>CM066032.1:1638125446-1640525446 GCA_033557465.1 Ichthyophis bannanicus | reverse complement strand
CCGCGGGTTCAGGCCTTTTGGCGACGGGTACGAGAATATTTGACGTTTTGTTTTCAGCGAACCGTTCCTCTAACTGCTGGAAACTTGGTGCTGGATGTCTGGGGAGACTCGTGGGGGACAGACCTTGGCCCTGCGGGGTTGCGTTGGCTGCGTTTGGTGCTGGTGATTGCTCGCATGATGGTGTTGCAACAGTGGTTGGCTGGCCAGGGACCAACGTATGGCCTTTGGAGAATAAATTTACACGGGGTCCTGCTCATGGAAAAATTGCGTGCTAGTGGGGTGGTGCGGCGGTGGCAATGTTTTTTGGATTGTTGGGGTCCCCACCTGCAATCCTTACCTCCGAATGAGCGTAACAGGATCTTGAGCTTGCCATGAGGCCCCGTCCTATTGCTCCATATCTTATTTTATCCTAGGTCATTCCCCTTCATGCACCTTCACCTGTGTTAGTTCCACTGGGTTTCCCCCGCCGGGGTCCCGTTAATTCTTTTAATTCTATTAATTCTCTGCTTTTCTCTCACAGACAGCCTGGTGTGTGTGTGTCCCATCTACCATACGCAGCATGACAAACCCTGTGAAGTGGAATGTTTTGCAGTATACGTGGGGAGGGGAGGGAAAGGGGGGGGATGTAGGTGGGTTTGGGATGGGGGGCGTAGGTGTGTGGGGCTTACCTGGGTGCCTTGCGCAGATGATGGGCCTGGGAGAAGAACTCACCCCGGGCCTGTCGGTCTTACTTCTTTAAACTTTCAGGTTGGGTCACCCGGGTTTAGCCCCTAGCTTGGTCTATTTGTCTGCCTGGTTGCTTATTCTGGGGGGGGAGGGGGCGGGGACAGCTGGCTTGCAGTTTTGAGCACACACTGTTACTTGGGACCCAAGTTGTCGAAGTGGTCCCTTGGCATATGTTGCTCCCTTGTGTGCTACTTCTGTTTTTTTACCACGCTGCGTTACATGTTCTGGAACTGTTATGTATTTTCTGTTGTTCCTTATCTGTGGATAGAGTGGGCTCCTGGGTCCATATGTTGCTGTTATGCTGCTATTCCTGTTGTTTTGCCATACTGTTTGATAATAGGCATGCTGGCTGTATGGGTTAATTAAATACTAATAAAACAGATTGAAACATAAAAAAATGAGAAAAAGACCTACCAAACTCTTTAGCTTTTCTTCAGCTGTCCTGTAAGTCAAAAAAGCAGCTTGCCTCTTATGTGAGATCTAACACCTCTGTTCTGCTCCCTGTGTGTATTCCTGCTGACTTGCTTGGCTCTTATTGGAGAGTGTAGCAGTTTCTTATCCCTTCAAACTACAAAAATGTGTTTTATTTTTTTTATTAAGTAGTATTTAGCTCACGCCTTTCTTGTAGTAGCTCAAGACGAGCTACATTCAGGTACAATAAGCATTTCACTGTCCCAAGAAGGCTTACAATCTAAGTTTGCACCTGGGCAGTAAAGGATTACGTGACTTTCTCAAGGCCACAAGGAGTACCATGGGATTTTTTTTTTTTGCTGCCCCCTTCATTATGGAATTGTTTACCTCCCTATGCTTGCCTTGAGGCAAGTTGTGATGGGGTCTATAGAGTATTGCCGTCCCTCTCCAGAGGGATTATCAACAGGCCCCTTTAAGAGAGCCTGCAGCCCACAGTTCAGGGCTGGGAGGGCGTGGCTCCCAGGGCGTTGTTAAAAACCCAGCAGGCTGCAGGAGGGAGAGAGACCCATGGAGCCAGAGGTCCTTTCCAGTCAAGCAGTGTGAAGGTAGGAGTTTTAACTAAGGTTGGAGGAAAGGCCGGGAGAACCAGACTATGAAGGTTTAACAGATGGGGTAGAATAAAGCTGACATTGTTTTCTTGACTGCTGCCTGTTCTGTCTTTTAAACAAAACCCATTTTCACCGCACACCACACTACAACACAAGCTATAAGATATTCATAGTTTTGGTAAAGACAAGCCTTTGGGATAGGGTGGATCTCGGATAAACTAAGCAAAGTCTTCCTTCCCTTCCTAGTTTCTTTTCTTTCCTTCCCTATCATTTTGATATTCCTTGTCTACCATTGTATTTTTATTAATTTCTCTTTATTTTTAATGTTTGATTGTACACAACTTTGTTGATTACCATAAGGTGTTATATCAAGTCTAATAAACCATAAAGTAAACTATAGTGTGTTCCTTTTGTAGAATTAGCTAACCAAAATCCAATCAAATAAAACTAATTGCTTACTTTTAACAAAATTTGATCTTGCTATTTCCTTGATTTTTCCCTTCCAATCCATACTAAACACTTCTGTACAGTTGCTGCAGCTAATTGGTGTAAAAGGTTTGAAAGATAGGGTGGAGTGGGAAAGAACACCACCTCAGAAATGCTGCGACTTCAAAGAGCATTATTAGCGTTCCTCCTCTTGGAATTATAAGTAAAAAAGAAAACTCAAGAGCAAATTAGCTTCCTAAAAAAAAAACCTTCTACAATAGGAACAAAAAATAACCCAACAGCATACCTAGCAGTCTGAAACCGTCATAAAAATCTCCAGTAGGTGGACTGGGAACCTCTCAGCATCTCCCTCCTCTTCCCTTCCCTCTACCACCACTGCCATCTACCTCTGCAGAAATGAACAAAATAAAAATCAGGCTTTAGAGTAACGGCAGTACAGCAGGGCACTCTCAGAGAAAGATGCTCGATACCAGATTCCTGGAGGGGAAGGGAAAAAGAGAGATGCTGGATATGGGATACTAGGGGAAGGGGATGGAAGGAGAGAGAGATGCTGGAGACCTGAGGGGAGGGAGTAGGGAAGGGGAAATGCTGGAAACCTGAGTGGAGTTAGGCAGGGGTGTAAGCTTTGTCTTATAAAATAGGCCTGAACTGTGCACACAAAACTAGACATTCCCTGCTAAGCAGAATACAAAATTACTCTCTTTGGGGGTCTTTTATTAAAGAGGCTGACAAAGCGTGTTCTGGTGCGCACTAAATGTGCATTGAGATACGCAATGCCAGCTAGCACAGGGCCATGACAGCTGGGAAGATTCTCGCACTAACTGTATAACCCACGTCAGGGTCGTGAGTGGGTGAGGTAGGGGCAGAGAGTGGGTGTGGTCAGGACCAGCATGAGATGAGGCACTCTAGGTGAACCTCATCTCTTGTACCCGCCCCCTCCCTCCGTAGCACCCATTGCTGCCATTGTCACCCATCTCCAAGATGTACAATGGTGACAATAGCCACAAACAGCCCTGTGATGCTTACCTTTAAGCTTCAATGCTGTGGGGCAGTTTGCTTCCGACCCCTCTCAGATGTCTGATGCCAACTTCCTGTAGGTGGTCATTGCCACCTTTGTACTTCCCAGAGAAGGATGCTAGGGGTGGCAATGGCTACCCCAAAGGGCCAGCGCTCTAGATGACCACCTAATTCACCTAATGGTAGCGCCTGCCCTGGAAGTGGTGTGCTCAATGCAGTTAGCATGGGATCATCTAACGCCACCTTAATAGGTGGAGTTAAGTGCATCCATGCTAATGTGGCATACACTAAGCAACAGAGCTCTGTGTTAACTGTGGGGAAATGCTTTCCACACCCTCGACAGTTATCTCAGTGGTTTTGTATCTAACACACCATATTTTTGGTGCATTAGGTGCCACACCCTAGCACCCATTAGTAGAAGGGCCCTATATGTAGAGCTAAGAAGTTTACCCTTACTTGGTTTGCAGCTTGTCATACTGTGAGGGCTTGTGTGCATTTCTGATGCTGAGAGCTAAGCTATCAGTAGCTTAACTACTGTTAGGGTCTCCCAGAATGGACAGGTCTCAGCTGAGTGCCAGACTAAGAAAAACCACCCATCTGGGCAGCAGCAGAATTGGACAGTGGAGGATCATATTTCTGTGACAACAGCAACAACACTAGCATTACCTGCGCAGAAGAAAGGCCTGGAATTATTTCTGTATCTTGCCACAAAAATCCAATGGAGAGTCACAACAAAACAAATTGCACTATAGTGCTGGAAGATGAGACCCCCAGGTCAGATGGCACTCAACTACTGGGGATGGCTACTGGGGATGAGCTGAAAATGAGCTACTAGGGATGAGCTGAAAATTAAAATGCCCAACAGGAACCAATGTGGAGCTCCAAGGCTCACACGCCAAAGAAAGTGGAAGCATTCAATCTGCAGTCCAGTTGACTCGAGTTTCGCCAATATATTCAAAGCTGCTTCAGGACACAAGGCAGAAAAAACAAACGGCCCCCCATGAACAATGAAAAGGTCTCAACACCTGGAGACCTATATAGAAACTGAAAACAGCATACAAGCAAACGGCTAATCAAAGACACTAGGAACAAATAAGCACCCTGTCAGCAATGAAGTGATGAACCAGTTGGTCAAAACGTAAACGAATGATGAATGGACTAAATTGCTGACATCCATTCAACAGAATCATTTAAGCCCAAGTGCCGAACCGCCCCAAGGCGTAAAATCCATTTTTGTTTAAGGTGGGCCAAGCGATGATCAGCTTGGCCAGCCTGTAGATTGGAGACCATATCAGTCACACACCAAAGAAGATCATACCAGTCATGTTGGTTATCGACACAATGTTGAACCATAGGCGCAGTCAGCACAAAATTCTTAAGTCGAGATTTGTGTTCAATCAGTTGCAAATGAACCGGATGATAAGTTCTACCAAAATAAATACTAGGACAAGGGCAAATGATGATATAAATAGCCCAAAATGAAAGGCAATTGGTGATGTGTTTTAAATTGTAGGCTGTCCCACTCACAGGATGTACCCAAGTATCTATATCCAAAGAGAGTTCACACATACCACTATGGCCACACGGGCCATGGTGCCCTTTAGGGGAAAAAGATGAAAAAGGTTGTGCAAAATCTGCAGAAATTAAAAAATCCCCTAAATTCTGTGCCCAAGTAAATGCAATACAAGGACCATGGTTAAAGACTGAGTGTAAGGACAAAACATTCCAATGTTTGAAAATACTGGCTGTTATCTTCTGCGCTTGATCAGAATATTGCAAAACAACAAATCTACTTATCCATTTTATCCCTGTGGGTTGTCTGCAACAACCAACAACGTTGAGCATGCTTGGCACAAAGAAAAGCCTTCTGAATAATTGATTTGGGATACCCACGCTGAAGCAATTTCCTGGGTAAGAATCCTCGCTTGAACCAAAAATTCATGATCGGTGGAACAAATATGACGCTCTCGTAAAAACTGTCCAAAAGGAAGAGCCTTCTTCAACTTAAACGGATGATGACTGGAAAAATGTAACAATTTATTGCAATCTACCGATTTGCGGTACAGAGTAGTAGTTAGAGTCCCGCTAACATGTGTCACCAAAACATCCAAAAATGAAAGTTGTGAGGTGGACACAGACATTGTAAACTGTAAGCATGAATTGTGAGAATTAAGCCACATTGTAAAAGCCTGTAACGAGCCTAGAGTATCCAACCAAATACAAAAAACATCATTGATGAAGCGGACCCACAAGCCAATGTTACTGAACCATTCAGACGGATATAGAACATAAGAACATAAGATATGCCATACTGGGTCAGACCAAGGTCCATCAAGCCCAGTATTCTGTTTCCAACAGTGGCCAATGTAGGTCATACATACCTAGCAGTTTCCCCAAAAGACACAGGGTTCCACAATGCTTGTACTGGGTCAAGCATTGATATCCTGGGTCCCATCTTAATAATGGTTTATGGACCTTTCCTCCAGGAACTTGTCCAAACCTTTTTTAAACCCAGTTACACTAACAGCCTTTACTACATCCTCCGGTAACAAATTCCAGAGTTTGATTATACGTTGAGTGAACAAATATTTTCTTTTATTAGTCTTAAATAGTTTACCCTGTAGCTTCATTGCATGTCCCCTAGTCTTCCTATATTCTGATAATGTAAACAATGGATCTACGTTCCCTCAAAGGCAAAGACATATAGATTGGCTACGCTGGGGGCAATACTAGCACCCATTGCTACTCCATAAATTTGCATATAAAAATCTGATTCAAAACGAAAATAGTTCTTGGTTAAAATTAATTCAGCAATGGAGAGCAAAAATGCAATGTGAGAGTGCTGTTCCAAAACTCGCCGGTAAAGACAAACCATGGTCATGTGGGATGTTGATATAGAATGAGACGCCATAATAATCAATGTGGTCTACATAGGGTACTGAGCCAAAATCTGCAAAAAGTGTGAGGTATCACGAATATATGACCTTGACTGTTGAACAAACGGTTGGAGGAAAAAATCCAAAAATTTGGATAAAGGTTCAAACACAGATCCGTCGCTGGAAACAATAGGGCGGCCTGTTTTTCCTCCTCCTGTTTAATTTATATGCAGAAAAAATCATAACAGAAGCAGGACTGTATGAAGACAAAGAGGTATGAAGATTGGTGGAAGACATCAAAAACCTTTGCTATGCTGATGATACCACAATACTGACTGAAAGTGAAGACAATCTGATACATTTGCTTCTTACGATCAAGAAACAGTCTTAAAATGGGCCTACACCTTAACGTAAAGAAGGCAGATCCTGACTACTGGCAAAATCAATAAGTTTGTCATTGATGGAGAAGAAATTGAAATAGTTGACAACTTTAACCTGCTTGGATCAATAACAATAAAGAAATGACAGATAGTCAAGAAATCTGACGATGCATTGCTCTTGGCAGAATGGCTATAGTATGAAGGATCTAGATAAGATTCTCAAGAGCAAATAGGTCTCTCTCCATACAAAGATTTGACTTGTCCAAGCCATGGTATTTTCAATAATATCATATGGATGCAAAAGTTGAACAGTGAAAAAGATAGCCAGGAAGAAAATTGTTGTCTTTGAATTATGGTGCTAGCAAAGAATACTGTGCATACCATGGACTACCTGAAGAACAAACCAATCAGCACTAGAGGAGATCAAACCTAAGTTTTCTTTAGAAGCTCAGATAGCAAGACTTCGACTTTCATACACTGGATACATCACGCAAAGAGAGAGATCATTAGAGAAAGGCATCAGGCTTGGCAAGATTAAAAAAGTCAACATAAAAAAGAGGAAGGCCAGCAATGAGATGGACCAGTACAGTAACAGCAGCTATGGATGCCATTCTATCAACAATGAGCCACTTTACTGAAGACAGAACACTGTTTAGGACAGTTATCCACAGGATCACCATGAGTCGACACTGACTCGACAGCACTTAACAACAACAAGCAGTTTAACTTAAAACAGGTTTTTTTCTCAGTTTCTATGTTTATTTATTCTTACCATGATGTGGGCTAAATTTGATTTGTAGGTGTTCTTATTTTTTGATTAATATGCTTTTTATGTTTTATTTTTTCTTTCTTTGTATTTGCTTTTGTAAGTATTCTTTTTTTATTAATATATTTAGAATTTTTTTTTTTACAGAAAAACCAATTACAACCATATAAAATCCACAACATTTTCCAACTCCTACCCATCTCATCCTGGCTCTTTGCTGGCCTCACAACCCCTGTAACTTTGATCAGCGGTATTGCTTCAGGGGTGATAGTCAAAAAGGAAAGATAGAACTTCCTTCTCTCTCCTGAAGGCAGCTTAGTACCCCACTGTAGCGCAGGCAGCATATTCATCAAGAGCTCTCCATCTGCTTACATTCATATTTCTTGAATTGCTACCCTTATCATGCACTTTTTCATATTTGCAATAAAGATACAGAAGATTCCACTACATATGCCAGTCCCGTTTGAGTGGGTTTTTCCAATATGCCAGTATTAATTTTAAAGCTATTGCTATCATAAAGTCTCAACAACGAGCCGCCTGACTGAAAACCAAACACAATTTAGGACAACTATCCAGAGGGTCGCCATGAGTCGACACCGACTTGATGGCACTTAACAACAACATCATCATAAAGTATAACAGGAAAACATTTTCTTTTGCCAATGAAGGAATCTCCACCAGGGATCTCAGCATAACAATGCACCACAATAAAGGAGCTGTAAACCTCAGTATATTCTGTATTCTGGTCCATATCGGGATCCAAAATACCTGAAATTAAGGGCAGTCAAGAATCACATGAGCCAAAGTACCCTAGCAGGACCAGCACAGGTTACCTCTACTTCTAACTTCATTTTGAAAGCTTAACTGGGGTAATGCATGCTCAATGAGCAAGGAAAAACATGGACTGAGTAATTGCCGCTGACCTAGAGACTTGAATAAGAGGCCCCCCCCCCCAAAAGCAGCCAGGACTGAGGCAAGAGAGGCATCGCACACTTTCATCAGTCCATTTATATTGGAGGGAAACCAATCCCTGAAAAAGGTATAGAGTGAGGACACCGCCCCACTTTTACTATCAGCCTCTCTGGCAATCCAACAAAAAACTACTTTTGAGATAAGCTCCTTACATCCATTTTTGAGCAGGTTATACAATGACATACTTTCAAGCACTGAAAATAAGAAACCGGAAGGCCGTACTCCCCCTGAAGGGTTGGAAAAGATTTCCAGGATGTGCCAGCAAGCAATTGCCCTACTGACCAGGTACCACTCTCCTGCCAAACTTTCCAAGCAAGAGGCACCTTTTTTATTTTAAACAAGGGATTATGCCAAAGTGGTAATAGCATTGAATAAGGGTTATCTGTACCCAACATTAGAAGTAAAGCCTGGAAAGTGTCTTGAGTCAGGGTGCCACATACCCATAAGTAGCTGTATCGGACATGGTGCTACTAGTTTTTCTTCGAGTTCCAGCCAAATCAGTTTCTGTGAGAGCTCTTCAGAGGCGACCCATAAGGCCCCTTGTTTAAGTAAGAAAGCAAAGTGATACCATCAGAAATCCAGGAAGTGTACACCCCCACCAGCCTTATTAGCCTTCAGTTTACTTGCTGCTATCCTAGGTGACTTTCCTGCCCAGAGAAATGCAGTAATTAGACGCTCCAGCACCTTATATGCCAATGAGGGAAGCAAAACGGGAAGCTTTCCTAAAATATAATTTACCTTAATTACAAGAACCATGTAAGGTGGAGGGGTGACCATTTCAAAGTAAAGGAGCGGACTAAATCCATCAAGCCCCTTATATTCAGTTTCAGTGTTTCCTCAAGGGAGGCACAATATCTCACTCCAAGATACTTAATTGCGGAAGCCTCCCACTGGAATGGAAAAGCCAAGATTAAGGATGCATAAGTCAAATTATTAAGAGAAAATGTCACCGATTTTGACCAATTAATTTTATATCCAGAAATATCAGAATATTGTGTAATTGCCTGCAGGACCACAGATAAAAGATGTTGGCTGAACAAAAAGTAGGTCATCTGCGTAAGTGGAGAGTTTGATATGCAAATCTTCTACTGTGATACCATGAATCTCTGATGACTGCCGGATTAATAGCTTCAGAGGCACCAATGCCAGGTTGAATAAGAGAGGGGACAGCGGGCAACCCTGGCGAGTGCCACGGTGCAGGGAAAAAGACTAGGACAGCACCCCATTGGCAAATATACAAGCCTCAGGGTGAGATACAGAACTCAAAGCATGTTCACAAACTTCTTTTGGAAACCAAACCAGTGAAGAACTTTAAAGAGAAAAGACCATTCAAGCCTATCAAAGGCCTTTTCTGCATCTAGTGAAAGGCCTATGCAAGGTGTGTCCAGATAGTCTGCCACTGCCAGTACATTACAAAGCAAGCGGACATTGTCCGCTGTCGACCGACCTGTTACAAATCCACATTGATCAGGGTGTATCAACAGATGTATGACTCCTGTCAGTCATCGGGCCAATATATAGAATATAACTTGTACTCTGAGTTTAAAAGTGAAATTGGCCTGTAATTTCCTATGTTCTTCGGATCGCGACCTGGTTTCTCCAAAACCACAATGGTGCCTCCAGCGAAAGCCCCTGAATCTCCCCCCTTTGCCTGCAGAAGCTGGAAGAAAGTTGACAGGTGTGGTAGAAGATCCTTGGCAAAGACTTTGTAGAATTCTATTGGTAGCCCATCCGGACCCGCTGCCTTCCCAGAACTCATGGCGGCAAGAGCGGATTGCATCTCGTCCTGAGAGAAGGGCTTGTCCAAGGCTGAAGCCTGGTCTTCTGTTAACCTCAGATGTGCTACATGGCCCAAAGGTTTTTCAAAGGTCTCTGGTTCAGGGCCCACTTCTTTTTTTTTTTTTAAACTTTTATTTTCATTTTGCAACAAACAAAAGAAACAACACACCAAAAGAGACAAAACAAGTATACAATAAGGAAAAGTAAACCCATTACCCCCCACCCCGATGCTTCTTCTCTACCCGTTTATATCAGCATGTGAGCGCTTCCAATTAACAGTGATTATACATCAAACGATCAAAAAAGTATCCACAATACAGCATGATCATGGGACAGAGATATATACAAAGTTAGACAGTCAGATGAGAGCATTTAGCAAAATGTACATATTCATTGAGCATCTTCCATTGAGACCAATGTGAAGGAGTCTGAACGGAGGAAGCGAACAGACGAGGTATTTGTTCATATTTACTGTAGAGACAGGCATGATTCCACCATTCATTGGGGCTCAGATGGGAACTAATTTCCCAGTATTACTTAATTAGGGAAATAGCAATGCCAAGCATAAAGTTCGAAAGGAGATAAGCCATTTTGGGAGAGAGGGGATCCCCACAACTGGGCGAAGTCCCACTATCCTCCAAGAAAGGGACTCCTGAGAGTGCGAGATAGACTAAATACGACCCCAGACCCGACGCCAGTAATACTGTAGTGCGGGATATTCATGCATAACATGAAGCAATAAACCAATGGCCGCAGGACGTGTCCAGCAACCATTACCCTGAGTAGTGTTCCATTTGTCTAATCTGTGAGGAGTGTAAAAACACCGGTGGGCTAGAAAGAAGAGGGTCTGAGTGAGTGAGGCGGGTCGGGAACCCGTGGCCCTCTACTCCAGATAAGGCTCCATTGCTCCGAGGTCAAAGTCACATACAATTCTCTCTCCCATACTTTCTGCGCTATAGAGGTATCGCTAGTGATAGCATTACATAAGGTTTAGTAAAATTGGATGCTACACCCGGTGAACTACCGAGAGATCGGAAGTCTCCAATCAACCTTATGCAGAGAATGCCGATGGCGGGAGTACTCTAGTGCTCCGAATGCAATGCTGAAGTTGCACTGACCAGAGTCGGGAGTCTAAAGTTTGCATAAGAGTATTAAAGGCACCTAAAGTGTCGAAAAGCATTGGTGGATAGTGGGAGTCTAATGGGAGAGTCATATCAGGGAGAAAGGTAAGAGGAATCGGTTAGCAAAGGCCCGCTACTATATCTAGCCACACAGGTCTGCTCGGTACTGGATCTTCCAACCAACGAGCACCTTGTTTGAGAAGAAAAGATTGAGGGAACACTTGAGTAAAATCGCCACCAAGTATTAATGGAGCATTGGCGGAGGCCGAGGCCAACTGCGCAAAACTTGCATAGTAAGCAGGGTTGTCCACATTCGGGGCATAGTGCAAATACACGTGAATTCACTATCTCCAACCTCAAGGTGTACACGGGCCCATCTACCCTCCATGTCAGCGCTAATATCAGGTACAGTAGCGTGCAAAGACTTCTTAACCAGAATGGCTATCCCGTACCATTTGGAAACGGTGGGAGAATAGGCAGCTACCATGTGAGGCCTAGCATTGAGTTTCAGTGTTTCAGCAGAGTGAAATGCGTTTCCTGAAGAAACACCGAATCAACATGCTCGTGGCTAAGATAGCTAAGGATTTTCTTTCCTTTGAGTGGACCAGTAATGCCTTTGACGATGAATAATAAGATTTTACATAAGGCCATTCAGAAAAGTTAAAAATTCTGAGCATGATAGCACACATAATTTCACTGTGTCCCTCAAACTGACTGTATCTGGCTGTACACATGACATAGGAAAAATAAGCTAATATAATACAATACAATGAAGCGCCCCACATTAACAAAGAAAACCGCAGTACGGTAGAGGAGAAGCAAAACCCCAAAATTACTGGCGACCATGTGTCTGCGGGGAGAAACCCCAGAGAAGGCCGAAATTGAAAAAACACATAACCTGTAGGACTGTGCGTGCTCCGAATCCGACCGAGGCACACATCATGAAGGGATAGGAGACCAAAAACAAAAGTCATACAGAGAAAGAAAGAAAGTCCAGGCTATTTCTGTGCTTGGCTATGACCGCCGCATCGGGCCCTTCAAAATGGCGGACAGAGCCGGCAGATAAGAGTCCAAGATTTGGGATTAGCGCATCTGCTCTGCTTCTTTGGAGTCCAAAAATGTTGATAGTAGATCAGGATCCTCGAACGTCCTGGTCTGGTTGTGGAGAGTCACTCGGAGCTTCGCTGGATACAACAGGCCAAAGCGAGCCTGTAGCTGTTGAAGTCGAGGGCGAAGAGCAAGGAGTTTCTTCCGACGGTCAACGGTAGGCTTTGCCAAATCAGGAAAGAAGGAGACCTTACGACCTTCAAATTCCAAATGATGATTCGCTCGGGCAGCATGTAAAATTTGTTCCACTTGTTGATATCGTAACAAGCTAAAGATAATAGGCCGGGGGGTCGTGCGGTTGAGCGCCATGCGGGCAGGAACACGGTGTGCTCGATCGATTTCCAGTTCTCTGTGAAAAGTGATCTTCAGCAAGGAGGGAAGAGTTTTGAGCAAGAATTCTCTTATATCTCCTGCTTCCACCCCCTCCGGCATTCCGAGGAGCCTCACATTGTTGCGACGGGCTCGATTATTGCTATCTTCCAACTCCTTTTGAAGAGTCTGTATCTGGCGCTCAGCCTTGTCCAGTTTGCCCAAGCGCACCTCGTGCGAGTCGAGGACCCCCGCCATATTGTCCTGCCGTAATGAAAGACCTTCAAGTCGGTCCTGGAGCACTCCAAAGTCTTCTCGCATGGCTCGAAGCGCTTCTCCATTGGACTGCACCAATTCCTTCACGCCGCGTATTTCCTCCAAAATCTCCAGGTGCATTGCGGGGTTTTCACGAAATGGAACCATCTTCTGTGGGGAGGACACCTCTGTTTTGGAGCGTTTTCCGTGAGAAGAAGAAGGAGACCCGAAGTCCAAGCGCGCTGGTTTATGGGCCGCCATCCCCCCCGAGGTGCCCCGGTCAGCTCGGAGCAAAATAGTAAATTTATATAGGTATTAAGTCAGGATTCTGAGTAGGCCTCTCGGGAGCTTCAACGCAAAGTGTCCTACCCGCTGGACATCAGGCTCCGCCCCCCCAGGGCCCACTTCTGCCATATATAACTGGGAGTAAAAAACCCTAACGGACTCTACTATGTCAGAGTTACTGACTAAATTATGCTACTGATTAACTGTAATGGTTGCAATATGCGATCTATTATGCCACGCCTTCAAAGTGGAGGCCAGAAGCCTACCAGCTCTGTTTTGTTCTGTATAATAGCGCGATTATTGTATAAACATAACCTGTTCTGCCTCAGTACTGAGTATAGTATCGTACTGGTATCGCAACCACTGAAGATGAAGAATTGATGGTTCAGTTTGCCTCTGTAATAACCTCTCACCTGCCCAAATTTGTTCATCTAGCACATGAAGCCTTGCCCCCACCTGTTGAGCAACTCTAATTGAGTAGCTAGTTATTACAGCCTGCATTAAGGCCTTGAAGGCTTCTCACCAGGCCCAGCAGGATACATTAACTGGTGACACAGTAACTACAAAGAATTCCTGCATTGCCTGTTACACAGTTGTTCTAAAAGATTTGTCCACAAGAAAAGACCTTTTAAAGGACCAGGGACCCAGAACGGAGGGATCCCTCTGAGCTTGAATACCTAACACAATTGCAGCATGATCTGAGATGTGAGCACTCAGGATATCCGAGAAGATTACACCAGGAACCAACATTTTGGATACTAAAAAAAGTCAATATGTGAGTGGAAAAAATGGGGAAAAGAAAAAAAAGTATAACCTCTACCAGTGGGGTGCATTAACCTACAAATATCCAAAAGCCCACTGGACTGCATAAAGGATTTTACCACCTCACCTGCTCTGAGATATTTATCCACTCTGCTTGGTTGTCAAATAATGGGTTAAGAGTAAAATTTAAATTTTCATCCAAGACTGCTGAATGGGAAACCTCCTCTTAAACCACCTCCACGACTGATTGAAAGAAGAAACCAGGGTTGTCACAGCTCAGGGCATAGTTGTTAATAATGGCCAACTTTAATCTGCCCATATTAAGACACACTTTGGCCCATCGACCCTCCAGGTCAGCTCACAAGGACTCCACCCAGGGACCCAAGGGCTTACGTACTAAGGTGGCCACTCCGTTTTTCTTGTGACAAGCCGGTGAGTGCCCAACCAGGAGATATTGCACTGTCTCTAGTTTTTTTGTCTCCTCAGATGACAAATGTATTTCTTGCAACATAATGACAACTGCTTTTGCTTCTGACAATAGGTAAGGATCTTTTTTCCTCTTAATTGGGTTCTTGATCCCCTTAACATTCAGGGAAAAGGGGATTCATAGATAAAGCACAGCAGGACATTTGTCTGATCATCAGTTTTATATCCAACGCTGCCAATCCAAAAGACATATATACACCCCATGATCATCCTACCTACCCAACAAAGAGCCAACCCTACCCCAGCAAAGGGGAATATTGCAACTGGGTGAATCAGCGTAAAATACAATATCGCCACACAAGAACCCTAAAAACATCCATGATAACACCCCTTTTCCCATCCCTACCCAACCCCCAAGGATACATAAACAATATTATATCAACAGTCCCACCCTCCCCCCAGCCCCACCCACCCAGCACCGACATTCATCCTGTATACTTTCCTTGAGGGCTTCCCCTTACTTACATTATATAGAGACAAGACCCTGCCTTTGCACATACGGTCTGTAGTAAACTGGCCACCCAAACAAGACATTAATCACACAACATTCAACGTCTCCAGAGGGGGGATGCGGGAAGGAAACCTTCTCCATACCACCTGGCCCCACTATCAGCAACCATCTCATAAACCACTCGATCTCTCCAGTAGAACTGGGCCAAATTGCAAAAAAAAAGAAAAGAAAAAGAAAAAAAGAAGAAAATCAGAACAGTATAAGCCATCAAGAGGGACTATCTAGAGGACCTTACCAGGGCTAACAAGGGAAATTTAACAAACATACTACATACCCCTCAGTCATTCAACTCACGAACAAGGCTTGCAAAAGGGAGGGGGAGGGTCTCCCGCAAAATCTCAGAAGTCCCCCACTGCTCCGATCTCACTTCTCTATAAAACTTGACCCCAAGATAGACTTTTTCCAAAACAAATGACAAAATATGGGGACCCTGAGGGAACCCTGGGACTCATATAAGCTTCTCCCAGTTCTTGTACGCCACCAAATGCAGTCTTCCTCAGCGCATCCTGATTGATTCTTGTTATTCATAGTAACATAGTAAATGACGGCAGAGAAAGACCAGCATGTTCCATCTAGTCTGCTCAGTAAGATGGCAAGAGTAGGTGCACCTGCCGCTTTGTGCAGGCCCCCCTCTCCATGTCTTTGTTTAGAGGTGAACCCACCGCTCCGTGTAGGACACCCCTATTTGTTGAGAAATTAGATAGTTAAGTTTATTTTGATGTTATCCTGTTGCTGTAAAGGGATCCACTGTGTCTGTCCCATGCATTTTGAATTCTGTCACTGTATTTGCCCCCACCACTTCCATCGGGAGGGCATTCCAAGCATCCACCACCCTTTTAGTGAAAAAAGTATTTCCTGACATTGCCTTTCAATTTACCCCCTTTTAGCTTCATGTTATGCCCTCTAGTTGTACAGCTTCCCTGTCTTTGGAAGAGGTTTGTTTGTTCATTATTTATCTTTAAGTATTTAAAGGTCTGAATCATATCTCCCCTATCCCTCCTCTAAAGGACTGCAATGCTGCTTGGTCATCAAAGGACCTGGTTTGATTGTCCAATGTTACTCTAAACCATGCTGGAAAATACAGCCCATATTGGGCTTCTAGATGCTGAAGTCACGGTCTGAGCACCAAAAATTGCTTGCACCTTTCCACTGTATTCTTGCTAAGATCTGGGTAAAAGGAGATCTTAGGTCCCTCAAATTGCAGTGTAACGTGAGTCTTAGCTGCGTTCATGATTTGGACTACCTGCTGATGTCTAAGCAGGAAGAGAATCAAAGGCCACGATCTCCGGGTGTGCGGACCTGTCTGCATCAGAATCGAGTGAGCTCTTTCAATTTCAAGCAGTGGAGCAAATTCCAGGCAAAGCATTTTAGGCAGCAGGTTCTCTAGAAATGCCACTGTGCCTGTCCCTTCGGCTCCCTCCGGGATGCCCACAATTTGGATGTTATTCTGTCATTCTCTGTTGTTGAGATCCTCCAAACTGCGCTCCAGTTGTTCTACGTTTGGAGGCCCTAGTTAACTGGTTAAAGCATTCCTTGTGGGCTGCGAGCATAGTATCCACTTTGTCCATGCGGGAGGTGAGGACCAACATTTGAGTTTTCAAGTCCTGCAGGTCAGATTATACCATAATAAGGGAGTCTCCATTTGCCACGACCAACATTCGCACTGCCCATATTTCTACCAGGAGCTCCTACATCTCATCAGTGCAATCGCGGTTCGCTGCCATCTTGTGTGGTAACAGAGGGTCCGATTTTGCTCGTTTCATCCCTGAGTTCTGTGCTGTAGAGTAGTCCAGATGGACTGGTTTACTGCTGGTCATGCTTCAGCAATAGCAAGGGATGCAGGGTTACCAAAAAATCTTGCCGTGAAAAGATTATGCGGGATCAGAAGACAGGATTCTTGGCAGGATCTTTGGGAGCTAAGCTCCTAAGCAGCCATGTTGCTCCACAGCTGGCTCCACCTCCTTTCTAGGTATTCTTGTAAAATCCATAAATTAAAAAAAAAACCTGCTTATTTTCTGTCTTAAATAAAATAGGTTAGCTTTATGGTTAGCGGCTGAATATCACTGCCATCCATATAGCTGGGCAAAATACCCTTGTTCTACCCCATCGCTACATGATAGCACTGGAGTGGTCACAGAATATTTTCAACAACACTACCCACAGAGTGCCATTGAAAGTTCAGATAGGAACTTATACATTTAGCAGCTGCTGCTAAACATATGAGTTAATTTGAATACCGACTTGTTTGTTTTTACAGTATTTATGAATCTTTTTTTTTCTACATTGAAGTAGGCTAACATGACAACCACAAGACTTTATCCAGTTTATTAGATACTCAACTGTCAGAAATGACCCACAGAGGAAATGCAGGGATCACAGGGCACAAGCTTTACAATAGCTGCATCCGCAAAGCCTGCAGAAAAGCAGCTACCACACGATGTGAATGTCTGCGATAGCTGCTCAAACCCGGAATGCCCACTCTCTGCCCAAATCCTGCCCATTCGAGCAGCCACTATGCAGAAAATCACCATAATGTCTTTATTTTCCCCACAGTAACGGTCTTTGTCGAACAACGATCCCGCATTAGCACCATGAAGACAGCTAACGTCTTTAAGTAAACATACCCTTGAAGTCTAGGTGGCCAAGAGTTATGCTATTACTCACCCATATCGTAGGGGTGGGCTTTTTTGCCCAGTGTCGCGTTTAAGTGGGGGGAGGTTGGGCCAATCACAGCTCACACAGCTGGATGGGGCCTTCTCATATATGAAGTCATTACTGGGCAGAATGAATGGATTGTGTCAGTCTTTATCTGTTGTCAACTATGTTACTATGATCTGGAAAACAGTACTATTGAGGAGAGCAGGAGCACTCCTGGCCTCCTCAATAGTACTGACAAATATAGCCATGATCTCATAGTGCTGCCTCCTAGTATAAGGTTAGGAGGCAGGACCACATGACTGAAGTGATTTTCAGCAGACCTGATGATGGGGGCAAGAGCAGAGTGGACTGCTTCTGCCCTCATTCACCAGCAGACCACCAGGGAACATAAGGTATGGATTGGATGGGTGTCAGGTGCATCTGAGGTCCCATTCAGCAGACTGGCAAGCCAAGAGTAATTGGTTTTTAGGGAGGAGGAAGGGGGTAGGGACCCCCAAATGGCTAGCTGGGCCTTTGTTAAGGATGGGAAAGGGGGGACTTTGGCCATCTGACTGGCTAGCTGGGCTTTGATTTTGGTCTGGGGATGCACCAGTCCGCCCTGGACAGCTCTCGATGGGGATCAGGAGTTGTCCAGGGGGGATCTGTGCTGAAGGAGGGGGGCAGGCATGTTTTTGTAAATATTGTCAGTGCTATGGATCTCTACATCCATGGCACTAAAAGTATTCTCTGATTGGGAGGAGTGGGAGCTGATCAGCGTGTACTGGGGCCATGATGCTGCACTGACAGATCACAGCTGCAGATAACGCCACCTCTTGCGGCGTTTGGCAGCCACTGCATGATATATTTTCACATGGTAGCGGCCAAAAATAGTGCCACATGCTCCCCACTCCGATCCTGCTCCCATACCCCTGCACCACGCGAAAACCAGATATTGCAGAAAAAATGTCTGCAATATCTGCTTTTCTTGTGCATTAGCTGCTGTTGCCGGACATTAAATCATCATTAACCCCACGATAGTAACTAACACCCTTTAGTAGACATGCCCCTAAATGTTTAGGGGCAATTTTATAAGAAGCATAAAATTACATGCCATTTATACATGTAAATCATGGTATTTCATTGTAAATAATTTCCCCGGTTATCCAAGTTTTTGTTCCTTGTTCTATGTAAAAAACAGATAACATGTACCTTATCTGATGTTTTCTTGTTCTATGTAAACCGCGCTGATTATAAATAGAGCGGTATATAAAAGATGTTAAATAAATAAATAAATAAATAAATGGGCATTTATATGCATACTTTAGTCGGTCATGATTTTATAAGTACGCATGTTAGCCTGATGGTGTGTACTTTCACTGTGGCATGTACACAGGTGGAGTTTATAGACAGCATGAAGGAAGTGCACAATTACATACGTAAATGATAAAATACTATGTGGTCTTTATTAATCAAGATGTGGGCATTTACACCAGCCCTAAGGCTAGTGTAAGTGATCATACATTAATTTAATGCACATTTTGACCACTTATGCTAGTATTTTATAAAGAAAAGTAGGTGCCTGCTTTTCATTATAAAAGAGCACCTAAGTATGCATCTATTTTCAGAAACGAAGTAGGCACCGCCTTATAAAATTACCCTCTTAAGATGCACTAATGAACGGAAAGTCCACAACAGGCTGAAGACTGTGCTCAAAAGAACTCATTTTGCCTCTGTAGAAGAGATCAAGGCCACTGTGACGAGGCAGCTGAGGGACCTCAAGAAGGACAACTTTACCGAGTGCTTCCGTATGTGGCAGAAGCGAATGCAGATGTGCATTAACTCTGGGGGGGATTGCTTTGAAGGGGACAATGCGTAATTTCTCTGTAGATTTTGTAATACAACATTTATGGGACAGTCTTGTTTCGTTTTTGTCACACCTAGTATGTGTTACAAATCAAATGCATACAGAGTTATGTCATTTTGGGCATTCTTTTTACAATGTACAGATTTCATTTGGATGGCAGCTGGCAAAATGAGCACAAAGAAGGTAATTTACTGCTTTATTTTTCCTCATTATAGGGCATATTTACCAATATGTGCTAACCAGTAGTGTGGTATTTGCCATACACTATACATGCCATGGTAATAGAATGGGACCCCACACTAAAATTCCTACACTAACCAGTTAGCACTTGACTAGGTGGAGACTGGGTGGATTAAGGATGTAATGTGGGCATTAACAGCACGTTGCAATTAGTGTGGGTGTTTTGGGCATGCGCTAACCGCACCTGTTGCCATTAGCACAGGTGCATTAACGCCATCTAGGTGCATCCACGTGCCAGTTAGATGGTGCCACACTTTAGCAAAAACAGCAGGGGACAACTGCACATGCCTCCAAAAATTAATGTGAGCCTCCCTGCTGATTTTGCACTGAAAATGCATACTACCAGTATAGATTTATGTGTCCTTGTGAAAAAATGCCTAGCAACTCGGGCCCAAAGAGTCTAAATTTTTAGATACAGAGAACAATAAACAAGAAAATAAGGGTTAAGACAGTCATAAAGGTCTGAGGTTTTACAGTCAGTTCAAAGGAAGACTGAAATACCGGAAACTTAATAGCCAACTTATTTCTTATCTGCCTTTTACCATAATCCAAGTAAGTTTACTCAGTTTTCTTGTCTTGAAAGCAGTGCATTTTTCCTAGAAAAAATGTTGCCGGTACTCATTTGCAGGGCTATTTCATGAATACATGAGGATTATGGGTCAATTTTAGCAGGCAATGAAAAGAAGCTAGTACTCCGTACTACTGCTACCCCCTCAAAAAAAAAAAGATAATAATAATAATAATAATAACCCTGCTTGAAAGAATCCTAAATTATGCTTAGGTAGTGGTGTCCTGTTAATGCCTTCTTGACATATCGGGGTTACTCGCCAGCAGTCTTTCACAGCACTTGCTTACAGACCTGAGGTGACAGTAATAAATACATAATATGTGCTTTGGGAGGATACCCAGTCCTGCTTAATTTATGGACATTGCATCAGAGGCTATGAATCATGCCACACATTTCCAGAGAGAAGCTCCATTTCTACTGGAATTCCACAGCTATCCTGAGAAATCTCCACAATAACAATTGCCTTTAATTATATTTAAAAAAAAACTTGAAAGTCTTTTTAGCTTCATTTCACTAATGCTACTTTGATCCTAGAGCTGCCAAAGGAATGATCCAGGGCCTTTTCTTGTCAAGGCCAATTTATGAATAGCAAGAAATTTAAATCCCAGGGACTTTTTTCTCTATTCTGAAGGCAAAAAAAACCTGATTTTTTTTTTCCCAAACAAGTAAAACCTTGAGAAACCCTGGAGACCAATCTCCTACTGTATGAGTATATATCTTTTCATGGAAAATGATAGGCACAGGAATAAAAACTCCGCTTCTTTCATCACGTTGGGTATAGACCAATTACTGTCCAATTTAAGTTGACATTTTCAAGAGCAAAGTAAACTAATCTGGAAACAAAAAAGTGCCTTAATCTATAATAGTGATGGTCTAGTGTTTTATGTTTATTTTATTGGGCACCAAAAAAATGTTTATTTAGGTAAAAATCAAACTTCTATGCCTCCAGCTTGTCTAAGTGATTGAATACTGACTCCGACTGCCTGCTGTCTCCTTTATTCTTTATTTTCTGGGCAGATCACTGGTTTGTGAAGATAATTAGGGACCCCTGCTATGCCATCTAAGCTTCAAATCTTTAGCCTAATTAGAATAGAATGCTGCACATATGTAGGAGGCTGATAAGGACGTACAATACAGTACTTGCCTCTGTGGCATTCCTGTTAATAGATGCAACAAATAGTGGATTTAAGTTTAAAACTAATTTGTATGCCCCATCTCCTTTTTTTTTTTTTCATTTTACAACCGGACTACAGTCCGTGAGAAAAATACTTTTACAAAAATTAGGCAAAAAACCCCGCTACAAGCTCAAGAACATTAATGCAAAAAATAAAATCAAAAAAGTCAGCAGCAAAGAATTTTAACAAAGTCCTAAACAAATCAATAATGGACCCCAAGGTGACAGGCTGGATTACAAATTAGCTGAGAAACAGACAACAGAAAGGAGTGGTAATTGGAGTTCAGTCTGAGAAAGGAAGGTAATTAGTGGAGCGTCTCAGCCGGATGTCTTGGGGTTAGATCTGTTCAATAACTGTGAGTAATATTGAGGAGGCTTAGAAAGAAACGTTTTCCTTTCTATAGCTACACTGAGGGACCCTTTTACTAAACTGCTTAATTTTGCACTTAACTGTGTATTAAGAGCAAAAACTAGCATGTGATATTGCAACTGCCCTGTGCTGACAGCGTTGTGCCCAGCTTGTACCCAGCAGTTACCACACTGAAGAAGTCCCTAACTGACCATTAAGGTCATTTGCAATTACTGTAGGTACATTTAACATCAACTAATTGCAATATTGACAGTGCACAGTAGGTATTGTACACCAACTCCAATGAGCAGTCCAGGCTCACTCTTTGCCCATAACTTGCCCATCCCATGCCCCAGTTAACGTGAGAATTAAGGAATAATAATTCTCATGCCAGTGAGTGAGATACCACAGCCCTGTGCTAACTGCTTTAATGCATGTTATTTATTAAAAGGGACCCTATGAATTGTAATAGAATAGACAGACAGAAACACCACCACCACAGGTAATTCATAGCACATACCATTGGCTTAGGAGTGAGCTTCATGACTCATGGTAAGCGCAAAACTAACCCATTTGGAAATATTGCCATGAAGAGAGACAAGAAATAAAGACTGGTGGTACTGAAAAGTGGTAAAGTATTATGTTAAAATGTGTTCCTTAATGATACAGTTGTGCTTTAAGATATAAGATTGTGTTTCAAAGACAGAGACTTGCATATTAAACTATACCCTTTTCATGTACTACCAATCATTTTTTCAGGATATTTCTTTCATGCAAATGAAATAGGTGGAAAATAAGCATAAAACGAATCACAAAAACTGTACAAGAGACTTGGGGAAAAGAGAGGAAAACCACCTGCACATCTATCTGCTTCCCATTCTCTCCCAGAGCCCTGCAGTTACTTTTGATATGTTCAGGTGGGTACATAGCAGTATCATTTATGCCAACATGGGTGAGGAGCATTGGATAATAAACCAGTAGGCTCATTAAGGAACCCTCTTCTTCTTTACTCCAGTCTTACAATCAGGAACTTGCTCTTCTGACCTGCAAGACACTCTAAAAACTCTTCTCCATTTATTATGTCTAGATTGTTTAACTTTATTATGATTTCATTGTAACTCACTTAAATGCTATGCTATGGTGTGTACTAGAATGTGCATAAATAAATACATTTTCCATCTCACATCCAGGAATTCTCTCCTTTAGCCTACAAGACATTATCATAGCATCTTCCCTCTCCATAATCCTTCCTCCTCACTCTCAGGATTCAATGGACTCAAGGGGGACATCCAAATTGGCAGTCTTTCAATTTCTAGACAAATCTCTCACAAGTTCCTTGAGGCGCTAGTGGTACATGGACTGCTAGCCCAATGAGTTTCAATCATCAAGCTTCCTTAATGAGTAGAGGCGTAGCCTAATGGAAGGCAGCAGCCTAGCAGTAGAAAGACTAGGATTCAAATCCCCACTCCTTGTGGCCTTGTGCAAGCCACTTAACCATCATTGCCTCGACTTCCGGTATGGCGCTGAGCTGATCGGTTGCAAACGGATCAGCTCCGGGCAACCACCCCATTAATCTGCAATTACCAATATTTTTGACAAGCTGACAACCCCTGGCTGGCGTTAATTGTCTCGGGGTGAGAGACAGGGTAGTGCTAGCGCCGATAGCAAGCGTCGGCGGAGGCCCGATGGCTACAAAAACGCCACAGAAGGAGCGAGCCTGGGGCCCCGACTCTAAGATGGCCGACGGGGCACCTAAAAGCCCATCATCGGATGGCGACTGCAATATGGTGGCGGAGGTGAGCGCAGCCGTGGTGAAAGCGCTGGATGAGCGCTTCAGCGACCTCGGAGGCCAGCTGAGTGCGGTGGCACAAAAGATCGCCGACTTTACAGCTCGCATGGAGCAGGCGGAAGAGCGAATATCTGGTGTGGAGGATGCTCAACATACTATGGATGCCCGGCTGAGAGCTCTTGAGGTGCTGGCGAAAACCCAAGCTGAGAAATTGGATGATCTTGAGAATCGGGGCCGCAGGAAAAACCTGCGCTTCGTCGGGGTCCCCGAATCTGTGCTGGACTCGGCTCTCTCCAAATATCTCTCCAGCTGGATGGAGCAATTGGTGGCGGGAGATTTGGCGCCTCCGATACAACTGGAGCGCGTGCATCGCTTGGGCCCGCGGCGTGAGGTGGCGGTGAGACCACGTGTGGTGATTGCCCGATTTTTGGACTACAGGCAGAAGGAGATGGTCTTGCGGGCGGCCAGGGCTCAGCGGCGACGTGGAGAGGGGGGACCGCAAATATTGGTGTTCCAGGATTACTCCCAGCAGGTCAGCCAACAATGCCGAGCTTTTTCGCCGATTTGTGCCCAGCTGGCCAACAGAGCTATCCGCTTCACACTCTTATACCCGGCCAAACTTCGCGTGGAACACCAAGGACGACTGAGAGTGTTGGGGACCCCTGAAGAGGCGCGCTCATGGCTAACACGGCTGGGGGAGCCTCCCGTGACGGGATCCTGAGAAGGAGGACGAAGGTTCTGTGACTGTAACTTTGCTGGAGAGATGTTGCTTGGAAGCTGCAGCTCTGATCCTGCTGGGCCAGTAGGATTCACCGAGGGCCGTGTCCCTCGGTAGAACTCTACTATATAGTACTCTAGCCCATGGACATATGTTTGGATGGCATTGTACTGGGAGTCGGGGGGTACATAGCCTTGGCGAGACTACGCTCCTTGCCTAGCTTTTGGATGGCTGCTATTGGTCTGGGGCTTTGGCTTGGGGCCCACTTGGAGGGCTGTTTCTCCCTCTTCCCTACCGGCTTGTGGTTTCCCTGTGGTCTCCCTCTGCTCTTAACTCTAGTCCCTGCTTGGGACGGAGGGGTGTATCTCCCTCGATTCTTTCTTTCTTCCTTCCCTCCTTTTATTGGGGATCCGGGCCAGCCTGAAGCGGCGGGGGGGATGGGATGGGGGGGGGGTAGGAGCGGGCGGGAGGCGGGAGGAGGGACGTGTCTTCTGTGCTCATTAAGTCTCGTTATTTTACTTATTTAGGTTATGCTTTTCCATTTAGTTTTAGGCCGGGACTGCAGGGTCTCTAGTTTGGTCTCTCCTTTCCTGCGTTGTTCCCTTTACTTTTTCCTCCCTTCCTTCCTCTCCTCTCTCCTTCTTTTTTCTTTGGGTTCCCTGGTAATGGGCGGGGAGTGGCTGCCTCTTCCCGTATGTCTGGGGGTGATGTGGAGCGATCCCTTCCTTCGGGTAGGCAATGCCTGTAGGGTGGAACCGGCTTGACTCTGCCAAGGGGGAGGAATGGGTGTGTTTCAGTGTTTGTTTGGCAAGATGTCTCAGCGAATTGAGCCTGGGGTCACTCTGTGCCTATGGCTGTAGCCCCCAGGGACGCCTTCAGCCCGTGGGATGGGCATCGCTGACTTGATCCGGGCTTGCCTTTCTTTAAGGGCCTCTTTTTTAAAGGTTTCCTTGTTTCCAAGTTTCTATGTATCTCTGTATATATGTATCTTTGTATCTTTCTCTCTAGTAACATTGTATGCCGGCTGTTCTCCAAGAGTAGCTATGGTGTGGAATAGGGGTTGAATAGGGGCACCATTTCTCCGGGCAAGTCCTCCCCCCACCAGCTTCTGGCCGGTATTCAGGCCCTGGCATGGTGGGGGGGGGGGGGGAGAGTGCTGTTAAGAGTGCTGTTACGAGTGCTGCACAGCGTGTTGTAGAGGTGGGGGGAACCGGGGGGGCGGTACCCGGTTTCCGGATGCCTCTCTCCCCACCTTCGCTTTGTTTACTTCCCTCTCTCTTCTCTTTTCCCTTCCTTTCTTTTTTCCTCTCGTCTCCTTCTCGAGAGGGTGGCTATAGCGCGCCCCTCTGCGCGGGCAGCCCGAAAGTGGGAGCCCAGAGTGGGAAGCGGCTGGAGCGTTTTGAGAGGGGGGGTGGGGCGGCTGACCTCCGGGTTTCCGCTCCTCTGGCCCAACTAGGTGCGGCAGCAACTTGGGTGAGGGTGGGGTGGGCCGGGTCCGGGGCGCCCGAGGAATGGGAGTAGGGCTCCTGGGAACGCAGAAAGGATTTTTGGCCTTGGGGCATGTCCGGGAAGTAGGGGAGGGGGGGCTGTAAGCTGACAAACGGGGGGAGGAGCATAGGATGTTGAAGTGGGGTGGACCCGACCGCCATAGGAAGTTGCCGGCCTCGGGTAGGCGGGTAAAGACAGTTCGGATAGATGGGGAAAGGGGGGGGGGGTCTAAGGGGTTTGGTAGACAAGGAGAGGATGGTTATAGGTAGGGGGGGGGTGGGGGGAGGTAACCGGATTGACCTACTTCAGAGGGGTGACGGGGCTACTAGCTGTCTGTATGGCGTGTATGTGTTGCTGAGTTGGTATGCTGGCTGGGTGGGTTTGTATGTCGGATGGTTGGTGTGGTCGTGGCTGGGAAGATTATGGATTGCATGGAACTGGATGGGGGGGGAGACCCTAGGCTGGGGGGGGTCTTCGCCTATTGGATGGCGGGACTATTTTCTATTGGAGACATAAGTGGAGTGTGGATACTGGGTAGTGCTGTTCGCTTCGCCACTTGGAATGTTTGTGGGTTAGGCTCACCGATTAAACGTTACAAAGTGCTGCAGCACCTGAAACATCAACGTGTTAATGTGATCTTGCTTCAAGAAACACATCAATCGGCGGAAGAGCATGCAAAACTTTGCAGGGGCTCTGTCTCTCATGTCTATGGGGCCCCAGCAGTGGGACGGAAGAGAGGTGTGGCCATTTTAATTACCAAATCCGTAGCCTGGGTTGAGGAGCGTGTCGTTGCGGACCCGGAAGGCCGGTATGTCTGTGTATGGGGGGTACTCAATGGATTGAGGGTGGCCATCTGCTCTGTCAATGGGCCTAATGCTTATGAGGCAGGTTTCTATCGGGCTCTGGCTAATCTGTTGGAGGACACCGGGGGTTATCAGGTGGTTCTGGGGGGAGATCTCAATGAGGTGCTGGACTGTGCGCTTGACCGCTCTGAAAGGGGAGGGGGCGGGAGCCCGAGGGCTCGTAAGCACTTATGGGGGATATGTGAGGCGTATCGCCTGCTGGATATTTGGCGGGTTCTTCATCCAGGGGAACGAGACTACACGCATATGTCCCGTGCCCATGGGACGTGGTCCCGCATTGATTATTTTTTGATCTCCGAGGCTTTGTTTGGACGGGTAGCAGCTTCAGTTATTGGGTCCCTGGTTCTCTCTGATCATGCGATTGTGGTGTTGGAGCTCCACGACCCTGGCCCCGCAGGCAACCGCCTTTGGAGATACCCTTTGGATCTTAGCGATGACGCTGAGTTTGGGGTCCACCTTAGGAAGTGCTGGGGAGACTATGTGTCCCTGAATGATACGCCGGAGACCTCTCCCGCTCTTCTCTGGGAAGCTGGAAAAGCCGTTATGCGCGGGGAGATCATTAGTTATCACGGAATGCGCCGTAAAAGATTAAACCAACAGATATTGTCGTTGGAGAAGGATCTGGCCAGGGCTCGAAGGAGGGTAGCTGCGAATAAGACTGCCCTGATTCAACGGGCAATGCGTGACACTCAAATGGAACTAGAAACGCTTCTACACCGCCGGGCTCAGAAGTCTTTGCTGTACTACCGCTTTAGGCTCTACCAACACGGTAATAGGGCTGGCAAGATGCTGTCAGCTCTGGTGCGCCCGGCGGCAGGAGCCAGACATATTGGGGCCATTCGGCACCCCGATGGGGCGGTCAGGCGGGACAAGAAGGAGGTAGTCTTCACCGAGTTTTATCGACATTTGTATGCGAATGAGGGAGATAGGGTGGAGGAGGGTCGGCTATTTCTGAGCAGCTGTACCTTACCACGCCTTAATGCTGAGCAGCTGCAGCTCCTCAACCGGCCAATTGAGGGCAGGGAGGTGCAGGAGGGTATCAAGCATCTGAAGAATGGCAGAGCTCCGGGAGTTGACGGTTTTCGCGGGGAATTTTACAAGATTTTAGGCACCGCCTTGGTGGCCCCCCTGGTAGGTTACTATGAGGCTTTGGTACATGCAGGGAGGTTTGCCTATGAGGCGAATAAGGCATTAGTTACTGTTTTGCCTAAACCAGGGAGGGATCCCCTTCTTCCGGGTTCTTACCATCCCATTTCGCTTCTTAACGTGGATATTAAACTTTTCGCTAAAATTATGGCGGATCGGCTGGCCCCTATGCTTCCGACTTTAATACATCCCAACCAGGTGGGGTTTGTCCGGGGCCGCCAGGTGTCCCATAATTTGCACCGGATTTTGCTCTCTATCTGTGCGGAGCACGTTGAGAGGCACGGTTCCTTACTCATAAGCTTTGACGCTGAAAAAGCGTTTGATAGGGTCCAATGGAGCTTTATGTATCAAGTTCTTGAGTTGATGGGCTTCGAGGGCTTCTTTGTCGATGTGATTCGGTTGTTGTACGCGGCTCCGATTGGGGCCCTTCTCGTGAATGGCGCGGTGACGGAGGAATTTGCTATCCAGAAAGGAACGCGGCAGGGATGCCCTCTGTCCCCTCTCTTATTTGTTCTCACGCTAGAACCTCTATTGCATCAGATCCGTGCGGCTACGCAGTTTCGAGGGGTGCCGATGGGCAAGGAGGAATTCCGTGTGGCGGCCTTTGCGGACGACTTACTGGTGCACTTGGGTGATCCGCAGGCTGGACTGCCTCCTCTCTTACATCTAATTCGGGACTACGAGCGGGCCTCGGGCTTTAAACTTAATTTGGATAAGTCCGAGGCGATGTTATTGGGGGCTGCGATGGGACGGACTTGGCAGGGTGTTTTTCCCTTGCGTTGGGCGGTGGGCTGTTTTAAGTATCTGGGGATCTATTTGCCGGCAAACCTCGGGGACCTCTATAGCTTGAATGTGGATCGAGTGATTGCCTCAATATCGTCCGCGGTGGCTAAGTGGCGCGCTTTGCCGTTGTCCCTGGGAGGGCGTGTGGCCCTGTGTAAGATGACTTTATTCCCAAAGCTTCTTTATGTACTTCAGACACTTCCGCTATTTCTTAATCGCTCTGATATTCGGCGGGTGGACCGGGAGTTCAATCGGTTGCTTTGGCGAGGAGGTAGGCCTCGGGTGCGGCTGAGCGTACTCAGCCAGCCTCGGGAGTTGGGTGGATTCGGTTTTCCGGACGTAAGGAAGTATAATACAGCTTGTCTGCTACAGTTTGTTCGTGACTGGTTGTGGGATCTAGAGGATTACTCGCCTTCTGGTGCTCTTGCGGCCGCGGTAGCTCCACTACACCTGCGCTATCTTCTCCATGCTAAAGGCATACGGGGTGTGGGGGGTGGTCCTCTCATTCGGCGAGTCCTTCTGGACCCGGTGAGACAGGCGTGGCGGTACTTCTGTGCCGGTCGCCGACTGATGGCAGTACATACCCCCTATCTTCCTATTCGGGGGAATGCGGACTTTGTACCGGGTTTGGGAGCATCGTCTTTCCTGGCATGGGATCGGATGGGAATCATAAACTTGGAACAGGTGGTGACACCGGAAGGGGGGATGGTTGACTTTGCCACTCTGTGTTGCCAATACCCCTTAGCTCCCAATGATGTTTTTCGGCATGCTCAACTCCGCAGTTATGTTCGTTCGATTCCCATGACCTCTCTGCATGGTGAGGTGAGTACAGCGGTAGAGACGGCGCTGTTGGGGGGTGAACAGGGCATGCGGGTGTCTTGGCTGAATAGGATGCTATGGGAAGGGGTTCCTCCCCTTGATTTGGCACCTCTTGTGTCCGCTTGGATGGCCGATTTAGGGGAAGCGGTGTGCGCGGAGGAGCTCCTACGGGGGCTGGTTGAGATACCATCAGTGAGTATTTTTGTCCCTCATTGGGACACCCAATATAAGCTTTTACGAAGGTTATACTTTGCACCTCTCCGGGCTTGGCGGGCGGGGGTGGGCGGCGATCACTGTTGCCCACGGTGTGCAGCCCCTCGGGCCACGTTAGGCCATATGTTTTGGCATTGTCGGTGTGTTCAGAGGTTTGGGATAAGGTGCGTACTTACTTGTCCGCCTGTGTGACACAGTCTGTGCCCTGGACTGCTGTTGTGTTGGATGTATGGGATTTGGAGTGGTTGCATGAGTTGGGTGAAGTGAGTGGGAGATGGATGCGTTTGGTGTTGGTGATTGCTCAAGTGACTGTGTTGCAGCAGTGGTTAGAGGCTAGGGGTCCCCTGTATGGCCTTTGGCGGCTCCAGTTGCATAGGATAATGCTCATGGAGCAGTTGTGGGCCTGGTCGTCGGAGCAGCGATGGCAACGGTTCCTTGGCGAGCTCGTAGTCGGATTATGAGGCGGCCATGAAGGCGCCGGTTGAGGCAGGTGGGGTCTGTTGGGCTTACTTCCCTGCCAACTCAGCATGGGTCTGTGAATGTTTGTCTGTCCGTCATTCCCTCGGTTACCTAAGGGGGGGTGGTGAGGGGGGGGGGACGTAGGGGGGTGGACGGGGGGGGGGAGTGGGTGAGGCTGGGAGGGGTGGGGGGATAACTGCAGGTTGTTTGCGTGTGCTGTGGTACCAGGAGGCGGGTTTGGGAGCAGAGCACACCCCAAACCCGGTGTACCCTCTTAGGGTCTTTCTTTCATTCTTTTCTCTTCTCTTTTTCTTCTTTTTTTTTTTTCTTTTCTTTCTTCTTTACTGTTCAGTACACTTTGTTGACAAGCTTCTTGCCGGGGAGGGGGGGGGTTCTGGGATAAAGGGGGGGGGGCTTTTGGCTCTTAGGGGCCAGAGGCAGAACTTCTGCTAATCAGGAAATTGGGGGCCTTGATGGGTTTGTCCTGGGTGTACATAATGTACTCTTGTATAACTTTCTATGCAATATTTGTATTCTGTGCACCATATGCTTTCCCTCACTTCCTTGAGCGGAGGATGGTTTTTTGCTGTATAGGCCCTGCTGCTGTTGTTGTTGCTGTTATTGTTTCTTGTGGTTCACTTTTTGAATAAAAAAACAGATTAATAAAAAAAAAAACATCATTGCCTCAAATACAAACTTATAAGCCCTCTGAGTACATGGAAATAACTACTGTATCTGAATGTAACTTACCTTGAATGTCTACTGGAAAGGCATGCACTAAGTATATAAAGAAATCTTACAGAACATCTGATTTCCAGGAGGAGGGATGTGCACCTTGATCCCAACCAGTCCACTATCTATCCTTCAAAGCTTGAAGCTCATAGTTCCTTGAGTTACTTATCTTAGGATAGCAGAAAGGAGGCAAAAGACTATTTTCCCTCTCAGGGTTTCTATACTCTTGCCTGACATCATTACAGTTCCATATCTCCTCCCATGGCCATTCCCACATTATTACATTGCACTACGACCAAGACTAGAAGCACCCTGGAAGTACAAAAGTACAATTCACATCAGGCACAACCTTAATTGCAGGGTCACATGGCATTCAGTCACTAGGGTGCTTTAGTGACCATGCCATATAAATACGAAGCAAAGCAGCAATGGAGCGGGCTCAGTAAAATGAAAGGGAATGCCAAGTGACCCAGTCAAAACCCAGACCTCAATCCAACAGAAAATGTGCAGCAAAACATGACTGCAGTTCACAAATGAGCCCTAGACAAACAAAAAGAACCGGAGCTGCTCCCTGCCAAAAAGAAAAGGCAAAAACTGCACCATCCTGCATACAAGCTGGTAGAAAACTTATCCTGAACAACTCGCGAGTCTTCAGGGATTCCATTAAGTATTGAATCAAGGGATGACGACTTACTTTTTTAAATATTTCTAAGATCGTTTTTTCACACTGAAAATGTAGAGCAAGTTGTGTAGATCAATGAAACAAACTCCCACTTTAATGTATTTTGAATTGTATTTTTAGAGAGCAGAATGTGAAAACTGTAAAAAATGTTTGCAAAGCAATGTAGAAGCAGTACTTGAGCTTGCTATTATATCACCTGACTCTCTTCACGTACTGTAACAAATGCAGTGATATAATGGCTTAGCTAAATTTTGAAACTTCCTGGATGTTTGAGTCTAACTTGGATCGCCAGCCTACCTATATTTGGCCAATCTGGTTGGTTTCCTCTAACGAACGCCAACAACTATAAGGGCGTTTAAACCAGCCAGGTTTTCAGGATATCCATAATGAATATGCATGAGATAGATTTACATACCAAGGAGGCAGTGAATGCAAATCTATCTCATCGATATGCATTGTGGATATCCCGAAAATCTGACTGGATGAGTGTGCCCTGAGGACTGGGTTGAGAACTAATGAGGTAGAGAACAAGTAAACTTAATGCAGGTTAACCTTTAATAAATATGCCCCTAAGCATACCAGGAGAGATGGTGAAAGAGGGAGGGGGAGGGCAAGAGGATAAAGTATCTTGTGGGAGAGGGAAAGGAAAGGAGAGTAAAGTGGCTAGAAGGAGGGAAAGGAAGGCAAGGAGGAGACAGAGTGCCTGGTGGTATGAGGAAGAAATATTACTGGGAGAGAGTGTAGGGGAAAAGCATAGAGCGGTTAGAGGGAGAGCAAGAAGCACTATGGGGACAGTGTCTAGAAGAGAGAAAAGGCAATAAAAAAAGAAAAGTCAAAATGAAATGGACAAAATAAAGAGCAAAATAAGAAATACATTTCCTAACATACATAAGGAAAAAACTCCCGAAATCTAGAACTGCATGGCATCCTAAGAGAATGTGACCTACATGTGTATCTCAGTTATCATGGGTGTGTGGATCTTGCAGTTGCTTTCCGAAAAAGGTTATGAGGGCTAGTGAGGGGTGGGGGTGTGTTTAGGTGGGTAGGTGTAATGCAGTGATTATTTTCTAAATAAGGGTATGAGGTTAAGGCCTATGGTGGCTTCTGCCTTTCATTCTAGCTGTAATAGGGAAAAGGGAGCAAGACCCCAAAAGATTCCAGATCTGCAGAACCCTAGTTAGAAGTGTTCATATAGGTGTTTGTATGTGCATGTGTTTGGGTGGGGGAGAAATGTTATAGTTGCTGTTCTCTCCCCCTACCCTACTACTACTACTAATCAATTGTATAGCGCAACAAGGCGTACCCAATCTGTACATATAGATGTAAGACACAGTCTCTGATCATCAGAACTTACAATCTAATCAAGATGAAAACGCATTGCAAAACTGGGGACTACATTATGGCAAGATACACATAAGTAGTGGGCAAGAGAATGAGGAGCATCAGGATACAAAAGCAGTCTCAAAAAAGTGGGGCTTCAGCCTGGACTTGAATAGGGCCAAAGAAGGAGCCTCAGTCTTGAAGGACTACAAAAGGGGACTGCTACTTCTGGAGAGAGATCTGCAATTCTAAGTATTTACTTCTGGGAATTTTTCTAAATCTTGGGGAAAAAGGAATTCTTTAGATTAAAGCTGATTAATCTGTGAACCCAGTGTATTTGTTAAATCAGTCAGGACCTAGTAGCAGCAAAGAGTTTTCAGTTTAAATTTAAAACAGAGCAGAGAGCTTTCTGGTTAAATTTGGAACCCATCAGCGAGCTTCCAGTTTAAATTTCATACTTATTCAGGGCCTAGTAGTAGCAAGGCGCTTTCAGTTTAAATTTAAAAACACAGAAGAGAGCTTTCTGGTTAAATTTAGAACCCAAGACTCCCTCTATCCAAGCAAGGGCTGTGGGACTCCCCCTGGAGATTGGTCACAGATTACTTTAGAAGCACAGGACAGGGTACTGTGTAGCATCCAGCTTGTAATAAGGAAAGGAATGGAAAATAAAACAAAGGATTTTATAATGCCTCTGTATCGTTCCATGCTGAGACTGTACCTTGAATATTATGTGCAATTCTGGTCTCTGTATCTTAAAAAGGATATAGCATTATTAGAAAAGGTACAGAGAAGAGCGACCAAAATGGTAAAGGGGATGGAACGATACTCCTATGAAGATTGGCTAAAAAGGTTAGGGCTCTTCAACCTGGAAAAGAGACGGCTGAGGGGAGATATGATAGAGGTCTATAAATTAATGAATGGAGTGGAACGGGTAAACGTAGATCGATTGTTTACATTATCAGAATATAGGAAGACTAGGGAGACATGCAATGAAGCTACAGGGTAAACTATTTAAGACTAATAAGAGAAAATATTTTTTCACTCAACGTGTAATCAAACTCTGGAATTTGTTACCGGAGGATGTAGTAAAAGCTGTTAGTGTAGTTGGGTTTAAAAAAGGTTTGGACAAGTTCCTGGAGGAAAGGTCCATAAACCATTATTAAAAGGGACCCAGGATATCATTGCTTGACCCAATACAAGCATTGAGGAACCCGTGTCTTTTGGGGCGACTGCTAGGTACTTATGACCTAGATTGGCCACTACTGGAAACAGGATACTGGGCTTGATGGACCTTGGTCTGACGCAGTATGGCATATCTTATGTTCTTATGACACACAGACTCGGGTAGTTTGTTCCAGGCATATGGAGCAGCAAGGTGGGATGGACAAAGTCTGGAGTTGGCAGTGACAGAGAAAGGCACAGATACAAGGGATCTGCCAGAGGACTGGAGTTCCCGAGGAGAAGTGTAAAGTGAGATATGAGAGGAAAGGTAGTGAGGAGCTGCAGAATGAATGCACAGTAGGAGAAGTTTGAACTGGATTCAGAAATTGATAGAGAGCCAATGAAGTGATTTGAGAAAAGGAGTTACATGAGCATAGCAACAGTGGCGGAAGATAAGCCAGGCAGCTGAGTTTAGAACAGACTGAAGGGGGGAAAGATGTTTCAGAGGGAGACCAGTGAGGAGCAGGTTATAATAGTCAAGATGGGAGGTGACTAGTGAGTGGATGAGGGTCTTAGTAGTGTGTGTAGAAAGGAAGGGATGAATTTTGCCAATTTTATAGAGAAAGAAGCAACAGGTTTTACCTATTTGTTGGATGTGTGCAGAGACAGAGAGAGTAGAGTCAAAGATGACCCCAAGGTTGCACAATGAGGAAACAGGGAGGAGTGTAGTGATATACACAGAAATAGAGAAAGGAGGAAGGGGGGAGGTGGTTTTAGGCAGAAAGATAAGGAGCTCAGTTTTGGCCATGTTCAGTTTCAGATGGCAATGAGAGATCCAGGCAGCAATGTCAGATAAGCAGACAGAGATCCGGGCCTGGATTCCTGGAGAGATTTCAGGTGCAGAAAGGTAGATATGAGAGTCATCAGCATAAAGATGGTGCTGAAAACCAGGGGAGGAAATAAATTCACCAAGGGACTGAGTGTAGAGAGAGAAAAGGAGAGGTCCCAAGACAGAGCCCTGAGGTGCACCAACTGAAAGCAGGGTGGCAGTAGAGGAGGATCCACCAGAACATATACTCTGTGGTTGTCTTCTCTTCCTCTCTATCCACTTCCTGGTCCAGCATCTAGCTGCTCTCTTCCACCCACCCCATTCATAGTTCAGCATCTCCCTGTTCTCTTCCCTCCATCCCTCCCCCCATCTCCATATTCTCTTCCTTCTGCCCCCATGATCCAGCACTTCCCTGTTTTAGTCCCTTTCCCCTATCCCTATGCCCCCCCCTCTCCCCACCACCATGGTTTCATTGCAGCATCTTCTGGGGAGGTTCTACCCTCTCTCTCTCTCTCTCTATACCCCCATTCAGTCCAGCATTTTTCCTCACTTCCTCCCTCTTCCTGCATTCCCTTCAGCAAGTTAGACTGGTGGCAGTCAAAACACTGCAGGCAGTAATACTAGGCCAGAAAGCCATCATGCTCCAGCATCTCAAAAGGCCTGTCCCCATCCCACTTTCAACAGGAACTGGAGTCAGAGGGTGCGAGACAGTGCTAAGCCCTTGAGAGTACAGGCCCATGTTGGCTCCATGGTCCTAGTTTCTTTCCTAGTGTTATTGCTTTTGCCGCATGGTCTGCCGCCGGCCTAGCCTGCTGAAGAGGAAAGGGAAGGGCAGGACTGAATGGCTTGCCCCTTTATGATGCTCCTGGGTCTCGAGTGCCAGCAACCAGGAGCTCAGAGCAAGTAGGGGCAGCTTGTTTTGGGGACAATGCTTCCCTCACCTCCCCAAATATGCCCATGAAAAAGAGGACCGGTAGAAGCAAGGGCTAAAATATGAGAAGGGATGAAAATGCAGGTATTATAGAGATGATATGAAGAGGAAGGAATTGAGAGAAGAGGAGGGGATAGGAACATAGAAAAGGAATGGACAAGTAGGAAAGCAGAGCTGTCAAGTTACTCAGTTCCAGGAGGGAAACGTTTTAGCCAGTCTTGATTTTGAATTTACAATTCAAACCAGTGTGGTGATATTTGTAGTTGTTGATTCCACCCAGTGAAGTCAGTGCTTCAGGGCCCAGAATGCAAGATTAAAGTTACCAGATATCCCCGGTGATTGTCCTGCTTTTAGAGCTGTGTCCCCGACTTCCACTAGTTTAGCAGCCTCTTGTCCCTGATTCCAGCAATGGGGAAAGAGGAGGGTAAAGAAAAATTATTTTCAATTTAGTGATTTGAATGTCAGTTTTTAGAATTTACATCCATTATCTGTATAGTTTGCAAAATAAGGAGGAAATACATCATTGTTTCTAGTTCTCCATCGATTTGTCTGCTTGCGAGACTCTTGCGGAAATAAAATAGTCATGGGATAGGAGGCAGTATATTATTGTGGATTAGGAACCGGTTAAAAGACAGAAATCATCTCATTGTATATAAATCAGTGTACATAGTTGCTGTACATCAATGTACCTCAGCCAGCACATGATGCAACACTGTCATACTGCTACTCAATGCTGTATATAGTTCCAGTCAAAATGTTTCTTCTACATAGTTCCAGCCAAAATATTTCTCGTTACTTGTAAACTGTTTACTGTAAACTGCCTAGAGCAGTATTTGACACGTGTTCCCTGTAAACCACCTTGATTACTTGATAAAGCAGTATATTAAATACACACATACATATATACATACAGAGAGTAGGGGCAAACTGACAATTTTCTCAGTGGGAGAAAGGTGAATAGTGGAGTACCCCAGGGATCTGTGCTGGGTCCGGTACTTTTTAACATATTTCTAAATGACCTGAAAATAGGAACAAGTGAGGTGATCAAATTTGCAGATGACACAAAATTTATTCAAAGTTGTTAAAACACAAGAGGATTGTGAAAAATTGCAAGAGGGCAGTGAAAAATTGGGAGACTGGGCGTCCAAATGGCAGAAGAAATTTAACGTGGACGAGTGCAAAGTTATACCATGCAATGCAATGTTCCACATTAGAAATCATCCTTGGGAAAAGGATCTGAGCGTCTCTGTGGACAATACTTTGAAACCCTCCACCTAGTGTGCAGCCGCAATCAGGAAAGCAAATAGAATGCTAGGAATTAGTATAAGGAAATGAATAGAAACATAGAAACATGACGACAGAAAAAGCCCACATAGCCCATCTAGTCTGTCCTTCCATATCAACCACTACAACAGTCCCCTTTTTTTCCTTTAGAAAGCCTTTGTGTTTGTCCCATGCTTCTCTGAATTCAGATACTGTCCTCATCTCTACCACCTTCCACTGGAAGACTATTCCAAGGATCCACCACTCTTTCCGTAAAGAAATATTTCCACTTATTACTCCTGACTCTATCCCTTTGCACCCTCATCCTGTGAACTCTCATAGCAGAGCTTGCTTTCAGTCGAAAGAGGCTCTCCTCCTGTGCATTTATGCCACGGAGGTATTGAAACATCTGAAATCATATCACCTCTATCCCGCCTTTCCTCTAAGGTATACATATTAAGAAAATAAAACCAAGAATAGTATAATACCTCTGTATTGCTCCATGGTGCGACTGCACCTTGAATATTGTGTGCAATTCTGGCCGCCATATTTTAAAAAGGATATAGCAGAATTGAAAAAGGTACAGAGAAGAGCCACCAAAATGGAAAAGAGGATGGAAAGACATCCCTATAAGGAAAGGCTTAAAAGGTTAGAGCTCTTCAGCTTGGAAAAGAGACAGCTAAGGGTGTAGCAGCAAAGCGCAGACAAACCAATGATACCAGGAGTCTGTTCAGAAGGTCCAAATCATTTATTTGTGCACAAGTCTCGAACCAATCAATTTCAAAATGGCTGAGCAAAGTTTTCAAGCATTACAACAACTTTTATAGACTTCTGTTCCATTCTAGGTATAGAAAAACATTTCATTGGTCCCGGTAATCTCCCGTACCTCTTCTATTGGTCCCGGTACTGATAAGTTTATCCAGTTATATCCCTCCAGTGGGCATGACACCTGCATACCCCCCTTCTAGTCCCAATTACAATGGTCAGTTCATCAACTTGTTACTTTCACACTTTCAAGGTTATAGAACCAATTTGTACGTGCAGAGGAGCTGGGCTCTGCAACTCATCTGTCAGCACTCCCAATTATTTCTTTGCAGATGTACTTTTTCTTATCAGTAACTTTTAAACATGTTTTTCTGTATTTTTCCATCTTTCAATACTGCAGTTCTGCTTACCTAAGCTAATTCAATACTTCTACTGAGTTCTATCTTACAATAGCAGCATATTGGGGGATGTGCAATCCTATATGCCTCTCCACAGGCCTCATTTACAGGTCAAGCTAGCCATGTTGGCCTGCTTATGTTCGGACACTGTGGGTCACAGGCCTGCACCTGCCACAAGGGGAGATATGATCGAGGTCTATAAAATAATAGAGTGGAACTGGTAAATGTAGAAAACATAGAACTGGTAAAGTTGTTTAAATATGGAAGGGAAGAACAAGGGCAGCCCTTCCATTGGGAAAATTGTGTTGCTAAAAGCGAGAAAGGCTTCAAAATAGAAAGCTAAAAGTTGTAACCTAAAAAAAAATTTTTTTTAAATTGTCTAAAAACAATGAACAGACTGTTCAAATGTTAATTCCAAAGGCGAAAGAACTGGAAAAAACCCAGACTGGAAGCCAACAGCTAAGTGGAATACAGCAGGATCCAGAGCCAGTTCCAGGTTTCACTTTCACTTTTGTCTGTGTCTTTTTCGCCCTCCAGCGAGGGCCTCCATAGGCTCTGAAAGCTTGGCGGCAGATTTGAAATGCCAAGAGGAGGCGGAGTGGACTGCTGTTCACTGTGCCAATAACCTCCGCAACGTGGGTCCCTCTTTATTTTTCCCGCAGCAGGACGAATCCCTTACTCCGAGAGTCCGAATTGCTTTTCTGACGGTGCTTTCATTTTCAGGGTGTTGGCTGCCATGGTGGAAGGTCCGGGCTGCAGGCTGAACGGGGAAAAGCTCCGGAGCCGACTGGCCAGCGGGCAGAAAGTGCGGGCCGTACGGGGTAGGCGGATCTCAACCCAGGTGAGCAAAGACGGGGCAAAATACTGCCCGAGCTCCCCACCTAACGAAGCCCTGTCCTCTTACACTTATTTGCACACATCCTGCTACAGGGAAGAGCTCGCGGTTTGCTATTGTCTCTACTCTGATTTTTCTTTATTACTCTATGCGTATTGTGTTCAGGACTGTCAGGGTTTGTGCAAGCTTACCAGCTTCATGGGGGCGGTGGGACTGCTTCATTTGGGGAGGGAGGGAAACAGCGGGGTGACATAATTGCTTATTATTTGCATGTTCATTATGGTTATCATAAAAAAACAACACTAGATGGATAGGAAGCCAATCTATCACTCGGGCGAGGGATGAGTTGGTGCCCAGATACTCAAAGAGGGCACAGAGGTTCTCATTCAGTGGCTATATCATTTAAATGGCAGCAAAAATTATAGCTGTTTAATTATTTAACCTGGCATTCTAAGATAAAAAATACAGACACCTATAAATATATATTCTGCAAAACAAAAAGTAAAAGAGAACCACAGTGCAGTTTATCTATTTTACGTCCTAAAACCCCCCTCCTCCCAGGGCCGTTCCAAAGGTTTCTGATGCCCCTGGCTGTGCTGTATCCCCCAAACCATGTTGCCATGAAGGCGGGCAGCGGTGGCAGCTGCAGTATTTTAAAAGCAGTGGCTTTGTTGCCCACGGCAGGTCATGTGCTTCAGCATACATGGCGTGGCACTTCTGACCCCATTCTGACAGTAAGTTGCGTCTGAGGAGGATCAGAAGCGCCAGGTCATGTGTGCCGAAGCATATGGCCTCTTGCAAGCAACAAAGCGGTGGCACAAAGCTGCCCACCCTAGGCAGCCATCTAGCTTGCCTAGTGGACTGGCTGCCCTGCCTACTCCAACAGTAGGTGCAGAGCAGAATTAGGACAGTTCTGTAGGGGAACCAACATACAAGAAAAAAATCAGAGTCCATTGTCATTTCATTAACAGCCTCTCCGGTACCAGACAGACCCCTCTCTTCCCATCCCATGTATAGCATCTGACATTATCCCCTGTGACCCCCTACTCTGTGTCCAGCATTTGCTCTCTATCCCTCTACCATATATTCAGCATATACCCCCACTCCATATCTACTCTCCATCCCTTATATCCCCCACCCTCTGTCTGTCTCTAAAAGTCCAGCATCTGTCCACCACCCCTTACCTGCGTTCTGCATCTGCCACCCCCCCTTTGTGTCCAGCATCTGTCCTGTGTCATCCCCTCCACACACTCTATTTAACATCTGCCCCCTGCCCCCCTCATGTGAAACGTTTGCCCAGCATTTCCCTTCCAGCCATTCCACCTCCCCCTTCATGTCCATTTGCCCAGCACTTCCCTTCTGGTCATTCCCCCTCTTTGGGTCCATCTGCCCAGCATTTCCCTTCTGGCCTGCCACACAGCCTCCTGCCCCCCCCCCCCTCCTCCTCCCATCTGCACTGCTTATGCTACTGCTGCCTTTTCTGTTCCTGCAACAGCAACAGCGGGCTAGCCTTTAATTTGGGGGGGGGGGGGGGGGGGAACGGGACCCTATGGTGTAAGCTCTTCCTTGCTAGGAAGGCTGATCTAGTCTTGCCCCTTCTGACATGGCATCAGAGAGGGGCGGGACCAGACCCAGCCTTCCTAGCAAGGAGATGCTTACACACCTGGTTTTTTTTTCTTCAGATCTGAGGCCAGCCCACTGCAGGCACAGAAAAGGCCGCGGAAGCGGCATGGGTGGGGGGAGCAGGCTGTCACCAAATGAACCTTCAGCCTTGCTCCCTTTCCCCTCCAGATTAACTTTCCAATCTTGCCCATTTCTCCCCCCCCTCAATTAAACTAAACCATCATAATTATGTCATCACAACCTTCCCAGAACAGTCTAAAATGAACAATTTGACGTCATATTTAAAAATATTAAACTGTTCTATATTTATATATTGAATAGCAGAAGCCCCCTTTGTCTTTTCCCTCTGGGCAGATGGAGTGTGTGGTGCATTCTACAGCCCCCACCCCTGCCACACAACCTGAACACCATCCTACTCCACACATAACCTCCCTCTTATGCCCCAAGACACAAACATGCCCCTCCCCCCAGACACCCTCCTTGCTTCTAGACCAGTGGTTCTTAACCTGGGTTCGATCGAACCCTAGAGGTTCGGTGAGTCAGTCTCAGGTGTTCGGCGGAAGTCAAGACACAAGACATGCACCCGACTCATATGATTCGTGATGACATGCCCCGCTTGGCCATCATTGGCTGCAGGTGATCACGCTACATTGCTTGGCCAGTCTGTGCTGCAGGGAATTTGGTGCACTCAGTAGTCGACTTGTGACTGTCGTGATGGTATATCGTGTGATTTCTTTCTTAATATTTTAATCCATACTAACTATGTCCTGGACATAAAAACGAAGAAAAGGAACAGACTTTGCTGTGAAAATGACATGAGAATGGCACTTGCCAAGGTGAAGCTACGCATTTCTGAACTGGTCTCTCAAAGGCAACAGCAGAAGTCACACTGATTTGCAGTAAATATTCATTATTATTGTAGCGGTGTAGCCTGATGGAAATTAGGTGATGGGAGTGTGTTAAAATGTTAAAAATAATAAATAGCATAAATACAAGTTCATTATTGGAATACATAAGGTTAAAAATTAAAACCATTTCAGTGTGGTAGTGTTAAAAAAGGTCATGTCTTTGTGAAAAGTTATGTATGTAATTTGTTGTGAGTTCATGCATTGTATTGGTTTTGTTCTTTGAACACAGTGATGTTAATGCACGATTCATTTTGTGAACCAGTAAAACATATACCTATGTCTTGAATTTGAAAAAAAATCATATTTTATTTTTCAATAAAGAAGGGTTCGGTGAATGTGCATATGAAACTGGTGGGCTTCAGTATCTCCAACAAGGTTAAGAACCACTGTTCTAGACATATACATCCTTTGTCCCTAAAAGCACCCCATAGACACACTTGCACTCCCCATACAAACGCTCCCCTAGCCACATCACACATTCTGCTCCCAGAAAAAGACACTCCCCAGACACGTCCTGCCATCTCCCCCAAACACTCCCACATTTCATTCCTACATCCCCCTAGCGCAGTGGTTCTCAACCTTTTTTTGTACTGTGACCCCTTTTACCATTGATCAACTTGTGGTGATCTCCAATGATAAAATCAAATGTGTCTCTCTTCCTTTACCGTTAACGCATTGTCGCTGTAATCATTTGTTGAATTATTAATATATTATAGGCCTTTGCAATATGTTTTTATTTATAAAATTTACTTATTTAAACCACACTAATCACAATAACAAGTAACAATATTTGATTTCAAAATTATGATAATTTTGTAGTCAAATCACTAATATGAAATAAAATTATTTTTTTTACCTTTTGTTGTCTGACCAATTTATTCTCTGATCATGCTGGTCCCGATCTGAGGCTTCTGCTTTCCTGTCTTCTCTTAGCTCTCTTTCTGTGGTCTATCTGCCATTTCTTATCTCTTCTTTCATTTTCTTCACTTCTTTCCATCAGCCTATTTCCAGTCCCAGTAACCCTCCCCAGTATCAGCCCCTTTCCAGTCCTCACTCTCAGTACCTTCCAATGTCAACTTGCATTCCCATGACTGCCAGTGGTGTCCATTCCCTTCCAGTCCCCCTCCTTCCCCACTGAGCAGTCCCTTCTAGTACAAATACCATGGCAGCCTCTTCCAGTTCCATTCTCCTATCCCCTCGTATCAGCCCATTTGTAGCCTTAGCCCCCAGTTTTCTTCCAGGGCCAGCAGCTCTATCCTCCCCTCCCCACAATCAGCCCATTCCCAGTTGAAGCCCCCCAATCAGCTTGCTTCCAGTGCTAGTCCCCCCTGAACCCCATTACCAGTGCTAGCCTCCCCTAATCAGCCCAATACCAGTCCTACCCCCATCAGCTCATTACTAGTCTTAGCCTCCCCTAATCAGCTCATTTCCAGTGCTAGTCCCTCCTCAACTCCATTACCAATGCTAGGCTTCCCTAATCAGCCCATTACCAGTCCTAATCTCCCCGATCAGCTCATTTCCAGTGCTAGCCCCCCATCAGTCCATTACCAGTCCTACCCCCCTATCAGCACATTACCAGTCCCAACCCCCCCCCTTGATCAGTCCATTCCTAGTCCTAGCCCCCCCATCTGCCCATTATAGTCCTAACCCGCACTGTCTCTCCCCTCTGTCCAGCATTTATTGCCCATCTGTACAGTATGTCCCCCTGTCTCTTCCCTTTGTCCATGTCAGCCCCCCTCTGTCCCTCCCTCCCATCCATCAATGTCAGCCACCCCTCCCTCCCTCCCTCCATGTCAGCACCCCCTCTCTCCATGTAAGCCCTCCATCCCTCCATGTCTGCCCCACTCTGTCCATGTCTGCCCCCTTTCTCCATGTCAGCCCTCCCCTCCCTCCCTCCATTCATGTCAGCCCCCCCCTCTCTCCTTGTCAGCCCCCCTGTCCATGTCAGACCCCTCCTTCCCTCCATTCATCCCGCCATGTCAGCCCCGTTGCAGGTTCCCTGCCCCCTCCTCCCCTGTCCATGTCTGCCTGCGGCTGCCCTGCTGTTCTTCTACAGCCGCGGCTCCCTGTCTCTTAGGGAACCACGGCTATGCCAGTAAAACTGTTGCAGAGCCTTCTTGTCTCTCAACTGGCTCCGTGCAGCATTGTCCTGCCTCCAAAGGAAGTGGTAAACAACTTCCTTTGGCGGCAGGACAATGCTGCACGGAGCCCGTCAAGAGACAGGAAGGCTCTGCAACGGTTTTACTGGCACAGCTGCGGTTCCCTAAGAGGCAGGGAGCCGCGGCTGCATTAGAAGGGACTGGGAGGCGGTGAGTTTGCCGCTGCCGAGAAGCGGACTCGGCAGCGGCAGCAACTTGGGTGCTTTTTTTTTTTTTTTAATGGCGGAGTGAGGTGAGGCAAGGCGACCCCCACTAAATCCTGTGGCGACCCCCGTGGGGGTCGCGACCCACTGGTTGAGAACCCCTGCCCTAGCAAAATCCTCCAACTACATCCACACATGTGACCAGCCCATCCCTACACTCCCTACCTCTAAACACACTCACTTTATTTATTTATTTACATTCTCTTATATACCGCGCTATTCTGCATCAGTGCGGTTTACATTGAACAGGGCATTATAACTTGGAGATAACTATTTTACATGGAACATGGGCTATGGAGGGTTAAGTGACTTGCCCAAGACCACAAGGAACACCTGTGGGACTAGAAACCCCAGTCCTTCCGGCTCAAGGTTACTGTCCTCTAGTGGGATTTGAACCCCTGACCTTCCGGCCTGAAGTACCTTGCCCCAACCACTTCTCTCCTGGATACATCTCCCTACCCACACATGTTCCCTGACAACGTTTTTGTCACCAGGCGCACACATGCATGTGCACACACAAACACACACTCTGACTTCATAACACATATGTGTATATACACACACACAGCCCTAATTACATGCACACAGAAATGTGTGCACAAACATGCATGCTCTCTCACACACATATGTCTTTAGACACACTGCACATATAAACATAAGCCCTCATTCCCACATGTACCCAGCCTCCCAAATGTGTGCACACACATTCCCATATATACGCACCTGTCTCATCCCCAGCCCCAGACAGACACACACACACATCACTGCTAACAAACCTTGCCATCAGCTCACACGCACACTCCTATTCCACCCATGCAGACATTCTTCACCCCTAGATTCACACACTTCAGTCACTATGGAACTGCACACAACCCATCCCCCGAGTATATAGATGCACTTCTCCCATCTAATACACACACCATTCCACCTCTTGTACCAGAACGGCATTGATAAGGCATCGGTTCCAACTGACTATTTTGTGAATCACGTGGCGAGAGAAGATCTTGAAGTACCAAGAAATGCAGTTGGAGATCAAGAAAATGTGGCAGAAAGATACAGAAATGTTTTCCATTGTATTGGGAGCCATAGACTTGATAAAGAACAACTTTGAAGCACACCTTGATAAATTACACATACATATAATATCTTATGAACTCCAGCAGGAGGCTCTCTTTGGCATAATGCAAGAACTATGCTGAGCATTAGCAGCAGATTTGAAAGACTGAGATCATACTCTACATACCCTGGCTTAGAAATGAGGTTCGTGGCTGTCATGGTATGCGCAAAACTAACCCATTTGAAGAAACTGCCCCAATACATACCCTCTAACATCCCATTCCCTGCCTCCAGTCATACACATATCCCCTATATGACTACACCAAGCCCTGACATATCCACTCCACACACACAATCCCTACCCCTCCCCCCAGATACATAGCCCCTACAAATCTAGACATGCCTCCCCTCAAACGCACATCTGCAATGCACATTCTCCACTCATAAATGGCCCCACCGCATGCATATAAAGATATCTACCCTGTATCCTGCCCCCTGCACTTGAACAAGTTCCAGGCATATGAAGCAGCAAGATGGAATGAATGAAGTTGGGAGGTGACAGTGGCAGAGAAGGACATTTATTTATTTAACAATTTTTATATACCGCAAAGCATATATAAAATGGATTTGCCGGAGGACCAGAGTTCCTGAGGAAGGGTGTAGAGTGAGATAGGAGGAGGTGAGGAGCCGCATAATGAATGCACTTGTAGGTCAGTAGGAGAAGTTTGAACTTGCTGCGGAAACTGATAGGGAGCCAGCGAAGTGACTTGAGAAGAGGTGTTACATGAACATAGCGACCCTGGCGGAAGATAAGCCATGCAGCTGAATTTTGAACAGATTGAAGGGGAGAGAGATGATTCAGAGGGAGACCAGTGAGGAGCAGATTCTAATAGTCAAGACGGGAGGTGACTAGTGAGTGGATAAGAGTCTTAGTAATTTGAGTAGAAAGGAAGGAACAAATTTTGCTGATGTTTATAGAGAAAGAAGTGGCAGGTTTTGGCCATGTTCAGTTTCAGATGGCAGTGAGACATCCTGGCAGCAATGTTGCATAAGCAGGCAGAGATCTGGGACTGGATTCCTGGAGAGATTTCAGGCGCAGAGAAATAGATTTGAGAATCGTCAGTATAAAGATGGTACTGAAAACCATGGGAGGTAGTAAGTACACTAAGGGGCTTGTTTACAAAGCCGCGGTAGTGGTTCGCGATCGCAGCCGCGGCCCCATTGAAATCAATGGGGCCGCGGCTCCGATTACGATCGCAAACCGCTACCGCGGCTTTGTAAACAAGCCCCTAAGGGACTGAGTGTAGAGAGAGAAAAGTAGAGGTCCCAAGACAAAGCCCTGAGATACACCAACTGAAAGCGAGATGGTCATAGAGGAGGATCCACCAGAAGATGTTGTTATATTGTAAACCGCGCTGATGCTGAATAGAGCGGTATATAAGAGCCTGTAATAAATAAATAAATTAAATAAAGATACACTAAAAGTACGTTGGACACAACAGAGCTCCTAAATCCAAGTGAGGAAAGTACACCAAGGAGAATGTGGTGATCAACAGTGTCAAAGGCAGCAGACAGGTTAAGAAGAATGAGGATTGAGTAGAGGCCCTTGGATTTGGTGAGGAACAAGTCGCTGGAGACTTTAGCAAGAGCATTTCTGTGGAATGTAGAGGACGAAAGCCAGACTGCAAGGACAGGCTGGGTTTAGTGGTGGCTTTTTGAGGAGAGCTGTGGCCTTCAAGCATGCTCTGATCACACAACAGTTGCAGTGGAAAGCAATAGGTTAAGGATATGACAGATGGAAGAGATGATGGTGGAAAAGATAGAGCTTAGTAGACAAGTGGGAATGGGATCAGAGGAACAGGCAGTCAATTAGGAGGAGGAGGAGGAGGAGAGATTTGCAATTTCTTCCTCAGTAATTTCAGAAAAGGAAGAAAGGGTGACACAAGGTGAGGGAAAGATTTGGGATGGGAGAGGGGGCAGGTGGAGATGGAGTGAACTTGTCATGTAAATAGCCAAGGTCTGGTCAGAAAGTGAAGGAGGGACTGGAGGAGGAGGGACCTTGAGGAGAGAGTTAAGCGTAGCAAAGAGACTGTGAGGGTCAGAGGTAAGATTATTTAGTCAGATGGACATAGTACTCTTGCTTGGTGAATGCTATGGCTGACTGAAAAGAGATTAGCATGAATTTGAAAAATAGATAGTCAGCAAGGGTACGTGATTTAAGCCAAAGACACTCAGCTGAGTGGGCACAGGAACGTAGATAGCGGGTTGTCATGGACAGCCAGGATCGAGGTACAGTGCACCTCACAGGGCGTGGAATGGGAGGAGCCAGTGCATCCAGAGCAGAGGAGAGTATAGTGTTATAGGAAGATACTGCTTCCTCAATAGACTCAGCTGATATAGTGAAGGAAAGAGGAGATGAGTGGCATGGAGGAGTAGCTTAATGGTTAAAGCACTGCCTGGAACCAAGCAACCAGGGTTCAATTCCCAATAGCATTCCTTGTGGCCTTGGACAAGTCACTTAACCCTCCATTGCCTCAGAAAAATCCAAGTTATTATTGTCCCTGTTTAATGTATATTATCAAATGTAAGTTACAATGTAAACTGCTTTGAATGAAATGATAAAGTGGTATAACATCCCCCTGTTAAATAAATAAATAATAGCAGTGGAAAGAGCAGAAGGGTTGATAGTGTGAAAGGGGATAGATTCAGGAGTGATATGTGGAAATATTTCTTTATGGAAAGAGTGGTGGATCTGTGGCATAGTCTCTCAGTGGAGGTGGTAGAGATGAGCATAGTATCTGAATTCAAAGAAGCATGGGACAAACACAGAGGATCTCTAAAGGAAAAAGGGGACTGTTATAGTGATTGATATGGAAGGACAGAGTAGATAGGCCATGTGGTCTTTTTCTGTCTTCATGTTTCTGTGTTTCTATGTTGTTGGAGATTGGGTGAGACTAAGATAGAGGGGTGATTAAGGGTGAAATTTAGCAGGTGATGGTCAGATAAGGAAAGAACTGAGGTGGAGAGGTTTGAGGGTGAGGAGCTGAAGATGACCATGCTTGTGAGTAGGAGCGGTAGAGCACAACTGGAGGTTGAATGAGTTGCTTAGGGAAAGGAGCTTTAAGGCCTAAGGGTCAGAAAGGTCATCAATGTGCATGTTAAAATCCATAAGAAGGGGAAATTGCATCCAGAAAGGAGGAGAGCCAGGAGTCAGTCAGTGAGAAAGACAGAGATAGACTTGTTAGAGGGTCAATTAAATGACAGCTATTCCAGGAGGTAGTGGAGTAAATAGGTGGATGGCGTGGACTTCAAAGGAAGGAAAGGAATTAGACTGAGGCAGAAATTGGCAAAACTGAAAGTAGAAACCCAACACAGCCTATAGGCCGAGGTGTATGGGGGAAAATAGGTAGTCTCCATGACACAGGGCAGCAACTGAAGCAGAGTCTTCAGGGAGGAACCAAGTTTCTTTAAGAGCTAGGAGATGCAGAGTATTAGAGATAAAGAGGTCATGAATGAAGGCAAGTTTATTGGAGACAGAATGTGCATTCCACAAGGCACATTAAAGAGAGGGATATGAACCAGATTTGAAAGGCTGCCTTGGAAGTATGAAAAACGTCTAGGGGAGCCAGGTTTGGGATTAATATCTCCAGATGAGAGAAGGAGCAGGAGACACCAGGGGAGAGAGGAGGCGGCATAACGGAAGTGAGGGTGAGGTTCCCTCATTGAGAATGCAGATGGCTGAATGAGAGGAAGAAATGGTGTGAAGCTCAAGGGCAAATAATAATGTAGAAGAAAAAAAGGGCAGGGGAGGTGGGGACAGTAAGTAGTGGGTAATGAGAAGTAGGGCCATGGGATTGTTGGAACAAGGGAAAAGAGTAGGGAGAGTTAACATCAGGAATACAAAGTGATGTGAAGCCATAGGAGAGGAAGACAAGAAGAGAATGCACCATCGCCTCCATTACCACTACTGCACATTTTATTTATTTTTATTGAATGTTTCTTTTATACCGCACTATTTAACATCAGTGCGGTTTACAGGTAACACATTTGTGCAGGCAGGTCTGCACTGGACTTACAATAAAACGGGGTTCTTTATACAGGGCTAACAGGGAATCTATGTACAATTTGGCTGTCACAGGCTATATGGGCAGCTCAGCATTATTTACAGGTCTAACAATGTAACTATGTACAATCTAGCTGTCTGTTGCAGGGTGTGTGGACAGCTCATCATTATCTACGGTTAGGGTCAGCTATACACAGGGGTGGTGATTTTGAGGGGGTGGGGCTCTTGAAGGCAGGGCTGAAGGTGTGTGAGGTGGCTACGCTGGGGGTGCTGGCTTGGGTGTGGGTGGCTGTGAGATGTCATCTGGTTCAGTATAATACTGGAGAAACAGATGGTGCTTCAGTGCCTTTCTAAACTGGGAGAGGTTATTGCTGGCCCGGATGGCCGGTGGCAGGGCGTTCCAACAGGAAGGTGCATAGAGTGCGAAGGCTCTGTTTCTCGTGGCCCAAGAGCATTTGGTGATCGCCTTCGGGAGTATCAGAGTATTGGTAGCGGCTGATCTCCTTATCCTGTTGAGGGGGGTGGTCTGGACGAGCTCCGTGAGGGAGGTGGAAGAGCACTTATTGATGGCTTTATATGTCATCGTTAAGATCATGAAGGAGATCCTGCAGTGTACCGGGAGCCAGTGCAGATGTTTCAAAACTGGGGTGATATGGTCCCTCCTGGAAGCTCCATGCAGGATTCTGGCAACTGCATTCATTGCGAGTTGCAGGGGGTTAAGCGCGCTTTTTGGGAGGCTGTGCAGTATTGCATTAGCGTAGTCAAACTGTGGCATTACTAGTGCTTGATAGACTGTTTGGAAGTCTTCCAGCTCTAGCAGCTGTCGCAGGTGGCAAAGCGTCCGAATTTTGTGGTAGATCGCCTTTACCATATTGCCTATCTGGGCCTTCATGTTGATTTGTTGGTCCAGCGTGACCCCTAGGTACCATACCGTGGGCTTGTTGAGGAGCTCTGCATCACGTACCTTCAGTGAGGAGGGCGGAGTGAATGCAGGGTTCCTGCTGATGAAGAGGACCTCCGTCGTCTTGAAATTTATTTTGAGCTTCTGCGTGTGTAGCCAATCTGTGACCGCATCGAAACAAGTGGACAGCGGGGAGAGGTCAGGATGCTCCGTCGAGATTGGCGTGTATAGCAAAACGTCATCAGCATAGATTAGACAATTGATGTTGAAGGATCGGATGAGGGCACAGATGGGTTGCATGTAAACGTTGAACAGTAGGGCTGAGAGTGAAGATCCTTGTGGCACGCCCTTCTCTTGCAGGAAAGGTGTGGAGGTGGAGGGGCTGGAACGGACATGCTGCCATCTATCAGTCAGGTATGATGCACACCAGTCCAGTGCTGTGCCGTGGACTCCCTTCTCCCTGAGGCGTGATAGGAGTAGTTCGTGGCTGACGGAGTCGAAGGCAGCAGCAATGTCCATGAAGATAAGGGCAAAACCTTGTCTAATGTTGTCCAATCCTATGGTTAATGTACTGAATAAGGTGGTCAGCAGTGTCTCTATGCCGTGTGCCTCCCAGAATCCATGCTGGCAGGGGTCGAGGGGTGCGTTGGTCTCGATGTGATGGTGCAGTTGGCGTTGGACAATATTTTCAATAATTTTTGCTAGGAGCGGGATGCTTGAGATTGGTCTATAAGAGTCCATCTTTGCAGGGTCCAACTTGTTTTTTAGTAGTGGTCTGATGGCTGTTTATTTCAGGCTTCGGGGGAAGGTCCCATTCGAGAATGATAGACCTATAAGTTTGGTCAGGAATGGGCTGAGGTCGACACGCAGGGCTTTTATCCAAAATGCTGGACAAGGGTCGTTAGGTGCTATGGTGGTGTTTATGTTTGTGATGATGTCTTGGATGCCTTTTTCGGTTGGGGCTGAAAAGGCAGTGATGCTGTGTTGGGCATCCTTTGAGGCTTGCGTCGGAGTGGGTGAGGGGGTCAGCTGGGGTTCCTCATTGGGGGTATAGAGTTTTGTGGATATGCTGGACTGCCTTGTCTTGGCTCGCAGGTAGTCTGCATATTCCTGTGGGTCCGGGTGGCTCGATTGCCCAAGGGAGGGCTCTTTTGCCAGGGTTTTAATGAGGTTGAACAGCTCGTGTGGTTTATTTAGGGAGTGTTGTAATATCTCTGCGTGATATTGCTTCATTCTCCTTGCAACTGCTGATTGGTGAGCAGTGTATGCTTACATAAGAACATAAGATATGCCATACTGGGTCAGACCAAGGTCCATCAAGCCCAGTATCCTGTTTCCAACAGTGGCCAATCTAGGTCATGCGTACCTAGCAGTTTCCCCAAAAGACACATGTTCCACAATGCTTGTACTGGGTCAAGCATTGATATCCTGGGTCCCTTCTCGATAATGGTTTATGGACCTTTCCTCCAGGAACTTGTCCAAACCTTTTTTAAACCCAGCTATACTAACAGCCTTTACTACATCCTCCGGTAACAAATTCCAGAGTTTGATTACATGTTGAGTGAAAAAATATTTTCTTTTATTAGTCTTAAATAGTTTACCCTGTAGCTTCATTGCATGTCCCCTAGTCTTTCTATATTCTGATAACGTAAACAGTCGATCTACGTTTACCCGTTCACTCCGTTCATTAATTTATAGACTTCTATCATATCTCCCCTCAGCTGTCTCTTTTCCAGGTTAAAGAGCCCTAACCTTTTTAGCCTTTCTTCATAGGAGTATCCTTCCATCCCCTTTACCATTTTGGTGGCTCTTCTCTGAACCTTCTCTAACAACTCTATATCCTTTTTAAGATACGGCGACCAGAATTGCACACAATATTCAAGTTGCGGTCTCACCATGGAACGATATAGAGGCATTATAATATCTTTTGTTTTATTTTCCATTCCTTTCCTTATGATACCTAGCATTCTATTTGCTGTCTTGGCTGCCGCTGCACACTGGGCTGAGGGTTTTAACATCTTATCCTCAATGACGCCTAAATCTTTTTCCTCGGTGGTGGTTCCTAATGTGGAACCTTGCATTGTATAACCATAGTTTGGGTTGTTCTTCCCTAGGTGCATAACTTTGCACTTGTCCACATTAAATTTCATCTGCCATTTTGATGCCCAGTCTTCTAATTTATCAAGATCCTCTTGCAATTTTCCACAATCCTCTTGGGTTTTAACAACTTTAAATAGTTTTGTGTCATCTGCAAATTTGATAACCTCAATTGTTGTTCCACTTTCCAGGTCATTTATGAATATGTCAAAAAGCAGCGGACCCAGCACAGATCCCTGGGGTACACCACTATTCACCAGTCTCCATTGGGAAAATTGTCCATTTAGCTCAACCCTCTGCTTTCTATCTCTTAACCAGTTCTTGATCCACAGTAGTACACTGCCTCCTATCCCATGACTCTTTAGTTTTGCCAAAAGTCTCTGATGAGGGACCTTGTCAAAGGCTTTCTGAAAGTCCAGATACACTATATCAACCGACTCATACGTTTATTCACACTTTCAAAAAAACATAACAGATTAGTAAGACAAGATCTTCCTTGTCTGAAGCCATGTTGACTGTCTCCCATTAGGCCATGACTATCTACATGCTGAGTAATTTTATTCTTTATGATGGTTTCTACCATTTTTCCTGGTACTGACGTGAGGCTCACCGGTCTGTAGTTTCCCGGATCACCCCTGGAACCCTTTTTAAAAATTGGCATTACATTGGCGATCCTCCAATCTTCAGGTATTAGAGATGATTTTAATGATAGTTCACAGATTACTAATAGCAGGTCTGCAGTCTCATATTTCAGTTCTTTCAACACCTTTGGATGTATACCATCCGGCCCAGGTGATTTGCTACTCTTCAGTTTATCTAATAGTTGTAATACATCTTCCCGATATATCGATATTTCCTTCAATTCTTCCGCACCTTTAAATACCACTTCAGTCATGGGTAACATCCCTACATCTTCCTCAGTAAAGACTGAAGCAAAGAATTCATTCAGTCTCTCCGCTATCGCCTTGTCGCCTCTTAGTGCCCCTTAAACTCCTCTATCATCTAATGGACAACTGACTCTCTCACAGGTTTTTTGCTGCGAATGTACTTGAAAAAATCTTTATTTCGCGTTTTTGCTTCCACAGCTAGCTTCTTCTCAAATTCTTTCTTTGCTTGCTTTATCAATGCCTTGCATTTGATTTGCCAGTGCTTGTGCTGTTTCCAGGTTTCGTCGTTTGGCTCTTTTTTCCATTTCCTGAAAGATGCTCTTTTGGCAACAACAGCCTCTCTGACCTCACCTTTAAACCATGCTGGCAGTCTTTTGGACTTTCTTCCACTTTTCTTAAAGCGTGGAAAACAGCTGGTCTGGGCTGCCAAGATAGTATTTTTCAACAACACCCAAGCTTGATGTAAGTCTTTAACCTTTACAACTGCTCCTTTTAGTTTTTTCTTAACTATTTTCCTCATTTTATCATAGTCTCCCTTTCGAAAGTTAAAAGGTAGTACTGTGGATTTCCGTACTATCCCTCCTCCACTAATTAAATCAAAGGCGATCATGCTATGATCACTATTGCCAAGTGGCCCCAACACCCTTATCTTCGTGGCTCTCGGTTGATCTTGAGCGGCGCCAATGTCTTTTGAGCTGTCTAAGGTGGAGGAGTGGTTTCCGTAGCTCGGGGTGTACCAAGGCGCATTCTTCCTCCTGCCTGGTGCTTTGTTAGTGGGAGGTGGGTGGATTACAGCATCCAGACTCGAGTTCCATGTGGAGATCATGTCATTGAGGCTCTGTTCAGGTGGATCATGGAGAGGCCATGCTCTATCCATGATTTCTTCTTTGTTCAATGGATGGAAGCATTTTGATGGTGCTGCGGCAGGTTTGTCAGAAGACTGGGGTCTAGTGAAGTCGGGGCGCATTGACATCTGGAATCTTATCAGGCAGTGGTCCGACCAAGGTACTGGGCTTACGGATAGATTGAGCTTGTGCGTGGAGTTGAGGGCTCCCTGTGGCGTGAAGATCAGATCAAGCGTGTTACCCTTTATGTGAGTAGGGGTGTCAATCATCTGAGCATATCCTAGCTCTTTGAGGGCCTTGATGAAAGCCTTGGTATGGGTGTCTTGGAGGGCAGGGAGGTTGAAGTCGCCCATCACCCAGTTTGATGTACGTGGGTTTATGGGGTTGCAGGCGAGGTTGATTATTGTGGATAAGTCTTCCGGGGATGGGAAGGGCGCTCTATAGAGCAAATTGATGGTGCTGTGTTTATTCGTTATGGTGATGGAGTCGAGGTTTGAGGTACTGCTGGAGGCGATCAGCTGGAATTGTCGATCCATCTTGGTTAGGATGAGTGCTCCTCCACCTCGTCGGTCGGCTCTGTGGCATGAGTGGATAGAGAAATTGGGGGAGGGGGGGGACGGACAAGCTGGTGAAGGAGAACAGTGTCTGAGACGGACAACCACGTCTCAGTGACACATAGGATGTCGATGACGAGGTCGTGGGCGGAAAGCATGTTGGTTACGGCTGGCCATTTCTTTTGGATCGATCGCGCATTTATGAGGGCGCATTTCAGGTCACGGGGGTGGGTGTGTTCCCGCTGGGGAGGGTTTGGGCTGCTGGAGAGCAACATAGATGAGGTGAGGGTATGGCATGCGCCCTGGCCCACCTGTTTGGTGGTTGGGATGCCCATAGCACTTTCTCCATGAGCCGTGTAGGATTGGAATGGGGTTGTGAGAGGAATTGAGGGCCTGAGTGCCATGTGCCAGAGCTAGTATAATGCAGCAGCTGGCAAGGGCATAGGGGTATGGGGTCGTAGTGGGTAGTAACATGGTGGCTAGGTGAGTCAGGAGGGGCTTCAATTGATTAGTACAGGTTTGGCTTAATGTACACCTTTCGCTGGGTTCAAGTAAATAGTAAAGCTGGGTTCAAGCAAATTAGTACAGTTTCGGCTAGTGTACAACTCTGGCTGATCTCAAGCAAATGATTAGTACAGGCTCGGTTTAATGTCCAACTCTAGCTGGGAACAGGTAAATAATACATGTTATGTTTAAAGTACCGCTCTAGAGGAGTTCGATCAGATGGTGTAGGTTCAGCTTAAGCTGCAACTCTTGATGGGATAATCAATTAGCCTGTGTATCAGGTCAACGTTTTAAGGGTACCCAAGACTACTTAGACAACTGACAGATAATAGTGGGGAATGAGACAGTAGAAGGCGTTCTCACCAGAGTTCAGCAAGATCTTGGTTCTCACCGGGGTTCAGCAGGGTGAGGTAATCTTTTAAAGTCAGTGGGGTGCTGTCCTCAAATCTGCCTGTGTCCTCCGGGGTAGTGGTGGCTTTGTTGAGGTCCCCACCTAAGGGCCACGCCAAAGGGCCCTCAGGCGTGGGTGTGCCCGATGGTGCTCCCTTTATGCGTGGCAGCGTGTGCCCCGATTGGGCGGCGAGGAGGCGGGAATGACTGGTCCGATGCGGCCCTGGCTGCTCGATCCCGGACAGGGAAAGCTGCCGCAGGGCTGGAGAATGGCGGCATGTGCTGCTCGTCGGTGCCCGATGGTGCTCCTTTTATGCGTGGCGGCGTGTGCCCCGATTGGGCACACATCTCACTACAACACTCCAAAAAGCCCCACATTGAGAAACACCAGCTTCCACACATGCTGAAGTGTGCCTTCATCAATGTCCACTCAATCTGCAAAAAATGGCCAGTGGTCATAGATCTAATTGGATTCTAGGGGACTTCAATCTCCCAACACTTCACCCCAGTCACGCCTCAGCCTTCCTAGAAGCAATCAACGAACTGGGCTACAAGCAAATTGTCAAAGTTCCCACACACAAAAAAGGAAATATCCTTGACATGATCTTTGCCCCTCTGACAGTCCTTGACTCCAACACCACATCTGACGCATCTGTAACTCCAGTACCTTGGTCAGACCACAAGTTAATCACCTTCCCCATTCCCATCAAGAGCAAGACACCATCAAACTTCAACAAAAACTCTATCATATCAACAAAAGTATCATCTCGGAACTTCAGAGCTTTCAACAAAGAACTTATTCTTGCTCAAGCTCGTCCTCTCCTCAGTGACCCCTCTCTCAACCTGGAGAACCTGATCACCGCCTGGAACAGCAATATCAGCATCGTTGCACTACAACCAAATCAAAGTAACAACCTGAAGAAAAGAAAACCATCTCCCTGGTTCTTCCCGGATCTACGAACCTCCCTCATACACCTAAGAAGATTGGAAAAACGTTGGCGTCGATCACACTCCACGGAAGACCTAGCAGCCTACAAATTACACCTATCCACGCACAGAGAATCAGTCATCGCTAAGATGAAACAATTCCACACCGATACTCTGAAAAGATCACTAAATAAACCACGTGACCTTTTCAATCTAGTCAAGACCTATAGCTAAGGAACCTTCGTCCAAACAACCCAAACTCATTCACCCACAAGCGTTCGCTGAATATCTACAATCCAAGCTGCTAACAACTGACACCATCGCAACAATCCCCGCTCAAGACTCCATTTGCCTATCTAACCTATCCATGTTCTCCACGCCATCAAATAAGGGCAGCAATAATGTTCTCAACATGTTTAACACCTCCACTGCACAAACTGACCCTTGCCCAGCCTTTTGGATAAGGGAGCTACGAAGTGATCTTAGTCCTCTCATCACTAGAATGATAAATCTATCCTTTACATCTGGGTCTTTCCCATCAGCCCTCAAGAGAACGTCCATTAGACCCCTCTTGAAGAATCCTAAACTCGACTCGCAGAAAGTCGAATCTTATAGACCCATATCTAGTATTCCCTTTCTAGCAAAAGTAATTGAAAAGGGTAGCTCAAAGTCAAATACAGGATCACATCAACACTGCATCCCCTCTAGACCAATGCCAGTATAACCCTCCTCATAACCCTCTTCAACAACATCATCACAGGCATTGACAACATCCACCAAGGCTTTGTGCTTATTTTCCTGGACATTGCTGCTGCTTTTGACTCTGTACATCACGATCTGTTACTAGGGCGGCTAAAAGAAAAGGGCATCAACGACACTGCCCTGGCATGGTGCAGATCATACCTGGATCAGAGATGGCAGTATGTAACTTCAGGAACAGCAACATCAACACCTTTCCATCAAAAACGGTGTGCCACAAGGGTCATCCCTATCATCACTCTTATTTAATATATACATACAGCCAGTCTGCAACATCATCAAATCCTTCAAGGTCGACTGTCTAATATACGCAGACGACATTCTCCTCTACATGCCTTTTTCCACAATCAACATGGATCTTTCACCGATGACCAAATGCTTTGATACCGTGTCTGAATGGCTTCAATCCCAAAACCTCCGCATTCAGCACAGGAAAATGGAGGTTCTCTTCATCACTAGAGACCCATTGTTCACCCCCCCCCCTTCCCAGATAAAGGTGAAAGAAGCTGATCTCCAAACAAAGCCTTCAATCCGTTACCTAGGGGTCACCTTGGACCAGCATCTGGATATGAAATTACATATATCCAACGTAGTCAGAGCGATTTATCTCAAAATCCGGACACTCCGCCACCTTCGCTCCTTGCTTAATCCTGAAGACTTCCGGACTATATTCCAAGCGCTAACCCTACCGCACCTTGACTACGCTAATGCCGTTTTTCAAGGCCTCCCACACTCCACTTTAAAACCCTTTGCAACTTGCCATGAACACTGCTGCCAGAGTCCTCTACGGAGCATCAAGAAGGGACCATGTAACACCTATTCTAAAACAGCTCCACTGGCTCCCCATACACGGGAGACTGTTGTTCAAAACATTATTACTCACTTTCAAGGCTATCAAAGGCATCACCTCCTCCTCTCTAATGAACCTCATTCAAACCGTTCCACCTAACAGATCCAGGAGAACTATATCTACAAACTCGCTAATAATCCCTAAGGCAGCAACTAAATGCTCACTAGCAACATCTAACAGGGCGTTCAGTTTCTATGCCCCTAAGTGCTGGAACACCTTACCACCCGAAATTCGGGCTATCTCTGATCTAACCTCATTCAGAAAGGCAATCAAATCCCATTTATTCCCCCACTACTACCAGAACATCCAATCACCTTCCTGACCTCCAACCCCCATTGAACACCCAACCTGATCTAAGAATAATACTGTTGTATATACATGTAAATACTTTGTAAATTGTTTCAGTTCAAAATTTCCCCATGTATTATTCAAGTTCTTTTTCCTGTTCAAAGTAAAACCAAACAGCTTGTTGTTCTGGTCTTTTGTACTGTAAACCGCGCTGATCCCAAATAGTGCGGTATATAAGAGCTTGTAATAAATAAATAACCCTCCATGACCTGGACATCCTAATGATCACAGAGACATGGCTATCTGATTGCCACACCGTTCTTTTCAATCAGATGTTACCCCCAACTTCTCACTCCATATCTGCCACAGAGCTACCCAGAGAGGAGGAGGAGCGCTCATCCTCTCCAAATCAGAGCTACAATTTCAACTGATCAATGCCACCAGCACAGCCCACTTAGACACAATCATCATAGCTAACAATCTTTGCACAATCAACCTACTCTACAGAGCACCAGTGACATCACCAGACGATCTCAACAATTATAGACCTCGCCTGCAACACCAGTAATCCACGCTCCCCAAACTGGTTACTAGGCGATTTTAACCTGCCTACTCTACAAGATATCCAAGCCACAGCCTTCCTCGAAGCACTCGACGAGCTGGGATACAAACAATTAGTCAACACACCCACACACGTGAGAGGAAACAAATTGGACCTGGTCTTTGCCCCACAAACAGCTGTGGAATCGATCCACGACTTGGCGATATCTATAACACCAGTACCCTGGTCCGACCACAGCCCGATTAGATTTTAAATACCTGCCCACCGTCACAGTTATAACAACATCAGCAGAGCTACTGTCTTCCCCAGAACATCAGCAGGACGATTCTGACCCTTTATCAATGAAGAAATACTGGAGAAAGCCATTCCACTCCTCAACGCCACAGTCCCTAACTTGGATGAGATGATCTCTAACTGGGACAACAGCCTCAGCGCCATTGCTCAGCTCCCAACCATAAACAAACCTCCAAAGAGACGAGAGCCCGCACTATGGTATTCCACCGAACTGCGATCATCACTTCTCCACCTACGCAAGCTAGAGAGACGATGGCGCCGATCACGCTCCACTGAAGCACAGAGTGCTTATAGCTTACACCTAAAAAAGCACCAAGAAGCAATAATGGAAAGAAGGAAGCAATTCCATATGTACCTCCTGAAGCGCTCGTTGAGCAAGCCACACGACCTCTTCAATATAATGAAGACATTGACAAGGGAACCAGCCCCAGACCAACCATATATGCTGCAGCCGCAGGTTTTTGCAGATTATCTCCAATCAAAAATGCTCCAGACTGACAAGACCTCAAGTCCCACAAGCCATACACTGCTACACAAACCGACGAACCCGCCACTGACCAAATTCACCACCATATCAAAGAGAGATTGAGGACACCATCGCCTCCATTAACACCACTACTGCACCAAATGACCCCTGACCAGCGTTCTGGATAAGAGAACTATGCTGCGATCTCAGCCAGTTCCTGAATAAAATCATGGAGCAGTCATTCTCAAAGGGAGCCTTCCCACAAAGGTTGAAGCATACCTCCATCAGGCCGCTGCTGAAAAACAACAAACTGGACCCTCTAAAGGTCGAGTCCTTTAGACCAATTTCAAGCATCCCACTTCTCGCCAAGATAATTGAAAAGGTAGTCCAACGACAAATTCAACAACACATTGAGACTGATGCCCCTTTGGACCCTTCTCAGCACTGATTCAGGGAGGCACACGGCGTGGAAACCCTCCTCACCACCCTCTTCAATACCATAATCTCGGGAATTGACGACATTCGACAAGGATTTGCCCTTATCTTCATGGGTATCGCAGCGGCTTTTGACTCCGTAAGCCACAAGATACTCCTGGGACGTCTCGAGGAAAAGGGAATACAGGACACAGCTCTAAGCTGGTGCAAATCCTACCTGTCCAGATGGCAGCACGTGAGAACTGGCACCACAAGCTCGGAACCGTTCCTACAAAACAAAAACAAGGTGTGCCTCAGGGATCCTCGCTATCAGCATTGATGTTTAACATATACATGCAACCCATCTGTGCCCTGATCTGCTCATTTAACATCTCCTGCCTGGTATACGCAAATGACGTTCTACTATACATGCCATTTGCAACAGATCAGCCAGAGTTCTCCCCTCTAACAAGCTGCTTTGACGCAGTTGCTGACTGGCTCCATACGCAAAACCTCCGAATAAACCATAACAAGACAGATGTCCTCTTCATCATGAGGAACCAAGGATTCACCCCTCCACCCTCCTTAAAGGTGAAGAAGGCCGAGCTGATAACCAAATCCACAATCTGTTACCTAGGTGTGACTTTGGACCAACAGCTGGACATGAAAACCCACATAAGAAACACAGTCTAGAAAATATACCATAAAATAGGACACTACGGCATCTATGACCTCTACTGGACCCCGACGACTTTTGGACAATCTATCAAGCCCCAGTAACCCCACACGCCAATGCAATCCTATACGGACTCCCTCAAGCATCGCTAAACCCACTCCAGCTTGCAATCAATGCAGCCGCTAGAGTTCTATACGGAGTCTCAAGAGCGGACCATATTACACCTATCCTGAAGAGACTTCACTGGTTACCAATCCATGGTAGACTATGTTACAAGATCCTAGTAATGACCTTTAAGGCGATAAACAATCAACCCTCCACCTCCATCACCGAGCTAATCCACCTCACACCCTCGAACAGACTCCGAAGATCCACAGCTGTCAATACACTGATAATTCCAAAGGAAACAATGAAATGCACCCAGGCAACATCTAATAGGCCCTTCATGCTCTATGCACCCAGATGTTGGAATGCCCTCCCCACACCCATTTGAGCAATCACCAACCTGGCCCAATTCAGGAAGGCACTGAAGCACCACCTATTCATACGGCACTACCCAAAGATCAGCCTTAAAGATCTACCTGCAAACACTCCCACTAATCACCACGACTCTCCCAATAGCACACCCAGCACACTGGAGGGCAACTAGCCCCACAGGTGCAAACCCAAGTAGATTTCAGGTGTATAATATATTTATTAGTGTAAATAATTTGTAGAAAGTTACCCCAGTTATGTCCAAGTTACAGTCCCTGTTCTCTGTAAATACAATGCAGCCCCGACTGCATTGTATAAGGTTCTGTTAAATGTACACCACACTGATGTGAATAGCACGGTATAGAAGAGACATTAAATAAATAAAATCAGAGGACATGCCGGTAGAGAGGGAGGAGAGAGGTCCTGGTAGGTTCGGGTGCACCTGACTAATTGTGTCAATGAGCAGAGGAAGGCTATGAAAGAAAGTTAAGCCAGTGGGTAGGGGAGGGGCAAGAGGGATGGGTAAGTAGGTAATAAAGTGTTAAGGAGGAAGACACAACACTGCAGAGAGCAGGAGCTGGGTAAAGCACAGACAGAAGATAGAACATACACTGAAAATCTAGAAATCTAGAAAGAAAGAACAATATATAAATAACAAGCTAAATTTTAAACAGGCACAAGAAGATGCCTGAAATAGAGCCTAATATTTAGGAGAGGCTTACAATGAGGGTGCTCTCTCAAGCAGGAACCTCCAAATTGTTCCTCCTGATCTCTTTTTCGCTCACTCGGAACAGAGGCTATTGGTGAGTCAAAACCTGGCCCAAGCGCCGCCTTCTAAGTGATCTTGGCGAAGATTGGAGTCTGGAGATTCGGATCAACTGTCCTTTGGCTGAGGCCTGGAGTCCAGCCCCAAAGCCTCAGGCAATGATTCAAACCTGGAGGACAAGATGTCTTCTCCTTCGGAAGATCACTACAAATCCGGTATTATCTGCCTATTCAGGAAGGACGAACCTATTGCTTAAGTGTCATCCATGCTGCATTTGATTGACCCTCCAACAGCAGAACAAAGGCCACAGATCTATCCCCTCCTCCAAGGGATTTGGAAGTCTACAACAGCCTTTTGTTTTCCAGAGGTTATCAAAAGCATAATCAGCTCGGAATCAGACTTGCCCAACTCCCCGATAAGGGGGCTGAGTGTTTGTAGGAAACTTTATGCCCTGCTACATGAGGACTGCACTGCCTGATTCAGCACACCTTGAGTGGATGTGCATGTCGCAGCAGTCACAAAGAGGACCACCATTCCACTGGAGAGTGGTACAGCCCTAAAAGACCCCTGGATTGTAAGATGGAATCTCTCCTAAGGAATCACTTCTCAACTTCCACTGTTATCCCCAGATGGCTGTGTGCGCAAGACTGGTAACTTGAACACTTCTCCACTGGATTCAGTTCCTCGCGCAGAGGATACTACACTCCTCTTGGAGTCAGCAACATCCTTTCTGTCAGACACCATATATGATCTCGTCCGCTTGGTGGCTAGATATTGCTGTTTTGACAGTGACAGGACATTGACTCAACTTGCCTCTAAAGGAACACTTTTGTTTGGAGAGGATTTGGAGAAATTTGGTTAAGGATTTGGGTGAGTCCAAACCTCATCACCTTCTGGAAGATAGGCTGAAGAGGCTTGAGAAGTGTATGGGTGCATTTTCCTCCGTGACGTATTCTCATTTTCCTCATTCGTGCTACCTGGACTCCCTTAGATACTGCCCCAGAAATCCCACCTTCTTTTCTTTTTCTGGTTTTCGGGCCAGAACTCAGTTCTTTTGTGGGTTCTACAACCGTCAGAAGTGCTACCTCCCATCTGACGCAATTATGGGTTGGGGTCCATTCTGGGATGCCTTTTCTACCAGGAGTGAACCCAGATCACCAAGGATTGTTGGGTGTTAAACACCATTCATCACAGCTATGTTCAGGATTGCAGAGAACCTATCCCAGATACCTTCATTGTCTCCCCATGTGGTTCTGCAGCCAAGATATCAGTTATTCAGATAATGATGGAAAGGTTTTTCCATCTGCGGATGGCGGTCCCAGTTTCCTCTGCTGATTGAGACAAGGGCCACTACTCCATCTACTTAGTGGTGTCAAAGAGAGACAATTCTTTTGCCCAATTCTTGACCTCAAGGGAGTCGGTGCTCATCTGCACACCCTACACTTCTAGATGGAGACCCCCGTGGTCAATGGTCACTGATCCAGGTGGTGTGCTGCAAGAAGTTCCTTAAATTGCTGGATCTAGCCTAAGCTTATTTCCACATTCCTATCCGCGAGGGTCACTAGTGCTTTCTCTGTTTTGCTTTGCTAGGCTCTTATTTTCAATTTGTTGCTCTTCCTTTTGGCCTCTCTACCGCCCCAAGGATGTTCTCAAAAGACATGGTGGTGGCAACTGCTGTTCTGAGGCACCAAGAGATCAATGTTCACCCATATTTGGATGATTGGTTCATTCGACCAAGGTCACAGCAGAAATGTTTTGGGTTTCGACCCGTGTGGTATAGTTCCTGGAGAATCTCAGCTAGGTGATCAATCGAGGAAAGAGCCAATAGGAGCCTTCCCAATACCTGAGAGCGCAATTGTCATTTGGGTAAGCAAGATCTTCCTATCCGAGGAAAGGCTGAAAAAATTGTTTGCCCGGCTGGTGACCTTCAGATCTCAGCAGGCTCCCAGGATTTGGGATTATCTACAGTTTCTCAGCTTGATGGCAGCATCAATCAAGAGTTCCTTGGGTATGAGCTCATATGAGACTGCTACAGAGGTCCTTGCTGTCTCGATCACCAAGCCCTCAGGATTTCGAGGCCAGTCCTCCCCTCCAGTTGGAGGTGATATCCAGCCTTCGGTGGTGGAAGAAACTCCCAGCATCTCAGGAGGGACATACCACTGGATGATCACTTGTGGCTTCTCCTGTCTACATGTGCCCCAGCCTGTTTGACTAGGAAACTCATTGCACAACCTGAACAGCTCATGGCCGTTGGAGCACCCAGGAATTTGCATGGCTCATCAACTGTCTCAAGGCAAGGGCAATTCTTCTGACTCTTTTGCACTTCCGGACCCTAATCAAGGGCATAGCAGTCTGGATGTACTCGGACCATGCCACGGAAGTGGGGCATGTTAATTGGCATAGGTGCACGAAGAGTGCTAGAGTGGCTCTGAAGATGACCCTCCTGTTCTCCTGGGTGGAAATGAACCTCCTAACTCTTTCAGCACAGCACATTATTGGAGTTGACAACATGAAGGCAGACTTCTTCAGTTGCCACACTCTCAATCCCTGGGAATGGGAATTGAGTTAGTCAGCATTTCAGCAGATTCTGCGCCTCTGGGGTCATCCCATCATAGATCTGATGGTGACCCCGTCCAGTGCCAAAGTGCTCAAATGCTTCAATTATCGCAGAGAGGCAGGCTCCGAGGGTGTTGATGCCGTAGTTCAGTCATGGCCAAAACCATGCCTGTTTGTATGCATTTTCTCTGTGGCCGCTCGTGGGGCATGTGCTTTGCCACATAGAGCAATATCAAGGCTGTATTATCCTGGTGGCGCCAGATTGGCCATGGCCACTGCATTACAGGGTTCTGATACGATTCCTGCTGGAACCTCCTCTGCGGCTGCCCCCAGTCTGGGGGCTGTTACATCAAGGGCTGGTCCTTTTGGATGACCCGGTTCTGTTCTTGCTTACAGCTTGGCTACTGAGAGGCATTGTTTAGTATATAAGGACTATTCTTCTGGCATGGTTTCCACACTCCTCAAGTTGAGAAGAGGTTCTGCCAATCTGGTCTGTGCATCTGGTGTCTTTTCGAGCATTGGTGCCATGAGCTTTAGGTTATATCTAATACAGCTTCAAGATGGCCTGGGCAAAGGTCTTTCCCTTAGTTCCCTGAAGGTCTAGGTTCAGTTTGCAGGGTTATACTGTTTCAGAGGACCAGTGGTGGGATGGTCCATTGCCTCGTACCCAGATGTCTCCTGTTTCCTATAGGGGGTATGATATCTGCATCCTCCCCTGTGTTCAGTCGTTCTCTTGTGGGATCTCTGCCTGGTGCTATGCGCCTTAATGTTGGAGACATTTGAGCCCTTGAACCAGGAAACCCTTAAAGATCTGACCCTTTAAGACTGTCTTCCTGGTCGCAATCTGGCAAGACGTATCTCTGACCTACAGGTGTTTTCATGCAGGGACTCTTACTCATCATTCTCAGAGGAGGCCATGTGCATTTGGCCTGTCCCTTCCTTCCATATGAATCAGGTGATATATTTGCTCTCCTTTTCTAAGGAGCCAGTGCCAAGGGAAGGACAAGGACCTTCTCTTGATGAATGTCTAGAGAGTGCTTATCTGGTATTTGAAGTTACTAACTCCTTTTGCGATTCAGGTGGTCTATTTGTGCTGTTTGCGGGACCGTGTAAAGGTGATGCGCCTGCCAAGTCTATTCAGGGGTGCTGGATCAAGGAGGTAATTGCCTCAGTGCATCTATTGAAGAACTGCATTCTACTCGGGCACAAGCTTCCTCATGGGCAGAGCGTAGCTTGGGTGGCAATGTGGGCATCACTTTCCACTTTTGTTAAGCATTGCCACTTGGATGTACATGCTCTGGTGACCTTTATCTCAGAGGTCTTAAACGCTGCTGTGTTTTATTCCCTTCTAGAGGAATGGTAGCTTTGGTATGCTCCATTGTCTGGAGTGGTCTAGCAGGATGATATGGAAGGTGACATTTTACTTATTAGATAATGTCTTTTCCTTGAGTCCTGCTAGACCAGTCCAGGAATCTGTTTTGGTCTGCTGTATTCTCTGTGATTGGCCCTGCGGGTTCATACCCTTCTGACAAGCTGGCTGTTGAAGCTGATCCTGTACATAATTATGGTTCCTGTTCAGTTGAACTTTATCTTCATTAAGGTTGTGCAACATAGTAAATGACGGCAGATAAAGACCAGCAAGGGTCCATCTAGCCTGCCCAGTAAGGTGCCAGAGTTGTACATGCCTCCATATGCTTGGATACGAATACTGGAGTATGTCTCTAGGGGCACAGACTGTTAATGGCATGATGATGTCATAGGAAGCCAGAATGTTTCTCTGTCTCCACATCTGCTGATAGGGGAACACAACCTACTTGTTTGGACTGGTATAGTAAGACTCAAGGAAAGTATGTTTTCTGGTAAGTAAAATGTCACCATATGTTAGTGTAGGATTCCATAGGCAGTATCTTGGTGGGGGTGGGGGCGCATGAATGTATATGTGTGACTGGGTTGCATGTGGGGGGTTTTTTGTGCATGAGTGTGGGTGAGAGAGGTGTGTTTATGGAGTGGCCAGCAGTGGTGCACTTTCACATTTGAATTGCTCCCTTGGGGTGTCTTTGGCTCCCCCTTTCTCCAGTCTCTAAGATATCTCTTTTCCCCTTCCTCTCCCCCTACTTGGGCAAACTTCATTTCACTTTTATGCCAGCTGGCTCCTCTACCATTATAGGAACTTATGCCTCTTCAGCTGCCAATCTTTGGGTCTTTGCCAACCTGCTGATGCGTCTGCTGCTGTAAGAGCTGCTTCCTCTTTATTTGGCACTGAATGGGTGCCTGCTTATGCATGTGCTGCTGCGAGAGTTGCCTCTTCTTCAGACAGCAGGGGTTTGGTGCCCACTGGCACACCCAAAACTGCTGTGCTGTTATGGGTTTCTTCTATATTGTGCTGCAGATGTTGGGGTCCTCACAGCATTGATTTTTCTGCTGCAGCCCTGGATAATCTTTGGCTGGCAGAGCTCTATCTCGCCACACTTAGTGGTTTTCTGTTCTGGTGTTCTTATCTATTTCAGTAGTCAGGGGTTTGTCTGTGCATGTGTACTCATGCATACAGATGGGCGGGTCTTCCCCAACAGTACTATTGCTCTACCAAAATGTGCATAAAAAAAGGCAACATTTTAAAATTAGAGAATTTTGGTTCACTACCTAAAATTTCTTGACCAAGCTTTCTTAATATGCATACTCATTTATATGTATATGTAGTTAAAATATCATCCATATGGTTGAAAGGAACAGTTTCGTGACTCTGCAAATTAATAAGGGTGTGTTCAGTACAAAGTACTTCTATGTAAACTAGTACTGCGTCTAAAAGTAATACCACTGTCTGCATTTCACGTTGATTTGATATACCACAAATACAAAAGAAAATCTAAGCAGCTTACAGTTTATAGGCCATGTAGTCTTTTTCTGCCATCATGTTTCTATCTAGTCTGCCCTTCCATAACAACTATAGTCCCTATTTTTTCCTTTAGAGCTCTTCTGTGTTTCTTGAATTCAGATACTGTCTCCTTCTCTACTACCTCCACTGAGACTATTGCATGCATCTACCACTCTTTCCGTGAAGAAATATTTCTGCATATTACTCCTGCGTCGATCCCCTTTCACCCTCATCCTATGTCCCCTCATAGCAGAGCTCTCTTTCAGTTGAAAGGAGCTCTCCTCTTGTGCATTTATACCACGGAGGTATTTAAATATCTCTATCATATCTCCTCTCTCCCACCTTTCCTCTAAAGTTATACCTATTGAGATTTTTAAGTCTGTCCCCATAGGGGATCATAAATGAGAATAGACAAAACTACACAAAGAGAATGAAAAAGAAAAATAAGTTATACAACATTGGGGATTATGTTACAAAATTAGGCTCTTGGGTAAATAATTTGCAAGACATAGAAGGAAAAAGGGAAGGACAGGCACAAGGCGTAGGTCAGATAACAGTACACCGCTGGCACAGCAAATTGTAATGTAGCTTAAGTAATGAGCCCAATAATATTAAGGGATGGCCAACCTAACATAGTAGGTTTTTCGAGAAGTTTTAAACTTCTTGTATGAAATGCTGCATGACAGGAAGAATTACATATATTTTTCCCCGTTTTCTTCCTGCTTAAATGCAAAAATTTGGCTAGAATTAATTGCATAGGCTGACTCTGTGTCCACCATGTCTTTGAGCTTGAAATGGTCCTTTCACCTAGATGTGTTGACACGTTACAGCTGCTGCCTGGCTCTGACCCAGCTGGAGGCTGGAGAATAACATGTAACATAAATGTGTTGGCACATTTGCAGAGAGGAGGGAAGATCTTGTAGAAAGATGGTTTAACTGGTTTAAATGAGAAAAAATAGGGGCAAGGGTACTGTAAATCTGCACCTACATACAGCCCAGAAGTTGGTGGTGCCAACATTACTTATCTCCAAACTGCCAATTAGGGTCTACCTTTGCACATCACCCCCTTAGCCCTGGCAATAAGGAATCATCATTTTCGTGGCTTGATTTAACGTGCACAAGGCTATTTTCTGCACTCGCATATAATGAGACAAGCTGTTCAGGTCACTAGAGTACACTGACAGCCACAGTCCAAGAAGGCTTTAAATCATTTCTCTACAAGCCTTGGTCCCTGTGCTGACGGCAGAAAATTATGCCACACTCTGAATACATTGCCTCACTCTGATAGGACTTATGGGACCTTCTGGCAGGAAAAGATGTTGGGAATATAAATGAGCGAATGTGGTTAATGAGCTGTGAAGATTCAATCCTCCACTTCTCTCTGACGGGAGTGGCGCGATGAATATTTTTCTTTTGCGGTGGATTTTTTTCACCCTTTTAACTGCGCTTTTAGTAGAATCTGTGTGATGCTTCATTATGCCAGCAACATGTCACACAAGACAGTTCTTCAAACTGGGCAGAAATGAAAAACGGTGTCGTCTCTTCGGTATTTCCTCCAACTCTAGTATGGTAACTGATGGCCCTCTTCGTCTTGACAACTGTCTCTGCTCCTGTCTGACAGCTGAGACTCTTCAGCAAAAAGTCGTTAGTGTGAAACGCAATGCAAAACATGTTCAGTAATCAAATATCCCTGTCCCGTGGTCATAAAATAAAAAATCCCATTACTTGTTAGGTTTCTAGGAAATGGAAGCTTTTAAATTTTAACTTTTTGCAGGAACACACTGCATTCTTTCTAAAGAAACATTCATAAAAGTTTTTATTTTAGACTTTGCAATGGCATTGTTCAGTTTCCATTTTTAGATGGTTTCCTGCCCTTTATATATCTATACGCACAGATTTGTTTGAGCTTGTAAAAACAGACCTATGTATTACAAGAAGCAAACTTACCAGGCTGTTGCAAAGAGCCACAATAAGTGCTGCCAGGGGATCCCGCTGGCAGTGAAATGCCGAAAGGCTGTGGCTTCAGCCTTAGTCGGCACCTGCTGGCGGGAGCCCCCATCCGCCACGAGCAGAATGTGTGTGAGGGCATGGCTGTCAATGGTGCCTGCAGGCAGTGGCTTCAACCCCCACAGGCAGTAAAAGGCTGTGAGGCTGCGGCTATGGCTTTATCCAGTGGTGCATGTTGGTGGGGACCCCATCCCCTCCACAGTGTGAAAGGCTGCAGCAGTTGGTTGTGCCTCCTGGCGGGCACCACATCTCCGATGGACATAGGAGCTCTGGAAAAAAAATAAAGGTGACATCCCAGAGAAGGAGAAGGGCTGGGAGTAGAGATTCGTCAGCCAGGGGAAGTCACTGATGGGGAAAACAGAGGGAGAATATGTAAGGGAATTGCGCAATAAGATGAGAAGCAGAGCAGGTGAGTATAGCGGTGAAGTGGGCCAAAATGCCTCAGTAGACCAAGAGGAACCCGCACACATAGCAAGCCCCTCTGCTCCCCTCAAGCTCACACACACTCCCCATGCACATATATGCAGAACGAGACCCTTGCCCCATCTCCACCCCCTCACGCACATGCACATACAGTTGCTCACCCCTCTCCCATCCTGTAATAGTTATCATTAATTTAAATTGTATTCTTTATTCAACAGGGAGCCAAAGTAATTCTTTCAATATTGGTGTAATTCAATCCCTTTTATTGACTTTTTTAATCATAACATTTGCAGCCACGTTTTACACTAGTAGTACTCTTGAGTTATGTTTTTCTCTAAACCCAAATAGCCCAGATAAACTTCAAATGCCCTTAAGGGATCCTGTGGCTCAGAGGTAGGTATCAGTATTATTTGAATAATTATTCTTAAAGTTTACTCTTATATGTATGATCAAAGTTGTCTAATCAAGCCAGATTTGTATATTCAGTTTTTGTTACTTTTGAGATCTGTTTCTCCATTGTTAACACCCAAATCAGTATCTACACCTAAGCTTGCATTTCCAGACCTACCTCTGAGCCACAGGATCCCTTAAGGGCATTTGAAGTTTAATGTCACCAGCCCAAAGAAGTCTTGTTTTACTTAAATTAGGCTGAGTATGGATGAGGATCTTCTGAGTTCTATTTTAGTTAGCTATGCTGATGCATTAATATTGATTTCTATCACTGTAATTGCTCTGTATTTCAGCGATGGGGCAAATTATCACATTGACAAACTGAAGTGGTAAAGGAAACTGAGTGGGGGCAAGAGACAGAAGAAAGGGGCAGGAGGCAGGCAAAAGGGGTGAGAGAGGAAAGTAGATGGGGTTGGAGAGGGGTGAGTGCAAAGGCAGAAATGGGATAATAGTGTGTAAGTGAAAGACAGAGGAGAATAAGAGGCTGGGAAATGAGAGACAAGGAAATAGGAGGGCTAGGGAGAGTGGACAGATTGGGAATGAGGTGAGAGAAGGAAATGAAAAGCTGGTAGGTAGTTGAGAACTTAAAAAGGAGATCGAGGACTGAAGGGTGAGAAGGGAGGATGAAATATGAGTGGATAGAAAAGCAGAAGAAAAAGAAATGGAGGATAGAGCTGAAAGGGAAAGATCAGTGTCTGAGACATGAGGGGCAGGAAATGAAGAAGATAGGAAGAGAGAGAAAAGATAAATGGATGGAAGATCATGAAAAATGAGTTAGACCTACAGTGATAAACAGAAAAGAGAGTGGGATGAACATTATTAGAGAAATAAAATGCCTAGACAACAACAAAGATATACAAAAACATTTTTATTTTGAATTTGTTGTTTGGAATATGTCAGCTTTGGGAATTGTGTATCTCTGATATCTTAGAAATATATTGCTTCTCATATTGAGCAAAATACAGTTTTAATTTTCTAGTGTTGTACTACAATGCAGAATCTGGCTTCTTGAGATTTTCAGTTAAGTTTTTCTGTATGACTATTTATATTACTAATTTGTGAGCCCTTATTCTGTATTTAGAGGAGGGGGAGGAGTAGCCTAATGGTTAGAGCACTGTTTTGGTAACCAAGAAACCAGAGTTCAATTCCCATTAACAATCCTTGTGGCCTTGGGCAAGTCACTTAACCCTCCATTGCCTTGGAAGAAAGGCCTGGCAGTCTACTTTCAGTCACACTGACAAGAAAATCTAGGAGGTGCTGGGTGGCCAGGAGTCAGCATTGACTTGAAGGCACACATTGCATTCTGTTTTTAGTTGGGGTATGACTGTATTTGCATGTGTTACCGAGCTGAGGGATTTTGCTAGCATGCCGTTCCTGGGTAAAGATCTGTGGCATTCCTGCTTGTTCTGTTTTCTCAGTAGAAGGTGTATAGGTGTTCTAGCGTCCCAAGTGTACTTTATTTGGAAGGTTTTGCATTATTTCATGATGTGCCTGGCAGTGGACGGAAGTTGTGGGGTGATAACCAAAATTAAATAGTTTTTAATATTTAAGAGCATGATGTCCTATTGTGTATTTTTATAGGATCATTTTTGAGAGGGAGGTCATGATTTGTGCATTGGTAATCAAAATTTTGAATAGGGGCATTCTGGACCTGAGTCCTGATGGTTTTAAGTACTGAATAATGCTTCTTCCAGCAGCTCATAGGCACTGTTCATCACCTCTCACTCTCTCATCTCCCTGGTTCCATCCTCACACTTTTGCTGTCTAATACTAAGGAGTTGATGGCCTGGCTGGTTGTGGTGTTCTCTCTCCCACTCTTCCTGTTGCTAGCACCAGGTAGGGGGTCTAACAGCTAATTTAGCTGTAAACTGTGTGGTTAGCAAGACATGGTTACAGAAACTCTAGGTTTGCAGCATCATCTGCTGTGAATCATGATTGGGTAGCTGGGGGTGTGGGAGGGGGAGGCAGAGGAGCTGGAGGGGATGCAAATGTAAGTATTAGTCTCTATGTGCCAAAGACCCATTGTATACTGTTTGGTCTGTGCAAGTGCAAACACATCTATGTATGCAGAGGTAAAATGAGGAGGAAGATAGGACTATAGCTGCACAAGAGAAAAGAGCTGGCTGAAGGTGGCTGTCTTGTGATGGTATAAATGAAAGAGAAGCAGGTGAAGGTAGGAGTGGACCACGGGTGATGCTGGGCTCTGACACCAGAAGTATAGAGGCAGTTCTGCAGCAGAGTAGGTTGTATGACGTGAGAGGTGGGAAATTGGGGAAAGAACAAAGAATGCAGAAGCGAGGAGAGAGAGGGAAAAGTGGTGGAGTAAAAAGAAGGGAAGCAGCATGACAAAGGGAGGAGAGAGAAGCAGAGAGAATGTGGAGTAGAGGAAAGTGTGTTCCTCATACGCATCCACTCCAAACCTCCGCACCCCAGCCATCCCCCATACCACCCTCAAACTCTCATGTTTACTCTCTCTCCATAGACACAGACTTACACATTGAATCACCCACACTTCATATACAGCCTCCAACTGATGCACCCCTATTACCCTACATAGGCACGCTTCACCACATGTCTTTACCAGTTCTTAGCATAGATGTGCCAGAGTCTGCCAGTGGAGAATCGGAAACTGCAACATTCTGTCACGTGGTAAGTGTGCACTTTACAACCTCTGTAAAACAATTCCCCAGCACTCAAACAGCCCCTTCAGTAATCTCAAACCCCCCAATCCTCATTCATTCACACTTTCTTTCATGTTCCTCTGCCACTCATATGCTCCCTAGTCACTCATCCACTAGAACCTCGTCGCCCCACATGGTAAATGATGGCAGATAAAGACCAGCATGGCCATAACTTCTCCTTCCATTCATTCACTGAAAAAAATCCTCCTCTAGTATGCCATCAGTAAATAGTGTCTATGCAATGCTTACTTACAGTATGCACTTTAAAACTTTTTTTCCTAAAATGCTGTAGAATCACGCCCTGTTTTGGAATTGTAGGAAATCAAGGATCTAACGGGTAAAGTTCTTCAGGCTTCAAACCCATGTCCATCTGTCTGCTTCTTCCGATCCTCTACTATGCGGTGGCGTCAGCCCACCTGAGGTTTCCTTCCCTTATTGAACCCTTGTTCTTCACATCATCAACTCATATATCGCGTTTTTCCTATACTCTACACTACTCCCATGTAATATAACTCTCAACCACTCTGTTCACATTAATGCATGTTAATGAGATGTAACGCATGTTAAACAATGCAAGCCCCATTATTTTCAATAATGCTTATTTTTAACTATGCCTTTAACCTGGGTCATGATTAAAGGATATATGAGCAGTGCGGCCACACAGAGGGCAAGTATGGAGAGGCACAAAATTAAAATACAGAAAAATTCCAAATGTGAATCTGACAACGTCAACAGTGTTTTTACATGATTGTATTAGTCAGTAGGCCTACGTGAAGTTGGAAATATTTGGCTAAAATACTGAACACACAACTGAAAGTCTAATGTGTCATAATAGGGGGAGGGACGCCAGGTTTGCAGGTCACACAAGACACAATTATAGTTTGGTATGGTACTGCACCTAATTCATTTTAATGTGCAGTATCACTGTAAACAGAGCCCTTAATTTGTTATTTATGACATTGTACTATAATATTTTATAGTTGTAAGACTTTGGGTTTTCATCATAGACCGCATGATCAAGTAGCATTAGACAGATTAAAAAAAAAATCCAACAGATGGACAAAAGGGACATGCACATAAAGTTCCTTATCGTCACTCCATTCCAGTCCCTTACTTCTGGGTTGCGCAACCCTTCCAGCAGCTTAGAGGCTGAGCCCAACCTTTTTGGGGATGGAGCGGTATAAATACCACTGGAACCACCCCCAGATCCCAGTATTCTCAGCTTCCAAGCAGCTGGAAGGTTCCGTAAGCCCAGGGCTTACTGGAGTCTTCCTTTTACTTAAATTTTTCTTTCTCAGTTCTTTATTTATTGAATTTAACTTATTTACTTATTTTCTTATTTACTTATTTATTGTTTTCTTGCTACTGTGCCTTTAATTTCCTCCTGCCTGCTCTCTCCCTCCTCCCCCCCCCCCCCCCCCCCCCCGGCCGGGCCGGGTATCGGAGGTGGTTTTTTGTCTGCAGCAGCGAGGAGGACTGCACAGCTCTCCTCTCGCTACTGATCCTGCCGGCTCCTGCACTCCTTCTCCGGAGACCTGCCCTGCCTCGCGCCGAAGCCCTCCTGGTGGCTGAGCGCTAGAGGCAACGCCGCGACTTTGTTCTTTCTGCCGGTCCCGTCCCAGAGCAGAGGGACGCGGAGGCGAGCTCCGGAGCCCCGATTCAAGCGCCATCCAATAGGCGGCTTACAGACCGGAGCGGGATGCGGCTTCCAACCCAGATTCTTTCTACGGAGCTTTAAAGCAGGTCGCAGATCAGACTCGCGGTCCTCCGTTTAGGTCTCCACGTGGTTTCAGCCTACCACGTGTGGAGCCAACGGCCAGAGATCGCTGAGTCGGGCCTGTACATTGCGGCAGAAGAAGTTCCCTAAACAGCAAGTACTAAGGATTAAACTATGATTTTTTTTTGCTTTACTTTATTTAATCCTTTTGCTTTCTTTGATTTAATTTCAGTTTAATTTAATTTTTCTAACCTTTAACTTTAATTTAATTTGCTTAGTTTCGGGGTTTTTATTCTGGGGATTTGTGAATAAATTGCTAGAGGGGAGAGCACGTTTAATGCTGATTAGCTTCTGAATTGTACATTTGGTTAAGCCTGTCCAGTTAATCAGGGCTCCAGTAACCCTTATCAAGGACATGACTGGCAAGTCACGGTGCCCATCCTGTGGCACCCGTAGAGGTACTTCCTCGGAGGCAGGGATCTGCAGGGGTTGTGCTGCAGTGGCTACTTCCGTGGAACAAGAAATTAACTTGTCCATGGCTCAGGCTTCTCAGGAGTCTGGAGAACCCCTAGAAGGAGAGGGAGGGTCTCAGTTCCCTCCTCCTATGTCCTCAGATTTACCCACCCCTCCTCTGCCCCTTTCCCCCCTTCCCGCGGGGGGGGGGGGGGATCGGGGATCTCTTCTCCCCTGATTTCGTCCTTCTGCTACACAAAGCCTATTGTATGCGCAAGCAGGGGTTGGGGGCAGGGGAGGCGGGCCCGATGGCAGAAGGCAGGTCAGTCAGACCAATGAGGGTGAGCAATCAGGACTCCGGAATACCGCTTAAGCGCTCTTGAGTGAGGAGCCTCTCACGTCCCTTTCTCAGGGCACCCCGGAGGAGGAGGGCTCTGACAAGGATTTAGATGAGGAAGAGGAGGAGCTTGAAGAGGGGGAGATCCCTGAAGAGGATCAATCTCGTATAATTAGAGTTTTTCGTCGAGAGGAGCTCCCTGCATTAATCAATGAGTCCCTGAAAGTGCTCAATGTAGCCTCAGACGCCCCAGCAGAGGAGGAGGCATTGGAGGATCCCTTGATCCAGGCCATTAGGAGGTCCCAGAAAGTTTTTCCGGTCCACAGGGTTGTGCGTCAGATGATCCAGGAAGAATGGGATCAACCAGAGTCAAGTTTAAGGGGGGTCCGATCTATGACTCGCCTATATCCTCTTCCGGAGTCGGACAAAGAGCTGCTGAAGTCTCCCAGGGTAGATGCGGCAGTATCAGCAGTTACAAAGAAGACAACTATCCCAGTCGAGGGCAGCACAGCCTTGAGGGATTCTCAAGATAGAAAATTGGACACGCTTCTGAAGCAAGCCTTTGATGTGAGCGCTCTTGCCTTACAGGCCTCCGTTTCGGGGGCTTGGGTGGCGCGGGCCTGTTTGAGGTGGTCACAACAACTTCAGGCAGCGGAAGGCTCCGCAGAGGAGGCACAGGCCAACTCAGCTAAGTTGGAATCCGGAGCGGCCTACTTGGCGGATAGTCAGTATGACCTCATCAGGAGCCTAGCTAAGAGCATGGCCTCGGTTGTGGCAGCTAGGCGCTATTTGTGGCTACGTAATTGGGCAGCCGATGCCTCCTCGAAGGCACGCCTGAGTCGTCTTCCCTTTAAGGGGAAGCTGTTATTTGGTGAGGATTTAGATAAGTTGGTAAAGGACCTGGGCGAATCTAAGGGAGGCAGGCTTCCGGAAGACAGGCCGAAGCAAGTGCGCCCCCTAGCCCCGGGGCGTAACCAACCCAGGGACCCCCGGAGGTTTCGGCCAGCCAGGTCGAACCCCTTTCCCAGGGGCCGTTTCCCTTCAAGGGGGGCAAAGCTTTAGAGGGTTTCGAGGAGCAGGCAGAGGTTTTGGTGCCTCTTCCTCCTCCTCGGGGCCTAGAAAACAACAATGAGATGACGGGGATCCAGGGGGACGGGCTGCCAGTGGGCGGACGGTTAAGGCAGTTCCTTCCCGCCTGGTCCTGGGTCACGTCCGATCAATGGGTCCTGGAGGTGATCCGAGAGGGCTATGCTCTCGAATTTGCAAAGCAAATACTTCCAGTCTTCATTCAGTCTCCCTGCGGTTCTCCTATAAAGAGGGCGGCGATAGAGACAACTCTTTCCCGGCTCATAGCGCTCGGTGCCGTGGTACCAGTGCCACCAGACCAGTGCGGCACGGGTCGGTACTCTATTTACTTCGTGGTACCAAAGAAGGAAGGGTCCTTTCGCCCAATCCTAGATTTAAAGCAAGTCAATCGCTGTCTCAGAGTGCCGCACTTCCGGATGGAAATTCTACGATCGGTCATAGCAGCCGTAAGGGGCGGGGAGTTCCTAACGTCATTGGATTTGACGGAAGCCTGTTTGCATATTCCAGTCAGAAAGTCCCATCAACAGTTCCTGAGATTCGCAGTGCCAAGGGGTCACTTTCAATTCCAAGCCCTGCCCTTCGGCCTAGCGACGGCTCCAAGGACTTTCACCAAGGTGATGGTGGTAGTAGCGGCATTCCTACGGAAAGAGGGAATACTAGTGCATCCTTATCTGGACGATTGGCTGATCCGGGCGAAGTCAGAAGAGGAAAGTCGCTCGGCGACGGCCAGAGTGGTGCGAGTTCTAGGGGAATTGGGGTGGGTCATCAACCAAGTAAAAAGCAGGATGACTCCCTCCCAGGAACTCGAGTATCTCGGAGCAAGGTTTGACACCAACAGAGGCAGAGTTTTCCTGTCCAGAACGAGGTCAAGGGACGTAAGGTTCTTGGTCACGCAGTTTCTGGGCAGGCGAAACCCGTCAGCGTGGCATTACCTTCAGTTACTGGGAACCATGGCGGCGGCGATAGAGGTAGTACCGTGGGCCAGGGCTCACATGCGTCCTTTGCAGAGGGCTCTGTTGCGTCGTTGGTCCCCTCAGCATCATCCTTTGTCAATGCAGTTACCCTGCGCCCCTCGAACCAAGCAGGCCCTTCGCTGGTGGAGGTGCTCAAGGAATCTGGATCGCGGGATGCCCCTCGAGCCCCCACAGTGGTTACTGTTGACGACGGATGCCAGTCTAGCAGGCTGGGGAGCTCATTGCGAGGACCAGTTCGTCCAGGGTCGCTGGTCGCCGTTGGAGTCTCAATGGCCCATCAACAGACTGGAATTATGGGCCGTCGCCCTGGCGCTCAGGGCACTCGAGTCCTTAGTGCTAAGAAGAGCAGTTCGAGTTCTCTCCGACAATGTCACCGCGGTGGCTTACATCAACCACCGGGGCGGCACCAGCAGTACCGCCTTGGAAAAGGAAGCGGACGCCCTATTCAAGTGGGCGGAGGTTCGTTTGGAAGCACTGTCAGCACAGCACGTGGCAGGCACAGACAACGTTACGGCTGATTACCTCAGCAGGTGCAAGATAGACCACGGGGAGTGGGAGCTGGAGCAGGAGATATTCGACCAAATAGTTGCCCGTTGGGGTCCCCCGGTCATGGACCTCATGGCGCGGTTCTCGTCCACCAAGGTAAGCTGATTCTTCAGTCGGCGGAAGGAAAGAATGTCCGAAGGCTTGGATGCTCTGTCCCAGAAGTGGCCTTTGGAGGGTCTCCTCTGTTTTCCCTCCTTGGGCCCTTATCGGAAAGGTTCTCCAGCGGGTGGAGACTCACCAAGGTTTGATAGTTCTCGTCGCCCCTGGTATGCGGATCTGGTGAGGCTGATCGCCGACCGGCCTTGGCGGCTTCCCTGCAGAAAGGACCTGCTGAGGCAAGGCCCGGTTCGGATGCCCCACGTGGATCAGTTCTCGCTTACGGCCTGGCTATTGAAAGGGCGCGGCTCCAGAAGCGGGGTTATTCGGGAGCAGTAATCTCGACGCTGCTGAGTGCTAGGAAGCGCTCGACCTGTCCTTCCTATGTAAGAGTTTGGCATATCTTCGAAACGTGGTGTGCGGAGCACCGAAGGAAACCCCTTGCGGCCTCGGTTCCGGAGGTGCTGGAATTCTTGCAAGCGGGTTTTGACAAAGGCCTAGCGCACAGTTCCCTACGAGTCCAGCTGGCAGCCATCGCTTGCTATAGAGGTAAGGTCCGCGGTAAGTCCTTAGGGGCCCACGCGGACGTATCCAGGTTTCTAAGAGCGGTTAGACGACTGCGTCCTCAACGGAGATCGATCATCCCCCCTTGGGATCTCAACCTAGTGCTAAATGCCTTGATCGAGGAACCTTTTGAGCCAGTAAAGAGGGCCTCCTTAAAGGACTTGACACTGAAGACGGTTTCCTGGTCGCTATTTGCTCGGCCAGACGGATCTCCGAATTACAAGCGCTGTCTTCACAGCCCCCCTTCCTGTCCTTTCTCAAGGATAAGGTGGTCCTGCGGACCGTCCCTTCCTTCTTTCCTAAGGTTATCTCTCCCTTTCATGTGAACCAGATGGTTACTCTCCCGTCCTTTACAGCTGGTGGGCAGGAAGGGAGGGATAGTAGGCTTTGCCTCCTGGACGTACAGAGGGCCTTGAAACGTTACCTCTCCCGCACGGCGTCCTGCCGGAAATCCGACCGCCTATTCATTCAGTTCGGAGGCCCGCACAAGGGAGAGGCGGCGGCCAAGGCTTCCATCTCCAGGTGGATCAGGGAAGCAATTGCTTCCGCCTATATCCTGAAGGGGAAACAGGTCCCAGGGGGACTGCATGCTCACTCAACTTGGGCACAGGCTACCTCTTGGGCAGAATTTAGCCTAGTTCCCCCTCTGGACATCTGTAGGGCAGCGACTTGGTCCTCGCTGCATACCTTTACCAAACACTACAGACTGGACGTGCAGAGTTCAGCTGATTCTCGGTTTGGGCATGCGGTTCTTCGGTCCGGAATGTCGGTTCCCACCCAGGATTGAACTGCTCTGTTACATCCCAGAAGTAAGGGACTGGACTGGAGTGACGATAAGGAAAAAGTAATTAGATCTTACCTGCTAATTAATGTTCCTGAAGGAACGACAGTCCAGTCCCTGATCCCACCCGGCTTCCGTATTTTGCCATTTCGGCCTCTTAGGCAGGGGCGTGGCTGCGGACCGAGCGTGGGGGCCAGGTCTGGGTAGAGGGGTGCAGGTGAAGGACGGTTCGGTCAGTCTCAGGTGAGCCGCCTCCTTTCCTTGCTCTTCCTACTCTCCTTCTCCTACTCCTTTTAAAAAAAAAAAAAAAAAAAAGAGAAATTGGTTCTTAATTATTTGGGGAAGTTTTTGTTTGCGGGTTATTTTATGTAGGTTGTCAATGGAAGTTTCATTAAGTCTGCTTTTTCATTCGATTACTGGGATCAGGGGGTGGTTCCAGTGGTATTTATACCGCTCCATCCCCAAAAAGGTTGGGCTCAGCCTCCAAGCTGCTGGAAGGGTTGCGCAACCCAGAAGTAAGGGACTGGACTGTCGTTCCTTCAGGAACATTAATTAGCAGGTAAGATCTAATTACTTTTTCCCCTATGGTAGTGTTGAAATTTTTAAAAAAAAACCCTGGTTTTCTGCCGTCTTAATTCCTGTAAAGTTCTATGCAGTGTGCTGTGGAATTTCTGTTCCCTGTGGTAGAATTTCCCAAGGCAGCTATAGGACTCTCTCTAGGGGCCCTGATTATGAGCTTTTTTATTATTTCAATTCATGTCTGGACATGTATCGAAAGACATTAGAGAGAGAGAACACAAGGGTATTTTTCTTTTGGGAAAATAACAGCCTTCAGTCGTTTGCTGGTCCAAATGCCTTCTGTGGTGCAGAATCTAGATACACAGGTCTCAGAATGGTAGTAAAGTTTCTTAAAGCATACGGAGCATATATTTTTTATGTGGTAGAAAACTGCTCCCATTTGGGTTGAAATAATAAATTGATTATAATACCCTAGGCTTGGACGTAATCTATATCCATTTGGAATCCTCAGTTCCCAATTTCTGCTATATCCATTATTTCTAGTTAATGTGACAGAATCATTAAAAGATACTTTTCTGTAGGCACATAACACTCTCAGTAACCTGGGATTAATATATCTTCCAGATTGGTATTAATTTGTTTGTTTCTCTTATACCAGGTTGTTCAGCAATATACCCATGCAGCCCCACAGCCCGATTCTCTGCAAAGTCTTAATGGGTGTACATATACTGGTGTGGAAACATTAGGGAAAGAGCTTTTTATGTACTTCGGACTGATAGCCTTACGGTAAGACACATACAGATCTCCAGCTCCTTTGTAATATTTGTGCGTGCTGCCAGATCTTTCAGCTATGCTGGAATCTTTGTATACCTTCTTATTAGCCCAGTAAATGAGCTTGGCAGCTATTGGCAAAAATCTAAGAAGTGTTTGGCATTCCTTGTTCTAATTTCATAATATAGAGTTTACTGCAAATGTAAACTTGTTTGTCCACTTGAGCTTTACGTCTGTCTTAAATGCCCACTATTGATTCTGCTTTTTACGTATCATGCTAGCAGCTAATAATTTTTTTGTCTTCAGGCAGTCTGTTTAACTAATAACAATGAAAAATCTATTTACATGGACAGAATCCATGAGTAATTGAGCTTAGCGTGTATTTTTATCCCTACAGTAGATATTCATGTTTATTTTTTAGTACAGACATTCTTGGGTGCACAGGGAACCAGCAGGCAAAAGGAGGTGATGGTGTCTCTTCATAAGTCTTTGAGACTTCATTTGGAATATTGTGTGCAATTCTGGAGAACACACCTAGAAAAGGATATACAGTTGTGGTCAACATTATTAGCACCCTTGCATTTTAGGTATGTTGTGTACAATATCGTGAGAAATAATTAGAAATATAACAACTGTCATCATAATATTTTAATAGTATGTTCAAAGGTATATAACAAAAAAAGATATCTATGCAACTTAGACTTAGTAATTTCTGAAAAGAAAACAAAATAGGACCTGGACAGGATTAATGGCACCCTTCACTAATATTTGGTTGCACAACCCTTGGCAGTGATGACAGCCTCCAAATGTTTTTATAGCTATCTATAAGTTTCATACATCTGTCTGCTAGTAGTTTCTCCCACTCTTCAGCTGCGATTTGTTCCAGCTCATGAATGTTTCCGTGATTCCTTTTACCAATGGCAGATTTCAGCTCTTTCCAAAGGTTTTCAATTGGATTGAGATCAGGACTCATTGCTGGCCAGTTTAAAACAGCCCATTTGTTCCTTTTTTAACCAGTCTTTTAGTACTTTTGGATGTATGTTTTGGGTCATTGTCCTGCTGGAGGTCCCATGACCTTCGATTCCGACCTAGCTTTCTGAGACTAGGTAGCACAGTTTACTCCAAATACCTTGGTAGTCCTCTGACTTCATGATTCCTTTAACCAGGCCTTCAGTTTCTGAGGTGGCAAAACAGCCCCCAACATTATGGAACCTCCACCATATTTAACTGTAGGAAGGGTGTGGTGTTTTTTCCTTATAAGCTTCATTTTTTCACCTGTAATTGTATTACTGATCTACATTGCCAAAGAGCTCAAGTTTGGTCTCATCTGTCTACAGAACATTTTCCCAGAAGGGTCGTGGTTTCTCAAGGTGGGTTTGGGCAAAGATCAGGTGTGCCTTCTTATGTCTGTCTTTGAGCAGGTGGGTCCTCATTAGCCTTCGCCCATGAAGTCCTTTGTTTAGTGCGCGGCTCGTGGTGGTTTTCCAACAACTCGCACTAACCTTTGAAGACTTCTTGGATTAATTTTCCTCTTCTCGCCACGTCCTGGGAGGTTCTTGACAGTTCCATGAGCAGAAGGCTTCTTAATTGCATTGTGAACTGTAGACACAGGAATCCCAAGGTCTTTGGAGATGGCTTCGTACCTCTTTTGATGTTTTGAAAATGGCTTTTCTGACGAACAGGGAGTGAATGCGGCCATTTTAAACATTGGCGCCATCATTCATTGGTTGATTCAAGTCATGTAAGTATTAAAATTGATCACAGGTGTATCTAATTTTACTGCAATGGGAATGTGGTTCTTCTGTTCAAACTGATTTGAATTGTTTATAAGGTTGCTAGTAATCATTTCCTATCCAATCAATTAAACCCGTGCTTATCCCCACAACTTACTACTATAGCTTACAAAAGGAATAATGAAACCTACAAGAAATTATTTTTTGTCGGAACTATTGCCTTGAAAGATACTACCTTCTCGTGGCAATCTGTTCCTTTTTATTCTATTTTTAGGGACGTAACCCTTAACATTTCCCAAGGGATATATAAACCCCTTAGTTAAACCGGGAAAGAAACTTTAACAAGCTCACAATACACTTAGCTGTCCATGATGTTAGAGGTACTCCGGCCCCAGAAATCGGTGCAGCAGACAATCTTTGTGAAATAAAAATAAAATAAAAGTAAATAATACCACTGCATGGCAGTCCTCTGCCATTCCACCAAAATGGCTATATTCCAGCCGGCTGTACTGTGAAGTGCATAAGTCCTCTCAATAAATGCAACTCATAGTAACCCAACGTTGCGCTTCAGGCCTTAGAACCTCCTGGCCCTTCCTCAAACTTTGTTGCGGATCTGAAACGTCATCACGTATTCACCCGATTTATATATCCAACACAGGTCACATGGTCGGTTGACATCCAATAGGCAATGGTCGACAAGTAAACATTCAAAAATTATTATCATCCTCAAAGTAAACTCCACCAGTCCGGTTTAACTAAGGGGTTTATATATCCCTTGGGTAATGTTAAGGGTTGCATCCCTAAAAAATAGAATAAAAAGGAACAGATTGCCACAATAAGTTAGTATCTTTCAAGGCAATAGTTCCAACAAAAAATAATTTCTTGTAGGTTTCATTATAAGAATCATCTCCTGGCAATGTGTCAGTTTTTATAATAATTCCTACTATTTTTCCTTTTTTTAATTGGTCTTGTTTTATTTGATTCTTTTGTGTGTCAAATATGTGTGCACATATAGTCCAAAGCCTTTTCACTGGCCACCTTTTTTTTAGCAGATATTGGACATTAAGGGATTGAACTGCAAAGGTGTCAATAAAGTTGACCACAACTGTAAACATGATGGAGTCTGCAGAGGGTGGCTACCAAAATAATCAGTGGTCTTCATTATAAGCCATATGGGGACAGACTTAAAGATCGCAATATTATACTTCCAGGGCGTCCCTCCAGTCCAGTCTGGACAAGTGAGTTTTATGCTCGCCAACCAGCAGGTGGAAACTGAGGAAAACGTTCTCAGATCTGTATAAATAGCCTGTGCCTACAGAACTGAGACAGTATTTCTCAGTCTCCAGCAGGTGGTGAGCATAGTCTGTATAGGATTGCGAAACCTTGCTTAGGCTGCTTTCGAGCAGGGGTGCAGAACCTCAATCGCCCCCTCTGCCTTGCTCCCTCCTTTCCCCCTCCCCAACCTTTGGGAGGGGGCGAAGGTGGTAGCATTGGTGCCTGCTTAGCTTTTTCCCTTGCAGCTGTCAGACCGCTAAAGTTTATTGTACAATAAAAAAAAAAGGGGGGGAGCAAAGACAAGAGCAGCACACAGCACTACTCAATCGGAGGTCAGGCGGTGGTTTCCCGCAGAGAGGGGCACCCGGGTAAGTCGTTCAAGGCTCCAATGAGTGTGCTAATTTTTTTGTCTCTTTTTTTTTCTTTTTTTTTTTCTTTTGACTGGGTGACTGATAGCGCTGTGGCCATATGGAGAGAGGCCGGTATGTGCAGGGCACAGCTCTCAGAGATTGGGCTGTGTTGCGGCTGTCAGAAGTTAGGAGAAGTAGTGGAAGGTGACTTTGTGGGGACCCAGGAGGGGTCCGATGTTGAGGCCGAGGATTTGTTAGGTTGTGGAGAATGGCAGTGGTCCTGTGATTTTGTCGGGAATTGCCACCATCTTGGATAGCACACTGCAGGCCTCTCACTTCACAAAATTCATGCAGTTTTCCTGCCAGCAATGTTCCTGACAGACCGGCAGGATCTGGAGGAGCAGGGTCGTCCCCTTTCTCCATTGAGTTTGTGCTCATGCTTTATCGAGCCTTCCTAGTGAAGCAGGAATTGGGGAAGGTGTCCCCTCAGGCTCCATAAGGGTGAGACAGGGGGCTCGCACCGGCTAAGTGTCCAAGGCGTAATCGCATGGCTGAGGAGTACGACACAGGCTCCTTATGTTTTATTATGTTTATTGAGCTTGATATTTATTTTGTTTACATTCTCTTATATACTGCGCTATTCCTCATCAGTGCGGTTTACATGGAACAACAAACTTACACATTTCAGTTGTTTGATCTTTGTTTACAATTAACAGGTACTTGAACTTGGATCAAAGCTTGGGTAACTGTTTACATCTGTACAATCTAGTATTGATGAATCCTTTTGTACTGCATTGGTTAGCTAGTTGATGAGGCTATTGTGGTACTGTCTTCAGGGTAATGCAAGAGGAAGAGGTGGTGTTTTTAAAGCTTTCCTAAACTGGGCTAGATCAGTGATTGCCTGGATGCTGGGTGTAGTGAGTTCCAGTATCTAGGCGCACAGAATTTGAAGGCCCTGTTTACTGTTGCCTGGGTGCAAACCACCTTTCAAACAACAATCAAGGCGGTTTACAATTCGTGGGAAAAAAAGGTTGGCTACTGGCCCAGAAAAGGAAAGGAAATTACAATATCAAAACAGGACAGTTAAGAGATAAAAGTCAAGGAAAGACAGACAGACATGATGAACAAAACACAACAAAAAGGAGAGAGAGGGGTACCAGAATAGACATAGCTATGTGGGGGTAACTTGACTGAGCAGACAGAAAGAGGACAGTGCTACACAGTGGACAAAGGACAATAATGCAAATACATGACATATTTGCTAATATTATTGAGACTGGAATGCTATCAGGTTGGGAGGGGGAGGTCGAAAGCTGTGGCAAAGAGGTGTGTTTTCAAGAGGGCTTTGAATGTCTTGCGATTCTCTTCCAGTCTGAAGTGGAGGGGTAAGGAGTTCTAGTGCGCAGGACCAGCAAAGAAGAAAGCAGAATTGCGGGTGACTTGGAGGTGGGCATGTGCAGGGGACGGGAGGTGCAGGTGATTAATGTGCACACACCGAAGGGATTGATTAGGTGTGTGAATCTGAATGAGGTCAAATAAGTACTGAGGAGTATGGGTATAGATGATCTGATGGAGTAACGTAAGAAGCTTATATTGAATATAATAAGTCGGAGGAAGCCAGTGAAGATTTATAAAGAGAGGGGTGACAGGTCAGAACGTGCAGAATGGGAAATAATACGTGCTGCAATGTTTTGTATGTGCTGCAACCTGCGCAAGTGAAGTTGGGGAATACCAAGGAGAGTAGAGATACAGAAGTCGAGTCGTGAGATAACTAGAGACATCATAAGGGTAGTGAGGGCCTGAGTGGGTCAAAAAAGGATGAATGACACGTATCTGCCGGAGAAAAAAGAAGGAAGTCTTAACAATGTGAGAAACATGGTCCTGGAAGGAGAGATTAGAGTCCAAAATTACACCTAAATAATGAAATGAAGACACCAGTGGAATAGCGGAACCTGAAAAAGAAGGAGCAATCAGAGGAGGAGGGTGTCCATGTGTAAACCAGATTGCAAGTGTTTTGGAAACGTTCAAGTGGAGACAGTTATTAACGAGCCAGTCAGCCACAGCCAAGAGACAAGAATCGAGGGGGGACAGATCTGGGCAAAATGAGGAAGTGTGGTGGACGAGGATGATATTGGCAGCGTAATAGAAAGTGGAAATACCAAACTGTTGAATCAGTAGTGCGAGGGGGGCCATAAAGATATTGAACAAAAGTGGGGCCAAGACAGAATCATGGGGAACACCACAGTGTAGGGGAAGAGGGTCAGATGGGGTATCTAAAGAAGAGGAGGGAAGAACACTGTAGGATTGAGCAAAGAGATATGAGTGAAACCACCTAAAAACTATGCTGTGAATGCCGGCTTCCCGAAGACGAGACAGAAGGAGGGAGTGATCTACGAGATCAAAGGCAGCGGAAAGATCCAAAGATACCACCACCGAAAAATCACCACGGTCGTGCACTACGTGGATCTCATTAAGGAAAGCTAGAAGCACCATCTCAACGCTATGGCCGTGCCTAAAACCAGACTGACGGGGGTGAAGGAAGTGAGTAGTGTCAAGATGGTGAGATAATTGAGCAAAAACTACTTTTTCCAAAATCTTAGCCAAAAATGTGAGATTTGAGACAGGATGATAATTTAGCAAGAACAAGAGGAACCAGGGAAGGCTTCTTAAGAAGAGGACGGAGGCGTGCGTGTTTCCAAGGATGAGGGAAAGTACCAACGGAGAGATTGGTATTGATGATAGTCAGGATTGGAGAAACTTGGGCCAGAGATGGTGTGAGAAGCCATGAAGAGGGGATAGGGTCAAGAGAGCATGTAGTCTTGTGTGCGGTAGAGATCATTTTGATAAGCTCTGAACTAGAAATGGAGTAAAAGGAGGTCCAGACCACTGTTCCCTCTAAGCTGTGCGCGTGTGCGCGCGCACACACCTCGCCGAGCGAGCGCACACACCTCGCCGAGCGAGCGCACATACTTTACAACAGAGCGCACAAAAATTACGGCTCTGATTCTGATAGAAAACACAGACGTCTTAAAATTTAAAAGTTATGATTGTAATTACTAGAAATTTCCCGCTTCATTTAGTAATCGTCTATTTTCATTTAATTTGATTAAAATCAATGTGGTGTACATACTGTATTCTGACGTGTAGTCAAATTTTAAAGTATATAACTCCAAGTGTCATTATGTGGCGCACAAAAATTTAACCTTCCTTCAAAAGCTGCACACAGCTGATACTTTATGCGCACACACCCTACAGAAAATTAGAGGGAACATTGGTCCAGACATGTGAGAAGGGTGTAAGTGTGTGGGGGGGGGGAGCAGGCGGGGGAGGGGGAATAGAAGGGGGACATTGAGGAAGCTACACTCTCAAATCAAGAACTTTAGTTGAAAAGAAAGATGCTAATTGTGAGGCAGAGGGGGTTGTTGTCTGGTGAGTTGAGGTGGTGGGTGTACCTGAATGAAGCGCAGTAAGAGACCTGAGGACTCGGTAAAGGTGACGTGTTTGGTTCGGGGCAGAAGAAATGGAGACCAAAAAAAAGGTTTGTTTGGCCAAATGCACTTGCGAAAGATTAATGTGAGTGGTGAGCCTTAAAGGAAGAAAGAGGCGGGAGTGCGTGTCTTCCTCCAGAGCCGCTCCACCCTCTGAAGTTGGGCACGGAGGAGATGGAGGCCAGGGTGAAACTAAGGTTGTGACAAATGAGGAAGGGAAGTACGGGGCTCTAGGGGTGTCAGCTGAACTAGTGCATTTGAGAGATGAGAGGACCATTGCGAGACCTGTGAGTCAGGGGAAAAGAAGGGGAAATTGGTGGGTAGAATATCACCGGCTGGAGGAAAGCGACTCAAGGTGAGTGGGGTGAGTCGACATACGTAAATCACAGGGGCCGATGAAGACTGGTCGACTGAAGATGCTGGGGGAGAGGGGGAAGATGAGGTAGGAGAGCACTGAAAAAATAAACAATAGTGATCGCTCCAAGGTAGGGGCAGAGTTTGGAAGTGGTCAAGGTGTAACTAAGGAATAGTGGAAGTAATAACCAGATCTAGAGTATCACCATCATGATGAGTGGGAACAGCAACATGTTGATAGAGTGAAAGGTCTTGGAGAAACGAAAGAAAAGCATATGCTCTAGATGAAGAGGGTGCATCAAGGTGTAAATTGAAATCGCCCATAGTCACCAGGTGAGAGAACTGGACAGCAAGGTCGGAGATGGTGAGCAGGAGTGAATCCCAGAGTTCTGAACGAATGGCTGGAGGAGCATAGACTACCAAGATATGTAATGGATGAGAGACCTGGAGACGAAAAAGAAGGGCTTCGGGGTAGTGCAGCAGAGGGGAGTGAAGCTGGGTGAGTGAGAGAGAAGAACGGAAGATGGTTGCTACCCCACCACCCGAACGCTTTGTGTGGGAAACAGAGATAGCAGAGAAACCATGAGGGAGAGAACGGGTCAGGAGATCGTCCTCGCCCTCCTTAAGCCAGGTTTCAGTCAGAAACAGCAGATCAAGGGATTCTCGTTGGACATGATTTAGCAATAGAAGAGTCTTAGACCTTAGAGAACGGCAGTTAAGGAGGCCACACTTGATTGGGGAAAAGGAGAGGGAGTTAACGGAAGACGCTAAAGGGACAGAAAGAAAACAGGATAGAGTGGACAAGCAAGGGAGTAGATTGGCTGTACAGCGAAACAGGGACCCATTGGGTTTAGGGAAGACAGTGGGACAGTAGGGACGATTACCCCACACCACTGGAATGGGGGCCATAGAACAAGCCGACATTGCTAACAAAGCGTGGGGCAGGCTGCGGGGGAGGAAATGGGAAGCAAGACACACCTACCGGCGGTACCGCTACCTGAAGACAAAGCAGGGGAAGAAAAAGAATGCAAATTGAAAAGCCTGGGATCACAGGAAAGGACATCAAGGCTTCAGGGTAGTTGACAGATTTGCCCGCGGAGCCGCCCTAAGGAGCGCACTTAAGGAGCATGGTGCGCTCCTTGGGTGCGCGCCTATATCGCACGCCGCTTGCGCTGGCTTTATATGCGTGCAGAATCTACCTTGCAGAGCGCGGTCGCGTCCTCACTTCCAGGGAGGGAGGAGCTTGCAGTGAATGAGGCAACTTGGTCCTACAAGAACACAAACATATAATACTCAACAGGAAAGCAGTGACATAATAATAAGGCATAGGTAACACAATAAAGGTGCCTTTAGCCTCCTTGGAGTCACTGGACCCTCTGGAGGGCCTGGCAGACTTCCTGGAGCAGTTCCAGGAGGAAGAGGAGCTCCCTAGGGCGGAGCATCCGACAGCAGTCTGGATTTTCCACTGGGATGAGCTCTCAGTGCTGTTACTGAGTCACTCATGGCCCTTCAGATCACAGAGCTGGGGCTAGTGGGCCTGGAGCCCGATGAGAACCCTCTTACGGAAGGTATTCAATGGTCCCCTCAGTCTTTCTCAGTCCATAGAGCCCTACGTGCAATGATCTCTGAGGAGTGGAGCACCTTAGATGCAGGACTTCAAGTGGGGCGTAGCATAGCATGACTGTACCCCATCCTGCTGGAGTAGGAGAAACTGAACCTTTCCCAAGTAGATGCCTTGATGACGGTGGTGATGGGGAAGACCATCATTCTGGTGGAGGGAGGCACGGCCCTCAAGGACCCGCAAGACGGTGCATGGCGATGCTCCTCAAGCAGGCTTTTGAGGTGTCAGCACCCTGCACGCCCAGGGCAATCTGTGGGGTCTATGTGGCCCATGCTTGTCTTCGCTGATCTCAGGGCCCGCAGGAGGAAGTGGGTCCTGGGGCTTCTGTCCAGTCCTGGGACACCTGTCTGGAGTCCGGGATAGCCTTCCTGGCAGATTTACTCTATGGCCTCTTGTGGGTCTCCAAGAGCATGGTCACGGTCATGGCTGCTCGCTGCCTCTTGCATAGCAGGTCAGTGGACATGGCTTCAAAAATGAAGCTTGTCAAGCTCCCCTTTGCAGGCAAGCTGTTCTTTGAGAAAGACTTGGAAATGTTGTTAAAGTCCTTGGGTGAGTCCATGGTCCCACAGAACTGAAAGACAAGCCCAAGGCGGGTAGAGGTGGCCCGGTGCAGGGCTGTGGTAGAAACTTCTGAGGGTTTCGGCCCTTGCCAGGGGGAGGGCGGAACCCCCAGAGAAACCATTTCCTGCAGCGAGGCTCATCCTTTTGAGGAGGAAGCTGGGGTTTTGCCTTTGCCTCCACCTCCCCGACCACAATCAAACCCTCTCAATGAAGGTTGGGGAGCTTTGGTGAGGGTAGGTGGCCACCTGGGCCCAGATTATGTCTGATGCCTGGATCTTGGATATCATTAGAAGTGAGTATGCCCTCGAATTCACCCGGCCCTTGGCAGTTTTGTCCATGTTCTACCCTTGAGGTTCGGCCCAAAAAATGCGGGCAGTGGGGGGAGACGCTGCAACTTGAGTAGTGGATCTGTTACCGTGGGCTGACTGGGGCCCCACGGAAGGTACTCCATCTACTTTGTGGTGCCAAAGAAGGAGAGGTCCTTGCGGCCCATCTTGGACCTGAAAGGGGTTAGCATGGCCCTCAAGGTACCATGCTTCCGCATGGAGCCCCTGCAGTCGGTGATCATAGCGATGTGCCAAAGTGAGTTTCTTAGGGCTCGATGAGCTCCAAGAGGGTATCTGCATATCCCGGTACAGTTGGAGCATCAGCATTTCCTTCACTTTGCAGTACCCGAGGGGCATTTCCAGTTTCAGGCGTTGTCCTTTGGGCTTGCTACAGCTCTGTGGTGTTTACCAAGGTCATGGCAGTTGTGGTGCCCATCTCTGCAAGCAGGGGATTCTGGTCCATCCATACCTGACTGGCTGATCCAAGGGAAGTCCCTCGTGGAAAGCCAATGCTCAACAGAGAAGTTGTGCGCTGTCTGCTGGAGCTCGACTGGGTGGTCACCTTCAATAAGAGCCAGCTGTGACCGTCACAGTTCCTGGAATATCTGGTCACCTACTTCAACACATGCCAGGGCGCAGAGTGTTTCTCCTGGAGAGGCATGTGGTGAAGCTGCAGGGCCAGATTCAGGGGCTCTGGCGGACGTCACACTTTCGGTCCTGGAACTATCTGCAGGTTCTGGGCTCCATGGTAGCCTTCCTGGAACTGGTTTCTTGGGCCCATCTCCACATGACAGCGCTTCAGATGCATCTCCTGGCCCACTGGCCACCTCTGACGCAGACGATGGAGGTGCGCCTCCTTTTGTCCAGAGCAATGTGAGTCAGCTTGGGTTGGTGGCTGAACCCAGAGAACTTGGAGGTGGGACCGCCTCTGGAGACTCCAGACTGGGTGGTGGTCACCAGAGATGTGAGCCTTCACAGCTGGGATGGTCACTGTCTGATGCAGGTGGCGTAGGGTTGGTGGTCGGCCGAGGAAAGGCAGTGGGCCATCAATTGGCTAGAAACACGGGTGGTAAGGTTGGCACTGGAGGTATTTCTGCCCCTGGTGCACCACAAGGCGGTGTGGATCTTGTCGGGAAAAGCTATCCTGATGGCTTGCATCAATAACCAGGGCGGCACTCAGAGCTCCCAGGTGGTGGTGGAGGTGATTTCATTCCTGCAGTGGGTGGACGCCCATCTCGTGACTCTTTTGGCGGTGCATGTAGCTGGAGTGGCAAATGTGCAAGCGGACTGAGCCGCCACACCTTAGATCAGAGGGTATAGTCCTTCTTGGAACTGGTGTTTTGGTCTCTGGTAGAGTGCTGGGGGGTGCCGACAATGGAGCTGATGGCGTGCTTGGATAATGCCAAGGTGCTAAGGTCCTTCAGCCAATGGGATCTCCAATGTCCGAAAGTCTCAATGCTCTCATACAACCATGACCCCCAGACGGGGTTGCAGTTTGTGTTTCCACCCTAGCCCCTGATAGGACAGGGTGACACAATGCATAGTGACACATTGGGGCAAGAAGCTGCTGATAGAGCTGCATTGGCCTCGCCAGACGTGGTACGTGGTCCTCATGTGGCTCCTGGCAAATGAGCCCTTTCGTTGTCTCAGGTGCTGGATCTCCTAACCCAAGGATCAGTGTCTATGCTGGCGGCGGATTGGTTACTACTTACGGCCTGGGATGTGAGAGGGTTAGGCTGAAGCGCTGCGGTTATTCGGAGCAAGTCGTAATGACTCTATTGCAGGTGTGGCATCAGTGGACCTCCTTGGTCTAGGTCTGAGGCCTGGTGTGCGGAGCTTGATGTCCATCCTTTTAGGGCACCGGTGTCGGCAATGTTTGGGGTTTCTGCAGGCTAGTCAGGACAAGGGCTTGGCACTGGGCTTGTTGGGTGTCCAGGTGGTGGCCCTGTCTTGCTATTGAGGCTGCGTGCAGGATGTATTCCTGGCTGCCCATTCGGACATTATCCCTTTTTATGCGAGGCATTAAGCACCTGCTGCCTCCCAGCAGGCCCTTGTCCTGGCTTGGGATCTCAATCTAGTGCTGTCTGCTTTGGGTGGTGCTCCTTATGAGGGCCTCAGTCAAGGATATGACCCTGAAGGTCTTTTTTCTCATGGCCATTTGTTCTGCCCGGCAGATTTCAGAGCTGCAGGCACTTTTTCATGTAAGGAGCCGTTTCTCATGTTCTCTAAGAAACAGGTGGTCCTCTAACCAGTCCTTCCTTTTTTGCTCAAGGTGGTATTGGATTTCCACCTCAATCAGCCTGTGACCCTGCCCTCCTTTTTGGGGCAATGGGACTCCTGTGCAAGTTGGATGTCCGCCAGGCCTTGAACCATTACCTGGCAGTGATTCAGCTGTTCTGGTATTTGGAGAGGTTGTTCGTCCTCTTTGGCGGACCCCGGAAAGCAGAGGCGGCCTCTAAGGCCTCCACCACCCTTTGGATCTAGGAGGTGATAGAGTCGGCTTATTAGGTGAAGGCTAGGCAGGTGCCCATGAGCCTTCACTCAGAGGGCCCAGGCCTCGGGTTCACTCAGAGGGCCCAGGCCTCGTCCTGGGCCAAAGTGGGGAGGATCTGTTCTCTGGACATCTGTTGGGCAGCCACTTGGGCCTCCCTTCAATGCTTTTTGCGGCACTACTGTGGCAGGTGCAGGCCTGTGACCCACGGTGTCTGACGTAGGCAGGCCAGCATGGCTAGCTTGACCTGTAAATGAGGCCTGTGGAGAGGCATATAGGATTGCACATCCCCCAATATGCTGCTATTGTAAGAAAGAACTCAGTAGAAATATTGAATTAGCTTAGATAAGCAGAATTGCAGAATTAAGAAATGGAAAAATACAGAAAAGATGTGTTTTAAAGTTACTGATAAGAGAGTACATTTGCAGAGAAATATTGAGGAGTGCTGACAGATGAGTTACAGAACCTTGCTCTTCTGCACGCACAAATGGTCCCATAGCCTTGAAAGTGTGAAAGTAACAAGTTGATGAACTGACCATTGTAATTGGGACTAGAAGGGGGGCAGGCAGGTGTCATGCCTACAGAAGCCCACAGAAGGAACATAATTGGAGAAACTTATCAGTACCGGGACCAATAGAAGGGCTACGGGAGGTACGGGAGCGTACCGGGACCAATGAAATGTTTTTCTATACCTAGAATGGAATAGAAGTCTATAAAAGTTGTTGTAATGCTTGAAAACTTTGCTCAGCCATTTTGAAATTGTCTTGCTTGAGACTTGTGCACAAATAAATGATTTGGACCTTCTGAACAGACTCCTGGTATCATTGGTTTGTCTGCGCTTTGCTGCTACACTACCGCCTGGATTTGCAGGCCTGGCAGGATACATGTTTTGGGGTGATTGTGTTGCGGGCTGGAATTTCAGGTCACATCCCACTTGTCTGGACTGGACTGGAGAGATGCCCTGGAAGGCGAAATTAGGCCTTACCTCCTAAGTTTCTTTCCTGTACTCCCAGTCCAGTCCAGGGCCCTCCTTGTTTCAGTCTTTTCAAGAATTTGGCGTGTTGCTTCAGAAGTAAGAGCTGTGACAAGTGTGTGCGTAGAGTGGATTCCATTCAGGTAAGTGTATGCATGTTTGTACAGCTTCTTGTGATAAGACAATGAAAAAAAAACAAAACAAAATCCCAAGTAAACCAACATTCAAGCTGAGAATATCTTACAAGATGTTTTCAGCTGGGCCACCCTAGTAGGCTGGCATTGCAGCAACGGACTATGAGCCGTTTTGGTCCTGGGGCTGTGTGGCATGCAGCGTTGATGGGCACAAAGCTTCCACATGACTGCTTTGCCCAAAGTTCAGACTCTCTTTTTGGAGGATTCAGACTGGGCAGAGACTGGAGGCGTGGACCCGGTGCTGCGTTCTCTGCTTGGTGAGTGTCAAATACTGGCTCAGTTCAATGGGCACAATTAATTTATTTATACTGATATGAGAGTTTTCCTCAGTCTCCACCTGCTGGTTGGCGAGCATAACCCACTTGACTCGACTGGAGGGACTACAGAAAAGAAAATTAGTAGGTAAGGCCTAATTTCACCTTTTAGAGGAAAGGTGGGAGAGAAGAGATACGATAGAAACGCTTAAATACCTCTGTGGCATAAATACACTGGAGGAGAGCCTCTCTAAATTGAAAGAAAGCTCTGCAACAAGGGGACATAGGATGAAAGTAAAAGGGGATAGACTCAAGTAATATGTGGAAATATTTCTTCACGGAAGGAATGGTAGATGTGTGGAATAGTCAATCAGTGGAAGTAGAGAAGAGGACAGTATCTGAATTCAAGAAAGCATGGGAGAAACACAGATGGTCCCTAAAGGAGTAAAAGGGGCTAGTTGATATGGCAGGGCAGACTAAATAGGCCACATGGTGTTTTTCTGTCCTCATGTTTGAGACGTTTTGCAAACAAACAGTTCAGGTGGCAGAATACATGCACTACAATGGGGTTCCTTAGAACAGGCACAGGTTCAACAAAAGGTATCCAAAATAAGAGCGTCAAGAAATGCTGTTCCTTCCTGCTGTGATATTAATTTATTTACAGGCCTTCAAAGACACTTATCTGATAGCAGGCGCTGCTAACTAATAAGTACCGGTGAGGGGGATCTGTAGCGGCATTATCTGGACGTGCTGCTGAATATTCTTTCTGACCATCTCGGCACTATCCAGATAGTGTCGGAACAAAGCGAGGGAGGAGCTGCAAATTATCCGTATATTAGCAATTTTTAGCACCGCTGTATGGGTAGTCAGTCAGATAGGTATTTAGGGCAGCTGTTTTCTGTCCTAAGCTATCTGGCAAACTCTCCATATAGTGGTACTCAAATCACCACTATATGGATACTGGCACTGATGGCATTGATCAGATACTTAGCATTGGCCCCTGTCTGGATCCAGTACTGAATATCCATTTTTCATTTAACCACAGTAGTCAGCATTTTAAAAGAACGTTGAGTGTGGCGGCTGAATATTGATCCATAAATTATCCTCACAGAAGCAATGAAACCAGTTTCCAAAGAGTCTTCAAAGCATATTGTTTTTTGATTGAAGGTGATTCTTGTGCCTGCTTAAAATTGGTTGGAGATGAGTTCATGAACATGCTTGGAAGGAAAGCTAAAGGACTACACTGTTGATCTCATCTTGGACCTTTTTTGGATAAGAACATTCATAAAATCTGTGCTGGTAACTTCAGCTGCTACGGCACCTTAAAGAGTTTAATGCTCACTAATCAAACTAACGTGTTAAGTGCCACCGCGCCCACTGAAATAAAAGGGTTGTGGATACTTTAACACAGGTTAAATTCATTAACGCATGTTAAACTGTTAGTGCACGGTAACATTTAGTGGCATTTTACTATTTGCCACTGTGCCCATAGGAATAACATGGGTGCTGCAGCCCAGCAGATGCTGCATAGTAATGGTTAGTAAATGGGGGCCTTAATGGTTGCTTTATGCACATCAAATCGATTTAGCACAGACTAACAAATGTCCCTATTAAATCTGAGTGAAACTAACAAAAAAAAGCTGAAAAACTGGGAAACCTTTGTGAAAAAAATTTAAACTAATAGAAGTTTTCTTGCCTGTGCAAATCTGAATAGTAAACCTTGATTAAAGAATAGCTTTAAGGTAAATTTCTTGACCTATATTTATGGATTTAGGATTCCTGTCTCATGACCTACACATCCATGTGTTTCTGTATAAAATACATGAAATTCAAGAGGTTCTCAGGCTGGGCCAGGAGTACCTAGAGCCAGTCGGATTTTCAGGCTATCCACAATAACTGTGCACGAGATAAAATTTCCATATATTGGAGACCCAGTACTTGCAAATCTCTCGTGCATACTGTATTCATTGTGGATAGCCTAAAAACCCCAAGAAATATTTCTGTACACATTTTTCCTATTTTTTTTAACAAACTTCTTTGTGAGCTAAAAAACAGTGAGAAAGGTGTGCTAAGCTTAGTACAACTTTTACAGTGGTTTATTGCTTCATTAGAAAGTCATATTTTTGAGCCCAACAGCGCCTTTGTCTGGCTTTTCTTTAATCTCAGATCTATTAGAGAGGGTTTCTTTAATCATTGAACTCTGCATCTCCTGTAATAGGCATTTGTTGATGTTTATTATGGGGCATGTTGACTAAAGGTTAAAGCTGAGTTAGTGCAGGCTTTATGCATGGTTTCAGCATAGCGCTGGAAATTAGCATGGGGTCCTGCACTAAAATCCTCACGCTGCCCATGCAGTGTGCGCTGGGGCAGTGAATGGGCTGGATGGAGGCATTCCCTCTGCAGCCCAGCTAGTGTGTGCATTTGTAGCCCATGCTACCTGCATTCATCGCAAGTACCATGGGTGCAATTGATGCCACCTCAGTGGGTGGCGTTAGCTGCTACCACAGCTGTTTTGCTGCGGTGAAGTGTGGTAAATGGAGAGGAATGGCTGTACCTGCCTCCCTGTAGGTAGGACACAGCCCCTCACTAGTAATGTGGCTTGCATGTGTGTTACCAGCGTGGGACTTGGAAAACATGCCCCTATGTTTCTTAAGGTTCACAATATAATTAAGGAACAAATAAAGTAAGAAGTTAAAAAAAATAAAAATAAAAAAGAGAGAGAATCCTGTTCTAATCCCCAAAAGCCAGAGAGAAGAAACGAGCTATTGGCTCAGTCTTAACCTTTTGGAAGAGAAGTTCCCAGTCAAAGATACTTGTAGGAGTGTGTTCCACATTAGAGCAGCAAGTATTCAAGCTAAGCCAGGTGGTGGAATGGAAAAGATTTTATCATTGCAAATGCCAAGGGTGTGAGTGGAAGCATGCTGAATAGTTTTTATAAAATGGCAAATTTATAAGCCATTTCTGCTGGGGAATAGGTGCAGAAAATGGTATTTATAAAACTGCCCAGGATCTATGCATGTAATCTGATGTGTTTAATCCCATGTACAGGGCCATCCACTAGGCGAGCTAGATGGTCGTCTAGAGCAACCGGCATGAATGGCGACGGTGGCAGCGGCGGCACACATAGGCAGCAACTGTCGCCTCCCTCAGCTGCCGCTGATTCTGTTGGGGGGGGGGAGGCAGGCAGGCCGGGGATTTTGCCTAGGGCGGCAGCAGAAACCCTTGTGCTGGCCCTGCCCATGTATGCACATTTATCTCTGAGCTTGGTGGAAGCATTCTTGGGGATGGGGGTTTGCAATTATGAGCGTATTTTATGAAATATACACAGGAGTGGATAAAATAAAATGGAGAAGTTGCACTTGTCTTGTAGAAGAAGTAAATAAGTGGGAGCTGTTTGGGTCAGGAGAAATAATTTTATAATGACACCTACTCATAGATTCCCTTTATACAATGGGTGCAACTTATGCACATATTTATCACACAAGTGCCTGCTCACATTACCCTCTTAAAAATATATACATTATTTCCATGCCATGAACAGTGTCTGTCTTGTTCATCACTTTAACATTATTACTGATCCAGGTTGTTACTAATTTTTGGTGAGATTCGTTTTCTGGCCCAGTTTGTCTCCTCTTGTATTTCCAGTTCAGCTGGAAGCAGGGCTGGAAAATGGTGCCATGAACTTTTATTTGCAACTACCCAGAGAGTATTTAATCTCCCTTCCCAACTCGCCTGCTTAGTCATCACAGCTGTGGTCCTTAGGCAGGGCCATGCATCAGAGCTCCTTCTGGAACCATGCAATCATGGGTCCTGAATCCAGCTGTTAGTTGTCACTAATACACAATGGCTAGGACTCCCTTTCCTCAGGAACTCTGGTCTAAGATGCCTGATTTCAGAGCCCTTGAGCCAGACTTACTGATCCACTAATGTGTCTTCACTCTTCATTGTGAGAGGGTCATTTACAAAATATCCTCAGTAGCAACTTTTTTTTAGTCTAGTCTGAAGCTAGATTAGATACACAACTAAACAGGACCCTAAGGGTTATCTTAAGTTTTGTCACTTATTTATTTCTGCTGAAAATGTAATGTGCACTTACATAACAAATCAATGAAAGAAAATACAAGCATAATTTCAGACATAAAAATAAAGGAAAATAAATGCAGTAAAAATTACATAGCTGTTATGCTACATACAGCCCCTATCATGGAGAGAGTACTATGGTGAGTGTTCTTAGTGAGTGTTTTGAGAGACTGAAATCATGCGCCACATACTCTTAACATTCACAGACTACAGGAAGGTCTAAGACCAGAGCCCCCCTCCCCCTTTCTCTTTAAGTTGGTAGTGGCACCAGATTTCTAGCATCATGAATCAAAGACCACTGTATCCATAGCCCTATGGGATAGGCATGTTCAGTTTCTCTCTGCCTATTCGATAATATTGTGGATCCGAGATCCTCTGTGCCTGCGCCAAAAGCTGTGGAGCTTTCTGGCTTGGAAACCAGAATTGTGGCCCTGGAGCAGAACATCACTGCAATCCTGCCCATGCAGTAGGTAATGATGGCAGGTTCAACCACATAATCTTTCCTGATGACTGAGCCCCTGACTGTGGGGAAGTCCCCCAGGCATCGAGCCAAGCAACAAGTGCCCTCGGCCTCGCGTAAATCCTTTACACCAGTCGAGGTCACGGTCCCATTCCTTAGGCACCCGATCCTCCCTGGCCAGTTTCCATGATTTGGACCACAGGTCCTCTGGAGGCTGTCAGCTCATTGGCGCCGGCCTCGATGTAAGAGTCACAGGACCTCGGACTCATCATCACCTCTCGACTCAGAGTGAGAAACCGACAAAGAGGCATCCCTGAAACCAAACAGCACCGAGAGAGTCCCTCGGATCTGTCTCCCCTGGCACCCTTCTCTTCCGGAAGATGTGGTTTTTCTTGACATTGTCAAGGAAATAGCCAGAGCTCTCTCTTTGCAAGCCAAGGCGGAGGAAGATCTGCGCACCGAAGAAATAGAGATTCTCCACCCAAGGAAACTCTTACGGTGCCTGTGCAGCCAATCCTCAACTGGCTACTGCTCAGAATGTGGGAGACGCCGGCGTCAGTGATGGTAGTGAACCAGCGCCTCGATGCCATGTACCGTGTCTGGAAGGGCGTGGGGTTTCACAAATCCCAGTTTCCATATAACTCCATGTCATTGAGTCAATCATGCAGAAAATAGAGCCAGAAGACCCACTCCTCTGTTCCCCTGGAAGGCACGCTAGAGCCCTTGATGCCCCCAGGCGCAAGTGTTACCAGGGCTTCATGCTGAGTTGCCGGATCCCACCCTATAAATTGTACATAGGCATGTACCTGAAGGCCCTAACCCAGGAGTTGTCTGGGTTTTCAGCGGGGCTTGTCAGGGAACCCCTCCAACGGTTCCAATCTTTGACCTCTAGGATCAAGGCCTGCTCTAAGTTCCTCTCCCAGGCGGCCTGTGACGGATTTTAGTCAGCGGCTTGATTAGCAGCAGCTGGCATCAGCGCCCGATGCCAGGCCTGGCTACAGTCTTCTGACCTCGAGCAATGGGTCCAAGACAAGCTGCTCGACGTCTCCTGCACTGGGGTGAACCTGTTCGACAAGCCTATGGCTGACAAGGCAGCCGAGATCAAGGCCGATGTGGTGACTCGCCAGAGGCTCTCTAAAAAGACCTCATCCTTTCCCCGTAAGAAACCATCAGGGAAAAGACCCTTGTACTCTGGGGAAAAGGGGCCCTTTCAGCAGAGTCACCACTACCAGCCCTTTTCTGGCCAGCAGCAGGGTTCTCATCCTAAAAGACAAGACCACGTTGCTCAGAAGCCCCAGGCCCCAGAACCCACCCAACCCGGGAGGAGCTTTTGAGTCCCAGGGCAGGGCCTCCCCTCTCCCGGGAGACCTTCACCAGCCCACAGGGGGGCCAATGTCGCCTTGGACCAGTGAGTACTGCACGTGGTAAGGGAGGGATACCTCCTCCACCTACAGTAGGTACCACCAGGTTCTTCCCAGAGAGCCAGTGCGACCTCTCCTTCACCAGACTCTTCTGCTCTCAGAGCTCACAGGTCTGCTCAAGGACAACACAGTAGAGCCTGTACCCAAGCACCTATGGGAAAAAGGCTTCTATTCCAGATACTTCCTTGTTCCAACTGGGGGCCTCAGGCCCATACTAGACCTGAGAAACTTAAAGAGGTTTCTGGTGAGGGAGAAGTTCAAGATGCTCTCCCTTAGAACACTGCTGCCTTACCTCCACCAGGGAGATTGGCTGTGCTCCTTGTATCTAAAGGATGCATACACACACATCCTTATCCACCCCTCCCACAGGCAGTACCTACGGTTCATGATGGGAGCAGGGCACAACCAGTACAGGATGTTACTCTTCAACCTGGCCTCCTCGCTAAGGGTCTTTAACAAATGCCTGGCGGTGGTAGCTGCCCACCTGCGCCTACAAAGAGCTTTTGTCTTCCCCTACCTAGATAGCTAGCTAATCAGGGGTGGTACGACCTCAGAAGTCAGTCAGGCCACTGAGTGTGCAACCCTCCTTCTGCAGCACTTGAGGTTCATCATCAACTACCCCAAATCCCACCTCTCTCCAGCCCAAAGCCTGGTATTCATAGATTCTCAGTTGAACACGTTACAGGTCAAGGCCGTCCTCCCAAGAGAGAGGGCAGAACACCTCAGGCAACTGGCAGGAGAGGTACAACACCACCAGTCAGTGCCGGCTCATCTCCTTCTCCTGATGTACCTTATGGCCTCGATAGTCCACGTCACTCCCTCAGCCTGCTTGCACATGCCGACAGCCCAGTGGTGCCTCCGCTCACAGTGGACTCAAGCCATGCTATGGGACAGGATCAGAGTTACCTTCCAACTGGTGGCAAAACTTGTGCCACCTCTAGGTGGGAATGCCCTTCCAGGCACCCGTGCCTCAGAGGACCCTAACCATAGACACCTTCCTTCTGGGTTGGGGAAGTGCATTGTGGGGACCACCGCACACAGGGTAGCTGGTCTCAGGAGACGTCGCTCCTACAGATCAATCTCCTGGAGCTCAGGGCAATATTTTGGCCCTATGAGCATTCCGCTACCACCTGCGACACTGGCCTGTACTGATCCAGATGGACAACCAGGTCACCATGTTTTATATCAACAAACAGGGGGGGCACAGGTTCACACTCCCTCTGCCAGGAGGCGGTGGCTGTCCTCTCCTTTGCAACATGCAACAGCATGCTCTTGCGAGCGGTGTACCTCCAGGACAACTGCCTATCAGACAGTCTAAGCAGAGTCCTTCATCCACACAAGTGGCGCTTGAACCCCAGGGTGATGAAGTGGCTCTTTCACCTCTGGTGCAGGCCCATGATGGACCTATTTGCCTCCCCGGACAACACGCAGCTGCCTTGCTTCTACTCGTGTCAGCCGCACCCGGAGAGAGTGGCGACAAATGCCTTTCTGATCTCTTGGTCCAAAGGCCTACTCTACGTGTTCCCACTGACCATCGACCACCCCCTCCCACCCCCAGTCACTAGCACCCTCTTCAAGGTCCAGAACGAGAGGGCATCAGTTATACTGATTGCCCCCTGGTGGCCCAGGCAACCTTGGTTCCCTCTGTTGCTTTCCCTGTCAGTGGCACTCCCACTGGGCCGAGCCCTGGACCTCCTGTTCCAGGAGGAGGGCTCCCTCCTGCACCCCAATCTGGGGTCACTAATACTACCAGCGTGGCTGCTGAAAGGGTAGCATTGGCCCCTTTTAATCTTTCGGGAGAAGTTGAGGAGATCCTACTGGCCTCATGAAAACCTTCCACCAAAGGGCTTATGCCTTTAAGTGGAGAAGGTTCTCCCCCTGGTGTGTGGAAAGGGAAGAGAACCCCTTCTCCTGCCATGTGGAATTCAAAACGGCATGGGACAAACACAGTGGATCCCTTTACAGCAACAGGATAAAAGCAAAATAAACGGTACCATCTAACTTCTGAACTATCCAGCGTCTGAACAAATAAGGGTGTCCTACATGGAGTGGTGGGTTCACCCCTAAACAGAAACAAAAACATGGGGAGGGGTGGCCTGCACAGAGCGACAGGTGTACCTACTCTTGCCATCTTGCTAGGCAGACTAGATGGACCATGCTGGTCTATCTCCAGGAACAAGCAGAAATGAGTCTTCACACGTGGGAGACGTCGCCGACGGAGCCCACACGGGAATGCTCCCCAGCATCCAATCAGAAAGCCTTTGGGAGCATCCCCCGCGCCTGCGCGGTGGCTTCCCACCCTTCCTACTGCCTCTCCCCAGTTTTTCGTTTTCCGCGGAGCAGGCAGGACGTCCCTCCTGCCACCGCAGAAATTTTTCCTTTTTTCTGTAGTCGCGGCTTTCCCGCCGACGGTGGCACCTCCGTGCCCCCCTTTTCTTTCTTTCTTTTAATTATTTTTCATTTAATTTTCGTCGCCCCCTCCGGGCGCTGAGGACCGGGGCATGGAGCCTTCTTACCCCCAGCCTCACGGCGGGGACTTAATTTTGCACGTGGACTCCAATGCCTGGTGCCTCTCCTGTTTGGGGCCTGACCCCTTTTTCCCGGATTCCCCAGGCTACAGTGTCGGGAGAAGACCCTCCCTCTTTCGGGTATCACTCGACGACGTCTTCGCACCCAAGGCGCGGTCGTCGGGTTGTTCTTCTCTCCAGGATCAGGTAACCACACAACAGTCTGTTAAGACTAGCCGAGTCTTGAGGGGCGAGTCTCATGCGCGGCATGGCGACGGCTCCGGCCAACCCCTCAAGTCCTCCTTGGCTGATATACCCCGGTGGGAGTCCTCGGGCTCCAAAGCATTTACGGGGTTTCGGGATGTTCCTGAGGTTCGCTCCTCACAGAACATTCCCGAGCCATGCCCGAGGGAGGTACCCGCTTCGAGCGGTGCCGATTCCCCGGCGTCGGCGTCGAGTGTTCCACTCTTCGCCAGGGATCGTCAGCCGGTGTCCTCGGCGCCTTCGGGGCCGATCGACTCGACCGGGTCTGACCTCCCTACATCCAAGCCATGCTCGAGCGTGGTAGCCGCTCCGGGCGGTACCGACCCCTCGGCGTCGGTGTCGAGCGTTCCGCTCCTCACCGGGGATTGGTGGCTGCGTTCCTCGGCGCCTCCGGGGCCGACCGACTCGCGCCGGTATGGCGTTCCTACGGGGGTGGTATCCGCTTTGGGCAGTGCCGACCCGTCGGCATCGGTGTCGAGTGACCCGCTCCCCACCGGGGATCGCCAGCCACTGCCCTCGGCACCTCGGGGGCCGATCGACTCGACACTGTCTGACGGCCCTACGTTCAGGTCATGCGTGGAGGTAGTACCCGCTTCGAGCGCGCGGGCGTCAGTGGTTCCGCCCCGTGCCGGGGATGGTCATCTGGCCTCCCTCCCCTCGGGGCCGCTCGCTTCGACCCGTGCCGGGTCGCCGGTATCCCAGCCCTGCACAAGGGTGGTACCGGGTTCGAGCGGCGCCGCTCCGCCAGCGACGGCAGGGGCGTCGAGCACGAGGGACCGCCATCGACCTTCCCCGGGGACCTCGGGGTATGTCGGCCAGCGCACGGGCGACTCCCCGGCATCGACGCGGCCGTCGAGGGCCCTGCCCTTTCCTAGAGAAGGGGCCTCTGGGTCTTCGACCGCTTCGACCCAATCTGGATCTGCGCCGCCCCGCAACGGTACTCCGACGTCAGCGCAGGGGCTTTGCACTCCCCCCCCCCCCCCGCAGGGACTCGTCGTTGGGTGACCGGGGTCCCCTTGGGGACGGGCCGTATGCCCCGGAAGGATTTCTCTCTGGGTCGGACGGGTTCGAGAGGGAGCCCGGCACCGGGCAGTGCCCGCCGATCGACATCAACGCCGGCGTTAGATGACCCCCTCTCCTCCGAGCACCATCCTCGGGGGCCCTTGATGCTCGCGGCACTGGTCGGCGCGGTTCCGATACGCGCTCCGGGATCTCCACCACCGGCGCGGTCACTCCCGCCGGGGGCCTCGAGGAAGGAGTCGATCTCCTCGCTCGGTTCGATGCCCAGCCTGGAGTCGTTGTCCAGCCTTGAAAGCCTGGCCACGGCACGTCTCGGGATCGGCCCCTGTCCTCTCCCGCATCGCAGAGCAGAGACCGCTGGCCCCTGCCCTCCGGCGGCCACGGATTCGCGCCGCCCCCAGATTCAGGGCCAAGGCCAGTTCCTGCGGCGCCGTCGGTGCCATCGACTTCTTCGATGCCTAGCTTGGAATCAATTCCAGGAGCCGACGACGCCATGTTGACTGCCCCGATCCGGGTCGGTTGGTCTCCTCCTCTGCCCAGCGGGCATCGGCCCGGGCGGCCTCTTAGTGCCCTGGCGGCCTCTCCCGCCATAACTGCTCCGGCAGAGCCGCCTTTTCAGGATTTCCTCCTTGACATGGCGGACTTGCTGGCCATCCCTATCCCGGACCCGAGCCCAGGCCCTGCGGAACAGGCAGCCGCGATGCTTCCTCTGCATCCCGCCCTGCAGGATCTCCTGCTGGGGGCTTGGCGGTCGCCTTTGAGGGTTCCGGCGCCGCCGACTGCGATGCAGGCTCTGTACCGGGTGCCTCCGTCCCCGGGGTTTCGGCAGCACCAGCTTCCACATCGGTCCATTGTGGTGGAATCGGCGCTGAGGAAGGCCAGAAGCAAGGAGTAGCATGCTTCTCGCCCTCCAGGCCGCGCCTCGAAGACGCTAGCTACTCTAGGACGTCAAGCCTTCCAAACGTCTATGCTGGCGGCCAGAATTATTTCATATATATTTTATATGAGTCTGTCGCTTCGGGAGGTCACCGAGAGGTTATCTCGGTTATCCACCTTCGTATCTGCAACCAAGGCCTTTGAATATTCCCTGCTTCTTTATCATTGCAGGAATATCTCCGGGTTCCTTTCTGGTGCTTCGCTGGACTCCTTCCGGTCGGTCAGCAGAGCCTCTGCTGTTGCCATTAGAGCACGCCGCACGGCATGGTTGCAGGCGTCCGAGTTGTGTAGACGGGCACAGCACATCCTGGGTAATTCTCCCTGTGACGGAGATCACCTCTTCAATAGCGAAGCCTTACGTCAGGTCGCACAGTGCTTCGCTAACCTTCCCAGAGTTAGCAGCCAGCCTAGGGCCCGGCTTCCCCCCGGTGGTGGTAAACGCCCCTCCAGACCCCCCTTCCCTAGGAAGAGGAAATGTCAGCCCTCTGCCCACCCTCCAGGCGCGCCCAAGCAAGGGACCTCTCACCCCGGGTTGATGTCCCCGGGCCCGTGCCAGGACTCTCATACTAAGCATTTTTAGGCTCAGGTGGGCGGCTGCCTGCACTTAACCTCCTTACCAGAAGTTTAGACTAGAGCTCTACTCTGGGGCTCGTCCAGTTGGAAAATGGTTCGGGGACTTATCTAGGGGTTCAGGTCTTCTCCTCCGTGGGAAAGGGAGACCACCTTACGCCGTGATAGCTATGGCCCACAGTCACCCTACTTACTCTTCGGTACGTCCCCGAACCCCTCTCAGCCAGTATCCTCTTGCTGATTGCTTCCGTACTGGAATTCCCCTCCAGCCGCTATAGTCCCCCTATGCTCACCAGGGACTATACCCTCATGTCCCCCGATTGTGCGGGGGACAATTTCTACGCGCAGGTCCTGGGGACACATTAGGGCCTCCAACCCCTGCGGCATTCTACTGGACTGATGCTATCCTCCGTCCCCCGTGCTACCGCGCTCTTAGCTCGCCGATCTGCCCTTGCCCTCCGGGAAAGATCCCTCCCCTGACGGATCTTGCGGCCACCTCTCCAGGTGGACGTTCTGGGGATCGATGGCAGATCCGCCTTACCTGAGTGCTGCTCATGGAGGCAGGCCCCCCGGCGTGCCTGCGTTAGTACCGGAGGGGGCGTCCCCATGTCCACCGGCTTAGATATACTAGATATCACCTGCTTGGCAGGCGCCTTTGGGGGATCCCCACAGTACCTGTGTTTACCGCCTTTTTCCCCCTATGGCCGGTACTCACCCCCCCCCCCGGGGGTCCGGCCAGTCCGCCTGCCTATTCCCCGATCGGCCCGTGGACTGGTGGTACCCTACTGCTGTGAAGTCAACAGTCCCCTTTTTCAGTTAGGTCCTCCTCCCGGAGGTCCAGACCCTTGTCTCCCTATCTCTCGCTAGGGCAGACTGTGTACCCCTTCTGCTGTGGGGTACACCTCTACTCTTCTCCGGGATAGGCTCTCTAGTTCGGCCTGTCTTCCACTGTTGGTCCTCTGAGTTATGGACTCTACTCCTAAGGGAGTGCTCAGCTTGCCGTGAGCCCCCTGGAAGACCTGCCGTCCTTCTCCTGACCCAGCTGACGCCTGGATCCCATGGCCTTCCGGATTTGGAACTTCCTCCTCGCTTCGGTGAAGTTTCCTTGATGACCTCGCTACTGCGTCTACAGTGCCTTCATCACAGGACTACTTCCGACAACCCGGTGGGTAAGCAGTACAGGGTTCTAAACCATTAATTCATTAAAACTTAATGGCCGGTAAGCTCTGTATGGTACTAGGTCATTTACTCATTACATGCTTAATGATTCTCTTCATGCACCCCTCTGACTACTCCCGTAGCCTGGTTTTTTTTTTTGCTGTATCCTAATGGTACCTGTTCTGCACTCTAAAGACTTGCCTCCGTAGTCTTTGGATTCGCTGTTCCTCTATTCAACTCCTGCCCTCCATCCCTCAGGGGATGCCGGAGATTCAGGCTGGGCAAATGCCATCCCGTCTGGGCTGCGCTTATGGGATCTCCCCAGGCATCCTAAGCTAGGGAGTCTCCACGTGTGAAGACTCATTCCTGCTTGTTCCTGGAGATAGCACAGTTACTTACCTGTAACAGGTGATCTCCGGAACAGCAGGAATTAGTCTTCACAACCCGCCCACCTCCCCTAGGAGTTGTATCTCTCTTTTTCTCTATTCCTTCCTCTCCTCTCCTCTCCTTCCGGCTCAGCTATGAAACTCAACTGGGGAGAGGCAGTAGGAAGGGCGGGAAGCCACCACGCAGGCGCGGGGGATGCTCCCAAAGGCTGTCTGATTGGATGCTGGGGAGCATTCCCGTGCGGGCTCCGTCGGCGACATCTCCCACGTGTGAAGACTAATTCCTGCTGTTCCGGAGATCACCTGTTACAGGTAAGTAACTGTGCTTTATCTGCCGTCACTTACTATGTTACTATGTGCAGCTACTACTCCAGTACCTACTACACCTGTTACAAACCGGGCTGAAATCTAACTCTGTGAGGGTACATCTGAGTGCCATAGCCACTCACGACAACCCTATTGAGGGAAAACCCCTCTTGGGCCAGCCCCTGGTCTCCAGGTTCCTCCGAGGCCTCCTCTTATCCAAGCCTCCTCTCTGCCCTCTGACGGCGGAGTGGGACCTCAATGTGGTGCTCTACCAGCTCACCAAACTACCATTTGAGCCCCTAGCCACTTGCCACCTGCAGTACCTATCTTAGAAAGTGGCCTTTCTGGCAGCCCTCATGTCCACTCGAAGAGTGAGCAAACTCTAGGCCCTGATGGCAGATCCACCATATACAAGGTTCTATAGGAACAGGGTAGTGCTCAGCACACCCCCCAAATTCCTCCCGAAGGTGGTGTGTCCTTTCCACCTCAATCCCCCACCTTCCTCCCGCAGCCTCACGCCAGCAGGAAGGAAGAAGTACTTCATACACTGGACTGCAAACGGGCTCTGTCCTTCTTACAGCAGATCCAGGCCCATCGCAAAGCTCCTCAGCTTTTTGTGTCTTATGACCCCAACAGACTGGGGCTCCCCATGACTAAGCGGACCCTGTCCACTTGGGAGGCAAACTCTATTGCCCTCGCCTATGAGCGAGCTGGCCTTTCCCTCGAGCAGCGGATCACAGTGCATTGTGTGAGGGTGATGACCACATTGTTGGCCAACATCTGCTGAGTGCCGGTGATGGAGATCTGCAAGGCTACCACATGGTCTTCAGTTCATATGTTCGCAGCTCACTACTGCCTGGAGAGTGAGTCCCCTAGGGACAGTGTGTTTTGACAGGCAGTACTCTGTAATATTCTTGGGGTGTAGGCAACTCCCACCCTCTGACCATTCTGTGTTTAGGCTACCAGAGTGATAGTGTCACTGGACGCTAGGATCTTGCGGTCTCTCAATGGAGACTCATCTTCTGCAACTCATGGCTGCCTGACGTGGCCACCGTTGGTGCTGTCATGGTTCAGTCCTCTGCAGCCTGGCGTTAGGGAGTCCCATATATGAGGAATGACTTCCTGCTTGATCCTGGAGAAAGCGTAGTTACTCACCTGTAACAGGTGTTCTGCAGGGACAGCAGGAATCTGTTCTCACAACCCTCCCTCCTCCCCTGCGAGTTGCCTCCCTACCTGGTGTTATTTTTACTACCATCTTAGCTATGTCATCTGACTGAGCAAGATGGGACCCTTGGGTTTGAAGGGGACCATGAATGTATGGTAGTATTTCCCAAAGGCTTTCTTTGAAATCTGGGGAAATGCTCTGTGCGGGCTCCGTCGGCGCCGATGTCACCCAAATGTGAGGACTGATTCCTGCTGTCCCTGAAGAACACCTGTTACAGATGAGTAACTACACTTTCCTTGAATCCTGCTAGACCAGTCCAGGACCCGCCTTGGAAGAATTTTCCTACAAATTTGGAAGTCTGACTGATGCTTGTTTTCAAGGCCATTTTCAGAGTTTGATGCAGATTCCTGTTGTGAAATAGAGAGCCAAATACATATTCCTGTTGATTCTTCCAAATTAAACGTTATTATGCAACAACCATATATTTTCGGAGTTTTTTAGTTTTGCTTACTGCTTTGGAAGTGTCATACTGCTGCTACTACTACTAAGCATTTGTATAGCGCTACAAGATGTATGCAGTGCTGCACAGACACATGTAAGAGACAGTCCCTTCTCATCAGAGCTTACAATCTAGTCAAGACAGACAACACAGTAGCTGTAGACACGGTATACATCTAGGGGGAATGGTAAGGAAACGCAAAGGAGATCAGGTGAGTCAAGATCCAAAAGCAGCATCAAAGAGGTGAGTTTTCAGCCTGGATTTGAAAAGGGCCAGAGAAGGCGCTTGATGTAAAGACTCATGTAGTTTTTTCTAGGCATAAGGACCAGCATGGTGAAAGGAGCGAAGTCTGGAGTTAGCAACAGAAGAGATTTGCCAGAAGAACAGAGGTCCTGAGGAGGGGTATAGGGAGAAATAAGAGAGGAAAAGTAGTGAGGAGCTGCAGAGTGAATGCACTTAGGCCAGCAGGAGAAGTTTGAACTGGATGTGCGAACGGTTAGGAAGCCAATGAAGTGACTTGAGAAGAGGTGTAATATGAGCATGACGAGGCTGGCGGAAGATTAGCCGCGCAGCATAGTGTTGGACAGATTGAAGGGGAGAGAGATGATTCAGAGGGAGACCAGCAAGGAGTAGGTTACAATAGTCAATTTGGGAGGTGACTAAAGAGTGAGTAAAGTAAGTATCTTAGTAGTGCATTCAGAAAGGAATGGGCAGATTTTGTTGATGTTATAGAAAAAGAAATGGCAGAGCTTAGCTATCAGATGGATGTGTGTGGAGAAAGAGAGAGAGGAGTCAAAGATCACCCCAAGGGTTGCGAGCCGAGGAAACAGGGAGGAATAGAGAGTTATCCACAAAGAATGAGAGAAGGAAGGAGAGAGGAGATTTTAGGGGGAAAAATCTGACCCTTAGCACAGGCTTCTCTTAGCGTTACCCTGTGCTAAGAATCAGCACAGCGTGATTAGCATGCAGTAAATCCCACACTAAGTTAGTGCCCCAAAATCACATGTGGTATTTGGTATGAGAGTTATTTTAGAAACCCTATTTGCCAGTTACATGTGTATAATCAAGCAGTATACATGTGCAAATTGCACCCATGTATATAAATGGCCATTTTAGAAAAAAATAATTTTATACGTGGATGTCCATACCCCACATCAAAAGTAGACGAGGGCATGTTGGGGGCACGGCCCGAGCAAGACAACCTCCATTTTATAGAGGGAATGCATGTGCAATCCCTGGATGAATAGTTATATAAAAAGTGCTTCCTTTGTCCCTCTCTTTACAGGAGGAATTAGGGCGGATATCTCCCTTAATCCCTCATTATTTATTTCCCCTTGCAAACTGAAATGACGTAAAGATAGTCCTCTAGCTGAGTAGCAGCATCCGCACATCTTTGGTTTACAAAATGCTTAGATACTTGTAAGTGCTGACATTTGCACATGCCCGTTGTGAAATGCTGGCGCTTGGATGTAAGCTGCTGGGTTTCCGTCATCATTTTCTTTTCTGAAATGGTGGCTCTTGTTGCATGTAGGTGTGTGTTTCAAAAGCGGCTCAACGTTTAGCACAGCTGTTCCTAAAATACCATCATAACTGAGTATGTCCCGATCTCCATACCCTATCTGAAATGTGTCTTCACGCCACTAAAAAGGTCTTGAACTGTATCTTTTTAAGTTTTTGCATGGACTCATAATGAAAGAATATACTGTGTAAATCATACAATTCAGTGTTTTAGAAGCAAATTGATAACTACTGCAGGTAAACTACTTGTCGAGAACCCTGACTCATTCTGGTTCTAATGTAGGGAAACAGAAGAGGAACTAAATAAAGAAAATATTGTTAATTTTTAAGTTTAGTAATGAGGAAAGAATGCAGAATATCAGAGCTTCTTTAAAAAGGATGAGCAGTTCCAGCCAATAAATGTTTTGATATTTTAGTTGTATGTTAATATCCTGATAGCAAGCAGAACTTGTGAAAAAAAACAACAACTCTTCTTGCTGTCATTAATTCTGAAACCCGAAGTGACAGTCACATCCAAGTGAAAATATTGAGAAGCGCCACCAGATACTTTGTAAATAAAAATAACAGCTATTCCAGCTGAGTGTTGATGCTAAGCAATTTTTTGGCTTTCTAAAAATTATCAGATATTTTAATGAGACATCTGGTGATGTTTTCCTTCTGGATGTTTTGTTGAAGCTGGAAATAGAGTTGTCCAAATAATTGTCATTTAGGACAGATTTGTTTTTCCATATTACCTTCTAAGGACCGTAAATGTGACTCATTTTGATTTCAAACCTGAATGTTACTGAGGTGTTGATGGATGTAGAAGGTCTGTGATTGAACTCTGAAGAGAGCTAGGGAATCGTGGCATGTGCATAGCTACTTCACTCTGGTTTTAATTCTTTCACCATCCTTCTCTTCCTTTCTTCCTCGCATAAGTACAGCCTGTGTTTTGCATTTGCTAAAATCTTTAAGCGTGATCATGTTTCTGGAAGGAGCCTGCAGAAAATGAACAGGGCTATTTACTTATAATGGAATAGAAGCACCAAGAAAATGGCATAAAAATCTATTTCAGACAGTTCCATTAATTCTGCTTAAGTTGCAGTAGTGTAGCTGGGTATGTTGATTTCATCTATCATGCATTTTGATTTGCTCCTTTTCTTAGCAAGGGTTAGTGCATAATTTCTGCCAGTTAGAAAAATCATCAAGTCACTTTACCTTTTTTTCTTTTTTAAGTATAAGAAATTCTTTGTATGTTATGATTTGCTTAATTCTAAATTAATGCTTCTGTGTGCACATCTTATAAAAAGCTTTTTATTAAAAGAAATGTAGTTACTATAACAACTCAAGGCAGCTCTTTATATTGTGTTTAACTTTTGACAGCTTCCATCAGACAGAATAATGGAAGGGTTTTTTGTTTTTTTTTGCCCTTGAATCAGAAACATGTTTTCATGCCTCAGAACACCAGGAATTATAATTAGGCTTGTTGGTGCACAGCTGCCTCTATTTCATGGTCTTGTGATTTCATAATTAGAATTGCTGAGAATTTTGTATTTTTGATTACAGGTAATTAAAGCAACAGTGTTAGCAAAAAGTATTATTTGGGTAACTCAACTGACACTCAGAACAATCAAACTATTTCAGATTTCATTTTAATCTTGACTATATTATCCATAATTGTCTTCAGTTGAAGCATACTTACTTTACATTTTTCATTATTTGCTCCAGTAAGGCGAAGAATGTGAAGGGTCATCGGAAACACTGTGAGAAAGTTGCACTCTTCTTTTTTTCTGTATTTTAAATGGTAGGTGATATCAGAATGGAGATGTGGAGGCTGGGATGTATACAGCTCCGGTGGTATTCTTGAAAAGGATCTGCAAAACGTGGAGTTTTTTCTAAAATGCAAATAAGGAGGTGCAGAAGTACATGTGTAACCAAAGGAGCCATCCTTGACTCTTAAGCATAGAAATATGACGGTAGATAAAAATCATTGGCCTATTCAGTCGGCCCTTCCACACCAACTACTAGGCTCTACAGTTCCTTTTTGCCCTTTAGAGATCTTCTAAGTTTGTCTCATGCTTTCTTGAATTCAGATACAATCCTACTACCTCCACTGGGAGACTATTCCATGCATCTACCACTCTTTCCGTAAAGAAATACTTCCACAAATTACTCCTGAGTTTTATCTCTCTTCACTTTTTCATCCTATGCTCCCTCATTGCAGAGCTTTCTTTCAATGGAAAAAGGTTTGCCTCCTAGGCATTTATTCCACGGAGTATTTAACCCTATCAAGGCTCCCTTTAAATTTCTAATCCACATTCTGCAGCCGGGTTAATTTTTCCATATCTCAGGAAAATTGTACCTGTCTTATTCAACATGTTATAACGGTGATTTTCTTTCTGCTATGGTCATGCATTATATACCATTTGATAGAAAAATGAGACAGCAACACAAATATGTATAACTGAAGGCTCAAAAACATGAAAATAGGTGCACTTTATTTATAAAAGCAATCGTTATTAGTTGCATACATTCGATTTAATTTTAACTGATCATAAAAATTACAAGTTATTTAAGATCTTCATTATTATGAAAATATGCAAAACATGGTGCAGCACAGAGAGGTACATTTCCACAGTCAGCACAGTGATATTTAGTTTCAACACGTTTACGATCGTCACCAGCAACCTGACGATGTCCGAGACTCTCATTACACACGTGACACTGTCGAAATACGGTAGTTCTCTTCTCAGTTGGTGGAATGAGACTAGGGAAATGTCTAGCAGTCAAACAAAATGGGGAAACACCAGTACTTGGTCGGCCACCAGCATCACATGCACTAGCATCAGGACCAACTGCTTCAATGATAGCCAAGATAAGCTTCATACGGAAGTCAAGTCCTGTCACTTTCTCCTCTGGGTGGGACTTGCTCCAGAGTATCTGAGCATTGAGTACTGCTATGTCCAACAGATGAAAGGCAACTTTCTTGTACCACTTTACAGTTTTGCGCAGAAAAGCATAATACTCCAATAACTGATCTGTTCTGTCTACACCGCCCGTTATGTTGTTGTAGTCAATGATAACTTGTGCCTTTCGAATTGGCTGATCATTACGATCTCTTTTTCCAGTGTCAACTACAGAGCCATCATGACAGTTGGACAGCATTGTTACATAATTCTTATCATACCAGCAAAATGCTAGCAGTTTATCTGTTGTACGATTTGTGACATCTCCTCGTTTCAATTTGCTTCCATCTACATTTAGACGCAGGTCAGTAGGCATACCAACTCGACTGGATCGTACCATTCCAAAGCAGGATGTTGCTCGGTCATACAGATCCATACAGAGTTCTGGACCGTTGTAGTAGTTATCCACAGCCAATCGATAGCCTTGATCAAGCAGTCCATCCATCAGATTCAGCACAATACAGTAGCTACTGCCATGTAAACCATCACTTAAAACTGCATCTTGACCTGAGTATAGCATATACTTCCAGGTGTATCCACTACGTGACTCACACAGCTCATATGATTTGATGCCAAATCTTGAGCATTTTATAGGTATGTATTGTTTGAAATATAACCTTCCTTTGAAAAGCAGAAGAGATTCATCAATTGAAATGTCTTGTTCCGGGATATAAACAATTTGGAATCGCTTTGTGATAATGTCATAGAATGGACGAAACTTCCAAATGCGATCACCCTCGGGTTTCTGTGTTGCATTGTTTTGAAAGTGAAGGGCCTGTAATATTTCCTTATATGTATTTTGGCTCATTTCTGATGGAAAGAATGGAGTTTCTAACAGTTGTTGACCTGACCAGTACAAGTCGATCATAGGCTTCTTGATTATTCCCATAGCCATCGTCAACGCCAACATTCTCCATATAGCATTATGGTCAGCGTCTTGCCATTTTCTCATTCGGGCATGAGGCTTGTCAGCTGGTATTTTAGCACACAGTTCTGCTGCATAGCGATTTGTCTCAAGAACAATAATTGAAATTAGTTCATCTGTAACAAAGAGCTTGTAGAAGTCCAATTTAGTTGCATTGACACCCATATGTTTGGCTATGCCTGGTTGTGCAATGAAAGGAAACTGACGGACGTCTTTTGGAGGAGTTTTCCATGGAAGACTGCTTCTTCTTGTCCGTACATGTGATGTAGTTGCACTATCACCACGGTCTGCAGTACGACAGCAAAGCTTCCCTCTGCCAAGAGGGTTTGTATTTACAGATGGTTCAGCCGCGGCCACAAATGTAAATGAAAATGTTTTATTATAGTTGAAATTTTTCAAACTGAACAATTTATCAATATAAATGTTACATTTAGTGTTTTGTTATACCTAAAGACATAGCTGATATATAGGTGACATAAATAATGACTGCAAATAATTGCTAACCTGGAGGTTCAGCTGCGGCCGCTACTGAATCTGGGTCACTGTCATCCGAGCCTTCAAAGTCCACATTTTTTGTGAAAACCTCTTCAGTTTCATTATCAATGACATCTTCGCCACTGCTATTACTGTTACCATCACTTTCTGTGAGAAACCTAATCACTTCGGCAGCTTTATATCGTTCTTTATGCATTCGTTTACCAGTTGACTACATCTTGTTTACTTTGCTTTTAATTCTAAATGACCTATTGCTAATGACCTATTTGCAGGTTATTTTCTGGCTGTTTTGGCCTGGTGTATAAATAGAAACACTAGCACAACTCTCTTTTCATTAGTCAAAATGTGTGTTGGCATTAGCTTCCGGTATTTCGCTCATTAATATTTAGTATCTGCGTCATTGCGCTGATCCCGAATATTTCGGGCTCGGCCATTTGGTCAGAATTTTGGGTCCCGAGCATTTCGGGACCGGCCTGGAAAGGGTTAAACATCTCTAACATATCTCCCTTTTCCTGTCTGTCTTCTAAAGTATACATTTTGATATCTTTAAGTCTGTCCACATATGCTTTATGAAAAAGCCCACTGACCATTTTGATAGCCAACCTCTGTACTAACACCATCCTGTTTATATTCTTTTGAAGGTGAGGTCTCTAAAATTGCACACAATACTCTAAATTAGGTCTCGCCAGAGACTTCTATAGAGGTACAAGCACCTCCTCCTTGCTAGCCATTCCTCTCTGTATACACTCAAGCATCCTTCTTGCTTTTGCCATTGTCTTAGCTACCTGTTTAGCCACCTTAAGGTCATCAGAAACACCTAAGAGGAGCTGGCTGAAGAAGCAAATTGGGCAGGGAGGAGCAGGAGCGAGTGAGACAGCCCTGGGTCCTGAGCTGCAGTCTACAGCATTGTTGTGTGCTACCTCTGAATGCCGGGACAATAAAAAGAGCTGGAGTGCTGGAACACATGGCTGCGAGCATGCCTGAAGGGGCGAGACCTAAGGGGCAGATATTGCCCCTTTGTAGCTCTTTTAGAGCACTGTCAGATCATGAGGCATACCCGGTACGTGGCTTGTGATTTTCTTCTTAATAGGGTAAAATGAAGCAATATTTATTTATTTATAAGCTTTTTATATACCGCCACTTCCACTTAGCTTCTACTCCTACAAGTGCAGGGCCCAAAAGACAAACATCTTGTATTAAGCCCTGTCCAAGGGAACATCACCATGGACTGCTCTCTGGAAGGAGTTACTTTTAGCTCTCCTGAGAGGTTCCGTCCTCCACCCCCATCAGCTGCTTGAATGGTTATGAATGGGTCTGATAAAGACTCTTCTCTTCAACTATCAGTGGGTGACTTATCTCCTGTGAACATTCTTAAAGCTCTTCTTTTTCCTAAAAGCTCCACACCTACCTCTGCTACTGAAAGATGTCCTCCAAGGCCCTCAAGAGCTGTCAGCAGCAGCACAACAAGTTCTTCCCGGAGTCCCTAGCTCTGAAGACCCAGGCCCCTTCTGAAACTGTGGAATCCTGTGATATCTCCGTGGATCCTGGTCGATGCCTTGGCTCTTCAGAAAGGGGGTCTCCCTCGAGGGAGCACAAGAAGAAGAGACCCTCTGGACGGCTCTGATGGGTCTGGTAAGCCCTGCACCAGGTCCCGCAGTCCTTGACGGCTGTCGGAGGGATCGAAGCGGGAGCAGCCTACCAAGATTGCTGAAAGGAGTCGACTGTGGATCGGTTTTGGTCGCCAGAGCCTATCCTCGTTCAGGACTCCCCTTCAGGGAAACCGGTGCCAGGCCCGAGTTTCTTGGTGCCCGTGCCGAAAGCTGCAGAGCCTTCTGAACTTGAATCCAGGATGGAGCCCGTTCATGGACCAGCAGTTGGTGCTGCTGTCCAGTATTACCAGTTCCTCCATCCAGACCACCGGACCCTCGACATCAAGGATTTCTCCAGAGGCTGAGCTGATCCTTGAGGCCATACGGCCCCGAGTCGATCCTCCAGTCTAGGTCTCGCTCTGGGTCCAGCTGTACGGGACAGAGGTCTTCCTCACCTAGCGCTTATGGAACCAGCCATGGGGCCTCCTTAGGATGTGAGCAGGCCTCTGAACTTGAGCCCATGAGCTTGCCCTTTCCTCGAGTCTTTCTCCGACTACTTGGAGTGGGAGAGAGAGGACAAGGAGTCCCTGGACACCCGATGCCATCGCGATGTCCCCTGAGACTCTCCATGTCCCCTCAGAACCCCAGCATCGGTCCCTGCCCGAGGACATGGCATTTCTCAACTTCATGTGGGATATGTCAAAAGCCCTCGTATTCCCAATGGAATCGGAGAAGGACCCTCTAACGGAGGAATTTGAAATCTTGCAGTACGAGGCCCTGCTGAGGGAATTGCTCACAGTACCCATCCCACCCATCCTGGAATGGCTAATGTCCATATGTGGGAGACACCGGCGTCTGTGCCGGTGGTGATTAAGCAGCTTGACTCGATATATCGGGTTTGCTGGAGCCTGGGCTTCCAGAAGTCACAGCTGCTGCACAGCTTCATGGTGTTAGTCGGCCATGCATTGGCTCAAGAGCCAGAAGACGTGCTCCTTGATGTCCCCGGATAGGGAGACCCGCACCTTGGATGCCCTCAGCAGAAAGTGCTACCAGGGCTCAATGCTCATTGGCCAGATGCAGGCTTACCAGCTGTACACGGGCATGTACCCGAGAGACCTGGTAAATGAACTTGCCGGGTTCTCGGCTGGGCTCTCTGAGGAACCCTTGCAGCTGTTCAGGAACCTGTCTAAGGCTATCTGTGAGTCCTTCAAATTCATGACTCGAGCAGCCTATAACAGCTTTGAGTTGGCAGCTAGAGTAGCTGTGGCTTGACACCAGACCTGGCTACAGTCTTCCAGCCTCAAGCAATGTGTTCAGGACAAATTGGTCAATGTCCTATAAAAGGGGAGAACTTGGAGTTGGAATCAGAGTTCATGACAAAGACCAGGCTCTCCAAGAAGACCGCTGCCTTTCACCAATGGAAGGGCTCGGGTTAAAAGCTCTTTTACCCGAGGAAAGGGGCTGCTTACAAAAGCTACCCACATTTTCAGGCCTCCCCATCAGGGTCAGCAGGTTAAGGGACATGGGTAAGTCCCTAGTAAACAGAAGGCTCCCAAGCCCCAGGCCTCTTCTCCGGCCCAGTCAGGGGGGAGCTTTTGACTCATTGCGCATAGCCTCTCTACCCCAAGGAGGACAGCAACCCACAGGAGGACGTCTAACCTTGTATGCCCACTGTGGCCAACCATCACCACAGATTCCTGGGTTCTCCAGGTGGTCAAGGAGGGCTACCTTCTCCACCTGTCTCAAACACCACCTCCTCTTTTCCCAAGAGAACCCCCCAGATCTCCCCTTCACCGGGACATCCTATTGAAGGAACTCACAGGCCTTCTCAAGGACAAAGCGGTAGAACCAATACCCCATCATCTCAGGGGCAAGGGGTTCTGCTCCAGGTATTTCCTCATGCCAAAAAGAACAGGGGGGCCTAAGACCCATCCTGGACCTGCGCAACCTGAACAAGTTCCTGGTGAGAAAGAAGTTCAAGATGATCTCCTTGTACTATTGCTGCCTTACCTCTAGCAGGGAGACTGGCTATGCTCCTTGGATCTTAAGGATGCCTATACCCATATCCTTATTCACCCTAGCCACAGGCAGTACTTTTGTTTCATGGCAGGGGGGCGCTCACTACCAGTAAAGGGGGCCACCCTTCGGCCTGGTCTCTGCCCCCAGGGACTTCACCAAATGTCTGGCAGTAGTAGCCGCCTTCCTCATAAGAACATAAGATATGCCATACTGGGTCAGACCAAGGTCCATCAAGCCCATTATTCTGTTTCCAACAGTGGCCAATCTAGGTCATATGTACCTAGCAGTTTCCCCAAGGGACACAGGTTCCACAGTGCTTGTATTGGTTCAAGCATTGATATCCTGGGTCCCTTCTTAATAATGGTTTATGGACCTTTCCTCCAGGAACTTGTCCAAACCTTTTTTAAACCCAGCTACATTAACAGCCTTTACTACATCCTCTGGTAACAAATTCCAGAGTTTGATTACACGTTGAGTGAAAAAATATTTTCTTTTATTAGTCTTAAATAGTTTACCCTGTAGCTTCATTGCATGTCCCCTAGTCTTTCTATATTCTGATAAGGTAAACAATCGATCTACGTTTACCCGTTCCACTCCGTTCATTATTTTATAGACTAATATATCTCCCCTCAGCCTTCTCTTTTCCAGGTTAAAGAGCCCTAACCTTTTTAGCCTTTCTTCATAGGAGTATCCTTCCATCCCCTTTACCATTTTGGTGGCTCTTCTCTGAACCTTTTCTAAAATCGCTATATCCTTTTTAAGATATGGCGACCAGAATTGCACACAATATTCAAGGTGCGGTCTCACCATGGAACGATATAGAGGCATTATAATCTCTCTTGTTTTATTTTCCATTCCTTTCCTTATCATACCTAGCATTCTATTTGCTCTCTTGGCCGCCGCCGCACACTGGGCCGAGGGTTTTAACATGGTATCCACAATGACGCCTAAATCTTTTTCCTGGGTGATGGTTCCTAATGTGGAACCTTGCATCGTGTAACCATAGTTTGGGTTGTTCTTCCCTAGGTGCATAACCTTACACTTGTCCACATTAAATTTCATCTGCCATTTTGATGCCCAGTCTTCCAATTTATCAAGATCCTCTTGCAATTTTCCACAATCCTCTTGGGTTTTAACAACTTTAAATAGTTTTGTGTCATCTGCAAATTTGATAACCTCACTCGTTATTCCACTTTCCAGGTCATTTATGAATATTTCAAAAAGCAGCGGACCCAGCACAGATCCCTGGGGTACACCACTATTCACCTTTCTCCATTGGGAAAATTGGCCATTTAGCCCTACCCTTTGCTTTCTATCTTTTAACCAGTTCCTGATCCACAATAGTACACTGCCTCCTATCCCATGACTCTTTAGTTTTGCCAAAAGTCTCTCATGAGGGACCTTGTCAAAGGCTTTCTGAAAGTCCAGATACACAATATCAACCGACTCACCTTTGTCCACCTGATTATTCACTCCTTCAAAAAAATATAACAGATTAGTAAGACAAGATCTTCCTTGTCTAAAGCCATGTTGGCTGTCTCCCATTAAGTCATGACTATCTACATGCTGAGTAATTTTATTCTTTATGATGGTTTCTACCATTTTTCCCGGTACTGATGTCAGGCTGACCAGTCTGTAGTTTCCCAGATCACCCCTGGAACCTTTTTTAAAAATTGGTGTTACATTGGCGATCCTCCAATCTTCAGGTATTAGAGATGATTTTAATGATAGTTCACAGATTACTAATAGCAGGTCTGCAATCTCGTATTTCAGTTCTTTCAACACCCTTATTTATTTTATTTATTTATTTATTTATCTGCATTTATATCCCGCTTTTCACCGGGTCAAAGCGGTTGGGGGATACATTTAACACGAGGGTATATGAGACACATACACTAATACTTACAGGGAACATGGGCAATGGAGGGTTAAGTGGCTTGCCCAAGACCACAAGGAGCACCTGTGGGACTAGAAACCCCAGTCCTTCCTGCCCAAGGTTGCTTCCTCTAGTGGGATTTGAACCACTGACCTTCCGGCCTGTAGTACCTTGCCTCAACCACTAGGCCACTCCTCCTTCTCCCTTGGATGTATACCATCCGGCCCAGGTGATTTGCTACTCTTCAGTTTATCTAATAGTTGTAATACATCTTCCCATTGTATCAATATTTCCTTCAATTCTTCCGCACATTTAAATACCACTTCAGTCATGGGTAACATCCCTACATCTTCCTCAGTAAAGACTGAAGCAAAGAATTCATTCAGTCTCTCTGCTATCGCCCTGTCGCCTCTTAGTGCTCCTTTAATCCCTTTATCATCTAATGGACCAACTGACTCTCTCCCAGGTTTTTTTATTACGAACGTACTTGAAAAGGTCTTTACTTCGCGTTTTTGCTTCCGCAGCAAGCTTCTTCTCAAATTCTCCCTTTGCCTGCCTTATCAATGCCTTGCATTTGACTTGCCAGTGCTTGTGCTGTTTCCAGGTTTTGTCGTTTGGCTCTTTTTTCCATTTCCTGAAAGATGCTTTTTTGGCAACAACAGCCTCTCTGACCTCACCTTTAAACCATGCTGGCAGTTTTTTGGACATCCTTCCACTTTTCTTAAAGCGTGGAATACAGCTGCTCTGGGCTTCCAAGACAGCCAAGTCTGATGTACGTCTTTAACCTTTGCAACTGCTCCTTTTAGTTTTTTCTTAACTGTTTTCCTCATTTTATCATAGTCTCCCTTTCGAAAGTTAAAAGGTAGTACTGTGGATTTCCTTACTATCCCTCCTCCACTAATTAAATCAAAGGCGATCATGCTATGATCACTATTGCCAAGTGGCCCCAACAACCTTATCTCTTGCACTAGATCTGGTGTTCCACAAAGGATTAGGTCTAATATGGCTTCCCCTCTGGTCGGTTCATGAACCAGCTGCTCCAAGAAGCAGTCATTTATTTCATCTAGGAACTTTATCTCCCTAGCATGTCCTGCCATGACACTGACCCAGTTGATACCGGGGTAGTTGAAATCACCCATTATTATTACTGTGCTGTAACATTTGTTAGCTTCCTTGATTTCTTTGAGCATTTTATCATCCATTTGGTCATTCTGGCCAGGCGCTCGATAGTACACCCCCACTGCCATTGCCTTCCCCCCTTTACATGGAATTTCAATCCATATAGATTCTACAGCAGATTTTGTTTCCTGCAAAACTTTAATCCTTTCTGACTCAATGCCCTCTCTAACATAGAGAGCAACCCCTCCACCAATTTGATCAGCTCTATCATTATGATATAGTTTGTACCCAGGTATCAGTATCCCACTGGTTGTCCTCCTTTAACCATGTCTCTGATATTCCAATCATATCTAACCTTTCATTTAGTGCTATATATTCTAACTCTCCCATCTTATTTTTTAGACTTCTAGCATTTGCATACAAGCATTTTAGAGAATGTATTTTATCATATTAATTTGGCTATTGTTAGACATGGGTAATTTAGGATCTTTTAAGCTCTGTCTGCTCCATACTTGAGGGCATTTGGGCTACTTTACTCTTTTGTGGAACCTCTCTGCTTCTGGTAGTATCCTTCAAAGATACATTCTTCCGAACCATCCGCTCTTGGGTGACTGTCGGCTTTCCCCTATTATCTAGTTTAAAAGCTGCTCTATCTCCTTTTTAAAGGTTAATGCCAGCAGCCTGGTTCCATCCCGGTTAAGGTGAAGCCCATCCCTTCGGAAGAGCCCCTCCTTTCCCCAGAATGTTCCCCAGTTCCTAACAAATCCCAAACCCTCATCTCTGCACCATTGTCTCATCCACGCATTGAGACTCCGGAGCTCTGCCTGCCTTTTGGGTCCTGCGCGTGGAACAGGAAGCATTTCAGAGAATGCTACCCTGGAAGTTCTGGATTTCAACTTCCTACCTAAAAGCCTAAATTTAGCCTCCAGAACCTCCCTACCACATTTTCCTATGTCATTGGTACCGACATGTACCAAGACAGCAGACTCCTCCCCAGAACTATCTAAGACCTTATCTAGGTGGCGTGTGAGGTCCGCTACCTTCGCACCAGGCAGGCATGTTACCAGGCGATCCTTACGTCCACCAGCCACCCAGCTATCTACATGCCTAATGATCGAATCACCAACTATAACGACTGTCCTAACCCTTCCCTCATGGGCACATGGCCCTGGAGAAACTTCCTCGGTGCGAGAGGGTTTTACATCACCTGGAGGACAGGTCCTAGTTACAGGATCACTTCCTGCCACACCAGGGTGATGCTCTCCTGTCACGTGACCTCTCTCCTCCATGGCAACAGGGATGCTGCCAGACTGGAGGTGGGACTTCAGGACTATATCCCTGTAGGTCTCGTCTATGTACCTCTCTGTCTGTCTTATACTTTCCAAGTCTGCTACTTTTAGCCTCTAGAGAATGGACTCGTTTCCCTGAGAGCAAAGAGCTCCTTGCACCTAGTGCACACGTAAGACCTCCCCAACTGGGAGAAAATCATACATGTGACACTCAGTGCAAAAGACTGGAAAGCCCCCATCCCGCTGCTGGACTGCTGTCTGCATCTTAGTTTTAAGTTTGTGTTTAGATCTAATTTCTTTACTTACTAAGGGTTGCTATGGATATTTATACTAATAAAACTGTACCTAATACGTGTAATATACCTTGTTCACCTGAAGCTTAACTAATCTCAGGTCCTTAGTGTATGACTGATTTGGGTAATGAGCTTCACCTGAGAGCACCTCCTGTGTTGTAAGATGTGTAAGTACCTATAAAGCTACGATTATCCCAGGGGAGGGAGGGAAATAACACTTATTAAAAGAGGGCTGCTACACAGTACCCTGTCTTGTGCTGCTGAGGTAAGCTATATTCTGATTTGATTTAAATTATAGCTCTTAGCTGCTGCTAGGCTCTAACTTCTTATGAAATTTAAACTACAAGCTCTCTGCTGGGTATGAAATGTAACCAGAAAGTTCTCCTCTGTGTTTTAAATTTAAACTTAAACTGCTGCTACTAGGCCCTGACTGATTTAACAAAAATAGTGGGTTCACAGATTAATTAGCTTTAATACAAAGAATTTCTTTTAGAAAATTACCAGAAGTATATACTCACAGTTGCAGATCTCTCTCCAGAAGTAACAGTCCCTTTTTGTAGTCCTTCAAGACCTCCATCTCTAGGAGGTATTTGTCTTCCCCTACCTTGATGACTGGCTCATAAAAGGAGGCAAGGCCACAGAGGTGCAGCGGGCCACAGCACTCGCCATCCAGGTCCTACAACATCTAGGGTTTGTGATTAAACTACCTCAAATCCCTCCTCCACCCAATGCAATGTCTGGAATTCATAGGAGCAAGGCTGGACACTCTTCAGGTAAAGGCCTTCCTTCCCCTGGACAGGACAGGACAGGACAGGACAGACCATCTCAGGGCACTGGCCAGAGAGGTGCAACACGATCTCTCGGTGTCAGCTCGGCTTCTACTGCACCTACTCGGGCACATGGCCTCAACTGTCCATGTTACCCCAGATACTTGCCTGCATATATGGGCCGCTCAGTAGTGCCTTCAGGATCAATGGGCACAGGCCACAGGCCATCTCCAAGACAGTCTCAGTGATCCACCAGCTGGCAGGATCCCTGACTTGCTGGCAAAGTCCCCGACACCTGCAAGCGGGGATGCTTTTCCAAACCCCAAGCTCTCTAAGGGTCCTCACTACGGATATCTCCCTACTGGGATGGGGGACAGGCTGAGCAGGGACCTCCAGCCGCATGAGTGGCACCTGGACCCCAGAGTAGCCAACTGGCTGTTTCGTCTCTGGGGGACCCCAAAGGTCGACCTCTTTGCCAGCCTGGACAACTACCAGTTGCCCCACTTCAGTTCCCGGCAGCCCCATCTGTCCCAGGTAGCATTAGATGCATTCCTCATCCCGTGGTCGGACAGCCTCATGTATGTCTTGCCACCCATTTACCAAAACACTTTTCAAGGTTCTTTGCGACAAGGCATCACTGATTCTGATGGCTCCCTGATGGTCCAATCAGCCGTGGTTCCTGCTACTCCTCCATTTTTCTGTGGAGACTCCGATCCCCCTGGGGAACACCCTGGGGCTGTAGTCTCAGGAGGAGGGCGCTCTCCTGCACCCCAACCTGGGGTCCCTATGATTGACGGTGTGGCTGCTGAAAGGGTGACTTTAGCCACTTTCAATCTCTCAGAAGTGGAAGAGATCCTCCTGGCCTCCCATAAGACCTCTACCAGGAGGACTTTCGCATTCAAATGGCACAGGTTCTCGGTCTGGTGTGCGGAGTTGCGGATGAACCTGGTGTGTCCGGTGAAGCTGGTGCTGCAATACCTTCTTCATCTCTCGCAATCTGGGCTCAAATCAAACTCCGTGAGAGTGTACCTCAGTGCTCTGGCGGCACATCACCATCCTGTTGAGGGCAAACCCCTTTCAGTTCAGCCACTGGTGACCTGCTTCTTGAGAGGACTCCTGTTGTCCAAACCCCTCATCCGCCCTCCAGTGATGGAATGGGATCTCAATGTAGCTTTGGTGCAGCTCACTCGCCCACCATTTGAGCCTCTAGCTACCTGCCACCTGAGGTACCTCTTGTGGAAGGTCTTATTCCTGGTAGCGCATACCTCCGCTCACAGGGTCAGCGAGCTCCAAGCCCTGGGGGCAGAGGCACCATATACCACAGGGTCATGCTACATACACATCTCTGGGCATATAGAGTGCCACCAGGATATGGTTGTTCTGATAGCGCCAGATTGGCTGCAGAGGGCATGGTTCATAAATCTGATGTGGCTCCTGCAGGCACCGCTTTCTCTACTGCGTCTTGGGGGCTACTGCAGCAGTGATCGATCGTCCTGGAAGACCCAGCTCCTGTCTCGCTTACAGCATGGCTCTTGAAAGGAGACTGCTAGTGCATAAGGGCTACTCTCCAGCAGCAATCTCTTCTCTACTTGGTGCCTGGAGGAAGTCTACCAAGCTAATATACATATGGATATGGTGCCTCTCTGAGAGCTGGTGTGGCACTTGGCAGTTGGCTCCTGAAGTGGCCAAGGTGTCCTCCCTGTTGCCCTTTCTGCAGGATGGCCTAGAGAAGGGCTTCTCATTAGCTTTCTGTAGGTTCAAATAGTGGCACTGGCCTGTTTCAATGGTCCAGTGGTTGGCAAGTCTTTTGCCTTAAACCCAGATGTCTCACATTTTCTCCAGAGGGTTCAGCATCTGCGTCTATCCCTTCCTGTGATCTGTGTCTGATTCTCAGTGCCCTAATGGCGGCCCCCTTTGAGCCATGGAAGATATCTACCTTAAAGGATTTGATGCTCAAGACGTCGTTCTTAGTTGCAATTTGTTCTGCAAGGTGGATCTCCGAGCTGCGGGCTCTGTCTTGCTGAGATACTTATCTGTCTTTTTTCAAGGAAGCCATTTCCATTCAGCTTGTGCTTTCCTTCTTGCTTGAAGTGCTATCTCCCTTTCATGGGAAGGATAAGGATCTTCACCTTTTGGATGTCTGGAGGGTGCTTCTCCGATACTCAGAGGTTACAAATTCCTTTTGTAAGTCAAATCATCTTTTTCTGCTGTTTGCTGGCCTGCACAAGGGTGAAACTGTGGCCAAGTTGACTTTGGGGCACTGGATTAAAGAGGCCATGGACTTGGCATATCTGTTACGGAACCAGCTGGTTCCAGAGGGTTTGTATACCCATTCTACCCTTGCACAAGTGTCCTCTTGGTGGAGAGGAGTTCGGTAGCCCCTGCAGACATTTGTCGGGCAGCAACGTGGACATCACTTTTCACTTTTGTCATTACCACTTGGATGTCTATGCATGGGCGGACACAGCCTTCAGCTCAAGAATTTTGTGAACTGCTGGGTCTTCTTCCTTCCCAGTAGTGTTGTAGCTTTGGTACATTGTGGAGTGGAGGAGTGGCCTAGTGGTTGGGGCAAGGTACTTCAGTCCGGAAGGTCGGGGGTTCAAATCCCACTAGAGGACAGCAACCTTGGGCCGGAAGGACTGGGGTTTCTAGTCCCACAGGTGCTCCTTGTGGTCTTGGGCAAGCCACTTAACCCTCCATAGCCCATGTTCCCTGTAAAATAGTTATCTCCAAGTTATAATGCCCTGTTCAATGTAATTTCAGTTTGTTCAATGTAAACCGCACTGATGCAGAATAGCGCGGTATATAAGAGAATGTAAATAAAATAAATAAATAAAAATCCCACTTGTCTGGATTGGTCTAGCAAAATAATATGGAAGATGACATTTTAATTTACCAGTTAATGTTCTTTCCTTGAGTCCTGCTAGCCCAGTCCAGGGCCCATCCCTGAAACTGTATTTGCTCTGTTCTTCTGTTGCAGTACCCTTGTGTCCACCATGATTTTATACTTGGCTCTGTAGGCTCATCCTCTATTGACAGCCTTCTGTTTCTACCTTCCTGTACATAGTTCTCAACTGTTGATTACTCATTGTTGCTCACATTGGAGGTTACATGAGGCTTGCTCTGTATCTCCCATATGCTTTGAGAAGAATACTGAAGGGACCTCTGGTGTCTGAGGATGATAGAGGCACAGGAGTGATGCCATTGAAACCTGGGCTTTTCATTGTTTCTTTGTCTTCACCAATCTGCTGGTAGGGGAGCAAAACCCACTTGTCTGGACTGGTCTAGCAGGACTCAACGAAAGGACTTAACTGATAAGTAAATTGTCATCTTTTAGAAGCCCTATTTATGATTTAAATATTTATAAGCAGCCATACACAGATGTAAGTTGTGTAAATTGCCATTTTAGAAAGGGTAACATTTACATGTGACTGACTGAACCACATCTAAAGTAAATGGGGGTGAGTCAGGGTATATCCTGGGCGGGGCAAACATCTACACATGTATTCTCCATTTCATATCGGGTATACATTTGTAAGCCCCAAATTGTTCACATCTGGATATACACCTGCTCCCTAGCATGAATAGGGTTTTTAAAAAGTGCTCCTTTTTGTCCATTCCTTTACAGGAGGGTTTAAGGGGAATATTCCACAATGTTTATTTCCCACTCCAAATTGAAATGGGGCCAAGAGAGGTCTTCTGTCCCTAAGAGCATCTGCATATTCACCTTTGCAAACTGTCCCAGATACACGTGTAAGTGGCAGTATGTCTATGTATTCTGTGTGAAATTCTGGTACCTACACATGTATATTTGTGAAATGGCTCCTCCTGCTACAAGTAGACGTGCATTTTAGAAATGGCTGTACATTGGACAGAGCTGTTTCGAAAATACCGTCAGAATTGAACACGCCTGACTTCAACATCAATTCTGATATCCATTTCCTATCTGAAATGCCACTTAAAGTGAATAAAGCTGCTGGTAAAATAATAACAGGTGTTCTTGATGCTTTCAACTATAGTGTTCTGGTTAGAACTGTAATAGATTGTTTTGTGTTTGCCATACAGTGTGGGTCATCTGATAATGGACAAGTCACAGAAACGAGCTCTTCAAGTGCTGTTAGTGATAAATGCTTCTGGAAAATATATGCAATGCCAATGCCTGGGTGCTGAAATTTTAGATATAATGCAGTTTTGAACTCTCTTCTTTTCATCTAGAGTTCATTTTGGCATGAATGGCTCTATGTGCATTATTCCACCAGAGAAGAAAAGTGGAGCAGAAGCAGTTTTAGAAATTCATCTTACCGAAAATCTGGTTTGCTTCTTTGATGCAACAGTAGAGCTGAGGTAAACCATAAAAAAAAGTAAAAAATACCCTACTACAGCACCATGTCTACTTTCTTTTTAGTATAAATTTGTATCAGATACCTAATGAATTCTTAGATTTTTGAATATTAGTATTTCCTGAGGAACGGATCAATGTGATCTCTAAAGCATATGTTGTGAAACATATTTTGAATATTCTTATCTTGCTCAACAACTTAATAAATATTTAAATTTTCTCCAGCAGCCGTTACAAATACAACTCTAGCCACTGGGCAGACTAGATGGACTGTGCTTATCTTTATCTGCCATCATTTACTATGTTACTGTATTAGGGCTGATGTAGATTTTTTATTTTATTTATTTTATTGTATTTAACAAACATTTATATACCGCTACTTCCAGCGATCAGCAGCGGGTTTGATTACATATTGAAAACTATCAAATCTGTACAGTATAATTTGGGGAATATACACGTTGATTCGGAGGGTAAGCACATCACACAGTAGTGGGTTCAATTTGTAGAGAGGAGCAATAATTTACATATATACATTTTTACATAAATGAGCAAAGCAAAGCGTACATAAATGCATTCCTGTCTCCCAGGGTGGTTAGGCTTAGACCCCTTGGGTTTAAATCAAATTGAACTGACTCTGAAACAGGTGAGTCTTGAGTTTTTTTTCTAAAGTCAGTTAGGTCTTTGCTAGCTCGTAGCTCTGGCGGCAGATGGTTCCAGAGTGTCGGTGCTGTGTATGAGAAAGCTCTGCTGCACAACTGAAGAGAATCTATCATAAAAGAAAAAAAAAAACATGAGCGCTATATATGGGAAACTTAAGCTCACAAATCAGTTCAACAAACAAACAAACACAACCCCTCTGAAAAAGTTCCTTCCCAAAGATTTTTTTTTTGTTTAGCGATCTTCTACGCATGTTCAATGGGGTATTTTACCTAATGTAGGGTCTTTGGAATGTGGATAGACCTGAAACGCAGTGCTGTGTCATGGAGAACTCCATTTTGGTATCCATATCATTTTTGGAGATCGTCAACTGGGCAAAAGTTGCAGATAAGTGTCTGTTTTATTTTTGGCTACTTATCTTGAAATTAGTTGCTTTCAGCTGCAAAATATTGATTAAAATGGACTTAGTCTGTTGTAGGGGATGATTCCTCACACAGTCGTCCCAAATTTCTTTGGGAAGGAACTTTTTCAGAGGGGTTGTGCTTTGTTTGTTGCGCAACTAAAGAGGGCAAAGGTTACCCTAGAAATGCTTAGTTCAGCCCATTCACTTTTTCCACATCTTAATTGGCATAAGAACAAATTTTTTAGGACCATCATAATGAGAGCATCTCCATCTCCAAACAATTTTAATTAAGTTCACTCACTGCAAAGCAATTTAGATTTGGCTCACTCACCACAATTCCTCATTGGTACAGTTACATATACATTTGAAACACCATAGTGTCTCTTAGAATTTGAAAATCAATTCTTGACCATCAATGTATAAATTAGTCATTTACCTTTTTCTTAAAAAGTATTCTCCCAACATGAATCCATCTTTCGAAAGACCAGCAAATCAGCTTCTGCAATGGGAAATGCTCCTCATAGCCAGTGTCAGACCTTCAACATTGACCTCCCTTAGTGCCCCTCTTACTCCTCCATCATCTAATGGTTCAACTGACACTTTCACAGGATTTTTGCTATACAATGTACTTGAAAAAGCTTTCATATATTTTTGCTTCCATGGCAAGCTTCTTTTCAAATTCTCTCTTTGCCTTTGTTATCCATGCTTTGCATCTAACTTATTAATGCTTATGTTTCCTGTTTTCATCATATGGCTCCTTTTTTACATTTTCTGAAAGATGCTTTCTTATCTATACAGCCTCTTTGACTATACCTTAAAACCATGTTGGCAGTTTTTTGACCTTCCTTCAACCTTAAAGCTTGAAGTACATTAGTTCTGGGCTTCCAAGATTAGTTATTTTTAAACAGCGCCCAGACCTGATGTAAACTCTAAACCTTTGTAGTTGCTCCTTTTAGTTTTTCTTAACTATTTTCCTCGTTTTATCATAGTCTCCCTTTTGAAAGCTAAATGCTAGTGCGATGGATTTCCTTGCTATCCTTCCTCCATCTATTAAATCAAAGGTGATCATGTTGTTATCACTATTACCAAATGGCCCTGACATTGTTACCTCTCGTACCAGGTTCTGCGTTCCAATAAGGACTAGATCTAAAATAGCTACCTCTTGTCTGGGTTCATGAACCATCTGCCCTATGACGCAGTCATTTATTTTATTTAGAAACTATCTCCCTAGCATGTAACACTGACCCAATTAATACTGAGGTAATTGAAATCACTCATTGTAAACTTTTGTTAGCTTCTCTAATTTCTGTTAGCATTTCATCATCATTCTGTCCAGGTGGATGGTAATACACCCCCACTGCCATTCCCTTGCCCTTTTTATATGGAATTTTAATCATAGAGATTCTGTAATGTATTTTGCTTCAAAAATTTTATCCTGTATAGCTCAATACCCTCTTTAATATATAGTGCCATCCCTCCACCAATTTGATCTAATGCTGTCATTGTGATATAATTTGTACCCAGGTATCAGTGTCCCATTGGCTATCCTGCATTCACCAGGTCTCTGAGATGCCAATTATATCTAACCTTTCATTCAGTGCTATATATTCAAGCTTTTCCATCTTATTTTTTTTACTTCTAGCGTTTGTGTACAGGTACTTCAAAATTTGTTTTTCGTTCATATTAACAGTCTGGTTATCAATGACAGGGATAATTTGGACTCTCAACTCTGCTTTTTACTTAGACACCTGGGTTACTTTTACTTTTATTGGAACCTCTCTATCAGGATACTCTAACTTCCCTGATTTCCTAGTATCCTTCAAAGATACATCAATCTGAACCATGTGTTCTTGGATTCTTTAATTTAAAAGCTGCTCTAGTTTAATGCTAGCAGCCTGGTTCCACCTTGGTTAAGATGGATCCCATCCTTTTAGAAAAGCCCTCCTTCCCTTACCCAGAATATTGTCCATTTTCTAACAAATCTAAAATTCTCTTCCCTGCACCATTGTCTCATCCACACATTGAGACTCCAGAGCTCTGCCTGCCTCTTGGGTCTTGCATGTGGAACGGGAAGCATTTTTGAGAATGCTATCCTGGGAGTTCTGAATTTCAACTTTATACCTAGAAACCTAAATTTGGCTTCCAGAACCTCCCTCGCACACTTTCCTATAATCATTAGTACCAATATGTACTGAGACAGCAAGCTCCCCCCAGCACTATCTGGAGCCCTATCTAGGTGATGCGTGAGGTCCTCCGTCTTCGCACCAGGCAGGCAAATCACAGGTTGATAACAAGGTGGCTAATGGATGTGATTATCTACATTCGTAATGATTGCACCACCAACTATAACAGCCATCCTAACCAACCCTTTCCTCATGATCACATCGCTCTGGAGACACACACTCAGTGTGAGAGGATAATATATCACCTGGAGGACAGATCCTAGCTACAGCAGGGCTTGAAAAATCCTGGGAGCCATGTTGACATTACGACTATGAATTGAACCCTGGTGCATTGGATTTCGTTGCCTCCCTCTCCAGCAATCATCTGCTATTTCTTACTCTTCCTGCTATGATGTTTGCTGCTCCACTATGATAGGCTCTACAGGTAGCTTGAGCCAAAGGGTGGAGGACGTTTAATGATCTCAGGGGTTCAAGTCTCGTGAGATCATCAAATTTCCTGCACCACACAGCTAAGGCTACATGCAGAGCCAATCGCGGTGGAGCAGCAAACCAACATAGCAGGAAGAATAAGAAATATTGGGTGATGGCTAGGAGGAGGGGGCAGTGAGAGAACACATTGGATGATGGCTGGGGGAAAGGGAAGTGAGAAAGAAGCACAACAGGTGATGGCCCATGGGGAGAGAGTCCCCTTGCCATCATCCAGCCTATACTGTATGTTGGAGAGAGACTGGGGAGCGGCTGTGAGAGACACTAGGTGGCTGGGTGGGGGAGGGGGCTATGGGAGAGTGAGTTTGTGAAGTTATGGTGCCATGGGATATTTTCTCTTTGTTTTTACATATTACCAGGTCATGGTGATACATGCAGCAAAAAAGTAAGTTGCCTTGGGTACAGCAGACACCATACGCACTGGTTTGGTGGGAGGGGGAGAAAGGTCATTGCCTTCTGTTGGCACTTTCTAATGGCATCTTAAGGGCCTGATTTATTAAGCTTTCTGTTCCCATGTGATTGCTAAACTCAAAATTCTATAGTCCTAGATTAGAACATACAATATGCCATACTGGGTCAGACTAAGGTCCATCAAGACCAGTATCCTGTTTACAACAGTGGCCAATCTAGGTCACAAGTACCTAGCAGTTTCCCCAGAAGACATAGGTTCCACAATGCTTGTGGTGGGACAAGCAGTGGATTTCCTGGGTCCCCTTTACTAATGGTTTATGGGCCTTTCCTCTAGGAACTTGTCCAAACCTTTTTTTAAACCCAGCTACACCAGAGTTTGACTACATGTTGAGTGAAAAAATATTTTCTTTTATTAATCTTAAATGGGTTACACTGTAGCTTCATTTAGTGTCCCCTAGTCTTTCTACTTTTTGATGTTGTAAACAATTGATCCACATTTAGCATTCCACTCCATTGATTAATTTATAGACCTCTCTATAAATTAATAGATAGAGCCCTATCATATCTCCCCTCAGCCATCTCTTTTCCAGGTTGAAGAGCTCTAACCTTCTAAGCCTTTCCTCTTGTTAACAGAGTGCATTGTCCTCTTAGCTAGGCCTTGCTATTATACAATTGTTTGCCTATTAACACTGCTGTCGTATCCCAACCAGTTAATCTGCATTTACTGTTTCCACCGACCTATATTACCCTACTTTGTATCCTTCCATTGTTATAACCATGGCTATCTCTCTACTTGCACTAGTTAGCCTCTATCTGTTAACTAACACCACTCAAAATACAGCAGCACTCTCTCCCACCACAAACAATATCCCCATATTGCATGGACTAGGAAGAAGGTATCAGTCCTCCTACCATCACTCAGCACCACATCCGCACCATATTAGGCACTCTCACCTACTATATATCTCCCTTAACACTACTAGTAGCGCCAAATCCAATCCTACTCCCTCACATACCAACCTAAATTGTGCCCTCATCAACGCTCGCTCAGTACGTAAAAAGTGGCCAGCCGTTACAGATCTTATCACAAAGCTGAATTTAGACATCCTCCTGATCACAGAATCATGGCTAGCAGACACAGACAATGTCCTCATAAACCAACTAATTCCCCCAGCATACTCGATTCACACCTGTCACAGAACAGGCCGAAGAGGAGGTGGAGTCCTCATTCTTTCAAGAACTAACCTTCAATTTAGTCTACTTTCATCTAGGAGTACCACACACATGGACTTAGTTACTATAGCTAACAAACATATCATCCTAAATCTCATGTACAGAGCTCCATCCTCGCCACCAGAAGATCTACCTAGTATAATAGAGCTTGCATGCAACCCAGAAAGCCCACACAAATCCAACTGGTTAATGGGTGACTTTAACCTCACCTCACTTCACCATAGCCACTCTACCACATTCCTTGATGCCATGGCTGAGCTCAACTACTCACAACTAGTCAGCTCCCCTACACACCTCAAGGGTAACACCCTTGACCTCATTTTTGCGCCCCAGTCTACAGCAATCACCAACTTTAATCTATCACTTACCCCTGTTCCATGGTCTGATCATAACTTGATATCCTTCCAAGTCCCGCATCAGCAAAACATTATCCCAACAAGACAGACAAATATGCTCTCAGCAGGATCAACAACCCGCTTCAAAACGCTCGATAAGGATGACTTCATCAGCCGTACTCTTCCTGCTCTTCGTCTTCCAGCCAATGACCTTGATGAGCTGATCAACAATTGGTACACCACCCTGAACTCCTCTTCACAGCTACCCTCCTCGAGTAGACCACCAGCATCCAGCACATCACCAAAAAGTAGAAGTCCAAAACCATGGTTCTCGGCTGAATTACGACTATCCCTCCAGAATCTAAGAAAACAAGAGAGAAAATGGCGCAGATCACGATCTCCAACCGACCAATTGGATTACGAAAATGCCCTAAAGAAACACCGGGAGAAAATAGCTGAAAAGATGAGAACACCATACAGAAACCCTTCTCCGATCATTAAACAAACCACGAGACCTCTTTAACATTGATAAATCCCTAACCAAGGCACCATCCTACAACCAAACAATATTAATTCAGCCTCAGTCTTTTGCCGACTACCTTCAATCTAAAACTATTAACACAAAATCGACACCAAGTTGTATACCCAACCCCGTCTCAATTACACAGCCTCTAAAAAGTTTTGTTGCTCCTACGGTGAAATCCATCACTGACCTTATTGCTACCTTGAATACTACTACAGCCCCAAACGATCCATGCCCTGCTTACTGGATCAGAGCGATGCGTGCTAAACTGAGCCCCACACTTGCCCTTATCATGCAACTTTCCTTCACAACTGGATCATTCCCAACATCTCACAAGGAAACTTCAATACGCCCTCTCCTGAAAAACAATAAACTTGACCCAGCGAAAACTGACTCATACCGTCCAGTTTCAAGTATACCCCTTCTAGCCAAAATCATCGAGAAGGTGGTACAAATTCAATTGCAGCAGCACATAGATACTTCAGCCCCTCTGGATCCCTGCCAACACGGGTTCCGTGAGTCCCACGGCATAGAGACCCTACTCACATTACTTATCAACACCTTATCAAGAAGGATTGACAAAATTGAAAATGGGTTCATCCTTATCTTCCTTGATATCTCGGCAGCGTTCGATTCGGTTAACCATGTGCAACTGCTCCACCGTCTTCAAGAAAAGGGAGTTCAGGGATCAGCTTGGGAATGGTGTAGATCCTACCTAACTAACCGCTGGCAACAGGTTCGGATAGGATCTTCAACATCTGATCCCTTCCATCAACAACAAGGTGTACCCCAAGGATCCTCCTTATCTCTACTATTTAACATATATATGCAACCAATCTGTGAAATCAGAGCATTCAACGCCTCCAGTTTGATCTATGCAGATGATGTACTGATTTTCACTCCAATAAAAATCAATACCCCCGACTTCTCCCCAATAATCGCTTGCTTCAACGCGATTACAGACTGGCTCTTATCCCAGAACCTGCGAATAAACTTCAAGAAAACTGAAGTCCTATTCGTAACCAGGAATAAGAAATTCTCCCCTCCCACAACATTGAAGGTGAGAGACGCGGAACTACCGTGTAAATCATCGATTCGCTACCTGGGAGTCACCATAGATCAAGAACTGACCTTCAAAGATCACATAAAGCAGACCGTCAAATCCATTTACAACAAAATAAGAACACTGAAACCCTTAAGACCTCTACTCGCCCCTAATGACTTCAGAACAATCTTCCAATCCCTTGTAACACCACATTTCGACTACGCTAACGTCATCCTTCATGGTCTGCCCAAGAGCACCCTCAAACCACTTCAATTGGCGATGAACTCAGCAGCCCGCATCCTCTGCTGTACCTCCAGAAGAGACCACATCACTCCCATACTAACAGAGCTTCACTGGCTACCCCTACAAGCCAGGATAACTTACAAAGCTCTATTGCTGTCCTTTAAAGCAATCAATCAATTAGCCCCACCTTCCCTCTCCTCACTTCTTATCAACACCCCCACGAACAGGCTAAGGAGATCCACAGCCGCTAATACTCTTGTTGTACCAAAGGAGTACACTAAATGTTACCAAGCAACCAGAGACAGGGCCTTTACCTTATTCGCGCCAACTTGCTGGAACAATCTCCCTCCACATATCCGATCAATAAAAGACCTCTCTCAATTTAGAAAGGTCCTTAAACACTACCTATTCTGTCTGCACCTTTTAGGCACTAACCCTACGCCTCCCCCCCCCCCCCACCTCTCAAATCACTCAATCAGCCTCTGACACTCCAACAACATAATCCTAACAGAACACGAACCAGACTCTCTGCACACCCAAAGTCATGATCTCCAATATGTAACCTGAACTGTAAATTATCCACAGGTGAAATATCTGTTTGTATATAGTTTCCCCTGTTATCTCCAAGTTACTGACCCTGTTATAATGTAAGCAAAGGATTGTTCCAATGCAAAAATTATCTGTAAACCGCGCTGATACCAAAGAGCGCGGTATATAAGAACTGTAAATAAATAAAATAAATACGTAAATAAGGGTATCCTTCCTCCCCCTTTTACCATTTTGATGGTTTTTCTCTGTACCTTTTCTAAATCCGGTATATCCTTTTTAAGAAATGGTGATCAGAATTGTATACAATATTCAAGATGCGGTTGCACCTTGGAATGAGGATGATTTTATTTTTCTCCAGGAACAAGCAAGACGTCAGCCCTCACATATGGGAGACATCAGTGCAGAAGCATCTTCAGTTTACAAAGAAAGCCTTGGGAGATGCCACCACGCATGTGTGGTCCTCTTCCCGCCCAAGGGTGCCATTTTGCTCAGTCTTCTTTTTTCCGCGGAGCCCAACGGACGCATGTTCTATTCATAAGAACATTAGATATGCCATACTGGATCAGATCAAGCTCCATCAAGCCCAGTATCTTGTTTCCAACAGTGTCCAATCTAGGTCCTGTTTCCAGCAGTGGCCAATCTAGATTAAAAGTACCTAGCAGTTTCCCTAAAAGACACAGGTTCTACAATATTTGGAGCAAGCAGTGGATATCCTGAGTCCCCTTTAATAATGGTTTATGGTTCTTTCCTTCAGGAACTTGTCCAAACCCTTTTTTAAATCCGCCTACACTAATAGCTTTTACTACATCCTCCGATAATGAATTCCAGAGTTTGATTACACGTTAAGTGAAAAAAATATTTTCTCTCATTAGTCTTAAATAGGTTACACTGTAGCTTCATTGCATGTCCCCTAGTCTTTCTATTTTTTTATAGCATAAACAATTGATCTACGTTAACCTTTTCCACCCATTCCTCTATCATATCTCTCCTTAGCCGTCACTTTTCCAGTTTGAAGAGCCCTAACCTTTTTAGTCTCTCTTCATAGGGGTATCCTTCTATCCCCTTTACTATTTTGGTGGCTCTTCTCTGTACTTTTTCCAATAAAGCTATATCCTTTTTAAGATACGGTGACCAGAATTACACACAATATTCATGGTGTGGTCGCACAATGGAACAATACAGGGGCATTATAATATCCTTTGTTTTCTCCATTCCTTTCCTTATGATACCTAGCATTCTATTTGATCTCTTGGCTGCCGCTGCACAAATCATTTTCCTGGGTGGTGGTTCCTAACGTGGAACCTTGTATTGTGTAACTGTAGTTTGGGTTGTTCTTTCGTAGGTGCATACATTTGCACTTGTCCACATTAAATTTTATCTTCCATTTGGATGCCCAATCTTCAAATTTATCAAGATCCTCTTGCAATTTTTCATAATCCTCATGGGTTTTTAACAACGTTGAATAATTTTGTGTCATCTGCAAATTTGATTACCTCACTTGTTGTTTCTATTTCCAGGTCATTTATGAAAAATCCTTGACAAAACTGTTCCTAAAGCTTAGTTTTCTGGTAGGCGTACCGGTTCTTCTTCTCGCCTCGTCGGCCCACCTCGGCGCTGTTCTCGGCTCCTTTTTTGTTTTTTATTGAGGTCTCCCTGAACCGGCATTAGCACCATTTTTCACAGGGGTCATCGTCCTGGTGTCCCCACCATGTTATCCTGTGGATTCAAAAACTGTGACCGCTGCAGTCAAACTTTGTCCATTACAGACACCCATGACTACTGCCTACGTTGCCTAGGCCCGGACCATGATAGCACCTCCTGCAACCTCTGTCAGGCTATGTCAGCCAAAACCAACAGAAAACGATCGGAGTTACAGAAAAAGTTGTTCCCCAGATCCGACTTGGCTCCTACCTCCCCCGGTGCCAAGCTCCAATCCTGGGCATCCTTGGAATCCCGTGGCCGCGGGGCCTCCGAGAAGACCCTGGAGCCAGAGAGGAAGAAGTCTAAGTCCGCCGAGGTTGCACCGGAGAAACCTGGTAAAACCCCATGGAGGGATGGGTAACTCTGAGAAGCACCCCACCAAGGTCCCCAAGAATTATTCCTTAGCCAGCGGAGACCGTGCAGGGTTCCTCGAAACAATAGTCCGGTGTTGGGCCCAAAATCCTCTGTGTCTGTGCTGAAGGCTGCCAAAGCTTTCTGGCTTGAAAATCAGAATGGTGGCCCTGGAGCAGAACATCACTGCTATCCTGGCCCTTCTGCAGGCGATGATGGCTGGTTCCTCCTCATCTGCCCCGACAACTGGGCCCTCTACTGCGAGTGAGTCTCTGGTCGTCGAGCTGATCATCAAGTGACCTCAGCCTTGAGACAGTCCGAGGCGCAGGTCAAGGTCCCAGTCCCATTCTTCTGGTATCCAGTCCTCACCAGCCAGTGTCCATGACTCTGACCCCTCGTCCACCGCAGGCCGTTGGCCCTTTTGTGCTGGCTTCTACGCAAGGAGTCGCAGAGCCTCGGACTCGTCATCACCGCACGACTCTGAGTGGGAGACTGAGGATGAGGCATCCCCGGACACCAGGAGGCACTGAGACATCTCCTTGGACCAGTCTCCTTGGCGCCTCAGCACCACTCTCCTCATGAGGACATGGCCATCTCCAGGAACAAGCAGGAATGAGTCTTCACATATGGGTATCGTCAGTACCGACGGAGCCTGCGCGGGAACGCTCCCCAGTGTCCAAAAGGAAAGCTTTTGGGAGCATCCCACAGCACCTGCGCGCTGCCTTCCCGCCTTTCCTAACTGCCTCTCTCCAGTTCTTCTTTTCCGCGGAGCCAGCAGGTCGTGTTTCCTGTCACCGCTGAAGAATTTCTTATTTTCTTTTATTTTTCTTTAGTCGCGTGTCTGCCTTCTCGATTCCGGACCGGTACCACCGGTCTTTTTTCTTTCTTTAAAAAAAAACAAAAACTACAGTGCATTTTTTCTTCTGGGGCCTTAGGCCTACAGATATATTTTTCCTCATGGGAAAAACCCGCCTCCGGGTTTAAAAAGTGCACTAAGGGCAGCAGCACTATTTCTGTCACAGACACCCATGACTGGTGTCTAAAATGTTTAGGTCCTGACCACTCCATAGCGGATTGTGAGTCCTGTTCTATGATGTCTAAGAGAGGGTTACAAAATCGGGCAGCCAAGCTCAGTACCCTGTTTCCCTCCGATGCAGCTTCTGTGGCATCGACGTCTTCCAGGGCTGCTTCTTCATCCCATGGATCTCAGGTAACCAAACTTAAATCTGGCCGGTCCTCAAAGAGTTCATCTCCCTCTAAATATCGAGATGCCCCCGGGCTTACTCTTGAGGAATCCACACCGGCAAAATTACCCCGGCGGGAGGCTCCGGCTTCCAAAGCTCTACCTATGGGGTCACAGGTTGACATCGATGGCTTGGCCTCGACTGATCACCTGTTACAATGTTCTGGGGTACCGACGGTTAACACCGGTACCGACATCCAGCCATTGGTGGCGTCGATGGATCAGAATATTCTGACCATGCAGCGTGCCATCACGGCATTCATACAAGCTGCGACGCCTCCGGTACCGCAACAAACCCCGTTGGTACCGGTACCGATTCTGGTACCGGATCCGAAATCGGTTCCTATACCTGTACCGCTTGCATCGACATCAGCATCGACGGCAGCGGTACGCTATCCAGTGATGCCTATCAGTACCGACTCGGTACCGATTACTCCCGATGTCGATACCTCCCGATACGCGTATCGGGCTCTGCGAGAGCATCCAGACAGTCGATACTTCGATTCCTCTGAAGACTCTGATACATCAGAGGCCTCAATTGAAGCATCGGGGATCCTTCCTCAGGAACCCTCTTCTCCAAAAAGGAGAATGTCTCCTCCTGAAGACTTGTCTTTTCAGGACTTCATTAGGGAGGTGGCCAAAGGCCTGTCCATTTCAGTAGCCTCTGAAACTGAACCTAGAGCCAAAAAATTAGATATCCTACAATATCCTAAGGCTCCTAAAAAGGCTGCCACCTTACCAGTACATGAGATTCTTTATGATCACATGTTGGGCATATGGGAGACTCCTCTTTCCACCTCCCCTCATTCCCGAAGGTTGGACACCATGTATCGTGTTCCTCCTTGTCCTGGGTTTCATAAGACTCAGCTTCCTCACCACTCCATTGTGGTAGAGTCTGCTATGAAAAAGATCAAGAGCACAAAAAGGCACTCCTCTGCTCCTCCAGGAAGAGAATGCAGAACCCTAGATGCCTTTGGCAGGAAAATCTTCTAGGCCAGTATGCTTGTAGCCAGAATCAACTCCTATAGTCTCTATATGGGGATGTTTCTAAAAGAAGTTACAGATCATCTGCAAACCTTATCTCCTTTTATGTCAGAAGATAAGAGAGAAGAATATATCACCTGGCTTAAACAGGCACAGGATGTATCCAAGTTTTCCAACCGTGCAGCCTTTGACTCTTTTTTGAGGGTGCCAGTAGAGCCTCGGCTATTGCCATAGGTACACGCAGAGTTGCTTGGTTACAAGCCTCTGATTTGGAATCCTGGGTACAGGATGGTCTAGGTAACCTTCCCTGTACAGGAGAAAACCTCTTTGGCAAAGATTGGCAAGCAAAGGCCAACCAGATGGATGCTGAAAATTCTGCTTTAGATAGACTTTCAAAGTCTACTACTGCTCCTTTTAAAAAGAGGTTATTCAAAAAAGGATCTTTCCCAAAAAAAGGGAAATTTTCTTCAGGTTATGGTCAGGCCTCTTCCCAAGGTTGTTTTGCTACAAAGAGACAACAACAACCAAAACAGGCCAAGTCTCAGGCTGCGAGGACTGCTACGGCCCAACAGCCTCAGCCTCCTCAGGGCCTTTGACTTTCCACTAGAGAACTTAGCCTTTCTGGCTCTAGAACATCCAGAGCCTCTCACCATCCCAGGAAGGTTAGCTCACTTTGCTCCCAGATGGGAACAAATCACAGCAGAGCAATGGACCCTCTCCATCATACGAGATGGGTACAAGCTTCATTTCTTAAACCTTCCTCCTCACACCATGGTGAAACAGTTCAATTCTCCAACATCTCTCCTCAACCTTCTAGGTCAAGAGATTGCTACCCTTCTTGCCCAAGGGGCAATAGAAGAAGTACCCCTTCTTCAACAGGGCTCAGGGTTCTACTCCCCCTATTTTCTCATTCCAAAGGAAACGGGGGGCTACAGACCCATACTAGATCTCAGAGAATTGAACAAGTTTCTATGCAAGGAGAAATTCAAGATGATCTCTCTCGGAACTCTCCTTCCATACCTCCAGAGTCAGGACTGGCTTTGTTCTCTAGATCTCAAGGATGCGTACACCCATGTTCTCATCCATCCAACACACAGAAGGTTCCTTCGGTTCCTTTATCAAGGAAAGCACTACCAATACAAAGTGCTTCCTTTCGGTCTGGCCTCTGCTCCAAGAGTGTTCACAAAATGCATGGCAGTAGTAGCTGCATTTCTGCGCACTCTAGGAATATTCGTATTCCCATATCTGGACGACTGGCTCATCCGAGCTCCATTCCAGTCAGAGGCCCAGACTTCCCTGACCTGCACAAGGCGTGTTCTTCAGTATCTGGGACTGGTAATCAACATTCCAAAATTCCATCTCACCGCTACTCAGTCTCTAGAGTTCATAGGGGCCTTATTGGATACCACAACTGCAAGGGCCTATCTTCCCCAGGCCCGTTGCCTACGCTTGGTGCAGTTAGCCTCCCAGATTCAGTTAAAATCCCATTTAACTGCTCGAGAGATGTTACAACTCTTAGGCCACATGGCATCCACGGTGCATGTGGTTCCTTACGCTCGCCTTCACATGAGGGCAGCTCAGTGGACCCTATCCACCCAATGGACTCAGGCATCAGGTTGCCTGTCAGACAAAATAATAACCTCCAGTCGCCTCTTTTGGTCCCTCCACTGGTGGAAGTCCACTCAAAATCTGTTGCTGGGGTCCCCCTTTCAACAGGTGTTACCCCAAGCAACCCTTACAACAGATGCCTCTCCAAAGGGTTGGGGAGCTCATCTACAAGATCTCTCGACCCAAGGCATCTGGTCTCCACAGGAGACATCTCTACATATCAACCTTTTAGAGCTCAGGGCAATCTTTCTGGCTCTGAGTCTTCCACACCCTGCTCAGCTACAAGACTGTCCTCATCCACACGGACAACCAGGTAGCCATGTTCTACATGAACAAGCAGGGAGGGACTGGCTCTCTGTTGCTTTGCAACGAAGCTCTCATATTGTGGGCCTTCACCAGAGAGCATCAAATCCATCTCATGGCAGTGTATCTTCCAGGGGTTCAAAACTCTTGGGCAAACAGACTCAGTCGAGTTCTGTTTCCACACGAATGGTCCCTCCATGGGGACCAGATAGCCAGGATTTTTCGGATTTGGGGTACCCCAGACATAGACCTGTTTGCAAGTCCGTGGAATGCCAAACTTCCCCGGTTTTGTTCCAGGATTCCATGTCAGGGAGTTCAGGCCAGAGATGCCTTCCTCCTTCATTGGGGGCAAGACTTCCTCTATGCCTTTCCACCTATTCCCCTCATTCCCAAAACTCTGTTCAAGCTTCAGAGAGACAAGGGGTCTATGATCCTCATAGCACCACATTGGCCACGCCAAGTGTGGTACCCTCTACTTCTTCATCTCTCTCAAGCTCCCTCCCTGGACCTGGGGTCTGCTCCAGATCTCCTCTCCCAGGAGGAGGGAACCTTGTGGCACCCAAATCCTCAGTCTCTTCATCTCAGAGCCTGGTTGCTGAAGGCCTAGACCTTCAGGATTTACACCTTTCTCAGCAAGTGAAGGATATCCTTCATGCTTCCAGAAAGCCTTCCACCAGACGTTCCTATGCTTTTAAATGGAAAAGGTTTTCCATTTGGTGTGCAGAGAAGGGTCTCAACCCTCTTGCAATACCTTTGAATTCTTTACTAGACTATTTACTGCATTTATCCCATGCAGGCCTTAAAACAAATTCAATCAGAGTCCATTTGAGTGCTATTGCAGCATCCCTTATGCCTCTCAATGGACAACCTATTTCCTCTCATCCTCTTATAGCAAGATTCATGAGAGGCCTTCTTTTGACTAAACCTCCCATTAGACCACCTCCAGTGGCATGGGACTTGAATCTGGTTCTTGGCCAGCTTATGAAGCCACCCTTTGAACCCTTAGCCACTACCTCCTTGAAATTCCTTTCCTGGAAAGTTATTTTTCTCATTGCAGTCACTTCAGCTTGCCGTATCAGTGAGTTGCAAGCTTTAGTGGCTAATCCTCCTTATACAAGGTTCCATCATGACAAGGTAGTCCTCAGAACTAATCCACACTTTATGCCTAAAGTGGTCTCACCTTTTCATCTGAACCAGGAGGTGTATTTACCTGTCTTTTTTCCAGGACCTCATGCATCAAGTGCAGAGAGGAATCTTCATACCCTGGATTGTAAAAGAGCACTTGCTTTCTACTTACAAAGTAATAGTTAGTCCTCAATCTTCTTGAACGATAATACTATATCAAATAAAAAACTCTTCGTTCAATAATCTAAAAACTCTGCAACTAGAAAATTATTTCAATGTTATTTCACAAGAGAGGTCAGGTCTCAGAAAAAACTGTAAGCACTAAACCATGGACAAACTGCCCTTTGCATTTGCTCGTTTTCACATCAACGACCTTTCTCCAATTTTTAAAAAATTTTTTAACGTGCTCAAACTATTATAAAACAAAAATATGCCATTCTATTTAAAAAGATACAATGTGGTAGAAGGCGTCGGGATTGACCACATTGTATCTTTTTAAATAGAATGGCATATTTTTGTTCTATAATAGTTTGAGCACGTTAAAAAATTTTTTAAAAAATTGGAGAAAGGTCGTTGATGTGAAAACGAGCACATGCAAAGGGCAGTTTGTCCATGGTTTAGTGCTTAGTTTTTTCTGAGACCTGACCTCTCTTGTGAAATAACATTGAAATAATTTTCTAGTTGCAGAGTTTTTAGATTATTGAACGAAGAGTTTTTTATTTGATATTCTACTTACAAAGGACATAGCAACATAGAAAGTCCTCTCAACTTTTTGTTGCTTTTGATCCTTCTCATTTAAGACTTCCAGTCTCCAAGAGAACTCTGTCTAATTGGATTGCTCAGTGTATTTCCTTCACCTACCAGAGCAAGAATCTTTCTCTGGAGGGCCATGTCACAGCTCACAATGTGAGGGCCATGGCAGCCTCTATGGCTCATCTTAACTCTGTGTCCATCAACCAAATCTGTCAAGCAGCCACCTGGGCATCGGTTCATACCTTCACAGCCCATTACTGCTTGGACAAGGACTCCCGCCGGGATGCCTTGTTTGGTCAGGCTGTTCTCAAACACCTGTTCCATACCTAATCAACTCCTACCCTCCATCCCTGACTGGATGCCTGAGATTCATGGTTGCAGGTGGAGCCCTTCCCAGGGACTCACAATCTGGGTGATCTCCCAGGCATCTCTAGCTGGGGAGTCCCCATATGTGAAGACTCATTCCTGCTTGTTCCTGGAGATAGCACAGTTACTTACCTGTAACAGGTGATCTCTGGGAACAGCAGGAATAAGTCTTCACAACCCACCCACCTCCCCTAGGAGTTGTATATCTCTATCTATCTTTCCTTTCCTCTCTCTCTCTCTTTGTCTCAGCTTTAAAACTCGAACTGGAGAGAGGCAATTAGGAAAGGCGGGAAGGCAGCGCGCAGGCGCTGTGGGATGCTCCCAAAAGCTTTCCTTTTGGACGCTGGGGAGCGTTCCCGCACAGGCTTTGTCGGTACCGACGATACCCATATGTGAAGACTTATTCCTGCTGTTCCCAGAGATCACCTGTTACAGGTAAGTAACTGTGCTTTCCATGACTTCGTCAGGGATATGGCCAAGGCCCTCTCAGTGCAGGCCGAGGCGGAGGAGGACCCACGCACCGAGGAGTTGGAGATTCTCCAGTACAAGACTCCACACAAAGAAACTCTTACGGTGCCCATACAGCTGATCCTTGAGAGGCTGTTACTCCAAATGTGGGAGAAGCTGGTGTCGGTGCCGATAGTTAGCCGTTGGCTCAACGCTGTGTACCACATCTGGAAAGGACTGGGGTTCCACAAACCTCAGCTCCCATACAACTCCATGATCATTTAGTCGACCATGCAAAAGTTCAAGAGCTAGAAGACCCACTCCTCTATCCCTCCCAGTAGGGAGGCCCAGGCCTTCAACACCTTAGGGTGAAAATGTTATCAAGGCTCGATGCTGGGTTGCCAGATCCAAGCATATGAACTCTACATAGGCATGTACCTAAAGGCACTGGCCAAAGAGCTGTCGGGATTTGCAGCAGGCCTCATTGGTGAACCCCTCCAACAGTTCTAGAACCTGACTTCAGGAGTGCGAGACTGCTCTAAGTTCCTCTCCCAGGTCACCTATGATTGCTTCGAGTCGACAGCTCGAGTTGTGGCGGCCAGCATCAGGGCCTGGTGCAAGGCCTGGCTGCAATCCTCTGACCTTGAGCAATAGATCCAAGACAAACAGCTCGATGTCCCCTGTACCGGTGAGAAACTCTTCGGCAAACCAATGGCCAACAAAGCTGCTGAGATCGAGGCAGACTTTGTGACCCGTCAGAGGCTCTCCAGAAGAACCTCATCCCATCCCCGCAAAAAAAAAAAAATAACTCACTGGGGAAAGGGCCCTTTTCCTGAGGAAATAGGGTGCCTTTGCACAGGGTCATCAGTAGCAACCCTACTCTGACCATCAGCAGGGTTCTCACCCAAGAGGCCAGGTGCAGGGAGTTCAGAAGACCAAGGCATCTAAGCCCCAGGCTCCAGTTCCCACCGAGTCTGAGGGGAGCTTTTGACTCCTAGGACAGGGCCTCCCCTCCCCCAGGAGTCCTTCACCAGCCCACAGGGGTACGTCTGGTGCTGTTTGCCCCCAGATGGGCCTCAATCACCTCGGACCTGTGGGTACTGCAGGTGGTCAGGGAGGGATACCTCCTCCACTTACAGCAGATTGCACCCAGGTTCTTTCCAGGAGAGCCGGTACGACCCCTCCTTCACTAGATCCTGCTGCTCACGGAGCTCTCGGGTCTTCTCGGGGACAATGTAGTAGAACCTGTACCCAGATGCTTGTGGGGCAAAGGCTTCTACTTCAGGTGCTTCCTTGTCCCAAAAAGGACTGGGGGCCCCAGGTCCATTCTAGACCTGTGAAACTTAAACAGGTTTCTATTGAGGGAGAAGTTAGAGATGCTCTCCCTTGGAACACTGCTGCCCTACCTCCACCAGGGAGATTGGCTTTGTTCCTTGGATCTAAAGGATGCTTACACACACTTCCTGATCCACCCCTCCCACAGGCAGTACCTAAGGTTCGTGGTAGGAGGAGTGCGCTACCAATACAGAGTGCTACCCTTTGGCCTGGCCTCCTCACCGAGGGTTTTCACAAAATGCCTAGCAATGGTCACTGCCCACCTACGTCTGCAAGGGGCCTTCGTCTTCCCCTACCTGGATGATTGGCTTATCAGGAGCAGCATGGCCGCAGAGGCCCACCAAGCCACAGGGCACACAACCCTCCTGCAGCACCTGGGGTTTATCATCAACTACCCCAAATCTCATCTCACTCCATTCCAAAGCCTTGAGTTCATAGGTGCTCAGCTGGACACCCTGTAGGCCAAGGCTTTTCTGCCTGGGGAAAGGGCAGATTTCCTCAAGGAGTTATCAGTGAAGGTGCAGCAGAGTTGCCGGGGGCCAGCTCGTCGTCGTCTCTGCCTTCTGGGCTACATGACCTCCACGGTCCACGTGACCCCATTAGTCCACCTGCATATGCCTCCGTTCCCAGTGGACACAAGCCACGGGCAGTTTGCAGGACAGGATCAGGATAACCTGCCAGCTGGCAGAGCCCCTCAACTGATGGCAACTTCCCTGTCACCTCCGGGCCAGATTGTCTTTCCAGGCACCCCTATCCCAGAGAGTCCTGACCATGGACGCCTCCCTCCTTGGATGGGGGCGCATTGTGAGGACCATCGCACACAAGCAGAATCCCTGTTACAGATCAATTTTCTGGAACGCAGGGCGATCTTTCTATCCCTACGGGCGTTCTGCCACAGCCTGTGATACCAATCAGTACTGGTACAGGCAGACAATCAGGTCACCATGTTCTATGTCAACAAGTAGGGGGGCACGGGGTTGTACTCACTCTGTCAGTGGCCCTCCTATCCTTTGTGGCTCGCAACAACATGCTCCTGCGGTCAGTCCACTTCTCGGACCAGGACAACTTCCTGGCGGACAGACTCAGCAGGGTGCTCCAGCCGCACAAATGGTGCCTGAATCCCAGGGTGGCCTCACAGCTCTTCCGCCTCTGGGGGATGCCCGTGATGGACCTTTTTGCAACCCCAGACAATGCGTAGTGTGGATGGAAGGCCTCCTTTATCCCTTTCCGCCGACCCTTCTGGTCGCCAGGACCCTCTTCAAGGTTCAGTGCGAGGGGGCAGAACTGATACTAATTGCCCCCAGATGGCCCAGACAACCATGGTTTCCACTGCTGCTTTCCATGTCAGCGGCATGCCCGGTCTTGCTGGTCTGTGCCCCAGACCTCCTGACTCAGGAGGGGAGCTCCTTCCTGCACCCCAATCTGGGGTTTCTAATGTTAACAGCGTGACTGCTGAAAGGGTAGCCTTGGCTCCTTTCAGCCTCTCACAAGAGGTCGAGGAGGTCTTGTTGGCCTCCCGCAAACCCTCCATGAGGCGAGCATATAGCTTTAAGTGGTGTAGATTCTTGATATGGTGTGCGGAGAGGCAGAAGAACCCTATTTCCTGTCCGATGCAACTGGTGCTCCAATACCTACTGCATCTGTTGCACACTGGACTAAAGTCCAACTCAGTGAGGGTGCATCTGAGTGCGATTGCTGCGCACCTCCACCCTATCGAAGGGAAACCTCTCTTGGGTCAGCCCTTGTCTCTTGGTTTCTCAGGGGCCGCCTCCTGTCTAAGCCCCCCATCCGTCCTCCCCCCCCCCCCCGGGTGACGGAATGGGACCTCATTGTGGTGCTCTCACAGCTCACTAGGCTACCCTTCGATCCTCTAGCTACTTGCCATCTGCGGTATCTTTCATGGAAGGTGGCCTTCCTGGTAGCTCTCACATCCGCTTGCAGAGTAAGTGAACTTCAGGTCTTAGTGGAAAAGCCATCATACACAAGATTCCGCACTCGCCCCAAATACCTCCCAAAGATGGTATCTCCTTTCCATCTCAATCAGGATGTGGTCCTTCCCACCTTTTTCTTGCGGCCTCACGCCGGTTGGGAGGAAACTATACTCCATACACTGGACTGCAAAAGGGCCCTGTCCTTCTCTATACAGCAGACTCGGAGCCATCGCAAAGCTCCTCGGTGAACTCTGTCCATTTGGGTGGCAGACTGTATTGACCTCGCCTATGAGCGAGCTGGGCTCTCCCTCGACCACCAGATCACATCACATCACATGAGAGTGATGGCCACATCAGTGGTGAACCTGCGCTTAGTTCCAGTTACGGAGATCTGCAAAGTCGCCACTCGGTCTTCAATCTATACATTCGCAGCTCACTACTGCCTGGAAAGCGAATCCCATCAGGACAGTGCCTTCAGCCTAGCGGTACTCCCCAAAATGTTTGGAGTGTAGGCAACTCTTGCCCTCTGATCCTTCTGTGTTCAGGCTACCAGAGTGATAGTGTTGCTGGACGTTAAGGTCTTGCAGAGTCTCTCATTTGGGGACTCACCTTCTGCAACTCATGGCTAGCCGATTGGTCGCAGTTGGTGCTGTCGTGATTCACTCCTTGGCAGCCTGGAGCTAGGCAGTCCCATATGTGAGAACTGACTTCCTGCTTGTTCCTCGAGAAAATGTACTTAATCACCTGTAACAGGTGTTCTCCGGGGACAGCAGGAATCAGTCCTCACAACCCTCCCTCCTCCCTTGGGAGTTGCCTCCCTACATTGTTTATTTTTACTACTGTCCTAGTTATGTCATCTGACTGAGCAAGATGGCACCCTTGGGCGGAAAGGGACCACACATGCATGGTGGCATCTCCCAAAGGCTGTCTTTGAAAGCTGAGGAGATGCTTCCGCGTGGGCTCTGTCGACGCCGATGTCACCCATATGTGAGGACTGATTCCTACTGTCCCTGGAGAACACCTGTTACAGATGAGTATCTACACTTTCTTCCCTCTTTCTCCTCACTGTGTTATTGTTTTTTTTAATAATGTTGCATTCTTTTGATTTCATTTGTAACTGTTACTTTTACATAGAATTCATAAATTGTTGTAACTCAAAAATAAGATTTAATTTTTTTTGTTTCTATATCTGTCAGCTTCTCATAACACCTGTTAACCATTCTGCTTAATTCCCACTAATTTCATTTTGATACTATATTTTGTCTCATTGGAAAAACTACATTTATGCTTTCTTTTCATTTTTTTCCTCATTTATTCTTCTGCATTAGGGATGTATAAAGTACTTGACCATATTCAAATGAACCAGCATGGCAACTAAAATATGGACAAGGGGTTTTGGCTTCTTGCTCATAGTCTGAGCTGTTATCACAGCGGGAACACTCCTGTGACCAATTCCAGATGTTGATAGTCTGGAAAGTGATTCTGCATTTCCAAACAAGGGATAATGAGGTTCATACATATTGTAATGAAGCTGATAATATATTAGACTTGTCTGAGAAGCAACCTGTCTAAAAGGGATTTACTCAACTTTTCAAGTCTGATTTTCAGAATTCTGGCAGTTTAGCCTGAAACCTTTGTAAGAAGCAGTTTGTATCCACTCATCACCCCGTAAATATGTCATATGCTCATCGCACTTAATGTATGTGTGGGTATTACTGAAGAGGAACAGAGGAAGCGGCCTATTTACTGCACTCCACATTCCTCTTCCTGCTGTGCTGTTTTCCCATTTTTGTCTCATTTACTTACTACTTTTCTGTATGGAACTCAGTCAGAGGTCTTACTGAAATCCAGTGAGTAATATTACTGCATCCCCCTGATCTATTATTTTAGTCACCTCATCAAAACCTTGAGAAAGTTTGTTTGGGCACATTTCCCAATGAAATCATGATATTCATGGTCCTAATCTGTGTTTGATATACCACAAATCTCGGGTCCTATAATCACTTGAATCAAGGTACTGTGCAACCGGTCCTCAACCAGTGTTTCAGGATATACTGTTGTCACCAAGAGCAGGGAGGTTAAGAGGACACAAAATATATAGGCAATGCATCAAATCCAGATAGGAGTGTTAGGACAGGGAGAATTGTTGGGACCAGGAGTGGAGCAGGAGTAGAAAATTGAATAACAGAATTTCCTCTACATATTTGCAGAACTTCCAAGTTATTCCTGTTGAAGTCTAGGACCCTTTAAGTTTATTTCTGATTTCATTTCATGCATAATAATGTTATTGATTATTATGCATGAAATGAAATCAGCATAATAATGTTATTGACTCTCACTTGGTTTGCAGCTTGTCGTGCTGTGAGGGCTTGCGTGCATCGGTGATGCTGAGAGCTAAACTATCGGTAGTTTAACTACTGGCAGGGTCTCCCAAGATGGACAGGTCTCAGCTGAGGTGCCAGACCAAGACAAACCACCCATCTGGGCAGCAGCAGAATGGGACAGTGTTGATGGCGGAGGATCACATTTTTGTGACAACGGCAACACCACCAAACTTAAACTGCGCGGAAGAAAGGCCCGGCAATCTACTTTTGTATCTTGCCATGAAAACCCAATGGATAGTTACAACAAAACAAATTGTGCTATGGTGCTGGAAGATGAGACCCCCAGGTCAGAAGGCACTCAACTAGCTACTGGGGAAGAGCTGAAGACTTTTCAGAGTAAAGCCAGCATTTATGATGTGGTTGGATCAAAGCCCTCGGGAAGTCTGACTGCTGATGTAGCTGTGCATGAAATGAGAGTCAGAAGCTGTAAAGATGTCTTACACATTGGAACATGGAACGTACGAAGCATGAACCAAGGGAAGTTGGAGGTGGTCAAGAATGAAATGGAACGTGTACAACTTGATCTGTTGGGTGTCAGCGAACTGAAATGGACTGGCATCGGGCACTTTGCATCAGATGATCACATGGTCTACTATGCTGGAAATGAAAGACAAAGAAGAAATGGTGTTGCATTTATAATAAAGAAGAAACTTGCAAGAACTGTAATGAAATACAATGCAGTCAGCGAACGCTTAATCTCTATTCGTCTACGAGGATTGCCTATCAACACAACTATAATTCAAGTATATGCCCCAACAACAGCTGCAGAAGAGAATGAAATTGAAGAGTTCTATGAACAAGTACAAGCTGAAATTGACAGAACATGCAAACAGGATATTCTGATAGTCATGGGTGACTGGAACGCAAACGTTGGCAACAAAGAAGAAGGCAAAGTAGTTGGAAAATATGGACTTGGCAACAGAAATGAAGCTGGAGAAAGACTGATAGAATTCTGCAAGACCAATGATCTATTCATCTCAAACACCTTCTTCCAGCAACACAAGCGGCGACTGTACACATGGACTTCACCGAATGGATTATATGAAAATCAAATTGACTACATATGTGGAAGTCAACGATGGAAAAGCTCTGTAACATCAACAAAGACAAAACCTGGAGCTGACTGTGGTACAGATAATCAACTACTAGTATGCAAACTCAAGTTAAAGTTGAAAAAGAGCAAATCACTCATGAATGCAGCAAAATATGACCTTGAGAATATACCACTGGAATTTAAAGACTGCCTGCAAAATCAATTTGCTGCTTTAGATACAAATGACAGAGCTCCGGAAGAGTTATGGAATGACATCAAGAAGGTTGTGTTGGAAGAAAGCGAGAAGTCTCTACAAAAGGTGAAAAAGCAAAAACGGCCAAAATGGATGACTGAAGAAACTCTGAAAATTGCCCAGAAACGCAGAGAAGCTAAAGCCAGAGGAGAAAGAAAGACAATCACAGAACTCAACAGAGATTTCCAACGTGCAGCAAGACAGGACAAGGAAAAGTACTACAATGACACTTGCAAGGAAATAGAAGCAGAAACTATAAGAGGAAGAACAAGATCGGCTTTCCTAAAGCTACGAGAGTTAAAGAAAAAGTTCCAGCCTCGAATTGGAATGTTACAAGATGCTCAAGGTTCTATGTTGAATGATGCTGAGAAGATCAAGAAAAGGTGGAAGGAATATACAGAGTTTTTATAAGATAAAGATCAAGTGGACCAACAGCCGTTTCAACCTGTACCTTATGATCGGGAACCATTGGTGATGAAAGAAGAAGTTGAAGCAGCATTGAAAGCCTTATCAAAGAACAAAGCACCAGGCATTGATAGCATTCCCATAGAAGTATTGCATCAATCTGATGCAGCTGTTACCGTACTCACAAGGCTCTGCCAAGAAATATGGAAGACAACATCATGACCAACTGACTGGAAAAGATCTGTGTTTATACCAATACTAAAGAAAGGTGATCCAACTGACTGTGAAAATTATCGCACAATCGCTCTGATCCCACATGCCAGCAAGATTCTACTGAAGATTATTCAAAAGAGACTACAACCATACCTGGAACAAGAACTACCTGAAGTGCAAGCAGGGTTCAGGAAAGGGCGAGGAACGAGAGACATCATTGCGGATGTGAGATGAATCCTTGAAAAGACTAAAGAATACCAAAAGGATATCTATTTGTGCTTTATCAGCTATAGCAAGGCTTTTGACTGTGTAAACCATGAGAAACTCTGGGCCACATTAAGAAGCATGGGTATACCAGAACACCTGATCGTTCTCTTGCGCAATCTGTACATTGATCAAGAAGCAACAGTTCGAACGGAACAAGTAGAAACAGAATGGTTTAAAATAATCAAAGGTGTAAGACAAGGCTGCATACTTTCCCCCTACCTGTTTAATTTATATGCAGAACAAATCATCAGAGAAGCAGGATTGTATGAAGACAACAGAGGTGTGAAGATTGGTGGAAGACTCATCAACAACCTTCGCTATGCTGATGATACCACACTACTGGCTGAAAGTGAAGATGATCTGAAACATTTGCTTCTCACAATCAAAGAACATAGTCTCAAAATGGGCCTGCACCTTAATGTAAAGAAGACAAAGATCATGACAACTGGCATAATCAACAGGTTCATCGTTGAAGGAGAAGAAATTGAAATTGTGAACAACTTTAACTTACTTGGATCAACTATCAATAAAGAAGCAACAAGCAGTCAAGAAATCAGATGACGCATTGCTCTTGGCAGAATGGCTATGAAAGACCTAGATAAGATTCTCAAGAGCAGAGATGTCTCTCTCCATACAAAGATTCAACTTGTTCAAGCCATGGTATTTTCAATAACATCATATGGATGTGAAAGCTAGACAGAGAAAAAGATAGACAGGAAGAAAATTGATGCCTTTGAATTATGGTGCTGGCGGCGAATACTGTGTATACCATGGACTGCCCGAAGAACAAACCAGTCGGTACTAGAGGAGATCAAACCTAAGCTTTCTTTAGAAGCTCAGATGACAAGACTTCGACTTTCATACTTTGGACACATCATGCGAAGAGAGAGATCATTATAGAAAGACATTATGCTTGGCAAGATAGAAGGTCAACGCAAAAGAGCAAGGCCAGCAATGAGATGGATCGATACAATAACAGCAGCCACGGGTACCAGTCTGTCAACAATGAGCCGCCTGACTGAAGACCGAACACAATTTAGGATAGCTATCCAGAGGGTCGCCATGAGTCGACTCCGACTCGACGGCACTTAACAACAACAACAATGTTATTGAGTTTGAACAGCTATTTACCTTTTACATCTCTACCACCTCCAATGGGAGACTATTCCACGGATCCACCACTCTTTCCGTAAAGAAATATTTCCGCATATCACTCCTGAATCTATCTCCTTTCACCCTCATCCCATGTCCCCTCGTAGCAGAACTTGCTTTCAATCAAAAGAGGCTCTCCCCATGTGCATTTATGCCACGGAGGTATTTAAAAGTCTCAATCATATCACCTTTATCCTGCCTTTCCTCTAAGGTGTACATATTAAGATCCTTAAGTCTGTTGTCATATGCTTTATAATGAAGACCACTAACCATTTTAGTAGCCACCCTCAGTACCGACTCAATCCTGTTCATATCCTTTTGAAGGTGTGGTCTCCAGAATTGCACACAATACTCCAAATGAGGTCGCACCAAAGACTTATACAGAGGCACTATCACCTCCTTTTTTATGCTAGCCATTCTTCTCCGTATGCACCCAAGCATCCTTCTAGCTTTTGCTGTCGCCTTTTCTACCTGTTTAGCTACTTTAAGATCATCAGACACAACCACGCCTAGGTTCCGCTCTTCTTTAGTGGACAAAAGTACTTCATCCCCTATACTATATTGCTCCCTTGGATTGTTGCAGCCTAAATGCATGACCCTGCATTTTTTAACATTAAATCCCAGCTGCCAAATTCTAGACCATTCTTCAAGCTTAGCTAGATCCCTCCTCATGTTATCTATACCTTCCTGGGTGCCTACTCTATTGCAGATTTTGGTATCATCCGCAAAGAGGCAAAACTTACCCAATAGCTCTTCCGCTATATCTCTAACAAAGATGTTGAAAAGAATCGGACCAAGGACAGATCCCTGGGGCACACCACTGGTAACTTCCTTCTCCTCAGAGTGAGCTCTATTTACCTGTACTCTTTGTCGCCTCCCACTCAACCAGTTTCTAATCCAATTAGTAACTTTAGGGTCCATCCCTAACGTGCTCAGCTTGTTTATTTATTTTTTTTAATTTTATTTTACATTCTCTTATATACCGCGCTATTCTGCATCAGTGCGGTTTACATTGAACAAACTGAAATTACATTGAACAGGGCATTATAACTTGGAGATAACTATTTTACAGGGAACATGGGCTATGGAGGGTTAAGTGGCTTGCCCAAGACCACAAGGAGCACCTGTGGGACTAGAAACCCCAGTCCTTTCGGCCCAAGTTTGCTGTCCTCTAGTGGGATTTGAACCCCCCGACCTTCCGGCCTGAAGTACCTTGCCCCAACCACTAGGCTACTCCTGTGGAACCTATAAGTTGCCTGTGAGGAACAGTGTAACAGGCTTTACTGAAATCTAAATACACCATATCTAGGGCTCTCCCTCGGTCCAACTCCCTGGTCACCCAGTCAAAGAAATCTATCAGATTTGTCTGACAAGACCTGGCCCATGCTGACTCAGATCCTGTAATCCGCTGGACTCCAGAAACCTTACTCTTTTCTCTTTCAGCAGCGTTTCCAATAATTTACTCACCACCACTTCCCATTGTGCTGTCACTTTGTCCATTCAGGCTGAAACAGCCACGACCACCTCCTCAAGCCCCTCATCCTGCTGTTCTAGCTCTTCTTCCTCACTGCCCAGGTCCGCCATGTCACGACGCAGCTCAGAAACCAACTCTCTCACCTCAGTTGCTATTGACCCAAAATCAGCCCCAAGTTTATTCCTCAAATTCACCAGTATCTCCTGTTTGTGGTAGATCACCATCTACATCAGCACATGGCCACCTCAGCAGCCTTCTGCTTATCTGAAATAAGAGCTTTAATATCGCTGGTTCAGGGATTTAGCTGCCAGATCACCTGACAAAGAAAACTGCAATAATTCGGTGGAGGACTCATTATGAAAAGGATTGGTTTTCATTGCCTCTGCATGGAGCCCTCAAGTGAAGCTGCTAATTTTTGAGTTGACATCGCTTCCTCCATCCTCTCTTTCTGTTTTATTATAATTGTTTTATTTTTTGTTAATTTATGATCTTTTTCCAGGAACAAGCAGGAAGTCAGTCCTCACAAATGGGTGACGTCTGAACCGATGGAGCCCGTATGGGGCATTTCCCCAGCTTTCAAAGAAAGCCTTTGGGAATGCTGTCATGCTGCATCCTGGTATACCAACTATACATTGGGATGTTCCTCCGTGACCTTGCTAGAGAGCTCGGAGGCTTTGCGGCGGGTCTTGATGAAGACCATCTCTGGCATTTTGAGGCCCTCTCCAATCCGTTAGAGAATGCTCAAAGTTCCTCTCGCAAGCAGCGTACGACTGCTTCAATCTTCCGCCTGGGTAGCAGTGGCTGGCATCGGAGCCCACCGGCAGGCTTGGCTCCAGTCCTCGGACCTTTAATAGTGGGTCTAGGAGAAGCTGCTGGACGTCCCTTGCCTCGGGGAGCAACTATTCGGCAAGCCAATGGAGGATAAGGCAGTAGAGATTGAGGCAGAGTACATGACCCGTACTCACCTCTCCCAGAAAACTTCTTCCCTCCCCAGGAATAAGCAACAGAGCAAGAAGCCTTTCTTCCATCAGAAGGGGCTCCCATACCTGGGCTACCTGGCCTACCTGCTGGCGTCAACCCCCATTCAGGGTGGTCAGGGCAGGAGTATGGTCCACGGCCCTTGTAAGATGAAGGGTCCCAAGACCCAAATCCTGGCACTGTCTCAGCCACCCTTGGGGTTTTGATGCCATCGGCATAGCCTCTCGTCCTCTGGCAGGGCGGCGTCTGGTCCATTTCTCCCACAGGTGGGAGTCCATCTCCACTGACGCCTGGGTCCTCCAGGTCATTTGGGAGGGCTGTCTTCTCAATCTGGACCAGGCCCCTTCTCCATATTTCCCTGGGGAGCTAGGTCGGCTTCCCCAGTACCAGGTCCTCCTGAGACAGGAGCTTGCAGGCCTCCTCGAGGACGGGGCGGTAAAACCAGTCCCACTGCACTTCCGAGGACAGGGGTTTTAGTCCTGGTACTTCCTCAATCTGAAGTAGACAAGGGGCCTTCGCCCCATCCTCGACCTGTGGAACCTAAACAAGTTCCTGGTACAGAAGAAGTTCAAGATGCTGTCCCTTGGAACATTACTGCCCTACCTCCAGCAGGGCGATTGGCTACGCGCCTTGGACTTAAAGGATGCTTATGCTCACATTCTCGTCCATCCCAAACACAGAAAGTACCTCCGCTTCATGGTTCAGGGAAATCATTACCGGTACAGATTACTTTCCTTTGGCCTCGCATCCGCTCCGCGGGTCTTCACAAAGTGCCTGGCCGTGGTTGCAGCCCACCTATAGCTGCAGAGCACCTTCATCTGGAGTGGAGGAGTAGCCTAATGGTTAAGAACACTGGCTTGGGAACCCAGAGACTAGGGTTTGATTCCCACTAGCACTTCTTGTGACCTTGGGCTAGTCACTTAACCCTCCATTGCCTCAGAAAAATCCAAGTTATCAATGTCCCTGTTTAATGTTCATTACCAAGTTTAAGTTTCAATGTAAACTGCTTTGATTGAAATGATAAAGTGGTATATAAAACCTGTTAAATAAAATAAATAAATAAAATCTAGATGACTGGCTCATAACAGGGGGCATGGCCTCCAAAGCCAAGCAGGCCATGGACAGCACCATTTGCCTCCTGGAGCATCTGGGGTTCATGATCAATTACCCAAAGTCCCACCTCACTCCAGTTCAGTCCCTGGAGTTCATTGGGGCTGGCTGGACACCCTGCAAGCCATGGCTTTCCTTCCTCAGGAATGGGCAGACCACCTTGTGTCCCTGGTGTCTAAAGTGTGGTGCCGCAGTGCCGTCTTGGCCCAGACAATGCTTCACCTTCTCAGCCACATGGCCTCCACAGACCATGTCGTGCCCAATGCCCGTCTCAAAATGCAGGCAACACAGTGGTGCCTCCCAAGTGCAATGGGTGCAGTCAACCAGCCGCCTCTGAAACCCCATCTCTGTCTCTCTCAGCATGGTGGAGTCTCACTCTTGGTGGCAGGAGTCTCGGAACCTACTTTGAGGTATGCCCTTCCAAATTCCAGCACATCAGGTGTCTTGACTACGGACACTTCCCTGGGGGAGCCCAGTTCAAGGAGTCCTGGCAGCAGATCAACCTGCTGGAACTCCAGGCCATCTGCCTTGCACTCAAGGTTTTCAGGGACTGCCTGCAACACTGGGCGGTGCTAGTCCAGATGGACAACCAGGTCACGATATTCTATGTGAACAAACAAGGAGATATCGGCTCCTACAGCCTCTGTTCGGAGGAAACAGCTCTATGCTTCTTTGCGGTGAGCCAGGGCATGACCATCTGGGCCACTTACCTCTCAGGCCAGGACAGTACATTGGCAGATCGGCTCAGCAGAGTCCTCTGGTCGCACGTATGATGCTTGTGTCCCTGGATGGCACAGTTGCTCTTCCAGCATTGGGGGGACTCCAGACCTGGACCTCTTTGCCGGTCTCGCAAATTCGCAGCTCCCCCAGTTCTGCGGTCCCCTCATGCACCTGGCCAGGGTGGCCCTGGATGCCTTCCTCATCTTGTGGGAAACAGGCCTGCTGTATGCCTTCCCCCCCCCCCCCATGCTGCTCATCGCCTGGACCCTTCTCACGGTCCAGCGTGACAAGGCCTCGACGATTCTCATAGCCCCGAGGTGACCCAGGCAGCCTTGGTTTCCCCTGCTGCTCCATCTCTCGATGGAGCCCCCGGTCCCTCGTGTTCTCTCCGGAGCTGCTGACGCAGGAGGAGGGTCTGCTTCTTCACCCCAATCTGAGGTCCCTGTCCCTCACAGTTTGGCAGCCTCCTACCATCTTCCCGTGGAGATCGAGGACATTATTTTGGCCTCACGAAAGGACTCGACCAGACGGGCTTACGCCTTCAAGAAGCATCTGTTCTCGGTGTAGTGCTCGGAGCTCCGAACGAACCCATTTTCATGCCCTACTAGTTTGGTCTTGCAATACCTCTTGCAGTCTGGGCTGAAGTCCAATTTAGTAAGGGCTCACCTGAGTACCATCTCAGCGAACCACCACCCCATTGAGGGCAAACCTCTTTCAGGGCAACCACTTGTCTCTCGTTTTATGTGAGGCCTGCTCCTTTCCAGGCTCCCTACCAGCCCTCCTCCGGTGGAATGGGACCTCCAATATGGTGCTCACACAGCTCATCAAGCCACCCTTTGAGCCCATGGCTACCTGCCCGCTACAGCATCTGTCGTGGAAGGTGGCCTTCCTGGTGGCTCTCACCTCCAGCCAGAGAGTCAGTGAGCTCCAGGCACTGATGGCCGAGGCACGGTACACAAGGTTTTATAGGAACAGGGTGCTCCTGCAGATTCACCCTGAGTTCCTTCCTAAGGTCTTCTCGGATTTTCATCTCATTCAAGAAATAGTACTGCCCACTTTCTTCCTGAAGCCCTACGCCAACCAGGCATCGACGATTCTCCACATCTTGGATTGTAAGAGGGCTCTCTCTTTCTACCTGCAGCAGACTCTGGACCATCGCAGATCCAGGCAGCTCTTCATCCCCTTTGATCCCAGCCGTCTGGGGCTGGTGGTCTCCAAGTGTACCTTGTCCATTTGGATGATGGACTGCATCGCCTTTGCCCAGGCCCAGGCTGGGTTTCCCCTGGACCGCCGGGTTATGGCTCACAATGTGCGTGCGATGGCAATGTTTGTTAGCCTGTGCTCGGTGCCACTGACAGACATCTGCTAGGCTGCCAGCTGGTCCTCCACTCACACCTTTGCAGTACATTACTGCCTGGAGAGGGAGTCTCGTCAGGACACTGCCTTCAGTCAGGCTGTACTCCATAATCTGTTCGGGGTTTAAGCAACTCCTGCCCTCTGACACTTCTTGTTCCGGCTACCGGGAGCATGGCCATTAATGGACTTGGGGTCCTCGGGCTGCCTTTGGCTTTCAGTGGCAGCTGCTCATGGTGCCGCCGTGCTTTTTCCTACATGTCCTCAGTATGCTGTAGCTAGGCAGTCCTATATGTGAGGACTGACTTCCTGCTTGTTCCTGGAGAAAGCGTAGTTACTCATCTCTAACAGGTGTTCTCCAGAGACAGCAGGAATCAGTCCTCACAACCTTCCCTCCTCCCTTTGGAGCTGCTGTATACGTTTGCCATCTTTTTTGAAGGGGCTATAGCTATGCCATCTGACTGAGTAAGATAGCACCTTTGGGCAGGAAGGGGACCACACATTTGTGGTGGCATTCGCAAAGGCTTTCTTTGAAAGCTGGGGAAATGCTCTGTGCGGGCTCCACCTGTGCTGACATCATCCATATGTGATGACTGATTGCTGTTGTCCCTGGAGAACACCTGTTGCACGTGAGTAACTATGCTCTCTTCACCCTGTACTTCACCTTGAGCTCATACTTGCGTAGGTGTGGAATACAAGAATTGAATTGAATTAATCCTTGTACAGACTTCATCTTTGTTTATGGAGATTTTTGAATTATGTATGATTCCAAAAATGTTATTTTCTCTTGGATGTAATTATTAAACTTAATAAAAAATATAATTAAAATGACAATGAAATTTTCTTTTAAATGCTCAAATTCCTGGCAGTTTCTTGAAAATATATTCCTATTACTTCTATAGTAAGAACATAACATATGCCATACTGGGTCAGACCAAGGTCCATCAAGCCCAGTATTCTGTTTCCAACAGTGGCCAATCTAGGTCATATGTACCTAGCAGTATCCCCAAGAGACAAGTTCCACAATGCTTGTACTGGATCAAGCATTGATATCTTCGGTCACTTCTTAACGGTTTATGGACCTTTCCTCCAGGAACTTCTCCAAACCTTTTTTAAACCCAGCTACACTAACAGCCTTTACTACATCCTCCGGTAACAAATTCCAGAGTTTGATTACACGTTGAGTGAAAAAATATTTTCTTTTGTTGTTGTTGTTGTTAAGTGCCGTCGAGTCGGAGTCGACTCATGGCGACCCTCTGGATAGCTATCCTAAATTGTGTTCGGTCTTCAGTCAGGCGGCTCATTGACGACAGACTGGTACCCGTAGCTGCTGTTATTGTAGCGATCCATCTCATTGCTGGCCTTCCTCTTTTGCGTTGACCTTCTATCTTGCCAAGCATGATGTCTTTCTCTAATGATCTCTCTCTTCGCATGATGTGTCCGAAGTATGAAAGTCGAAGTCTTGTCATCTGAGCTTCTAAAGAAAGCTTAGGTTTGATCTCCTCTAGTACCGACTGGTTTGTTCTTCGGGCAGTCCATGGTATACACAGTATTCGCCGCCAGCACCATAATCCAAAAGGCATCAATTTTCTTCCTGTCTGTCTTTTTCACTGTCCAGCTTTCACATCCATATGATGTTATTGAAAATACCATGGCTTGAACAAGTCGAATCTTTGTATGGAGAGAGACATCTCTGCTCTTGAGAATCTTATCTAGGTCTTTCATAGCCATTCTGCCAAGAGCAATGCGTCGTCTGATTTCTTGACTGCTTGTTGCTTCTTTATTGATAGTTGATCCAAGTAGGTTAAAGTTGTTCACAATTTCAATTTCTTCTCCTTCAACGATGAACCTGTTGATTATGCCAGTTGTCATGATCTTTGTCTTCTTTACATTAAGGTGCAGGCCCATTTTGAGACTATGTTCTTTGATTGTGAGAAGCAAATGTTTCAGATCATCTTCGCTTTCAGCCAGTAATGTGGTATCATCAGCATAGCGAAGGTTGTTGATGAGTCTTCCACCAATCTTCACACCTCTGTTGTCTTCATACAGTCCTGCTTCTCTGATGATTTGTTCTGCATATAAATTAAACAGGTAGGGGGAAAGTATGCAGCCTTGTCTTACATCTTTGCTTATTTTAAACCATTCTGTTTCTCCTTGTTCCGTTCGAACTGTTGCTTCTTGATCAATGTACAGATTACACAAGAGAACGATCAGGTGTTCTGGTATACCCATGCTTCTTAATGTGGCCCAGAGTTTCTCATGGTTTACACAGTCAAAAGCCTTGCTATAGTCGATAAAGCACAAATAGATATCCTTTTGGTATTCTTTAGTCTTTTCAAGGATCCATCTCACATCCGCAATGATGTCTCTCGTTCCTCGCCCTTTCCTGAACCCTGCTTGCACTTCAGGTAGTTCTTGTTCTAGGTATGGCTGTAGTCTCTTTTGAATAATCTTCAGTAAAATCTTGCTGGCATGTGGGATCAGAGCGATTGTGCGATAATTTCCACAGTCAGTTGGATCACCTTTCTTTAGTATTGGTATAAACACAGATCTTTTCCAGTCAGTTGGCCATGATGTTGTCTTCCATATTTCTTGGCAGAGCCTTGTAAGTACGGTAACAGCTGCATCAGATTGCTGCAATACTTCTATGGGAATGCTATCAATGCCTGGTGCTTTGTTCTTTGATAAGGCTTTCAATGCTGCTTCAACTTCTTCTTTCATCACCAATGGTTCCTGATCATAAGGTATAGGTTGAAACGGCTGTTGGTCCACTTGATCTTTATCATATAAAAACTCTGTATATTCCTTCCACCTTTTCTTGATCTTCTCAGCATCATTCAACATAGAACCTTGAGCATCTTGTAACATTCCAATTCGAGGCTGGAACTTTTTCTTTAACTCTCGCAGCTTTAGGAAAGCCAATCTTGTTCTTCCTCTAATAGTTTCTGCTTCTATTTCCTTGCAAGTGTCATTGTAGTACTTTTCCTTGTCCTGTCTTGCTGCACGTTGGAAATCTCTGTTGAGTTCTGCGATTGTCTTTCTTTCTCCTTTGGCTTTAGCTTCTCTGCGTTTCTGGGCAATTCTCAGAGTTTCTTCCGTCATCCATTTTGGCCGTTTTTGCTTTTTCACCTTTTGTAGAGACTTCTCGCTTTCTTCCAGCACAACCTTCTTGATGTCATTCCATAACTCTTCCGGAGCTCTGTCATTTGTATCTAAAGCAGCAAATCGATTTTGCAGGCAGTCTTTAAATTCCAGTGGTATATTCTCAAGGTCATATTTTGGTGCGTTCATGAGTGGTTTGCTCTTTTTCAACTTTAGCTTGAGTTTGCATACTAGTAGTTGATGATCTGTACCACAGTCAGCTCCAGGTTTTGTCTTTGTTGATGTTACAGAGCTTTTCCATCGTTGACTTCCACAGATGTAGTCAATTTGATTTTTATACAATCCATTGGGTGAAGTCCATGTGTACAGTCGTCGCTTGTGTTGCTGGAAGAAGGTGTTTGAGATGAATAGATCATTGGTCTTGCAGAATTCTATCAATCTTTCTCCAGCTTCATTTCTGTTGCCAAGTCCATATTTTCCAACTACTTTGCCTTCTTCTTTGTTGCCAACTTTTGCATTCCAGTCACCCATGACTATCAGGATATCCTGTTTGCATGTTCTGTCAATTTCAGCTTGTACTTGTTCATAGAACTCTTCAATTTCATTCTCTTCTGCAGCTGTTGTTGGGGCATATACTTGAATTATAGTTGTGTTGATAGGCAATCCTCGTAGACGAATAGAGATTAAGCGTTCGCTGACTGCATTGTATTTCATTACAGTTCTTGCAAGTTTCTTCTTTATTATAAATGCAACACCATTTCTTCTTTGTCTTTCATTTCCAGCATAGTAGACCATGTGATCATCTGATGCAAAGTGCCCGATGCCAGTCCATTTCAGTTCGCTGACACCCAACAGATCAAGTTGTACACGTTCCATTTCATTCTTGACCACCTCCAACTTCCCTTGGTTCATGCTTCGTACGTTCCATGTTCCAATGTGTAAGACATCTTTACAGCTTCTGACTCTCATTTCATGCGCAGCTACATCAGCAGTCAGACTTCCCGAGGGCTTTGATCCAACCACATCATAAATGCTGGCTTTACTCTGAAAAGTCTTCAGCTCTTCCCCAGTAGCTAGTTGAGTGCCTTCCGACCTGGGAGTCTCATCTTCCAGCACCATAGCACAATTTGTTTTGTTGTAACTATCCATTGGGTTTTCATGGCAAGATACAGAAGTAGATTGCCGGGCCTTCCTTCCGCGCAGTTTAAGTTTGGTGTTGTTGCCGTTGTCACAGAAATGTGATCATCCGCCGTCAACACTATCCCATTCTGCTGCTGCCCAGATGTGTGGTTTGTCTTGGTCTGGCACCTCAGCTGAGACCTGTCCATCTTGGGAGACCCTGCCAGTAGTTAAACTACCGATAGTTTAGCTCTCAGCATCACTGATGCACGCAAGCCCTCACAGCACGACAAGCTGCAAACCAAGTGAGAGTTTACCCTGTAGCTTCATTGCATGTCCCCTAGTCTTTCTATATTCTGATAACGTAAACAATCGATCTACGTTTACCTGTTCCACTCCGTTCATTAATTTATAGACTTCTATCATATCTCCCCTCAGCCGTCTTTTTTCCAGGTTAAAGAGCCCTAACCTTTTTAGCCTTTCTTCATAGGAGTATCCTTCCATCCCCTTTACCATTTTGGTGGCTCTTCTCTGAACCTTTTCTAAAATCGCTATATCCTTTTTAAGATACGGCGACCAGAATTGCACACAATATTCAAGGTGCGGTCTCACCATGGAACGATATAGAGGCATTATAATATCTTTTGTTTTATTTTCCATTCCTTTCCTTATCATACCTAGCATTCTATTTGCTCTCTTGGCCGCCGTTGCACACTGGGCCGAGGGTTTTAACATGGTATCCACAATGACGCCTAAATCTTTTTCCTGGGTGGTGGTTCCTAATGTGGAACCTTGCATCGTGTAACCATAGTTTGGGTTGTTCTTCCCTAGGTGCATAACCTTGCACTTGTCCACATTAAATTTCATCTGCCATTTTGATGCCCAGTCTTCCAATTTATCAAGATCCTCTTGCAATTTTCCACAATCCTCTTGGGTTTTAACAACTTTAAATAGTTTTGTGTCATCTGCAAATTTGATCACCTCACTCGTTATTCCATTTTCCAGGTCATTTATGAATATGTTAAAAAGCAGCGGACCCAGCACAGATCCCTGGGGTACACCACTATTCACCTTTCTCCATTGGGAAAATTGGCCATTTTGCCCTACCCTCTGCTTTCTATCTTTTAACCAGTTCCTGATCCACAATAGTACACTGCCTCCTATCCCATGACTTTTTAGTTTTGCCAAAAGTCTCTGATGAAAGGGACCTTGTCAAAGGCTTTCTGAAAGTCCAGATACACAATATCAACCGATTCACCTTTGTCCACCTGTTTATTCACTCCTTCAAAAAAACATAACAGATTAGTAAGACAAGATCTTCCTTGTCTAAAGCCATGTTGGCTGTCTCCCATTAGGTTGTGATTATCTACATGCTGAGTAATTTTATTCTTTATGATGGTTTCTACCATTTTTCCTGGTACTGACGTCAGGCTCACCGGTCTATAGTTTCCCGGATCACCCCTGGAACCCTTTTTAAAAATTGGTGTTACATTGGCGATCCTCCAATCTTCAGGTATTAGAGATGATTTTAATGATAGTTCACAGATTACTGATAGGTCTGCAATCTCATATTTCAGTTGTTTCAACACCCTTGGATGTATACCATCCGACCCAGGTGATTTGCTACTCTTCAGTTTATCTAATAGTTGTAAGACATCTTCCCGATGTATCGATATTTCCTTCAATTCTTCCGCACCTTTAAATACCACTTCAGTCATGGGTAACATCCCTACATCTTCCTCAGTAAAGGCCGAAGCAAAGAATTCATTCAGTCTCTCCGCTATCGCCTTGTCGCCTCTTAGTGCTCCTTTAACCCCTTTATCATCTAATGGACCAAGTGACTCTCTCACAGGTTTTTTGCTACGAATGTACTTGAAAATGTCTTTATTTCACGTTTTTGCTTCCGCAGCAAGCTTCTTCTCAAATTCTCTCTTTGCCTGCCTTATCAATGCCTTGCATTTGATTTGCCAGTGCTTGTGCTGTTTCCAGGTTTCGTCGTTTGGCTCTTTTTCCATTTCCTGAAAGATGCTTTTTTGGCAACAACAGCCTCTCTGACCTCACCTTTAAACCATGCTGGCAGTTTTTTGGACTTCCTTCCACTTTTCTTAAAGCGTGGAATACAGCTGGTCTGGGCTTCCAAGATAGTATTTTTCAACAACACCCAAGCTTGATGTACGTCTTTAACCTTTGCAACTGCTCCTTTTATTTTTTTCTTAACTGTTTTCCTCATTTTATCATAGTCTCCCTTTCGAAAGTTAAAAGGTAGTACTGTGGATTTCCTTATTATCCTTCCTCCACTAATTAAATCAAAGGCGATCATGCTATGATCACTATTGCCAAGTGGCCCCAACACCCTTATCTCTTGCACTAGATCTGGTGTTCCACTAAGGACTAGGTCTAATATGGCTTCCCCTCTGGTCGGTTCATGAACCAGCTGCTCCAAGAAGCAGTCATTTATTTCATCTAGGAACTTTATCTCCCTAGCATGTCCTGACGTGACACTGACCCAGTCGATACCGGGGTAATTGAAATCACCCATTATTATTGCTGCGCTGTAACTTTTGTTAGCTTCCTTGATTTCTTTGAGCATTTTATCATCCATTTGGTCATTCTGGCCAGGTGCTCGATAGTACACCCTCACTGCCATTGCCTTCCCCCTTTTATATGGAATTTCAATCCATATAGATTCTACAGCAGATTTTGTTTCCTGCAAAACTATAATCCTTTCTGAGTCAATGCCCTCTCTAACATAGAGCGCAACCCCTCCACCAATTTGATCAGCTCTATCATTACGATATAGTTTGTACCCAGGTATCACAGTGTCCCACCGGTTGTCCTCCTTCCACCATGTCTCTGATATTCCAATCATATCTAACCTTTCATTTAGTGCTATATATTCTAACTCTCCCATCTTGTTCTTTAGACTTCTAGCATTTGCATACAAGCATTTTAGAGAATGTATTTTATTCATGTTAATTTGGCTATTGTTAGACATGGGTAAATTGGGATCTTTAAGCTCTGTCTGCTCCATTCTTGAGGGCATTTGGGCTACTTTACTCTTTTGTGGAACCTCTCTGCTTTTGGTAGTATCCTTCAGGGATACATTCTTCCGAACCATCCGCTATTGGGCGACTGTCGGCTTTCCCCTAATATCTAGTTTTAAAGATGCTCTATCTCCTTTTTAAAGGTTAATGCCAGCAGCCTGGTTCCATCCCGGTTAAGGTGAAGCCCATCCCTTCGGAAGAGCCCCTCCTTTCCCCAGAATGTTCCCCAGTTCCTAACAAATCCAAAACCCTCATTTCTGCACCATTGTCTCATCCACGCATTGAGACTCCGGAGCTCTGCCTCCCTTTTGGGTCCTGCGCGTGGAACAGGAAGCATTTCGGAGAACGCTACCATGGAAGTTCTGGATTTCAACTTCCTACCTAAAAGCCTAAATTTTGCCTCCAGAACCTCCCTACCACATTTTCCTATGTCATTGGTACCGACATGTACCAAGACAGCAGACTCCTCCCCAGCACTATCTAAGACCTTATCTAGGTGGCGCGTGAGGTCCGCTACCTTCGCACCAGGGAGGCATGTTACCAGGCGATCCTCACGTCCACCAGCCACCCAGCTATCTACATGCCTAATGATCGAATCACCAACTATAACGGCTGTCCTAAGACTTCTCTCATGGGCACATGGCGCTGGAGAAACTTCCTCGGTGCGAGAGGGTTTTATATTATTTATTTATTTATTTTATTTATTACAATTTTTTATATACCGCACTATTCGGCATCAGCGCGGTTTACAGATAACACAAAAGACCAGAACGACAGGTTGTTCGGTGTTACATATAACAGGAGAATCAACTTGGAAAAAACATGGGGGAACTATTTACATAGAATATAAAATCTGATGACTAGATAACATGATCAAACATGATCGAACTATTTACATAGAATAGATACATTAGCATGGATGCTAGGATTTTGGTGGAATTAATATGTTGCACTTCATAAAGGGTAGTATTTGATAAATAAGTTAAATTTAAGGGCCTTTCTGAATTGGACTAGGTCGGTTATGGAGGACATCACCTGGAGGACAGGTCCTAGTTACAGGATCACTTCCTGCCACACCAGGGTGATGCTCTCCTGTCACATGACCTCTCTCCTCCATGGCAACAGGGGTGCTGCCAGACTGGAGGTGGGACTTCAGGACTATATCCCTGTAGGTCTCGTCTGTGTACCTCTCTGTCTGTCTTATGTTTTCCAAGTCTGCTACTTTAGCCTCTAGAGAACGGACTTGTTCCCTGAGATCAAAGAGCTCCTTGCACCTAGTGCACACGTAAGACCTCTCACCAACTGGGAGAAAATCATACATGTGACACTCAATGCAAAAGACTGGAAAGCCCCCATCCCGCTGCTGGACTGCTGTCTGCATCTTAGTTTTAAGTTTGTGTCTAGATCTTTAGGTTCTTACTTACTAGGGGTTGCTATGGGTATTTATACCAATAAAACTGTACCTAATACGTTTAATATACCTTGTTCACCTGAAGCTTAATTAATCTCAGGTCCTTAGTGTATGACTGATTTGGGTAATGAGCTTCACCTGAAAGCACCTCCTGTCTTTTAAGATGTGTAAGTACCTATAAAGCTATGATTATCCCAGGAGTGGGTGGGTGTGGGGAGGGAGGGAAATAACACTTATTAAAAGAGGGCTGCTACACAGTACCCTGTCTTGTGCTGCTGAGGTAAGCTAAATTCTGATTTGATTTAAATTATAGCTCTTAGCTGCTGCTAGGCTCTAACTTCTTTTTTTTTTTTTTTAATTCTTTATTTTCGTTTTATAACAACAAAGGAAAGGAAGACATACAGCTAAAAGACAAATACATAACGTGTAATACATACACCAAAGTAAACCCCTACCACCCCCCTCCCCCCTGCTTCTTCTCTAGAAACTAAGCATTCCCGAAGCGGGCGTGTACGTACATTATTATATTACAAAACCTAACGGTGATCTAAAACATGATGAGTGCACATTATACAGGCATATTGGAGCAATGAGCAGATTGTACATAATCATTAAGCATCTGCCATTTAGACAAGCAAGAGTGAGTTTGGACATGGGGAATAGCCCTCCGAGGTATCTGCTCATATTTACTATATAAGCAGACGAGATTCCACCATTCATTGACAGTAAGTCGAGAGCTATCCTTCCAATTCCTCGTGATTAAGCATATGGCTATACCTAGCATGAAATCAAGGAGAAAGCGACCCTTCTTAGGAAGAGAGGGGACCTCCGCCGCAGAGCGGAGTCCCACGACCTTCCAAGAGAGAGGTTCATGAAAGTGTAAGATAGATTGAATACGACCCCAGACCCGCCCCCAATAGACCTGCAGTTGAGGACATTCATAAATAACATGAGCGAAGGATCCCACAGCAGTATGGCAAGACCAACACAGGTCCCTAGCATTTGGGTTCCATTTGGCTATTTTTTCTGGGGTATAAAAGCATCTGTGTGCAAAGAAGAAGAGAGTTTGGGTGACAGAGGCAGACCGGGAAACCCGCACTACCTTACTCCAAAAAACGCTCCATTGCACAGGAGTTATAGTGATTTGCAGTTCGCGCTCCCAGGCTTGTTGGGCTCTAAAAGTGTCCGTATCTGTACCCTGACAAAGTATTTTATAGAAATTAGAGGCTACCCCACGTGTACTACTAATGGAGTGAACTATCTCTAATAGCCCATCCTCAGTAGGGGCAGAGGGCGGCATGATTCGAGCACTTTTGAGGCAGTGTTGAAGCTGCATCAATTGAAAGTAGTGTTTCGCTGGTAACGCAAATTCCTTTTGTAAATCCGAAAAGGTTTTCCAACGAGCTGCGGAGAAAAGCTGTTGGGGTGTCCAGATCCCCCTGGAGTACCAGGGTTTCCAGGCTATTGTTCTATTTAGGACTTGAATTCTGGGGTTATTCCATAGCGGGAGTCCGTCCTGAGGACATACATTCGGGCCCAGTGATAGAATGAGAGTGTTAAAGGCCGCAAGAGTATCGACAATCATTGGTGGATGGCGGGTGCCTACTTGATAGGACATACCGGGGAGATGGGTCAACGGAATTGGGTTACTAAGCTCCTCTTCTATGTCAAGCCAAACTGGTCGGCGGTCTGTTGAGGTATCTAGCCATCGGGCACCTTGCTTAAGTAGAAAGGCTTGATGATATCTAAGAAAATCAGGAAATCTGGTACCCCCTCGTTCCTTTGCAGACTGCAGTTTATGTTTAGCTATCCTTGGTGGCTTGCCCTGCCAGAGATAACGGACGAGAAGGCCCTCAATATCTTTATAAGTATGTAGCGGAAGTAAGCATGGTAGCATTTCTAAAATGTAGTTCACTTTGGGGACTATCATCATTTTCACAGTGTCTAAGCGGCCCCACCATGTGAGAGATAAGGGAGACCAACGATTTGTGAGTTCACGGACTTTGGAGACTATCTCTTTGGCATTAAAACTGATAGTGTCTTCTAAAGGAGAACAGTAATGGACCCCGAGATACTTCACCATACGGGATTGCCAGAGGAAGGGAAAGGCCTGCATGTCAGCTTCATGTACCCAGCGGTTCAGTGGGAATGCTACAGATTTGGTCCAGTTAATTTTATAGCCCGATAATTGTGAGTATCCGTCAATCAGATCCAAGACAGCTGGAACCGAATCGAGGGAAACGAAGAGCATAAGGTCATCTGCATATGCAGAGAGTTTAATCTCCCTATGACTAAAGGGGACACCTCGAATACGTGCAGACTGTCTAATAAGGAGGGCTAGGGGTTCAAGAGCGAGATCAAAAAGCATTGGTGATAGGGGGCAACCTTGACGCGTGCCTCTTTGGAGGTTAAATGGTTGAGATTTGATGGCGTTTACACAAATACTGGCGACAGGTTGAGTGTACATGACTTGGAGATATCGGAGGAAGCCCTCTCCAAAGCCATACCATCGGAGAACTGCAAATAAGAAGGGCCATTCTAGACGATCAAAGGCTTTTTCGGCATCCAGGGAAAGACCCACCCATGGATGGTCGAGATTGGCAGCACTAGATAACACATGGCACAAGGTCCGAGCATTGTCAGCAGTTGATCTGCCGGGTATAAAACCGCATTGATCGGGGTGAATTAGGGTAGCCATCATGTCGGATAGCCGGGTGGCCAAGATCGTCGCGAAGATCTTATAGTCGGCATTAAGTAGGGAGATTGGACGGTAGTTGGCGGTCAGTAGCGGGTCCCTGCCTTCTTTCTCAAATACAACCACATTAGCTGTAGAAAAGGATCCCAAAGAGGATGTATCTACCGCAAGGGCAGTAAAATAGAGTTTTAAATAGGGGACTAAATCTGCACTGAACGTTCTGTAGAATTCGGTCGGGAGACCATCGGGCCCGGCGGCACGGCCCGAGGCTGTTCGTTTTAGGGCAGATTGGATCTCTGAAGTAGAGAAGGGTTCATCCATTGCAGCTCTATCAACTTCAGAGAGGGTCGGCCGCTGAATGCCAGAGAGCAATCGCTCGAATGTCTCTGACGAGAACTCACATTCAGATTGATATAGGCGGGTATAGAAATCCCGAAAGAGCTCTACAATATCGGAGTCTGTGGTCACTATGCCCCCTCCCTGTGGAGCTCGAAGGGCCGCAACGCGTTTGGCTTCTTTTTGACCTTTCAAGGCATTGGCTAAGAGTCGACCGGCTCGGTTATTTTCACGATAATATGTCCCTCGCTGAAGCTCAATACTCTTAGAAGCTGCAGTTGAGAGGATTGAATTATATTGAAAACGGAGACGCTGTAATCGAATTAATACACATGGGTCAGTGCGTGAAGTTAGAACTCGTTCGCCTGCTTTTATTTGTTGGTCTAGTATGAGCAGCTGCTGTTTACGTTGTTTCCGCAGGCGGATTTGATAGCTAGTGATCGTTGCCCGAATGGCCGCTTTGAAGCCCTCCCACCAAGCCCAATTCGCAGTATCTTGGGGTAGATTAAAATGGAAGTAATTCTGTATGGCTACTCGAATTTCTGATTGGAACTCAGGCTGAGTTAACAGGGCTCTATCAAAGAACCAGGCTCCCGAGTTTCCCTGGGGTGCAGTAGTGTGTAATTGGAAGGAAATGGCAGCATGATCTGAAATATGTTGGGAGTGAATCTTTGCAGTGTCCACCTGAGGAACTAACAGTTTTGAGATTAGAAAGAAGTCTATGCGAGACTGAGAGTTATGAGGGGAGGAGAAGAAGGTGAAGTCAAGCTCATTGGGGTGTAGTAATCTCCATAGATCAACTAAAGCAAGATCCTTGATCAGGGAGGTAAGCGTAGCGTGACTCTTGGGGGGACCACTCGTCCTAGGCGGCTGTTTGTCAATCAGGGGATCAAGGACTAGATTGAAATCCCCCCCAATGATCAATGAAGTATTAGCAGAAGCCTGCGCAACCTGAGCAATGGTAGCAAAAAAGGCAGGGTCATCAGCATTAGGAGCGTAAAGGCATATACATGTAACTTCCAGGTTACCTATCTTAAGGTGAACTCTAGCCCATCTACCTGCTGTATCTGAGCTAGTCGCAATAACAGTAGCATGCAAAGATTTCCTAACCAGTATGGCAACCCCACATTTCTTAGAAACGGCTGGGGAATAAGCGGCCACCATGTAAGGTTTAATATTGAGTTTAAGAGTTTCCTTCGAATTTAAATGCGTTTCTTGGAGAAAAATCAGATCCGCAGCTTCCTGACTGAGGTAGCTTAGGATTTTCTTCCGTTTTATCGGATTATTGATGCCTTTTACGTTCAATGAAAAAATCTTACATGGTGCCATCAATCGGTAGTAGACATTTTAGGTAAGGGCGCTTGATAACATAAAACATAAGCAGAATCTGTACAACAATGTCATAATCACCGAGTATGCTGGCTAATACACCCCATATTGAAAAGTATGTACCAACGTATCTTAGAGAAGAAGCAAAACCCCCAAAGAATATGGCGACCATATGTCTGCGGGAGGAGGCCCTAGAGAGGAAATAGAAGACATGTAAAAAAGAACAGAAACACCAGAGTCCATAATAACACTGTCTCTGATACTCATCGAGGCTACTGTGGGTAGATGGAGTCGGGTCACAGATACCATCAAGAGTAAGGCAACAGACTGCCAACGCCAGACTCTTGGCTAGGCTGCGGCAGATCCAATATGGCAGGTACAGCGGATAGAAGGAGACTTGCAGGAACAGTCTGGAAGTCAGCGCATCAAGTCGGCTTCTTTGGAATCCAAAAACTCCGCTAGTAGATCAGGGTCCTCGAATGTTCTTGTCTGATTGTGAAGCGTGACTCGGAGCTTGGCCGGGTACATCAGGCCATAGCGTGCTTGTAGTTGTTGAAGCCTCGGCCGGAATTCCAGAAAGCGCTTTCGGCGGTCGACTGTGGGTTTAGACAAGTCGGGATAGAAGGAGATCTTGTGGCTCTCAAACTCCATATGGCCCTTTGCCCGAGAGGCACTTAGAATTTGCTCCACGTGTTGATATCTCAGTAGTCGAAAAATGATAGGCCGCGGGGTCTTCCTGTTGGGCGTTATGCTGGTGGGTACACGATGAGCGCGATCAATCTCCAAATCTTTGGTAAAGGTGATTTGGAGCAAGGAAGGGAGGATTTTGCATAAGAACTCTTTCATGTCTCCCGATTCCGCTCCCTCCGGTATGCCCACGAGTCGTATGTTGTTGCGGCGCGCTCTATTATTGCCATCTTCCACCTCTTTCTGCAAGGCCCGCACCTGTCGTTCAACTTTGTCGAGTTTGGACAACCGGGCCGCATGGGAGTCCAATATGCCCTCCATTTTGTCCTGACGCGAAGAAAGCCCTTCTAGCTTGCTTTTCAGCACACCAAAATCGTCCCGCAGCGCTCGGAGTGCTTCACCGTTTGCCTGCACAAGGTTTTTGACCCCTCTAATCTCAACGAGGATTTCCTGCTGCATTTCGGGGCCCTCGCACAAGGCCGGCCCCTTCTGCGGGGACGGAGGTTCGGTTTTGGAGCGTTTGCCGTGAGAAGCCGCTGGAGACCCAAATTCCAGGCGCGTTGGTTTGGTCCCCGCCATCTCACCAATGTGCCCCGGCAAGATCAGAGTAGAAGTTCCAAAAATGTGAGGTGTTAATTCAGGATTCTTCGTAGGCCTCTCGGGAGCCTCAGCGTTATGCGACCATCCCGCTGGACATCAGGCTCCGCCCCCCACTAGGCTCTAACTTCTTATGAAATTTAAACTACAAGCTCTCTGCTGGGTTCTAAATTTAACCAGAAAGCTCTCTTCTGTGTTTAAAAATATCTGTGAGTAATCACAGAGTCATTGGTTACTTTTACTCAGACTTTATACACCTCAAAGAAAAAAGTTGTACTGTCCCTTTGAAAGTTGCTTTGGTAAAAGTTATCCACAGCAATATGTTTGCTTTTGCAGGGACAAAGTATCCCCAAAAAACAATGTGGCTCACACTATTCTGTGTGATAATTCTCTATTCTGCAAGATAATCGCAGGCATTGATGACATCCGTCAAGGATTTGCTCTCATCTTTCTGGACATCGCTGCAGCTTTTGATTCAGTAAATCACGAGCTTCTATTAGGACGACTGATTGACAAAGGAGTGGCCTAGTGGTTGGGGCAAGGTACTTCAGGCCGGAAGGTCGGGGGTTCAAATCCCACTAGAGGACAGCAACCTTGGGCCGGAAGGACTGGGGTTTCTAGTCCCACAGGTGCTCCTTGTGGTCTTGGGCAAGCCACTTAACCCTCCATAGCCCATGTTCCCTGTAAAATAGTTCTCTGTGTGCTGTGCTTTCCTGTCTAATCAATGTGTTTATACCTCAAAAATTTCCTGTCATGATTTGACAATTTCCAATCTGTAATCAAACCGCTGCTGATCGCTGGAAGTAGCGGTATACAAATGTATACTAAATAAATACTAAATAAAATTAATGGACGAGCGCTCGAATGGTGCAGATCCTACCTTTCCGAAAGATGGCAACATGTTCGTTCTGGAGGGATAAATTCTGAACCTTTCCACCAAAGTCAAGGAGTCCCACAAGGATCCTCCCTTTCGGCGCTCTTGTTCAATATTTACATGCAGCCAATTTGTAATATCATCCGGTCCTTCAATGTTGACTGCATGTTATATGCAGACGATGTCCTGCTCTACATACCCTTCTCTACTGAGCATCTGGACCTCTCCCCACTGATGAGTTGTTTCAATGCAATATCTGACTGGCTTCTCTCTCAAAACCTCAGAATACAACATAAGAAAACGGAAGTACTCTTCATTACAAGGAACCCCAACTTTACCCCACCGCAATATCTTAAAGTAAAAGAAGCTGAGCTGCACTCTAAATCCTCAATAGGATACCTGGGAGTCACCTTAGATCAACGCCTGGATATGAAGGCCCACATAGGAAACATAGTCAGATCGGTCTACTACAAGATCCGCTCACTTAGGCATCTATGTTCCATCCTTGAACCAACTGACTTTCGGACAGTTTTCCAGGCGTTGGTCATACCTCATACCTCATTTTGACTATGCCAATGCCATATTACAAGGTCTTCCCCAATCTACTTTAAACCCGCTGCAGCTAGCCATGAATGCGGCAGCAAGAGTCCTCCACGGAGCCTCCAGGAGCGACCACGTGACGCCTCTGCTGATACAGCTGCATTGGCTACCCATTCATGCAAGAATTGTTTTCAAGACCTTGATAATCACTTTTTTTTTTTTTTTAACTTTTATTTTCATTTTGGAACATCGAAACAAAAGGACATACAGAATATAAGACATGAACAAATAATATTATACAATCACGGACAGTAAACCCCCACCACCCCCCTCCCCCCCTGCTTCTTCTCTGGGATACGTAACAATCCAGTATCGGGTGTATATACAGATTAGTATCTTTCGAGGTAATATAATTATCTGCAACATGATGAGTGTGGCTATACGGCTATATTGGAGCACCTGGCAATCTGAACATAGTCATTAAGCATCTGCCATTTAGACAAGTGAGAGCAGTCCTGAACCTGGAATGCCATCCGACGAGGTATCTGCTCATACGTACTATATAAACAGACAGAATTCCACCATTCGGTAAAAGTTAGGCGGGAGCCATTCTTCCAATTTTTCGTGACTAAGCATACAGCTATGCCCAACATAAAATCTAGGAGGAAGCGGCCTGTCCTGGGAAGAGAGGGGATCCCCGCCACAGAGCGGAGTCCCACAATCTTCCAAGAAAGGGGCTCCCGGAAGTGTAGGATACTTTGTATTCGGTCCCAAACCCGCCCCCAATATTGCTGTAGTGCTGGACATTCATAAATAACATGGGCAAAGGTACCCACCGCTGTATGGCATGACCAACATCGATAGCTTGTATTGACATTCCATTTGGCCATCTTCTCAGGAGTATAAAAGCATCTATGGGCAAAATAGAAGAGCGTTTGAGTGACAGAGGCGGATCTGGAGACCCGCACCACTTTGCTCCAGACTATCTTCCATTGCTGGGGAGTTAAAGTGACGTGCAATTCGCGCTCCCATGCCTGCTGGGCCCTAGGGGTGTCCCTGCCGGGACTATGAGTGAGTATTTTATAAAAGTTAGATGCCACCCCTGGTAAGCTCCCGATACAACGAATCACATCTGACAGCCCTTCCTCGCCAGTATCAGAGCGCGGAATGACCCGAGCGCCTTTAAGGCAATGTTGGAGCTGCACCCATTGAAAGTAATATTTCGCTGGTAGACCAAATTCCGTTTGTAAAGCGTTAAAGGTTTTCCAGCGATCCCCAGCAAACAGCTGCTTAGGTGTCCAAATCCCCCTGGAGTACCAGGGTCTCCATGCTATCGTTTTTTTGTTAATTTGAAATCGAGAGTTATGCCAAATCGGGAGATGGTCCAGGGGGGCACGCCTGCGGACCCAGAGATTGAATAAGGGCATTAAAGGCCACTAGAGTGTCTGCAACCATTGGTGAATGGCGGGAGTCTGAATGATGGCACATTCCGGGGAAGTAGGCCAGCGGAACTGGTCCACTGAGCTCTTCTTCAATATCTAGCCACACCGGGCGGCCTGCTGCCGGGGTATCCAACCAACGGGCACCTTGCTTTAAGAGGAAGGCCTTATGATATTTGAGAAAATCTGGAAATCTAGCTCCTCCTCTCGCTTTATCAGATTGCAAGTGTTGTTTAGCTATCCTGGGTGTTTTACCCTGCCATAAATAACGGATAAGAAGGCCTTCTATATCTTTGTAAATGTGTCGGGGCAGTAAACATGGTAGCATTTCGAGGATGTAGTTCACCTTAGGAACTATCATCATTTTCACTGTTTCCAAGCGGCCCCACCATGTAAGGGTTAGTGGAGACCACCGATTGGTAAGTTCACGGACTTTGGAGATTATCGCCTTGGCGTTGAAACTAATAGTATCCTCTAAAGGATAACAATAAGAGACCCCGAGATATTTCACCATACTATGCTGCCAGAGAAAGGGAAAGGCTTGCATGTCGGCCGCATGTACCCGGTGGTTAAGTGGGAAAGCAACCGATTTGGTCCAGTTGATCTTATAGCCCGAGAGCTGCGAATACCTGTCTAGTAATTCTAAGACTACTGGGACCGAGTCCAGAGTTATAAAAAGCATAAGATCATCTGCATAAGCGGAGAGTTTGATCTCTCTGTGTCTAAAGGGGGCACCTCGGATGTCTGCGGACTGCCTAAGTAACAGGGCTAGAGGTTCGAGCGCTAAGTCAAAAAGCAAAGGAGATAGGGGGCACCCTTGGCGTGTACCTCTTTGAAGGCTGAATGGCTGAGATTTGGTAGCATTCACACAGATACTGGCTGTGGGTTCGGCATACATGACTTGAAGAAACCGGAGAAAGCCCTCCCCAAAGCCGTACCAACGGAGAACAGCAAATAAGAAGGGCCATTCGAGACGGTCGAAGGCTTTCTCGGCGTCTAGGGAGAGGCCAACTAGTGGTAGATCTAGGCTTGCAGCATTAGTCAAAACATGACATAAAGTCCTAGCGTTGTCGGCAGTGGATCTTCCGGGTATAAAACCACATTGATCAGGGTGGATTAGTGTAGACATTTGGTCAGATAGTCGAGAGGCTAAGATAGTCGCAAAAATTTTATAGTCTGCGTTAAGAAGGGAGATTGGGCGGTAGTTAGCTGTTAACAGCGGATCCCTCCCTTCTTTTTCAAATACTACCACATTCGCCGCCGAAAAGGATCCCAAGCAAGATGTGTCTTCAGCCAGAGCAGTGAAATAGAGTTTTAGGTGGGGGGCTAGATCAGCACTGAACGTTTTATAAAATTCGGCCGGAAGACCGTCAGGGCCTGCGGCGCGTCCCGAGGCCATACGTTTAAGGGCAGAGTGAATTTCATTAGTAGAGAAGGGTTTATCCATCGCAGCCCTATCCTCTTCAGAGAGGGTCGGCCGTTGGATTTCGGATAATAATCGCTCAAAAGCCTCTGACGTGAAGTCACATTCTGATTTATAAAGACGAGTATAAAAATCCCGGAAGAGCTCTACTATCTCTGTATTATTTGTCACTATGTCCCCTCCTACCGGGTTTCGGAGAGCCACTACCCGCTTGGCTTCTTTTTGACCTTTCAAGGCATTAGCTAAGAGTCTACCAGCACGGTTGCTCTCCCGATAGTACAGCCCTTTCTGCGATGCGATATTTTTAGAGGCTGCAGCAGACAGGATTGAATTATATTGAAAGCGTAGGCGTTGCAATCGTAACAACACACAGGGATCAGTGCGGGAAGTAAGAACCCGTTCCCCAGCTTTAATTTGTTGCTCTAATATTAGTAACTGTTGCTTACGCTGTTTCCCCAAGCGAATTTGATAGCTAGTAATGGTTGCACAAATGGCAGCTTTAAAGCCCTCCCACCAAGCCCAGCCCTTGGTATCATGTGGTAAGTTAAAATGGAAATAGTCCTGAATGGCGGCCCGAATATCTAACTGAAACTCTTGTTGCTCTAGCAGGGTCCTATCAAAAAACCAATTTCCCGGATTCCCACTGGGCAGGTTAGCGTGCAACTGGAAGGAAATGGCAGCATGGTCTGAGATATGTAATGGGTGAATCATCGCTGTGTCTACCTGAGATACCAGCACTTTAGATATTAGGAAAAAATCTATTCTGGACTGTGATAGATGGGGGGGAGAATAGAAAGTAAATTCCAGTTCAGCAGGATGCAACAATCTCCAAAGATCCACTAAAGCGAGATCTTTGATCAAGGAGGTGAGTGTGAGGGAGCTCTTGGGCAGGCCACTCGTTCTAGGCGGTTGCCTGTCTATCAGAGGATCGACGACTTGATTAAAGTCGCCACCTATTATCAGTGAGGTGCTAGCAGAGGCCTGCGCAACCTGAGCAATGGTAGCAAAAAAGGCAGGATTATCTACATTGGGGGCATATATACATATACATGTTAGTTCAAGGTGTCCAATTTTAAGATGGACGCGGGACCATCTGCCCTCCGTGTCAGAGCTAGTGGCAATAATGGTGATAGGCAAGGATTTTCTCACCAGAATAGCTACCCCACATTTCTTAGAAACAGCCGGAGAGTAGGCAGCGACCATGTAAGGTTTAATATTGAGTTTCAGAGTTTCGGTAGAATTTAAGTGCGTTTCCTGAAGAAAAACCAGATCCGCCTTTTCATGACTTAAATAACTAAGGATTTTCTTTCTTTTAATCGGGTTGTTGATTCCCTTTACGTTCAATGAAAAAACCTTACATAGGGCCATAAGACATTGTTATACATTTGAAGTAAAAGCGCAGGCGAGTATGAAATATATACCACATCTGTACATCTATTTCATACACATCAATTAAGATACCAGATACACCCCATATGAGAAAACAAGCACCGAAGTGCCCCAGAGAAGAAGCATAACCCCAAATATAAATGGCGACCATATGTCTGCGGGAGGAGGCCCAAGAGAGTGCGGTTGTAGTATTCGAACCCTTCTGTTATTATAGTTTCCGATCTCCACCGAAGTAGCTGTGGGCATGATAGAGCAGGGCCATCAAGGCGAGTGAAAGCCAAGACTGTAAATTGCCAAGGCAGTCTCTAAGGTAGAGAGCGTCCGAAAACAATATGGCGGGTTTTAACCAACATAAGGTCAATTAACTAAGTGTTCCTTGGATCAACGCATCTGATCTGCCTCTTTGGACTCCAAAAATTCCGCAAGTAATTCAGGATCATCAAATGTTCTGGTCTGGTTGTGCAGCGTTACCCTGAGTTTAGCCGGGTACATCAGGCCATAGCGAGCTTGCAGTTGTTGTAGCCTCGGTCGAAATTCCAGGAATCGCTTTCTACGATCAACCGTGGGCTTAGCCAAATCAGGAAAGAAGGATATCCGGTGGCCCTCAAACTCGATGGGGCCTTTTGCGCGAGCGGCATTCAGAATTTGCTCAGCATGTTGGTATCTTAAGAGCCGAAAGATAATGGGCCGCGGGGTCTTCCGATTGAGCGCCATATTTGAGGGCACTCGATGAGCCCGGTCAATCTCCAGGTCTTTAGCGAATGTGATCCGAAGTAGGGAAGGAAGCGCCTTGCAAAGAAACTCCTTCATGTCTCCAGACTCAGCTCCCTCCGGTATGCCCACGAGCCGTATGTTATTGCGGCGGGCCCGATTGTTGCCATCTTCCACTTCTTTCTGAAGGGCCCGTATCTGGCGCTCTACTTTGTCAAGTTTCGCCAACCGGACCGCGTGTGAGTCCAGTATGCCTTCCATATTGTCTTGTCGTAGGGAAAGTCCTTCAAGTTTGCTTTGCAGCACGCCGAACTCTTCACGCAGCGCTCGGAGTGACTCCCCATTGGATTGCACAAGGTCTTTTACCCCTCGTATTTCAGTGAGGATCTCCTGCTGCATCTCGGGACCTTCCCGAGGTGCGGGCTGCTTCTGCGGAGACGGGGGCTCGGTTTTGGAGCGTTTACCATGGGAATTCGTTGGGGTCCCGAAATCTAGACGTGCTGGTTTGGTCCCCGCCATCACCCCAAGGTACCCCGGTAGAGTCAAAGCAATATTCAGAATTAAAGCGGTTCAAAATTCAGGAGTCTTGGTAGGCCTCTCGGGAGCCTCAGCGCTATGCGACTATCCCGCTGGACATCAGGCTCCGCCCCCCTTGATAATCACTTTTAAAGCTGTTCACAATCTCTCATCTGCATCCTTAACCACCCTCATCCATTCCACATCCCCAAATAGAATAAGAAGATCCACGGCTATAAACTCCCTAAAAGTCCCGAAGGCACTTACTGTTTGCACCAAATCGACAGCCAACAGGGCCTTCAGTCTCAGTGCCCCAAGATACTGGAATGCATTACCCCATGATATCCGGGCTATTAAGAACCTACCACAGTTTAGGAAAGCCCTCAAAGGCCACCTCTTCAACAAGTACCTTATAGAGCCCAACTGCATCCCCTAGAGCAGTGATGGCTAACCTTTTTGAGCCCGAGTGCCCAAACTGCCGCACAAAACCAAAGAATTTCCTCAAAGTGCCAGCACGTCAATTTGCATAAATATTTGCATAATGCTAACATACACTAACTTTTAGTAAACATGTCTCTTAATGAGTGTATGGATAAAGACAGACTAAAAGATTTCTACATTACTATAATCCAGTGCCAACCGCCAGGCACATTAGGAACTACTACAAACACTGCCCATTTAGAACCAATAGCAAACCCGCCGTATCCTAACAGCACTACCAGGACTCACAAAGCACCATACCATACCTATCAAAAGGCAACACTGCAAATATTAAACCAATACATTTCAGAGAATAACAATACATGACCTACTGGGGAAAGAGAACAAGTGGCAATGTCAAAAAGGAATTACATAAACAGAATACCTCAGCTCAGTTACACAGTTGCAATTGCTCCAGCCACTTTCTTCTGGTTTCTTCATGTTTTCTGCTAACTCTCCATCATCTGCTGTCCATTTGTCCTTTCTTCTCTCTTCTAGTTTTTTTTTTCCATTCTCTCTCTCTACATCCGCTTTAACATACTAATCTTTCTCCTTTTGCTCTTTCCTCATTCCTATTTCATCCACTCAAATTTTACCCCTCCATCCTCAATCCCCACTTACTCTCCCAATCCCCGGCCAATTGTAGATGTTTTATCCCTCCCACACAAAATATTTTTCCCGGCTCCATTTTACTCTCCCAGCCCCATCCCATTCTAATCCTCCCCCAACATCAGCTCCCTTCTAGTTCCAGCCTCACCCAGCATCCATTCCCTTCTAGTCCCTGCATCAGCCCATTTCCAGTCCTAGCCCCCCATCACCCCATTTCCAGACAGCCCCATCAGCCCAAAGCCCATTACCAGTCCTAACCCCCCCCCCTAGCCCATTAGCAGTCCTAACACCCCCATAGCCCATTTCCAGACAGCCCCAATCAGCCCACAGCCCATTACCAGTCCTAACCCCCCCTAGCCCATTAGCAGTCCTAACACCCCCATAGCCCATTAGCAGTCCTAACCCCCCCCCATAGCCCATTACCAGTCCTAACCCCCCATCACCCCATTTCCAGACAGCCCCCATCAGCCCACAGCCCATTAGCAGTCCTACCCCCCCCAGCCCATTAGCAGTCCTAGCCCCCCCGCCCGCCCGCCAGCCCATTAGCAGTCCTAACCCCCCCAGCCCATTAGCAGTCCTACCGCCCGCCCGCCCATTAGCAGTCCTAACCCCCCCCATAGCCCATTACCAGTCCTAACCCCCCATCACCCCAATCCCAGACAGCCCCCAACAGCCCACAGCCCATTAGCAGTCCTACCCCCCCAGCCCATTAGCAGTCCTAACCCCCCCCAGCCCAATAGCAGTCCTACCGCCCGCCCATTAGCAGTCCTAACCCCCCCCCCCAGCCCATTAGCAGTCCTAACCCCCCCCTGGCAAATTTAAAAAAAAAAAAAAGTTGGCTCTGGCTGCTGCCGCTGCCGCGGCAGAATGCAATGTCCCGCGGGGCCCCCTCCGCCCGCTAAGCCCCTCTGCAAGGGCTTTCAGATTCGCGAGGGAGAGCGTCTCCCTCGCGTCTCTGTTAAGCCCGCAGGGGCTAATGGGAAATTTCCCATCAGTCCCTCGCGTCTAAAGGGGCTGATGGGAAATTTCCCATTAGCCCCTGCGGGCTTAACAGAGACGCGAGGGAGACGCTCTCCCTCGCGAATCTGAAAGCCCTTGCAGAGGGCCTTAGCGGGCGGAGGGGGCCCCGCGGGACACTGCATTCTGCCCTTGCCGCGTCCGCGGCAGCAGTCAGAGCCAGCTTTTTCTTTTTTGCGGACCTTCCCGCGTGCCAGCTGCAAGGCTTTCGCGTGCCACAGCTGGCACGCGTGCCATAGGTTCGCCATCGCTGCCCTAGAGCTTCAAGACACCCCCGATACCATTCTCAGACAAATTTATAGTATCTCAACAACACATCAAGTGGATACTCAAACCTATGACGTGGATTGTGTTTTCTATGCAACCTCTTTGATTATGACTCCATGTAGTAAGTTTTGTAAATAGTTTACCCCTGTTATCCAAGTTTTTGTTCCCTGTTATATGTAAACTCATACATGTTAACTGTACTGAGCATTTTGTTCCATGTAAACCGCGCTGATGCTGAATAGTGCGGTATATAAGAGACTGTAAATAAATAAATAAATGTACAATGTTTTGAAAATACAGAGCTGTGAACACTGTTGCCTCTTTTAACCTAACCCTATCTCTGAGTCCTCCAATTTTCCCCATGGTAAAAGTATGTATGTTCTTGTCCCTGTGTGTACATTTACATGGGGGTGGATTTCAGATAGCCCATTTACCTTAAATGGCTTTTGAAAATTGCCTTCTCCAGTTTTCTGAAAAACCATCCAAAGGCAAAAGTCCTTATTCGATTCATTGAGAGTCTCATCAGCATTGAGCTACATGGAAGTACTGTACCTATTGTATTTGATTGTAACTCGTCTTGAAATACTACTGGAAGGTGTAAGCTGAACAGTGCATTTTAGAAAGACGGCCCAGGCGGCGAGAGGGATATGCAAAGCACACATGTGGAACACAATTCAGATTTTAGAAATAATGCCGTGCATGTCCATGGGTATTCTGAAATTGTCACTTCTCTGTCTGCAGATATATATGTGCAGGGCCGGCCCAACCACTAGGCAAACTAGGCAGCTAGGTGGTCACCTAGAACAACCGCTTCTTGCTGGGGGGAGAGAGCAGGGGGACAGCAAAGAGCATCAACACTCAAAGCAAAGCAATTTGTACTGGCAGCCACACAAACTGAGTCATCAGTGTGTACTTTTACCTTCAAGAAAAATGGGCAATATACAAATACTCAATTTACCTTTGTAAGTGAATTTCCCCATTATGTATATACAGTATTTTCAAAGCAAAGTTGTTTTAATATTTAAAAGTATGATGTCCATATATGCATTTTTATAAGATTCTTCCTAGAGAGATGGTGCCAAGATGATTCCAATTGAGTTTAATAATGAAAATCTTGGTTGGGTGGTGCTAGGGGTCTAAATGCTAAGGATCTCAAAATACACCTTTTCAAGCAGCATTTTAGAAATACACGGGAACCAGTCAACATTTAATCCAACCTAACATTCTCCCTCAGTAATCAGGTGATCTTCCTCTCTTAACATAACTGTGATTGATTCCAATAACACTTGTAAATATACGCTGTAAATAGAGCAGGTGCTGCAAATAGCACACGTTCTGTAAATAGCGCAGACCTCTGTGATAGTGCACATTCTGTAAATGACAACAAAACATACTCTACACTCCTTGGTTAGCTTACCAGTTCCTATTCCTGCCTCGAGTCAGTGCTGTTCTCGGCTCTCTTTTTTATTAAGGTCTCCCTCAACCGGTGTTTGCGCCTTTTTTTGCCCGGGGGTCGTCGACCCCGTCTGGGTGCTCCTCACCATGTCTCCTGGTGGGTTCAAAAAATGTAACCACTGCAGTCAAACCATGTCAGTAACAGACACACATGACTGCTGCTTGCGCTGCCCAGTCCCAGACCATGATAGCACATTCTGTGACCTGTGCCAGGCCATGATGCCCAAAACCAACAGGAAAAGGTCGGAGTTGCAGGAGAAATTGTTCCCTGGCTTCCCCAACACCGAGCTCCAAGCCCAGTACATCCCGTGAGGCCCGAGCGTCCTCTGAGTCCTGCGGCAACGGCTCCTCCGAGAAGACCTTGGACCCAGAGAAAAGGAAGTCGTCTTTGAAGTCCACTGAGGTTGCACAAGAGAAACCTGGTAAAACTGCCTGGAGAGATTCGGGCGACTCCGAGAAGCGCCCTACCAAGGTCCTCAAGAAGGATTCCTCTGTTGGCAGAAACCGTGCAAGGTTCCTCGAGGCCGTAATCTTCGTCGAGGACGCACTCGCTAGAATTCTGGCACTGGGCCCAAGATCCTCAGTGCCCACGCTGAAAGCTACAGAGCCTTCTGTCTTAGAATCCAGAATGGCGGCCCTGGAGTAGAACATCACTGCTATCCTGACCCTGCAGCATGCGATAATGGCCGGTTCGTCCTCCCTGACGTCCGGGCCCTCAACTTTGAGGGAGTCCCCGGTCGTCGAGCCAAGCTCTGAGTGCCACCAGCCTCGGGTAAGCCCTCGGTGCTGGTTGAGATCCCGGTGCAGTTTTTCAGGCATCCAGTCCTCACCGGCTAGTGTCTGCAATTCGGACCCCAGGTCCTCCACATGCGCCGACCTTTTGATGCCAGCCTCGAGACGAGGAGTCACAGGACCTCGGATTTGTTGTCACTGCTAGACTCTGAGTGGGAGACAGACGACAAGGCCTCTTTGGACACCAAGGAGCACAGAGATATCCCCTCGGACCCATCGGACCCAGTCCCCGGTGCCACTCTTCTCCTGAGCATGTGGCCTTCCATGACTTCCTCAGGGACATGGCCAGAGCCCTCTTGTTGCAAACCGAGATGGAGGAAGATATGCCACCGAGGAGTTGGAGATTCTCCAGTATGAGTCTCCACCCAAGGAAACCCTCACATTGCCCGTACAACCAAGCCTCGAGAGGCTACTACTTGGGATCTGGGAAACATCAGCTTCTGTGCAGGAGTGAGCCAGCGCCGCAACACCATGTGCCAGGTCCTAAAGGGCCCATGGTTCCACAAACCCTAGCTCCCTCATAACTCCGTGGTCGTCGAGTTGACCATGCAGAAACTCAAAAGCCAGAAGACCCACTCCTCGGTTCCCCCCAGGAGGGAGGCCGGCCAGAGCCCTTGATACCCTCGGACGCAAGTGCTACCAGGGCTCGATGCTGGAGGTGCTGGATCCAGGCCTCTGAACTTTACATAGGCATGTATCTAAAGGCTCTGGCCCAAGAGCTGTCAGCATTGTGGCAGGCCTTGTCGGGGAACCCCTCCAACGGTTCCAGACCCTGGCCTTGGGGATCAAGGACTGTTCTAAGTTCCTCTTCCAGGCAGCCTATGATGACTTTGAGTCAGCAGCTCGGATCGCTGCGGTCAGCATCGGGGCCCAACGCCAAACCTGGCTGCAGTCCTCCAACCTCGAGCAAAGGGTCCAAGACAAACTGCTCAAGATCCCCATGCACTGGAGAGAACCTGTTCGGCAAACCCATGGCCGACAAAGTGGCTGAGATCGAGGCCGATGTTCTGACCCATCAGAGCTCTCCAAGAAGGCCTCATCCCATCCCAGCAAAAAAACATCAGGGAAGAGACCCGTTTACTTGAGGAAAAAGAGGTCCTTTGTGCAGGGTCACCAATATCAGCCCTTCTCAGGCCAACAGCAGGTTTCTCACCCCAAGAGGCAAGGGCACAGGGCTCAGAAGACAAAAGCACCTAAGCCTCAGACCCAAATTCCCACCCAGCCTGGGGGGGAGCTTTTGACTCTCATGGCAGGGCCTCCCCTCCGCCAGGAGGCCTTCACCACCCCACAGAGGGGGCGCCTAACACTCTTTGCCCACAGATCGGCTCCAGTCACCTCGGACCAGTGGGTACTGCAGGTGGTTAGGAAGGGATACCTCCTCCTCCTACAGCAGATTCCACCCAGGTTCTTTCCCGGAGAGCCGGTGCAATGCCCTCCTAAACCAGACCCTCATGCTTGCAGAGCTAGTAGGTATTCTCAGGAACAATGCAGTAGAGGCTGTACCCAAACACCCATGGGGCAAAGGCTTCTACTCCAGGTACTTCCTTGTCCCAAAGAGGACTGGGAGACTGGTGGCCTCAGGCCCATCCTAGACCTGCGAAACTTAAGCAAGTTTCTGGTGAGGGAGAAGTTCAAAATGCTCTCCCTTGGTACACTGCTGCCTTACCACTGCCAGGGATACTGGCTGTTCTCCTTGGATCTAAAGGATGCTTACACACACTTCCTGATGCACCCCTCCCACAGGCATTATCTAAGGTTCGTGGTAGGAGGAGGGCACTACCAATACAGAGTTGCTACCCTTCGGGCCCGGCCTCCTCACCGAGGGTTTTCACAAAATACTTAGCAGTGGTCACTGCCCACCTACGTCTGCAAGGGGCCTTTGTCTTCCCCTACCTGTATGACTGGCTTATCAGGGGCAGCACGGCCGCAGAGGCCCACCAAGCCACAGGGCGCGCAACCCTCCTGCTGCAGCATCTGGGGTTTATCATCAACTACCACAAATCCTACCTCTCTCCAGCCCAGAGCCTGGAGTTCATAGGTGCTCAGCTGGACACACTACAGGCCAAGGCTGTTCTCCCCAGGAAGAGGGCAGAATGCCTCAGACGGCTATTAGTAAAGCTACAACGCCGCTGGTCAGTGCCAGCTCATTTCCTCCTCCGCCTGCTGGACCATATGGCCTCCATGGTCTATGTGACCCCACTAACACATGCGGGGGCAGCTCAGTGGTGCCTCCGCTTGCAGTGGACACAAGCCACAGTCAGACTGTGGAACAGGATCAGGGTGACTCACCAGCTGGCAGAGTCCCTAGACTGGTGGCAACTTCTCCGCTACCCCCCTGGGCAGCAATGCCCTTCCAGACATCTGTGCCCCAGAGGATCCTGACCAAGGACTCGCTCCCCCCTCCCTCCTAAGTTGGGCAGGGGGGGCACACTGCAAGGACAGCCACAGACAAAGGCAGCTGGTCCTAGGCAGAATCTCTGTTACAGATCAATCTCCTGGAGCTCAGGGTGATCTTCCGGGCACTATGGGCAATTCACCACCGCCTGCCAAATCAGTCTGTACTGATTCAGACAGACAAGCAAGTCGCCATGTTTTATGCCAACAAGTAAGAGGGGGGGGGGGTCACAAGGTTGTACTCCCTCTGCCAGAAGGTGGTGACCCTCCTTTTCTTTGCAGCTCGCAACAACATGCTCCTGCATGCGGTTCACCACCTGGGCCAGTAAAACCTCCTGGCAAAAAGGCTGAGCAGGGTCCTCTGACCACATGAGTAGCACCTAGACCCTAGAGTGGCCTCTTGGCTCTTCTGCCTCTGGGGCAGTCCCATGATGGACCTATTCACCATCCTGGACAACATTCAGCTGCCCTGCTTCTGCTCGCAGCAACCACACCCAGAGAGCATGGACAGAAGGGCCTCCTCTATGCTTTTCCACTGATCCCTCTAGTTACCAAGACCCTCTTCAAGGTCCAGTGCGAGGGGGCATCACAAATACTAATTGCCCCCAAGTGGCCCGGACAACCCTGATTCCCTGATTGCTGTTCTCTCTGTCAGCGACATTCCCAGTCCCGCTGGACCGGGCCCCAGACCTCCTGTCCCAGGAAGGGGGCTCCCTCTTGCACCCCAATTTGTGGTCTAACGCCAGCAGCGTGGCTGCTGAAAGGATAGCAGTGGCTCCTTTCAACCTCCCAAAGGAGGTCCTGCTAGCCTCTTGAAAGCCCTCCACCAGGCGAGCTTACACCTTTAAATGGCAAAGATTCTCAATGTGGTGTGCGGAAAGACAGGAGAACCTGTTCTCCTGCCAGGTGCAATTAGTGCTCCAGTACCTACTGCATCTGTCACACACTGGGCTAAAGTCCAACTCAGTGAGAGTGCACCTGAGTGCAATAGCGACACACCACCACCCTATCGAGGGAAAATCCCTCTCAGGTCAGCCCCTGGTCTCTCAGTTCCGCCGGGGCCTCCTGTTATCTAAGTCCCCTGTCTGCCCTCCGGCGGCAGAGTGGGACCTCAACGTGGTGCTTTTTCAGCTCACCAGATGACCATTCGAGCCTCTAGCCACTTGCCAACTGAGATCTTTCATGGAATGTTGCCTTACTGGTGGCCCTCACATCTGCCTGAAGAATAAGTGAACTTCAGGCCCTGGTGGCGGAACCACCATATACAAGATTCTGCAAGGACAGGTTGGTGCTCTGCACACACCCCAAATTCCTCCCAAAGGTGGTATCTCCTTTCCCCCTCAACCAGGAGGTGGTTCTTTCCATCTTCTCCCCACCACCTCATGCCGGTTGGGAGGAAATTATACTCATACACTGGATTGCAAACAAGCCCTATCCTTCTATCTACAGTGGACTCAGAGCCATCACAAAGCTTCTCAGCTTTTCATTTCTTATGATCCCAGCAGGCTGGGGTTTCTTGTGACTAAGCAAACTCTGTCCACTTGGGTGGTGGACTGTAATGCCCTCGCCTATGAGTGAGCTGTGCTGTCCCTGGAACACTGAATCACAGCGCAGTGCATAAGAGTGATGGCCACATTGGTGGTGAACCTGTACTCTGTGCCGGTGTCAGAGATCTGCAAGGCTACCACATGGTCTTCAATCCACACGTTTGCAGTTCACTACTGCCCAGAGATAGAGTCCCATTGGGACAGTGTCTTCAGCCAGGCGGTACTCCGTAATCTTTTCAGGGTGTAGGCAACTCCTGCCCTCTGATCCTTCTGTGTTCAAGCTATTGGAGTGATGATGCCGCTGGACGCTATGGACTTGCAGTGTCTTTCAGTTCGGAACTCATCTTCTGCAACTCACGGCTACACAACAGACAGGTCAGTTGGGTGACTGGGGAAGAATTGGCAAAATGAGTGTATTGCTAAGCATAAGGTCGTCTTCTATCCAGCAAGCGCTTCCACATCCGCAAAGATATGGAGTCAGTGAAGATAAGACTCAGGGCCATGCGGAAAACTCTGCCCTGATTGCTGCAGCTCTGCTGGCAGGAATAGCAGCGACAACAAGGTAGATCATGGCAGTCATGGCATAAATGTCACTCAAAGGGATGGAACCTCAGATTGCAGTCTGCAGTGTTGAAGGTCATGAAGTACACACCAACACAATGCATCCATGATGAGCACTCCATGGTCCCGCTACACCTCATGTTCCATCAGGGCTTCACTGGTCACCAGATGCACTGCCACAGCAGCCAGGGCATAGGCTAGAATCGTGACATGCAGCAGAGAGCCCTTCATAGCTGCTGGCATATGTTGTACAGTGGGTCTGAGGTGTGTCCCATAGAACATGGTATATACAAACATATGGAGTGGCAGCATGGGGGGTGGGGTATAAGAAAGGACCTGGGACCCACAGAATGGGCCATATGAACAGAAAGAAGCAGTGTAGGGGACTCAGCCATGTCAGGATGCCGATAAATTGCGGATGGTAATGGCATGAGAAGGTGGAATACTAGAGTACTACACAGGTGCCCCTGTCAGCACACAGGCACTTGTAGGCCACAACTGTATGCAGGATCGTGATGCCAGTCAGTGAAATTTTATTTATTTATTTATTTATTTACATTCTCTTATATACCGCGCTGTTCTGCATCAGTGCGGTTTACATTGAACAAACTGAAATTACATTGAACAGGGCATTATAACTTGGAGAAAACTATTTTACAGGGAACATGGGCTATGGAGGGTTAAGTGGCTTGCCCAAGACCACAAGGAGCACCTGTGGGACTAGAAACCCCAGTCCTTCCGGCCCAAGGTTGCTGTCCTCTAGTGGGATTTGAACCTCCGACCTTCCGGCCTGAAGTGCACTGGCATCACTGAAAGATCCTGAGAATGCACACCTGCTAGTTAAGGATCATTGACCCAGCAGAGGGTTGCGTGGTTTGGCCAGGATAAGGTGATGGGCTGGGATAGGCAAGGAGGGAGGAGGGAGTGGAAGATAGGCACTGCGGTGTACATGTTTTATATGTCATAAAATAAGCAGCTATCTTCACATGATGTGCCTGTGTATGAGGCCCTTTCTACATATATATTAAAAAACTTTTTAAAAAATAATATATATAGACCAGCGATGGCGAACCTATGGCACGCGTGCCAGCTGTGGCACGCGAAGGCCTTGCAGCTGGCACGCGGGAAGGTCCGCAATCGAAAAAAAAACCCCAACCCTGTCTGCTGCCGCTGTCGGGGCCGCCGCGGCAGAATCGAGCGTGCCGCGGGGCCCCCCTGTACCCGGCAGATCCTGCCCTCCCCGTAGCAGCTCTCTCTTTGGAGCTACAGTCAGACGCGCCGGCTTGCAGAGCGCGAAGGGAAGAGTTTCCCTTTCGCGACTCTGTTAAGCCTGCGGGGGCTGATGGGAACTTCCCATCAGCCCCCGCGGGCTTAACAGAGCAGCGAGGGAACTCTTCCCTCGCGCTCTGCAAGCCGGCGCGTCTGACTGCAGCTCCAAAGAGAGAGCTGCTACGGGGAGGGCAGGCTCTGCCGGGTGGGTACAGGGGGGCCCCGCGGCACGCTCGATTCTGCCGCGGCGGCCCCGACAGCGGCATCAGACAGGTTTTCTTTTTTTTTTTTTTTTCCCTGGGCTGGGCTGGGGGGGTGGGGGTTAGGAGTGGTGATGGGCTGGGCTGGGCTGGGGGGGTTAGGAGTGGTGATGGGCTGGGCTGGGCTGGGCTGGGGGGGTTAGGAGTGGTGATGGGCTGGAGGGGGGTTAGGAGTGGTGATGGGCTGGGCTGGGCTGGGGGGGGTTAGGAGTGGTGATGGGCTGGGCTGGGGGGGGGGTTAGGAGTGGTGATGGGCTGGGCTGGGCTGGGGGGGTTAGGAGTGGTGATGGGCTGGGCTGGGGGGGGTTAGGAGTAGTGATGGGCTGGGCTGGGCTGGGGGGTGTTAGGAGTAGTGATGGGCTGGGGTGGGGTGGGGGGGGGTTAGGAGTGGTGATTGGCACTGGGCTGGGGGGGTTAGGAGTGGTGATGGACAGTGGGCTGGCTGGGGGGGGTTAGGAGTGGTGATGGGCACTGGGCTGGCTGGGGGGTTAGGAGTGGTGATGGGCGCTGGGCTGGGGGGGTAGGAGTGGTGATGGGCGCTGGGGGGTTAGGAGTGGTGATAGGCGCTGGGGGGGCTTAAACTAAAAATTGAGTGATGGGGGATTAGGACTGGGAGTGGGCTGATGGGGAGGTTAGGACTGGAAATGGGCTGGTGGGATTAGGACTGGGAGTGGGCTATGGGGGGCTAGGACTGGTAATGGGTTGGGGGGGTTGCTAGGACTGGAAATGGGCTGAGTGGAAGGGGGCTTGAACTGCAAATAGCTGTTGGGATGGGGCTTGGAATGGAAATGGGCTGAGGGGAAGTGGGGGGCTTGAACTGCAAATAGCTGATGGGGACGGGGCTTGGAATGGAAATGGGCTGAGGGGAAGTGGGGGGCTTGAAGAAGGGAATGGATGCTGGGTGAGACTGGAACTAGAAGGGAGCTGATGTTGGGGGAGGATTAGAATGGGATGGGGCTGGGAGAGTAAAATGGAGAGGGGAAAAATATTTTGTGTAGGAGGGATGAAAAATCTACAATTGGCCAGGTATTGGGAGAGTAATTGGGGATTGAGGATGGAGGGGTAAAATTTGTGTGGATGAAATAGGAATGAGGAAAGAGCAAAAGGAGAAAGATTAGTATGTTAAAGCAGATGTAGAGAGAGAGAGAATGGAAAAAAAACTAGAAGAGAGAAGAAAGGACAAATGGACAGCAGACGATTGAGAGTTAGCAGAAAACATGAAGAAACCAGAAGAAAATGGCTGGACCAATTGCAACTGAAAAAAAATGCACAAAAGGTAGAAAGATATCTCTTTATTTTGAATTTATTAACTGGAATATGTCAGCTCTGGGAAATGTGCATCATTAACATCTGCGCTTTGTTTGGTACAAGAGGAAATTCCTATTTGACGTTGCCACTTGTTCTCTTTCCCCAGTATTCACTGAAATGTATTGGTTTAATATTTGCAGTGTTGCCTTTTGATAGGTAGGGTATGGTGCTTTGTGAGTCCTGGTAATGCTGTCAGGATACGGCGGGTTTGCTATGGGTTCTAAATGGGCAGCGTTTGTAGTAGTTCCTAATGTGCCTGGCGGTTGGCACTGGATTATAGTAATGTAGAAATCTTTTAGTCTTTCTTTATCCATACACTCATTAAGAGACATGTTTACTAAAAGTTAGTGTATGGTAACATTATGCAAATATTTATGCAAATAAGACCACTTATGCAAATGACGTGCTGGCACTTTGAGGAAATTCTTTGGTTTTGTGCGGCAGTTTGGGCACTCGGGCTCAAAAAGGTTAGCCATCACTGATATAGACCATCTGATAACAGTGAAGGGCACAGTCCCATCACATCAGTCCTAGCTAAGGCACGCTGCAGCACACAAGTGAGAGATAATTGGTACAGATGCCCAATATTCTCCTACCTTGCATCATTGTATGGGTCTGTTGTGTCCTCTCTTTCAGGGAGGGGCTGTCGGCACCTTTGAGTTGACCTTTTGTTGTGTCATTAATCCCATTTATTGGGATGGAAGGGATAGTGTGTTTCATTGTTTGTTTCATTTTGTGATAGAATCCACCCTTTCCCCTGATGGAAGTGGAGGAGAGAGTAGGATTTGTATTTTATGGAGGGTTTTTTGTGTCGAATCATTTGTAAACCATTTTAAGTCAAATTCTTTGAAGAAAGTCAATAGATAAATATGAAATGAAGAAATAAACAGTGAAGATAAATGCCTTCAGTAATGCAAATTTGGCCATGTCTTGGAACTGGAGATACCTGTTTAACAGCTCTTTAAAGTACATCCCTTGTAAGATTTTGAATTGTATTTTCCTTAGGGGGACATTCACAGTAAGATAATCTCTTTAAATCTACCCTTAATCATTTCTTCAGAGATGACTTCATTAGACTCCATTTGCCATCTGGATGCCAACTGCAGAGTAATTTTGGAGCAGTTCAGATTCCTGGGGGATTTGTATAATTGGGCTAATTTTTTTTTTTTTTTTTGCTAATACAAACGAGATGAGCAACGCAGGCAATGTTTCAAGTAGAAAAACAGTTTTATTATTGCAAATATGGAATTTAAATAGAAGCAGACTTGCAAGTGCACAAAAAAGTCACTATTAACAAGGTTGAATTTTTTTTTTCAATTTCGGAAAGGAATAAATTTTGTTTGCTATTAGAAATTAGTGAACTAAATTCAATCTAATTCGTACTCATGGTAGGTGATGGAGTAAATTACCTCTAAGTAGCCATGTTGAATAATGTACTGATCTTTGAAAATGTTTGTAATTTAGTTCCTGTCTTAGTGACATTTTAGCTACTGGATGCAATTGAGCTCTTCTCTCATCTACATCTGTCGGTAAATTTTCCAAGTAATATTTCACATGATGATATGACTGGGAATTTTTTGCATTCCCAGCTTTGGCGGCACACAAGAAAATCTTACAAAAAAAGGCCCATTTCATGCAGCAATGTATAGTTTAAAGGGTCCTGATGGCCTGCTTTGGAGGTCCCTGGGGTCTCTGATCCCTTGTGGGCCAGATATCTCCCCATCCCCAATGTGAAGCATAAATGAAAATTTTAATCCCCCAAGTTCCACCCCTTTTAAGGACTGCCTCACTAAATCTGAGAGCCAGCTTCTTCCCCCTCCCCAAACTTTCACCCCTTGACTCTTGACTTATGCCAGGATTTGGTCGAAACTGCGGCAGGAGTTATCTTAATGACTGCAAGGGAGGAATATAAAAGCTGATATTTTAGTAAATTAAATTAAACTTTCATGAAAAGCATACACAAGCTTACCACTTCAAAGTGAACTTCTCCAGGAATAAGCAGGAAGTCAGTCCTTACATATGGGTGATCCACACAGAGCATTTCACAGCTTTCAAAGAAAGCCTTTGGGATTGCTACCACGCATGCGTGCTCCCCTTCCCACCCAAGGATGCCATCTTGCTCAGACTCCTTTTTTCCGCGGATCCCAATGGATGCATGTCCAGTTTCCCAGGAAAAAAATCCTTACTAAATCCTTTAAAAAAAATTAGCTGTTCCCAGTTTCTGAACCGGTTCCTCTTCCCCCCTTGAGCTGGTGCTAGGTCTGGTGCTGTTCTCTGCTCTTTCACCTTTTTTTCATCGAGGCTTGCCTCGACCTGCGTTTGTGCCTTTTTTTACTCGGTATCTCCCACCATGTTTTCCGGTGGATCAAAAAATGTGACCGCTGCTGTCAGACTATGTCTGTCACTGGCACCCATGACTGCCGCTTACGCTGCCTGGGACCGGACCATGATAGCATCTCTTGTGACCTGTGCCAGGCCATGACATCTAAAACTAATAAAAAGAGGTCGGAATTGCAGGAGAAGCTGTTCCCAAGGTCCGACTCTGCACCGGCCTCCCCATCACTGAGTTCCAAGCCCAGCACTTCTTGTGAGGCTCGAGCATCCTTGCAGTCCTACAGCAGCTCCTCCAAGAAGCCCTCTGACCCTGAGCGTAAGAAGTAAAAATCCTCAGTCTGTCGAGGTTCCACTGGGGAAACATGGCAAGACGAGTCAGAGGGACTCGGTGATTCCGAGAAGCGTCCCACCAAGGTCCTCAAAAAGGATTCCTCGACCGGCGGAGACCCTGCGAGGTTCCTAGGGGCCATAGTCCTCGTCGTGGATGCATTTGTGAGAGTGGCAACGCCAGGCCCGAAATCCTCAGTGCCTGCGCCAAAAGCTGCAGAGCCTTCTGGCTTGGAAACCAGAATGGCAGCCATGGAGCAGAACATCACTGCTATCCTGGCCATGCAGCAGGCAATGATGTCAGGTTCATCTGCATCATTTGCCCGATGAACGGGCCCCCGACTGCAGGGGAGTCCCCGGTCGTTGAGCCGAGTTCTGAGCATGAACGTCCTTGGGTAAGACCTTGGCCCCAGTCAAGGTCCTGGTCCCGGTCCCATTCCTCGGGCATCTGATCCTCCCTGGCATGTTTCTGAGATTTGGACCCCAGGTCCTCAGGGGTGGGGGGGCCCTGACCTTTCGACCCAGGCCTTGTGGCACAGAGCTGCAAAGCCTCGGACTCGTCGTCTCTCCTCGACTCTGAGTAGGAAACAGACAACGAGGTCTAACCAGAAACTAGATGGCACCGAGACATCCCCTCGGACCCGTCTCTCCCAACACCCCGAGGCATTCTCCTCCAGAGGATGTGGCCTTCCATGACTTGATCAGGGATATAGCTTAAGCCCTCTCAGTGCAAACCGAAGCGGAGGACCCCCGAACCAGAGAACTGGAGATCCTCCAGTTCGAGCGCCCACCCAAGAAAACTCTCACCGTACCGGTGCAGCCGATCCTCAAGTGACTACGTTTGAGAATGTGGGAGACCCTGGCATCAGTGCCGATGGTCAGCCGATGCTTCAGCACCATATACCGCGTAAGGAAGGGGCTGGGGTTCCACAAGCCCCAACTCCCACATAACTTCATGGTTGTCGAGTCAACCAATCAAAAGCCAGAAGAATTACTCTTCTGTCCCCCCTGGAAGGGATGCTAGAGCCCTCGACGCCCTTGGGTGAAAGAGCTACCAGGGCTCAATGCTGGTTTGTCGAATCCAGGCCTATAAGTTGTACATAGGCATGTATCTGAAGGCCTTAACCCAGGAGTTGTCTGTGTTATCAGCGGGTCTGGTCGCGGAACCTCTTCAATGGCTCCAAACCATGACCTCCGGAATCAAGGACTATTCAAAGTTCCTGTCCCGACCAGCCTATGATGGATTCAAGTTAGCAGCTCGAGTAGCAGCAGCAGGCATTGGGGCTTGATGCTAAGCCTGGCTACAGTCATCGGACCTCGAGCAATGGGTCCAGGACAAGCTGCTAGACATTCCCTGAACTGGGAAGAACCTGTTCGGCAAACCCATGGCTGACAAGGCGGCCGAGATAGAACCTGAAGTGATGACCTGACAGAGGTTCTCGAAAAAGACCTCTTCATATCTCCAGGAACAAGCAGGAATGTAGTCTTCACATGTGTATCATCGGCATCGATAGAGTCTGCGTGGGAACGCTCCCCAGCGTCCTATAGAAAGCCTTTGGGAGCATGCCACTGTGCCTGCGCTGCTGCCTTCCAGCCTTTCCAACTCTCCCTCTTCAGTTCTTCATTTTCCACAGAACTGACAGGCAGCAACTCCTGTCACCGCAGAAAATTTTCTTTTTTGTGGAATGTGGCAGTACCATTTCTGCTACCAACACCCATGACTGGTGTCTTAAATGTTTGGCCAAACCCAGGTCTTCTTCGAAGACCGGTCGGTCCCGTAGATCTCCTTCTAAGCATCAAGATGCTTCTAGCATTGCCCTTGAAGAGAAAACACCGGCCAACCAACCCCGGTGGGAGGTCCTTGCCTCCAAAGCATTAACGGGGTCGCAAGATGTTCCCGAAGCGTCCACCTCCGGAGAGCTCTTGGTGCCATGTTCTGGGGTTGTGGCACGCTCTGCCGGTACCGACACCCAGACATCGGCAGGCTCAATGGATCAACGTATCCTAGCCATTGAGTGCAGTCTTGTGGCCATGTTAGCAGCCTCCATACCGCTAAAGCTGCTACAATCGGTTCCACAGCCATCGATACCGATACTGTTACCGGATGTATCTGCATCTACTGTTGCGCCGCTCTCCATGCTACCACCCATGCCGGCCCTAGAATCGCTGTCTGGCATAGAGGGTCCGGTATCGAAGCATTCCGATGCCGACTTCGATCGGTACCATCGACAGGCAGTACGAGAGCACCCGGCCCGTCGATACTTTGAGTCTTCCGATTCTGACGATTCTGATGACTCCATCGGTACCGGAGCGGTTCTTCCAGAGGATCCCTATCCTTCACCGCAACGTCGGATGTCTCCTTCGGAGGATATGTCTTTTCAAGACTTTATATGGGATGTGGCTCGGGGCCTCTCGATCACTGTGACCCCCGAGAAGGAACTGAGAGCTGAAGAACTTGAAATTCTTCAGTATCCGTCAGCCCCTAAGGTGGCCGCAACCCTTCCCATACACCAGATTTTGCATGATCTCATGCTTAGAATGTGGGAAACACCCCTAATGGTGTCTCCACATTCTCGAAGGCTCGATACAATGTACCAGGTACTGCAGTGTCCTGGATTCCATAAAACGCAGTTACCACACCATTCCATGGTTGTGGAATCGGCGATGCGCCAGATCAAAAGTGCCAAGACACATTCCTCTAATACTCCAGGCCGTGAGGCAAGGACTCTCGATGCCTTTGGTCATCGATGTTTTCATACCTCTATGCTATCGGCCAGAATAAATTCTTACATACTCTACATGGGTATGTTTCTTCGAGAAGTTACTAAGGATTTGGAACTCATGGCTCCTCTTCTCCCCGATGACAAGAGGGCTGATTTCCTTACTCTTGTTAAGCATGCCCAAAATGTTTCTAAGTTCATGAAGAGGGCAATCTTTGATTGTTTTGAATGCATTAGCAGGACCTCTGCTATTTCTATCGGTGCACGTCGGATTGCTTGGTTACAAGCATCTGATTTAGAGCAGTGGGTGCAAGATAAGCTGTGGAATATTCCTTGTATGGGAGAAAACCTCTTTGGCAAGGACTGGCAGGATAAAGCTTCTCAGCTTGAGTCTGAGAACACTATCTTAAATAGACTATCCAGAACCACAGCCGAAGGTTTCTTCGATTCCTCTTTAGGGAAGACATTACCAGTACAGAGTTCTACCCTTTGGCCTGCCTTCCGCCCCAAGAGTCTTCACAAAATACATGACAGTAGTAGCAGCATTTTTAAGGACTCTAGGGATAGTCATCTTCCCCCTACTTAGACGACTGGCTGATCCGAGCACCAACAGCTCCAGAAGCCAGCTCTTCTCTTTCCTGCACGATGCAAATCCTGCAATATTTGGGATTGGTCATAAAGCTCCCAAAATCCCATCTCACCCCTTCTCAGTCTCTAGAGTTCATAGGGGCTCTTCTAGACGACACATGGCAGTCAAGGGCTTTCTGCCACAACTCCGCTGCGCTCGAATAGTTCAACTGGCTTCTCAAGTAGCTATGAAAACTTTCCTGACTGCTCGAGAAATGCTTCAGTTTCTGGGGCATATGGCGTCCACTGTACATGTGGTCCCCTATGCTTGCCTACACATGTGAGCAGCCCAGTGGACCCTAGCCTCTCAGTGGACACAAACATCAGGTAGTCTGGGGGACAAAATCAGAAACTGCACACCCCATTTCGTCCCTTCAGTTGTGGCAAACACTAGAAAACCTTCTTGTAGGGTCACCTTTTCAGCAGCCACTGCACCAAGCTACCTTGATGACTGATGCATCCAAGTCAGGTTGGGGGGCTCATGCGGACAATCTTTCCACTCAAGATCTCTGGACCCAGCAGGAGACTTGTCTTCACATAAATCTACTGGAATTCAGAGCCATTTTCTACGCTCTTCGAGTATTTCAGGACTATCTGCGCTACAAGACCGTTCTTGTCCAGACAATCAGGTAGCCATGTTCTATGTGAACAAGCAGGGTGGAACAGGCTCTCAGGCATTGTGCAACAAAGCTCTACACCTCTGATCATTCGCAAGAGGCCTTAAGGTTCACCTACTAGCGATGTATCTCCCAGGCACACAGGATCTCTGGCAGACAAACTCAGTCGAGTGCTACTGCCACACGAGTGGTCTCTTCATTCAGAACAGATTGCTTGAATCTTTCGAATCTGGGGAACTCCAGATATAGACCTATTTGCATGTCCTCAGAATGCCAAACTTCCCCGATTCTGTTCCAGAATTCCGGCTCGGAACAGTCAGGCAATGGATGCTTTCTGCTTCCACTGGGGTCAGGACTTCCTAAATGCCTACCCACCCACACCCCTCATTCCCAAGACTCTGTTCAAACTTCAGAGAGACAGGGGCCATATGATCCTCATAGCCCCATGCTGGCCACGAAAGATGTGGTATCCACTGCTTCTACGTCTCTCTCAAGCCAGGCCTCTGGACTTGGGATGTGCTCCAGATCTTCTATCCCAGGAGAACGGGGCACTTTTACACCCGAATCCTCAGTCTTTACACCTGATGGCATGGTTGCTGAGAGCTTAGAATTCCAGGATGTCAACCTCTCTCAACAGGTTAAAGATATCCTTTTGGCCTCAAGGAAACCTTCCACAAGGCGGGCCTATGCCTTCAAGTGGAAAAGGTTCTGTATCTGGTGTTCAAAGAAGGAACTTAATCCTTTTTCAGTGCCAGTAGAGGCGTTACTGGAGTATCTCCTCTACCTTTCATCTTCTGGTCTCAAGACTAATTCAGTAAGAGTCCACCCCTTAATGCCATTGCGGCTTTCCACAAGCTTTTTGATGGATAACCTGTCTCCTCTCAGCCACGTAGCACGGTTTATGAGGGGTCTACTCTTAACTGAGCCTCCCATTAAGCCACCACCCATGGCATGGGATTTAAATCGTGTCCTTGGACAGCTCATGAAACCATCCTTCGAGCCCTTAGTCACTACATCCCTGAAGTTTCTTTCTTGGAAGGTAATCTTCCTAATTGCCCTCACTTCTGCAAGACGCATCAATGAGCTACAAACTTTAGTGGCTGATCCTTCTTACACAAGGTTCCACCATAATAAAGTAGTCCTTAGGACTCATCCTCACTTTATGCCAAAGGTGGTTTTGCCTTTTCATTTGAACCAGTCCGTTTTTATCTTCCTGTCTTCTTCCCTAGGGCTCATGCCTCTAGTGCAGAAAGGAATCTTCACACACTAGATTGTAAAAGAGCTTTAGCCTTTTACCTTCAGAGGACTAGGCAACATAGAAAGGCTTTACAGCTTTTTGTTGCCTTTGGTAACCCCAGGTGACTGGAATCAGTTTCCAAGAGAACACTCGCCAGGTGGATTGCAGACTGCATATCCTTTACCTATGAGAGTAAAGGACTTACTCTCGAAAGTCATGTCACAGCTCACAATGTTAGAGCAGTGGCTGCCTCTATGGCCAACTTTCGCTCGGAGTCGATTGACGACATCTGGAAAGCATCCACTTGGTCCTCGGTCCACACCTTTGCAGCCCATTACTGTTTAGACAAGGACTCCCATTGGGATGCCTCATTTGGCCAGGCTGTTCTCCAGCATCTCTTTCAAACTTAGAACAACTCCTACCCTACGTCCCGGGTTTCAGTACCAGAGATCCTTGGGAGGAAGCATGATCCACCTCAGCTTGGGTTTAGCTGCTCTCTGGGGTCATCTCCCTGGCATCTCTAAGCTTGGGAGTCCCCATATGTGAAGATTACATTCCTGCTTGTTCCTCGAGATAGCGTAGTTACTTACCTGTGATCTCCGGGAACAGCAGGAATTGAGTCTTCACAAACAACCCACTTCCCTAAGAGTTGTATCTCTATCTCTTTCTTTCCTTCTCTCCTTTTGTCTCGGCTACAAACCCAACTGAAGAGAGAGAGTTGGAAAGGCGGGAAGGCAGCAGCGCAGACGCAGTGGGATGTTCCCAAAGGCTTTCCTATAGGATGCTGGGGAGCGTTCCCACACGTGCTCCGTTGGTGCTGACAATACCCATATGTGAAGACTCAATTCCTGCTGTTCCTGGAGATCACCTGTTACAGGTGAGTAATTACGCTTTCCCTGCAAGAAACCCTTGGGGAAAAGACCCCTGTTCCAAGGGAAAAAAGGGCACTTCCAGCAGAATTATCGCTATCAGCCTTTCTCGGGCCAGCAACAGAGTTCTCTCCCCAAGATACAGGGACAGGGAGCTCAGAAGCCCCAAGCCCCAGCTCCAGCCGAACCAGAGAGGAGCTTTTGACTCCAAGGGCAGGATCTCCCCTCCCCGGGAGACCTTTACCTGCCTACAGGGGGGCCTGCAGGTCTGCTCAGGGACAAGGCAGTGGTGCCTGTACCCAAATACCTATGGGGAAAAGACTTCTACTCAAGGTACTTCCTTGTCCCAAAAAGAACGGGGGACCTCAGACCCATACTAGACCTGAAAAACTTAAACAAGTTGCCTATTTGTTTGGATCTTGTGTTGCGTTTTATTGTTGTTGGTTCTGGTAGAGTTGATTGGACCTTTTTCCTCTTTGTTGCTTTGTTTAGTAGGTCGGGTGCCAGACTGTACTTCAGAGCCGTGATTACTTATATAATCATGAGTACCTAAAGGAAACAGCCATTCACGATGAGTATATTCAGCTCTCAAAAACGCATTTTTGATAATTTTCTTAGGATAACCTCTCTGAGCTAGTCGAATTAACAATGCATGTGCATGCTTAAGGAAGTCCTCAAAATTGGAACAAATCCGGCGAATTCTGAGAAATTGCCCAAACGGGAGACCTTTTTTGAGAGACATCGGATGAAAACTCGTGAAAGTTAGCAGCGTATTTCTCTGTACTGATTTTCTAAATACCGTAGTATGAAGAGTATTAGAACATTTCAAAACTAAAACCTCCAAAAATTCCAATTGAAAAAAATGGTGATGCATAGTAAAAGTCAAATTGGGTCTTAATGAATTTAACCATTGCAGAAACAGATGTAAATTGGCCTCAGTGCTTTTCCATAAGAAGAAAATATCATCTAAAAAACGGACCCATAAAACCACATCTTTAAACCATGGTGAAGAATAAATATGAGACGATTCAAAATCCGCCATGTACAATGTGGCTATGGAGGGAGCCACTGTGGCTCCCATGGCTATACCCTGAATCTGGTGATAACATTGTTGCTCAAACTGAAAATAATTCCTAGTAAGCACCAAATTTAGCAGCTCCAGAAAAAAATGAACGAGGAATCCGATCAGGTAAAGACATATTTAATTGAGAAATTACTGATAAAGCTTGATCCTGGGCAATATTAGTGTACATTGCTGTAACGTCCAGGGAGACTAGCCACCAGGAATTAATATCACCTGTAACCTGTTGAAGTTTTGTAATAAAATGAGTAGTGTCTTTTAAAAATGATGATACGGTTTAAGCACAGGGCTGTAAAAATCGATCACAAAACTTAGAAAGAGGTTCTAACAACGAGCCCCGACAAGACACAATGGGTCTGCCCGGGGGTGTTACCAACGATTTATGTATTTTTGGAACTGTATATATAATTGGAGTTGTTGGATGTTTTATAGTTAGAAATTTAAATTCACGTTTAGTAGTCCAATGCTTTGATAGTGCTCGCTGCATTATTATGCAGATATCAGACTGTAGACCAATAAAAGGATTCTCAGATATCTTAGCATAATATTTGTTATCACTTAATTGATCTAAAAGATGAGCCCTATATTGAGGATATGATTGCACCACAGTTGCTCCCCCCTTATCGGCCCTACGAATTACCAAATCGTGATTATCACGTAGTTCTCTAACAGCCTGCCATTGATTCTTAAATAAATTATGATAGCGAGACCTCAAATTTGATTGCTCCAATATTGCCAAGTCATTAAGCACCAACTGCTGATATGTTTGAATGAGGGGATCGATAGTTCCTTGAGGTACCCACTTAGAAGGTGCACAGACCACTGAAATGTCTATACCCATCTCATGTGTAGCACAGAATTGGGTTACCAATAACTTTCTAAAAAACCAATGCAAAGCTATTCGCATTTGGAAAGGATCATAATGAGTCACCAGCACAAATGACAAACCTAAGTCTAAAAGCGACTGTTGGTCCGTCATTAACTTCAGTGATGAAATGTTAACTACTGTTTGGACCGATTCCTAGTGATCGGACCCTGGAAGAGATCCTGTTGATAGCTGTCCAGCGGCTTCCACGGACGATCATATTGAAAATTGTCCCTGGGCTTCCATGGGCGATTCCGCCCGCGACCACGAAACCGACCTTGCTGAAAAACCTGCTCTTGTCGTTGATTGGAGGGGACAGATGTAATAGAATGTCCCCCATGGTCAGAATCATGAGATGAAATGTCAAAAGAATCAAAAGTGACCTTTTTCGGTAACGTATCGGCTTTCTTCATCCAAGTGTACACTTGATCTAAATCATAGTCTTTTTTATCTCTCTTACATTTTTTAATTTTAATTGATTTTTTGTAATCTCGATATTGATCTAATTGAGACTGTATGTCCTCCATTTGCACTTTATATCGGTCCTTTGCAAGTTTAGACCGAAGCTGTTCATCCAGCACCTTAACTTCTTGCTGCAATTTAACTGATTCTATATTCAATCTTTCCCCTAATAAAGCAATAAGGTCCATACTACACTTATTTAGAATACTGTTCCATTTCTTATAAAATTCCTGATCATCAGTAAACATCTTAAGTGGTTTCAAAACTCGCAAGCCTCGGGGACTCAAAATCTCCACCCTGTGCCTGAAAAGCCACAGGGTGGAGATCATGAGCAACTCCTCCAAACACTTGAACAGAGGTGGATATTTAGATGGTCTACTGTTGAACCACTGGGACTTAATAAAGAGTTGGATTGGCTAAGCCTACTTTGATTCATTAGATTCACTTGCTTCATTGGGATTGTTGCAGTTACTCTAATAACTTATACATAGCACAGAGATTTGGTGAGCTCTGATTGGCTACTTGGGTCCTTTAATACAAGAAGCTTTTTGGTTGGGTTCAGACCGGTAATGAGCATGCGCTGGCGTCTCGGAGAGGTGGAGAAGCCAGAAGACCACTTCATTTTTTTGCAGTTGAATTAAGCGTTAAAACAGGGCATAGAATTTGGGTTTGCCCGAAACGCAGTACTGTGTACTTTTTTTACAACTGCCGTTTGTTTCACAAGAAGTTCAAGAAGATTATTGAGGAGAGCAGTGGAGATAAGTAATGATTTTTTTTGCTCTTTCTGTTTGCACCCTCATATATATTTAAACTAGACGTTTGTGAGTAGGTAGCTCTATTTTATGGTGGCTTTTGCCTATGTTATTTGGCTCCGATGTGAGCTCATTAAATTTGAGTAAAATGGAAATATAGCTTTGAGAGGTTGTCTCAACTTCATGGCTAATCTTCCGACATAAATGCATTTCATAACATACTCTAGCTCATACAATTTTTCACTCTATTTTTGTTTATGGGATTTTTGTATAGAGTGTAGGTTGTTTTGTTAGTTTCAGTCATTTGAAATGACATTGGAAATGTCAGCAATATATCTTATGTTATTTAATCATTTTCAAAATGAAACAATAGAATAAATCCTAAAATTTCAGGTGTGGGGTGGTTTTTGTTGTCATTTATGGTCTATACTGATCTTACTTGGCATGCATTGTTCTCAAGTTGTCAACTTGTCTGTGGTGTCTATCATGATTTTCCAGTTGTATTTTTGAGTTCATTTGATTTAAATGTGTGTGAATTAGGGGTTCTTATGTATTCATATGCAAATGATATTTTAATATTGGTAACCTATCTCAGACTTATGTTTTCTTCCAAAAATCGTAAATCCAGGAGTTACAATTGAGGGCCTGAGAAGGGGTTAGGTTAAAAAGGGATAAGAGAAAGGTCCTCTGTAGCAGGAATTCAAAAAGAGATAATATAGAAACTCTTGAGGAGGAATAAACATATTCTAATAGGGGACTTGAAGGAGAGGAGTGCGGAGCTGCGAAATATTGTTCTGTGACATCAGTCTTTGGAGATGACTGTGGTTCCAGAAGCATAGAACAAAGCAAATCATCCCTCTTCATAAATATGGTAATAACAAAGAAATTAGTAGCTATAAGCTAGTTTGACCTTGATGGTGGGCAATCTGATGGGGAGACAAGATTGGACAATACAGTATCTTCAATGCAATGAATCAAGGGATCGGAGTGACCATGGTTTTGTAAAAGAGAGATCATGTCAAACAATTCTGATTAATTCCTTTCACTATGTGACCAGAGAAACAGATCAGGTTTATAATCCTCCTGTTTACTTGGATTTCACTAAAGCTTTTGACACAGTCTTTCACATGAGGCTCATACATAACCGAGCTGTCTGAGGGTAGGGGCTAAGATGTTCACTGAGTAATAAACTGGTTAAGTGATAGATAATTGAGTAGTGATAAATAGTGTTTGCTGTGATGATAGAGGGTTCATCGGAGACCCGTCCTGCAGAGGACCTTAAAATCTACAACAGAATGGATACTCCTGAGGATATAAACAAAATGAGGAGTGATCTATAGAAGCTTGATGAGTGGTCATATGACTATCAGCCACAAATCGGTGAAAAAATGGGCACTGTCATATATTTATTTATTTATTTAGCTGCATTTATATCCCGCTTTTCACCGGGTCAAAGCGGTTGGGGGATACATTTAACACGAGAGGATTTGAGACACATACACTAATACTTACAGGGAACATGGGCAATGGAGGGTTAAGTGGCTTGCCCAAGACCACAAGGAGCACCTGTGGGACTAGAAACCCCAGTCCTTCCGGCCCAAGGTTGCTGTCCTCTAGTGGGATTTGAACCACCGACCTTCCGGCCTGTGGTACCTTGCCCCAACCACTAGGCCACTCCTCCCTCGAGGAGTGGCCTAGTGGTTTTATCTGAGTGGTATATATCTGAGAAGGATGAATCAGGGAGCAATATGTGATGCTGAAATACCGTTGCCCATCAATCAGCAGTGAGACCTCGGTGTGATTATATCTGATCTCAGGGTACAGAAACAGTGTTATAACATGGCGAACAGAGCCAGCAGAATGTCAGATGTATGGACCGAGATATGTACAATAGAGAGGAAGATGATAATGCTTCAGTATCGGTGGCAGAAGTTCAAATTATGGACACCCAAGCAAACATTTTGGAATAGGGCCCCAGAGTGGGGAGTCTACTTTTGAAAGTCTGGAAGAAACTGCAGGTGGGTCCCCTTCTTCCTTGGTGTCTCACCCGGATTGCAGGGACTGCTTGGAAAGAGTTTACATCATTGGTGAGATCTATTTTGGAGTATTGTATCTAATTCTGGAGGTCATATTCCAAAATGATATACACAAAGTGGAGGCAGTTCAGAAGAGAGCTACCAAAATAGTGCAGTCTGCATCAAATGCCTTGTGTGTTTGGTCTTAAGACCTATGTAGTGTATGTATAATCTTAGAGGAAGCAAGAGAAGGCTGATATATTTATCTTGCACCTAGCTCAAGGTGAGTTACATTCAGGTATTTCCCTATCCCCAGGGCTTACAATCTGTTTGTACCAGAGGCAGTGGAGGGTAAGTGACTTATTCAAGGCCATAAGGAGTGGGATTTAAACCCTGGTGTCTCTGGGTCAAAGGCCATTGCTCTTACCACTAGGCGGCTACTCCACTATGATATAAGATATAATATACGGCATTCAAATTTATAAGTCAAAGATTTAATACCATATGAAAAGCAAGCTTTTTTTTTTTCCTGTGGGTAGGTTGTTCTAGAAAAAAAATGATATATACAGAGGTCCCTAAGCTTCTTCTCATTTCCAACCCCAACGCATTATATGCCATTTTGCATAAATTATTCAAACTAATTTACAATCAAACAATAACATTTAAAATAAAATCAGTGGCAAATAAACAGCCATAAAATAAGAGGACCCTAGTCGTCTTCTCATTTCCAACCCCCTACCAACTTTTGCTTGATCTTTTAACCATCTCTAAGTAACAAAAATGTTTTTAAATCGTCCCAAAGGCCATCAAGTTGGTTTCCTCTTTTAAAGGGCCAGGTATAGCATTCCATTGCTCTGGCCCTACACATGAAAAGCCTTCACCCTCCAAGATACTTGTTGACTATGAGACACCCTTGGAATCACCAATAGATTCCCCTGTGAGGAGCGCAATACTGTATCTGGTCTATCTCTATGAAGCTGCTTTTGCAAATATTTTGGTTTGCTTGATTTAATTGTCCTGCACTCTGTTGAGATATTCAGCAGCGCTATCTGGATAATGTCACCAAATACTTCCCTTAGTGGGACCTATCTGGTTTAGAGGTGCCGTTAACTGGGTAAGTCCTTTTACATATTGACCTCTGTCTGTATATGTGTGTGTATGTATGTGTATATATATATATATATATATATATATATAGATATATAGATATATAGATATAGATAGATATTTAAATGGGTGCCCATAATGTTCTGGGGGGGGTTCCCTTTCTGTTGTAGGAATGCAACCAATTGTGCGCAGAAAGTAAGAACCATGGAGGATTTGGATGTTTGCTCTCCTAAATTTAGCTTTTCAAAAGCTGAGAGTGAGGTGAAGAAGCAGAAAGGCCGGATGCTGTGTGATGTGCTCTTGGATCAATCAGTGCTACCTGGCGTAGGCAACATCATTAAAAATGAAGCCCTCTTGGATAGTGGCCTTCATCCAGCTGTTAAGGTATGTGAGCCCTTCATGTACATACATTTACATATGATGTCTTCTCGTAGCTTATATTACATTCTCTAGATTCACCCTGTTGTCATAACTGTATGTTGGGTCCTTTATTTCTTCTAATTTCCCAGCTATTTTGGATTAAATATTTCTCTTTACAATCCAAAAACATTGCATGAAGGATAAGCTTAAGTCAGTTACTTTCTTTCAGGTACGTGTAGAATTACTGTAATCTTAAAATACTGTCTAGCTCTTTGTACCTATATGCACTTCAGAAATAATTTTTTCTTTTACTTTCTCTGAGAGAGTGTTCAGTTTCCATTTTTTTTTCTTTTCTTTTTTTTAAAGTTATGATGGGCTTTCTTTTTTTAGTCAAGATGGCATGACACTGGACATTGTTTCCTTTGCAGAAAACCTATCGGAGAATTGTGGGCTAGATATGATAGTAATCTTAAAAGGGGTTAATTTCTGTTACTACTTGGTTCTTTGTCATTATATATACATAGTGCTGAGAAAACATTTGTCTACCCCTAGGATGATCTGTCTTTTTAAAATGACTAAATCCTATCTAAACACTGATAAGAGAGAAAGATAACTCCATTGAATAAATAACTCAGGATATAATTTATCTATTTTTTAAATCTTTTTCTTGAATAAATATCTATGTGTTAAAAAAAGAAGCCTTTTATTCAATAACTGGTAGTACCTCTTGATCACAGTAACTTCAGCTAAATGTTTCCTGTAACTGTAGATGAGACTTTTACAACTCCATGAAGAAATTCTGCCCCATTCTTCCATACGGAACCTCTTCCATTCTGTGACATTTGATGGCTACTTTGCATGAACAGCTTGCTCCAAGTCTTTACAGGGCCACAGAAATAATTATCTGCCTGATATCCTATAGCCATTTATTTTGCTATGCTAAGTAAAGGAAAAAGTTCTGCATATAACACAAGCAGCAACCTTACATTTATATTGTATTGCATAAATCCACTAGTCCACCGCATGGGGGAGCCAGACAACGAATAAACATTTTTAAAGAAAATTCTAAAAAATTACTATTCCATCAAAACAGCTCATATATTTTATTCCTCGGTCAGCCCCTACATAATAGGATGTGTTCTATACTTAAGATGGCATAGATCAACATTTTCAAGTTCAAGATATTTCTATCCGATCACGTTCTGAAAACTCATATGCTCTGCCTTTTTTTTTTTTTAATGACACACCTCCTGTGATGATGATAAAAAAAAAAAATTTCCAAGGCCAAAGCCCTGGGGAATAACTGAAGAAACTGTTTTCTAAAAACTCGTTTCCCAAAGGGAACATCTGGAAAAATAACATTACTCACCTGTAAGAGATATTTTCCATGGACAGCAGGATGAGTCCTCACATATGGGTGATGATTCTGATATAGCCCAAGTGCTGTATCAGCTTACCGGCTACCTTCCAGAAGCTTTTGCAAGCATGCCATTGCAGACATGTGCCACCTGCTGCTGCTGTGTGATACACTACCTGAATGTAGGATCCAACTCCAAGGGGAGGTGGGAGGATTTTGTGAGGATTTATGCTGCGTCCATGAAAAACACTGACTACAGGCAAGTAACTTTCTTTTTTCCATGGATAACCAGAAAAATGTCCTACATATAGAAATCCCTAGCTACATGCTGCCTTTAAAGAAAAGGGGAATTGTACTAGGAATGCCACAATAAACTGACATTATGAACATGTTTGGCAGCCTGTAAAATAAAAAAGAAATTGGGCACAGGGAGATGGAGTTGGATTCTATTCCACAAATAGAGTCTGAAGAATGAACTGAACAAACATACTATAGTGTCAGGAGTCCTTGTCTAGCCAATAGTAAGATATGAATGTATAGACAGAGGTCCTTGTCATCTCCTCCATGGAGGCTGATCTCAAGTGGGCTACCAACACAGCATAGCTGTGATGTTACGAGCTGTGGCCTGACCTTCAGAAGTCAAGCCTGCCTGGTTATAAGCAAAGAAAATATAGTCCACTGGACAACTGGAAAATATGTGTTTGTTTGACAGCAGCCCCTAGTTTGCTTGGGTTTAAAGAAACAAAAAGTTAGGTGGACTTTCTAAAGGTTTTAATCCACTCCAAATAGAAGACCAAAGCTCTCTTGCAGTCCAATGTGTTTTCATCTTTGACAGCATGAGGTTTGGAAAAAATGTTGGCAGAATGATTGACTATTTAAGGTGGAAATTCAACACCACTTTTGGAAAGCACATTGGGGTGTTCTGCATGCTCATTCTATTACTGAAAAAATGTTGTATATGGTGGATCAATTACTAGATCCTGGAACTCACTAGCCACAAGCTAAAGTTACTACCAACAAAAATAGAAGTTTTTAGGTCAGGTACTTCTGTTCACATGTATTTCAAGGCTCAAAGAGAGCTTTCATCAGCTGGTTAAGACAATGGTGAGGTCCTATGAAACAGCAGGAGGCTTGGTAAGAGGCTTCATTAGTAACAAGCCCCACATGAAATAAACAACTAAAGGCTATAAAGAGATGTGTTTACCTTTTTACATAATGGTGATATACACCAATTGCATTGAGGTGTAACTGAGTTAGTCTTTAGATTTGACCGATAAATGTAGAAGGTATTCAGCCTGTTTTTGTGTGTGACATGAGAAAGGGTCTATGGTCTTTACATCACACCAGGCAGCAAACTTCTTCCATTTAAAAATGTACGATTTTCTCATAGAATCTCTCTTGGAAGCCAGAAGAACTCTACTGACACTGACAGGTTCAGAGAAGAAAGTGTCAACCCTTCAATGTCCAAACTGTGAGGGTCAGGGGCTTGAAGCTGGTGTTTAGCAGCATCCCCTGCTCCTGTGTGATTAGGGTTGGTGAAAAGTCTAATCTTATGGGATCTCTAATTGAAAGCTCCAGTAGAAGTTGGAACCGTGATTTTTTGGGCCAATAAGAGACTAAGAGAATCATGGTTCCCGCCCCCCCACCCCCGGTCCATTTTTTTCAAGAAAGTTTAGACAATGAGAGAGATTGGAGGATATGAATACAGACGTTCCTGCCCCCAATCCAGGAGGAAGGCATCCGAGGCTAGTTTGCTGTGACCTGTTTGCTGGGGAGTGACAAACAGGTCTATCAAGGGGCCATTTGTGGAGTTGCAGCATATAACTCAGTTTGTCAGGAAATTGTCCTCTCCAGTCAGATACATGGCTCTTAACATCATACCATGAGAGATAGCAAAGTTCCACAACACAGGAGGTAAGAGCCTTTTCCTTCTTGCATGCTAATGTAGTACATGGCTACTTGTTTGTCTTTCTGAAGTATTACAGTTTGATTGACCAACCAATTTCGAAAGCCCTCACAGCATTTGATATTGCCCTCTAGAAAATTGACCCGATGAAGCTTCTCCTGGAGGGACCATAAGCCTTGAATGTGAAAGCCACCTACATGAGCTCACCAGTCCAGTTGGACACATCTGTCTTTAGTACATTTTGTAAGGAAGACTTTGAAAAAAGATTCATATTGTCAGACAGAGTTGAACAATCCACCTGGACAAAGAGTTCTAGAGTGAAACTATGATTGATATATATGATGTCCCAAAGCTTGTGAGCGGCATACATCAATTATGTGCTGAATGTCAATTGAGCCTGTCTTATTTTGAGACATGATAAGAAGTGTTACATGCACTGTTGATGCCATGTGACTCAACATCCTCAGCATGTTCCATGATGATGTCTGATGACTCTTTTGATCATCTTTCATGATGGTGACCATCTTTGTAAGTCTTGTGGAAGAAAGGTTTTCACCCGAGTCATGTCTAATAGAGCTCCAATGAGCTTCAATTGAGTTGATGGGCCTAATGTGGGCTTGTGATAAATATGATGAACCCTAGCAAGTCTGGTACCTGGATGGTTGTGTGGATGGATCCTTGAGCTGCTTCTCGAGCTGTGCAGTTGACCAGATATGGAAACACATGAATGCTCCGTCTGCATAGAATGGAATGCAAGGCTGCATGCTAGCATCATTTGACTCCTCAAGCACTAAGAGAGACCCAGTAGGGGACTGGGAGCCCTAGTAAGCTGCGGATATGACTAGAGGAAGCCAAGGATCTCTTAAAACCCAAACACTTCTGAGCCAGCTTAAGCAAGTAGCCAAGAAGGCGGCTCTGCTAGCAGGTTGTTGGTCCCAATGGGAAAATAAAAGCCTTGGAGGCTGGAATCCAGGGAGGGCCCTGGTAAGGACAGAAACTTGTAAAGGTAGAGCAGAACAGGAGCTGCAGCAGCATTTACCCTGAAGGAGCAAGAATTCAGGGAGAAATTCTCAACCTCAGGAAAAGAGGCAGAGCAAAACCAAAGCTGCTGCAACAATTGAAAACCTCTGCTGGAGGAGGGGTGGAAAGGTGGTAATTGCCAGACAACTGTTTAGGAACCTCCTGGGAGAGAAGGAAAGCAGAGATAAAGGAGCACCTTCTGAAAGGTGGGGAAGTTTTGTTTAAATTATAGTAGTTGTAGATGAGCATAAATGTATTTATTCAATCAGTGGGGAGAAGCAAGAGGCATAGGTCCTTCAGCCTTTGACTTGCCCAAGTCTGTGACAGATAGGGAAGGTACTGTATATGGGAAAAGTGGAGAATCAAAAGAGGAAAGTCTTTACCTCACTTATCCTGGTGTTTGAGCACAAGGGGGACCTGGTCAAGCCAGGACAGGTCATGCTGGAGGAGAAACACTCTGAACTTTGACGTGTTTGGCAATTCTTTTGCTACTAAAGAAACTGTGATTGATAACAGACAAATGGGACAGTGTTTCCAGACTGCAGAAAGAGTATGGGCTGGGCTGAAGCTCCAGCCTGTGGAAAGGCTAGGCGGAAAACATGCTCTGGAGGGAACTGTTAGCATTTATCTGACAGGGTGCTTGCCAGGTGGAATTCACTCATTGCTGAGTGCAAGCTAAATCAAAATACTGAAGAATTGGGGACTTGTCTGCCCTGTTAAAGGAACTATGCTAGATTACAGCCAAAAGGGCAGTGCCTCAGATTGCAAGTATGAACGAGAAAGACTGGCCTGGAGCCCACTGCTGTTGAATACTTGACTGAGTGAAATGAAGCAGCAGAATGAACTCTGCTTTTGAACTTTGGATTCTTCCAGCTAAAGACACTGGGCCCAGTATTCAACAACGGTGACTAGCTGATCTAATGCAGCTAGCCACTGCCGTTGAACTTTAAACCCAGATATTCAATGTCAGGGTCATATCCAGCCCCGACATTGAATATATGGATTGCCCACATTTGCAGGAAGCTAACCAGGCAGCAGCAATATTCAGCTGCTGCCCAGTTAGCTTTTGTGGTGAAAGTAAGGCCAGCCTTTGCTGCACCTTACTTTCGTCGGGTAGCCATAACTGGACAGTGGCTCAATGTCTCTGCTTAATGTATGTTTACCAAGTTTAAGTTACAATGTAAACCGCTTTGATTGAAATGATAAAGCGGTATAAAAAATCCCCTGTTAAATAAATAAATATCACCCCTGCCCAGTTATGGCTGGGTTCTGCCCCAGAACGCCCTGTTGCTAACCCATTGGCATCGGGACATGCAGTGGTGGCACTAATCATGTTAGTGATGCTGAATATACCGGATAAAGGGAGTAACATGGTTAGCAGACCTGCTAACTGTGTTACTTCCTTTATATCGGGCCCCATTTGCTTATGAGAAGGCGATGGAAATGTTTAACAAGGGCTTACTGTACAGTTGGAATAATTCCAATTATTTCTCAAGATATGGTACATAACATATCTAAAGTGCAAGGGTGCCAATAATGTTCCCATAGTTAAGTCCTCTCTGTCACTGGGTTACTGCCAAAAGCCCTTAAACAAGCATGAATTAGACTATTAATAAAAAAACCTGAAAGTCAACCCTTCATTTGCATCCTCATACAGACCCATCTCCAGAATTCCATCCATAGCTAAAATCATTGAAAAAGCTGTGCAACTGCAATTGCAAGATTATGTCAATGCCCATGTCCCCCTTGATCAACACCAGCACAGCTTCAGATCATATTACAGTATGGAAGCCTACTAACCTCCTTCCTGGATACCTTAATAAGAGGCACTGATTCATCATTATTTTCCTGAACATCTTGGCAGTCTTTGATTCTGACTCTGTTACATGAACAACTCATTGTGCTTCTTCACTCGATCGGCCTAAAAGAAACAACTCTGAAATGGTTCCAATCTTATCTAGACAGCCGCTATCAACAAGTCAGAATATGATGGGAGACCTTGCACTTATTCAGATCACTCCAGGGTCTACCCCAGAAGTCTGCCCTATCCTCCTTAATGTTGAACATTTTCATCCACCCCCTGTGCAACATTATTCAGAACCACAGCATCCTCTATCACCTCTACGCTGATGATATTCTAATCTATGCACCGTTCTTCATCAACAATCCAGAATTTCCATATTAAATCAATGCCTTGACGCAGTCGTCTAATGACTAGGCCAACATAACATGCACATTAATTCCAACAAGACAGAAGGCCTTCATGTAACCAAGAACCCTTCATTCTCCCCACCCACCTCAGTCAAACTGGCCAACCTAACACTACGCGTGAAGAAAGAAGTAAAATACCTCTGCATCGCTCTTGACCAGAGCATCAACTTCCACGCCCACATCAAACAAATCACCAGATCTGCATACTTCAGAATGGAAATGGTTCAGAACCTTCGCCCCTTATTGGACCACAGTGACTTCAGAAATGTCTGTCAGGCCCTCATCACTCCAATATTCGACTATTCAAACATCATATATCAAGGACTCCCAAAAAACACCTTAGTCCCTCTTCAGCTTGCACAGAATACTCAAAAGCACTGCTCAGTGAGCACATATTGCCCCTGTACTGAAGCAGCTCCACTAGCTACCCATCCACACGAGATTGAAGTACAAAGTCTCACTGTCTTCAAGATACTCCATAACCTCTCAGTGGACATTTTGCAACACCTCATCCTCAGATCACCCAATAACAGATCAAGGAGAAAAAAAGAGTGACAACCTTTTAGCAGATCCAGCCTTATTCTCCAGCTCCAACCTCGCCACCACCAGCAGATCCTTCTCCCTCTATGCACTCTCCACCTGGAACTCCCTCCCCTCAGAGATACGATCCTTGACAGACATTGGGGAGTTTTGGAGAAAACTAAAAGTCTATCTCTTCCTAGAGCACTTTGGAACAGACACTAAATGACCAGCTGATTCTTCCACCAATCACTTAGCTAAGTGAAAGTCCCCAGGTAAGTAAAATATTAAATATCTCTATAGAAATGGGTAAAAGACGCAACATCTGGAAAGCGTGTGTATAAATGCCCGTAGCATGGAAAATAAGATCCCAGATATTGAGGCTTTAATGGAATAAGCTGACTTAGATTTAGTGGCAGTTACAGAGACATGGTTCATGGATAACCATGATGAGGATGTAATCATACCAGGCAATACTTTATTCAGGAAGAATAAGAGTAGTAGGAGGAGTGGCACTATATGTAAAAAAACAACATTAAAACGATAGAATTACAGGGCTCAAAAGGGAGAGAAGAGGCACTGTGGGTTAAACTAGAAAGAAGGAAAGAAAAATCAATTTGCATTTGTATGATATACAGACCCCCCCCCCCCCCACCCATCCTCACAGGGAGAAGAAGTAGACAGAGATTTAATAGAAGACATTCGCAGCATTGCTAGGAAAGGAGACGTGCTATTGATTGGTGATTTCAATATGCTAGATGTGGATTGGCACATCCTTGCTGAAGTGTCATCTAGAAGTAAGGAGATCCTGGATTCTCTACAGGTAGAAATATTCAGGCAGCTGGTAACAGAACACACACTGAAGGGGCCATACTGGACTTGCTGCTTACCAATGATGAAAGTTTTTCTGATGTTATAGTGTGAGATCATCTCGCATCCAGTAATCACCAGATGGTTCAGTATTAGGACCAAGGCTGATAAAATACATTCAAAAGCGAGGGTCTTCGATTTTAGGAAAACTAACTTTATTGTTAAGTGCTGTCGAGTCTGTGCCAACTCATGGTGACCCAAACTGTGTTCGGTCTTCAGTCAGTCGACTCAATGTTGACAGATAGGCATCCATAGCTGCTGTTATTGTATCGATCCATCTCATTGCTGGCCTTCCTCTTTTGTGTTGACCTTCTATCTTGCCAAGCATGATGTCTTTCTCTAATGATCTCTCTCTCTTCGCATGATGTATCCAAAGTATGAAAGTTGAAGTCTTGTCCTCTGAACTTCTAAAGAAAGCTTAGGTTTGATCTCCTCTAGTACTGACTGGTTTGTCCTTCGGGCTGTCCATGGTATACACAGTATTCGTCGCCAGCATTATAATTCAAAGACATCAATTTTCTTCCTGTTTATCTTTTTCACTGTACAACTTTCGCATCCATATGACGTTATTGAAAATACCATGGCTTGAATGAGTTGAATCTTTCTATGGAGAGAGACATCTCTGCTCTTGAGAATCTTGTCTAGGTCCTTCATAGTCATTCTGCCAAGAGCAATGCGTCATCTGAATTCTTGGATGCTTGTTGCTTCTTTATTGATAGTTGATCCAAGTAGGTTAAAGTTGTCCACTATTTCAATTTCTTTTCCATCAACAATGAAATTATTGATATGCCAGTTGTCGGGATCTTTGCCTTCTTTACATTAAGGTGCAGGCCCATTTTAAGACTACCGTATTTTCGCGCATATAGCGCGTGCGCTATACACTTTTTTACCTACCGCGCAACCCTCCTGCGTGGTATTTGCGAGGGCGCGCTATACCTAAACTTTATTACAAGTAACCGATCCCAAAAAAGAGGCCTTACAAGAATATATTGGTTTAAAAATATATTTAATTAATTTTCATCATCCGATTCCATAAAACCTTCGAAATCACTCCCCTCATCAACATCATCATTGAAATAATTTAAAACCGTCTGGAGACGCTCTTCCGTAACATATGCACTTTCATCGTCACTCTTTTCGACATTTTCATCATCATCTTCGTCATCACTGCGCACCCGATCCTCATTCTTATAAACAATGCCGGCTTTTCGGAATCCATTTCTGATGGTTTCCGGGTATATTTTGTCCCAAGCAGAACACAACCAATTGCAGATTTCCGTTAATTTAGCCCTCTTTAATCGTCCCGATGGAGTGAATTCATGAATTCCATGCTGCATCCAATTATCCCACTCTCGTCTGAGACAGCTTGATTTTGCTCCCTTCTAGACAGAATCCACTTGTTTAAGTCACTCTCTAGCTCTGGCCACTTTTCTTTGGGACCCCGACGCGCACGTTTTCGCGGGTTCATCTCCTCTAGCGCCGTTCTCTCCTTTCTCCAGTCGCGAACAGATGACTCACCGACATCAAATTCTCTTGCTGCTGCTCTGTTGCTTGTTTCTTCAGCTTTTGCCACAACTTTTAGCTTGAAGTCTGCAGTATAAGACTTGCGTTTAATTCTGGGCATGATGACTGGATTATAATAGAAGAGATCGCAAAGTTTTTATGTAAGGTATAATGGAACAGAGGGCCTTTTATACACCTCACAGTGCAGTCGACACATGCGCGTTATACGCGCGTGCGCATTATGTGAGAAATTCAATGCAGGACTGGCCAAAAATTGTGCTTTATATGTGGGTGCGTGTTATATGTGGGTGCGCGTTACATGCGCGAAAATACGGTATATTCCTTGATCTTGAAAAGCAGATTTTTCAGATTGTCTTCACTTTCAGCCAGTAATGTGGTATCATCAACATAGCGAAGGTTGTTGAGTCTCCCACCAATCTTCACATCTCTGTTTTCATACATTCTTGCTTCTCTGATGATTTGTTCTGCATATAAATTAAACAGGTAGGGGGAAAGTATGCAGCCTTGTCATATACCTTTGCTGATTTTAAACCATTCTGTTTCTCCTTGTTCCATTCAAACTGTTGCTTCTTGAACAATGTAAAGGTTGTGCAAGAGAATGATAGGGTGTTTTGGTATAATTATGCTTCTTAATGTGGCACAGAGTTTCTCATGGTTTATACAGTCAAAAGCCTTGCTGTAGTCAATAAAACACACACAAATATCCTTTTGATATTCTTTAGTCTTTTCAAGGATCCATCTCACATTCGCAATGATGTCTGTCCTTGCCCTTTCCTGAACCCTGCTTGCACTTCAGGTAGTTCTCCTTCTAGGTATGGTTGTAGTCTCTGCTGAATAATCTTGAGTAGAATCTTGTTGGCATGTGGGATTGGAGCAATTGTGTGATAATTTTCACAGCTGGATCACCTTTCTTTAGTATTGGTATAAACACAGATCTTTTACAGTCAGTTGGCCATGATGATGTTTTCCAAATTACCTGACCGAGCCTTGTAAGTATGGTGACAGCTACATCAGTTTGCTGTAATACTTCAATGGGAATGCCATCAATGCTTGGTGCTTTGTTGTTCGATAAGACTTTCAATGCTGCTTCATCTTCTTATTTCATTACCAATGATTCTGGATCATGAGGTACAAGTTGAAATGACTGTTGGTCCACTTGATCTTTATCATATAATAACTGTATATTCTTTCCATCTTTTCTTGATCTTCTCAGCATCATTCAACATGGATCCTTGAGCATCTTGTAACATTGCAATTTGAGGCTGGAATTTTTTCTTTAACTCTCGTAGCTAATAGTTTCTGCTTCTATTTTCTTGCATGTGTCATTGTAGTACTTCTCCTTGTATTGTCTTGCTGCATGTTGGAAATTTCTTGAGTTCTGTGATTGCCTTTTTCTCCTTTGGCTTTAGCTTCTCTGCATTTCTGGGCAATTTTCATTTTTTCATTGGTCATCCATTTGGGCTGTTTTTGCTTTTTCAACTTTTCTAGAGATTTTTCCCATTTTCCAACACAACCTTCTTGATGTTGATGTCATCCCATAACTCTTCTGGAACTCTGTCATTTGTATCTAAAGCAGCAAATCAATTTTGTAGGCAGTCTTTAAATTCTGGTGGTATATTCTCAAGATCATATTTTGCTACATTCATGAGTGGCTTGCTCTTCAACTTTAGTTGGTGATCTGTACCACAGTCTGCTCCAGATTTTGCCCTTGTTGATGTTATAGAGCTTTTCCATCGTTGACTTCCACAGATGTAGACACCGCTTGTGTGGCTGGAAGAAGGTGTTTGAGATGAATATTTATTTATTTATATTTATTTGCTTTTATATACCGCATTATTTGGTATTAGAGCGGTTTACAAGAAACTTTAACATTCAAGCAACTTTACATAGAATAGATCATTAGTCTTGCAGAATTCTAGCAGTCTTTCTCCAGCTTCATTTCTGTTGCCAAGTCCATATTTTTCAACACTTTCCCTTCTTCGTTGTTGCCAACTTTTGCGTTCCAGTCACCCATGACTATCAGGATATCCTGTTTACATGTTCTGTCAATTTCAGCTTATACTTGTTCATAGAACTCATCAATTTCATCCTCTTCTGCAGCTATTGTTGGGGGCATATACTTAAATTATAGCTGTGTTGATGGGCATTCCTTGTAGACAAATAGAGATTAAGCATGCACTGATTGCATTGTATTTCATTATAGTTCTTGCAAGTTTCTTCTTAATTATAAATGCAACACCATTTCTTCTTTGTGTTTCATTTCCAGCATAGTAGACCATGTGATCATCAGATGAAAAGTGCCCGATGCCGCTGTTTCTGTTCGCTGACACCAAGCAGATTGAGTTGAACACATTTCATTTCATTCTTGACCACCTTCAACTTCCTTTGTTTCATGCTTTGCTACATTAGCTTTGATCCTACCACATCATAAATGCAGGCTTTGATCCAACTGCATCATAAATGCGGGCTTTACTCTGAAAAGTCTTCAGTTCCTTCCCATTAGCCAGCTGAGTGCCTTTCGACCTGGGGGTCTCATCTTTCAGCACTATAGTGCAATTTGTTTTGTTCTGACTATCTATTGGATTTTCATGGCGAGATATGGAAGTAGTTTGCCAGGCCTTTCTTCCGTGCTGTTTAATTTGGTGGTGTTGCCATAGTCACAGAAATGTGATCCTCCACTGCCAAAATCCGTCCCATTCTGCTGCTGCCCAGAGGGGTGGTTTGTCTTGGTCTGGCATCTCAGCTGAGACCTATCCATCTTGGGAGATCCTGCCATTAGTCAAGCTACTGATAGCTTAGCCCTCAGCATCACTGATGCACTCAAGCCCTAAGATGGGCCAGTGCCTCAAGGAGTCATTAGTGGGATGGGGATAGCTTGGGGATGTAGAAAAATAGTGGGCAAATCTCAAAGGGGATATTTTAAGGGCAAACAACCTTTTTGTTAGAAAGGTAAATAAATGTAAAAGGCAAAGGAGGCCACTATGGTTCTCAAAAGAAGTAGCTGAAAAGTTGAAGAAGAAGAGGGAAGCCTTCATAAAATACAAGAGATCACAGAGAGCGGAAGACAGCCATCTATATTTTGAAAAACTTAGAGAAGCTAGCAAAATAGTCAGGAAAGCAAAGATACTGAAAGAAGAAGAAATAGCCAATGCAATAAAATGGGGAGATAAGACATTTTTTAGTGCGAAGAGGAAGGGCAAAAGTGGTATTGTCAGACTCAAGGGTGAAGGGGAGGAATATGTAGAAGCTGATGAGGATAAAGTAGAATTGCTTAATAAATATTTCTTTTCTGTATTCACAGATGAAGGGCCAGGAGCAGGACCTCAGAAAACACCCACAAATAGGAACAGAAGCGACGGGGATCTCAAATGATTTTCAGAAGACTGTGTTTGGGAGGAACTAGCTAAAGTTAAAGCAGACAAAGCGATGAGACCAGATGAGATACATGCGAGAATACTGAAGGAACTTGTGGGTGTTCTAGCGGCTCCACTGACTGGCCTTTTCAATGCCTCTTTGGAGTCAGGAGTGGTGCCAGAGGACTGGAGAGAGACACATGGAGTCCCTTTACACAAAAGAGGAAGTAAGGATGTGGTTAGTCTAACCTCTGTGATGACTAAATTATTGGAAACGCTGCTCCAAGAGAAAATAGTGAGGTTTCTGGAGTCCAGTGGATTACAGGATTTGGAGGCAGCATGGTTTCACCAGAGGCCAGGTCTCGTCAGACAAATCTGATTGATTTCTTTGACTGGGTAACCAGGGAGTTGGACAGAGGGAGAGCCCTAGATCTGGTGTACTTTGATTTCAGTAAAGCTTCTGATACCATTCCACATGGGCAACTTATCAACAAACTGAGCACCCTAGGGATGGATCCTAAAGTTACCGCTTGGGTTAGATATTAGTCGAGGGGGAGACCAAAAATGGTACAGGTAAATGGAGCTCACTCTGAGAAGAGGGACGTTACCAGTGGTGTGCCGTAGGGATCTGTCCTTGGTCCAACTTTTTTTTAATATCTTTATTAGTGATATTGTGGAAGGGCTGTTGAGAAAGGTTTGCCTGTTTGCCGATGATACCAAAATCTGTAATAGAGTCAACACCCAGGAAGGACTAGATAACATGAGGAGCGATCTAGCTAAACTTGAAGAATGGTCTAGAATTTGGTAGCTGAGATTTAATGCTAAAAATGCAGGGTCATGCACTTGGGCTGCAAAAGTCCAAAGGAGTGGTACAGTGTAGGGGTGAAGTACTTCTGTCCACAAAAAAAGAGTGGTACCTGGGTGTGATTGTGTCTGACGGTCTTAAAGAAACTAAACAAGTAGAAAAGGCAATGGCGAAAGCTAGAAGGATGCTTGGATGCATAGGGAGATGAATGGCCAGCAGAAAAAAGGAAGTGATAGTGCCTCATTTGGAGTATTGTGTGCAGTTCTGGCGACCACACCTTCAAAAGGATATACTACTACTGAGCATTTGTATAGCACTACAAGTCATACACAGCACTGCACAGACATGTAAGAGACAGTCCCTGCTCATCAGAGCTTACAATCTAGTCAAGACAGACAATACAGAAGGTGTAGAGGGGGATAAAACAAGGGGGAAAGGTAAAGAAACAAGGAGATAAGGTGAATCAAGATCCAAAAGCAGCAGCAAAGACGTGAATTTTCAGCCTGGATTTGAAAAGCATCAGAGAAGATGCCTGGCGTACAGACACAGGTAGTTTGTTCCACGCGTAAGGTGTAGCAGGATGAAAGGAGCAAAGTCTGGAGTTAGCAATAGAAGAGAAGGGCACATATAGAAGCAGTTTGCCAGAAGAGTGGAGTTCCCGAGGTGGGGTGTAAGGAGAGATAAGAGAAGAAAGCTAGTGAGGAGCTGCAAAGTGAATGCATTTATAGGTCAGCAGGAGAAGTTTGAACTGGATGCAGAAATGGATAGGGAGCCAATGAAGTGACTTGAGAAGAGGGGTAATATGGGCATGACGAGGCTGGCGTAAGATTAGCTGCGCAGCAGAGTGTTGAACAGATTGAAGGGGAGAGAGATGATTCAAAGGGAGACCAACAAAAGAGTAGGTTATAGTAGCCAAGACGGGAGGGGATTAAGGAGTGGATAAGCGTCTTAGTAGTGTGTTCAGAAGGGAATGGGCTGATTTTGTTGATGTTATAGAGAAAGAAATGGCAGGTCTTAACTATTAGATGAATGTGTGTGGAGAAGGAAAGAGAGGAGTCAAAGACAACCCCAAGATTGCGAGCCGAGGAAACAGGAAGGAGTAGAGAGTTGTCTACAGAGACTGAGAAAGGAGGAAGAGAAGAGGAGTTTTAGAAAGAAAGATAAGAAGTTCAGTCTTGGCCATGTTCAATTTCAAGCAGCGGTGAGACATCCAAGCAGCAATGTCAGAAAGGCAGGCAGAGAGCCGGGTCTGGATTGCCAGAGAGATTTCAGGCGTAGAGAGGTAGATCTGGGAATCATAGGCATAAGATTGTATGAAAGCCGTGGGAAGAGATGAGCGCACCAAGGGACTGGGTATAGAGAGAGAAAAGGAGCGGACCCAAGACAGATCCTTGGGGTACACCAGCTGGGAGGGGGATAGCAGAAGAGGAGGATATAAACAGGTTGGAAACAGTGCAGAGGTGGCTACTAAAATGGTTAGTGGTCTTCATTGTAAAGTATGAGGACAGACTTAAGGATCTTAATATGTATACTTTAGAGGAAAGGCGGGATAGAGGAGATATGATAGAGATGTTTAAATAACTCCATGGCATAAATGCACAGTAGGAGAGCCTCTTTTTTTTTTTTTTTTTTTTGAAATTTTAACAAAACTTACAAAAGCAAGCATAAAGAAACTTTTGATGAAATAATGGAAATTAATACATACAACATAAAATATAAACAGACCATCAAACCTAGCCCACAATTTGGGGAGATATTTAAGGGAACCTACTACAGGCAATCCGAGTATAACTCTACATACAGACAGCTATTTAAACTAACCACCAACCCCAATCAACTAATTAGTGCCAGGCCCCTCTTTATCAGTAAGAAACAACTCCAACTGAGAAGGATCAAGAAATATAAATTTTGATCCCTGAAAGGTTATCAGACACTTGCAGGGATATCTAAGAAAAAACGTTGCTAATAGGGCAACCACCCTCGGTTTAAGGGCCAACAAACCCTTCCTCCTAGCCTGGGTTGCTCTACAAACATCAGGAAAAATTTGTACTCTAAGTCCACAGAACGGAACAGACATATTTTTAAAATAACTACGAAAAACAAGAGCCCTCTCTAATTCAGACAGAAAAGATACCAACAAAGTAGCTCTAGAGGAAATATTGTCATGCGAGTCCTCCAGGAATTTGGTGAGCCCTAGGCTATCTTGGCCCCGGACTACATCAAACCCTCCCGGAGAACCCGGAGAAAGGCCCTTGCCTGTCAAATAATAAATATTAGAGAGAGCAATGGAGTCAGCCGAAGCCAACCCCAAGATCTCTCTAAAATTTCCTCAAGAGAATTTCAGCAGATAATAAACGACAAATAGGGAAATTCAATATACGAATATTTTTTGCACGTAACATATTATCATATTGTTCCATTCTGTGATATAACAGCAAACTATCCTTAATATAGGAAGAATTAACCGCCTTAAGAGCCTGACATTGAGATTCACAACCAGAAACCAACTTTGAAATATTCCCCATCTTTGTGTCTACTTCTGACAACCGTGTAGTAACTTCAGAAGAGAAACTACAAAGTTGTGCCACAGTAGGAATCACAGAGCTTTCAATACGGGTTACCACGCGCCAGATATCTGCGAGAGTCACCTGATCATCAGGTATAACCCTCGTTTCTCCTGGCACGGGCACCCATACCACCGGTTTCAGTTTACAATGGTTTTTATGTTAGCTATTAACTTCACTTATTGGTTGTTGTTTTTTTAAACTTCGCCTTAGCCACGCCCCCCCTTTTTCCCGCTCTACACACGTTTTTAAAGTTTGCGCATGTAGCGGCGTTTCTTAAGTTTCACTTTTTTTCGGCGGACTGAACAGACATACTGCTGGTTTTGCAAAGCAATATTACTTGGCAGAGATTATATTGGTGAGTTTCAAGTGCTCTATATTAACGCCGGTTTGGCATCACTTAAAACTTTTGATTGTAAATGGTTATTTTATATCGCTGTTGGATCCTTTTTTCTTTATTACTATGTGGTCCCTCCGATGAAATTCCGGCCATACTATAAATGCATTTGTTTTATTTATTTATCGTTTTATTTATTTATCTATTTATTTTTTTAGTGTAATCTTTTATATTATCCATATATTTTTGATTTCTCATTTAAAGTTGTTCCTTCCCATCGAAGTACCTCGATGGGTTTAGGTTTGATTCTTTTAAAGATTCAATAGCTACATTGAGTATCACTGAGGCACATTGTTGCATATAGATTTCTTTTTGGGTACCTCTGAGCCTGACCTCCTTCCTCCCTAATTTGAAGACTAGTACCCGTTGTTTGCTCTCTATGTAATCTCCGGTGATAATTTAGATTTGAGTTTCATTTTCTGAGAAGTTAATATTTGTTGTTCTGCTATTTTTAATTAGATTACAACTATAATCTCCATGGTATACATATGCCTCATTCTGTTTTCTTTGCTCTAGTGTTGTTGCCTCTCTTTGAGGATTATTTGTTCATCATATCCACAACTAAGGTATTAATGTTGAAACCACATGCTTGTCACATCTTTTAAGTTTTCTATTTTAATTTGTCTTATTTTGTTATATTCTATTTTATTGTGTTTTGTTTTATTTCATTCTAACTAACTTAAACATATGGCATTTTTCAATGTACAGTCAAACCTCGGTTTTCATGATTAATCCGTTCGAAAAAGTCTGACTAAAACCGAAACGTATGAAAACTGAAGCAATATTTCCCATAAGAAATAATGTAAATCCAATTAATCCGTTCCAGACACCCAAAAATATTCACAAAAAATACATTTTATAGAGAATAACTATATTTTTACATACAGAAAACAATGAGAAATAAATATAAATGACTAATGAAATGGATAAATGAACATTTAACATCACTGAAAGCAAGCTAAGTACAGTACTGTACAGTACAGTATGTTAACATCTGGCCTTAGCCACCCCTGACAAGCTGCTGTGCCCAGCTCTCTTCGGAATCACATTGAATTCAGTCCATTAAAATACCTTTACATTATCTGCTCAATGCTTCAGAATGGCAGAAAATCTTAATGATATAGCTTCAGACGTACCCTGCAAGAGAAAGAACTGCCTCCCACATTCATTCAACATCTCCTGCTTACGTTGACAGCTTTTCTTCCCTGCTGCCGGGACAAAATCTCAGTCAAAAGACGTTGAAAACCGAAGCAATGCATGAAAACCGGGACAAAATCTCAGTCAGAAAAGACGTTGAAAACCGAAACGTATGAAAACCGGGGCAAATGAAAACCGAGGTTTGACTGTATTTGCGTATCCACACTTTTAAATAATGGATTTTGTCTTATTCTTTTTTATACTAGTCTATTTATTGTTTATATGATTGATTACATTGTATTTATGTTTTTAACTATTTATTTGTTCTTTCCCATATATTGGATTTTAACTATGATTAATTTATATGTTTCTATGTTTTAGTACCTACTCCGACAACCCCTGATGAAGGTCTCCGAAACACGGCCTGTGTCGGGTTGTACTAGGTCCTAGATTAATTGATAAATAAAGTGTTTTTCCACTCAGATCACGTTTGGACTGTGTGTTAACTTTAGGCACTGCTCCAGACATTTCTGAGTGGGGGAGATGTCCAGGTTCATAGGAACACCCTGGCCACACCTCTGCTACACCCACATTCTGACTTTTGACATCCTCATGCTGGGGATGTTCACAGACCCAGCTTCTAAAATGGTTCTGGAGACTTCTCTATGCCTGTTTTCAGATGTCCAAAGCACACACTGGGCTTCCACAATAACCCCCATAGTCTGTACATTTATCTAAGAAACACAGAAAATTTGTGCATGGTAAAGACCAAGTGTTAATGCAAATTCTCTGGGGAAATATTGTAAACTTAAAAATTTGACTCTATCCACACAGGTATTTATGGATATGCCTAGCTATAAAATTACATCCAAAGGGTTTAGTATATTGCACACAATTGCAAGTATACATGCTAAGATTTTGTGCAAAGAATCTAAAGTATTTTTAATAGAAAGAATTGCATCTGAATTCTGTGTGGATGCTGCTGAGAAGCAATAAACTAAATCTGTGAGAAGTATGACTAAATCTATGATAGAAATATTCTGTCCATTTGCAGGTTGACCAGTTGACGGATAAGCAAATTCACCACCTCGTAAAACTGACACACGACTTCACCCTCCTATTTTATAAGGTAATGATGGCAGTTTGCTTCTGTTGCCTAGTTAGCTAAATTGTATGAGGTATGATTTACATAAAAATAGGAACCTCCCCCCTCCCCCATTTTTATTGGTTATGCCATATATTTAACTTCTATATAGCCATATTTCTTCAATTTCCCCTCATTTCTCCATTTTCACTCCTCCAAATAGCAGGTACAAATGTCTCTGAAAACCTTGGGTTGGCCAGTGGGCAGCCTCCTGTGAAGTGCATCCTCAGCACTGTTGCACAGTGAGGGCCGCTACAGCAGTGGCAACTATCCTCCTGTCTCTGTGGCAAGTCCAAACATGACTGACCCCAGTGTACAGGTTGTAATGGTTAATGTAGTATGTTTTGTAAATGGGTTACCCCTGGTTATCCAAATTATTTATGCCCTGTTACCTGTAAACTCATACGTGTTAAATGTACTGAGCATTTTGTTCCATGTGAACCGCGCTGATGATGAATAGTGCGGTATATAAGAGATTGTAAATAAATAAATAAACTTGCACTGAAGCTTAAAGTGCTGTGTCCTGATACCAAAGAGCTAGCAAGTACAGTATATAGCCACTATCCAATAATACAAATGTACACGAGGGCAAAACATAGGAATGTTCTGACTATGCACTGTAAATCATTCTATTAAAACCATAAAACTAATAGAAAGATAAGATCTAAAACCTATGCATTTATATGAAGCTTAATTATTTTGATAGAGGGGAACTAAAAGCATATAGCTAGATGAAGTATGTAAATTGTTGACAGCACCATCTGGTATTTGGGCTCTGTCAAATCCTTTTGACTTTGCCTTGTGTTTTTTTATGTCCGCTCCCTGACATTTATTCTGTTATTTAGTGTTTATCATTCTATTTCTGTGAGTATGGGGAAAAAACATTAAAAAGAAAACTGTAACATATTATAAACCTGACAATGAGACATGAATCTTAATTTTGGAGTGGCTGGAACAGAATATGCAGCTGTCAGGCAGACTCTTTAGAATCAACAGCTTGTTTTTCCAACCCTAAAAGCATTTTTGATTTTGAATTTTACTGTTTTAGGCTTTGCTGATGTGTAGAGATGTTTGTGCACAAAAATTATGAGGATTTATTTTGGCTCCATTTCACTGAAATTCTTTTGATGGAAGAATTCCTCTGCCCCGTTATCCTTGCACTTGGAAGTGCATCATAGAGGTTACAGTATAAGGCTGAAACCAGAGTAACCAGGGTTTGAATTCTACTTCTTCTACTAACACTTCTTGTAACTTTGGCAAGACACCTCACCCTCCATTACCTCTGATATAGATTTAGGACTGGATATATTAATGTGCATTAATTTGCTTTAACAGGCATTTGTGCAATTAATGTAAGCTAATAGTAAATAGACCCCATTGACAATAATCAGGTTTGCATTAAATTGTTAATGCATATTAGTAAATCTAGCCCTTAAATTGCAAATCTTTCTTGGGGCTAGGAAACACTTATTGTAACTTTCCTTAAACTCAGGTTTGGAAAGACAATTAGTCACATCCAAATCCCAAACTTCCCCACTTATCATGGTAGTCTCACTGGTGGTCAAGTACCTGATCAAATCTATATCAGACTAAATATCACAACAAAAAGGGAAACGGCTAAGTAAATTGCAGAAAAGCAGAAATTAGAGAAATTAGAACATTTTGGCATTAACAGTTTTATGAGACTGATTCAGATTATAATTTAGAGCAGAAGACCCCAAACTACTGCCACAAACACATTATCCATGGCCTACCTAGTGTTTCTAAACTTGTCATTTTCTTCAGCCTGATCATTCCCTTTGGGTTTTTTTTCAGCTTCCAAGTGATGTCATAAGGAGATGCCTTGGGCCTCTTAGCTATGGTGACGTCTCATGACATCACTAGTGTGCCGGAAGAATGATTGGGCTGCAGGTGATGCTTGCTAAGTGGTGCCACATGGGCATTTAAGTGCCACTGTTCAACAATTACAAATAAACTTTGAGCACCTGTGCAGTGATGACGGTGACTGCGAAAATAGCAGCAACTATGACCGCTGATTAGGAATTACAGAGGCAGGCCTTACAGCACATTGGTGGCAGCGATGGTGATGGAGGAGGAATTTTTGCACTGTACCTTCCAGTATGAATAGAAAGTTAAGAGGAGATGCCTGACAATTGTGAGGTGTAGGGAATAAGAACATAAGAGATGCCATACTGGGTCAGACCAAAGTCCATCAAGCCCAGTATCCTGTTTCCAGCAGTGGCCAGTCTAGGTCACAAGTACCTAATAGTTTCCCGAAAAGACACACAGGTTCCTCAATGCTTGTATTGGGTCAAGCAGTGGATATCCCGGGTCCCTTTTAATAATGGTTTATGGACCTTTCCTCTAGGAACTTGTCCAAACCTTTTTTTAAACACAGCTACACTAACAGCTTTTACTACAAATTCCGGTAACAAATTCCAGAGTTTGATTACACGTTGAGTGAAAAAATATTTTCTCTTATTAGTCTTAAATAGGTTACCCTGTAGCTTCATTGCATGTCCACTAGTCTGTCTATATTTTGGTGGCATAAACAATCGATCTATGTTAAACCCGTTCCACTCCATTAAGTTATAGACCTCTATCATATCTCCCCTCAGCCGCTAACCTTTTTAGCCTCTCTTCATAGGGGTATCTTTTTATCTCCTTTACCATTTTGGTGGCTCTTCTCTGTACCTTTTCTAATAATGCTATATCCTTTTTAAGATACGGCGACCAGAATTACACACACTATTCAAGGTGTGGTCGCACCATGCAACAATACAGAGGCATTATAATATCTTTTGTTTTATTCTCCATTCCTTTCTTTATGATACCTAGCATTCTATTTGCTCTCTTAGCCGCCGCTGCACACTGGGCAAAGGGTTTTAACATGTTATCCACGATGGCACCTAAATCTTTTTCTTGGGTTGTGGTTCCTAATATGGAATCTTGCATTGTGTAACCATAGTTTGGGTTGTTCTTTCCCAGGTGCATAACTTTGCACTTATCCACATTAGATTTCATCTGCCATTTGAATGCCCAGTCTTCCAATTTATCAAGGCCCTCTTGCAATTTTCCACAATCCTCATGGGTTTTAACAACTTTGAATAATTTTTCTGTCATCTGCAAATTTGATTACCTCACTCGTTATTCCCATTTCCAGGTCATTTACGAATATGTTAAAAAGCAGTGGACCCAGCACAGATCCCTGGGGTCCTCCACTATTCACCTTTCTCCATTGGGAAAACTGGCCATTTAGCCCTACCCTCTGCTTTTTATCTGTTAACCAGTTCCTGATCCACAATAGTACACTCCCTCCTATCCCATGACTTTTTAATTTCGCCAAAAGTCTTTCATGAGGGACCTTGTCAAAGGCTTTCTGAAAAAGCAGATACACTATCAACCGACTCACCTTTGTCTACTTGTTTATTCACACCTTCAAAAAAACATAACAGATTAGTAAGACAAGACCTTCCTTGGCTAAAGCCATGTTGGCTGTCTCTCATTAAACCATTACTATCTACATGTTCAGTAATTTTGTTCTTTATAATGGTTTCTACCATTTTTCCCAGTACTGATGTCTGGCTCACCAGTCCGTAGTTTCCCAGATCACCCCTGGAACCATTTTTAAAAATTGGCATTACATTAGCCATCCTCCAATCTTCAGGTATTACAGATGATTTTAATGATAATTCACAGATTATTGATAGTAGATCTGCAATCTCATATTTCAGTTCTTTCAACACCCTTGGATGTATACCATCTGGTCCAGGTGATTTACTACTCTTCAGTTTATCAAATAGTTGTAATACTTCCCGATGTATCAATATTTCTTTCAATTCTTCTGCGGCATCACCTTTAAATACCATTTCAGTCATGGGTAACATCTTCCTCAGTAAAGAACGAAGCAAAGAATTCATTTATTCACTCCGCTATGGCCTTGTCCCCTCTTAGTGACCCTTTTACCTCTCTGTGACCCTTTTACCTCTCTATCATCTAATGGTCCAACTGACTCGCAGGTTTTTTGCTACCAATGTACTTGAAAAAGTCTTTATTATGCTTTTTTGCTTCCACAACAAGCTTCTTTTCAAATTCTCTCTTTGCCTGTCTTATTGATGCCTTGCATCTAACTTGTCGGTTCTTGTGTTTCCAGTTTTCGTCATTTGGCTCCTTTTTCAATTTCCTGAAAGATGTTTTTGGTAACAGCAGCCTCCCTGACCTCACCTTTCAACTGTGCTGGCAGTTTTTTGGACTTCCTTCCACTTTTCTTAAAGTATGGAATACAGCTGGTCTGGGCTTCCAAGATAGTATTTTTAAACACCCATGCTTGATGTAAATCTTTAACCTTTGCAACTGCTCCTTTTAGTTTTTTCTTAACTATTTTCCTCATTTATCATAGTCTCCCTTTTGAAAGTTAAAAGGTAGTACTGTGGATTTCCTTACATCCCGCCTCCATTTATTAAATCAAACGCGATCATGCTATGATCACTATTGCCAAGTGGCCCCAACATCCTTATCTCTTGCACCAGATCTTGTGTTCCACTAAGGACTAGGTCCTAAATGGCTTCCCCTCTGGTCGGTTTATGAACCAGCTGCTCCAAAAGTAGTCATTTATTTCATCTAGAAACTTTATCTTCGTAGCATGTCCTGCTGTGACCCTGACCCAGTCGATACCGGGGTAATTGAAATCACCCATTATTATTACTGTGCTATAACCTTTGAATAGAAAAGAATAAATTGAAAAGCAGTGCCTTGCTGTTACTACCAAAGAGAATATTAGTAGACAAATGGTACTACCCTTGTACTGTCAGTTCTTCTACATTAAATATGTGCAGTTTAAAAGTATATTATTGAAGGGTTAAAAGTTCCCTCCTGCAAGTTTAGCTAGTCCGCTTCACTCATTGCCCTGAAGTGCTAGTGGTGTAGTTTCTGAAGGGGGGAGGTTAAAAAAACAGAAGGGGTGATTTTGAAGATTAGGCAGCAGGTAGAGAGGGGAAGGGAAATAGGAGCTATTTGAGATAATTTGGCTCGACAAATGCTCCAGCCCTTCTAGTTATCTGAAAGGTCCAATGTGGCATCTCAGTACACGATGTTTGTGGGCGACGGACTTCACAGTCCAGTCATACAGCATCTTTTTTTGCAAATGAATTAAAAAATGCTTTATAATCACAGGTAAGGATACAATTAAATACCATGTATTAGCACACTTGAATATGAAAAGCTACATTTAGCATTCCCAGGAAAAAAGAGCTGAATTCAAATCTAGTGTTTGAAAATAGTCAAAATACAGAAGCATTATTATATCATGCATATGTGATGTGAGGTAATACAGGAAGATTCTTAAACCTGATGCAGATTGCCAACACGATTGCCCAGTTATGTATTTGGCAGTATTTTTAAAGATCCAGGGGTGATCTGGGAAACTACAGACCAATGAGCCTAGAAACTATTACGAAGAAGAAAATTATTGAACACATAGATAGTCATAGTTTAATGAGAGAAGGCCAACGTTGATTTAGCAAAAGGAAATCTTGCCTCACTAATGTGCTAAATTTTTTGGAAGGCGTGAATAGACAGCTTGATGTGGGGTTTATTTTAGAAGCATCCCCATGGGTATATAGTGGCTTTTAAATGTGTAAATCACCTAAATGTGCAAATAATGATTTTAGAAAGCTGCTATTAACACATGGTGATCCACACTATGCAGAGATTTGTGTAGTTAGAATATGGAGAAGTAGTGATTTGGGCAGGCCTAAAATATCTACATATAGATTCCCCATTTTAAAAGAAGAAGAATACACACTGGATATTAGAAATTCTAAATTTCAGCATTTTCACCTGTTTCCAGGTATGCATAAAGGCCAACTTGAATGAGCTGGTGCAAAAACTAAGGCTACCATTCCCCTACCCTTTCCAGACACCCCTTGACATCAAGAGATGACTCAGATTTCCCTCCCTCCAACATCAGGAACCACCATGACCTCCCCTAATATCCAGATTTCCGCAAGCAAGCCCCCCATGACAAACCCAAGCAGGAGTGATCTTCAGTCAGTCCTTCTCCTTCAGAATCTTGAGTTCAAAATGGTACCCATGGCACCTATCAGTAGTCTCATGGTACTACCACTATGGGTCAAGCTGCCAGGGCTCCCCTCACTAAGAGCCAGGGATGAGATCAGGTGGCCAGGGGTCTGGGTGTTGGGAGTAATCAGGACCAGTTCATGATGTCAGGGGGTCAGAACTATTTTTCTATGTTGTTTGGGGAGTGTCTGAAGGGGGGTAATTGTCAGCAGGTTTTGAGGGAAGCAAACTGAGGTGTTCTTGATATAGCCAGTGATGTCGCAGGGTGAGGGGATGGATGTTGTTGTGTGCAGCAGTTTTGAAAAGCTGCTCCAACATACATTTGGGAGAAGCAGAACACTTCTTCTCACCCCATGTGTAACTTTGTAAAATAGCTGTTTCTCCAGGGCATCAATGTGATGGTAAGGCATCAATGTGTAGTCTTGCATGTCCTTGCACATATTTTATAAGAGGCTCTGTGTATAGTAAAGCCTTTGTAAAATGCAATGAGAATTTTCCACTTCCCAAACTGGACATTTTAAATTCCTGTGTCCGTACAGTATCCTATCTAAAACTGGCATTATAGCGATCTAGATTTCACAAGTGTTTGACAAAGTCCCTAATGAAATTACTCCTCCATGCCTATCCAATTATGTTTTAATCTAGTGGTTAGAACAACATTCTGGTAACCAAGAGACCAGTCTTTGATTCCCACTGGCTCACCTTAGGCAAGTTACTTTACCCTCTATTACCTCAGAAGAAAAGATCTGGCAATCTACCTCTGGTCACACCTTGCCAAGAAAACCCAAGAGCTGCTGGGTTGCCAGGAGTCAGCATTGGCTCAATGGTACACGTTGCATTGGGATAGGAGGAAATCTCCTGTTGAGGATGGGAGCTGTCTAAAATATAGAAAATAAAGAGTAGGGTTAGAAGGTTAATTTTCTCATTGGATAAAGGTTAATAGTGGAGTACCTCAGGGATCTGTACCGTAACCAGCGCCTTTTAACTCATTTATAAATGATTCTGAAATGGAAATAACAAGTGAGGTGATCAAATTTGCAAATAATATAAAATTATACAAAGTTGTTAAATCACATGTGGTTTGTGAGAAATTGTAGGAGGATTTAGTGAGACTGGAAGACTGAGCATTCAAATGGAAGATGAAATTTAATGTGGACAAGTGTAGTGATCTACTGTACATAGGCCGAGAATAACCCAAATTCTAGTTACATGGTGCTAGGTTTCACATTAGGAATTGCCACCCACAAAAAGAACCTAGGCATCATTGTGGAGAATACACTGAAATTTGCTGCTCAGAGGAATAGAACCAGTCTGAGCCGGTGTGGCAGTTTTTATGTTCTTAGGCAGTCAACACCTTGATTCAATTTTGCTCTCTCTTATTGTTTCATCTTGTGGTGCTTACAGAGGTTTTTATTTTGATATGGGATAAACTCACTTTGTGCCTGTCCACTGCTGAAACTTGTAGTCTTACATAGGAACTTAAAGCACACAGCTGGTTAGCTTAAGGAGCAATTTCTTTTAAATGGGCAAAGGACTCTTAAATAATTAGGAATCCAGATTTCTCCTGACATAGATGATTTATATGAGCTTAATTACTCTCCTCTTTTAACCAAATTAGGGACAGACCTGGCACAATGGGACCATTATAATTTTTCTTGGATGGGTCGATTGACTACGATGAAGACAATGCTGTTACGCAAACTATCGTACTGTTTTCAGACACTACCGATTCCAGTTCCAGGTGCAGTCTTTAAACAGCTACAGAAGCACATAATTGATTTCATCTGGAAAGGGAAGCTCTCATGGGTAGCATGGAAAACCTGGATTCTAACCCGCCCTCAGGAGGGAATGGCCCTCTTGGGTTTTATACAATATTATAGAGCAGCCCAACAAAAGGCAATCTTGGACTGGATGGCTGATCCTCTCAGACAGTGGGTGTTTGCTGGAACAGGGAACTTTGGGCAGATTATCCCACAGTACCTCCTCTGGTAGCTAAGCTGAGGGAGAGCAAGCCATTCACCTGCTGGACATTTAAATTGTTGCAATCTGATAAGAAAACATTGCTTGAGGGTAAAATATAATCTACAGGAACAAGCAGGAATGTAGTCTTCACATATGGGTATCGTCGGTACCGACGGAGCCTGCGCGGGAATGTTCCCTAGCGTCCAATAGGAAAGCTTTTGGGAGCATCCCACAGCACCTGCGTGCTGCCTTCCCGCCTTCCCAACTCTCCCTCTTCAGTTCTTCGTTTTCCGCGGAGCCGACAGGATGCACACCCTGTCACCGCAGAAAATCTATTCTTTTTTGTTTTTTTGTGGTCGTGTCTGCCTTCATTCGATGCCTACTGCTACCGCCGGTTCTCTTTTTCTTCTTTTTCAAAAAAATAAAAAATAAAAATCTATCTTTCTGAAGGATTCTTTCCTCAGGGGCCTTTCCCCTCTCGGTGTTAGGTGCCATTTTGGGCACTAGGCCCACTTTTCTTCAAACATGGAGAAACCAGCTAGTGGTTTCAAAAAATGTTCTTTGGCGGTACCATATCTGTCACCGAAACCCATGAATGGTGTCTTAAGTGTTTAGGTCCTGACCATTCTCCATCAGAGTGTCTCTCCTGCAGAAAGATGACCAAGAGGAGCCTGCAGAACAGAGATGCAAAACTCGGTACCGTTTTTGCCGCAGATACGATGTCAGTCGCATCGATGTCTTCCAGGGCTTCATCTTCCTCCCATGGATCTCAGGTAACTAAACCTAAGTCTTTTAAGACTGGCCGGTCCTCAAAGGGTAAATCTACTTCCAAGTATTGAGATGCCACTGGCGTTGCCCTCGAGGAAAGTTCACCGGTAAAACAGCCCCGGCGGGAGTCTTCAGTCTCTAGAGCATTAACGGGGCTCCAGAATGTTCCAGAGGCTTCCACCTCTGCAGAACTACTGGTGCCATGTTTATTTATTTTTTATTTTTTTTATTTAGCTGTATTTATATCCCACTTTTCACCGGGTCAAAGCGGTCAATTGGGGGATACATTTAACATGAGGGGATATGAGACACATACGCTAATACTTACAGGGAACATGGGCAATGGAGGGTTAAGTGGCTTGCCCAAGACCACAAGAAGTGCCTACAGGACTAGAAATCCCAGTCCCTCTGGCCTGAGATTGCTGTCCCCAGGTGGGACTTGAACCCCCGGCCCTCCGGCCTGAAGTACCTTGTCCTAACCACTAGACCACTCCTCCCTCTATGTTCTGGGGTTGTGGCTGCTTCCACCGGTACCGACACCCAGGCATCAGCAGGAGCGATGGATCAAAGAATCCTCACTATCGAACACAGTCTCGCAGCTCTCTTAGCAGCTTCGGTACCACTAAGACCGCTACAGACAGTTCCACAGGTATCGGTACCTACATCGGTGCCGGTACCGACTGCACCTGCTTTGGCCGGTATACTTCCTCCCATGCCGAGCCTTGAATCTATTTCAGCTATCGAAAGATCAGTACCGAGACACCTCGATACTGACTTCGAGCGATACCGGTACTGAGATACTTCGAATCCTCTGATTCCGATGACTCTGATGATTCTGCCGGTACTAGAACAATCCTTCTGGTGGATCCCTCTCCTCCTCAATGCAGAATGTCTCCTCCAGAGGACATGTCCTTCCAGGATTTCATACGTGATGTAGCTCGAGGTCTTGCAATCATGGTGACTCCAGAGAAGGAACCCAGAGCAGAAGAATTAGAAATTCTTCAGTATCCTAAGGCTCCTAAGGAGGCAGCAACTCTGCCCATTCCTAGGATTTTGCATGACCTTATGTACCGAGTTCCAAGCTGTCCTGGTTTTCAAAAGACTCAATCACCACACCATTCAATAGTAGTGGAATCGGTGATGCATAGGATTACAGTAAGAATGCTAAAACGCATTCTTCCAATCCTCCAGGCCGTGAATCGAGGACACTCGATGCCTTTGCATGTCGATGCTTCCAATCCTCCATGTTGTCAGCCAGGATCAGCTCTTATATTCTCTGTATGGGAATGTTCCTCAAGGAGGTTACAGGAGACTTGGAGATCATGAGCCCTCTTCTTCCTGAGGATCTTCCCTCTCTGCGCTGATGTTCAACATATACATGCAGCCAATATGTGACATCATACGGTCTTTCAAGGTGAACTGCTTAGTATATGCTGATGATGTCCTCCTTTATATGCCATTCTCGACAGACAACCCAGACCTCTCCCCACTGACAGACTGTTTCAATGCCGTATCCATCTGGCTCCAAAACCAAAATCTTTGAATTCAACATAAGAAAACAGAGGTCCTATTCATCACAAGAAATCCAAACTTCATCACACCACCATACCTGAAGGTCAAGGAAGCTGAACTTCTAACCAAACCCTCTATCAGATACCTCGGAGTCACCTTAGACCAGCGACTAGACATGAAGACGCACATAAGCAATATAGCAAGAACAGTATACCATAAGATCCGATCTCTCCGGCATCTACGCTTCCTGCTTGAACTGGATGACTTCCGGACAATCTATCAAGCACTGATCATACCGCATTTTGACTATGCAAATGCCATACTTCAGGGTCTCCCTCAGTCCACTCTGCACCTGCTACAGCTCGCGATGAACTCGTCAGCAAGAGTTCTTTAGGGAACATCCAGGAGGGACCACGTAACGCCCATCCTGAAACAGCTTCACTGGCTCCCCATTCAAGGCAGGCTTACATTCAAAACCTTACTGCTGACTTTCAAAGCCATCAATGGGCTCTCCTCCTCATCCCTAACAGAGCTCATAAAGAGCAACCCCCCTACCAGATCCAGAAGAGCAGCAGCGGTCAACACACTAATAATCCCGAAAGAGATAACCCAGTCCACCCAGGCAACAGTAAACAGAGCTTTCAAATTCTACTACAACGAAGGGAGGTTGCAACTATCCCATGATAGTTCTGCCCCATATGGACATTTTTTTCCTCGGCTGACCTTACATAGGGTCAGCCACTTTCCGACCCCCTCTCTTCCAGGGTCTCCCCTGCTTGAGTTGCTGCCATACTGAAACACAGTGTAGACTGTTGTTTTTCCTTCAATGCGTGCTCTGAACACCTCATCAGACAGGAACGGAAATCTTCTCCGCTGCCTTTGTCTGTTTTCTCTCTGTTTTCATACAGGAGAATCCCCTCTGTTGTTTGGTTCAGTTGCTGTATGTGCAGGAGTTCCAGTGTTTACCTTAGTGCTCATTGCGAGCTACTTGCGACTAGCTTGCTTAATACTCTTCGCTGCAGCTTATCTTCTTCTAGCCATATCTTTTCCTAGGATATGGCAACACACCTGACCTCTGTCAGTTTTATCTATAATTCTCCTGCACAATGCTCTCTGCAATCCTCAGAGAAGCTTTCTGCTATGGGCCCTTGCTACAGAGTATTGAACTCTGTCTCTGAGGGTCTTTCATATCCAGCGGACAAGTTTTTTCTACGTGTGTGTCCACGGAGTTTCCAAAATGACCGGAATATACTCCTGTTTCTTCCAGCTTGGCATTATGCTTTCTGCTCCGCTTGGACAACGCATACTCTTTTACCGTACGTGATACCCCTAAACCCCTTGGCTGGATCACTTTGGTATCTTCGTCTCTGCGTTCTTCTTGTCCTTCGGACGTATCAGAGTCCTAAGGTACTGCTGAGGTACTCTTACCAGACTGCTGTTATCCTCTGGTTTTCACACAACCATGCTGGTTCTTCCACTGACCTACAGAAATAGATCCTCTATATTTCTTCAGGTGGGTTTCACCCCCTATTATGGGATGGATTTTTCCCATCACACTTCCCCATGTGAATGTTTCTGTGGCTCAGTTGCAGGCATGCATTCTTACAATTGTTTTCCTGTATGTATGTGTCCTGTGCATACATGATTTTATACCCTGGGTGGGCGTCAGCCATCCCGCCTCTATCTGTACATATATCTATCTGCATTTCTTATGTAGATTTATATGTATCACACTTGTCTAGACGTATATCTTCTCATACGTATAGATATGTATGTCTTTCCTTATATATATATATATATATATCTCTGGGTATGTGCATATTGGGAGATCTCCATAGCGCCCTATGTCTAACCTATCTCCCTGACTGTCGGTGCTTAGGTTTTTATTTTCTTATGGGGTCCAGACAGTCAATTTGCCAATTATAATACGGCTCAGTAACTGGGACTGGTTATACTAACAATTACTGCTGTGACGTCAACAGCTTCTATTTTTGTTATACATTTCTTTTTCTATGCAGTCTCAAACTTCAATGTCTTCCTATCTCCTGCCAGCTAGGAATGACAGTGTACATTTTCAGTATTCCTGCGTACACTTCTGTTCTCCTTGGGAATAGGGGGGGGGGGGTTCCATACCCTCTCTTCCCCTCCGGACTGGGCTACTTTCCAGATCGGTCAGTTTTCTTTCGTTAGTCCTCAGTGTTTATGACTCTGTGCCTACCAGAGTTCTCAGCTTTTCCCATAAAGCTTTCATTGGAGGCCTGCCGATCTTCTCCTGCCCCGGTTGACACCTGGGTCACCTGCCCATTCCAGATTGGAACTTCTTCCTCACTGCAGTGGAGTTACCTTGAAGATTCCGCTACTGCATCTCCTGTCTACTTCCTACAATCCAGTAGGTAAGCTCTGTATTGTGCTAGTTCATTAAATATCTACTGATACTTGACATACATTCTAAAGACTCCTTTTCCCTGTAGTCTTTAGATTCGCTGTTCCTCTGCAGCTCTGCTCTGTTAAACTCCTACCCCCCATCCCCCAGGGGATGCCGGAGATCCAGGTTGGGAACTGCCGCCCTGTTCCAGGGATACGCATTTTATGGGATCTCCCCTGGCACCCGCAGCTAGGGAGTCCCCATATGTGAAGACTCATTCCTGCTTGTTCCTGGAGATAGCACAGTTACTTACCTGTAACAGGGGATCTCCGGAACAGCAGGAATTAGTCTTCACAACCCACCCACCTCCCCTAGGAGTTGTATCTCTCTATTTCCTTTCCTCTTGCTCTCCTTCTGTCTCAGCTATGAAACTCAACTGAGGAGAGGCAGTGGGAAAGGCGGGAAGTCACCGCGCAGGCGCGAGGGATGCTCCCAAAGGCTTCTGATTGGATGCTGGGGAGCATTTCCGTGCGGGCTCCGTCGGCGCCGACGTACCCATATGTGAAGACTAATTCCTGCTGTTCCGGAGATCACCTGTTACAGGTAAGTAACTGTGCTTATTAGTTTGTCAAGATGTAAATAGTTACCCAATATGTAAATAGTTACCCAGGTTTGACCCAAGTTCATGTACCGGTTCATTGTAAACACAGCTACAAAAATGTGTAAGTTTTGATGTTCTATGTAAACCGCACTGATGCGGAATAGCGCGGTATATAAGAGAATGTAAGTAAGTAAATAAATAAATAAAAGAGGGGAATTTCTTACTGTGGTCAAACATGCCCAGGATGTGTCTAGGTTTGTGAACCGTGCAACCTTTGATTGCTTTGAATGTATTAGCAGAACCTCTGCTGTTTCAATCAGTGCACGTCATATTGCCTGGCTTCAGGCATCAGACTTAGAACAACGGGTGCAAGATAAGCTGGGAAACTGTTCCCTGTAAAATAGTTATCTCCAAGTTATAATGCCCTGTTCAATGTAATTTCAGTTTGTTCAATGTAAACTGCACTGATGCAGAATAGCGCGGTATATAAGAGAATATAAATAAATTAAATAAATAAACATCCCTTGCACAGGAGAAAATCTCTTTGGCAAGGATTGGCAAGACAAGGCAAATCAGATTAGAATCTGAAAATACTACCTTGAACAGGCTATCAAAGTCTACAGCCAACCCAGCAAAGAAAAAGTCAGTCAAGAAAACCTTTTTCAACAAGAAAAATAAGTTTTATCCATCTTACACCCAATCATGCTCACTGTCCAGTTCATGTTCCCCAAAAGGGGCAGCAACAGAACAGACAGCAAAGGAAGCCACAAGTTCCAAGAACTCAACCGGCTCAACAAGCTCAGCCCCCTCAGGGGCATTGACTCTTTCCTAGAGAACTTAGTCTTCCTGCCCCTGAAAGGTCCGGAACCCCTTACAATTCCAGGAAGGCTATGCCATTTTGCCAAAAGATGGCAACAAATATCATCAGAAAATTGGACTCTGTCCATTGTAAGGCAGGAGTACAGGCTTCATTTTCGCAGCATGCCCCCTTCTACAATAAAAAAAAGTTCAATTCAAAAGTCCCTGCCATCGATCTCTTGGGTCAAGAGGTTGCATCACTTCTTGCTCAGGGAGCAATAGAGGAAGTGCCCATAACCCAACAGGGTACAGGGTTCTACTCCCCCTATTTTCTCATTCCAAAGAAAACAGGAGGACACAGACCCATACTGGACCTCAGAGAATTGAACAAATATCTGTTCCGAGAAAAATTCAAGATGATCCCCCTCGGAATACTTCTGCCATACCTTCAGAGTCAGGATTGGCTATGTTCTCTAGATCTAAGGGATGCATATACGCATATCCTCATCCATTCAGATCACATAAAATTCCTTTGATTCCTTTTCCAGGGAAGACACTTCCAATACAAGGTTCTTCCTTTCGTTCTGGCTTCTGCCCCAAGAGTCTTCACAAAATGCATGGCAGTAGTAGCAGCATTTCTGAGAACTCTAGGAATATTTGTCTTCCCCTACTTAGATGACTGGCTCATTCGAGCATCAACAGCTCCAGAAGCCAGCTTTGCCCTTTCTCGCACGATGTGAATTCTTCACTACTTGGGACTGGTCATAAACCTCCCAAAATCTCAGCTCACCCCTTCTCAGTCCCTGGAGTTAATAGGGGCTCGTCTAGATACCAGACAGTCAAGGGCTTTCCTACCACAGCCCCGCTGTCTTCGTATAGTGCAGCTGGCATCCCAAGCAGCTATGAAAGTCTTCCTGATTGCTCGGGAAATGCTTCAGCTTCTGGGGCATATGGCATCCACTGTCCATGTGGTTCCCTATGCTCGCCTTCACAGGCGAGTAGCCCAGTGGACACTCTCCTCTCAGTGGACACAGGCCTCGGGTCGCCTGTCGGACAAAATCAGAAACCCCACACGTCTCATTTTGTCCCTTCAATGGTGGCAATCTCTGGAAAACCTTCTAGTAGGCTCTCCTTTCCAGCAGCCTCTTTTCCAGACCACCCTAACAATGGATGCGTCCAAGTTGGGTTGGTGAGCTCACTTGCACGCTCTCATGACTCAGGGTCTCTGGACCCCACAGGAGGCTTGTCTTCACATAAACCTCCTAGAACTCAGAGCCATTTTCCATGCTCTTCGAGTATTCCAGGCCCAACTCAGCTACAAGACAGTTTGGGTCCAGACCGACAATCAAGTTGCCATGTTCTATGTGAACAAGCAGAGCAAAACGGGCTCTCTGTCGTTATGAAACGAAGCTTTGCGACTGTGGGCCCTTGCCAGAGAGCATCAAATCCACCTCCTAGTGGTATATCTTCCAGGCATTCAAAATCTTTGGGCAGACAATCTCAGTCGAATACTGCTGCCACACGAATGGTCTCTTCACTCAGACCAGATTGCTCGAGTGTTTCGAATTTGGGGAACCCCGGATATAGACCTCTTTGCAAGTCCACAGAATGCCAAACTTCCCTGGTTCTGTTCCAGAATTCCGGCTCAAAACTGTCAGGCAAGAGATGCTTTCCTCCTCCACTAGGGGCAGGACTTCCTCTTTGCCTTCCCACCCATTCCCTCATTCCCAAGACACTGTTCAAGCTTCAGAGAGACAGAGGACATATGATTCTCATAGCTCCACGTTGGCCACGGCAACATGGTATCCTCTGCTTCTACGTCTCTCTCAAGCCATGCCACTGGAGTTGGGATACGCTCCAGATCTTCTTTCCCAGGAGAATGGGATGCTATTGCACCCGAATCCCCAGTCCCTGCATCTCAGGGCCTGGTTGTTGAAAGCCTAGAGCTTCCAGATATCAACCTTTCTCAACAGATAAAGGATATCCTGGTGGCCTCCAGAAAACCTTCCACAAGATGATCATACGCCTTCAAGTGGAGAAAGTTCTCTGTATGGTGCTCTCAAAGGGGGCTTCACCCCCTTTCGGTGCCTCTGGAATCAGTACTGGAGTATCTCCTCCATTTTTAAAATTCTGGTCTTAAAACCAATTCAGTAAGGGCCCATCTTATTGCCATTGCAGCTTCTTGCAAGCCTTTGGATGGACAACCTCTTTCCTCTCATCCACTCATAGCAAGATTTATGAGAGCTCTACTCTTAACAAAAGCCCCCATTAAGCCACCGCTGGTGGCATGGGATCTAAATCTTGTTCTCGGGCAGCTCATGAAACTGCCCTTTGAGCCTTTAGCCACTACAGCTCTAAAGTTTATCTCCTGGAAGGTCATCTTCCTAGTTGCTCTCACTTCTGCGAGACGCATCAGTGAGTTACAGGCTGTTGTGGCAGATCCTCCTTATACAAGATTTCACCATGATAAGGTAGTTCTTAGGACTCATCCCCACTTTATGCCAAAAGTGGTTTTGCCTTTTCATTTAAACCAAGTGGTTTACCTTCCTGTATTCTTTCCTAGGCCTCATGCCTTTAATGCAGAAAGGAACCTTCATACTTTAGTTTGTAAAAGAGCCCTGGCTTTTTACCTTCAAAGAACTAAGCAACACAGAAAATCTTCTCAGCTTTTTGTTGCTTTTGATTCTAGTCATTTGGGTCTTCCAGTTTCCAAAAGAACTCTCTCTAGGTGGATTGCAAATTGCATATCCTTTGCATACAAGAGTAAGGGACTTTCTCTCGAAGGCCATGTCACAGCTCACAATGTGAGAACCATGGCAGCCTCTATGGCTAATCTTCGTTTTGTCGACATTGACGACATCTGTAGAGCAGCCACTTGGGCTTCGGTACACACCTTCACAGCCCATTATTCTTTAGACAAGGACTCCCGTAGGGATGCCTCATTTGGCCAGGCTGTTCTCCAGCATCTCTTTCAAACTTAGTACAACTCCTACCTGCCGTCCCGGGTTTGGATGCCAAAGATCCATGGAAGGAAGAATGACCCATCTCTCCATGGGTTTGCAGCTTCCTGGGGTCATCCTCCTGGCATCTTTCATCTGGGGAGTCCCCATATGTGAAGACTACATTCCTGCTTGTTCCTGGAGATAGCGCAGTTACTCACCTGTAACAGGTGATCTCCGGGAACAGCAGGAATTAAGTCTTCACAACCCACCCACTTCCCCAAGGAGTTGTCTCTCCTTCTCTCCTTTTATCTCCGCTTTAAACTCAACTGAAGAGGGAGAGTTGGAAGGGCAGGAAGGCAGCACGTAGGCGCTGTGGGATGCTCCCAAAAGCTTTCCTATTGGACGCTGAGGAGCGTTCCCGCGCAGGCTCTGTCGGTACCGATGATACCCATATGTGAAGACTTAATTCCTGCTGTTCCCGGAGATCATCTGTTACAGGTGAGTAACTACGCTCTCTGTTTACCCCTATTAGATATAATGAAGAATTTCCTCTGGGAGGTTCAGGTGTGTTCAAACTTGGGAAGAAGGTGGTTTGGTAAGTCTGGGACAACTATTTTGAGTGGGGATGGAAACTGGACTATAAGTAATAGAGAGAGAAATACCATCTTGGAATGCAATGATTTTTAGGCTTTTTAACGGTTGAGATCATTTTAAACTAAAGGGGTGGTGAGGAAGGACATCCTTCAGGATGAGGCACCTTTTAAGGCCCTGTGTGTGAAACAGCCTTCCACTAAAAAAATGGTTTTCTCAGTTTATTTTGCTTTCTTGGCATTGCCCCTGCTGGTAAATTAACTTTCAACTAGCTTGGGAAGAAGATTTACAGTAGGGGAGCAATTGGAAGAGGAAAATAGATAGATATATCCATAAGAATGGATATCCAAAGTCCTCAATTTCTGAAAGCATAATTGAGAACTGTTATAAAATGTTTTATTATTGGTACCTCACACCAGCTATTTTCTAAGCCCATTATTAAATCTAATAGCACAAGCAATTACACAGGGTGAAGAGTCTGTTTGGTAGTACATCTGATGTGTGCTCAAGAGGGTGTAAACAGAGGGAAACCTTTTGACACATGTGATGGGTTTACCTGGCGGTGAAAACTTGGTTTCACAGGTTGTTACAGGAAGAAGACTATCCCATGGAGCCCAAGACTTTGTTGCTTTCTTGGTGTCCGAAAAATAGACCTGGTAATATATGCTGCTGGCTGTAAGAATGGAGGTTACTTCAGCCTACCATGGTACCTTTTTGGGTCCAGCTTTTGTTTAGAATAAATAATATATAGTTCATCTCAAGGCTTACTTCTCTCTGACACGTTGCACGTCATTGAGTTGAAAAGGAGTGGAAGCTAAACTAGGTCAGCCCGCTGGTTAAGGGCTGGAGAATGCACTGGCTAATCTGGGAATGTGTGTGTGACTATCGGGGCCTACACTCTCAGGAGAAGAGAGAAGGGGGGAAGCGGAATGGGTTTTAACTTAAAAAGTTCTTGATGGATCCTGTGGGATTTGATTGTATGTTAATATGGTTGTGATATTTAATAACAATTTAATTTAGAAACACATAAAGCATATAGTTTCTCTTTTAGTGTTAGTGCTTGGTTCGGAAACTCATTGTTGTCAAAGCCCACTTTACTCGGTGACAAAGTTAAACTTTTTGTGTGTAACATCCCAATCCCACCTCCAATTCATCATGGTTCTGTGTAGTGGACACAAAATGTTTATTACTTGTTTCCATCCGCATAAGGGATTTTGTCAGTAATGTTAGGCAATAAAATGTACTGCAGCTTCTTAGGATCCCAGGGCCTGGGGGTGGATAGAGGGGAAGACTGGAAAGGCACAGTACAGAACCAAAGTCCTTTACATGCGAAGCAGCTTTTGGATTAGTGTTTGAAGAACTTAACAATATGCTGAGTTCACACATCAAGGTTAAAAACAGTGTCACCATGGAAAAAAAGAAAAATAAAAACAAACTATTTAAGTTGAAAGCATAGTTCTTGTATTTATACTGGAATAATGTTGGATAGATATGTGTCATAAATTAGGTGTTGGGGTCAAATTTGAAGTCATTCACACTATTTTAAATGATAATTTAATTGGCAACCAACATAGGATTTTTATTTTCTTATCTGACTAAAAGTGCTTTGTTGAAATATTTTATGAGCCATGGTGTTGTATTTTTGGCTTATGATCTGTTTAATGTGTCCATTTGTTTTAGTGTACGCCTACAGAATATGTCCCATTTGATGTAATAAAGATGCCATTTTTTTGTAAGCACTTTTACAGCTAAAAGCGATCAAATAAATTGAGATAAAACTGGCTCAATGTGAAGTTTGTGTTGTCTCCAGTTTTCTTGTTTGAAACTCACCATGATATTTTGTTCCAGTGTCGCAAGATAGGATCAGCCCTGTACAAGCATTATAGAGTGTACAAACGCTCTAACTGTGGCCAGTGCAGCATGAGAATCACTGTGTGCCGTTTAGGAGAGAACGACAGGATGACATATTTTTGTCCCCAGTGTCAAAAGGACAAACCTCAGCTTGTTGATGATATTAGGTAATGCAATTTGCCTGCAAACTAGACCCTTAATTGTATACATTGCATTCAGATGTACTCTACTTACTTTAAGGACAATTGTGTATCTTGGATATCAACTTATGAACATGAGATGGGGAGAAAGCAATGCAGTTAACTTGAGTGGGGTACCAAAGATGGCTGCTGCTTCAAATACTGCCCTAGAGTAGGTGGGCTTTTACCCCAAAATCTAGGACTACAAGATCAGGCTTTTTGATCATGACACTGTTAGTTTTGGATGTTTGATCCACCTCACCCGATCTAGTCTGATCTTTGAAGCTAATAGGGTTGCCAAGTTACCCAGTTTAAGGAGTGAGATCTTTTGCCCATTCTGGTTTTAAATGTGCAATTGTGCATTGCAGTGCAGAATGGTATTTGTAGTTCCTGATTTTTACCGATTGGAATCTGTGCTATAGGTCCCATAATGCAACAGAATGAGATTGTCTGTCTGTCAGAAATCCAGGACTGGCTTAAAATCTCACCCCTGGAACTGGGTAACTTGACAATTCTGAGCTAAGCAGGGTTAGACATGGTTAGTATTTGGATGAGAGACCACCTTGGAATACCAGGTGCTGTAGGTTTACTGTGTGGAGAAAAAAGGCCTGCAAGCTTTTTGGTTGCAGCTTGCCAAGGAAACCTAGGGGATAATCACAATATGGACAACGCTCCACTGGATTGCCAGGAGTCCATCAACTCAACAGATGATAATGACCCAAAATCTTGAACTCTTACTTGGTTGCCTGATGCTTTGTCAGATATGATTTTGTAGCAACGCAGATTGTGTACTTTTTAATGGGCCAGTTTAAGGATAATCAAACAGTGATGCACTAGATGACATTCTGAGCTTGTGAAATCTGAAGAGACTCGCAAAGCTGGTGTTTTATGGCGCCTTTTTGATTCTGCTTTTTCCATCTGTAAAGGTAAGATTGCAGTGCTGTCCAGGATTGGTAACTCTATTAGAATAAAGGAAGAAAGAAATACAACAAAAGGAATGTGAACCACCTCATTTATACTGTCTCCTGTGATTTACACTAAGTTTTTATAACAAATGACGACTGCTCAAGTGTGGTTTTATATTCATCTCATTAGTGCTTATACGTTTCAAACCTCTGTAACTGCTACAGAGACAGGGATAAAACCAACTTTTTATTTATTTAACTAGGCTTATATACTGCTTTTCTACCAGTCAAAGCGGTGTACATTCAGGTACTGTAAATATATTTTTCCCTTGTCTCCAAAGGGATCACAATCTGTTTTTGTACCTGAGGCAATGGAGGGTTAAGTGGCTTGCCCAAGGCCACAAGAAGCACCTGTGGGACTAGAAACCCCAGTCCTTCCGGTCCAAGGTTGCTGTCCTCTAGTGCGATTTGAACCTCCGGCCCGAGGTATCTTGCCCCAACCACTGGGCTGCTACTCCTCAAAATTGGATGACATGATTTCTATGTCCAGTTTCAGAAATATTTAACTTTTGTTAAATATTTCTCAAAACTGGGCGTAGGAATCATGCAGCATAAAAATAAATCTGTTGGGGTTGATTTTCATAATAGAGATGAGTGGCTAAGATGTCAGGCCAGCTACATTTCACTGCATTAAAATTTACCACTAGATTTTAATTAAGTGATCATGCAGTTAATTTGTCTAACTAGTTAATATTTGTGTTTTCTTCAGAAGACAGCTTTGGTGGAATTTACTGCTTTTTCTCCAGGAATAAGCAGGAAGTCAGTCTTCACATATGGGTGACATCAGCACCGATGGAGCCCACGCGGAAGCATCTCCCCAGCTTTCAAGGAAAGCCTTTGGGAGATGCACCATGAATGCATGGTCCACTTCCTGCCTAAGGGTCTATCTTGCCTCAGTCTCCTTTTTTCCGTGGAGCCCTTCGGACGTTGTCCTTTCTTTCCGGAAAAAGTCAGATCTTTTACAGTTAAATTTTGTCTGGTTTGCATACCAATTCCTTTCCGCCCCGAGCCAGCTCGCCTCGGCGTCACGCCTCGGATTCGTCTATTCATTTTCAACTTTTTTTTCATCGAGGTCTGCCTCGACCGGCGTTCACTCTTTTTTTTCAGCCAAAGGCGTTCACCCCCTTTTTCTGATGGCCTCAAGTGGCTTCAAGTTCTGTGACCGGTGTGTCAAAGTTATGTCACTTACCGATCTATATGACTTCTGCCTCCGATGCCTTGGCCTGGATGACCCCAAAGGCCTTAAAGAGTCGCCATCAGCAGCAAGAAAATTTTTTTCATAAGTCTGACTCTGCCCCAGAGTCTCCAGTAACACAACGCTCTAGGGTCCCCCTCCAATACTTTGGTGCCCTGCGAAGCTAGAGCCTCCTCAGAGTCCTTCTAGACGACACTGCAGCGGGGATGTCCCAGTCAGCATCCAGCATATTGAAATCACCTATCAGCAGCGCTTCACCATTCATAGCAGCACAGCAAATATTTTCAATTAAACCTCTTTTCACTTATTCAGCCTGTGAAGGAGGTCTGTATATCACACCTCTGTTCCCTCTTTCTAGCTTAACTCACAGTGTCGCCTTCTCTTGTAAGCCCTGCAGTTCTGTAGCTTTAATATTATTTTAACATGTAGTGCTGCTCCTCCTCCTCCCTTTCTTCCTGAATAAATTATAGCCCTGAATAATTACATCCCAGTTATGGTTCTACGTGAACTATTTCACTGTAACCACCACTAAATCCAAGCCAGCCTCTTCCATTAAAGCCTCAACATCCAAAATCTTATTTCCAATACTATGGACATTAATACATGCCACTTTCCAGATGTTACCCTTTCTATCCATGTCTACAGAGGTATTTAATATTTTACCTACCTGGGGGCTTTCTTCACCCGTCCCTATGAACTCTAGTTTAAAGTCCTCTTTAGTAGGTTAGCCAGTCTGTTGCGGAAGACACATCATCTCTTTTTAGATAGGTGGACATCATCTCTGCTCAGCAGCCCTTGGAAAATCATTCCATTGTCCAGGAAACCAAAATGCACTTGGTGACACTATCCATGTAGTTATGCAGCCATGCATTCTTCTCTAGGATGCGAGTTTCTCTACCTTGGCCTTTACCATCACTGCTCTGGGCGGATGTTCAATAGGGTTGTTTAGAAGTGTCACAAAATAAAATAAATAAAGCAACAAGGAGATTGTGCACCTATCTGCTTCACCCTCTATCCCAGAGCCATGAAATCACTTGATATGCTCAGAGGGATATCTAGCAGTATCACCTGTGCCGACGTGGATGAACAGCATCGGATAATAGGCAGTAGGATTGATATGTGTCTGCAAACTTGCTGTAAAATCTCGGATTTTGGCACCAGGCAGACGGCAGACCTCCTGGGACATCAAGTCTGGTTACCAACCACCACTACCCTTTGCTTCCTTGTGTCTACTTATTGTTTGCTTGGTATATGTGTTAGATGCTTATAGTTATCCTTTACTGTGCAATTAAGAATCTAACTTGGAGCCCCAACCACACAGTTGACTGCTTTCCTGTCTAGAGTCTTAAGCCTCATTATGTGTAATTAAAGATTCCCCTTCAATCAGCCTTACCTCTAACCATCTTGTTTAGTTATTTTAAATCATAGCCTCACTGTTTTGAATCGAAGCTTCACATTAGTTTATTTTTTTTGTATCTCTGTGCTTATCTAATGCATATGTTTCTTTTGTAGCCCACCTGAAATGGTAGACAGTGCAGGCTATAATTTTTTTTATTTAAATAAATAAAAAAAAATCTTTTCATCTTGACTAGAGTGGAAGCACCAAGTAACAGGGACCATCTCCTGTGTGTTTCTACACAGTGCTGTGAATGCCTTGATGTGCTATACCAGGCATGTCCAACTTCGAACAGGCCGTGATCTACTTTCTCCGGCCAAAAGTGCCAGTGATCTACCACCATGAAAATTAAGTTTCAAATTAGTTTCAAATTTCAATTTTAACCCAATAAAGTTGGAGGATTTCCCCCCCCCCCCCCCCACACACCATTTTTAATGAACCTTCTGTCATTTACTTGGATGTGATCAGCTGTTAAGCAAATTGAGCTAAAACAAAACAGAGAGATGAAGATCCAGTAAGAACTGCGAGGGGAAATGGAAAGTACATGTTTTCTTAAAGTTTTATTGAGTAATAACTTTCTTTAACTGTCTTAATAACTTTCTTTAACTTTTATTGAGCAATTTGTGTTAAATTTAGGTCAAGTATTGATCCAGGCTGATCTTGCACAATCTTTAATATTTCGCTCTTGCTCATTAGTGAGATGTCTGAGCCTGCATTTCATCCACCAGCTTTTTGAAGTTGGGTGAATATTGCGTGAGGGCCAGTCTCAGGGAATCCTGGAGATGTTCATCTGTCATGTTGGAACGTTGTGTACTCTTTGTCATTTTCAGATGGGAAAACGCAGATTCACACAAATAAGTTGAACCGAAACAAGAGTGTACAGCTTCACTGCATCTTCTCAAGTTGGTAAATTTGTCTCTAGGTACTAGTTTCCAAAACGATTCTTGCTCAGCATGGGTCTTGAGAAAAATGTCATTTTTAAGGGTTAATATTTTGTTTTCAAGAGATGGCTTGTTCAATGAGTAATTTTTACTGATAGCAGCTGCAGTTTCTTTAATGTCCACATCTACTTTGGGTATGACAAGTGCCCCACAACTGTTCCAATTTTTTGGAAGTCACAGAATCTATTTTCGAATTCCTGGATAACAGATATCTGTCACATACTTCTCGTTCTGAAAAACAAAATTTGGATATTGTCCCAGATGGTCCTGCATATTAGGAAAATGATCAAAAGTGTTTGCAAGGTCAGCCATCATTAGCTCAAATTTGCTCTTGTAGGATGAAACTGTACTCATCTCGCCAATGCATTTGTTTTTACCTTGTAGTTCAAGGTTCATATCACTTAGTTCGCCTGTAAAGTCAGCAAGAAATGCCAGATCACATAACCACTCCTCGTCTTCCAACTCTGCTTGGTCATCTCCCCTCTCCTTCAAAAAACTTCTTATTTCATTCAACAAATCACAAAATCTTTGCAGAAATTTGTGCCTACTTAGCCACCTCACATCTATGTGCAAAATTATTTCTGCTGCCCCTTCATCAAGAGTAAGATTGAAAAGCTGTCTTTGAAGTGATCTTCCACGAACTGAATTTACAATTTTGAAAGTGATGTCCATGACAGTCTTTGTATTGAGTCTCTTGCTTGCCAAAGCTTGCTGGTGAATGATGCAGTGCTAAGAAAGGAAATCTGGGAAGTCGTCATGCTGTCTACAGAGGGCTATGAAACCATAAATCTCACCTGTCATTACTCTTGCTCCATCAATAGTGATGGAAACAAATCTATGCAATGGAAGATTACACTTTGTCACAAAAGAATGGAAAGAACTGAATATTTCCTGACCGGTAGTTCTCCCTTTTAAAGAAATCATTCCAAGTAGTTCTTCTTTAACACTGAAGTCTTCAAAAACTATCCTGATACAGACTAGTAACTGGGCTATGTCTTTTATGTCTGCAGATTCATCCAGTTGGAGTGAGAAAGCAACAAAATTTGAAACATCCTCCAACAATTGTTCAGTTGTGTCTCCACATATCTTTTCTATTCGCCGCACGATGGTGTTTCTTGACAATTGTACATCTTGAATAGCTGCTATGATCTCTTTCTTATTTTTAAATCCTTCAAAAAGATTGTCAGCTGCTTCAAGAAAACAGTCTTTTACAAATTCCCCTTCAGTGAAAGGTTTGCATTTTTTTGCGATCAGGTTGCTGATCTTGAAGGATGTTATGGTTGCATTGACCGAATGTGACCTTGGCTGTTGCTGAGTAGCCAATTTCGATTTAAGTTCTTTAAGCTTCAGTTTACGAATTTCACTTTTCGATGGAAAATCAGCATCAAACTTATTGCTATGCAGAGCCTTATAATGACGTTCCAGATTACCCTTTATGGGCAAAGATACTGGGGCGTTAAAATTAGACAACAACACTTGTCTTTCATCATGATGAAGAAGTAGTCCATTTCCCATTCATCATGAAAGTGGTAGGTTTTGCTCTTCTTTGGAACACTCATCTTTGTTATAATGGGGTGGCTGGATGTAAGAAGGCCAAATCTGCTAAGTTAGTATAAACACTGGCTGAATCTGGTCCAAAACTGTCACTGTCCCAAAGTATTAAAGATCAACAGGAACTGAACACCTCTGGATGATGTGCAATACAAGGACTGGAGATGCCAAAACCACACACACAGTTCTAAACGTAAAAATAAGAATTCATCATACTGGCACCAATAATCAAATACCACCAAACAATCATCAAAAAAACTCAAACACCTGTCCAGCAAACCAGATAAAATCAAATACTGCCAAACAAGTTCAAATACCACCACACGCGATTTAGTAAATTCTGCACACAGTGTAGAATCAACGCAAAGGCTAGGCGAAAAAAAATTGCAGAGACAAGCAAAAGTCACAGTGGTTTGAACCAATTCGAAGGCAAGGCATAGGCAAGTTAGAACAAAATTGGAAAAGCCCGCCAAAATCACCAAATTCTTGACACTTTGTTGTGTCTGCCCGAAAACGTTTAATGAAAGCGAACTATAAAGTGACCAATGACCAGCACACGACACAACTAATACGTTAAGTGTATTCAGGTAAAGCCCGGGCGAATGGATATCGCCCGGTATATAACGCACTTCTAAGGGGTGTTGGGGCAGGGGCAGGAATGGGTGATTCTGAGGGGCAGGAGACCAGGTATGACGCCGGGCCTGTGGCGTCTGGGTGCGGGCTGCAGACCCCTGGGATACCCACAAACTATTGGCACGAGCAAGCACCCCCAATACACCCGCAGGCAAGATTTTTGCAGGCACATAAAGACAGGCAAAGGATCAGCGGCGGCGGCGGCAAGCCCTCGGCAGAAGACCTACCGGCACGAGCTCTCTCCTAGCGACGGGGCGAACTGCTGGAGAGATGGAGCCAAGTGGTGCTGGCGATCTACAGGTAGATCGCAATCTACCTGTTGGACATGCCAGTGCTATACAAATCATTAATAATAGTTTAGGCAAATGTCAAGGTTGTGGCTAAAATTCACTTAATGTAAACTTTCTAGTCTTGAAGGACTAGAAAAAGGGGCTGTTACTTCTGGAGAGAGATCTGCAATTGTGAGTATATACTTCTGGGAATTTTCTGAAAGGAATTCTTTCTATTAAAGCTATTTAATCTGTGAACCCACTATTTTTTGTTAAATCAGTCAGGGCCTAGTAGCAGCAGTTTAAGTTTAAACTTAAAACACAGAAGAGAACTTTCTGGTTACATTTCATACCCAGCAGAGAGCTTATAGTTTTAATTTAATAGTCACTCGGGGCCTAGTATCAGCAAAGTATTTTTAGTTTAAATTTAAAACACAGAAGAGAGCTTTCTGGTTAAATTTGGAACCCAGCAGAGAGCTGTTGTTTAAATGTAATAGTCACTCAGGGCCTAGCATCAGCAAAGTACTTTTAGTTTAAATTTAAAACACAGAAGAGAGCTTTCTGGTCAAATTTAGAACCCAGCAGAGAGCTTGTAGTTTAAATTTCATAATAAGTTAGAGCCTAGCAGCAGCAAAGAGCTATAATTTAAATCAAATAAGAATATAGCTTACCTCAGCAGCACAGGACAGGGTACTGTGTAGCAGCCCTCTTTTAATAAGTATTATTTCCCTTCCTCCCTCCCCACACCCACCGACCCCTGGGATAATCGTAGCTTTATAGGTACTTACACAGCTTAAAATATAGGAGGTGCTCTCAGGTGAAGCTTGTTACCCAAATCAGATATACACTAAGGACCTGAGATTAATTAAGCTTCAGGTGAACAAGGTATATTAAACGTATTAGGTACAGCTTTATTGGTATAAATATCCATAGCAACCCTTGGTAAGTAAAGAACTTAAAGATCTAAACAAAAACTTAAAACTAAGATGCAGATAGCAGTCCAGCAGTGGGATGGGGGCTTTCCAGTCTTTTGCATTGAGTGTCACATGTATGATTTTCTCCCAGTTGGTGAGAGGTCTTACGTGTGCACTAGGTGCAAGGAGCTCTTTGCTCTCAGGGAACGAGTCCGTTCTCTAGAGGCTAGAGTAGCAGACTTGGAAAACATAAGAAAGACAGAGAGGTACATAGACGAGACCTACAGGGATATAGTCCTGAAGTCCCACCTCCAGTCTGGTAGCATCCCTGTTGCCATGGAGGAGAGAGGTCACGTGACAGGAGAGCATCACCCTGGTGGGGCAGGAAGTGATCCTGTAACTAGGACCTGTCCTCCAGGTGATGTAAAACCCTCTCGCACCGAGGAAGTTTCTCCAGGGCCATGTGCCCATGGGGGAAGGGTTAGGACAGCCGTTATAGTTGGTGATTCGATCATTAGGCATGTAGATAGCTGGGTGGCTGGTGGACGTGGGGATCGCCTGGTAACATGCCTGCCTGGTGCGAAGGTAGCAGACCTCACGCGCCACCTAGATAAGATCTTAGATAGTGCTGGGGAGGAGACTGCTGTCTTGGTACATGTCGGTACCAATGACATAGGAAAATGTGGTAGGGAGGTTCTGGAGGCTAAATTTAGGCTTTTAGGTAGGCAGTTGAAATCCAGAACTTCCAGGGTAGCGTTCTCCGAAATGCTTTCCGTTCCACGTGCAGGACCCAAAAGGCAGGCAGAACTCCGTAGTCTCAATGCGTGGATGAGACAATGGTGCAGAGATGAGGGTTTTGGATTTGTTAGGAACTGGGTTACATTCTGGGGAAAGGAGGGGCTCTTCCGAAGGGATGGGCTTCACCTTAACCGGGATGGAACCAGGCTGATGGCATTAACCTTAAAAAAGGAGATAGAGCAGCTTTTAAACTAGATAATAGGGGAAAGCCGACAGTCGCCCAAGAGCAGATGGTTCGGAAGAATGTATCCTTGAAGGATACTACCAAAAGCAGAGAGGTTCCAAAAAAAGTAAAGTAGCCCAATTGCCCTCGAGTATGGAGCAGACAGAGCTTAAAGATCCCAAATTACCCATGTCTACCAATAGCCAAATTAATATGAATAAAATACAGTCTCTAAAATGCTTGTATGCAAATGCTAGAAGTCTAAAAAATAAGATGGAAGAGTTAGAATATATAGCTCTAAATGAGAGGTTAGATGTGATTGGAATATCAGAGACATGGTGGAAGGAGGACATCCAGTGCGACACTGTGATACCTGGGTACAAACTATATCGTAATGATAAGAGCTGATAAAATTGGTGGAGGGGTTGCGCTCTATGTTAGAGAGGACATTGAGTCAGAAAGGATTAAAGTTTTGCAGGAAACAAAATTTGCTGTAGAATCTTTATGAATTGAAATTCCATGTAAAAAGGGGAAGGTGATGGCGGTGGGGGTGTACTATCGACCGCCTGGCCAGAATGAATAAATGGATGATGAAATGCTCAAAGAAATCAAGGAAGCTAACAAAAGTTACAGCATGGTAATAATAATGGGCGATTTCAATTACCCCGGTATCAACTGGGTCAGTGTCACGGCAGTACATGCTAGGGAGATAAAGTTCCTAGATGACATAAATGACTGCTTCTTGGAGCAGCTGGTTCATAAACCGACCAGAGGGGAAGCCATATTAGACCTAGTCCTTAGTGGAACACCAGATCTACTGCAAGAGATAAGGGTGTTGGGGCCACTTGGCAATAGTGATCATAGCATGATCGCCTTTGATTTAATTAGTGGAGGAGGGATAGTAAGGAAATCCACAGTACTACCTTTTAACTTTCGAAAGGGAGGCTATGATAAAATGAGGAAAATAGTTAAGAAAAAACTAAAAGGAGCAGTTGGAAAGGTTAAAGACTTACATCAAGCTTGGGTGTTGTTGAAAAATACTATCTTGGAAGCCCAGACCAGCTGTATTCCAGGCTTTAAGAAAAGTGGAAGGAAGTCCAAAAAACTGCCAGCATGGTTTAAAGGTGAGGTCAGAGAGGCTGTTGTTGCCAAGAAAGCATCTTTAAGGAAATGGAAAAAAGAGCCAAACTATGAAACCTGGAAACAGCACAAGCACTGGCAGGTCAAATGCAAGGCATTGATAAAGAAGGCAAAGAGAATTTGAGAAGAAGCTTGCTGCAGAAGCAAAAATGTGAAATAAAGATTTTTTCAAGTACATTCGTAGCAAAAAACCTGTGAGAGAGTCAGTTGGACCATTAGATGATAGAGGAGTTAAAGGGGCACTAAGAGGCGACAAGGCGATAGCGGAGAGACTGAATGAATTCTTTGCTTCGGTCTTTACTGAGGAAGATGTAGGGATGTTACCCATGACTGAAGTGGTATTTAAAGGTGTGGAAGAATTGAAGGAAATATCGATACATCGGGAAGATGTATTACAACTATTAGATAAACTGAAGAGTAGCAAATCACCTGGGCCGGATGGTATACATCCAAGGGTGTTGAAAGAACTGAAATATGAGATTGCAGACCTGCTATTAGTAATCTGTGAACTATCATTAAAATCATCTCTAATACCTGAAGATTGGAGGATCGCCAATGTAACACCAATTTTTAAAAAGGGTTCGAGGGGTGATCCGGGAAACTACAGACCGGTGAGCCTGACGTCAGTACCGGGAAAAATGGTAGAAACAATCATAAAGAATAAAATTACTCAGCATGTAGATAGTCATGGCCTAATGGGAGACAGCCAACATGGCTTTAGACAAGGAAGATCTTGTCTTACTAATCTGTTATGTTTTTTTGAAAGTATGAATAAACAGGTGGACAAAGGTGAGTCAGTTGATATAGTGTATCTGGACTTTCAGAAAGCCTTTGACAAGGTCCCTCATCAGAGACTTTTGGCAAAACTAAAGAGTCATGGGATAGGAGGCAGTGTACTACTGTGGATCAAGAACTGGTTAAAAGATAGAAAGCAGAGGGTTGGGCTAAATGGCCAATTTTCCCAATGGAGAAAGGTGAATAGTGGTGTACCCCAGGGATCTGTGCTGGGTCCGCTGCTTTTTGACATATTCATAAATGACCTTTAAAGTGGAATAACGAGTGAGGTTATTAAATTTGCAGATGACACAAAACTATTTAAAGTTGTTAAAACCCATGAGGATTGTGGAAAATTGCAGGAGGATCTTGATAAATTGGAAGACTGGGCATCAAAATGGCAGATGAAATTTAATGTGAACAAGTGCAAAGTTATGCACCTAGGGAAGAACAACCCAAACTATGGTTACACGATGCAAGGTTCCACATTACAAACCACCACCCAGGAAAAAGATTTAGGCGTCATTGTGGATAACATGTTAAAACCCTCGGCCCAGTGTGCAGCGGCGGCCAAGAGAGCAAATAGAATGCAAGGTATCATAAGGAAAGGAATGGAAAATAAAACAAAAGATATTATTATGCCTCTATACCATTCCATGGTGAGACCGCACCTTGAATATTGTATGCAATTCTGGTCGCCGTATCTTAAAAAGGTTATAGCGTTTTTAGAAAAGGTTCAGAGAAGAGCCACCAAAATGGTAAAGGGGATGGAAGGATACTCCTATGAAGAAAGGCTAAAAAGGTTAGGGCTCTTTAACCTGGAAAAGAGACGGCTGAGGGGAGATATGATAGAAGTCTATAAATTAATGAACAGAGTGGAACGGGTAAACGTAGATCGACTGTTTACGTTATCAGAATATAGGAAGACTAGGGGACATGCAATGAAGTTACAGGGTAAACTGTTTAAGACTAATAAAAGAAAATATTTTTTCTCTCAACGTGTAATCAAACTCTGGAATTTGTTACCAGAGGATGTAGTAAAGGCTGTTATTGTAGCTGGGTTTAAAAAAGGTTTGGACAAGTTCCTGGAGGAAAGGTCCATAAACCATTATTAAGAAGGGACCCAGGATATCAGTGCTTGACCTAGTACAAGCATTGCAGAACCTGTGTCTTTTGGGGAAACTGCTAGGTACGTATGACGTAGATTGGCCACTGCTGGAAACAGGATACTGGGCTTGATGGACCTTGGTCTGACCCAGTATGGCATATCTTATGTTCTTATGTTTGCTGCTATCCTATAGCCAGCTGTCTTACTGCTGGGCAGATTTCAGAATATTGGCCATGTCACCTGTTCTCCGGAAAAACCCTTCTGCTCTCCTCTCCCCTCCCCTCCCCCCCCCCCCCAGCTTGATCTATTGAAAAAAAGGGGGGGCCCAATTTGAAAAAAATTCCTGCTCTCTGAACCATGATCCCTTTCCTTCCTGCTTGGCATTCATTCTCTATAAAATCTTAAACCTTCCCCTCTATGAGATGCCATCCCCCCTCTCTCCCTCTGAGCACCTAATTTCAAAAACTCTGACTCTGAGTTACAGTTCCAACTGCCTTCCCCAAGCTATGATCTTTCATCCTTCCTATCTCCAAATTTCAGTTTTAAAAAGTCCATGTTCTATCCCTTAACTGTGAATAACCCCTGGACATCTGATCTCATCTCACAAAAATTATGTTCATCCCTGAGTTCTGATTCTCCCTTTCTCCAACTCCCCATTTTAAAAAAATGACATCCCCCTCCCAGTGAGATGTGATCCAATGAAGTCCAAGCAGCAAAGGAATATGACCACCAATTGCCACCTCCTCCAGATCTGTAACAGGCTGGTGGCTGGAAGGCAAGCGTGGCCTTCATAGATTTTACACGGGACACTTGTTCTGTTGTTCTTCATGTTTTCTACTCTGGGTATGAATGCTCAGGGGGTGCTTTTAAAACACTTGACTCTTGCCATATCATAAGTGAGTAAATCTGCTTGACTACTTGTTTAAAAGTCAGGTAGACCGTGTCTCATTTAAACTGCTCATTGTCCAAAAGAGATAAGGCACTTTGGGCCTGATATTCGAAAGGCATTTACAAGGTTTGCAGATCTGTAAATCGTGTAAATGCCACTGAATGGTATATTCAATGGCACTAACATGGTTACTGCTGCTGAATATCCCCTATTATCTCCCCTACATGCTCCGATGCTAATCGCTTAGCATTGGGGCATGTCGTGTGCATTTCAGGGCAGAGCAGAGGTGGCAACAATCACTAGCCGATTAGCGACTTGCAGGTAAAACTTGGCAAAGCAAAAGCTGGCCTAGTTTTACCCGCAGAAGCTAACTGGGCAGTGGTATAACTTCGTCGCTACCAAGTGAGCTTCTGTGACTCCGAGGCAAGTGCGGCGATCTTGGATATTCAATCACCCCGACATTGAATATCCGGGGTTAGAGATCGTCGGGGACGGCTATGCACCTTAGCGGTGCATAGCCGTATCAATTCAGTATGAGACCCTATATTCCCATGTATCTCCTTGAGAGCCTAAAATATTAAGATGTTTGTTCTTTCTTCATTTCACAGCAAACGTCCCACTAGAAATACTTTAATTGGCTGGGCCTGTGGCAATAGCTCATATTTTAATGAGCATGTAGCTAAAAGAGAAGAAGAAGAATGGTCGTGTGCACTATGTACTCTGATAAACTGGCCTTCAGCAAAACACTGCAATGCTTGTTGGACTCTACGGCCAAAAGGTAAGAATTACTTTGAGGTTAGAGTTTCATTTTTAGATGTGCTATTTCAGAATTCTACGGGATAAGTAGCTAAGGTTGAAGTCTTGAGAAATGGCATTACAGATGGTTTTCCAATAGGCATGAACCTCCTCCCTTTGGTTTGAGTGATTCCAATGAGTAATTCAGGAACTACAAAAACCATACTGCATTGCAATGCAAATTTAAAACCAGAACTGGCAAGAAATCTCACTCTTGGAAATGGGTAACTTGGCAACTCTGGATTCCTAAGGAATGTGTTTTGTGTTTTATAGTCCTAGATCTTCATGACAGTTTACATGTGCAACATGGAGAAAATATATTTTCTTTAATAATGACCCTGATGTGAATAAATAATCGTGGTCTTTAAAATGGAATGCCTAAGTATTCAGATTTGGTATTTCTCTGACAAAAATGAGATCATGTTCCTTTGGTTAACGGATTCAGTGAAGTTCATTCAACTGAGCTACTATTTATGCTGACACAGAAGGACTGCGGATCATGGTCACAAATACACATGGCACTACTACAGACTCCCTAAATTCTTTGAGAATATTTTTGAGCAGGTTGTTGCAGTTTGTGTGTGTGATGGGGGTGGATAGGAATACATTTAATTAGCTGTAAGACTTGTTCTTGGACAGGCAGTGAGTTTTAGAGTTAGAATATGTACAGTTTTAATTACTATCATATCCGTAACAAGGGTTTGTAAGTTTGACAGCCTTGGAAACGGCATCAAACCACAGGCAGATTTTGTGTTTTGTCTCTTCCCCATCAAATTAGTCCTGTTCTTAATGATGATTTTCTAGTTTCTATGTATTAGGTCCCTATTTACCAAGCTGCATTATCTGCTAACGTGGCAATTAATTAATATGCAATAACAATGCAATGTGTGCCTTCGAGTCAGTCCTGACTCCTGGTGACCCAGAAGCTCCTGGGTTTTCTTGGCAGAGTCACTGGAAGCAGATTGCCAGGCCTTTCTTCCGAGGCAATGGAGGGTTAAGTGACTTGCCCAAGGCCACAAGGAGTGCTAGCGGGAATCGAACCCTGGTTGCTTGGTTACCAAGCCAGTGCTCTAACCACTAGGCTATGCAATAACACGGTGGCTTAAAAGTTAAGTGCATGGTAATTTCCCCATTAATCACCTAATGTGGAAGGGAGTGGGGAATGCTATAGCTAGTTACCACAGTAACTGTTAAGGTGGCAGATTACGTGGAGCAGTTAAAGCCACCTCATGAGATGTAGCTAACTGCATTGCATTATCTGTCATTCAGTTAGCATGCAGTAAAGAAATTTCCTAGTACGTTAATTGAATAGCAAAATTCTGGCAGCTCCTTCAGCAGTTAACACAGAGACTTTGCAGTTACCACCGTTTAATTTTGGAATTTGACACTAAGGGTCTTACTTAATCAGTAAGCTTCTCGGTCGCTTGGCTTTATTTTTTCAAAGTGGAGATTCATGAAATACATACTTGGAAAATTAGGGCAGCATTAATCACATTTGAGATGCTAACGCATGGTTACTGGAGCATCTTGATTTAAAAAGTGTTATAATTCTAGCAATAGAAGCATTTTTATTCACTGTTCCCTGCAATATTCTAGAAGCTTCTTTGAGGGTGTAAATTCTAAGTTATACAGCTAATGTTAATAAATAGAGGAATCTGGTACTGGATAAATTAGAAATAAGGAAAAACAATTTAACATTAACTCATCCAATTTATTAATATGGTAGTTAAAAAATATGAAATATAAATGCTTGACAAAGAAAATACATTTGTTTTCTATAATGTTACTTTGTATACTGCAAAGAAATAAAAAAAAAATTCTCAGGTTATTAAGGATTTCTGGAGGCAGTTAACGTGTTCATGTTAACAAGTCCTTCGTTAAGCAAAGAGAAGAGGAGTAACTTGTATTCTCCTTTAATTGACTGAAAATTTTAGTAGGCTACTGATTTTCTAAATATTTGCAAGACAAGTGTTTAGATGCTTTTTTCACCAATCTTTGGGTTTTCATTTAATCCTTAAAGGTTTAACAGAGGGGACTGAGCCATGACTGAATTGAAAACCTGGAAACACAAAATTATCAACCTTTGTCATCAGTAAACAAAGAATGATTTTCTTTGTGATTCTGCATGCATATCTTTAAACAGACACATTAATCATATATTTTTTTTTTACTTAGCAGGTGATCAAATAAATTCGTAATAAGACCCTTAATCAGAAAAAAAAAACCTTACGCAGAAAGATACAGAGATATTTTCCATCATGTCCAGTCCCACAGTCTTGATTAAGAGGAATTTCCAAGCATATCTTCATAGGTTGCCTGTACATACTAAATCCTGTGAATTCAGTAGGAGGCTGTCTTTGGCACAGTGATTGTATTAACTGTGATTTTGATAGACTGAGATCATATTCCACATATCTTAGCTTAGGAGTGAGGTTCATTACTGTTGTGGTATTCATAAAACTAACCCATTAGAAGACATTGGCCTGGGAAAAAAAGCTCACAAACAATTAGGACATATCAATCATCATAGTGCGGGGTTTAGCATGTGATTTGGACATTGCACTAAAAAACAGAGCAGGCCAGACCTAAAAAGTCTCATGATAGCATATGTTGGTGTACAGAATAGGGGCCAAGAGCAGATCACAGATTGTGCCGGAGTGTTGCAGCTAGCCACGTGTATTAGTGGTCAGCACTTATTGCGCTTGATGCTGGTAGCGCAGGTGCAATGAACGTCAGCTCAATGGGTGGCATTAGTTATGCCTATATGACAGCTTGTGCAGTGCCACAGCCTGGGCCTGTAATACAGTAACTGCAGGGAGATGGACACGCACCCCCCCCCACCCCGTAGTTACTGCTGACTGCTGTGCTGGCAACGCAATCCACACGCGTGTTACCACCGTGTAGGGTTAACCAGATTTTTGGAGAGCAAATCTGGGACACCCAGGCAGGGTTGAGCTGGGCTGGGAGGGGCAAAAGTCCCCCTTCCTCTGGCATCTTTTCCACATATATTTTGAAATAACCAGTCTAAGTTGCATTCAGTAATTCCAAAAGTTTTAAAATACAGTAGCAGTCCTTCCATTCTAAAAAAAATCCTCTGCCCCTGAACCTGGATGATCCGCCACCGCCGAATCATCAGAATACTCGAAGGAAACATTTTGAGTCTTCCTCTGATCAGGATGCATCCATGGATAGATAAACCCTGACTTGTAATCGGTATCATCATGATGCAATTTTGTCGTCATAAACTTTTTAACTCCACACGAAAAGAATGAGAGAGGGGTTCCATTCTGCCACAATGGTGGCAGCGGACATTGACAAGGAAATAGCATCCTTAAAAACATTGGAAGAGGAAGCTGCATTTTCTCATCAGTTTCAACATTTGCAGGCACAAATGGATTCTTTTCGGGTGGAGTTTAAAAAAAAAAAAGTTTAAAATGACAAAATTGCAGGCAATGTCAAAGCTGTGTGATTTAAAAGTAATAATGTAGCAGCAGAGCGCAGACAACCCAATAATACCAGGAGTCTGTTCAGAAGGTCCAAATCATTTATTTGTGCACAAGACTCAAGCAGAATCACATTCAAAATGGCTGAGCAATGGTTTCTAGCAAAACAACTTTTATACTGTTCTTCTCCATTCTAGATATAGGCAAACTTCTCATTGGTCCCAGTAACCCCTTCTACCCCATCTATTGGTCCTGGTACCATTACGTAGCTATCCAATGGGGACCTTGGTCTGGGCTCAGCACCTGGTTGCCCCCCTTACAGTCTCTATTACAATGGTCAGTTCTTAGACTCTTGATACATCTTCTCTCCAAGGTCACTAGCCAGCTGGAATATGTGGGAAAGCAGGGCACTGTAACTTTTCTCTCAACAGAGTTAATTAATTCCATAGAAGCTGCACACATCTTATCAGTATTAATTAAAATTGTTTACTGTCTTTTCTAAGTTTCGTATCTGCTTAGCTATGTTCAGTTAAGCTGAGTTAAGTTTCAATTCTATGGAAGCAGTATTGGGGGGGGGGGGTTCACTCCTCTGGGCCTAACCACAGGCTTCATTTACAGGTCAAGCTGCTTAGGCCTGTCTGTTTAGCTCAAGCAGCGTGGATCACATTCCCCCCCCCCTTTGATTATTCTCACCCGCAAGTGAGAAAGGTTGAGAATCAAATCACATAATACTAGGTAAAGGTATCACTCTGTGGTACAGGGTAGTAGTTTCACATAGCTAGTATCTTTGTAGCTGCCTTGCGCTCTACAGTGTTATTAATAACGGAAGTTATCGTTCACAAGCAAAGTGGCAAGAAACAAGGGAGCAACAAGCAGATAGTCAGAGTCCATAGTTTGGCAAGAGTGGGAAAAAGAACTAAAGGAGTAGAAGGTTCAGGAGCATTTATGCCGGACCACCAAGATGTCTTCTTTGTTGTGCTGTTGTAAAACTTCTGATTTAGACAGTCCAGCTGTCCAATCTTCATAGCAAATTGTGGTCCGGTGCGAACAAAACACAAACTGTCAACAATGGGTGGGCCAATACCCACTCACTAGTAGTATTATGTAAATCAGTCTGATTGTAGGGGATGGAATAATTCAGTTCTTGAGCCTCCCAAGGCCACTGATCTCCCATCTTGGTTCCTCCACAAAGAAACAGTCATAAATGTGGAGACTAGATGCTACTGCTTCGGCAAGTTCAAGAAACAAGTTCTGGGAGGCATGAAGAACCTTCAGCCCAGTTCGCGTGGTACTTATACAGGCTGCACAGGGTGGTAAAGCAAAAGTCATTTCAAAGCACCCCAAGGCTGCTGCCAGAATAAAGCAATAATAAGAATTCATAATGGGCATAGTCTCTGGAAAATTGGTGGAACTGTCGGCATCCACAACAGATAACAGATGTAGAGTTGATTGTAGATCCTCGCGCTTCTGCCGTACGTAGACCTACCAGCTTTGTGGCAGGAGTAGGGCTGTAGATTCCAAAGTATCACTGTCCTCTGGGATGTCTCAGGTTCTTAAAATATCATAGTACAGTCTCTCAGGCTATTATTGCCTCCTTAGAGCAGTTCACTTTTTAGGAGATCAAAACAGTTTTGTTCTCAGAGCATTTGAACACAGTCTCTTAGAAGACTCAATTTCTTAACACAACACAGTCTATTTCTGATGATTGCAGCTTTCTCCAGATGCAAGGCTTACTTTCAGATAAACAGACAGTCTTGAAATAGTGCAGTTTCGGAGGGACCAATAAGTCTTAGGTGAGGCGCAATGGAGTCTCAGGATGCTGTACAGTAGTCCAGTGATCAGGTTCAGAAACAGTTGCTGGCTTTACTCGACTATGATGGATCCAAAGTTCGAATTCTGCGACTTTTACTGCAGTTGGAGATGACAGGATGACAACATAGGGTCCCTTCCAATGCAGGGCTAACGGTATCCTTCTCCACTCTTTGATCCACACCGAGACTCCAGGCTTGAAAGGATGCAGGGGTTCAGGCAAATTGATGGGTGATCGATTTTGTACCCAGGTATGAAAACTCTGCAAAACAGAACTTAAAACCAATAGTTCATGTCTAATAATTTCAGATCCTATCTGTCTCACATCTCCTTTTATTCCCTATAAATAGGCTACAGATTCTCAGAATCTCAAAAAGGGGGAACTCCTAAAGACTTAGCAGGGGCTAAGTATTTCCTAAGAAGGGCTATAAGAAGAACCTGGGGCCACTTCAGGTAAACCTCTTGGCAAAGTTTGGACAACTGAGATTTCAAGGTTCTATTCATACATTCTACTTTTCCTAAAGTTTTGAAAGCTGTAGGTAGTATGCACCTGATAATGTCAATATCTTGGGGCCATACTTAATGGACTTGCTTCCTAAGGTTATCTACCCTCATTATTTGTACAGGGTCCCATGTGCATGCAAGGTTGTAAGGGCATACTTGGAATCTGGGTACACATTTAGACAGAGCCCTTTTCCTATTGTTAGTGCTCTAGTGAGGGCTATCAGTTCAGCTTTCTGTGGTCATGTTTCTGGGGCCAGGGCTGAGGACTCAACTACCAAATCAGGGGTCACCACTGCATATCTAGCACAACAATGTCCATTGATGATGAAACTGCCTTCAGCCACAAAGAAAGTCTGTTCAGGGTTCTCCAGAGGGACATCAGTCAAAATCCAGGCGACTTGAGAATACAGTGTCCATAATTTCTAAACAGTCATGATCAGGGGATCAAGACCAACTGGTAACAACATAGCAGGATTCAAAGCTTGACTGACCTTCAGTTGTATCTGGGGGTTTTCACGCAACATACTCTGATACTTCAACATTCGTAGATTTGTTAGCTAGTAGTTTCCTTTGTATTTCATATTGGTTAGAACAGAGTGTGGTACAGTAACTGGAAGATTCTGTCTCAAAGTGATCTTGTTAGTTTTGCTCACTAGGAAGGCTGTAGCTGTAACAGCTTCTCAAATAAGGTCCAAGAGATTGAGTCAACACTCTTAGAACATTTCCTTGTGACTCATGAACTTAGAGACTGAAAGGTTTTCTGGACATCTGGTAGGCCCAGAGTTGGTGATAACATCAGAGTGGTTTTTCAAAGATCAAAAGGCTGCATCCTGTTCAAGTCCCCATTCCAATGGAGACTTTTCCATTCCTTTGGTAGCTTGATACAATGGTTTTGCTAGCAGCGCAAAATTGGGGATCCATATACAACATACTCTGTGGCACCCAAGAAGGCTCTCACTTGCCTCCTGGTGGTTGGAGTAGGAATACTGCATACAGCTTCTTTGCATTCTGGTCCCAGGCGTTGAATTCCGCTGGACAACTGGAATCCTAGGTATTTAACTTCTTTGACATAATTGCACCTTAGCTCTTGAGACTTTGTATCCAGCCTCATTAAAAAGGTGCCTCTTGAGACTTTGTATCCAGCCTCATTAAAAAGGTGCAAGAGTTCACTGGTGGCCTGTAGACATTCACTTTCTGAGTTGGTGGTTATGAGCAAGTTGTCCACATATTGAAGTAGAATTCTTTCTCCTGGAATTACTGGATAACTTGTCAAATCTTTTGCTGAGTGAGGCGAGTTCTTGAATCCTTGAGGTAATCTTGTCCAGGTGAGTTGGCCCCGCCTTCCTGTAGTGGGGTCTTGGGCTCAGGTCCTGTACTGGACGATAATCCCCTGTCCCAGGCTTCTTCACTGGGAGAAGGGGAGTGTTCCAAGGTGACTGACATTCCTTGAGAAGTCCATACTTCAGCAGTTTCATTAAATGGCAGTGGATTCCTGCAATGGCTGGTCAGGGAAGAGGATACTGCTTCACATGCACTAGTTCCGCTTCTGGCTTGAGGGGACGATGACAGGGGCTATGTTCTTCGCTAGGCCAGGTGGGTTATCTTCTGCCCATACTTCAGGTGGGGCTATAAGGTTGGCGGGTATACAGGAACTTGTTGACTTGACTGGAGGTGTGTTATAGAACCGCCACTCCTCTTCTCGGGGAACAGTCAGCACCATCAATCCAGCAGGCTTTGGGTTCACAGTCATTTGCATTTCTCTCTCTTCAGCAAAGGATATCTGTGCCTGAAGCTTTGCAAGCAGATCTCGGCTCCAAAAAGTGGAATAGGGCACTCAGGCATTATTTTCTGTCCCCCTAGTTCGCACATGCGGTTCTGCAGAAAAGGCTTTGTGGCCTTAGCCCCAGTAGCTCTGATAATGGTGATGCATCGAGAAAAACACAGGGGCTACTGGCTTTAGTATTCTGCTCCTGTATCCCCCATAAAGTCCATATATTGGTCCCCTATTTCCAAACTGACCATAGGCTCCTGGGGACCCAGGAAAACTTAAGAGTCTGGTCTGGCCTAGTCTTCATTCATGCTGTAGCCCTTTCTGGCTGCCACTTACTTTATAGCTGCTTCCTTTTCTTGCTAGAACATTGTGCTCGGTTTAATATTATTTTTTTAAATCAAGTACTCCCTCCTCCCCCCTGGGGTGGAGTCAAGATACGGGCATTCACTTCTCTAATGTCCTTCTCTGCAATGGATGCACTGACTCGTACCCAGTTTTTACTTCCTCTGCTCCTTCGATCAGGATAACCTCCTCCACATCATTCAACTAAAGTATCAGCAAGAAGATCTATTCTCTTCTCCATCTTTACACTTACTTTCTCTGTCACATTCAACAATTCACATACTTTCTGATCAACTTCCATTAACTATCATGCCCGCAAATCCATCCAGTTTCTGTAATTCCTGTTTTATATCTCTCTGGGACTGACTGACAAAAATGCAAATTCTCCTGGGCTGCTGGATCCATTGGGGCATATAGTGAAGGCTGCCTGCACTATTTGGATTCCACTTGGGGTTATCAAAACTGATGGGTTTCAGTAATACTGTTCATTAGTTCAATTGAATCCTAAAGCTTTCAGTTCAGTAAATCAGTGGCAGAGGGAAAGGCACCTAAACAAGTCTGGTCAACTGACTGGCTGGCAAACTACTTGGGAATCTGCAGGGAGGAGTTCCGCCCCCCCTCCCCCTGCCCTAGGCCCACACTGTTTCTCCTAGCAACGCTGTATCCGGGAGGATTTTTTTTTTATGTTCTACTTCTCTGCTGTGGGCACATTAGTTCACGCCTACCGGGGGGTGAGATCATCGGTGGACTGGGCCCCCTCCCCCCCTTAAGCACTCTGAACGGAGCCGGGGCTTCTTAGGGAGCTGCTTACAGGGAGAGAAACTGTATCTAGAGATTCTGGGGCAAAATATGGTGAACTAAGGAAATATGGAGCAACTAGCAGAAGCCACTCCCTTTCACATAGCATTCCTAATTGGGACAGAGACATTTTATTACCATAGTCTTCAGTAAATCCCTTACTGAAATTCTGTAAACATAGGGCAGGCAGAAAACATAAGCTTATTGCAATTTTTTTTTTCCCAAACAGGGACAATTTAGATACAGTTCTTAAAATATAAAACTATTATTTTGCAACATGTTATAACATCTATTAACTGGAATGAAATTACTTAGCATGGAAACTAACTGCCAGCCGTAGTCTGCATGTCTCTGCAAAAGAAATTATTATTTTATTTTTATTAAATCTTACAGTTCAGAAAGCAGATATTCAAGAGACATGAAACAGATACTTTTCCATAGCGTTGGTGGATATCTAGAATGCATATACACCCTCTTTTTTAACAATAAATATGTCTTCTATCAGGTGCTTGCCACCGTATATCAGGAAATAACGTCTTGAAATTTAAAAGACTTTTAAAAAAAAACAAAGTACCCCCTTTTCCTCTGGACACGGACACACAAAATTCAAATACAGAAAAACAAATGAATTTATCTTGAATTGTAAAGGTCTTCATTAGTCACCAGTACAGAGTTTAACAATTCAAGGTAATTACCTTAAATCTTACAGTATGGGGAAGCACGCATTCAAATGACTTATACTTGTTCATAAAAACACTCCGCAAGATAAACTCTTCTTTTTTTTTTTTTTTTTTTTTAAACTTTCAGATTTCAAAGATAAAATCCTAACACAATTTCTTATTCACTCAGAATTTAAACCATTCATTCTCAGGTTGCAATCCGGTACACTTCCAACCCAGAATGCTGCACCGTCCCCCAAGGTTCTTAACCTCTAAGGATCAAAGGAAAAACACTTTATTTGCTCTCTCTTGTCCGTGTCAGTTAGTTTTTGAAACGACAGATATACTTCAAAAAACAAAAGAACTTCTGAGCCACTGTAGTTATCACAGCTGTAAAGTAATAACTAGAAAACTAATTATAAATTCATCTCCTATCACACTTTGATTGAATGAGTCCTTTATTTTAACAAGCAAGAGACTGTTCAATCGGGAGCGGCTGTCTCATTTTTCTTTTAGCAAGCTGTGTGAAAGCCACACCCCTTTGTTCACTGGAAACAAAATGAAATAACTTAGTTTCACAGGCACACAGAGACATGCTAGCAAGAATCATTTAAATCAGTGTCAAGTCGTGATCTAATAATTACTTTGTAGGTCAAAGGAAAAAAAAACAAAAAAACAGTTTGCTTAGTTTCTCTATCATTTCTGTTCGAACCATAAAACACAGGGCAAAGCTAGGAGCTCCGATGAGGTTAATACGACCTTCAAAACTAAAATTCTGACTAAATATTCCTATCAAATGGTATATAAAACCAGGAGCTCCCAGCATCTAGACACTATAACTATCGCAAATAGAAGCAACTCTATCAATCTCATCTACTCAGCACCAAACGCAGTAGCAGAAGAGCTCTCAGATATAATAAACTTAGCCTGCAATCCTGACAACCCCAACAAACCAAACTGGTTGTTAGCTGATTTTACTAGTAGCTGAAAACACACTAGTTACTCCTAGTATCTCCACAAAATGGACACAACAAACTACTAACAGAGCTTTTGTGTCCTATGCTCCCAAGTGCTGGAACAAGCTACCTCCAAACATCAGATCAATCAGGGATATCACACAATTTAGTAAGTCCATCAAGCACTATTTATTCACTTTGCACTTCAGGCTACCATACACACAATAGAACCGACTCCCGCCTCACCCAGATAACTCCTACACATAACAACAATCCAGAACAAAGGATCAAAATGTGAAAACACTGTATTCTTGTCAAATATCAAATCTTGATGTAACCTATTCAATGCATATTTAATTTGTATAATTATGTAGATAGTTATCCCCAGTTCACACCCAGTTTATCTTCCCTGTTATCTGTAAACCTAGATCAGTCATGTATTGACAGGTATATTGTTGTTCAATGTAAACCGCACTGATGACGAATAGTGCGGTATATAAAAAATGTTAAATAAAATAAATAAATAAATAAAAATAATACCTGACCATAGTAGAAGGAACATCCCTATTAAAACAAGGTGAATAAAAACAGGTATAATTGTCCTAAAATAAGCTCCAATTAGCCCAGCAGCAGAACGCTGAAAACATGCCTTCATAGGGTTAAAAAGGCACCTGCATAGACACGCCCCTTGTCAGTCTCACTCTGCACTGTAGGAAGGCTGAATGAGTGAGACATATTCTTGATTTTTAGAGTGAGTCAAGTGGTAAATTGTCATAAATTACCCAACAGAATATAATCTTACATTATACTGGAAGGGAAACTCGTGGTTTCAACAGATACCAAAAAACAAAGACACATAGACAAACATGCTAGCAACGTATCCCAAAAAAGCCCAGTCCTGTCTCTTCTGACTAGGCTATACCAAGTTCAAAATCAAAATCAAAAAGACGATAGTTTCACCCCGCGCATACTCATGCGGGGTTAGTCGGACCGTCTTGAGAGGTGATCAAGCTCTCTTACCAAATATCAAATTCCAAAGTTTCAAAGTTCAAACAACAGTTCTGCTCTGACTCATCTGTCTAGTCTAGTCAAATCAAAACTATACTCACCGGATCCGGTCCCCTTTTCCAAGCAAGCGCATGAGTTGGACCTCGGACTCCCCTCACGGGTTCGAGGTGTTGGCTCCGACTGGGTCCAGCACCCGCCGAGGCCTGGCCCAGCTCCCTCTGATGCAACTGGACCGGTGGCGCCTGGGAGCCGAGCCCACGTCAGAAGGGCACGAGCCCAGCAGGACCAAACCTATAGAGGCGGAAAGTCGTGGTATATCAGCTCGTATACCCTCTACTCACCACACGTTCCGGGCCAACGCACCAAGAATATGTAGCAGCAGAGCGCAGACAACCCAATAATACCAGGAGTCTGTTCAGAAGGTCCAAATCATTTATTTGTGCACAAGACTCAAGCAGAATCACATTCAAAATGGCTGAGCAATGGTTTCTAGCAAAACAACAACTTTTATACTGTTCTTCTCCATTCTAGATATAGGCAAACTTCTCATTGGTCCCAGTAACCCCTTCTAACCCATCTATTGGTCCCGGTACCATTACGTAGCTATCCAATGGGGACCTTGGTCTGGGCTCAGCACCTGGTTGCCCCCCTTACAGTCCCTATTACAATGGTCAGTTCTTAGACTCTTGATACATCTTCTCTCCAAGGTCACTAGCCAGCTGGAATATCTGGGAAAGCAGGGCACTGTAACTTTTCTCTCAACAGAGTTAATTAATTCCATAGAAGCTGCACACATCTTATCAGTATTAATTAAAATTGTTTACTGTCTTTTCTAAGTTTCGTTTCTGCTTAGCTATGTTCAGTTAAGCTGAGTTAAGTTTCAATTCTATGGAAGCAGTATTGGGGGGGGGGGGGTGTTTCACTCCTCTGGGCCTAACCACAGGCTTCATTTACAGGTCAAGCTGCTTAGGCCTGTCTGTTTAGCTCAAGCAGCGTGGATCATAGGCCTTCGCCTACCACAATAAAAGAAACAAAACAGTGTTTGCAGGTCACAGCAGAAGTGGTATTGAAGTCATTCTAGTAAAGAGATTGCAGTCTTAGTAAAATTAAGAAAGCAAGTTCGAGCAGGAATGGGGCCTGGCAGTCACATTCACAGCATTTGAGGAACACTTGGAGCCAAGAAAAAGACCATGGCAGAGGCTGTGCCTGTGCTTGGGCCTGGCTGCAGCTGTGCCAGGCTAAGCCATGATCTTTTAAAGGAGCAATGCTCAATTAAACTCAATAGAAAAATGGCAAGAGCTGTCAGAGTGGAGCTGGGGGGGGGGGGGGTGAGAGGAAAGAAGCTCTGGGTCTGCTTTTACATTTAAAGGGATTGCAGCCCTAAGAGGAGAGGAAGTGAAGGGGTTCCCCCATTGGGAAGAGTAGGAGCAGCCAGAGCAAAGGTAAGAGAGAGTAGAGGAGGGTAGTTACGTGCCTGGTTGCCAATTTTTAAAGGGCCAGTACTCTGGGAAACGTAATATGCCGACAAACCACTGAAAATGGAAACTAGGACAGTCAATTGTCAGGGGACGTGGGAGCGGAACAGCAGAAGCATCTCTGGAGGGAAGAGTAGGGATGGGGCCAGAGAAAAGTTTTTAAAAGCAAAGAACAGACATGGAGCTGTGGTAGTGCTAAATAGGGACTTGGACTTACAGGAGTGATGCTGAAGCCCTATGATAGTTTAAAAGTTCGTTTTGGAAGATGTGTCTGTGATTTTTTAAATTTTATTTGGGTGAAGAATGTATTTAAGGTTTATTTTTAATTTAAAAGCCACTTTTACCATAGGGAAGATATTAAAATTAAGAAAATTCCATAGAAGAATGTTTAGATTCTTGGGATCCCAAGCCAGAAGGCAAGCTAAACCTTGAAGGCCCACTGGAGGATCCATAGTTATGCCATGGAAACAGCATCACTTCTGTGGGGTTACTGAGGTATCTCCTTAGTCCAAATACAAGTAGCAGAGGTAGACCATGGGATGTAAAAAAGTCCTTTATTAGTGAACTGACTTGTCCAAGTTTTGGCTGGATTAGCCTTCATCAGGGGTCTAGAAAGTATAGCATATATAAAAACAAAAATACAAAAAATTATCAACACACACACAAATATTTTACAGTAGTACTCCAAATAAGATTTAACAATTTTTTAAAAAGATACAAAAGGTAGAAAATATAACGTCAATAATAAATAAAACACCATTGAAGGAACATACCAAACTCCAGAAAAACAGCAATAGGTATCTCAGTTGACATACTTGTGTGGTAAGATGCACCAAACTAAAGGACAAAAGGGGGGGGTGGGTAGGGGATGGAAGGGGGAGGAAAAATGGAAAGAGAAGGATAAAGAAAGGGCGAATATACCGCATTAAAAATCTAAAAGTAATTCCTGATAAAGCATATATATTGTAACATTGCAACTTCATTTTAACAAACCAGCCAGGCAGTAAGACTACAAAAGGACTACAGTATATCCAAAATGATCTCGTATCCAGTGATCACCAGATGGTTTGGTTCAGTATTAAGACTAGGGATGATAAAAATCCATTCAAAAACTTTGCCAAGATGGGGACAATACCTCAAGGAGACATTAGTGGGATGGGAACAGCTGAGGGATGTAGAAAAACAGTGGGCAAAACTGAAAGGAGATATTTTAAGGGCAACAAACGTTTTTGTTAGAAAGGTAAATAAATGTAAAAGGAAAAGGAGGCCGCTATGGTTCTCAAAAGAAGTAGCTGAAAAGGTGAAGGAAAAGAGGGAGACCTTCATGAAATACAAGAGATCACAGAGAAAGGAAGACGGGAATCTATATTTGTAGAAACTTAGAGAACTTAGCAAAGTAGTAAGGAAAGTAAAGATACAACAAGAAGAAGAAATAGCCGATGCAATAAAATGGGGAGATAAGACATTTTTCAGATATGTTAGTGAGAAGAAGGGCAAAAGTGGTATTGACAGACTCAAGGGTAAAGGGGAGGAATATGTAGTTGCTGAGGAGGATAAAGCGGAGTTACTTAACAAATATTTCTGTTCTGTGTTCACAGATGAAGAGCCAGGAGCAGGACTTCAGACAACACCCACAAATAGGAACAGAAGAGACTGGGAACTTGAAAGATTTTCAGAAGACTGTGTTCATGAGGAACTAACTAAACTAAAAGTAGATAAAGTGAAAGAACCAGATGGGATACATCCGAGAATACTGAAGGAACTTCGGGACATTCTAGCGGCTCTACTGACTGACCTTTTCAATGCTTCTTTATAGTCGGGAGTGGTCCCAGAGGATTGTAGAAAAGCACATGTGGTCCCTTTCCACAAAAGCTGAAGTTAGGATGAGGTGGAAAACTACAGGCCAGTTAGCCTAACCTCCTTAGTGAGTAAATTATTGGAAATGTTGCTAAAAGAGAATAGTGAGGTTTCTGGAGTCCAATGGATTACAGGATCCGAGGCAGCATGGTTTACCAGAGGCAGGTTTTATCAGACAAATCTGTGATTCTTTGGGTGACCAGAGAGTTGGACCGAGGGAGAACCCTAGATGTATTGTACTTAGATTTCCATAAAGCCTTTGACACCATTCCACATAGGTGACTCATAAACAAACTGAGCACCCCATGGTTAGAAATTGGCTGAGTAGGAGGCAGCAAAGGGTACAGGTAAATGGAGCTCACTCTGAGAAGGAGGTTACCAGTGGTATGCTGAAAGTATCTGTCTTTGGTCCAATTCTTTTTAACATCTTTGTTAGTGACATTGCAGAAGGGCTGTCGGGTAAGGTTTGCTGGTTTGTGGATGATACCAAAATCTGCAATAGACACCCAGGAAGGAGTAGATAATAGGAGGAATATAGCTAAGTTTGAAGAATGGTCTAGAATTTGGCAGCTGAGATTTAATGCTAAATCTGCAGGCTGCAGGGTCATGCATTTGGGCTGCAAAAATCCAAGGGAGTGGTACATTGTAGGGGTTGAAGTACTTCTATCCACAAAAGAAGAGTGGGACTTGGATGTGATTGTGTCTGATAATCTTAAAGTAGCTAAACAGATAGAAAAGGCGACAGCGAAAACCAGAAGGATGCTTGGGTGCATAGGTAGAGGAATGGGCAGCAGAAAAAGGGAGGGTTATAGGTATAGGTTTCTGGTGTGACTTCATTTGGAGTATTGTATGCAGTTCTGGAGACCACACCTTCCAAAGGGTATAAACAGATTGGAGTCCAAGCAGAGGGTGACCACTAAAATGTTTAGTGGTCTTTGTTATAAAGCATATGGGGGCAGACTTAAAGATATTAATGTGTATACTTTAGAGAAAAGGCGGGATAGAGGAAGTATCATAGAGATGTTTAAATACTTCTGTGGCATAAATGCACAGGAGGAGAGTCTCTTTCGATTCAAAGCAAGCTCTGTTACGAGAGGACATAGGATGAGCGTGAAAGGGGATAGACTCGGGAGTAATATGCAGAAATACTTCTTTACGGAAAGAGTGGTAGATGCATGGAATAATCTCCCAGTGGAAATGGTAGAAATGAGGATAGTATCTGAATTCAAAAAGCATGGGACAAAAACAGAGGATCTCTAAAGGTAAAAAGGGGGACTATTGCAGTTGATATGGAAAGGCAGACTAGATAGACCATATAGTCTTTTTTTTGCCGTCATGTTTCTATGGTTCTCCAGGAACAAGCAGGAACTCAGTCCTCACATATGGGTGATGTTGGCGCTGACGGAGCCCCCACAGAAACATCTCCCTAGCTTTCAAAGAAAGCCTTTGGTAGATACCACCACGCATGCATGGTCCCCTTCCCACCCAAGGGTTCCATCTTGCTCAGACTCATTTTTTCCGTAGAACCCAACAGACATATGTCCTGTTCCCCTGGAAAAATCCTTGGCAAACAGTTCCTAAAACTTAGTTTCCTGATAGGCGTACCGGTTCCTCTTTCTGCCTTGAGTTGGCGCTCCCCAGTGCTGTTCTCGGCCCATTTTTTCTTTTATCAAGTTTTCCCTCAACCAGCGTTCATGCCTTTTTTCACCCAGGAGTCGTCTATCCTGTCCGGATGTCTCCCACCAGGTCTCCCAGTGGGTTCAAAAAGTATGACTGCTACAGTCAAGCTATGTCCATTACTGAAACCCATGACTTCTTCCTGCGCTACCTGGGCCTGGACCATGATAGTATCTCTTACAACCTCTGCCAGGCCATGTCAGCCAGAACCAAAAGGAAATGGTCGGAGTTTTAGGACAGGTTATTCCCCAGGTCTGACATGGTATCCATCTCCCAGGTACTGAGCTCCAAGCCCAGCTCATCCCGAGATGCCTGGGCATCCTCAGAGTCCTGTGACCGCGGGGCCTTCAAGAAGACTCCTAAGCCGAAGAAGAAGAAGTTGAAGTCTGCCGAAGTTGCACAGGAGAAACCCGGTAAAACCCCACGGAGGGAATCAGGCGACTCCGAGAAGCGCCCCACCAAGGTTCTCAAGAAGGATTCCTCAGCCAGCAGAGACCGTGTGAGGTTCCTCGAGGCCATAGTCCTCATTGAGGACAAACTGCCAAAGGTGCCCGGCCTGAAATCCTCTGTGCCCATGCCAAAGGCTGCGGAGCCTTCTTGCTTGGAAACCAGAATGGCAGCCCTGGAGCAGAACATCACTGCTATCCTGGCCCTGCAGCAGGCGATGATGGCCGGTTTGTCCGCCTCATCTGCCCCGAAGACCAAGCCCTCTACTGCGAGGGAGACCCCAGTTGTCAAGCCAAGCATCGAGCGCCCCATGCCTTGAGGCAGCCCTCGGTGCCAGTCGAGGTCCCGGTCCCGTTAGTTGGGTCTCCGGTCCTTGCCGGCCAGTGTCCATGACTCAGACCGCAGGTACTCCAAAGACCATCAGCCCTTTGGCGCCGACCTCAATGCAAGCAGTCTTAGGACCTCGGACTTGTCATCACCGCTTGACTCCAAGTGGAAGACTGAGAACGAGGCGCCCCTGGACACCAGACGGCAATGAAACACCCCCTTGGACCCATCTCCCCCAGTGCCTCAATGCCACTCTCCTACCGAAGACTTCACCAGGGATATGCCCAGGGCCCTCTGTATTCAGATAGAGGCGGAGAAGGACTGCGCACCAAGGAGTTGGTGATTCTCCAGTATGAGACTCCACCCAAAGCAACCCTCACGGTGCCCATACAACCGATCCTCAAGAGTCTGTTACCCTGAATGTTGGGAGACTCCAGCATCGGTGCCAATAATTAACCATCGGCTCGACACTATGTATCGCATTCGGAAAGGACCAGGGTTCCAAAAACCCCAACTCCCACACATTTCCATGGTCGTCGAGTCGACCTGCAAAAGCTCCTCGGTCCCTCCGGGTAGGGAGGCTAGAGCCCTTGACGCCCTCAGGTGCCAATCTTAATAAGGCTTGATGCTGGGTTGCCGGATCCAAGCTTATAAACTCTACATAGGCATGTACCTAAAGGCACTGGCCTAAGAACTGTTGGGGTCTGCAGCAGGCCTCGTTGGGGAACTCCTCCAACAGTTACAGACCCTGACTTCGTGAGTGCAAGACTTTCTATGTTCTTTTCTCAGGCTGTCTATAATGGCTTCAATTAGGTGGTTCGAGTTGCGGCAGCTGACATCAGGGCCTGACGCCAGGCCTGGCTGCAATAAGAACATAAGATATGCCATACTGGGTCAGACAAAGGTCCATCAGGCCCAGTATCCTGTTTCCAATAGTGACCAATCTAGGTCATAAGTACCTAGCAGTTTCCCCAAAAAACACAGGTTCCTCAATGCTTGTATTGGGTCAAGCAGTGATATCCCGTGTCCCTATTAATAATGGTTTATGGACCTTTCCTCCAAGAACTTGTCCAAACCTTTTTTAAACCCAGCTACACTAACAGCTTTTACTACATCCTCCGGTAACAAATTCCAGAGTTTGATTACACGTTGAATGAAAAAATATTTTCTCTTATTAGTCTTAAATAGCTTTATTACATGTCCCCTAGTCTTTTTATATTCTGATGACATAAACAATCGATCTACGTTTACTTGTTCTATTCCATTCATTAATTTATAGACCTCTATCATATCTCCTCTCAGCCGTCTCTTTTTCAGATTGAAGAGCCCTAACCTTTTTAGCCTCTCTTCATAGGAGTATCCTTCCATCCCCTTTACAATTTTGGTGGCTCTTCTATGTACCTTTTCTAATAACACTATATCTTTTAAGATACTGTGACCAGAATTGCACACAATATTCAAGGTGTGGTCGCACCATGGAATGATACAGAGGCATTTATAATATCCTTTGTTTTAGTTTCCATTCCTCTCTTGGCCGCCGCTGCACACTGGGCAGAGGGTTTTAACTTGTTATCCACGATGATGCCTAAATATTTTTCCTGGGTGGTGGTTCCCAATGTGGTACCTTGCATCGTGTAACCATAGTTTGGGTTGTTCTTTCCTAGATACATAACTTTGCACTTGTCCACATTAAATTTCATCTGCCATTTGGATGCCCAGTCTTCCAATTTATCAAGATCGTCTTGTAATTTTCCACAATCCTCTGGGGTTTTAACAACTTTAAATAGTTTTGTGTCATCCTGCAAATTTGATCACCTCACTCATTATTTCCTTTTCCATCTCATTTATGAATATGTCAAAAAGCAGCGGGCCCAGCACAGATCCCTGGGGTACTCCACTATTCATTGGGAAAATTGGCCATTTAGCCCTATCCTCTGCTTTCTATGTTGTAACCAGTTCCTGATCCACAATAGTATATCACCTCCTATCCATGACTTTTTAGTTTTGCCAAAAGTCTCTGATGAGAAGGACCTTGTCAAAGGCTTTCTGAAAGTCCAGATACACTATATCAACTGACTCACCTTTGTCTACCTGTTTATTCACACCTTCAAAAAAACATAAGATCTTCCTTGTCTAAAGCCATGTTGGCTGTCTCCCATTCAGCCATGACTATCTACATGCTGAGTAATTTTGTTCTTTGATGGTTTCTACCATTTTTCCTGGTATTGACATCAGGCTCACCGGTCTGTAGTTTCCCGGATCACCCCTGGAACCCTTTTTAAAAACTGGCGTTTCATGGCGATCCTCCAATCTTCAGGTATCACAGATGATTTTAATGATAGTTCACAGATTACTAATAGCTGGTCTGCAATCTCATATTTCAGTTCTTTCAACACCCTTGGATGTATACCATCCAGTCCAGGTGATTTGTTACTCTTCAGTTTATCAAATAGTTGTAATACATCTTCCCGGTGTAGCAATATTTCTTTCAATTCTTCTGCAGCATCACCTTTAAATGCCTCAAGCTGTGGGTCCAGGACAAGCTGCTCAATGTCCTCTGTACTGGTGAGAACCTCTTCAGCAAACCCATGGCCGACAAAACCTATGAGATCAAGGCCGACTTTGAGACCCATTAGAGGCTCTCCAAGAAGTCTTCATTCCATCCCTGTAAGAAACTATCAGGGAAAAGGGCCCTTTTCCCGAGGAAAAAGGGTGCCTTTGCACAGGGTCATCAGTACCACCCTACTCTGGCCATCAGCAGGATTCTCACCCCAAGAGGCAGGGGCAGGGGGCTCAGAAGGCAATAGCACCTAAGCCCCACACTCCAGCTTCCACCTAGCCTAGGGGGAGCTTTTGACTCCCAGGGCAGGGCCTCCCCTTGCCCAGGAGACCTTCACCAGCCCTAGGGGGGCACCTAGCACTCGTTGCCCACAGATGGGCCTCAATCACCTTGGACCTGTGGGTAATGCAGGTGGTCAGGGAGGGATACTTCCTCCACCTATAGCAGATTCCACCTAGGTTCTTTCCAGGAGAGCTGGTAGGACCCCTCCTTCACCAGATCCTGCTGCTCATGGAGCTTGCAGGTCTTCTCAGAGACAACGCAGTAGAATCTATACCCAGACATCTGTGGAGCAAAGGCTTCTACTCCAGGTACTTCCTTGTCCCGAAAAGGACTGCGTGCTTCAGGCCTATTCTAGACCTCTGAAACTTAAATACGTTTCTGGTGAGGGAGAAGTTCAAGATGCTCTTCCTTGGAACACTGCTGCCCTATTTCTACCAGGGAGATTGGCTTTGCTCCTTGGATCTAAAGGATGCTTATACACATATCCTGATCCACCCCTCCCACAGGCAGTACCTAAGGTTTGTGGTAGGAGGAGGGCACTGCCAATACAAAGTGCTACCCTTCGGCCTGGCCTCCTCACTGAGGGTTTTCACAAAATGCCTAGCCGTGGTCGCTGCCCACCTACGTCTGCAAGCAGCCCTCGTCTTTCCCTACCTGGGCAACTGGTTTATCAGGGGAGGCATGGCCACAGAGGCTCACCAAGCCTTAGGGCATTCAACTCTCTTGCTAGAGCACCTGGGGATTATCAGCTACCCCAAATCTCATCTCACTCCAGCTCAGAGACTGGAGTTCATAGGTGCTCAGTTGTACATTCTGCAGGCCAAGACCTTCCTGTCTATGAAAAGGGCAGACCGCCTCCGGGAGTTAGTGGTGAAGGTGCAGCACTGCTGCTCGGTGCCCACCCACCTCCTCTTCCGTCTTCTGGACCACATAGCCTCCACAGTTCACGTGACCCCGCTAGCCCGCCTACATATACAAACAGTTCAGTGGTGCCTCAGTGCTTGGTGGACACAACCCACAGCAGACTGCGGGATAGGATCAGGATAACCTGCCACCTGGCAGAGTTCCTCAACTGGTGGCAACTTCCCTGCCACCTCCAGGCTGGGATGCCTTTCCAGGCGCCCCCACTCCAGAGGGTCCTAACCAAAGATGCCTCCCTTGGATGGGGGAGCACACTGCGAGGACCGTCGCAAGGCAGCTGGTCACAGGTGGAATCCCTGCTACAGGGCAAGCTTCCTGGTCCTATGGGCATTTAACCATTGCCTGCAGCACCAATCAGTAATAGTAAAGATGAACAATCAGGTCGCCATGTTCTACGTCAGCAAGCAGGGGGGCACAGAGACGTATTCCCTCTGCCAGGAGGCGGTGGCCCTCCTGTCCTTTGCGGCTCGCAACAGCATGCTCCTGCTGACAGTCCACCTCCTGGGCCAGGACAACCTCCTGGTAGACAGACAGCAGGGTGCTCCAGCCACATGAATGGCACTTGAACCACAGGGTGGCCTCGCTGCTCTTTCGCCTCTGGAGGACGCCCATAATAGACCTATTTGCCTCCTCAGACAATGTGTAGCTGCCCCACTTCTGCTCATGGCAGCCACACCCAGCGAGGGTATCAGTGGACACCTTCCTGATCCTTTGGATGGAAGGCCTCCTTTATGCCTTTCCGCCGACCCTTCTGGTCGCTAGGACACTCTTCAAGGTCCAGCGCGAGGGGGCAGTTCTGATACTAATTGCCCCTAGGTGACCCAGACAACCATGGTTCCTGCTGCTGCTTTCCCTGTCATGGCGCTCCTGGTCCCGCTGGGTCATGTCCCTGTCCTCCTGTCCCAGGAGGAGGGCTCCGTCCTTCAGTCCAATCTGGGGTCTCTAACATTAATGGCATGGCTGCTGAAAGGGTAGTCTTGGCACCTTTCAACCTCCAACGAGAGGTTGAGGGGGTCCTGTTGTCTCCCGCAAGCCCTCCACGAAGTGAGCATACGCCTTTAAGTGGCATAGATTCTGGTGTGCGGAGAGGCGGGAAAACCTGTTCTCCTGCCCAGTGCAATTGGTGCTCCAATACCTACTGCTTCTGTTACACACCAGACTGAAGCCCAACTCTGTAAGGGTGCAACTGAATGTGATTGTTGCACACCACTACCCTATCGAAGGAAAACTTCTCTCGAGTCAGCCCCTTGTCACTTGGTTCCTCTGGGGCCTTCTGCTGTCTAAGCCCCCCTTCCGCCCCCGGGGGCAGAATGGGACCTCAATGTGGTGGTCTCACAGCTCACCAGGACGCCATTCAAGCCACTAGCTACTTGCCATCTGCGTTATCTTTCTTGGAAGGTGGCCTTCTTGGTAGCTTTCATATCTGCTCGCAGAGTAAGTGAGCTTCAGGCCCTGGTGACAGAGCTGCCATACACACAATTCTACAAGAATAGGGTGGCGCTCCGCACCCACCCCAAATTCCTCCCAAAGGTGGTATCTCCTTTTAATCTCAACCAGGAGGTGATCCTTCACACCTTTTTTTCCCACGACCTCACGCCGGTAGGAAGGAAACTATACTCCATACATTGGACTGCAAACTGGCCCTGTCCTTCTATCTGCGGCGGACCCAGGGCCATCGCAAAGCTCCTCAGCTTTTCATTTCCTATGACCCAAGCAAACTGGGGCTTCCTGTGACTAAGTGAACTCTGTCCACTTGGGTGGTGGACTGTATTGACCTCGCCTTTGAGTGAGCTGTGCTCTCCCTGGATCACAGGATCACAGCGCATCATGTGAGATCAATGGCCACATCCGTGGCGAACCTGCGCTCGGTACTGGTGACTGAGATCTGCAAAGCCGCCTCATGTTCTTTAATCCATATGTTCGCAGCTCACTACTGCCTGGAGAGCGAGTCCCGTCAGGACAGCACCTACAGCCAGGCGGTATTCTGTAATCTGTTTGAGGTGTATGCAACTCCTGCCTTCTGACCCTTATGAGTTCAGGGTGCCGGAGTGATGGTGTCGCTGGATGCTAGGGTCTTGCAGAGTCTCTCAGCAGGGGACTCACTTTCTGCAACTCAGTTACCTGACTCAGTCACCATTGGTGCTGTCGTGGTTCGGTCCTTGGCAGCCTGAAGCTAGGGAACTCCATCTTAGCTATGTCATCTGACTGAGCAAGATGGCACCCTTGGGCAGGAAGGGGACCAGGTATGCATGGTGGCATCTCCCAAGGGCTTTCTTTTAAAGCTGGGGAGATGCTTCCGTGTGACCTCTGTCGATGCTGACATCAAAAATATGTGAGGACTAATCCCTGCTGTCCCTGGAGAACACCTGTTACAGGTGAGTAACTACGCTTTCTAAAATCATGTAAACCCATGAGCATAAACTGCATAATAAACAGTATGTCATTGATTATAGTTTTCTCTGTAAAAGTGTGTAAGAAATTCAGAACTAGTTGAACCAGACCCTATTGTCATAACGTAGTAACACAAATGATAGCTCCCTATGTAAAAAAAAGTGTGTAAAGCATTGCAAGGCTCATTGCATTAGAGCATTTTGCAATAATGTAATAACACAAGTACAACAATTTCTCTGTATTTATTGCTGATTTTATTGCTGCCACAGCTACCAACCTCGGGGGAAGCAGTGGTGGCGATGGCCATCTGCCTTAAAGCAGGGTAAGGTAGCCATTTTGAGGAAATGTTTTGCCAGCCACCCACAGAATTTGCCACCTGAGGTGGCCACCTCACCCTGCCTCATATTGCCACCTTCATTTTATTTCCTTTCATTTATTAAACCTTGATATACAGTCCCTTGTGGGGACAATAAAATCAATAAAAATCAAGAAACAGGAAGGAATGCCAATGCTAGATAGGAAAGTGAGACAAAGACAACACAACATCAAGGGACTAGAAAAATGACATGGAGGTTAATACACAACACTAAGGGTCAGCAGAGGGTCAAAAGTCATGGAGGATTAAATGGAAGGTCAAAAGCTGTGTGAAACAGATAGGTCTTGAGCTGTGCTTTGAAGTTGTAGAAGGAAGGTTCCAACCGAAGGGATGTGGGGAGATTGTTCCAAAGGAGGGGACCAAGAAAAAAAAAAGCAGAGTGACAAGTAGATTCCGAGAGGGATGGAAGAAGCAGACTCTGTAAATAGAGTGAAGGGAATGGTGGGAAGCGTGAGGATTGATAAGGGTGGAGGAGGAATGAGGGGAACTAGTCTGAAATGCTTTATGGACTTGGATTAGTATTTTATAGTGGTTGCATTGTGAAACAAGTAGCCAATGTAGGTGGATAAGCAGAGGAGTAATGTGATCATGACAGAAAGCATGAAAAATCAATCTGGCAGCAGTTTATTGAACAAGCTGAAAGCATTTTAAAGTGGCTTGAGGAAGACTGTCCAGGGCAGAATTGCAATAATCATGACTGGATAATACCAGGGTAACTGAGGGTAGTTAAAGCAGGGATAGAAAAAAAGGAACAGACAATACAACAAAGGAAATAAAGAGATTGTTGTACAGATTGACTAATATGTTCCTGAAAAGAAAGGGATGAATCCAAGATGACTCCAAGGTAGTGGAATGAGGAGGGAAGAGTAATAGGAGAACCGCCAAGAATAGGAGAAACAGATGGTGGAGCAAGTGGACCAGATAGCCAGGTGGCAGTGATTTTAGAAGGGTTACGTTTTTGAGATGATGCAAGAACAACCAATCTGCAACGTGAGTAAGACAGGATAAGTCAGGAAGAAAAGGATCAGTGTGCAGTAATAACAATATGTCATTGGCATAAAGGTAGACAGAAACACCGAATTGTTGAATCGATAGAGCAAGGGGAGCAAGAAAGATATTAAAGAGTAAAGGGGCAAGCACCGAATTTTGTGGGACCCCAGAAGAGAAAGAAAACAATGTGAAGGAGAGGGGGCTTAGAATGAGATTGCTTATAGGCTTAGAATAAGACTGATTATGGGCTAGCGTATTTAAAGTAACAGTGTTTTCCTTCCACCCAGTTGAGATTTTAGCTTGGGTACGTCCAATTGTCTATATTGGTTTTGGTAGGCTGAAGGAGAAATTTTAAACTTACTTATTAATTTTCTTTCCTTAAGTCCTGCCAGACCAATCATGAACCCACCTAGGAAAACCTTATCTCTCCTTGAGTAGTTTGTTTCTCATCCTAGAAAGATGATTTGCAGTAATTGACTACTCTGGTAGCTAAACCCGTTCGTGCCAGTGGTAGTGTGCCTTGCTCTTGAATCTGTTTTATTCTCTGAATTAGGGAGGGTATATGGTTTTAAAGACTGGCCTGTTAGAAGTCATGTTTGGAGTTTGGAGTTATATACCTTTATCATAGGTATATTGCCAATTTTCTGTCCTGCACTTACAGTTGTAGTGTAGGCGAGACCAATTTATCGATGTGGTCCTATTAACATTACCTAATTGCTGTAGTCTGACTAGAGGACCCCAGTCAACAGGCAGGGCTTGATTTACTAACGCTTCTCCTGAATCAAGCAAGAAGTCGCATATGGGTGATGTTGGCGCCAACAGAGCCCATGTGGAAGCATCTCCGCAGCTTTCAAAAAAAGCCTTTGGGAGATGCCACCAAGCATGCATGGTCCTCTTCTCACCCAAGGGTGCCATCTTGTCTCAGTCTCCTTTTTTTCCATGGAGCCCACCAGACGTCTGTCTGTTTTCCCTGGAAAAAGTATTCAATTTTTTAGTCTTATTCTCTTTTCTATAGTCTTGCACGGGTACTCTTCCTGCCCCTGAGCTTGCTTGCTTTGGCATCGCATCTCGGGTTAATCTCCTTTTCTTTTTTTCCTCGGTGCAATTTCGCGCCTTTTTTCCCCACTGATCTACTACTTCAGGAACTCGCAGGTCTCCTCGAGGACAGGGCAGTTGAACCAGTGCCCCAGCATTTCTGTTGCAAAGGGTTCTACTCCTGTTACTTCCTCGTACCCAAGAGAACTGGGGCCATCGGCCCATCGGAGAAGTTCAAAATGCTCTCCCTTGGAACACTGCTGCCTTACCTCCAGCAGGGAGACTGGCTATGCCCCTTGGATGCTTATACCCACATCCTCATCCACCCCAGCCACAGGCAGTATCTCAGATTCATGGTGGGGGGCGGCCACTATCAGTACAGGGTACTGTCCTTCGGCCTGACCTTCACTCCCAGAGTCTTCACCAAATGCCTGACAGTAGTCGCTGCCTACCTCTGTCTCCAAGGGGCCTTTATCTTTCTCTACCTGGACGACTGGCTCATAAAAGGGGACAGGGCAGCCGAGGTGCAGCAGACTGTACCATCCACGTCCTGCAACATCTGGGGTTTGTGATAAACCACTCCAAGTCGCATCTCCTCCCGACGCAGTGTCTAGAGTTCATTGGAGCAAGGCTGTACACTGTTCAGGCCAAAGCCTTCCTCCCTCTGGACAGGGCCAACCATCTCAGAGCACTGGCCCGCAGACGTATAGCATCAACTCTCTGTGTCCACTTACCTCCTGATGCACCTAATCTGCCAAATGGCCTCCACAGTCCATGTCATCCCAGATGCCCATCTTCATATGAGGATGACCCAGTAGTGCCTACACTCCCAGTGGACACAGGCAACAGGCCGGCTATGAGACAAAGTGTCAGTGACCTGATAGCTGGCAGAGTCTCTTGGCTGGTGGCAAACCACACAGCACCTTCAAGCGGGGATGCCCTTTCAGACCCCGCTCTCGAGAGGGTCCTCACTATGGACACCTCCTTGCTGGGCTGGGGAGCGCATTGTGAGCAACTCTGCACTCGGGGCAGTTGGTCTAAGGCGGAAAGTCAGCAGCAGATCAATCTCCTGGAGCTCCGGGCCATATTCTTGGCTCTCCGGGCCTTCCGCCATCATCTGCAGCACCAGTCAGTGCTGGTCCAAATGGACAATCAGATTGCAATGTTCTACATCAACAAACACGGGGACAGGGACCCGCACTCTCTGCCATGAAGCAGTGGCTCTCTGCTCCTATGCGATCCGCCAAGGAATGCTCCTGCGAGCGGTATACCTGCCAAGCCAGGACAATGCCCTGGCAGACAGACTGAGCAGGGTCCCTCAAGCGCATGAGTGGCAGCTGGACCCCAGAGCAGCCAATCAGTTCTTCTGGCTCTAGGGGACCCCACTAGTGGATCTCTTTGCCAGCTCGGACAACCCCCAGTTGTCCTGCTTCTGCTCTTGGCAGCCCCACCCATCCCAGGTAGCTGCTGATGTATTCCTCATCCTGTGGTCGGAGAGCTTTCTGTACGCCTTCCTGCCCATGCGGTTGATTTCCAAGACCCTTTTCAAGGTTCTTCACAAAAGGGTGTCATTGATCCTTGTGGCCCTGGCAACCATGGTTTCCGCTGCTTGTCTGCGTGTCTTTGGAGATCCCGGTCCCTCAGGGGAGTCCTCCGGAGTTACTGTCTCAGGAGGAGGGCTCCCTCCTGCACCCAAACTTGGGGTCCCTGTCACTGAAAGCATGGCTGCTGAAAGGGTAGCCTTGGCCCCTTTCAACCTCGGGGGAGGTGGAAAAGGTCCTCTTGGCTTCCCATAAGACCTCCACCAGGCGGGCCTACGCCTTCAAATGGCGCAGGTTTTTCGTGTGGTGCGTGGAGCGATGAGTGAACCCATTCTCGTGCTCTGTGCAGCTGGTGCTGCATTACTTGCTTCATCTATCACAAGCCGGGCTCAAATCCAATTCCATCAGAGTTCACCTGAGTGCTCTTGTGGCGCACCACCATCACCCCTTTGAGAGCAAGGCCCTTTTCTGTGCAGCCTCTCATAAGACTGTGTGGTCTTCTGTTGTCCAAGCCCTCCATCTGCCCACCAGCGGCAGAGTGAGACCTCAATGTGGTGTTATCATGGCTCACTGGGCCACCATTCAAGCTCCTTGTTACCTGCCATCTGAGGTTATCTTTCATGAAAAGTCATCTTCCTGGTGGTTCTCACATCTGCTCACATGTCAGTGAGCTCCAAGCCTTGGTGACAGAGGCACCCTATATCAGCTTCTACAAAAACAGGGTCATGCTACGCATGCACCTCAAATTCCTTCCAAAGATGGTGTCCCCGCTCCACCTCAATCAGGAGGTGGTGCTCCCCACCTTCCTTCCATGGCCTCATGCCAGCAGGGTAGAGGCCGTCCTCCATACTCTGGACTGAAGAGGTCCCTGTCCTTCTACCTCCAGTGTAGCCAGGGCCACTGCAAAGCTTCACAGCTTTTCATTTCCTATGACTCCAGTCGGCTGGGGGAGACTGTGACCAAGCAAACTCTGTACACCTGGATGGCGGACTGCATTGTCCTCACCTATGAGCAGGCTGGGCTCTCGCTGGAGCACTGGGTTACAGCACAGAGTGTCAGGGCCATAGAGGCCTCTGTGGCAAACCTGTGCTCCATCCCGATGACTGACATCTGCCAAACCACCACCTGGTCTTCAGTCCATACCTTTCCAGCTCACTACTGCCTGGAGAGGGAATCCTGACAGGACAGCACCTTTGGCCAGGCTGTACTATGTAACCTGTTTGAGGTTTAGGAAACTCCTACCCTCTGACCCTTCTGTGTTCAGATTACCGGACTGCTGGTTCCTCACTGGACACACAGGTTGTTTTGGAGTCTGTATCCCTGGACTCAATTGCTGCTGCCCACGGCTCCCCTTAGGGCATCCGTGTTATGCTACAGGCTTTCGGTAGCCTGTAGCTAGGGAGGACTGACTTCCTGCTTGTTCCCAGAGAAAGCATAGTTATTCACCTGTAACAGGTATTCTCCAGGGACAGCAAGAATCTGTTCTCACAATCCTCCCTCCTCCCTGTGCAGTTGCTTCCTTGATGTTTTTTTTTTTTTTTAAACCTTTATTTAGACATTTTCAGAGTATACAAACCAAAAGAAAAAAAAGACAATACATGTACACACCAGACAAGCAAACACAACTTACAAAAGCTAATACAGCCAGGTGCACTACCAATTTTGACTAACTTGAACATCAAGGCTCACAAAGAAAAGGAAGAGGGGGAGAGATCGTGAATGCCACTTCTCCTGTGTAAGATCTACTCTGCAGTCAACTCAGTTTCGGGGTGTCCCACTTTCTGAGTAATCCTCTAAATGTGGGGTTCTGTTGGACATAGGCCATTTCACAAGATCGATGATAGCAGACTAAATTCCACCAGTATGCATAACTCAGTGTATTAAACGACTTCCAGTGACTCATGATGGCTTTCAGAGCCAAGCTCAGCAGCAAATCAAACATGACAAAGAGCTCCTTTTGCAGACTCGGTACCTCCGCCAGCGATTTATAGATGACTATCCGAAAGGATAGTGGAGAGGTGACCCCACAGATCTTCTGCACTCGTTCCCATACCCTTTGCCAGTAGTCAGACAGCAGAGGACAGTAGTAAAGCATGTGCGCCAGAGTTCCCACGTCAGATGCACAGGACCAGCATCGGTCATTTTCCTGTGTTTGCCATTTTGAGACCTTGACAGGGGTTAAATAGGCACGGTGCGCGAGGAAGTATAGCATCTGTGTAAGCGAGGCAGATCGTGAAAGCCGCACTTGGGATCCCCAGAAGAATGACCACTGGTCTGAGATTGCCAGGGGACCTGCATCAGCTTCCCACACTAACTGTGCACCTCTGGGACTGTGTCCACCCGCTGCTCTGAAGAGATCCACGTACTTTGAGATCTGTCTTGTTCCCGCCCGAGATTCCAGTAACCACTGGTACGAGGGACGTCCACTAATTATATGTATTGGTGTCACGCCCGCTTTACTCAGGCAATGTCGCAATGGCCCCCATTGAAAGAGGCACGTGTAAGGGAGCTGGAAATCTCGTTGCAGCTCTACATAGGTTTTGTATCTTTGTCCATTGAGTAAGTGACCCAGAGTAAGAATTCCCTTCTTTATCCATGAATTCCACCCAAAGCTTGTACCTCCTATTTTAAACCGTTGATTGAACCACAGCGGGGTGTCTTCTGTGTATTTCTGCACGTCTTCTAAGAGTGGGAGCAACATGTTGAAGGCCTGTTGGGTGGCTTGTAGAAGCTCTTTGCCCTTGTGGTCCGAGCGTACAGATGCTCCAATGCATTGTCTGAGTGGGAGAGGGTCACTCATTGCAGCCTCTACGCGGAGCCAAATGGGAGCTCCGAGGACGTCTGGTTCTTCCGCCCACCAGGAGCCTTGGCGTAAGATGGCTGCGGTGTGGTAGCAGTAGAAATCCGGAAAGTGGACCTCTCCCTGCTTCTTAGGGAGCTTTAGTTTCCAAGCAGCTATACGCGGTGTTTTCTTCTCCCACAGGAAGGCCAGTAATTTCTTCTCTACCTCCTGGTAAAATTTCTTGTCAAAGTGTATTGGGATCATGCTTAGCATATAGTTGAGTTTGGGGACAATTACCATTTTGATAGTTTCCAGGCGGCCCCACCAGGACAGGTTTAGGGGTGACCACCTTTGTACACATTCTTGCAGGATCTCGTTGCAACGGGTCTTGGTACGGGAGATCGTATCTGACAGGGTGGTTCCATATGTGACCCCCAGGTATTTGAACGATAGCTTTTCGACCTGAAAGGAATATCGCTTAAGCATGTCTTCTGTTACTGTAGAGGTAAGCGGTATACTTGTCGTCTTGTCCATATTTAATTTGTATCCCGAAATACCGGCGTAATCTGAAATAACTTGTAGGGCGGTATCCATCGAATTTACATTGAGGAACAGTAATAGATCGTCTGCATAGGCTGAAACTTTACAATGATATCCTTCCAGTGGTATGCCCTCTATATTGGACATTTGCCGGACCTTAAGAAGCAGGGGTTCCAAGGCCAAATTAAACAGCATGGGGGATAGGGGGCAACCTTGCCTAGTACCCCTTGTAAGTGTGAACTCTCGCGAAATAGTGCCATTCGCCGCTACCCGAGCTGCAGGCTTGGTGTATAGTAATTGAACATTCTGAAGGAAGCTACCAGGCACCCCCATCCAGCGCATGGTTTGGAAAAGATATGAGAATTCGACCCTGTCGAATGCTTTCTCGGCGTCCAGCGCAAGGCCGACTATAGGCTGATCTATCTCCTGCGCTTTCCGGAGGACATGGGCAAAAAGTCGTCCATTATCTACCGTGGATCGTCCTGGCATAAACCCACATTGATCAGGATGGATTAGTACATCTAAGACCTTAGACAGCCGGTTAGCAAGAATCTTAGCATATATTTTGTAATCTGTATTCAACAAGGAGATAGGTCTATAATTCCCCACGTTTTCCGGATCCCTGCCCGGCTTGGGGTGTATCACTATTGTCGCCGTAGCCAGGGCACCAACATCTGGGTACTCCTCCCGCATTCCTTCGTAATAGAACAGTATCTCCGGGATCAGCAAATCAGAGAAGGCTTCATAAAATTATACTGGCAGTCCGTCAGGGCCACTGGCCTTACCTTTGGCAAGTTGTTTAAGAGCAGTATGTGCCTCCTTGAGATTAATCGGTGCCGCCAATAGCTGTTGCTGCTGTTGCGTGAGCTGAGGTCCCGTAATTGTGGAGACGAAGGCCAAAAACGTCGCCTCATTGCATATAACTTCAGATTGGTAGAGCTTAGAGTAGAAGTCTTCGCATATCGCCAGAATCGCGTTGTCTGAGGTTTGCAGTACCCCTGTTAAATCTTTCAAACCGGCAATCCGCGTCGCATCACGCTTTGCTTTTAGGGTATTCGCAAGCAAGGAACTGGCTCGATTGCTATCGTGATAACATCTCCCCTGCTGCAGTTTAAAGGATTCCCTGACTTCTGCTTGTAAGAGGGCGTTATACTGGATCCGAAGCCTCTGCAACCGTATGAGAACTGTCGGATCCGTCCGTCGGGCCAGTAATCGCTCACCAGCTCGGATTTCAGCCTCCAGTTCTGTCCGTCGCTTTGCCTCTTCTTTACGCTTACGAATTTTGTAGGCCGTCATGTGCCCCCGGGCACAGGCCTTAAAGGCCTCCCACCAGGCCCATGTTGAGGTATCCCCAAGTTGATTCTCTGCAAAGTAATCGGAAATATTTTTCTTCATAGTAGCACGGAATACTTCGTCCGCTAGCCAGGCCTTCTCAAAGTAGAATCGCCCCAGCGGCTTTCTTTCAGCACTCATAGCGAGATCCAATATTACCGCGGAGTGGTCAGAGACTGTACATGGGAGCATACTAGCGCCTGTCACCTTAGGCAGCAACGTCTTAGACGTGAGAAAGTAGTCAATGCGGGTTTGTGAATTGTGGGGCAGCGAGTAGAAGGAGTACTCCTTACCATCAGGATAGAGGAGTCTCCAGGGGTCCAACAGCCCGACCAAGTCCCGCAGATTCTGAAGTACCAGCGACGCCTGAGGCTTATGTTGTGGTTTATATGGAGTTCTGTCTAACAAGGGGTCAGGTATAAGGTTAAAGTCGCCTCCTAATATAATGCGCGATGAACATGTGCCCAGGAGCTCTTGAAGAACCTGAGCAAAAAACTGCGGATCATCTGTGTTGGGCCCCATATCGTCATGAAAGTGTATGAGTCTCCATGCAGTTGAGCTGTAACTCTGGCCCAGCGTCCAACTGGGTCCGCATTGGCCTCTTTAATTTCCAGTGGGAGGGATTTCTTTACAAGTATGATTACTCCACCCTTCTTCCTGAGAGCTGGAGCTGAAAGGACATTCCGATAAATCTTGTCCGCCACTTTGTAAGACTCAGAGAGGGATAAATGAGTCTCTTGTAGGTAAACTATGTCTGCCTTCTGATGTTTACAGTAATTCAAGATCTTCTTTCTCTTAAGGGGGTTCGAAATGCCCTTAACATTTAGGGATAACACCCGCACTTGGCAACTAGCCATATTCGATCTTACTGGGATATACATTTATGGCATTCACGATCTTTTGCCCCTGAAACATGATATCAACAGGACTTGGTTCTACGGCCTTGCAACCTAGCTGTGCTGCGCTGCCAACTATCATAACTTGCATGGCGAGTCCCCTACCGCCCTTCAGGCCCACCCATCTCCCTCCCAACATTAAAGAAGAGGAAAGAATACAATATTGTAAACATAATGACCACTTTTGGTGAAACATTTCTAAGCTACTAATCCCCAAGTGCCTTCAAAAACGCTTCTATAAATTACAGTATAGCATAGTAGATTACACTGTGACTAAGCATTAATTAAAATAACCAGCGCACCAGTGTGTTTACAAACCAGGCTGCGAATTGGAGGTCAGGACTATCATCCCCATTAAAGTCCACACTACCCCGGAGGTAATGGTGTAGTAATAATTCGACGTCCCAAACTTCACTCAGGATCCCACGTCCATCCGGACCCGCTCTTGCAAGAAAGCCCGCAGGGTTGGACCATCTGTAAAAGTACGGGTGCTGTTATCTAGAGTGACCCTCATGTTGGCGGGATACAGCAAGCCGAAGCGCGCCTCTAACTGCTGCAGCAAAGGCCTGCATGCCAAGAGCTCCTTCCGTCGCAGGGCTGTCTGCTTACTGAGGTCCGGATAAAACGTGATTCTCTGCCCATCCACTTGCACGCTCTGCCGTCGTCTCGCTGCCTGCATGATATGTATCACATGTTGGTATCTGAGCGCTTTAACCACAAACGGTCGAGGCCTCGGAGTATGAGGGGACGGATGCGACGGGACGCGGTGAGCGCGCTCTTATTCCAAGGGCCTCTCAAAAGTGATGTCTAGGATCTCTGGGATCAGCTTCTCGAGGTAGGAAACAGGATCCGACCCTTCTCGGCCCTCCGGTATCCCAAGGATGCGTATGTTACTCCTCCGGGCTCTATTTGATTGGTCTTCGACCTGCACTTCGAGTGCCGCCACCCTCTTAGCTAGCGGGCCCATCTGCGCCAGTACGGAGGACTGCCGGTCCACTTCGGACTCCACGTCCTCTATGCGTTTGGCCAGCTCTCCTGTGCGGTTTCTCAGCTCATGCAAGTCGACTTTCACCTCCGCTAGCGCCCCGGAATTTGCAGGACGATTTCTTTGACTGCTCGGAGCTCTTGCAGGATTTCCCGCAGCCCCTCCGAGGTAGTTTTGTCGGGCCCTGTTTTCTGTGGGGAGAGGAGCTCCTGTTTGGCTCGCTTGTTCGATTGCCCCCCTGATTGTTGGAAGTCCAATTTTGCGGGCTTTAGCACAGCCATCTCTCTGTCGTCCCTTCGGAGCGCCGATTAGTAAATATCAGGGGACCCTTTGCCAGCAAGAGCTCCGAATTCTTTAATGCTGAGAGGGAGCTCCGTTCTCAAGCGGCCATCTTCTACCGCGGCAGACTCCGCCCCCCTCGCTTCCTTGATGTTTTATTTTTTACATCTTAGCTATGTTATGAGACTGAGAGAAGATGGCACCCTTGAATGGAAAGGGGACCACGCATGCATGGTGGCATCTCCCAAAGGCTTTCTTTGAAAGCTGGGGAGATGCTTCCGTGAGGGCTCAGTTGGCACTGATGTCACCCATATATGAGTACTGATTCTTGCTGTCCCTGGAGAATACCTGTTACAGGTGAGTAACTATGCTTTTTCTCCCATTCCATGTCTATGGGGAAAACACTTTGTATTCAGAAGTGCATTTTGCAAATAGATGAATGCTTGAAGGTGTGAACAAATGACTTACAATTTTTTTCTCTCTTGTTCTCATTCAGTTGTAAAGGTTGAGAATGATGAAAATTCTGAGGTCATTAATAGTAACTTGGTTAAATTTCATTGTAATAACTTTGGAAAGCCACAAACAGAACTGAAGTTGAACAGAAAAACCACATTTGGAACAATGACACTGGTACTGACAGATCTCAGAAGCAAATCTAATCATATAAGACATGACAGCGAAAACTGTCTTCCCAGATGGAACTCTCCAACCCAATCTCTGGGAAACAACTTATGTAACAGTCCACAGGTTGCCATTGGCCAGAAGAGACAGTCCGAGCTTGAACATCAAGCACACATATCAAAGGCACCCAACAGTGCATCTCCATCGACCTGTAAATGGGATGTTCTTTATCAGCCCCATAAGAAACAGAAGACCGAACATTCATCTTCATATCCTAAAAGCAGCAGCTCAAGCAATTCATCAATCAGGTATGCTGGGCTCAAAATTAGTAGAGAGGCTTTCATGTGACAAACAAAGCAAAGCAAAGCAATAAAGGTAGCCACATTACAACCTCCATGTAGAGGCTCAGTTTTAAATAAAAATACAGGATTGCCATTTACAGAATGCCCCTTTTTCTAATGTTGGTTGATTTAATCTGTTGTTGATCGTGTGGGAGCTATTGTATAAATCTGTAGCTCTGGTTTACTCACCAGCAAAAAGCATTTCACAAGGCAAAAGGAAAATAAAGGAGAGAGAATGCATCAGCAAATTTTGAGTTAGCAATATATAAATCATCAGTTTTCAGTTACAGAATTTTGTGAAAATTTGGGCAGCACACGTTATTGTGTATGGTTTAAGAGCCATATAATCCTGCTCCAAATATTTGCTTAAAGATGCAATAACACAAGTCTAGAATCTTAATTATACATTTTGGTGACAAGTGGAACTTGGTAATGATAACTCCCCACAGCCAAAATGACAGAGTCACGTGCATCTTGCTTGCAGAAGAACAGTGTAGTCTTCTTACAAGGCATTTTAAGACACATCCAGTGAGACACCAGAGCCTACCAAGCTCTATACAGTAAATACATTTTATGTTGGTTAGAACATAAGAACATAAGATATGCCATACTGAGTCAGACCAAGGTCCATCAAGCACAGTATCCTGTTTCCAACAGTGGCCAATCTAGGTCATACGTATCTAGCAGTTTCCCCAAAAGACACAGGTTCCACAATGCTTGTACTGGGTCAAGCATTGATATCCTGGGTCCCTTCTTAATAATGGTTTATGGACCTTTCCTCCAGGAACTTGTCCAAACCTTTTTTAAACCCAGCTACACTAACAGCCTTTACTACATCCTCCGGTAACAAATTCCAGAGTTTGATTACACGTTGAGTGAAAAAATATTTTCTTTTATTAGTCTTAAATAGGTTACCCTATAGCTTCATTGCATGTCCCCTAGTCTTTCTATATTCTGATAACGTAAACAATCAATCTACTTTTACCCGTTCCACTCTGTTCATTAATTTATAGACTTCTATCATATCTCCCCTCAGCCATCTCTTTTCCAGGTTAAAGAGACCTAACCTTTTTAGCCTTTCTTCATAGGAGTATTCTTCCATCCCCTTTACCATTTTGGTGGCTCTTCTCTGAACCTTTTCTAATAATGCTATATCCTTTTTAAGATACGGCGTCCAGAATTGCACACAATATTCAAGGTGCAGTCTCACCATCTTTTGTTTTATTTTCCATTGCTTTCCTTATGATACCTAGCATTCTATTTGCTCTCTTGGCTGCCTCTGCATACTGTGCCAAGGGTTTTAACATGTTATCCAGAATGACACCTAAATCTTTTTCCTGGGTGGTGGTTCCTAATGTGGAACCTTGCATCGTGTAACCATAGTCTCGGTTGTTCTTCCCTAGGTGCACTTGTCCACATTAAATTTCATCTGCCATTTTGATGCCCAGTCTTCCAATTTATTAAGATCCTCTTGCAATTTTCCACAATCCTCTTGGGTTTTAACAAATTTAAATAGTTTTGTGTCATCTGCAAATTTGATAACCTCACTTGTTGTTCCCTTTTCCAGGTCATTTATGTAGCGAACCCAGTACAGATCCCTGGGGTACTCCACTATTCACCTTTTTCCATTGGGAAAATTGCCCATTTAGCCCTACCCTCTGCTTTCTATCTTTTAACCAGTTCCTGATCCACAATAGTACACTGCCTCCTATCCCAGGACTCTAGTTTTGCCAAAAGTCTCTGAGGGACCTTGTCAAAGGCTTTCTGAAAGCCCAGATACACTATATCAACCGACTCACCTTTGTCCACCTGTTTATTCACACCTTCAAAAAAACATAACAGATTAGTAAGACAAGATCATCCTTGTCTAAAGCCATGTTGGCTGTCTCCCATTAAGCCATAACTATCTACATGCTGAGTAATTTTGTTCTTTATGATGGTTTCTACCATTTTTCCCGGTACTGACGTCAGGCACATCTGTCTGTAATTTCCCGAATCACCACTGGAACCCTTTTTAAAAATTGGCGTTACATTGGCGATCTTCCAATCTTCAGGTATTACAGATGATTTTAATGAAAGTTCACAGATTACTAATAGCAGGTCTGCAATCTCATATTTCAGTTCTTTCAACACCCTTGGATGTATACCATGCGGCCCAAGTGATTTGCAATTCTTCAGTTTATCTAATAGTTGTAATACATCTTCCCGATGTATCAATATTTCCTTCAGTTCTTCTGCACCTTTAAATACCACTTCAGTCATGGGTAACATCCTTATATCTTCCTCAGTAAAGACCGAAGCAAAGAATTCATTCAGTCTCTCCGCTATCGCCTTGTCGCCTCTTAGTGCCCCTTTAACCCCTCTATCATCTATCTAATGGACGAACTGACTCACAGTTTTTTTGCTACGAATGTACTTGAAAAAGTCTTTATTTCGCGTTTTTGCTTCTGCAGCAAGCTTCTTCTCAAAGTCTCCCTTTGCCTGCCTTATCAATGCCTTACATTTGACTTGCCAGTGCTTGTGCTGTTTCCAGGTTTTGTTGTTTGGCTCTTTTTTCCATTTCCTGAAAGATGCTTTTTTGGCAACAGCAGCCTCTCTGACCTCACCTTTAAACCATGCTGGCAGTTTTTTGGACTTCCTTCCACTTTTCTTAAAGCGTGGAATACAGCTGGTCTGGGCTTCCATGATAGTATTTTTCAACAACACCCAAGTTTGATGTAAGTCTTTAACCTTTGCAACTGCTCCTTTTAGTTTTTTCTTAATTATTTTCCTCATGTTATCATAGTCTCCCTTTCGAAAGTTAAAAGGTAGTACTGTGGATTTCCTTACTATCCCTCCTCCACTAATTAAATCAAATGTGATCATGCTATGATCACTATTGCCAAGTGGCCCCAACACCCTTATCTCTTGCACTAGATGTGCTGTTCCACTAAGGACTAGGTCTAATATGGCTTCCCCTCTGTTCGGTTCATGAATGAGATGCTCCAAGAAGTCATTTATTTCATCTAGGAACTTTATCTCCCTAGCATGTCCTGCTGTGACACTGACCCAGTCAATAACAGGTAATTGAAATCACCCATTATTATTACTGCGCTGTAACTTTTGTTAGCTTCCTTGATTTCTTTGAGGATTTCATCATCCATTTGTTTTTTCTGACCAGGCGGTCGATAGTACACCCCCACTGCCATCGCCTTCCCCTTTGTACATGGAATTTCAATCCATAGAGATTCTACAGCAAATTTTGTTTCCTGCAAAACTTTAATCCTTTCTGACTCAATGCCCTCTCTAACATAGAGCGCAACCCCTCCACCAATTTGATCAGCTCTATCATTACGATATGGTTTGTACCCAGGTATCACAGTGTCCCACCAGTTGTCCTCCTTCCACCATGTCTCTGATATTCCAATCATATCTAGCCTCTCATTTAGTGCTATATATTCTAAATCTCACATCTTATTTTTTAGACTTCTAGCATTTGCATACAAGCATTTTAGAGACTATTTTATTCATATTAATCTGGCTATTGGTAAAGCATGGGTAATTTGGGATCTTTAAGCTCTGTCTGCTCCATACTCGAGGGCATTTGGGCTACTTTACTCTTTTTTGGAACCTCTCTGCTTTTGGTAGTATCTTTCAAGGATACATTCATCCGAACCATGTGCTCTTGGGCGACTGTCGGCTTTCCCTTATTATCTAGTTTAAAAGCTGCTCTATCTCCTTTTTAAAGGCTAATACCAGCAGCCTGTTTCCATCCCGGTTAAGGTGAAGCCCATCCCTTTGGAAGAGCCCCTCTTTTCCCCAGAATGTTCCCCAGTTCCTAACAAATCCAAACCCCTCATCTCTGCACCATTGTCTCATCCACGCATTGAGACTCCGGAGCTCTGCCTGTCTTTTGGGTCCTGCGCGTGGAACGGGACGCATTTCGGAGAATGCTACCCTGGAAGTTCTGGATTTCAACTTCCTACCTAAAAGCCTAAATTTAGCCTCCAGAACCTCCCTACCACATTTTCCTATGTCATTGGTACCGACATGTACCAAGACAGCAGACTCTTTCCCAGCACTATCTAAGACCTTATCTAGGTGGCGGGTGAAGTTAAGTAAAAGGTGTCAATTTCCATGTATTCAACAAATACTGTGACTCACAGTAAGTGCTCTAAATATTTAAATGCTTGGCATATGGAGTTTCTCTGGGACCAAGCAGGAAGTCAGTCATCACATATGGGTGATGTCACCAACTGAGCCTGTGTGGGAATACTCAGAAAATCGTTGATACCTACCGGTACGTTTTTAAAACATTTTTCTAGTGATTTTTCAGTCGCATGCTCGTCAGTCTTCCTGCCCATCCCCGGAAGCATCAGTGCTTTGGCATCGCTTTTTTTCTCGTATTCTTTTTGGGTGCATGGGTTTTTTCTCTTGCGCATCCCTGGCTAACTGCGATGTTGGAGTCCTTTAACTTGGTAGAAGCCATCTTCCCTGGCATGTCAAAGCCAGCCAGTGGATTTAGGAAGTGTTCCCAGTGTGGCCGGACCATCTCCAGATGGACCACCATAACTGCTGCTGTCAGTGCCTCGAGCCCAGCCATGAGCCCTCCAGCATTACTCTTTGCTTGCAGATGATGCATAAAGGGCTCAGAAACTGAGGAAAACAGGGGGACTCGCTGTTTGAGTTCTCAGAGTCTTCGTCATCAATGCCTTTGAATGCCTCTGCTGAGACTTCGGCTTCGCGGGAGGGCCAGGCTCACTCGAACTTCCATCCCATTGAAGTTGAAGGGGATAAGTCCCCTGGTCACCGGTATCGCAGTCCCCCTCTATGAGACTCTGAGGGCGAAGGCTGGGAGCAGCCTCCTAAACTGCCCCGGTGGGAGGAATTGCTTCCCAAGGCCCAAGAGAGCTGTCGGGTGACTCCTGATACTATCACCATTGTGGAGTCCCCGACGAGGGTACCGGCACCGCAGATCACTGTTGCTGCCCTGGTTCCCATACCTTCAGACACTGTGCTCCTAGCCAAATGCATGCAGGCCCTCGAGCGCAGCTTGGCTGAATGCCTGGCCTCGCAGGCTGCTCGGGACTCGATGCCCTTGGGTTCCTCAGTGCTGAGGGCAGCCCGATAGCTACCAGAGTTCCATACTGGTAGCCTGCATTCAGGCCAATCAACTCTACTTGGGTATGTACCTCAGGGATCTAGCGGGTTATCTGGAGAATTTCTTGACTGTCGTTCCAGAGGAACTGGTTGAGCGTCACCGTGGGCTTGTTTCCAAAGTGAAAGAGTACTCAAAATATATGATCAGGGCAGCTTAAGATGGCTTTGAGTCAGTGGCCTGGGTAGCTGTGGTGAGCATTGGAGCTCGCCGGCTAGCTTGGCTATAGTCTTCTGACTTAAGACAGTGGGTGCAGGACAGGTTAGCAGATGTCCCCTGCCGAAGTGAGACCGTTTTTGGCAAGCCCATGGAAGACAAGGCCGGAGAGCTAGAGTGTGAGCAATTAATGTCGAACAGACTTTCTCATAAGATGGGTGACCCCTCTAAGAAGAGAGCCTCGGGAAAGAAGCATTTCCATCCCGAGGAAGTACTATGTATTTTATTTATTTAACAAGTTTTATATACTGCCTTCCTCTTAAGTACTATGCAGGCTACCCACTATATCAGCCCTATTACCTATTGTGATAAGGAAGACTCTAGTGAGCCCATGGAAGTAGAAGAAAATTATGATTCTACCTTTAGGAAAGGTCACAGCCCTGAAAAGCACACGTTCCAGCATTTCTCTGGAGAAAACGAACACGGGGATTCAAAAGCTAAGCTGACACACCCAAGCCCTGATGACGCAGCAACAGGCTTGGAAACTGATTACAAACACCTGTCTAGAGAGTCAGGGAGGCTGATCAGAGAACAGGAATATAAACCAAGGCTAGAGAGTGAGTCAGGGGAGCAACACGGGAGGCAGCAAAAGAAGCCACATGGAGAGCAACACGGGGAGCAGCAGAGAGAGCAGACTAGACGGGAGCACAGCTGGAGGAAGCACAGTAGCTGGAGGAAGGAAGCCACGTGGAGAAAGGGAGAAGCAAGCAGTGCAGAAAGGGAGAGGACAGGCAGGTGGTCTGGAGTGCTCAGAGAGAAAGAGCAGGAAAACCTTCAAACCCCAGCACTGAAAGAAAAGCTTCAGAGAGCTGAGAGGTGGGTGCCTAAGACTCAGTGCAGAAGTCTGCAGAGCCCAGCCTGGAACGGAGAACCGTGGCAGAGCTCCAGGGGGGGAACCTAAGCTAAGAGACAAGGGACTGTTTCCCCAGATCTGCCAGGAGATAGCTGCACAGCTGCAGAGAGGAGTTTCCTCAGGCTCAGGTACTGCTTACCCCTATTCACTAGAACTGTGTTTAAAAGACCCACAGGGAGTTCTAGGGAGAAAACACCCTGAGGCATTGGCCAGTAGTTATTGGCAAGGCACTGCAGCACAAGAACCTGAAGCAATGCAGGTGGACCCTAAGGAGAGTGATTCCTTACAGTCAGAACAACCTATGGATTGTACTTTATGCTTTGCAGACAGTATTGAAAGCCTTTGCTAAACTGTATAGTATAAGCTGAGTCTAACCTAAAGAAAAGAAGACATTTTCTTTGGTAAAGGAAGCTGCCAATTTTTGTTCTTTTGCTGTATGCGTGAGAAGCAGCTGCATTTGGATAGAATGAATGTAAAAGCTCAGCCAGCACACTTTTATAAAGAACCTTTTTGAACAAATACTGGAGAAGTATCCTGATGCAACTTACTTTGAACCTTTTCTTTTGGGAGAAATAAACTTTGTTATAGTTTTGCCTATAACCCTGGCTTCATGACTATTTTCTATCTGAAGGAAAACTACTTTTCCCAGCATGCATCACAAGAGGAAAGTTAGTTAATTTAACCTTCAATAGAGATAAATAATGGCAACCCCAGCCCTCCAAGCCTAAGGCAGAGGGAGGGGTATGACACTATCCAGGGAATTGTGGATCTGTTTGTTCATCACAATGAGGGGGAAGCTGTGCATTCTCGGCCACATGGCCTCCACAGTTCAGATCACTCCACTTGCCCATCTACAGATGAGGCAAGCGCAATGGACTCTATGTACACAGTAGTGCCAAGTTACGGGTTGTCTCTGGAACAAGGTGGTCATTACTCAGCCACTCAAGCAGTGCCTCAAATCACAAAATCTGCACCAGTGGCTTCCCTTCCAAGCCCTTATGCATCAAAGGATTCTGACTATAGATGCCTCCAAGATGGGCTGGGGAGCCCATCTCGATGGTCTCCGAGTACAGGGCCTCTGTATGGCTAGGAAAAGCCTCCACCAGATCAATTTCCTCGAGCTCTGTGCCATTTCCAATGCACTCGGGGCTTTGAGAGCAGCTCGCCAAACAGGTTGTCCTCATCCAGACTGACAACCAAGTAGCGATGTTCTACATCAACAAGTAGGGGGGCACGGGCTCATACCTTTTCTGCTGGGAGACTGTGCATCTCTGGAAGTTCACCATTTCGCTCGGCATGCTTCTCCAAGAGAAGTATCTGCCGGGGGAGCTCAATGTCTTGGTGGATCAACTCAGCCGAGTCCTCCAGCTGCACGAATGGACCCTCAACAATCGAGTTGTCAGCTGCAACTTCTGGATGTGAGGCATCCCGCGCATACACCTCTTTACGTCACCAGACAACGCCCAGGTGCCACAGTTCTGCTACAGGGTTCCATGCAGCAATCGGATGGCTTCTGATGCTTTTCTGCTGGATTTGGGCAAGGGACTGCTTTATGCCTATCCACCAACTCCTCTGGTGGACAGGACCCTCTTCAAGCTCCAGGAGGACAAGGCTCCCATGATCCTCATTGCCCCACACTGGCCCAGAGAGCCGTGGTTCTCTCTTGTCTGTCTTGGAGACCACCAATCCAGCTTGGTTCCAATGCAGATCTGATATCCCAGGACGGAGGATCTCTTCTTTACCCCAATGTCCTCTCCCTAGCTGTCATGGCATGGATGCTGGGTGCGTAGTTCTCATAGACCTCCATCTACCAGCCAACTTGGAAAACATCCTCCTGGCACTTCGCAAGGACTCCGTGTGGTGTTCCTATGCTTTTAAATGGCCAGATTCTCTCTGTGGTGCACAGACAAACCGCTGAACCCCTTTTCTTGTTTGGTGGAGTCTTTGCTCTCTTGCGTGCTCTACCTGTCCAACCTGGGCCTCAAATCAAACTCTGTGAGAGTTCATCTCAATGCAGTGGCAGCCTACCATTGTGGGGTGGATAGTAAGTCCGTTTCTGCGCATTGCCCTGTAAGTTGCTTTATGAGAGGCCTCTTGTTCTCTCAGCCTCTGATTAAGTCCTCGCCTGTGGTGGGGGACCTTAATGTGGTGCTTGGGCAGCTGATTTCCGCCCCTTTTGAGCCACTCAGCTTTTGTCCATTCAAATATCTTACATGAAAGGCATTTTCTTACTAGCGGTCACCTCTGTGCGCAGAATCGGTTAACTCCAGGCACTAGTGGTGCATCCTCTGTACACGAGGTTTCATCAAAATAGGGCGACCACTCTAAGTTTCTTCCTAAGGTGGTTTCTGCCTTTCATCTTGATCATTTGGTGATACTGCCCACCTTTTTTCCCAAGACTTCAGACAACAGGGCTGAGGCTGCCCTACACACTTTGGATTGTAACTATGCACTAGCTTTCTACCTTGACCATATGAAAGCTCACCGCCGTTCCTCCCAGATTTTTGTCTGTTTTGACCCCAATAAACGGGGTGTGGCAATTTCGAAGCATACCCTTTTGCTTTGGGTTGCGGACTGCATCTCCTTCGCTCATGCTCAAGCTAGTCTGAGTATGGAGTACCGTGTCATGGCTCATAATGTCTGAGCTATGGCTGCTTCAGTAGCAAACTTTTGTTCCTTCTCCACAGTGATCTTCCGTCCACACCTTCACAGCCTATTATTGTTTGGATAGAGATTCCTGATGTGACAACAACTTTGGCCAAACCGTACTCTGGCACCTGTTGGGGAATTAAGGCAACTCTTTCCCACCGGCCCTTCTGTCAGTCAGGTTACTGTAGAATCAACCTGCTGTTGTACATGCTGGACGCTGACTCTCGGAACCTTTCAACAATTACTCATGCTGCTGTTCTTGGTTCTTTTTTCTGGTTGTCCTGTTGGGCTGTTTACCCGTTCTTTTTGTAGCCTGTAGCTGGGGAGTCCCATATGTGAGGACTGACTTTCTTCTTGGTCTTGGAGAAAGCATAATTACTCACCTATAGCAGGTGTGCTCTGGGAACAGCAGGAATCAGTCTTCACTACCCTCCCTCCTCCCTGTGGAGTTGTTTTCTTTTTTGTCTTGATTAAACTATGTCATCATACTGAGGTAATATGGCTCCTTCAAGCGGGAAGATGGGCATGTATGCATGGTTGACCTCCCAAAAGTTTCCTTTGGAAGCTGGGGAACGTTCCCATGCAGGCTCCATCGGTGACATCGCCCATATGTGAGGACTGATTCCTGCTGTTCCCGGAGAACAGCTGCTACAGGGGAGTGACTAGGCTTTCTCAACTAGGAGCCTCTTGTCCTTGTAAAAGTAAAGGAAAGAATGCAAGCAGGGCCAATTTAGCCACTTAATGGGAGTTTAGGCAAATTTTTGTGGATGGCTCAGTTTTCCTTTTTTTCCAGATTTCCCTTCCCCCAATCAAGCATCAGATTTACTCTTAACCTCTATATGGGAATGAAGTCTGGGATGCATAGAGGACAGAACACTACCTAAACATAAACCATGCAGATCAAGTTCTTTAAACACATCCTGCATTTACAGAAATTCATCCAGTAGCAGATACAGTGCAGAAGTAGTATATTTCTCTTTATTACCCCTAATGCAAAACAAATTTATATTCTTTTATCACTTTTTTATCAAATTTGCAGATGACACAAAACTATTTAAAGTTGTTAAAACCCATGAGGATTGTGGAAAATTGCAGGAGGATCTTGATAAATTGGAAGACTGGGCATCAAAATGGCAGATGAAATTTAATGTGGACAAGTGCAAAGTTATGCACCTAGGGAAGAACAACCCAAACTATGGTTACATGATGCAAGGTTCCACATTAGGAACCACCACCCAGGAAAAAGATTTAGGCGTCATTGTGAATAACATGTTAAAACCCTCTGCCCAGTGTGCAGCAGCGGCCAAGAGAGCAAATAGAATGCTAGGTATCATAAGGAAAGGAATGGAAAATAAAACAAAGGATATTATAATGCCTCTGTATCGTTCCATGGTGCGACCACACCTTGAATATTGTGTGCAATGCTGGTCACCGTATCTTAAAAAAGATATAGTGTTATTAGAAAAGGTACAGAGAAGAGCCACCAAAATTGTAAAGGGGAATGGAAGGATACTCCTATGAAGAAAGGCTAAAAAGGGTAGGGCTCTTTAACCTGGAAAAGAGACGGCTGAGGGGAGATATGATAGAAGTCTATAAATTAATGAACGGCGTGGAACAGGTAAACGTAGATCGATTGTTTACGTTATCAGAATTTAGATAGACTAGGGAACATGCAATGAAGCTACAGGGTAAACTATTTAAGACTAATAAGAGAAAATATTTTTTCACTCAGTGTAATCAAACTCTGGAATTTGTTACCGGAGGATGTAGTAAAGGCTGTTAGTGTAGCTGGGTTTAAAAACGGTTTGGACACGTTCCTGGAGGAAAGGTCCATAAACCATTATTAAAAAGATACCCAGGATATCAATGCTTGACCCAATACAAGCATTGTGGAACCTGTGTCTTTTGGGGAAACTGCTAGTTACGTATGACCTAGAATGGCCACTGTTGGAAACAAGATACTGGGCTTGATGGACTTTGGTCTGACCCAATATGGCATATCTTATGTTCTTATGTTAGTAGCAGCAACACAAACTCTTTCTATTAACTGCACACTGTGTAGAATTAGAAAACTCTATAAAAAGACACTCAGAGCCCATATAGCAAGCCTGTCCAACCAGGACAGGCTTGCTATATTACAGGCTTATAATATTACACATGCTAGAACATAAATAGATTCCTCCACAGGAATTATATGCTAGCAAAACTTTATCTTGGGCACATATGCCAAATATGGGCATTCTCTCACGTCCTCAGATTAAAGGACCACAAATTAGAAACAAATATGCTGAAACTCCAAGAAGCCGGACTATGAACCTCGCAATACTGGAAAAAAAGAATTACATTTCCTCCTCTACAAAACACAAAATGGAAGAGATACATATATCACAAACCTGACATTTGAAAATAAATCTTAATCTTTTCTACCTTTTGTCTAGGCATTTTAATTTCCTAATGGGGTTGGTTCAGGTCTCTTTCCATTTTTTTTGTGTGGGTTTTCTAAGCTATTTTCCAGGGTCTTATAAAAATGTGGGACATATGATCCCTCTGCCATCATTTTCTTCTAGTCTGGCCATACATAAAATCTATCAAACTCTACAATCCTTTCCTCTCCCTTAGAGATTCTCTGTACTTGTCCCATGGTTTCTTGAATTCAGATACAGTTCTCATCTCCACTTCCTTCACTGGAAGGCTGTTCTGTGCATCCACTACCCTGCCTTATTTGGCAGACCGACCCTGCCTGGTGCATCCCAGAATGCATCATGCAGGGTCAGAGACAGTCATTTGCAAAGGCTGGACTACACTCCTGCCTCCCAACCAGGGAGGTATTGTAAGGGGGTGGGGGGGAGGCCTAGCCTGGCCGGGCTGTATAGAGAGATATTGGATTCACTAGGGCCATGAGAGATTTATCTGTTTGGTGGCAGCGGGGAGGTCGGGGTGTTCCTACTTGGGCTATCAAGGATTGTAGCTTGTCTGAGGTGAATTGTGACACTATCCAGATAAATGCTGGCTCTGTCTCAGCTCTGTCTTCACACTGTCCTGGCGCTATACAGATAGTGCCAAGACAGAGGGAAAATTCAGCAGCACTATCCAGATAGTGCTACTGAATATCTCTCTCAGCAGGAGTTACCTGGTTGGCAGATACTGCTAACTGGATAAGTCTTTTTAAATATTGGCTGCTTGTTTCAAAAGATAATTTCATGTGAAGTTTACTACCTTGTTTCCCTTTGAAAATTTCCTAATGAGTCTAGTAGTACAAAAGTTCCCCTCAAATATGCAATATTTATTTTATTTAACAGGGGTTTTTTTTATACCGCTTTATCATTTAGTCAAAGCGGTTTACATTATAACAAACTTGGTAATGCACATTAAAGAGGGACATGGATTCTTCTGAGGCAATGGAAGGTTATCAAAGTTAAGTGACTTGCCCAAGGCCACAAGGAGTGGTAGTGGAAATCGAACCCTGATCTCTTGGTAACATAACATAATATTGCGCCCCCCCCCCCCCGGCTTTTTTTTTTGCATGTACCATCAAGTCAATGCTGACTCCTGGTGACCCAGCAGCCCCTGGGTTTTCTTGGCAAGTTGTGACCAGAAGTAGATTGCCAGGCCTTTTCTTCCAAGGCAGTGGAGGGTAATGTGACTTGCCCAAGGTCACGAAGTGCCAGTGGGAATCAAATCCTGATCTCTTGGGTACTAGCCAATTGCTCTAACTATTAGGCTACTCCTCCACATAGAGTCCCTTACCATATCACAAATTGTCATTTTTACTTCATTTTCCTAGATTCATGTTTGTCATCTTCCAATAAACTCAAGCCACAGATAAATGCCTGGATTTATGGGCAGGGTTTACAGTTAGACATTCTGTCTACCTCTGCTGGACTATAATTATGTGTATTGTCCTAAGGTGTATGCAGATATTACTGATAGTAGCAAGGGAGAATAATGCTTTCTTCTCTTTATTCCTAAATCATTCTTGTTTTCCTCCTTGGATACACACACACATAAAAATAAGTGTGTATATTTGGAACAGGCATGGAAACCACTTTTGGTTCATTTTGGACAGCTCTTTTACTAACACATTGGTGTTAAAAAAAAAAAAAAAAAAGTTTGAATGCACATTAACATTGTGCATTAAAATGTGAATTCATTTTTCAGTGCACTAAGTTTTTTATGACACATTATTGAACTGATGCAGGCCAAAAGAATGTTTATGCCTAGACTGAGTATGCACAGCTAAATGTATGCCAAAAAGTTATAATGCAGGTTAAAAATATTTTATGAACATAAATGTATGAAACGAAGAGGTAAAATGATCCAAAAAGGAACTGTACACTTTTTCATGCATGTCCCAAATATATATGCACATATCTATATCTACGAGGTGCGGTCAGAAAGTATCGAGACTTGTACAGTAACACAAGAAGTATAACACTAACAGTTATTGCATGCAGTCTCCTTCAAAGTATTCCCCTTCCGATAAAACACAGTTCTTCCAGTGTTCCTGCCACTGATGGAAGCAATTTTGAAATGCCTCTTTTGTTATGCTGTGAAACTGCTGTGTCGAATTTTGCTTAATGGTATCCAAGTTGTCAAATCTCCTTCCTTTCAGTGGTAATTTCAATTTTGGAAACAAGGAAAAGGTCACAGGGTGCAAGGTCAGGTGAGTACGGAGGCTGACAGACTTGCTCAGTTTGGTGTTTGGCCAAGAACTGCTGGACAAGATGTAATGCATGAGCTGGGGCATTATCGTGATGAAGCAACCATTCGCTATTCCTTTGCAACTCGGCATCTTACAATGAACTGCATCTCTCATACGAGACAGAACTTGGATGTAGTACTCCTTATTGACGGTTTGTCCTTTTTGAGTATACTCATGATGAACAATACCCTGGTAATCAAAGAAAACTATGAGCATGACCTTGACATTGCTCCTCAAACTTAGAGGTTTGCTTGGGTCTGGGAGAGTCTGGATTCTTCCATTGTGAGGATTGAGCCTTAGTTTCTGGGTTATAACCATAAACCCATAATTCATCACCAGTAATAATCTTTTTGATAAAATTAGTCATTTTCAACATATTCCAACAACTCCCTGGCTGCAGATAGTTGATCCTCTTTTTGGTCAGGGGACAAGAGTTTTGGCACAAATGTTTCAGACACGCGTCTCATCCCCAAATCCGACAGTAAGAATGGACTGTACCGACCTGAAACTGATGTCCATGTCTTCAGCAAGCTCCTTGATAGTCAATGGATGATTTGAGCGTCCACTTTGTCTTCATTTCTACTCGAGGATGGCCTTCCAGAACATTTGACACGGTCAACACTTTGGCGGCCCTCTTGGTAGCGTTTGTACCAGTGATAAACTTGAGCATGATTCATGCATTCATCACCATACACTTGCTGTAACTTGTCATAAGTCTCTTTGCATGAATCTCCAAGTTTCTGGCAGAATTTAATGCAAACTTGCTATTTAATTTTTTTCACTCATTGTAAATCAGACTAACTGCTTTTATACGATACCAAACATCACGTGATTAAAAAACGTGCAGATGTGCTGCAGCGACGCCACACTCTGTACATGCAGAACACATAACTAGGTCACTATATGCTTAATAGCATCGTGGTGCAACGTATTGTTATATAGTTACACAAGTCTCGATACTTTTTGATCACACCTCGTATATCTATATAAAGAGAAGGAGAGAGCACTCACAGGTATCTCTGCAGTGTGTAAAAACAGTGGAACTTCTCTACACAGGGAAGCTTCTTCAGATATTGTAGCTGCTTTGCAGTATTTTTCTCTGTCGGAAATAAAAGATACTTTCAAAAACCAATGTATATTTAGATTTGCAAATTTAAGAGGCAACTGCACCAATTGCTTAACTATGGATCTTGACAAAAGTAATTGAAAATGAATGATTTGCTAATGTCTGGCAAACAGCATGAAATCAAGATGAACTTCCCATAGGTGCTGGGTAATTTGCATGACTTACCCCTTTTAGTATATTTCTAAACTGTATCTTAGTACTGTAGCTAGATCCTAAGTAGTTTATGCAAGTGTGTTTCAGAGCCACAAACACTAACAGCTTTATAATTTTAAGAAAATGCTTTCCTGTCTTTGCCTCCACTAGGCTTTTGCCACATTTTTGCCTTTTTGTGTGCCTGCCTTAGCTAATTTGTAACTGTCATTGCAGTGAACCTCATGTTAACATAACAGATGGTGCATTTACATCAAGTCCTGGTAGTCCTCTGTGCCTTAAACACCATCGTGCCTGTATTCTCCAAATTGTGAAGAAGGAAGGAAACAATAGGGGCAGACAGTTTTATGCTTGCTCCCTACCAAGAGAAACTCGATGTGAATATTTTCAAGTAAGTAAATAATAGTTTGGATTTTTAGCCCACTTTCTCACAAAGCACAAGGTGATTCGGTGTTATATGTAATTCAGGTACAATGATTCCCTGCCACCAAGTCTTTACAATTTAAGTAAGGTTCTGATAGTTTGTGATACTGACTTCCTCAAATTAATAGGGTGTTAGAGATGATGTGCTTAGCTCTTCCAGGCTTCCAGTGTAATTTCTCCCTCCTTCCTTATGCTTGATGCACGTACTTTAATGAACCATGTGTATGTAGCAGAGTTTAATGCACCCTTTCTGATTTGTTGGTTTAGAAACTCAAATAATTCTATTTCACATGGAATAAGGCCGAACAGTTGTAGGAAACATTTTCAGTGCAGTGAAATAATTTTATTTTACATAGCATAAGGCCAAACAGTTGTAGGAAACATTTTCAGTGCAAAGGAATGTCTTTGAACAGAAGGTCCTGCTATCAGGTTCAAAAGGGAGCAAACGTGGAAAAGCCTCTCGGTGGAGGATAAGACAGAATTTAAGAAAGCAGTGGGATAAACATAGAGGATCCTTAGTTGTAAAGAGTGAACGAATATCGAGAGACTCCACAGGAAATTAAAGAGTCATGGGATAGGAGACAATGCCCTTTTGTAGACTGCAAACTGGCTAAAAGACAGGAAACAGAAAGTAGGACTAAACTTTGAGTTTCAGTAGTGGAGTTCCTTAAGAGTGCTGTTTAATAAATCACCAGGAGCGATGAGTGAGGTGATCAAATTTGCAGATGACACAAATTATTCAGAGTTGTTAGAAGAGCAGAAAATTGGGAGGATTTACCTAAGGATCTTGTGAGACAACAACACTGGCCATTTAAATGGCAGATAAAAATGTAATGCAAACAAGTGTAAAGTGAAGCGCATAGGGAAAATAATCCCAGTTACAGGTAAGGTACAAAATGCTGGGATCTGAGTTAGGAGCTGTCATGGCCAATGCATTGAAATTTTCAGTCCAGTACACCATGGCTGCTAAAAAAAAACCCCAAATGGAATGTTAGGGATCTTTTGAAAAGGGATAGGGAACAAAGTTGGAGAAGGTCAATCTGATCTAAAATGATCCCCAGATAACATACCTCTGACTTAATGGGCAAGTCGCTGTCCCCCATTTTTATAGCACTTGATGGATCATACATATGATCTCGTGACTATCAAGGCTTCCTTGCTGCTCCTTATACCTGGAACAAACTACCTGTTTCGTTGGGAACAAGCAGAAAGTCAGTCCTCACATATGGATAACGGTGCCGATGGAGCCCACTGAAGCATCTCCCCAAGCTTTCAAAGAAAGGCTTTGGGAGATGCACCTCGTTTGCATGGTCCACTTCCCGCCCAAGGATGCCATCTTGCCTCAATCTCCTTTTTTTTTCTGCAAAGCCCATAGGGCATTGTCCAGTTTTTTCCAGAAAAAGTCTGATTTTTATTGATTTTTGTCTGGTTTGCATACCAGTTCCTTACCACCCCCGAGCCAGCTTGCCTCCGTGTCACTCCTCGAGTTCATCTATTAGTTTTTGTTTTTTTCATTTTTTCATCGATGTGCTCCTCGACCGGCATTCATGCCCTTTTTCAATCAAAGGTCTCAGACCCCTGCTGGTAGGCAGGGACCACCTTTTTCTGATGGCCTCCAGTGGCTTCAAAAAGTGTGACCCATGTGAAAGATTATGTCACTCACTGACCCACACAACTGCTGCCTCCAATGTCTTGGACCAGAGCACAGTGACTCAGACTGCGAATTCTGCAGAATGATGACCTCAAAGGCCTTGAAGAGCCGCCATCAGCAGCAGATAAGTTTCTTTCAGAAGTCTGACTCTGTGCCAGCGTTTGTGGTGACACCACACTCCAGGGCCCCCTCTGATAGATTAGTGCCCCATGAAGCCAGAGCCTCCACAGTCCCACGGCCACAGTTCCTCCGAGCGGAAATCCCTGAAGGTGCAACCCAAGAAGAAATCCTTGAAGATGCCTTGGAGGACAGATCCAGGAAAAAGGAAAAATCCCATCCCAGGACCTGCAGTCCCAGGTGTGAGTCCAAGGAGTCAGGGCAGGAGCGGCCCGCCAGCTGCCTCGTAAGGAATCGTCAGTACCCACCAACCAGCTGCGGGCCTCCGAGGCCATCCTCATTGAGGACTCCCTCCTCGACCGCCAGGCCCAAAACACTCTGTGCCCATGTCAAAGGCTATGGAGCCAACTGGTATGGAGACCAGAATGGCAGCCTTAGAGAGCAGTATATCTGCCCTAACGGCCATGTAGCGGATGTCTATGTCCGGCTCGTCTTATTCATCTGCTCCAACAGGTCTCAACATCGAGGGCTTCCCTGGACATCAAGCCGGTTCTCAAGCACCAGCAGCCTCGAGAGAGCCCTTGACCCTAGATGAATTCCCAGCCCTGTTCCTCAGGATCCCAGTCTTCCCTGGCGAGCATCTGTGGCTTGGACTGATGATCCTCTGGAGGTCACGAATCACTGAAAACAGCCTTCGACCGAGGTGATCGTGCAGCATCGGACTCATACTCAGACTTTGAGTCCGAATGGGAGACCAAGGACGAAGAGTCCCCGGACTCGAGGCAGCACCGTGATGTGCCCTCTGACCCATCTCTCCTGACAACCCGATGCCGCTCCCCGCCCAAGGGCATTGCGTTCCTCGTTTTTGTATGGGACATGGTCAAGACCCTTGCAATTGATGCTGAGGAGGACCCCTGCACCGAGGAATTGGAAATACTCCAATATGAAGCACCCCCGAAGAAGACCCTTACACAGTCCCAGTGACCTCGATCCTCGACCACCTCCGAATATAGGAAACACCAGTCGTTAGCAGGCACCTCGATGCCATGTACCAGGTACATTGAAGCCGTGGGTTCCAAAAGACCCAGCTTCCCCACAACTCCATGATCGTAGAGTCGGCAATGAGCTGGCTTGAGCAAAAAAAACAAACATTTGTTGGTGCCATCCAGCAGGGAGGTTCTGAACCCTCGATGCTCTCGACTGGAAGGCCTTTTGAGGGCTTGATGCTAATGTGCTGGATCCAGTCCTACCAGCTCTTCATCAGCATGTACCTGAAGGAATCGTCGAAGAACCTTGGTGGATTCTCGGCAGGCCTCAAGGGGGATCCCCTGCAGAGGTTCAAGACCCTGACCTCGAGAGTAAAAGAATGCTCAAAGTTTTTGTCCCGGACAGCCTATGATGGCTTCGAGTCATTGGCCAGGGTGGCCACCGCAGGCATCAGGGCACAATGCCAGGTATGACTGCAGTCATCCAACCTGGAACAACAGGTGCAGGACAAACTGATAGATGTCCCCTGCATAGGAGAAAACCTATTCAGGACGTGGATAAGTAGGTGGAGATGGAGACAGAGTATGTGATGAGAACTAGGCTCTCAATAAAGACCTCTATGCGCCCCCAGAAGAAAGCCCCGATTGAAAAAGCCCTTCTTTCCGAAGAAGAAAGGAGGCTTCAGCGGTACTCCGCACTTCCAGGCCTTCTCGGCCTCTCAACAGGGCCAGCAACAAAAAGGCCAGGGACTTGGTCCCAGAAAACAAAAAGCCCCCAAAGTTCCAGGTGCCGGCCAGGCTGGGGGGAGCTTTTGACTGCCTGGACGCAACCTCCCTACCCACAGGGGGGGGCACCTAATCATATATGCCCATGGGTGGACAGTCATCACCACTAATACCTGGGTGCTACAAGTGGTCAAGAAAGGCTACCACCTCCATCTTCAATGGTTACCACACACGTACTTCCCAGGGGAGCCCACCAGGCCTCTCCTTCACCAGACCCTGCTCCTCACCAAGCTAGCAGGCCTAATCAGTGACAAAGCAGTCGAGCCAGTGTTGAAACATCTCTGGGGCACAGGCTTCTATTACAGATATTTCCTCGTCCCAAGAAGATGGGGGGCCTCAGGTCCAGCCTGGACCTGCGAGAGCTCAGCAAGTTTCTGGTCAGGGAAAAGTTCAAGATGTTCTCCCTTAGAACACTACTGCCCTTCCTCCAGCAGAGAAATTGACTATGCTCCTTAGACTTAAAGGATGCCTACACTCACGTCCTAATTCATCCCAGCCACAGAAAATACCTCCAGTCGTGGTGGGAGGACAGCACTCCAATACAGGGTGCTGCCCTTCAGTCTGCCCTCATCACCAAGGGTCTTCACAAAGTGCTTCATGATGGTCGCAGCCGACCTCCGGCTCCAAGGGGCCTTTGTCTTCCCCTGTCTGGACTGGTTCATAAAGGGGGATACAGCTGCAGAGGCACAATGCACCACTGGGCGCACCATCAATACCCTGCAGTACTTGGGGTTCATCATAAACTACCCCAAGTCCCACCTCACTCCAGTCCAGTGCCTAGACTTTATAGGGGCACAACTAGATACCCTTAGATACCATCCCGGAAAAAGCCTTCCTCCCCCAGGAGAGGTCAGAGTGCCTCAGAGAGTTAGTCGCAGAGGTACACTGACACCGGACGGTACCTGTCCGGCTCCTACTCCACCTGTTGGGACATATGGCCTCCATGGTTCACGTGACCCCATATGCCCGCCTGAACATGAGGGCAGCCCAGTGGTGCCTCCGCTCTCAGTGGACTCAAGCCACAGGCAGACTCAGGGACAGAGTGAAAGTGACCTGTCAGCTGGTGGACTCCCTCGGATAGTGGCAGAATCCATGCCACCTTCAGGCCGGGATGCCCTTCCAGGCACCCAGTGGGCTGGGGAGTGCATTGCAGGAGCCTCCAGATTCAAGGCTGCTAGTCCCAGAAGGAATCCTGGTTGCAAATCAACCTGCTAGAGCTCCGGGCAATATACCTAGCCCTCCGAACTTTCCGCCAACTCCAACACCACTCTGTGCTGATCCAGACTGACAATCAGGTCTCAGTATACTACATGAACAAACAGGGGGATACAGGATCATACCCCCTCTGCCAAAAGGCGATATCCCTCTACTCCTATGTAGCATGCAGAGGGATGCTCCTAAGGGCGATGTATCTCCTAGGCCAGGACAGTATCCTGGCGGACAAATTGAGCAGGGTCCTCCAGCTGCATAAGTGGCACCTGGATCCAATGGTAGACTTACAGCTGTTTCATCTCTAGGGTGTCCCTTCAATGGACCTGTTCACCAGCCCTGACAACATGTAGTTGCCCCAATTCTGCTTGCACCAGCCGCACCCATCCCGGGTTGTAGCGGTTGCTTTTCTTATCCCGTGGACAGAAGGCCTCATGTACGCCTTCCCACCAAAACCGCTGGTCACCAAGACACTATTCAAGGTCCAGCGTGACAGAGCATCACTAATGCTGATAACCCCTTGGTGGCCCAGGCAGCCCTGGTTACCATTGCTCCTCTCCCTATCAGCGGCATCGCCGATCCCCCCTGGGCCAAGCACCAGGGCTACTCTCACAGGAGCAGGGCTGTCTTCTACACCCCGATCTGGGGTTTCTCTCACTCATGTCTTGGCTGCTGAAAAAGTAGTGTTAGCCCCTTTCAACTCCCACAGGATGTGGAAGAAATTTTTCTAGCCTCTCTTAAGGCCTCCACTAGAAGGGCAAATGCCTTCAAGTGGTGCTGATTCTCGGTGTGGTGTGTGGAAAGGCAGGCAACCCCGTTTTCCTGCTCAGTATAAGTGGTGCTCCAGTACCTGCTTCACCTATTGCAGGTGAGACCCAAGTCCAATTCAGTCAGAGTACACCTGAGCATTATCACAGTGCATCATCATTCCATTGAGGGAAAACCCCTCTCGGCTCAGGCCCTTGTGTCCTGATTCCTGCAAGGCCTCATGTTATCCAAAAGCTCCAGGCTCTGATGGCAGAGCCCCCCTTCATGAGGTTCTATAAGAAAAGGGTGGTGCTCTGCACGCACCCCAAGTTTCTGCCAAAGGTGGTGTCCTGATTCCACCTCAGCCAGGAGACGGTACTGCCACCTTCTTTCCGAGGTCTCACACCAGTAGGGCAGAGACCGTTCTCTGCAATCTGGATTGTAAAAGAGCCCTGTCCTTTTACCTGTAATGGACTTGGGGCCATCGCAAAGCACCACAACCTTTTGTATCCTATGACCCTAGTCGTCTGGGGCCCCCAGTGACTAAGCAAACTCTGTCCTCTTGGGTAGCAGACTGCATTACCCTAGCCTATGAGCAAGTAGGGATCTCACTGGACCAGAAGGTCACGGTGCCCCATGTCAGGGCCATGGCTACTTCCATGGCAAATCTGTGTTCCGTCCCCGTGATGGAAATCTGCCAGGCCGCCACCTGGTCTTCGGTCCACACCTTCACAGCTCACTACTTCCTGGAGAGGGACTCCTGACGGAACAGCGCCTTTGGCCAGGCCATACTCCATTATCTCTTTGGGATGTAGGCAACTCCTTCCCTCCTTCCCTTCTGTGTTCAGGCTACCAAAGTGCTGGTTCCCTGCTGGACACTTGGGTCTTGCGAGAGTCTCTCAGTAGGGATTCAACTGCTGCTGATCACGGCTCACCCTTTGCAGGTCACCTTGGTATTTTTTGTTTTACAGGTTTTCTATAGCTGGGGAGTCCCATATGTGAGGACTGACTTCCTCCTTGTTCCCGGAGAAAGCGTAGTTACTCACCTATAACAGGTGTTCTCCAGGGACAGCAAGAAACAGTCATCACAACCTTCCCTCCTCCCCTTGGAGTTGCTTCTTTACCATATTTTATTTTTTGCCATGTTTTAGCTATGTCATCTGACTGAGCAAGATGGCACCCTTGGGTGGGAAGGGGGCCACGCATGCGTGGTGGCATCTCCCAAAGGCTTTCTTTGAAAGCTGGGGGGATGTTTCCACGAGGGCTCCGTCGGTGCTGATGTCACCCATATGTGAGGACTGATTTCTGCTGTCACCCATATGTGAGGACTGATACCTGCTGTCCCCAGGTAAGTAACTATGCTTTTCAAACGCTGTATAGTATCACAGATTTCACTTGCCTAAATTCAGGTAAATTCACCCCATAATATAGGAGCTTCATCTAGTCCTAAATGAATGAACTTTGTGCTATCAGCATTTTGGCATCCAAGTATTAGGCATATACCTCAGGTTTCAAGAAAGACTCTGTGTACCTCCACCCCTGCAATCTCTCTCACACAGAATAGTATAACCAATTGTCTCTCAACCCTTAGCTTCCTCTAACACTCCCCACCTAGGCAGATTAAGTAGGTACCAAGACAACACAATCTGTTCTGACAGCCACACAAATTGAAATAGCCATCAAGATCATTCTGGGAGGCTGGTAGTAGGGGTGATTATGGAATTCCAAAATTAAATCCCTGTCATATATATTATTTCCTAAATTTTGAGACAAAATAAATGTGTGGCTGGAAAAAGTTTCAGCCCAATAAAAATCATAGTAATATTGTACTGGTGTGAAAATCATCATCCAAGAATGTAATTTCCACTCTAGACAGAGTATGTACTGAAGGAAATGTTTCCATATTTCATTATGAAAGAGTTTGTCTCATGGATGTCACTGTGGATGCACCAGGAATAAAATGTAATAATGGGCATTTGAGTTTTTGGCTGTTACTTTTCCTAGGGGATTAGAAGTAGAGACTTAGATCAGTTTCAAAAAATATCCACTCTTTGGTCTTGGAGTGAAGTTATGATTTTTACAAAAGGCATTGATGGTGAATTCTGATACAGCCTTATTAAGTATGATGACCTATTTAATGTAGTTTGGTGCTATTTATTTCTTAGATTTCATCTCTTCTTGCCTAGCCAGCTGAGTTGAGGCATTCTGCATTATGCATAAGCTCATTAAGAAAACTCCTGCCGTTGACTTACTTGAGTGCATGTGTGATGATAATAACATACAATGATAGCTTTTTTTTCCCTTGTAGTGGGCAGATCTTCATTTTCCATTCTGTAATCATGGAAGACGCTGCATTATGAGGAAAGTGTTGAAGATCAGCCCCAATAACGGACGTAATTTTTATGTGTGCCCTTTGGGGAAGGATAAATCATGTAATTTCTTTCAGTGGGCAGAAAATGGGCCAAGAATGGAAATCATCCCTGGATGCTGAGGACTTTTTCTGTAACATCTAAGAGGACGTGGAGGACGCGTGTTTATATATATCTATCTATATATATATGTTTTGTTCTGTTTTTTAAATGTATACATCTTTTAGTTTATTTTTTAAAAGGGAAGTAAAGTAATTCTTGTTCTCACAGGGGGTCGTTTACTAATGGTTAGTGTGCATAATCTACTTCATGGCCCACCAAAATAAAATTGGCCCTACAGCAGATAACGCTTGCCGGCCATTAGTAAATGAACCCATGTTTTTATCTATATAAAAATATTCACTATTTTTAGAAACTTAAAAATATTTTTGTATTTTAGAAGGTAGCCTGACTGTATTCTGCCTTTACTCACATTAGCCTGAGCAGTGTTCCAATTTCACCCTGCCCCTTCAAAAACAAAAAAGACTACATAAGTTTGAAAATGACCATATATTATGTATTTAATTGTATATTTCTAAAATGTCTGGTGCTTTGGGCATTAGAAAACACATTATTACTCTCTAGAGATGAATTTACTCATGGTCAGGATATAGGGCCATAATGATTTCCTGTGAAGAACATGAGGCTCGCTACTATTATTGCCTTTGTTCGGGGGGAGGGAGGGGCCATGGTATTTAACATCCATGCTAACCATACAGGCTAAACTAAGCTTAGTCTTATCCCACTTCAGAGACATATGTAGTCTTTTTTTTTTTTTTTTTTTGAAGGGGCAGGGTGAAATTGGAACACTGCTCAGGCTAATGTGAGTAAAGGCAGAATACAGTCAGGCTGCCTTCTTGACATAGAATAGTATGGTCACTCTAGTCTGTCTCTTTAAGATAATAAATAGTAACTACTTTAGAAAAAACAAGGAAAGAAATGAAATGAATCAATTCAAAACTAGTACGTAGCTACAGTAAGCCTGAGTCTAGAGAAAAAGATGAATTCTCATGCTCCTCAACAGCTTGTCAACAGGCCAACCTGAAAGTTTTAATCCAGGGTAGAATTTCAGTAGACAAGAGAAATCTGGACACCTAAAAGAAATCCACAGTAAGTTAAGTATTTGAAAATAATGGAGTTGATGTATTTGTGTTGAGATTCTCACAAGATGTGCATTTCATTTATTTTATAAACGTTATTCCTGTCTGTGTCCTGTTTTCCTCTATTTTGATCACTGTTTTGAACATCTGCAGCTGTGAGAGCTCGTGTGTACACGATGATGGTAATTCTTTTATCGTCTGTGTCTCTTCTTTCAGAAGGGTGGCTATGTTAGTCTGAAGTAGCAAAAAATGACAGTGATTGGTGACATCTTATACACAGTTATTAGTCAACTCTGGACTCCTGACCTTGAAAGCTCATGCCTCAATAAATTGATTTGTCTATAAGATGCCACCAGATTCTGTCATTTGTGTCGTCTCTTGTAATGTATTTGTATTCTTTGCAACATATTCTCACTCTTCTTTATTTTGTTCTATGCATTTGAGTTCTATGAACAAGCTACTTTCCATATGTTGAAAATTTTCCGTTTTTAAGATCATTAAACTGCATTATTTTATATTCTGTTTTCCTTGGCCTGTATTTTCTTTCCCAATAAAACCAATGTTAGGGGTTTTTTTGTTCCATTTCAATAATCTTTATTATATAAATAAAGTAGGCATTATCAATCTCAGCCCAGTTTATACAAGGAAAGGAAGGAGAAACTATTCAAACATTTTCTTTACTAATCAACGTCGTCGAGAAAAACATATTTAACACCATCAAATACCAGGATACATTTACAAGGGTATTTTAAGAAGAAGGAAGCCCCAACAGCCAAAGTCCGATTTTTCAGAGCTAAAAACGCTTTCCTTTGGTTTTGAGTAATTCTACAAACATCTGGAAATATTTGAATAGGATTACCACAAAACGTTTGATCCTTTTTCAAGAAATACAATTGCATTATTAAATTCTTATCTGTAAGTAACAAAAAGGAAGCAATTAAAGTAGCTCGATGTGGAATCACATCCATAGAAGATTCCAAAAACTCAGAAACATCCAAGGACTCGGCTGTAGTGGGATTCCCTTCTTCTTTAGGTTCTGGGGAGGAAGAAACCAAAGGAGCATAATAAACCGAAGAAAACTTGATAGACTCTGCATCATCAATTAACAAAACCTCCTTAAAATATTGCTGCAACAATATCACAGGAGCAAGGTAATGGGTACAAGGAAAATTTAAAAAAACACAAATTCCTAGAACAAATAGCATTTTCCAAAGATTCTAACTGGTGATGTATAACAACACTATCATTAATAGAAGATGTAACTACGGCCTCCAATACAGAAACCTGACCTTCCAATTTATTAAACGATTTGTTATATTTAGTAAGCAACACTTCATGTTCAGAAAGCTTTTGCACCACCTCCGTAGAAAACTGTGATACTTGGGAGAAAGAAGCGTGGAGTGAAAACTCCATACGCCCGACTAATTCCCACACATCACGTAGTGAAACCTCAACAGGGGAAAATTCCACTGGAGATGGTAACTAAACCTTCTGTTCCCCCGACGACTGTAACAAAGAAGAAGGTTCTTGACTACCATGAGGGCCCACTCCAGGTGTCTCTTCCCTGGGGAGGGAAACCTCAACAACCACTTCCTGTCCGGGTAGGGCAACACCCAGCGTATTAAGAGATACATCTGACACAGTACTCACAGATTCACCTAGTAGATCTTTCTCCAAATGTTCAACTCCGGCATTCAGCAGATAACAATCCATTGGGCCGACAGTCTTTGCGGACTTAGCACCAAGAGCTGGAAACTCCTTTTTCCTCCTCCTACCCATGAGAACCTACAGACGGCTCCAAAGGGGCGTGGCCTGCCCCTTTGAGCACGCACCAACAGGTACGTGCCCATGGGTCACGTTCCGCGACTGGCCGAAGCTGTTATACCGGCCGGGGGGGGGGACACCAAACTCCTTCCCCTCCTCCTTTCGCCGCACCGGGATCCACTCAAGAAAAGCAGGTAGCAGTCCCCAACCAATGTTAGTTTTAAGTTATAAAACAGTTGTCAGATTTTATTTATGTTGTAATGCTAAGCATGTGAATACTATCCTACCATAGTCTGTGTAAATAAAATTTGTTTAATGAATTTAGAATGACACAATTATTAATCGGACATTATGAGGGTAACTGCTGTGGAATTAATACACATTAGCACGTGCATATTTGAGGTATGCATGTACTTTTACTTTATTAAAAAAAAAGGGGTGTAAGTGGTATAGATATCTAGGTGCAGGCATTTACCGCTGCTCTAGAGCACACTTAGGAGCATGTTTACTAAAGCTTAATGCATGTTGAGTGCTGCAATGGCCCATAGATATAAATGGGCAGTGGCAGCACTTAGCGTGCGTTAACTTTACTTAACACGCAAGCGTAGTTACTCACCTGTAACAGGTGTTTTCCAGGAGCAGCAGGAATCAGTCCTCACATATGGGTGACGTCGGCGCCGACGGAGCCCTCGCGGAGCAATTTTCCCCAGCTTTCAAAGAAAGCCTTTGGGAATTGCAGCGCGCATGCGCGGTCCTCTTCCCGCCCAAGAGTGCCATCTTGCTCAGTCAGATGACATAGCTAAAAGCAAAAATTAGCAAAAACGAAAGCATATAACTGCAACTCCAAGGGGAGGAGGGAGGGTTGTGAGGACTGATTCCTGCTGCTCCTGGAGAACACCTGTTACAGGTGAGTAACTACGCTTTCTCCAGGACCAAGCAGGAAGTCAGTCCTCACATATGGGACTCCCAAGCTTAAGGCTACTGGAGACCCTAAGCACAAAAATGAGCTCCCTCTAGCTCAGCAGCACAGAAGGAAGGAATCTTCTCTGAATACGTCTCCAACCGGTAGCCCAACATCCGGGATGGAGGGTAGGAGTTGCCTATATCTCAAAGAGGTTACGGAGGACTGCCTGTCCGAAAGCACTGTCCCTGCGGGACTCCCTCTCCAGGCAGTAATGGGCTGCAAAAGTCTGGCTTGAAGACCAAGTAGCGGCCCGGCAGATGTCTGCCAACGGAACAGAGCGGAGGTAAGCCACTGATGTAGCCTTCGCCCGAACACGATGAGCGGTGACTCTACCTTCCAGCACGAGGCCCGCAGCCTCGTAAGCCCAAGCGATGCAGTCCACAATCCAGATGGACAGAGTACGCTTGGAGACAGGGAGCCCCAACTTGTTGGGGTCATAAGACACGAAGAGCTGAACCGCCCTTCAGTGCTCCCGCGTACGGTCCAGGTAGAAGTTCAGCGCCCTTCTACAGTCCAGGGTATGCAGGACCACTTCAGCTCGGCTGGAGTGTGGCCTGGGAAAGTAGGTCAGAAGTACCACCTCCTGGTTGATGTGAAAAGGGGAAACCACTTTAGGAAGAAACTTAGGGTGAGTCCGTAGGACTACCCGGTTCTTGTAGAACCTAGTGTAAGGAGGATCAGATACCAGGGCCTGCAGCTCACTAACGCGTCTAGCAGAAGTGAGGGCCACCAAGAACAAGGTTTTCCAGGAAAGAAAACGAAGAGGACAGGTAGCCATAGGCTCAAAAGGCGGACAGGTAAGCCGCTGTAAAACCACATTGAGATCCCAGTTCGGGGCTGGTGGGCGCAAAGGTGGTTTAAGGAGAAGGAGGCCTCTGAGAAAACGAGCCACCAGAGGGTGGCTGGAAAGAGGTCTACCATCCACCGGCACGTAATGCGCAGAAAGAGCACTGAGGTGGACCTTGACCGAGTTGGACTTAAGGCCAAGATTGGAAAGAGAAAGTAAGTACTGCAAGACCACTGATGCCGAACAGGAGAAGGGGTCTTGAGACTGCTGAGTACACCAGACGGAGAACCGACGCCACTTAAGAGCGTAGGACTTCCGGGTGGAAGGCCTCCTGGAGGCCAAGACGACCTCTTCCACATCTGGAGGCAGCTGGAGAAGAGCAAGGACTACCCTTTCAGCAGCCAGGCCATCAGATGAAGGGACCGGAGGTTGGGGTGCAGGAGCGTCCCCTGATCCTGCGAGAGGAGGTCGGGCTGAAACCCCAGAGGAAGAGGGGTGTCCACCGCCAGCTGCATCAGAAGCGGGAACCAAGGTTGCCTCGGCCACCGGGGAGCCACTAGGATCATCAATGCCTTGTCTCTGAGAACTTTGAAGAGCGTCCGAGACACCAGAGGCATGGGTGGAAAGGCATACAAGAGGCCTGTGCACCATGGAATCAGAAAAGCATCCGCCGCTACCCAGAGAGGATGCGGCTGTCGAGAGCAGAATCTGGGAAGCTGCCGGTTCAGAGGACTGGCGAACAGATCCATGGTGGGGAGGCCCCACCATAGAAAGATCCGCTGAACCACAAGCGGATCCAATCTCCACTCGTGCGGTTGGAGGATCCTGCTCAGTTTGTCTGCCAGATAGTTTTCTTGACCTGGGAGATAGACAGCTTTGAGGACGATGTTGCGATGGACGGCCCAAGAGCAGAGCTTCTGTGCTTCCTGACAGAGAAGGAAGGAGCCAGTTCCGCCTTGCTTGTTCACGTAGAACATGGCAACCTGATTGTCTGTCTGGACAAGTACTGACTGGTGAGAAATCAGGTGAGAGAAGGCTTTGAGCGCTAGGCGGATGGCTCTGAGCTCCAGGAAGTTGATCTGCTGAGCGGACTCCCAAGGAGTCCAGAGACCCTGAGTACAAGTCCCTTGGCAATGTGCTCCCCAGCCCTGGAGAGAAGCATCGGTCGTCAGGACCTGAGAATGTGCAGGGGGCTGAAAAGTCACCCCGAGCACTAGGTTTGGCAGGTGAAGCCACCATCGCAGAGAGGAGACCAGCTGGTCGGAGATCTGTACGGAGTCCGCTAGGCTCCCAGTGGCCTGATGCCATTGTTTGCGAAGGCACCATTGAGCAGGTCGCATGTTCAGGCGGGCATAGGGGGTTACATGGACCGTGGAAGCCATATGGCCGAGCAGTCTCAGAAATTGCCTGGCCGAGACCAGGGAATTGCTGTGAAAACGGTTGGCGAGATCCATGAGCCTTTGGGCCCTGTCCAGAGGCAGGAAGGCCCGCGCCTGAAGAGTGTCCAACCTGGCGCCGATGAATTCTAGATCCTGAGAGGGGAGCAAAGTGGACTTTGCGAAGTTTATGACAAATCCCAAGTGCTGGAGCAGAGCCACCGTGCGATGAGTAGCCTGAGTGGCTTCTTGGGCAGACTGGGCTCTGATGAGCCAGTCGTCCAGGTATGGGAACACAAAGAGACCCTGAAGTCTCAGATAGGCCGCCACCACTGCTAGGCATTTGGTGAACACTCTGGGGGCGGAGGATAGGCCAAAAGGCAATACTCTGTACTGGTAATGGCGTCCGTCCACCACAAACCTGAGGTATTGTCTGTGGTCTGGATGAATAAGGATATGAGTATACGCATCCTTCAGATCTAAGGAGCATAGCCAGTCTCCCTGCTGGAGGTAGGGCAGCAGGATTCCAAGGGTAAGCATTTTGAACTTTTCCTTTGCAAGGAACTTGTTGAGGTTGCGCAAGTCTAGGATGGGTCTGAGGCCTCCTGTTCTTTTCGGAATCAGGAAGTATCTGGAATAAAACCCTTGACCCTTCAGGTGGTGGAGCACCGGTTCCACGGCTTGTTCCTGAACAAGACTTGCTAACTCCTGAAGGAGTAAGTCCCTGTGCAGAGGGAGTCTGGAAGGCTCCCCTGGAAAGTAGGAGGGAGGTACCTGGTGAAAATTAAGAAGATAGCCCTTTTGAACTATCTGAAGCACCCAGGTATCTGTGGTGATGTTGGACCATCTGTGGGCAAAGTGGACCAGCCGGCCTCCTGTGCTGAGAGGAACCAGCTGAGGGGGAGAGGCTATGCTGAGAAAGTCAAAAACCCCCACCCTGCTGAGCAGGGGCCGGTGGTGCAGGCTTGGGGGCTGGCTGCCTACGGGGCCCATTACCTCGACCCTTGGCCTGCTTTCCCTGTGGGGGAGCTGGCAAGGCCTGATACTGGGGGTAGTATTTATAGGCAGCACCCTTCCTCGGGTAAAAGGGCTTTTTCCCCGAGGCCTTCTTCTTTTGAGAAGGAGCAGAGGTCTTCCTTGAGAGACGAGTCCTGGTGAGAGTCTCCGTCTCGATTTGTGCAGCCTTCTCATCCATGGGCTTGCCAAAGAGGTTATCACCTTGGCAGGGGACATCGACCAACTTGTCCTGCACCCAGGGCTCGAGGTCGGACGTCTGAAGCCAAGCCTGGCGGCGTCCACCGATGCTGGCCGCGGCTACTCGAGCCGAAGCCTCAAAACCATCATAGGCTGCTCGAGAGATAAACTTGGAGCACTCCCGAATGCCAGTAGACAAGGATTGGAACCTCTGCAAAGGTTCGTCGGAGAGACCAGCAGAGAATCCGGCTATTTCTTTAGCCAGGTCTCGGAGATACATGCCCATGTAGAGCTGGTATGTCTGGACTCGACAAGCAAGCATAGAGCCCTGGAAACACTTCCTACCGAGGGCATCCAGGCTTCGGGCTTCCCTACCAGGGGGCACCGAGGAGTGCATTTTTTGACTCTTCAGTCTATGCATGGCCGATTCCACCACCATGGAATGGTGCGGTAGTTGTGCCTTTTGGAACCCGGGGCTCTTGCGGACTCGATAAATGGAATCGACCCGCTTGCTTAACACCGGCGACGACGCCGGGCTCTCCCACATGCAGAAGAGAAGCCGTTCCAGCATTGGAGGAACCGGTACAATAAAGGCCTCCTTCGGGGGAGAGTCATATTGGAGGGCATCGAGTTCTTCGACTCGAGGCTCCTCCTCGGGATCCGCAGGGAAGGCCAAGGCTTTGGCCATATCCCTCACGAAGTCCGAGAACCGGGTATCCTCCGGGGGGGGGACCGTCTCCGAGGTTCGGACTCGGGGGAGTCCGAAGGGACACACCGAGTCCGAAAGGAACCAGGTGACTCTTCGTCCTCAGATTCCCAGGCCGACTCCTCGGAGGAGGAGTCGACTGGCTTCGGTCGGGCGGGCACTGATGCCATCCGCCCCGACGCCGAGGGAGTCAGCGTCGACGACCTCGGTCCCGAACGGGAGGCCGAAGGAGACCTCGACCAAGGATCGACTCGAACCCTTATGGACTCGAGGATCGGCTCGGTCTCCGGGGTCGACTTGGAGGTCGACGTCCCGGCGGTCAGGGCAGAAGCGCCAGCGAGGCCAGCGATCAATGCCCGCTGCTGGTCCAAGAAGGCAGACAAACTGCACTCCAAGGCCGTCAACCTGAGTCCGAGCTCAGGAGACCCAGCAGCCCCCGACTCGGGCCCCGACGGCGTCGGGTCCGACGTCGGGTCCTTCGGAGGCGAGTCCACGAGGACAACCGTACTTACGTGAGCGGGCAAGTCCATCTCGAGTCGAGGATGTTTTGATGGCCTTTCCGACTCCAAGGACCCGGGACGGGAATCGGGGCTATGCGACCTGGCCCTCGAGGAACCAGGAGCGTCCACCGATCCCGCCCTCGCGGGTTTCTTCTTCCGATGATGCTCCCGGGTAGGAGACCCCCTTTCAGAGGAACTCCGACGATGCTCAGGACCAGAGTCCCGAGACGTCGAAGCCTCTGACGAGGTCCGAGCCCGGCCAGAGTCAGAGAAGATACGTTCCCGCTGGTGCTGCCGACTCCTCAATGCTTTTGAGGACATTTTGCCGCACGGCGTGCAGATCATGGGGTCATGATCTGGGCCGAGGCAGCGGAGGCAGAAGTCATGAGTGTCTGTAAGAGACATAGGTTTCTTACAGAGGTCACACTTTTTGAAACCACTGGCCGCCATCGGGGGAAAAAGGGCCCCTGCGAGGTCGAACGACCGGGGAGCCAGGGAAAAAAAAAGGAAAAAAGTGCGAAATCTGTCACGAAGGACAAAAAAACGAAAAATAAAGGACGGACTCGTAACCGGCGTCGCGAGTCCGGGCGGGAAAAGAACCGGCGTCGAACCGAAGAAAAAAAGATAAAAATATAGGAAAATCAACTTTTCTGCGGGGATTCACAGGCAACGTCTGTAGGGCTCCGCGGAAAAAAGAAGACTGAGCAAGATGGCACCCTTGGGCGGGAAGAGGACCGCGCATGCGTGCTGCAATTCCCAAAGGCTTTCTTTGAAAGCTGGGGAAAATTGCTCCGCGAGGGCTCCGTCGGCGCCGACGTCACCCATATGTGAGGACTGACTTCCTGCTTGGTCCTGGAGAATTAACCTTTAGTAAACATGCCCCTTAGATAGTTCATTTTATAGCTTGCATATGTAAATTTGTGCTGTCCCAAACTCCACTCCTGTGCATGCCCGCACTGAAAGTACACACTATAGGACTTAACATGCATGCTTACAGAATTAGTGGCTGCCTAATGTGTAAACGTACCTGACCATTTGCATGCATAAGGAGTCTGCCGCGGACCAGTCTCGGTCCCCAGATACCATCCTCGTCGAGGATTCCCCTTTGGGGGAGCTGGCACCGGACCTGAGTCCTTCGGTGCCCGCATCGAAAGCTATGGACCCTTCTGGCCTGGAGTCCAGAACGGTGGCCCTGGAGCACAGCTTGTTTACCTTCATGGACCAGCAGCAGGCGCTGTTGTCCAGTACCACCAGTTCATCCACCCCAACCACCGGGCTGTCGACATTGAAGACGTCCCCAGAGGCTGAGTTGATCCTTGAGGTCCTTTGGCCTCGAGTCGATTCTTGGATGAGGTCTCAATCCGAGTCCTGCTCGACAGGACCACAATCATCCCTGGCAAGTGTGCCGGGCACTGGCCGCAGAGCTTTGGGAGTCCTGAGGCCCACGGAGCAGCCCTCCTATGAGTCCCCGACAGACTACTCTGAATGGGAGATGGAGGACGAGAAGCCCCCTGATATCCGTCGCCACCACAACGTCCCATCAGACTCTTCCCATCTGGGAGCTTTGACAGTGGTCCCCACTGGAGGATATGGGCTTCCTTGATTTTGTCAAGGATATGTCTAAGGTCCTGGCGTTTCCTACAGAGTCGGAGGAGGACCCTTGGGTGGATGAGTTGGAAATCTTCCAGTATGAGGCTCCTCCGTGGGAATCAGTCATGGTGTCCATCCTTCCCATCCTGGAACAGCTGATGCTCCATTTATGGGAGACACCGGCGTTGGTGCCAGTGGTTAGCAAACTGCTCGACTCGATGTATCGAGTCTGCCGTAGCCTTGGCTTCCAGAAATCACAACTGCCGCATAACTTCATAGTAGTGTAGTCGGCCATGCGTCGGCTGAAAAGCCAGAAGACACACTCCTCGGTGCCCCTCGCAGGGAGGCCCACAACTTGGACGCCCTTGGCAGAAAGTGTTACCAGGGCTCGATGCTCATTAGCCACATCCAGGCCTACCAGCTGTACATGGGCATTTACCTGAGAGACCTGGCGAAGGAACTCGCCAAGTTCTCAGCTGGTCTCTCCGAGGGAACCCCTGCAGTGGTTCAAGAACCTGGCCAAGGCACTCTGAGTGCTCCAAGTTCATGTCTCGAGCAGCCTATGACTGGTTCGAATCAGCGGCTCGAGTAGTGATAGCGGGCATCGGTGCATGATGCCAAGCTTGGCTACAGTCGTCCAACCTTGAGCAGTGGGTTCAGGACAAAGTGGTCGCTGTCCCATGCCAAGGAAAGAACCTCTTTGTCAAACCCATGACCGACAAGGCGGCCAATCTGCAGACCGAGTTCATGATGAGGACAAAGCTCTCAAAAAAGACTACTGCCCCTCTCCGACAGAAGGGGCTCATGTAAAAAGTTCTTCTACCCGAGGAAAAGGGCTGCTTACAGAAACTACCCATCTTTTCAGGCCTCCCCAGTTCCCCAACAGGGTCAGCAGGCCAAGTGACATGGGCAGGGCCCTTGTAAGCAGAAGGCTCCAAAACCCCAGGCACTGGCTCCAGCCCAGCCAGGGGGGAGTTTTTGACTCCTTGAGCATAGCCTCTCTATCCCAAGGAGATCAGTAGCCCACAGGGGGACGTCTGGCCTGCTATACCCAGAGATGGTTGACCATCACTACCAATTCCTGGGCACTTTGGGTGGTCAGGGAGGGTTACCACCTCCACCTGAGACAGACGCCTCCCCCTTATTTTCCGGGAGAGTTCCTCAGGTCTCCCCTCCACCGGGACCTTCTACTGTAGGAGTTGGCAGGTCTTCTTGAGGACAAAGCAGTAGAACCGGTGCCCCACCATCTCAAGGGCAAGGGGTTCTACTCCAGGTACTTCCTCATGCCAAAACGAACAGGGGGCCTAAGACCCCTCCTCGATCTGCGCAACCTCAACAAATTCCTGATGAGGGAGAAGTTCAAGATGCTCTCCTTGGAACATTGCTGCCTTACCTCCAGCAGGGAGATTGGCTATGCTCCTTAGACCTCAAGGGGCGAGAGGTTGGTATGCATGGTTCAGGAGAAAGATCTTGGTGTCATTATCTCTGATGATCTCAAGGTGGCAAAACAGTGCGACAAGGCGATGGCAAAAGCCAGGAGGATGTTGGGCTGCATACAAAGAGGGATTACCAGCAGAAAGGAAGAGGTACTTATGCCACTGTACAAGTCACTGGTGAGGCCTCACTTTGAATACTGTGTTCAGTTTTGAAGACCATATCTTGCAAAAGATGTAAAAAGACTGGAAACTGTTCAGAGGAAGGCGACCAAAATGATTTGGAGCCTGCATCAGAAGCCTTATGAGAAGAGAATTGAAGACCTAAATATGTACACTTTGGAGGCGAGGAGGGACAGAGGAGATATGATTCAGACCTTTAAATACTTAAAGAGAAATGATGAACAAACAAACCTCTTCCAAAGACGGGGCAGCTGTAAAACTAGAGGGCATAACATGAAGCTGCAAGGTGGTAAATTGAAAGGCAATGTCAGGAAATATTTCTTAAAAAACTTATTGGTCTGTTACACAGAGGATTCAGCTATTGCAATACGTATCATCTATTCCTCCAATATGCCCAAGGCTATTTACGTAATTAGTTGTGGAATTTCCAAAAACTCTCTTTTCCACACATCTCACATTTGAGTTTGTGAACTGGGTCTCAGACTTCATCAGTACATGTTATGAGATTGGCTCCCCGCTGTACTACCTTTGCATCAACGACCACAGTTCATATTAGTTTTCATACACATGCATTCAAAACTTAATGTTGATTATCTCGATAATTTATTACTGTAGGCTATAAATGAATGCAATAAGTAGGAAAAACTTATCTTATAATTTAGCTTGTCACAATGTTTATCTTGACTTGCCCTGACGCCACCATTCGGCACCGCATTTGCATTTCACGTAAGTTTCATCAGGGGTTCAATGGAATACTATAAAAAAAACACACCTTCCATGTAATGCCAAAACGAGCAAAAAAACCCCACTTAGACATTTTCAGCAGTCTTACATATACCTTATGAAATTGCGGAGACAACTCCTGCTAGCGCTATCCAGCGTATGTGTTGTCGAGCTCATCAGCTTCAAAAAAACGCCGCGCATGCGGGGTAATATTAACCTCACCATTTAAACAGTTCCTGCTCTCGACCACATGACCCAGCCTATTTACCATTCAGAGACATGCCCCCCATTCTATAGCGTTGTTGAGACCCCCTGGGGATACTGTTCCTAAACGATATATCCAACGTTGTTCTCTAATAATGATTGTTCTAGGGTCTTGCCATTCTGTCCAGATGGTGGTAGTAAACGGAACTCACTCAGATGAAAGAAAGGTGATTACTGGTGTGCCCCTGGGATCGGTCCTGAGACCAGTACTGTTCAATGTATTTGTGAGCGATATTGCTGAAGGACTGAATGGAAAAGCCTACCTTTTTGCAGGTGACACAAAAATTTGCAACAGAGTGGATATTTATGAGAGAGTGGATAACATAAGGAAAGATCTAAAAACACTGGAAGAATGGTCCAATGCTTGGCAGTTAAGATTTAATGTGAAGAAGTTCAGTGTCATGCACTTGGGATACAGAAATCCAAGGGAATTGTATGCAATAGAAGGTGAAAAGTTGGTATGCACAGACCAGGAGAAGGAACTCGGAGAGATTTGTTTCTGAGGATCTCAAGGTGGCGAAACAGTGTGACAAAGCAGTGGCCAAAGCCAGAAGGATGTTGGGTTGCATACAGAGAGGAATTACCAGCAGAAAGGAGGAGGTACTGATGCTACTATACAAGTCGCTGGTGAGGCCTTACTTGGAATATTGTGTTCAGTTTTGGAGACCATATCTCACAAAGGATATGAAAAGACTGGAAATGGTTCAGAGAAAGGCAACCAAAATGATTTGAAGCCTGCGCCAGAAGACATATGAGAAGAGATTTGAAGACTTAAATATGTATATGCTAGAGGAGAGGAGGGACAGAGGAGATATGATTCAGACCTTTAAATACTTAAAGAGTATTAATGAACAAACAAATGTTTTTCAAAGATGGGGAAGATGTAAAACTAGAGGGCATAACATGAAACTGCAAGGGGGTAAACGGAAAGGCAACGTCAGGAAATACTTTTTCACTGAAAGGATGGTGGATGCTTGGAATGCCCTGCCAGTGGAATTGGTGAGGGCAAATATAGTGACTGAATTCAAAATGGCATGAGACAGACACAATTGATCTCTTTATAGCAACAGGATAAAATCAAAATAAGTTTAACTATCTCTTATATCTCAACAAATAGTGGTGATCTACATGGAGCGGTGGGCACACCCCTAAACAAAAGCATGTGGAGGGGTGACCTACATGGAGTGGCAGGTGCACCTATTATTGCCACCTTGCTGGGCAGACTAGATGGACTATCCTGGTCTTTATCTGCCATCATATACTATGTTACTATGTAAAATGGGCCTGCACATTAATGTAAAGAAGACAAAGATCCTGACAACAGGCAAAATCACTAAGTTTATCGTTGAAGGAGAAGAAATTGAAATGGACAACTTTAACCTACTTGGATCCACTATCCAGAAAGAAACAACAAGCAGCCAAGAAATCCGATGATGCATTGCTTTGGGCAGAATGCCTATGAAGAACCTAGACAAGATTCTCAAGGCCAGAGATGTTTCTCTCCATACAAAGATTTGACTTGTTCAAGCCATGGTATTTTCAATAAAATCATATGGATGCGAAAGTTGGATATTGAAAAAGATAGGAAGAAAATTGATGCCTTTGAATTATGATCCTGTCGACGAATACTTTGTATACCATAGACTGCCCAAGGAACAAACCAGTCAGTACTAGAGGAGATAAAACCTAAGCTTTCTTTAGAAGCTCAGATGACAAGACTTTCACTTTCATATTTTGGACATATCATGCAAAGAGAGAGATCATTAGAGAAAGACATCAGGCTTGGAAAGGTAGAGGGTCAACGCAAAAGAGGAAGGCCAGCAATGAGATGGATCGATACAATAACAGCAGCTATAAGTGCCACTCTGTCAACAATGAGCCGCCTGACTGAAAACTGAATACAGTTTAGGACAACTATCCAGAGGGTCGCCATGAGTCTACACCATCTCGGCGGCACTTAACAACAAAATGCTTCTCAATGAACTGCAAATAATTTGTTGTTAAGGGTTACTCACTTACAAATGAAAATGCCCCTCCCCCTCCCTTCCCCCCTCCCTCTCCCCCTCCCTCTTCCCTCCTTTTCCCACCTCCCCCTCCCCTCTCTCTCTCTCTCTCCTCCTCTTTTTTCTTTTCTTCTCCCTCTTTCTTTCTTTCTCTCTCTTTCAGTTTACATGAACATCTAAAAATTTCTCACCATTCATTAAGAAACATAGGGGTACCTTTTGAAATGATTTGAAAGACATGTTGTAGTGCAGCTGTTTCTTTCGATGTAAATATTACATGCTTGTATATGTATTAACATTAAAATACCATGTGTGCCATAAAGTAAAAACAAATTTGATGTCATTCAGATGGTTTTCATTTGCTTTAATGGCAGTACGGCAATCCTTGGGAATAATGGTATAACGTTGTTCGTAACACTCAGTTTTTTATATTTGTCGGTTGTAAGTAGCAAGATTTTGGACGTTCTTAAATGTGATTGCATAGATTGAAGTCTTGGTGAAGATAAGAAGCCTGCTTACAGTAAACAAGTGTGACTTTCTTGGCAAGCCTCATACATAATGGTTTCTTTAACAATTTGTTTGACATATAAAGATTTTGAATGGAAGATATATTTGTCAATCCCCTGGCAGTTATCCTCTAAAGTTGTGGCGCTAATATTTTATCCATATTTCCTATTAGATGATAACCACATATATTATACTATACATGGTCATTCCCCCATTTGATATGATACACACTACAGCGAGGCTCTCAAAGAACTATGTTCTTACATTCATATATCTTAGAGTTGGCTTGGCAATCCTTGTGGAAGTGTTTATGGATAACACAGGTACACTACCAAAAAACTGCCTCCAGTTTTGCAACTGATTCCTATAGATTTTGGGGTGCTGAATCCAGGAAAAATAGCCAAAATGTTCCATCACGTCACGTTTTCTTGCAAAATTAGATTTCTTACCCAGCTAAGGAATGTTCACATAATTTCTTTTTAGCCGACTGCAGTTTATTTTCTTGGCCCAAAATAGAGGTTGTAATGGTTAACTAACTAGAAACACTCCCTCATGATATTTTAGAGTGTTTTGTATTCATTTTATACATTAACAGGACAAATGGGAGGCGGGCGGCTAAATCCAGTACTCGCGCTGGCGCATGTTCTTTCCTGTTCGCCTCGCCTCGTTCGCTCGCTCAAACACGGTGGTTGCGACATGAACGTTCCTGTCAAATTTCAGTTTCTTGCAAGTTCATTATTACCTTTTGTTTGCTCAGTCGTAATCCAGCTTTATTCCGAAGCGGTTCACTACAGTTGTAGTTTGCAGTGCTGTGTATTTGTGATGGCTCACAGAGCCAGAGGTTGCATCAACTCTCCGGACAGTTTTTGTTTAATTTGTGGGGAATATACCGTGAAAAAGCGACAGAGGAACATTTCTGCATTTATTAAAAAAGTATATTTCGCCTATTTCGGTTTGAAGTTAGGCGATCAAGACAAACCGTGGGCTCCTCACAAAGTGTGCAAGACATGTGAGGAAGATCTACGCTTATGGATGAAAGGTAAAAAACAAGCATTTCGTTTCGGAATACCTATGATGTGGCGTGAACAAAGAGACCACAGCAGTGACTGCTATTTTTGCTCTTGCATTGTGAAGGGATACAACTTAAAAAATAAGAACGTAATAAGTTACCCCAACCTTCCCTCAGCAATTAGGCCTATGCCTCATAGCAACGAAGTACCTGTGCCTGAACCACCAAAATCTTTGGATCATATTTGTGTGGACGGTTCTGATCATGATGAGACTCATCAGATGGCTTTTCCCGATGAGTCCAGTACTTCCGAGTTTGAAACTGAACCAGATCCGAAACCTGAACTTTTCTCTCAAGCTGAATTGAATGATTTAGTCTGGGATTTAGGACTCCCAAAAGATGCTGCCCAACTGCTAGGTTCTCAGCTTAAACAGAAAAATCTATTGTCACCAGGAACAACTTTTTATTGGTACCGCAACCGTGAGACACAATTTTTGAAGTATTTCAGCAAAGAGGAAGATTTGGTATTTTGCAACGATATATACGGAGTGATGGAAAAGTTTAAACTCAAGTATGATCCTGCTGAATGGCGGCTGTTCATTGATTCGTCAAAAGACAGCACCTCTCCACATTAAGTTGGGTCTCATTAAGCAATTCATCAAGTCCCTTCCAAAAGATGGTGAGTGCTTTCGGTACCTTTGCTCAAAGTTCCCCCGACTTTCTGAAGCAAAGCTAAAGGAAGGAGTGTTTGTTGGCCCTGATATAAGGAAACTCATTTCAGATGGAGCATTCGCTGAAACGATGTCTGAGAAGGAAAAAGAAGCCTGGGATTCCTTCAAGGATGTTGTTCTCAAATTCTTGGGGAACAGGCGGGATGAGAACTATAAGGATATTGTTGCCAGGATGCTCAATGCCTTCAAAGAACAAGGCTATAACATGAGCCTGAAAGTCCATTTCTTGCACTCCCATGTGAACTACTTTCCCGAAAACTTGGGGGCGTACAGTGAAGAACAAGGTGAAAGGTTTCACCAGGACATCAAGGACGCAGAGAGATGGTACCAAGGAAGATGGAACACCACTATGATGGCTGATATCTGCTGGTTGCTGCTGCGGGAAACCCCAGATGAAAAATACGCCAAGCAGCGCACCAAGAGAAGCATTCGGGGGAAGAAGAAACGGGCCCACCTGGAGATTGATTGACCCAAGACTGACTTTAAAATCTAAACTGTGTTGACAAATATCGTGTTTTTACTAAACTTTGAAATAAAAATTTGCTAGTTATTACCACAGTGTCGGATCTCATTTATTAGAATTTTATTTTCACACCATCGGGTGTTTGTCTTCATGTATTGCAATGGTGCGGTTTGCGTTTTCTATTCTTACATACATACCTGTACAACATTTTTTGCACATTTCTTTGCTTTGCTTTGTGTCTAACCTCGCTCTTATATGCTCAATGTTTGTGCACATGTATGTGGCTGTTTTAAGTGCAGACAATTTTGCTACCATCACAGTGTGTTTTGTTGACATTACTCTATTCTTATGTGCTGCCTTGTTACAATTTTCTTTATTCTTATTTGAATAACTACTAAACAATTAGTATAAAGAATTCATCCAAGAAACTTTTATCTCGATCGCACTCAATCTGAAACGTTCACCTCAAACTGCTAACCCAATGTAGCAAAAAATCTGTACGTGATGGAGCAAATTGGTTACCAGATTTGGATTCAGCGCACCAAAAAACGTAAAAATCAATCGAAACATTAGAGGCAGTTTAAAAAAATTTTTTTTTAGTGTACCTGTGTAATGTGACAATGCTAGACATAACAATTACAGCGTCTTTTGTCCACATATATAATAATAATCTCATATCTTAATCTCATGTTATACCATATTATTATTTATTTATCATTGTTATTATTATTTATTGACAAAATGAGTATGTGAGTGGCTTTCACTTCTCTAGACATGCTGTCGTGTATTTTATCTTTTACATGTTATGATTAGTAATCACCATTTTATGTTTTTTAAACATTTTTAATGTTTTTGTATGTTTTATTATTATTAATATTTATGATTGCATTTTCTTGCGAGGTTTGTTTCCTCAAATAATCCCCCTGAAGAAGGCCTGTAGGCCGAAATGCATAGGGGTTAATAAAAGGGGTGTCAAAACCTGAATTCTTTTTCAGCCAGTCTTGGTACCTGCTCGTTTGTTCTCTTTGGTTAGAATCTTCATTTCCCAAATTCAAGTCACAGCTCAAGACCCATCTGTTCTGTAAACCCTTCGACCTCCCACCTTGACTTCCCCTAGTCCCCCCACCCCATCTTTACTCCTATCTACTCACCTACCTTTTTGTACATACCCTTTTCAGCCAGGGCCGGCCGGCCCACAAGCTAGGCAAACTAGGAGGTTGCCAAGGGTTGGAGGTCCCAGCAGGTGGCACAGTGACTCCAGACCTCCCCAAATTTTTTAAATCAGTCACCACTGCAGCAATGTTGTGGGCATTAAAGTGCCGTGTGCACATTTCCTCATGGCCTGTTGCTCATGAACCCTGCCCTTCTGATGCAACTTCTTGTCAGACGGGGCAGGAAGTTACATCGGAAGGGCAAGGGTCAGGAGTCACAAATTGTGAGGGCAAATGCACGCAGCACTTTAAAGCCCACAGCATTGTTGAAACGGACACCGATCTAAAATATTTTTTGGGGGATTGGGAGGTGTCAGGGGGCACTGTGCCACCCACTGGGACTGTCACCCATAGGCACTTTTAAGACCTGTGGTGCTTCTTCTCTCTTGAGGGATCGCCATGCTGCCCCTTCTCCCAGGTGAGATGACTGGGGGGGGGGGGCAGCACAGGGTGGTACAGTAGGCTTGCCTAGAGTGGCAAAAGCCCTTGGGCCGACCCTGCTTTCAGCCCTTCTGGTCCTCGGTATCCATGTGACCTATTTTACTTTCTTGTATTTTATTGGAGTTCTCTTTTCTTTTTCTTTTCTAAATGTCATATTTCATAACATTTTATTGTAAACTTCTCTGATGTTCCCTCAAAGGGCAGTATATCAAATTTTAATAAATGAAATGAAATGGTGGCATTCCAAAAGTGTACCACTTTTATAAAGGCAACAAAGGCACTTCTGTGAATTTAAAAGAGGCATCCAGAACTATTCCCAGCACAGCACAAATTCACACTTGCATCAAAGATGGTGTAAATGTGTGAGCAGGTATTCATATTTTATAATATATAAGTATACATTGCAACTCTGACACCATGAATGTCTACATCTGATGTACATATATTGTCACGGGCCCTCTTGGTGCACCTACCGGTGAGCTCAGGTATTGCACTAGACCCTAGTCTAACTGGCCTCCTGGTAGTTGTAGCTGCTGCCAGTTACACAAAAATAGTTGTGGACAACCGAATAAAGTAAATAGGGCTTTATTTCCCTTTCCCAGATAGGATATTCAAATATTTACAGAAACAAAACAAAACCCTTCTTGGGTAAAACAGAAAGAAACTGGAACATAAAAATAGCTTTCTTTCAGCTTCTTTAACAACAGAAAATGTACTTTAAACACAGACCTGTAGCCACCCAGAATAAGGCCTTTTCTTCACTTTGTCAGGCTGCTTATTCGTCTTTATCTGAGGGAGATTATATTATCTGCCAAAGAGAGGCTACATTCCATTTCTTCAATATTCCCTTCAATTATAGAAGATTCACATTGCATCGGCTCCTCAACCGGAATTAATCCCTCTGTACTTTCTCTCTGTGTGGGCTTAGCAAACAGTCCGTCCTGGCTGTGACGTCGTTCTTTTCCACTAAAGGAAAACTGTTTGTGATTACCACAATTACTCCTGTTTTGGTAATAGGAGCCTCCCCTCTGCTGACCTCTGTTTAGCAGGTTAAAGAATTCCCCTGTCCAACTATTAGGTGGAATTACTCCTGCTCTGAGCTCTGCTCTATTCAGGAACTTGGAACCAGCTGGAACTTCTGACGGCAGCCCTTTGGAAACTCTGGGTCTCACGTACCTTTCAGAGTGTGTTACTTCTTCAGGTAAAAAGCCTTTCCTTTGCTTATAAAAAGGGTACTGGAGTTTCTCTGCTCCCCTTAGGCTGGCTTTGGAGGGTTTCACAAACTGTCCCTTATCTCCAAGCTCTGAACTCCCCTTTTGTGCACCGGAATAAAACTTCCTGGCTTGTACCTTTTGTCTTCTATTTCTGCTCCGCTCTGGGCTGTTACATTCACTCTCACTGGCTGTGTCAAACTGTCTGTACCTTTCATTCAAGCATTCCTCGGACTCACTCAGACCTCCGTTCAAGCTTCCAATGGGGTATTCAGACACGCTCTCTTCACAGCTTCCCTCGTCCTCCTCATGCGTCCAGTTCCTTCTCTGGGTTTCTCTCCAGCTCCTATCCTGGCTCTTGGCCTTGCTCCTGGACTTAGTCCTGTTCTTGTTCTGGTTCCTAGTCTGCCTTACTGCTTGTGAGCTGGGTTTATCTAGGTATTTCCTAGCTGCACCACTCCCTAGCTGATTAGAGTCAGGTGAAAATCCCCTGGCTTCCCTATTGGCTGGGTGTGTCTCACAAGCTCGTGACCTCACTTGCTTACGTTGCCCATGGCAACTTTCCACCATGTGCTTTCTCAGAACGTTATTATTTCCTTGAGCTGCACTATCCTCTGTCTCCATAGGGGTCACTAATGAGTCAGCTCTGTGACAGATTCCCCCCCTTAAAATATTACGGGCTGCCCCAGTCTCAGATGGACAGCACGTAATACGCGATAGTGCATCCGCATTGCCGTGAGTTTTCCCTGCTGTATGCTGAACAGTGAAATTAAAAGCTTGTAGCGCTAGGTGCCACCTTGTTAATCTCGCGTTATTATTTCTCATTAAGTGTAGCCATTTTAACGGGGCATGATCCGTTACAAGTAAAAATTTCCTTCCCGTTAGATAAAAACGGAGTGCTTCAATGGCCCATTTTATGGCCAGGCATTCACGCTCGATCGTGGCGTAATTTTTCTCTGCCTTGGAGAGCTGCCTGCTGAGATAAGCTACCGGATGCTCGACCCCTTCAAAAACTTGGGACAGCACTGCCCCTAATCCCGTGTCCGACGCATCCGTTTGGACTATAAACGGCAGATTAAAGTCTATACCCCGCAGCACCGGGGTGCTACAGAGCTTCCCCTTTAAAGCCTCAAAACTGTTTCTGCCTCTGGGGTCCACTGTACGTGGTTGGGCGCATTTTTCTTTAACATGGCCGTGAAGACCATGCTCTCCTCCGCAAAACAGGGTATGAAACGGCGATAGTAGCCGAGTAACCCCAGAAAGCTTCGGACCTGCTTTTTCGTTGTAGGTCTAGGGAAATCCCTGACGCTTTCTATTTTGTTGGCTAAAGGTTTTACCAGCCCTCTACCTATCATATGGCCTAAATATTTGGCCTCTTCTGTGGCAAACAAGCATTTTTCCGGGTTGAGGCTGAGGCCAGCCCTCCTTAGTGCTCTCAGCGCCGCTTCAACCCTAGCCAGATGTTGCACCCAGGTCGTGCTATATATGACTACGTCGTCCATATAAGCTAGGGCGTATTCGTGGTGAGGCCTCAAAACGTGGTCCAACCGCTGGCATGTGGCGGCTGCCCCATGTAAACCAAAGGGCATCCTTTTGAATTGGAACAGCCCAATCGGCGTGCTAAACGCTGTCTTGGGCTTAGATTCCCGTGTTAAGGGAATCTGCCAATATCCCTTACTTAGGTCGAGGGTGGTCAGATATTTAGCTTGCCCTAGGCGATCCAGAAGATCGTCTATACGTGGCATGGGATATGCATCGAACTGTGAAATTTCATTGACTTGCCTAAAGTCAATGCAGAACCTTAAGGTTCCATTGGGTTTCGGCACTAGTACGATTGGACTGGACCACGGGCTACGTGATTCTTCAATGATGCCAGTGGCCAGCATTTCTTTTACCTGTTTGATCACTTCTTGTTTGCGAGTCTCTGGCATTCTATAAGGCCGCTGCCGAATTACTCGTCCGGGGACTGTGATAATTTCATGGGCTACAAGGTGGGTCTCACCCGGTCGAGTTGTTAGCACATCCTTAAATTTCCCCAACATCTGTATTAATTCTTTCTGCTGCTGGGGCGACAGCTCGGTCCCTATCCTCGGGGTAGGTTGCTTTTCCCAGTCCTCAATCTGGGGGCCCAGATCCTCCTCGCTTCTTTCCTCACCTAAGGCTGTTAGGTTTTTAACCTCCCTTTCTCCTGTGGAGCCGAATCCCCCCGCCCCACGCTTCGTTGGTGGCAGTGAGGGTACTTCCTCCACTAAGGGGAACCCTACCCGTTCGCAAATCAACTGAGCGATACGGTCACCTGCATGTATTTTAAAGTCTTTACTCCCGAAATTAAATAGCAGGACTTTTAGGGGACCTCGATAATCCGGGTCAATGACCCCTGCGCCTACATCTAGCGAGTGTTTTACAGCTAGCCCTGACCGGGGTGCGATGCGCCCATAACATCCCTCCGGGATTTTTAGCTGGATCCCAGTATCTACCAGAGCTTGTCCCCCTTTCGTAACAAGGGCGTCTTCTACGCTAAAAAGATCATATCCCGCGGCTGCCGCTGTAGCCCTTGTTGGTCCCTTAGCCTGAGCATTAATTTTACAAAATTGCAATACGAATTTTGGTTTATCAGGTGCTGCTGCCCTGAGAGGGGGCTGCTTTTGGGAGTCTGTTTTATGCGGCTTCCCAAACAGGGGACTAGGAATGCTAGCCGCCAAGGCCTCAGCTCCTACTTCTACCGGTTGGCAGCGTGTGGGTGTAGGGGCTAGTACTTCCTGGAGACCTCTCTCTATTTCATGACAGACGGGTGCCCAATCCCTCCCGAGGACAACAGCATAGGGTAATTTGGGTACTACTGCTATTAATATTTTCCGAGAGACCCCAAAACCCTTTATGTCAACTTCATGCAAGGGATAATGGGATGCCTCTCCGTGTACGCAGCGTATGCGTACCTGGCCCGCTACTTGATTTGGGGCCGCCAACGACTGGTTCTCTATGGTTTCCCACAGTCTTTGAGAAACCATACTCTGGTCGGCTCCCGAATCCAGTAACGCCATGGCCTCTACCCCCTCCACCTGAACCATCTGGAGAAATTCCTCCGGTATTTGACTGTCATCCCCTGTTACCAAGACAGTTTTCACTCTACAATTTCTCTGGTAGTGGCCTACCTTTCCACACTTATAGCAATTTTTATCACCAATCACATTATCAACAGTGTCATCAGGCTTATCTCTCTTATACATTACAACTCTATCCCCCTTTCTCACTTTACCAGGATTTTCCTTGCCATGTATTTTTACCTCGCCCAATCCAGAGGTATCAGCTCTTCTGGCCTCATAGTATACTTCGGCCATATTAGCTGCCTCCTCAGGATCACGGCAATCCTGTAATGTGAGGAAGGTCCTTAACTCTGGTGACACAGAATACATAAATTGTTCCATTATGATATCATTCATAAGGGATTCTACAGATCTCCCTTCGGGGTTGAGCCACTTATATGCAAGGCTTTTCAGCCTTTGGTATAAGGCCCTGGGAGTCTCCCTATTCTGTATTTTCGCCTCCCTGAATAGGTGTTGATAATGCCTGGATGTAAGGCCTAGCCTATCCTTTATGGCTTTTTTAATCTCCACATAATTAGTGGCTAAAGCAGCAGGCATTCCCTTAAATGCTGCCAGAGCTTCTCCGGTTAAGGTCATAGCAAAACGCATGGCCCACTGCTCTGACGGCCATTTGAGGGTCTCTGCAATCCTCTCAAATGATTCTATGTAATCATCTATATCATTGTACTGAGTGAGCTGTCTCACAGACAAATTAGCACAATTGTTCAATGCTACTTGCGGCATTGCTGGCAAGTTTGCTGCATCATTGTCCTGCGGCTTCCTGACAAGAACCTCCAACGCTTCCATCAAAGGTCGCTGTTGCTCCCTCATAGCGTCCATGTACTGTCCTTGTATCTGCTGCATAAGCTCTGCTTATCTGTCCCATTGCGCTTGCATCCATTGATGTACGTCTTGTGGATCCATCACTCTCTGGAGCTGAACACCTGCAAAGAGAAAAACAAGCACACCAAGTGCGGCACTACTTTTTGCCTATTCCCTGCCTAGGAATAGCGCTCCCCTTTCTCACTTATCCTTCTACCTTTCCCACCCAGATCACTTTTACCTGAGTTTTCTGGTAGATTCCAGCGTGTGAGAAAGTTTCTTGGCTTTTCTTTTCTGGCCGACCTGCCAGCGAAATTCTCCTCTAGGTAGTGCTTCTGCAAGGTCACCTGTTCCTCCAGCGATGTTTATCCTTTATCTTTGTCTTTGCTTCTTCTTTTATCTTCCAGAAGAAGTCACGTGGTATTCCAAAAAAAAATCCTAAAACACTACGCCATTATGTCACGGGCCCTCTTGGTGCACCTACCGGTGAGCTCAGGTATTGCACTAGACCCTAGTGTAACTGGCCTCCTGGTAGTTGTAGCTGCTGCCAGTTACACAAAAATAGTTGTGGACAACCGAATAAGGTAAATAGGGCTTTATTTCCCTTTCCCAGATAGGATATTCAAATATTTACAGAAACAAAACAAAACCCTTCTTGGGTAAAACAGAAAGAAACTGGAACATAAAAATAGCTTTCTTTCAGCTTCTTTAACAACAGAAAATGTACTTTAAACACAGACCTGTAGCCACCCAGAATAAGGCCTTTTCTTCACTTTGTCAGGCTGCTTATTCGTCTTTATCTGAGGGAGATTATATTATCTGCCAAAGAGAGGCTACATTCCATTTCTTCAATATTCCCTTCAATTATAGAAGATTCACATTGCATCGGCTCCTCAACCGGAATTAATCCCTCTGTACTTTCTCTCTGTGTGGGCTTAGCAAACAGTCCGTCCTGGCTGTGACGTCGTTCTTTTCCACTAAAGGAAAACTGTTTGTGATTACCACAATTACTCCTGTTTTGGTAATAGGAGCCTCCCCTCTGCTGACCTCTGTTTAGCAGGTTAAAGAATTCCCCTGTCCAACTATTAGGTGGAATTACTCCTGCTCTGAGCTCTGCTCTATTCAGGAACTTGGAACCAGCTGGAACTTCTGACGGCAGCCCTTTGGAAACTCTGGGTCTCACGTACCTTTCAGAGTGTGTTACTTCTTCAGGTAAAAAGCCTTTCCTTTGCTTATAAAAAGGGTACTGGAGTTTCTCTGCTCCCCTTAGGCTGGCTTTGGAGGGTTTCACAAACTGTCCCTTATCTCCAAGCTCTGAACTCCCCTTTTGTGCACCGGAATAAAACTTCCTGGCTTGTACCTTTTGTCTTCTATTTCTGCTCCGCTCTGGGCTGTTACATTCACTCTCACTGGCTGTGTCAAACTGTCTGTACCTTTCATTCAAGCATTCCTCGGACTCACTCAGACCTCCGTTCAAGCTTCCAATGGGGTATTCAGACACGCTCTCTTCACAGCTTCCCTCGTCCTCCTCATGCGTCCAGTTCCTTCTCTGGGTTTCTCTCCAGCTCCTATCCTGGTTCTTGGCCTTGCTCCTGGACTTAGTCCTGTTCTTGTTCTGGTTCCTAGTCTGCCTTACTGCTTGTGAGCTGGGTTTATCTAGGTATTTCCTAGCTGCACCACTCCCTAGCTGATTAGAGTCAGGTGAAAATCCCCTGGCTTCCCTATTGGCTGGGTGTGTCTCCCAAGCTCGTGACCTCACTTGCTTACGTTGCCCATGGCAACTTTCCATCATGTGCTTTCTCAGAACGTTATTATTTCCTTGAGCTGCACTATCCTCTGTCTCCATAGGGGTCACTAATGAGTCAGCTCTGTGACAATATCCATGCACCATCTTGTCAGCATGTGTATTTATACATGCATAGTCAGTCCTGCGAGTGGAGGAGTAGCCTAGTGGTTAGAACACTGACTTGGTAACCAAGCAACCAGGGTTCAATTCCCACTAGCACTCCTTGTGGCCTTTGGGCAAGTCACTTAACCCTCCATTGCCTCGGAAGAAAGGCCTGGCAATCTACTTCCGGTGACACTGCAGTCAGTCATGCAGTTTTATAAGAGCCCTTTTCCATGTGCAAAACATGCTTTGCAGGTTGTAACTTTAATACAATAACTCCTTACATAGCTAATAACATGAATATCTAAAGATGGAACAAACATTTTGTTTCCTCTCATTAACCTTGAGCTGATCAAATTTGTCAAGTAGGCCTTGGTAAACAGTACATAAGAAGTGCCACACTGGGTCAGACCAAGGTCCATCAAGCCCAGTATCCTGCTCCAGTAGTGGCCAATCCAGGTCACAAGTATCTGGCAAGTTCCCAAATGGCACACAGGTTTCACAATGCTTGTCTCAGGGTAAGCAGTGGATTTTCCAGGTCCTCTTTAATAATGGTTTAAGGACCCTTCCTCCAGGAACTTGTCCAAACCTTTTTTAAACTCAGCTATACTAACAGCTTTTACTACATCCTCGGGTAACAAATTCCAGTTTGATTATGTGTTAAGTAAAAAAAATATTTTCTCTTATTAGTCTTAAATGGATTACATTGTAGCTTCATTGCATGTCCCCTAGTCTTTCTACTTTTAGATGGCATAAACAATCAATCTACATTTACCCGTTCCACTCCAATCATTAATTTATAAACCTCTATCATAACTTCCCTCAGCTGTCTTTTCCCTCTTGGCGAAATTAAAGAGTCATGAGATTGGAGTCAGTGTAGTATTGTAGATCAGGAACTGGTTAAAAGATAGAAAGCAGAGAGTAGGTCTAAATGACCAATTTTCTCAGTGGAGAATGCTGAATAGTGGAGTACCCCAAGGATCTGTGCTGGGCTCGCTGCTTTTTAACATATTCCTAAATGATCTGGAAAAGGAAATAACGAGTGAAGTGTTCAAATTTGCAGATGACAAAAAATTATTCAAAACTGTTAAAACACAAGAGGATTGTGAAAAATTGCAAGAGAACCTTGATAAATTAGAAGACTGGAAGTCCAAATATCAGATGATATTTAATGTGGACAAGTGCAAAGTTATGCACCTAGGAAAGAACAACCCAAATTTTGGTTACACGATTCAAGGTACCACTTAGAAACCACCACCCAGAAAAAAGATTGAGACGTCATTGTGGATAATACGTTGAAACCCTTTGCCAGTGCAGAGTGGTGGCCAAGAAAACAAATAAAATGCTAGGAATCATAAGGAAAGGAATAGAGAATAAAACCAAGGATATTATAACGTCTCTGTATCATTCCATGGTGCGACTGCTCCTTGGATATTGAGTGCAATTCTGGTCGCCATATCTTAAAAAGAATATAGCAGACTTAGAATAGGTACAGAGAACAGCCACCAAAATGGTAAAGGGGAAGGAAGGATACCCCAGTGAGTAGAGGCTTAAAAGATTAGGGCTCTTCAACTTGGAAAAGAGATGGCTGAGGGGGGATAAGATAGAAGTCTATAAATGAATGGAGTGTAATGGGTAAACGTAGATTGGTTGTTTATGCAATCAAAAAGAAGAGGACAGTCAATGAAGCTACAATGTAATGCATTTAAGACTAATAAGAGAAAATAATTTTTTTACTCAATGTATAAGCAAACTCTGGAATTTGTTATCAGAGGATATAGTAAAAGCTGTCCAGGATGAGCATTATGGAACCTGTGTGTCTTTTTGGAACCCGCCACATACTTGTGATCTGGATTGGCCACAATTGGAAACAGGACACTGGGCTTGATGGACCTTGGTCTGATCCACTATGTCATTTCTTATGTTCCAGATTAAAGAGCCCTAACCTTTTTAGCCTCTCCTCATAGGGTTATCCTTCCATCCCCTTTACCATTTTGTTGGCTCTTCTCTGTATTTTTTCTAATTCTACTATATCCTTTTTAAGATATGGCGACCAGAAGTGCACACAATATTCAAGGTGCAGTTGCACCATGGAACAATTCAGAGGAATTATAATATCCTTGGTTTTATTCTCTATTCCTTTCCTTATGATTTCTAGCATCCTATTTGCTTTCTTGGCCGCCGCTGCACACTGGATAGAGGGTTTCAACATATTATCTATGATGATGCCTAAATCTTTTTCCTGGGTGGTGGTTCCTCATGTGAAACCTTGCATCATGTAACCATAGTTTGGGTTGATCTTTCCTAAATGCATAATTATGCACGTGTCCACATTCAATTTTATCTGCCATTTGGACATCCAGTCTTCCACTTTATCAAGATCCTCTTGCAATTTTTCACAGTCCTCTTCTGTTTTAACAACTTTGAATAATTTTGTGTAATTTGCAAATTTGATCATCTCACTTGTTATTTCTATTTCCAGGTCATTTATGAATATACTAAAAAGCAATGGGCCCAGCACAGATCCCTGGGGTACTCCACTGTTCACCTTTCTCCTTTGAGAAAATTTACCATTTAGCCCTACTCTCTGCTTTCTATCTTTTAACCAGTTCCTGATCCACAGTAGTACACTGCCTCCAATCCCATGACTTTTTAATTTCGCCAAGAGTCTCTCATGAGGGACCTTGTCAAAGGCTTTCTGAAAATCCAGATATACTATATCAAGCGGCTCACCTTTGTCTACTTGTTTATTCAGACCGTAAAAAAAATATTACAGATTAATAAGAAAAGTCTTTCCTTGGATAAATCCATGTTGGCTTTCTCTAATTAAACCATGACTATCTACATGTTCAGTAATTGTATTATTTATAATAGATTTTACCATTTTTCTCAATACTGATGTCAGGCTCACCAGTCTTTAGTTTCCTGGATCACCTCTGGAACCCTTTCAAAAAACTGGTGTTACATTGGCCATTCTCCAAGCTTCCAGTACTACAGATGATTTTAATGATAGTTCACAGATTACTAATAATAGGTCTGCAAACTTATATTTCAGTTTTTTCAAAACCCTTGTATGTATACCATCTGGTCCAGGTGATGTGTTACTTTTCAGTTTATCAAATATTTGTAATACATCTTCCCGGTTTATCAATATTTCTTTCAATTCTTCCATTATATCACCTTAAAATATCATTTGAGGCATGAGTAACTTCCCTACATCTTCTTCAGTAAAGACCAAAGCAAGGAATTTATTTAGTCTCTGCTATAGCCTTGTCCTCCCTTAATGCCCCTTTTACCCCTCTATCATCCAATGGTCCAACAGATTCTCTCACTGGGCTTTTGCTATGAATGTACATGAAAAAAATTTTATTATGTGTTTTTGCTTCCACGGCAAGCTTTTTTTCAAATTCTCTTTTTGCCTGCCTTATCAATGCCTTGCATTTAACTTCCCAATGCTTATGTTGTTTCCATTTTCATCATTTGGCTCCTTTTTTCCATTTCCTGAAAAATGCTTTTTTGGCTACAAAATCCTCTCTGACCTCGCCTTTAAACCATATTGGCAATTTTTTGTCTTCCTTCCATGAAATGCATCTGGTCTGGGCCTGTATGCAGGACAGACTGCCCAAACTCCATTGTGCAGAGTTACTGAGGGTGACGCAGATAGGTGCACAGGTGGTGCTCTCTTCAATCCTCCTGTTGAGGGTATAGGCCAAGGCAGAGAAGCTCACTTCCTAGAGATGAATGCATGCCTGTGTAGGTGGTGTCATCAAGAATGTTTTGGTTTGTTGGACCATGGGATGATTTTCCAAGGGCTGCAGAGCAGAGACGGTGTCCACCTATCCCAGAAGGTTAATAGAAACATGATGGCAGAAAAAGACCACATGGCCTAACTAGTCTGCCCTTCTATATTGACTACTATAATAGTCTCATCTTTTTCCTTAGAGATCTTCTGTGTTTGTCCCATGCTTTTTTATTTATTTATTTATATTCTCTTATATACCGCACTATTCAGCATCAGCGCGGTTCACATAGAACAAAAATCTCAGTACAGTCAACATGCATGAGTTTACAGATAACATGGGAAGGAACTTGGATAACAAGGGTAATTATTTACAATCTATTTACAAGGATAACACTACTGCATAGGTACCTGTTACTAGGAGCGGTTACTAAGAATATAATCTTTACTTATAGAGAATCAGTCCTGGCGTGTTATTGAGACACCAAGGAATTGTATTAATGGGTGGAATCACTGAGGTCTATTTTTGAACTCAAATACTGTCCTCATCTCTACTACCTCTACTGGGAGACTATTTCCTGCATCTACCACTCTATCCATAAAAAAATATTTCCGCATATTACTCTTGAATCTATCCCTTCACCCTCATCCTATGTCCCCTCATAGCAGAGCTTGCTTTCAATTGAAAGAGGTTTTCCTCCTGTGCATTTATGCCATGAAGATGTTTAAACATCTCTATCATACCTCCTCTATCCTGCCTTTCTTCTAAAGTATACATATTAAGATCCTTAAGTTTGTCCTCATATACTTTATAACAAAGACCACTAACCACTTTAGTAGCTACCCTCTGCACCGACTCCAACCTGTTTATATCCTTTTGAAGGTGTAGTCTCCATAACTTCACACAATACTCCAAATGAGATCGCACCAAAGACTTATACAGAGGCACTATCACCTCCTTTTTTCTGGGGCCATTCCTTTCCCTATGTACCCAAGCATCCTTCTAGCTTTCACCGTCGCCTTTTTCTACCTGTTTAGCTACTTTTTTAAAAATTCTTTATTTATGTTTTCAGGCAAATTACAACAAAAAAACAAAAAGTCACAATTAAAGTAATACATCCCTTTGAACATAAGAGCAAGAAACAAAAGCCTTAAACAGTCTATCCCAACACCAACCCTTCCCTCATCATGCAATCATCTTAGAAAGGGACTAGAAAAAAGGAAGAAGAGGCTTACAAGGGCTACGGCACCACTAAAACTGCCCTATACTGTGTGCAAACATGATTGATTGATTAATTACCCCTTAGTTCACAACATATTATGCTTTTGATATATAACCATATAAGAGTTTCCATTTAAGCAAGGTAGAAGGCATAGTAATTGTACCATAACATGGCATCTGCTCATATTTACAACATAAACGATTCCATCATGTGTGCCAGCTAAGATCTGCTGTATGTTTCCAAATGGCAATTACGCGATGCAGCCCTACTCCCATCATAAAGTCAAATAGGAAATGACAATCCCTCTGTAACGACGAGATGCCAGTTGTTGACCGGAAAATTATAATAGACCAAGAGAGAATGGCCCTGAATCCCAAGACCTCTTAGATTCAGTTCCAAATTGAAATCCAGTAGGACTGAACATTAGGGCAATCATAGACCACATGCCCTAAAGTGCCAACATCCCTTTGACAAGACCAACACAAATTTCCAATTGACATCCCACTTGGAAACCTTTATCGGGGTAAAATGAGCTCTGTGTGCAAAGAAATAAAGTATATTCTTTATCAACAGGATGCTGCAACCGCCATATGTCTACCAGGCCTAATTCTTGTATTAGTGACAAAAGAACAGGGTGTGCTTTGGGAACCTTATTAGTTCTCACAGGACTCCTGTCTACCAAGGGGTCTAACGTGAGGTTGAAGTCTCCCCCCATAATAGTCGAGTATCTGGACACCTCTTTTGCCAAAGCTGCCATGGAACTAAAGAAAGTAGGGCAGTCTATATTGGGGGCATAGATATTGATTAAGGCCATTTCAGTGGATCCTATCTTAATGACAACCATTGGCCAGCGCCCTTCAGTATCAGATCTGGTTTGCAGCACAGTAGGGGATAAAGATTTCCTTACTAGAATGGTTACCCTGTTTTTTTTATGATTAGCAGTTGAGAAAGCCACAAGTGAAAAGGGTTTCATATCTAATTTTAAAGATTCCTTTACATTCAAATGTGTCTCTTGCAGAAATAGGATGTCAGCACACTCCTTGCACCCATATAAAAATATCTTTTTTCTCTTAATGGGATTGTTGATGCCCTTAACATTCAGTGAGACTATCTTAAAGGAAGACATAGTGCCAGTATAGCACACTGTGATAAACAAATGTTACAGAAACATACCAAGTTGTAACTTATGATTTTATATTGTTAATCCACATCTTTAAAGCACCCAGAATTGAAGCAGCATTAATAGCCCAAGGAAAAGAACACAAGCAGAAATACCACCGCTTGGCCATAGCCCTTATAGAAGATCACCCAAAAAACCCCAACACATAATTCTAAACACCAAAAGCCACCAAAACCCAGGGGGGCTATTACCGAACTCTAAACTTAGTGGGTGAACCCAAAGGGACAAGACAGGCACGGAGGGTATAACTAACTAATTCACTTCAACTCCTCTGTCAAGTAAAGCTTCTTGTACTGACCACTACGCACAATGAGAATAACATCCCCAAATGCCGAGGCTCTAAAACACTACAGCAAATGGCCCCTCCCAATACATTGTATGGTTGCTAAAGGCTACATGTAGATAATGAGGGCCATTTTGCTTTTCAATGCCCTGACGCCCTCCAATCCAACCCAAACACCACAGATTTCAAGAAACACAAAAGAAAGAAAGAAAAGAACAAAAGAGAAGGATAGTGTGACCAGAGCAATACCCTGGAGTTACCCCGAGAGAGCCATATTGAATATCAACTCTGCATGATTCAAGTCACAACATCACAACCTCAGATTCAGTCAAAACACTCATATAAGAGAGAATTGGAGTACTCTGCAAGCTTATGTCCACCGCTGATTGCAAGGCAAGGTTTTTACCGCATCAGCACAAGTTCTTTGTCTTCTAAAAAGGCATGCAACTCCCCTGGATCGTCGAAAGTCCTAGTTTGGTTATGCAGCATGACTCTCATGCCGGCAGGATAAAGCAGCCCGAAACAGGCCTGCACCTGCAACAAGCATGGACGCAGCGCCAAGAACTTTTCCTCCAGTCTACTGTCGCTTTTGCGAAGTCTGGAAAAAAGAGGAGTTTATGCCCTTGATATTCTAATGGAGAGTGCAATCTGGCTGCTTCCATTATTTGTGTGACTTGTTGAAATCGTAAAACTTTTAGAATGATTGGGCTTGGATGCTTGCCCGAGACCACAAACTGAGTAGGCACTCAATGGGCGCACTCGATCTCAAAAGGCATAGCAAACTTCACATTCAGCACACCTGGGATCGTAGACTGCAAAAAGGCCAACATATCTGAACCTTCAGCTCCTTCGGGAACTCCCAGGATCCTAATGTTGTTTCTTCGTGCACGGTTGTTACCATCTTCCAAATCTCTTTGCAGTGACCGGATCAGCTTTGCTTGCTTCTCAACAGCCCTGAACCGCTCCCCGTGTGTTGCCCCCACGTTGTTCACCTTCTCCAATCTCACCATAATCGACTCCAGACTGCTTTTTAAGGCATTAATATTCTCTTGCATTGTGTTCAGTGAGTCTCCATTTGATTTGACCATGTCTTTAACAGCACGGATCTCAGGGAGAAGTTCCTGCAAGGCCTCAGGACAATCTCAGATGACCGCCATTTTGTGAGGTGAGAGAGGCTCCATTTTAGTTCGCTTTGCACTGGCATTTTGTGTTCCTTGGGAATCCAGACGTGTCGGTTTGGGGCCAGACATATCCAGAGTCGACTGCTTCCAAAATAGGTAGTATCTGCTCTATTAAAAGCAGCAGATGTCAAGATTCTTGACCTTACCCTCTGGAGCATAGCTCTCACATGTCCATCTTACCCAAAGTTAGGCTCTGCCCCCCTGTTTAGCTACTTTAAGATCGTCAGATACAATCATGCCCAAGTCCTGTTCTTTTGTGGACAGATGTACTTCCCTCCTTACACTGTACCGCTCTTTTGGATTTTCGCAGCCCAAATGTATGACCCTGCAGAAGATTGGCTAACCTACTTTAGCCTCTTCTGAGAAGTGCTAGCCTTACATAACTCCACTTTGGGCCTTTATTAATGTAGTCGTGACCAGAGTTAAATGATGTTACCTCAGACTTTCACTTCACAGAGGGCTATCTGCAAACAAACTGCGTCCCCCAGCTGCCTCCTTTGGGACCAAAGCTAAGAGAAATAAAATAAACCAAAAAGGATTCCTACAAACCACCCATATGTCACAGGTGTAGATGTTGCACATATACATTTTGAATTTTCTTTAAATAAATTCTTATCAGACACTTGAATTGACATTTAAAATATTTATTGCACAAGATGTTAAGTTAAATAAATATTCAATTGGAATATGACTAATTAAAAATGACCAATAAGTATAAATAGTCAGTTTAAGTAGAGTAAAGCATGATATGTTATTGCACAAGAATAATTAAAATATCAATAACAAATCCATCTCAAGATACTTTTCACTCTTAACAATAACTCTTGTTCCCTACAGGTAAACTCAGGATCAAGTAAGTGTAACTTTTAAAATAATCTTCTTCTTCTTTACAAATACACTTTTAACAGTTTTTCAAGAAGTGTCCCAAAAGACTCAATAGTGCTCACACAATGTTTCTCTTTAATGTCTCTTCACTAATTTTGTATTTCTTTTCCTTTTACAGGAAACACCACAAAGGTACCTCAGGATATAAAAACCCAGCAAGTTATGGCTATGAAAAACTCTTCAGTACTTCCCAAAATTAAATAAATAAATAAAACATGATTGTACCTCAGCACAATAAAAATAATTAGTCAGTGTTGGTAGCTACTTATCTTCCTGGCGCTCTCTTGCGATGAGGCCCATAGAATCTGGTCATGGTTCTGCTGGTTCTCAGATTCTGGTCTTGGAACTTCTGGATCTGGTCTGGTCTGTTTCTACTACTTACACTTTACAGACTCATGAAGAGAATCTACCTTCCTTATCAGTTGGGGTATATTATTTTTCTCTGAAAACATCAGAGACAACAGGACTTTAAAACTTCACTTGTCTCTAACTAATAAAAGAATAATTGATGTTCCCTGACTAACCCACCCTCTCATTCACACCACATTCATAAACCAAAACCAACCCTAAAAATACAAACCAACCCATTAAAGGATGGATTCAGATCCAAAATGACTCTCCCCTTTTACTTCTTTCCTCTGCCACTTAAATACTGTTCCTTAGGAACAGTTCCAGCTATTCTGCTTCTCCCAGTCAACCAGTTCAACTAAAATTCCAAGCTTCCTCCTTAAAGAAGAAAATAGTCTTCTTTACTCCTTTTAAAACATAATTCTGACTGAGAAAATGTATATTCTTCTTGAACAGTCAGACTAACAGTTGTCAGCTGCGCTGCCCTTCTGCACTGCACCTTACTTAAAGTAGCTCACAAACTCCAGTGGCAGAAAAATCTCTTTTTTTCAGGAAAAGGTAAAATTAATTCCCTTTCCTCTTAGTCACTATTAATTTCTCTCACCTCTAATTATATAGGTGCTAGCTTTATTTATTTGATTTTTCTATACTGCTTCTTCCAAAGATCAGGGGCAGTTTACAGATAACAGAACATTTTACATAGAACAATGGTTTAACTTTTTAGGAGTAACAAAACAGTTTAGGATATACATTTGGCTACAAATTTAGCCTATTACAGGACGATAATAAACTATGTACAAAATTTCAGGTTAGTAGAATTATATTGAGTTTGAGATTGCTGTAGGTGAGTGTAGTTCAGGGGTGTGTGTGGTCAGTGTTTGTGAGGACACTTTAAGCTTTTCTTTCTCCTCTATCCATCTATCTATCAGCAGAGTTTCTTAAAGACAGAATTTCTCATAAAGCAATATTCAAACTCTAGGAAACCCTTTTTCTTTAAAGGGAAAAATAAATCCAAACTTCAGAGACTGAACTACTCTCTCAGAGGTTTCCCTGAAGGATCAGCTCAGATTAGCTTCCAGAGATGACATACAGCTAAGCTTTCAGCCTTTCTATTGCTTGTTTTTTTTTTCCTAATATAGATTGTAACTGTTGGATATATGTTCATTTTTACTACTGCTATTGAGCATTTATATAGCACTACTAGTTGTACGCAACGCTGTAGAGACATGTAAGAGAGACAGTCCCTGCTCATCAGAGCTTACAATCTAGTTAAGACAAAACATACAGAGCAACAGTCTAGTTGGGGCAAGAAGCACAAACACGGCACTTATAATCTAGTCAAGACAAAATACAGAAGTCAAGATCTGAAGGCAACAGTGAAGAGGTGGGTTTTCAACCTGGATTTGAAGAGGGCTAGGGAGGGTGCCTGGCGTATAGACACAGGTAGATTGTTCCAGGCGTAAGGTGCAGCAAGGTGAAAGGAGCAAAGTCTGGAGTTAGCAGTACGAGTGGAGGGCTTAGCTAGAAGTAGTTTGTTAGAAGAGCGAAGTTCCTGAGAGGGGATTTAGGGAGAGATAAGAGATGAAAGGTACATTTTTAGGAATATTCTGACTGCCTACATTCCTTGCATAGCCTTTAAATCAGATATCTGAGTGTGCTTTCAGTTCATGTAAGACCTACTGGCCAGGGACACTTGTGATCAGGGGCGGCCCAAGGGGGGTGCGGGGCCATGTGCGGAGACTCAGTGCGGGGCCTCATTTGCATAAGGGGCCTTATTTGCATAAATATTTGCATAATGTTACCATACACTAACTTTTAGTAAACATGTCTCTTAATGAGTGTATGGATAAAGAAAGACTAAAAGATTTCTACATTACTATAATCCAGTGCCAACCGCCAGGCACATTAGGAACTACTACAAACGCTGCCCATTTAGAACCCATAGCAAACCCGCCGTATCCTGACAGCATTACCAGGACTCACAAAGCACCATACCCTACCTATCAAAAGGCAACACTGCAAATATTAAACCAATACATTTCAGAGAATACTGGGGGGGAAAGAGAACAAGTGGCAATGTCAAATAGGAATTACATAAACAGAATACATCAGCTCAGTTACACATGCAGAACATAGACCATCACCAAACAAGGAATCACAATTTAGAAACAGGAAGGCAATAATTAAACTGGGAACCCCAAAAGCCAAACTTGGAAGTACAACAACACTGTAGAAATAAAACTATAAATTAATTTCCTCTTGTACCAAACAAAGCACAGACGTTAATGATGCACATTTCCTAGAGGTTTCATATTCCAGTTAATAAATTCAAAATAAAGAGATAGTTCTACCTTTTGTGCATTTTTTTTCAGTTGCAATTGCTCCTGCCACTTTCTTCTGGTTTCTTCATGTTTTCTGCTAACTGTCCATCGTCTGCTGTCCATTTGTTCTTTCTTCTCTCTTCTAGTTTTTTTTTCCATTCTCTCTCTCTACATCTGCTTTAACATACTAATCTTTCTCCTTTTGCTCTTTCCTCATTCCTATTTCATCCACACAAATTTTACCCCTCCATCCTCAATCCCCACTTACTCTCCCAATACCAGGCCAATTGTAGATTTTTCATCCCTCCCACACAAAATATTTTTCCCCTCTCCATTTTACTCTCCCAGCCCCATCCCATTCTAATCCTCCCCCAACATCAGCTCCCTTCTAGTTCCAGTCTCACCCAGCATCCATTCCCTTCTAGTCCCTGCATCAGCCCATTTCCAGTCCTAGCCCACCATCAACCCATTTCCAGTCCTAGCTCCCCCATCCATTTTCAGTCTGAGTCCCTTCATCAGCTCATTTCCAATCCTAGCCCCCCATCAGCCCATTTCTAGTCATTTCCTAGCCCCATCATCAGCCCATGTCAAATCATAGCTCCCCTCCACTCAGTCCAATTCCAGTCCAAGCCCCCCCCCCAATGAGCCTACTTTCAGTTCTAGCCCCTCCATGAGTCCATTTCAATTCAAGCCCCCACCACAGCCCATTTCCAATCTTAGCTCCCCCCAACAGCCCATTTCCAGTCCTATCCTAGCTGCTCCATCAGCCCATTTTCAGTCCTAGCTCCCTTCCCTCACAGCCCATTTCCATTCCAAGCTCCCTCCCCATCAGCTATTTGCAGTTCAAGCCTCCCCTTCCACTCAGCCCATTTCCAGTCATAGCAGCCACCCAACCCATTACCAGTCCTAGCCCCCCATCAACCCACTTCCAGTCCTAACCCCCCATCACCCCATTTTCAGTTTAAGCCCCCCCTATAACCCATTACCAGTCCTAACCCCCCCATCAGCCCACTTCCAGTCTTAACCCCATCAGCCCATTGCCAGTCCTAAACCCCCCCCATCAGCCCACCTCAAGTCCTAACCCCACCCCCCAGCCCATTAGCAGTCCTAACCCACCCCCACCCCCCAGCCCATTAGCAGTCCTAACAACCCCCCCCAGCCCAGCCCAGCCCATTAGCAGTCCTAACAACCCCCCCAGCCCATTAGCAGTCCTAACAACCCAGCCCAGCCCATTAGCAGTCCTAACAACCCCCCCCCCAGCCCAGCCCAGCACATTAGCATTCCTAACAACCCCCCCCCCCAGCCCAGCCCATTAGCAGTCCTAACAACCCCCCCCCAGCCCAGCCCAGCCCAGCCCATTAGCAGTCCTAACAACCCCCCCCCCCAGCCCAGCCCAGCCCAGCCCATTAGCAGTCCTAACAACTCCCCCCCCCCCAGCCCAGCCCAGCCCAGGGAAAATTAAATAAACAGAAACCCGGTCTGCTGCCGCGGTCGGGGCCGCCGCGGCAGAATCGAGCGTGCCGCGGGGCCCCCCTGTGCACGGCAGAGCCTCCCCTCCCCTGTAGCAACTCTCTCTTTGGAGCTGAAGTCAGACGCGCCGGCTTGCAGAGCAGAGCGCGAGAGAAGAGTTTCTCCCTCGCTGCTCTGTTAAGCCCGCGGGGGCTGATGGGAACTTCCCATCAGCCCCCGCGGGCTTAACAGAGCAGCGAGGGAGAGAAACTCCTCCCTCGCGCTCTGCAAGCCGGCGCGTCTGACTTCAGCTCCAAAGAGAGAGCTGCTACAGGGGAGGGCAGGCTCTGCCGTGCACAGGGGGGCCCCGCGGCACGCTCGATTCTGCCGCGGCGGCCCCGACCGCGGCAGCAGACAGGTTTTTTTTTTTTTTTCAATTTTACTTTTCGAAAAGAATGTTTTTTGCGCGGGGCCCCCTGAAACGCGGGGCCCTGTGCAAAAAACATTCTCGCTCAATGGACGGGCCGGCCCTGCTTGTGATATATACCTACTTGGAATATAAGTGCTTAGATTTGCAGGGACCTGGTCTTTTATCATTTTAAAGTTACAGGGACCTTTGCACAGTAGGCAGATACACAGAAGTAAAAGTTCAGTTTGACTATTTCTGGTTCCATTGTTTGAATTGTCTGTTACAAGCCTGCACACAGGGTGCAGCTAATTGAATTACCTTACAGTCTGGCCACAAGTACCTGACCAACTCTAGTCTTCACAGCTTCCAGAGACTCCATACAGCTAAGCTTTCAGCCTTTCTATTGCCTGTTTTGTTTCCTAATATAGATTTTAATTGTTGGACATACGTTCATTTTAGGAATATTCTGACTGCCTACATTCCTTGCATAGCCTTTAAATCAGATATCTGAGTGTGCCCTCATTTCATATAAGGTCTACTTGCCAGGGACACTTAGGTTCCCACCCACCCCGGGGCTGTATTGCCTATAGTCGTCATATACGTTGACATCTGTCTTTTTTAATTAGGTGTTACACCCACCCTTTCTCCTTCTCCTAGGACCACTTAATCAGCATGTCGTGTATTCAGTGCAATAACTGTGATGCTTTCATTCTGAGAAGAATCATTTGGAACCTAAGAGCTTGCCCTATATGCCTCAAGTTAGCTGCCATACATAAAGAATTGACTATACTAAGAGAAGAACTAGCTGCAATGAAACACACCTCTTCTAGGATACAAACGGAACTAAGTCCACCACCGCTCCCACAAAGAATCAAACATCCCAGGAACAAATGGATCACAGTGGGCTCTGGTAGGTTGCGACCTGTAATGCAGAGACACCCTATATATCAAGAGATATCCCTGCATAATGCCTTCTCTGCCTTAGATAATGAGGATGCCCAATCCATGGCAACAGAAGGGCCCTTAAATGAGAGATTTGAATATAGAGAGAGAAGAGTCTCAGCGCAAAGCTAAAGGAAGTTTGTTCCAGCTATAAGGAGCAGCAAGGTGAAACGAACAAAGTCTGGAGTTAGCAGAGGAGGAAAAGGATAAAGAGAGAAGGAGACCAGAGGAGGAGCAAAGTTCATGGGGGGGGGGTGAGGAGAGAGGAGAGGTAGTGGGAGCAGAGGAGCAAAGTTCATGAGGGGAGGGGGTGTAAGGAGAGAAGAGAGGTAGTGGGAGGCAGAAGAATGAATACATTTGTAAGCTAAAAAAAGTTTATAATGGATACAGAAACAAAAGGGGAGCCAGTGAAGTGACTTAAAAGAGAGGTAATATGAGAGTAGCAGGGTTGATGAAGGATTAAACGAGCAGCAGAGTTTTGAATAGATTGAAGAGGAGAAAGATGACACTGAGGGAGACCGGCAAGAAGAAAGTTAGAGTAGTCAAGATGAAAAGTAACTAGAGAACGAACCAAAGTTTTAGTAGTATTTTCAGAGAGGAAAGGGTGAATTTTACTAATGTTATAGAGAAAGAAATGGCAGGTTTTAGCAATCTGATGAATGTGAGGGGAAAACGAGAGAGAGGAATTAAAGAAGACCAAGATTGAGGGCTGAGGAAACAGGAAGAATAAGAATATTATTGACAGAAATAGAGAAAGGTGGGAGGGTTTAGTGGGAAAGATGAGAAATTCAATTTTAGCCATATTCAATTTCAGACAGCAGTTAGACATCCAGGCAGCAATGTCAGATAAGGAAGCAGAGATGAGAGTTTGAAGTATATGAGAAATATCTGGAAAAGAAAGATAGTTTTGAATGTCATCAGCATAAAAATGGTACTTAAAACCATGGGAAGAGATGAGGGCACCAAGAGACTGGGTGTAGAGAAAGAAAAGGAGTGGGTCAAGGACAGACCCCATCAGGGTTCCCAACTGAAAGGGGGATAGAGGTAGAGGAGGAGCCACCAGAGCAAACACTAAAGGAACAATTGAAAAGATAGGAAGAATACCAAGACAACACTGAGTCGCTAAGGTGTCAAAAAGGAGAGAGTGATTGACAGTGTCAAAAGTAGCAGAGAGATCAAGAAGGATAAGAACAGAATAAAGGCCTTTGGACATAGGCAAGAATAAATTACTGGAGACTTTGGCCAGAGCCATTTCAGTAGAATGAAGAGGCCGAAAACCAGACTGGAAGGGATCAAGAAGAGCATGAGAAGAGAAAAAATCAAAGCAGCAGCAGTGAACAGCATGTTCAAGAAGCTTAGAAAGGAAACTGAGAAGGAAAATAGGACGATAGAAGGAGTGGTAGGGTCAAGAAAAGGTTTCTTAAAGAGCGGAGTGATAACAGCATATTTCAGCACTGTAGGGAAGGTTGCAGAGGAGAGGGATAAGTTAAGGAAATAAGAGATAGAAGAGATAACTGAAGAGGAGATAGATTATAAGCGTTGGGAGGGAATAGGATCAGAAGAACAAGTGGTGAGTTTAGAAGAAGAAAGGAATAATGTAGTTTCTTTTTCAGAGATTATAGGAAAAGATGAGAAAGTAGAGGAAGAGGAGGGGAAAAGTTGATATTGGGGAGAAGGAATAGGGGATGAAGAAGGATTGGTGGGGAATTGAAGAGTGATCTTAAGAATTTTATCGTGGAAAAAGTCAGCCAAGGCTTGGGCAGGGAGAGAAGCAGGGATAGGAGAAGGAGGTGCCTTACTAAGGGAATTAAGAGTAGAAAAAAAGCGACGGGGGTTAGAGGCTAGGCCAGAGGCTAGTTGGATAAAATAGTTTTGCTTGGCTAGACTGGTAAGTGGAAAGCATGAATTTGAAATATAGGAAGTCCAAGAGAGAATGGGATTTGAGCCAGGCGCGCTTAGTAGAATGGGTACAAGTGCAAAGGTAATGGGTAATAGAGGACAGCCAGGGTTGAGGTGAAGTGCGCTTCACAAGATGAGGAACAGGTAGCACAAGGGAATCCAAAGAAGAGGAAAGAGTGACATGATAGGAAGAAACAGCCACATCAACATACTTAGCAGACAAAGTAGAAGGAAGAAGGGATAAAACTAAGGTGGAAAGAGGAAGAGGGTCAGTTGCATAAAGGTTCCTAAAAAGAAAAGAGGAGATAGGATGAGATTGAAGAGGGGATTGAAGAAGAGAGAGATACTTAAAACGTAGTGGTCAGATAATGGAAGAACTGAGGTATGGAAGTTAGAGGGTAGACAATTAGAATAAAAAATGAGGTCAAGGCAGTGACCAAGCTGATGAGTGTGGACAGTAGAGCAAAAATAGAGGTTGAAAGAGGAGGTGAGGGAGAAGAGATGAGATGCATAAGGGTCAGAGGGATTACCCACATGGAAATTAAAATCACCAAGAATGAGGGATGGGGAGGAAGGATCCAGGAACAGGGAGAGCCAAGAGTCAAAATCTGAAAAGGAAAGAAATGGACAAGTCAGGTGGTCTATAAATTATGGCAACCTGAAGAGGAAGGGGATAGAAAAGATGGATAGAATGATCTTGAAAGGATGGAAAGGAATGAGACTGAGGTAGATTGAGAGGCTGAAATTGACAAGAAGGAGAGAGAACAAACCCCATTCCACAACCACAACCAATGGCACGTGGAGTGTGGGTGACATGGAAGCCCCCATGAGAAAGGGCAGCAACCAAGGTGGTGTCATTGGGATAACCTGCTAACCGCGTGACACTGAATATACCTGGGTGCTGCCACTGAATGCCCCAATGCTAGTCGGTTAGCTTCAGGGAGTTCCTCAAACAGCGCACAGGTGGCACCTGGCAAGAACTGGGCAGTGGCGATATTCAACTGCTGCCCAATTAACAACCCAAACTATGGTTACACAATGCAAGGTTCCACATTGGGAACCACCACCCAGGAAAAAGATTTAGGCGTCATTGTGAATAACATGTTAAAGCCCTCCGTCCAGTGTACAGTGGTGGCCAAGAGAGCAAATAGAATGCTAGGTATCATAAGGAAAGGAATGGAAAATAAAACAAAGGATATTATAATGTCTCTGTATTGTTCCATGGTGCGACCGCACCTTGAATATTGTGTGCAATTCTGTTCACCGTACCTTAAAAAGGATATAGTGTTATTAGAAAAGGTACAGAGAAGAGCCACCAAAATGGTAAAGGGGATGGAAGGATACTCCTATGCAGAGAGGCTAAAAAGGTTAGGGCTCTTTAACCTGGAAGAGACGGCTGAGGGGAGATATGATAGAGGTCTATAAAGTAATGAATGGAGTGGAACGGGTAAACATAGATCGATTGTTTACATAATCAGAATATAAAAAGACTGGGGGACATGCAATGAAGCTACAGGATAACCTATTTAAGACTAATAAGAGAAAATATTTTTTCACTCAATATGTAATCAAACTCTGGAATTTGTTACCGGAGAATGTAGTAAAAGCTGTTAGTGTAGATGGGTTTAAAAAAAGGTTTGGACAAGTTTCTGGAGGAAAGGTCCATAAACCATTATTAAAAGGGACCCAGGATATCACTGCTTGACCCAATACAAGCATTGTGGAACCTGTGACTTTTGGGGAGACTGCTAGATATTTATGACCTAGATTGGTCACTGTTGGAAGCAGGATACTGGGCTTGATGGACCTTGGTCTGACACAGTATGGCAGTTCTTATGTTCTTATCCTTAAGCAATGAAAGTTAGGCACTTCCAAGGGTAGCCTAACTTTCACCACAGAAGCTAACTGGGCAGCAACTGAATATCACCACTGCCCAGTTAGCTTCCATGCTATCCAACTGATCCCAATCTTCAATGCCTGTAGCAAGATATGGCCCTGGCCTTCAGTATCCAAGTCTTAGGTTTATGGTTTGTGGTGATCGCTAGCCTGATAGAACTGTACAAGGGCTAGTTGCCACTTTTGAATATCGGTTCCTCAGATTTTTAAGTCCTTTCTTTAAAGTTTTCCAACACTTTATAAACTATAAAAATTATACTTTGTCACTTTCTGATTAACCATCCGACTCTCCCTCCATTCCTTCTCCCCACATGTTCACTTCAATTACACAGGTACACTACCAAAAAACTGCCTCCAGTTTTGCAACTGATTCCTATAGATTTTGGGGTGCTGAATCCAGGAAAAATAGCCAAAATGTTCCATCACGTCACGTTTTCTTGCAAAATTAGATTTCTTACCCATATAAGGAATGTTCACATAATTTCTTTTTAGCCGACTGCAGTTTATTTTCTTGGCCCAAAATAGAGGTTGTAATGGTTAACTAACTAGAAACACTCCCTCATGATATTTTAGAGTGTTTTGTATTCATTTTATACATTAACAGGACAATTGGGAGGCGGGGGGCTAAATCCAGTACTCGCGCTGGCACATGTTCTTTCCTGTTCGCCTCGCCTCGTTCGCTCGCTCAAACACGGTGGTTGCGACATGAACGTTTCTGTCAAATTTCAGTTTCTTGCAAGTTCATTATTACCTTTTGTTTGCTCAGTCATAATCCAGCTTTATTCCGAAGTGGTTCACTACAGTTGTAGTTTGCAGTGCTGTGTATTTGTGATGGCTCACAGAGCCAGAGGTTGCGTCAACTCTCCGGACAGTTTTTGTTTTATTTGTGGGGAATATACCGTGAAAAAGCGGCAGAGGAACATTTCTGCATTTATTAAAAAAGTATATTTCGCCTATTTCGGTTTGAAGTTAGGCGATCAAGACAAACCGTGGGCTCCTCACAAAGTGTGCAAGACATGTGAGGAAGATCTACGCTTATGGATGAAAGGTAAAAAACAAGCATTTCGTTTCGGAATACCTATGATGTGGCGTGAACAAAGAGACCACAGCAGTGACTGCTATTTTTGCTCTTGCATTGTGAAGGGATACAACTTAAAAAATAAGAACGTAATAAGTTACCCCAACCTTCCCTCAGCAATTAGGCCTATGCCTCATAGCAACGAAGTACCTGTGCCTGAACCACCAAAATCTTTGGATCATATTTGTGTGGACGGTTCTGATCATGATGAGACTCATCAGATGGCTTTTCCCGATGAGTCCAGTACTTCCGAGTTTGAAACTGAACCAGATCCGAAACCTGAACTTTTCTCTCAAGCTGAATTGAATGATTTAGTCCGGGATTTAGGACTCCCAAAAGATGCAGCCCAACTGCTAGGTTCTCGGCTTAAACAGAAAAATCTATTGTCACCAGGAACAACTTTTTATTGGTACCGCAACCGCGAGACACAATTTTTGAAGTATTTCAGCAAAGAGGAAGATTTGGTATTTTGCAACGATATATACGGAGTGATGGAAAAGTTTAAACTCAAGTATGATCCTGCTGAATGGCGGCTGTTCATTGATTCGTCAAAAGACAGCATAAAAGGTGTTCTTCTTCATAATGGCAATACATTCGCTTCAGTTCCTATTGCTCACTCTGTTATTCTCCAAGAAAAATACGAGAATTTGGCCCTGATTCTTCAGAAGATTCGTTATGATGAGCATAAGTGGATGATTTGTGGAGACTTTAAAATTCTATCCATGCTATTAGGGCAGCAATCCGGTTTCACCAAATATCCCTGCTTCCTTTGCTTGTGGGATAGCCGGGCCCGCGACCTACACTGGGGGAAAAAAGACTGGCCAATTCGGGAGTATTTGAGACCCGGTGAGAAAAATGTTCTTCATGAGAGCTTGGTACCTCGTGATAAAATTCTATTACCACCTCTCCACATTAAGTTGGGTCTCATTAAGCAATTCATCAAGTCCCTTCCAAAAGATGGTGAGTGCTTTCGGTACCTTTGCTCAAAGTTCCCCCGACTTTCTGAAGCAAAGCTAAAGGAAGGAGTGTTTGTTGGCCCTGATATAAGGAAACTCATTTCAGATGGAGCATTCGCTGAAACGATGTCTGAGAAGGAAAAAGAAGCCTGGGATTCCTTCAAGGATGTTGTTCTCAAATTCTTGGGGAACAGGCGGGATGAGAACTATAAGGATATTGTTGCCAGGATGCTCAATGCCTTCAAAGAACAAGGCTGTAACATGAGCCTGAAAGTCAATTTCTTGCACTCCCATGTGAACTACTTTTCCCGAAAACATGGGGGCGTACAGTGAAGAACAAGGTGAAAGGTTTCACCAGGACATCAAGGACGCAGAGAGAAGGTACCAAGGAAGATGGAACACCACTATGATGGCTGATTTCTGCTGGTTGCTGCTGCGGGAAACCCCAGATGAAAAATACGCCAAGCAGCGCACCAAGAGAAGCATTCGGGGGAAGAAGAAACGGGCCCACCAGGAGATTGATTGACCCAAGAATGACTTTAAAATCTAAACTGTGTTGACAAATATCGTGTTTTTACTAAACTTTGAAATAAAAATTTGCTGGTTATTACCACAGTGTCGGATCTCATTTATTAGAATTTTATTTTCACACCATCGGGTGTTTGTCTTCATGTATTGCAATGGTGCGGTTTGCGTTTTCTATTCTTACATACATACCTGTACAACATTTTTTGCACATTTCTTTGCTTTGCTTTGCTTTGTGTCTAACCTCGCTCTTATATGCTCAATGTTTGTGCACATGTATGTGGCTGTTTTAAGTGCAGACAATTTTGCTACCATCACAGTGTGTTTTGTTGACATTACTCTATTCTTATGTGCTGCCTTGTTACAATTTTCTTTATTCTTATTTGAATAACTACTAAACAATTAGTATAAAGAATTCATCCAAGAAACTTTTATCTCGATCGCACTCAATCTGAAACATTCACCTCAAACTGCTAACCCAATGTAGCAAAAAATCTGTACGTGATGGAGCAAATTGGTTACCAGATTTGGATTCAGCGCACCAAAAAACGTAAAAATCAATCGAAACATTAGAGGCAGTTTAAAAAAAAATTTTTTTAGTGTACCTGTGTTATCAGTGGAATATTTTTATGATTCACTCAATATCTTTCAGTATTCCTATGTGTTCTTACTTCAGCAAGGGGATTTTAGCTCTCAAAAGTTAAACAAAAAATGTATTGCTAGTCCATTTAAAAAGGTATTGCCTTATGTTCTTCTGTTTTGTTTGTATTTACTATTTTTAAACTTGAAACAGAAGATAAATATGCTCTTGATAGAATTCTGTAGAATTTTAGGGACGTGCTTAGGTTCCAAGAGCATAAGCAAGACTGTTTTTTATTAACCATGTGGTTACACAAATGAATGGGATTAGCAATGGGTAATTTAAAGCCACAGACAAAATTACACTAACAACTAAGAACTTCATTTGCTATTTTCATTCTACCACAGTTTTAAGGCGCCAGATTCTGTGTGTTTTGAGTACTGGCTAAAGTGTCAACATGAATGTGAAAGAAAAGAATTTCCACTGAAAGGAAGGCTGCCATCAACTCAGACTGCTGTGCTGTAGCAGGCAAGATTAAGGTTAACAGTAATAGTTAAAGTAAGATTTCCTGCTCTCAAGGTATATTTAGATATATATGCTGTTGACTCCACAAATCTTCTCTTCACAATGGAAGATAGGATTGTGAATTGTCTGGTTTGTTTTAAAATTAGCTTAAATATACCAAAACCCCAACTCAACTCTCTATGCGACAACTCCATTCTGCTTTGGGAACCACCAAAGAAACTAAAACACAATTTTCAAAACGGAGGAGAAAAGACCTCAGTGAAAATCACTGTTCCACTATGCGGCAGTAATTCACCGCCCGTAGGGAAACATATTGGGTGACAATATCATAGGTCTAAAAAACTCCTCTCTACCTCTATTACTACAAATTTCTTCAAAATTTCTAACTAAATTACTGAAAATGTTATTCTTGTATTAATACATACACTTCCACATTAGTTTAAAAATCACCCATTTCAGGCACACATTCCATATTCTTTGCAGCCTGATACCAAATATAGCTGTACCAATGCAACACAGCACTGGAAAAATGGCTTAATGCCCATGCACCTAGAAAGGAGAACATCAAGGGTCTGTGACACAGAGTGCCAGGCTGATATTGGGGCATATTGGCAATGCAACTCATCGAAGAGCGATGTATGCATCAAGACATTTATTCCTATTAAAGGACACTGTCCAGATAAGAACATAAGACATGCCATACTGGGTCAGACCGAGGTCCATCAAGCCCAGTATCCTGTTTCCAACAGTGGCCAATCTAGGTCCTACGTACCTAGCAATATCCCCAAAAGACACAGGTTCCATAATGCTTGTACTGGGTCAAGCACTGATATCCTGGGTCCCTTTTTAATAGTGGTTTATGGACCTTTCCTCCAGGAACTTGTCCAAACCTTTTTTAAACCCAGCTATACTAACAGCCCTTACTACATCCTCCGGTAACAGATTCCAGAGTTTGATTACACGTTGAGTGAAAAAATACTTTCTCTTATTTGTCTTAAATAGTTTACCCTGTAGCTTCATTACATGTCCCCTAGTCTTTCTATATTCTGATAGCGTAAACAATTGACCCACGTTTATCCGTTCCACTCCATTCATTAATTTATAGACCTCTATCATATCTCCCCTCAGCCGTCTCTTTTCCAGGCTAAAGAGCCCTAACCTTTTTAGCCTCTCTTCATAGGAGTAGCCTTCCATCCCCTTCACCAATTTGGTGGCTCTTCTCTGTACTTTTTCTAATAACGCTACGTCCTTTTTAAGATACGGCGACCAGAATTGCACACAATATTCAAGGTGCGGTCGTACCATGGAGCGATACAGAGGCATTATAATATCCTTTGTTTTATTCTCCATCCCTTTCTTTATGATACCTAGCATTCTATTTGCTTTCTTGGCCGCCGCTGCACACTGGGCGGAGGGTTTTAACATGTTATCCACGATGACTCCTAAGTCCTTTTCTTGGGTGGTGGTTTCTAATGTGGAGCCTTGCATCGTGTAACTATAGTGTGGGTTGTTCTTTCCTAGGTGCATAACTTTGCATTTGTCCACATTAAATTTCATCTGCCATTTGGATGCCCAGTCTTCCAATTTATCCAGATCCTCCTGCAGTTTTCCACAATCCTCTTGGGTTTTAACAACTTTAAACAGTTTTGTGTCATCTGCAAATTTGATAATCTCACTAGTTATTCCCTTTTCCAGGTCATTTATGAATATGTCAAAAAGTAGCGGACCCAGTACAGATCCCTGGGGTACACCACTATTCACTTTTTTCCATTGGGAATATTGGCCATTTAGCCCTACCCTCTGCTTTCTATCTTTTAACCAGTTCCCAATCCACAATAGTACACTGCCTCCTATCCCATGACTTTTTAGCTTTGCCAAAAGTCTCTGATGGGGGACCTTGTCAAAAGCTTTCTGGAAGTCCAGATACACTATATCAACTGACTCACCTTTGTCTACCTGTTTATGCACACCTTCAAAGAAACATATCAGATTAGTAAGACAACATCTTCCTTGTCTAAAGCCATGTTGGCTGTCTCCCATTAGGCCATGAATATCTACATGTTGTGTAATTTTGTTCTTTATGATGGTTTCTACCATTTTCCCTGGTACTGACGTCAGGCTCACCGGTCTGTAATTTCCCGGGTCACCCCTGGAACCTTTTTTAAAAATTGGTGTTACGTTGGCGACCCTCCAATCTTCAGGTATTACAGATGATTTTAATGAAAGTTCACAGATTACCAATAGCAGGTCTGCAATCTCATATTTCAGTTCTTTCAACACTCTGGGATGTATACCATCCGGTCCAGGTGATTTGCTACTATTCAGTTTATCAAATAGTTGTAATATATCTTCCCGGTGTAGTGATATTTCTCTCAATTCCTCTGCAGTATCTCCTTTAAATACCACTTCAGTCATGGGTAACATCCCTACATCTTCCTCAGTAAAGACCGAAGCAAAGAATTCATTCAGTCTCTCTGCTATAGCCTTGTCTCCTCTTACTGCCCCTTTTACCCCTCTATCATCTAACGGTCCAATTGACTCTCTCACAGGCCTTTTGCTACGAATGTACTTGAAAAAGTCTTTATTTTATGTTTTTGCTTCCGTAGCAAGTTTCTTCTCAAATTCCCGCTTTGCCTGCCTTATCAATGCTTTGCATTTAACTTGCCAGTGCTTGTGTTGTTTCCAGTTTTCATCATTTGGCTCTTTTTTCCATTTCCTGAAGGTTGCTTTTTTGGCAGCAACAGCCTCTCTGACCTCACCTTTAAACCATGCTGGCAGTTTTTTGGACTTTCTTCCACTCTTCTTAATGCGTGGAATACAGCTGGTCTGGGCTTCGAGGATAGTATTTTTAAATAACACCCAAGCTTGCTGTAAGTCTTTAACCTTTGGAACCGCTCCTTTTAGTTTTTTCCTAACTATATTCCTCATTCTATCATAGTCTCCCTTTTGAAAGTTAAAAGGTAATACTGTGGATTCCTTTACTATCTGTCCTCCACTAATTAAATCAAACATGATCATACTATGATCACTATTGCCAACTGGTCCCAACACCCTTATTTCTTGCACCAGATCTGGCATTCCACTAAGGATTAGGTCCAGTATGGCTTCCCCTCTGGTCGGTTCATGAACCAGTTGCTCCAAGAAGCAGTCATTTATTCCATCTAGAAACTTTATCTCTTTAGCTTGTCCTGCCGTGACACTGACCCAGTCGATACCGGGGTAATTGAAATCACCCATTATTACTACTCTGTTGTGACTTTTGTTAGCTTCCTTGATTTCTTTGAGCATTTCATCATCCATTTGTTCATTCTGGCCAGGCGGTCTATAGTATACTCCCACTGCCATCGCCTTCCCCTTCATAAATGGGATTTCAATCCATAGAGATTCTACAGCAAATTTTGTTCCCTGCAAAACTTTAATCCTTTCTGACTCAATGCCCTCTCTAACATAGAGCGCAACCCCTCCACCAATTTGATCAGCTCTATCATTACGATATAGTTTGTATCCAGGTATCACAGTGTCCCACTGGTTATCCTCCTTCCACCAGTTAGGGCTTTGTGTTCTCAAAAGCAAAGACGACCGGTGTTTCCTCCTTACAACTTGTTGCTATGCAAGAATGAGCTTGTTTTATACAAGATCCCCAATTAAGGAACCAGTTACCACTGGATTTACCACTTCTGGCCCTATTCAAATCCAGGCTGAAAACTCACTTTTTCAAGGCTTTTAACGTGTGTTAATAAAGGTGATATGCATTAAGTGCACAGAACCATTTTTTTTCTATGGGTGCAGTGGCATTTACTATGCATTAACATTTAGTAAACATGCCCCTATGTGTTTCCTTACCATTTCCCTAGATATATCCTAATCCCCAGTTGTGCTAACTAGACTATAAGCTCTTATGAGAAAGGACAGTCTCTTACATATATCTGTACAGTACTGCGCATACCTTGTAACGCTACACAAATTATTAGTAGTAGTGGAAGATATCTGATGTTTATGATTTTCAGAAAAAAAGTGAAAACCGTGTAAGACACTGGTCACTACTGCACTGGTCAGCCAGAAGACATCCAGGTCCTTTTCTCCTTGTTCCAGTAGTGTGGTCAGCATGTCCTTCAGTTGAGTCCTCTTCTGATTGTCCTTGCACCTACTCTTGTTAGCTCTACAAGTGTAGCTAGGCTTCAGGGAACTCTGAACTGGTCTCTCTGTTCCCTTTTCATCAAGTTGAGTCTTTATGACCGCTAAACACTAGTTCCCCAATGTCCCCTTCCCCCTTGGGTTCTCCAAACAGGGCAAAACCCCTGATTCTTGGCCTCTTGTCCCAGTTATATGTAAATTAGGTCCTTCATGTAATATCAGTATTTGGCCTACAGGCAGCTCTGTTCAGTCAACCCTTAATAGGTTTTATTCCCTTCTCCAAAAACATTTGAACATCTAGTCTTCCAATTTATTAAGGTCCTCTTGCAATTTTTCAGAATCCTCTTGGGTTTTAATAACTTTGAATAATTTTGTGTCATCTGCAAATTTGATTACCTCACTTGTTATTCCCATTTCCAGGTCATTTACAAATATGTTAAAAAGCAGCGGACCCAGTACAGATCACTGGGGTACTCCACTATTCACCTTTCTCCATTGGGAAAATTGCCCATTTAGCCCTAACCTCTGCTTTCTGTCTTTTAACCAGTTCCTGATCCATAATAGTACACTGCCTCCTATCCCATGACATTTTAATTTCACCATGAGGGACCTTGTCAAAGGCTTTCTGAAAATACAGCTACACTACATAAAAATAAAAGGTTTTGTTTAGTTCCTATAGGAAACTGACATTAAGGATTCCAGTCGTGGCTACATTTGGACCAAAGTGAATTTATAAGTACTCTTAAGATGGAGTGCAGTGTGATTCTCATCCCACATGGAATGTCCAAGTTCAGTTACTAGTCTCTCAGCCTCAGAGAAAGGTATTACAGAGACAGGTGAAGTTACACTGACAAGGGTTCAGTCTAACAGTCATTTACTGTTTGTGAATATTTCTTATACAGTTTCCTACCTATCTACACCTGAAGGGAAAGGTACAGAGTTTTTGGAGTCTGTAAGTACTCATTTATACCTGAATTAACATGTATTTTCCTAGAGCTGGCAAATCTCAGAAGTGGCTTGACTTCAGTTTGTACATAGTTTGTGGTGAAGTAAGAATTGTTAACCTGTTTCTAATTGTTCTCTGTAAGAGATCTTAATTTAACACTTTATCCTTGCTTATTCTGTCTCATTAGACACTGAGCACATGTATATTTAGAGAAGTATGGAATTTTGAAGCCACACAGAGGACAATCTCTTGACTCATGTGATCTTAAAAGGCCTCTTCTGTTAAGCATTCTTTTGGCTTTATGAGTCTATAAGTAAAGGGATTATAGAAGAAACACATTCATGAACCTTTACAGATACAGAAATTGCACAAAGATCTGGATTTACTAAATAATTCCATCTTTTACTGTTTGAAATAACAAATACTAACCTTGAAACAGGATAGCCTGTTTGGTTCTCCATCTGAAAAATAAAACAAACCTCGAAAGTCCTGTTCCTGATTTTACTGAGAGCGGGATATAAAGTTGCCAAACTGATCAAGTCTGGCCTGCCTTCTGATGTCATGCTGCAGGATACACCTGGATTCCTGATCACACAGTCTCAGATTGTCACATAAAAAGTATTTGTGTCACTGGATCCACATATTTTACTGAAACACTAATATTTCTGATCCACGCACACCTAACACACAATAGTGGTTAAAAGTCCACATGAAGTATGCTATTGCCAATGTATAGAATATTTTGAGCCAGTTGGAGAAGGTCTTGATCCAGCCCATACAGAAAAAACACATTAGACATAAAAGATTTGTAGAATTTGCTGTGGGTGTATTATTTACAGCTCTAGGCTCATTATTTCTTCCACAATGTTTGTAGTAAATGCAGTATCCATAAGTAAACTCCAGAACAATATTCAAGAGTTAAAAGCTGATATGAAAAATATAAAACACAGATCCATTCACAACAAGGTAATTTAATTGCCCATATCAAGACCATATGTAATACTGTAATTGTGGTTAACCTTCACTCAGTTGATTAACCAGAATACAGCGGAATTAACTGTGCTTAAAGGTATAATTAATGAGGAGTGTACTTTCATGCAACCGTTATATGAACTTATCTATGATTTGTTTAGGTAACTAGATAACAGCATCAGTAACTTGATGCAAGGACAGATTCCTACATATCTGATACCCACAGACCTTATTACTGAAGCCTTTGCTAAAGTAAACAGAACTAGCATTGAGCCACTTCAAGTTCAGATTGCTTTCCACATGGGACAATGCTATACCACTATACATAGATGTACAGCATATGGAAATTGCATTTCTGTTGAATTTGCCTTTCAATGTGCCTGATAAGGTGTACCAGCTGAAACAAGTAGTTAAAGTTGGCACCTGGTTTGAAAACGTTTACCTGTGCATTGACATTCCTGAGAATTTAGCCTATCAACATGATGAACTGCAAGAGTATCTTGTACCTACTTTAGGCATATGCCAACACACCAAGGACATTCATTGTTTGTGCCCAGGTAAACCTTTCCCGAAGGACACTACTGAAGATCTTTGTGGTTTGACTACTGCAAATGTGAAAGAGAAATGCAAAGTTACCATGACTAAGTATGATGATTTCTCTGAAACAAGGGTGGCTGTTATAAATAATTTAGGACTAGTCAGCGCCCCTTTGAAGGAACTTCTGGTTACCAAGAATAAACATGACATCATTAATAAAGTTCCTCTATCCTACTATGTCTGTCTAATCAATGTTCCTAAGCACTCCATTGTTACTGTTGGTTGAGTATCCTTGTTTTATTTAGTACTACTACTACTGACTTCTACTGAGCATTTGTATAGCGTTACCAGTCGTACGCAGTGCTGTACAGACATATAAGAGACAGTCCCTGCTCATCAGAGCTTACAATCTATTCAAGACAAAACACAAGAGGTGTAAGCAGGGATAACAACTAGGGGAAAGAAAAGGAGATCAGATGAGTCAAGATCCAAAAGCAGCAGTGAAGAGGTGAGTTTTCAACATGGATTTGAAGAGGGTTAGAGAGGGTGCCTGGCATACAGACGCAGGTAGTTTGTTCCAGGCATAAGGTGCAGTAAAGTGAAAGGAGCGAAGTCTGGAGTTAGCAGTGGAAGAGAAGGGCACAGATAGAAGTAGTTTGCTAGAAGAGCGGAGTTCCCGAGGGGATTTATAAGGAGAGATAAGAGAAGAAAGGTACTGAGGAGCCGCAGAGTGAATGCATTTATAGGTCAGGAGGAGAAGTTTGAACTGGATGCGGAAACGGATAGGGAGCCAATGAAGTGACTTGAGAAGAGAAGTAATATGGGCATGACGAGGCTGGCGAAAGATTAGTCGCGCAGCAGAGTGTTGAACAGATTGAAGGGGAGAGAGATGATTCAAAGGTAGACCAGCAAGGAGTAGGTTACAGTAGTCAAGACGGGAGGTGATTAAGGAGTGGATAAGCATTTTAGTAGTGTGTTCAGAAAGGAAGGGGCGGATTTTGCTAATGTTACAGAGAAAGACATGGCAGGTCTTAGCTACGAACTGGATATGTGTGGAGAAAGAGAGAGAGGAGTCAAAGACAACCCCCAGATCACAGGCCGAGGAAACAGGAAGGATTACAGAGTTATCCACAGAGACTGAGAAAGGAGGAAGGGGGGGGGAGGTTTTAGGGGGAAAGATAAGAAGTTCAGTCTTGGCCATGTTCAATTTCAAGTGGCGGTGAGACATCCAGGCATAAATGTCAGCAAGGCAGGCAGAGATCCGGATCTGGATTGCCGGAGAGATTTCAGGCGTAGAGAGGTAGATCTGTGAGTCATTAGCATACAGATGGTAAGAAAGCCATGGGAAGAGATAAGCGCAGCAAGGGATTCGGTATAGAAAGAGAAAAGGAGCAGACCCAAGACAGATCCCTAGGGTACACCAACTGGGAGTGGGGTAGCAGAGGAGGAGGAGTCACCAGAACACACACTGAAAGATCGATGGGAGAGATAGAAGGAGATCCAGGATAGTACAGGGCCACTAAAACCAAGTGAGGACAGAGTATCGAGGAGAAGGTTGTGGTCAACAGTGTCAAAAGCAGCAGAGAGGTCAAGAAGGATAAGGACAGAGTAAAGGCCCTTGGATTTTTCCAGGAACAAGTCACTGGAGACTTTGGCAAGAGCCATTTCAGTAGAGTGTAAAGGACAAAAGCGAGGCTGTAAGGGATCCAGGAGGGCATGAGAAGAGAGGAAGTCAAAGGCAGCGGCGGTGAACTGCACATTCAAGTAGTTTAGATATGAAGGGAAGGAGAGAGATGGGTCGATAGTTAGAAGGGCAGGAGGGATCAAGTGAGGTTTTCTTAAGGAGAGGTGTGACCACAGCATGCTTGAAGTCAGCAGGGACTGTTGCAGTGGAGAGAGCAATAGGTTGAGAATATGAGAATATTTAGATTCAGATACTGTTTCTACTGAAGATGCTGGATGTGCTTCGAGGCCATGACATTAACTTTACTGAAGCCTTAAACTACCTACTGGACTATAAGGTCTCTCACACAGTTGAACTGTCTATTGACCAAGAGAGCCTTGATGTCACTGATTACAACTTTGATTCACATGATGTGGACATTTTACAGACTGATCTTACGTCTCATGTCATTATGCCTGTCTTTGCCCTTCTTAGCCGGTCCGTAGTAAGAATATACAAGAAACATAAAGATAAATAAAAAATGTAAAAAAAAATCAAAAAAGAATAAGAAGTATGTGAAAAAAAGAGTAAAAAGTACACTTAGCGATATTCAACAGGTCGTTGATGTGTTAAAGACTTTTTTTCACTGTATTAAAAAACTGATTAAGTGATAAGTCTTATCTGAGACCTGATCGCTTTTGTGATTAAAAGTTGGTAGTGTGATTAATGGTAAATAGTGGAGCTTGTATAATATTGTATAGCTCGGCAGCTTAAAGCTCTGAAAAGTGACGCTAAAATAATTTGTTTGCCCTTCTTTTGGCAATCCAATTCTTGGTTGCTTTATATCAGCAAAAACAGATTCATACCCTGCATCATATAGTATGCCATGGATCTCCTCTACCTACCATGCTTCTGCAGGATTTGATGGCATATCACCTCAATGACCAGTGACACCATCATCTTCTCAGTGCTGCATTTATCAATGATAGTTTGTGTTTTGTTTTACTAACATACATTTAGGTGTTCAGTTGAAGTTATACTGACACATTATATTGTATAACCTATATACCAAGTTATACACTGAGGTAGGATTAACTACACCATACTACTAAGTTTGACATTACGCTCACTACATTGATTGATTTGATCTTACATTTATCATTTCAATATCAATTTCTTTTACGGCTTGTATGTATTCACAGTATGATTACTCATGCAGTATTACTTTCAATGCATTATTATATTTTAGTTAACCATGTCATTTGGTTCTGACCTGCACAGTAGTCATGTTAGTTAAGATTTAAGAACAATATGCTCCCTTGTAGCTATACCATCTTAAAAAGAGGGGGGAAATGTAGGGTTGGTACTTTTTTGCCTGCTCTGAACCAAAGCCTGAACCATGCAATATGGTTTCTTGTTACAAGATGGAACTCTTTTCTGCTGTTTAAGCTTCAAACCTGCAGATCAAGCAATTCTGTCAAGTTATGAGCCATACAGCATAGCCATTGTTTTCAAGCCATGGCTATGTGCAAAAGAACTCACTGATGAGGCCATTTCTGTTCTGCTGGTCCCAAAATTTGCAACAATGTATGAACCTGCATACCAGCAATCTTTCTCTCACCATGGACCTTTGTTTGGAGAATGACCACCTGACAACTGTTACCTGATTTGCTGAAGATGTCACATAGTATCTGAGACCAGCCAATCCTCGCGCTGTGACAAAGAATTCTGGACAAAGAATTATACGTTGGGCATGGAGGGACGCAGACCTTTTTAGGCACTGAGAGAGACTTTTGCACTACCTTTGGTCTCTCTTTCTACTTTCTGCCATTCTGCAGTCTTCAGATCTACTGCCTGCCTGTCTCTGGCTGGAAAGTCAAACAGTGTGCAAGACCAAGGTCTAACCTCAGGAAGGAGTGAATCTCTCCCACAGACCTGAAGCTCTGTTTTGGACCACTGCCATCCTTAAGACTTTGAGCCGTCCCGGAGACGACTTCTCGACCCAACCACGATCGTCCTCCTGGCAAAGCTAAGGTACTGGTCTTAATCTTTCTGGGAGTGGGGCTAGCTAAACAGACAGTTAATTTTCTGTATGTCTGAGTGCAGAGCAAATCAGTGACTTTGGTTGCTAAAACAGTAATTTATGATCTTACATAGTAACATACATAGTAAGTGACGGCAGATAAAGACCAGCATGGTCCATCTAGTCTGCCCAGCAAGATGGCAAGAGTAGGAGCACCTGTCGCTCTGTGCAGGCCACCCCTCCCCATGTTTTTGTTTCTGTTTAGGGGTGAACCCACCACTCCATGTAGGACACCCTTATTTGTTCAGACGCTAGATAGTTCAGAAGTTAGATGGTACCGTTTATTTTGCTTTTATCCTGTTGCTGTAAAGGGATCCACTGTGTTTGTCCCATGCCGTTTTGAATTCCATCACCGTGTTTGCCATCACCACTTCCATCGGGAGGGCATTCCAAGCATCCACCACCCTTTCAGTGAAGAAATATTTCCTGACATTGCCTTTCAATTTACCACCTTGCAGCTTCATGTTATGCCCTCTAGTTTTACAGCTTCCCCGTCTTTGGAAGAGGTTTGTTTGTTCATCATTTCTCTTTAAGTATTTAAAGGTCTGAATCATATCTTCCCTGTCCCTCCTCTCCTCCAAAATGCACATATTTAGGTCTTCAAGTCTCTTCTCATAAGGCTTCTGACACAGGCTCCAAATCATTTTGGTCGCCTTTCTCTGAACAGTTTCCAGTCTTTTTACATCTTTTGCAAGATATGGCCTCCAAAACTGAACACAGTATTCCAAGTGAGGCCTTACCAGTGACTTGTACAGTGGCATAAGTACCTCTTCCTTTCTGCTGGTAATCCCTCTTTGTATGCAGCCCAACATCCTCCTGGCTTTTGCCACCGCCTTGTCGCACTGTTTTGCCACCTTGAGATCATCAGAGATAATCACACCAAGGTCTTTCTCCTGAACCGTGCATACCAACCTCTCACCCCCTATTGTGTACTTTTCCCTAGGATTTCTGCTACCCAAGTGCATGACACTGCACTTTTTCACATTAAATCATAGTTGCCAAGCATTAGACCAGTCTTCCAGCTTTTGTAGATCTTTCCTCATGTTATCCACTCCCTCGGGGGAGTCCACTCTGTTGCAAATTTTTGTGTCATCTGCAAAAAGACAGACTTTTCCATTCAGTCCTTCAGCAATATCACTCACAAATATATTGAACAGTGCCGGGCCCAGGACCGACCCCTGAGGCACCCCGCTAATCACCTTCCTCTCATCCGAGTGAGCTCCATGTACCATCACCCTCTGTTGTCTGTCAGTCAACCAATTTCTAATGCAGTTTACTATCTTGGGACCCATCCCCAAGCTACTGAGTTTATTGACAAGCCTCCTATGAGGAACAGTATCAAAGGCTTTGCTGAAATCCAGATAGATGACATCCATTGCATGCCCCAGATTTAGTTCCTTGGTCACCCAATCAAGAACTCAATCAGATTTGTTTGGCAAGACCGTCCTTCGGTAAAACCATGTTGCCTTGGATCTTGCAACCTGTTGGTTTTGAGAAAGTTCACTATTCGCTCTTTCAGGAGTGCCTCCATTACTTTTCCTGCCACCGAGGTAAGGCTCACGGGCCTGTAATTTGACACTTCTTCCCTGTCACCACTTTTGTGTAGAGGTACAACATTAGCCATTCTCCAGTCCTGAAGAACCACTCCTGTTTCCAAGGATCTGTTGAAGACATCCTTTAATGGTCCTGCAAGAACCTCTCTGAGCTCTTTCAGTATCCTGGGATGTATCCCATCCGGTCCCATGGCTTTGTCCACTTTCAGTTTAGCAAGTTGTTCTAACACCTCATCTTCTGTGAATGGTGTGGTATCTACTTCAGTCCTATTTTTATATTTGGGAGTCACAGCTGGTCCATCTCCAGGATCTTCTTTAGTAAAAACAGAGCAGAAGTATTTGTTTAGCAATTTCGCTTTTTCAGTGTCACTTTCCACGAGTCCTTTCCCAGCACTTCTGAGTCCTGCAATTCCAACTCTGATCTTCTTCCTTTCCTGAATATACCTGAAGAAAGTTTTGTTGCCACCCTTAACATCTTTAGCCATCTTTTCTTCTGCCTTTGATTTTGCTATCCTTATTACTCTTTTTGACTCTTTGAGTTGGATCCTGTATTCATTTCTGTGTTCTTCTGTTTGCAAGCTTTTGAATTTTGCGAAAGCTGTGTTTTTTGCCTTTATTTGCGCAGCCACCTCTTTGGAAAACCAAATAGGTTTCCTTCTCCTCTTGTTTTTATTTATTTTTCTTACATATTTATCTGTTGCCCCTTTTATTGCCGCCTTTAGTTTGGTCCATTGCAATTCCACTTCCCTTATCTCCTTCCACCCCGTCATCTCCTCCTTTAAGTACTCGGCCATTTTATTGAAGTCAGTGTTTTTGACGTTTAGGACTTTGAGCTTGCTATGATTGGCCTGTACCGTGGCTTTTATCTCAAACCACACCGTGTGATGGTCGCTGTTGCTCACAGGGGCACTCACGCAGACATTCGACACGTTATCACTGTTGGTAAGCACTACATCCAGCGCTGAGCTTTCCCTGGTTGGTTCCATCACCAGTTGTCTAAGTAATGCATCTTGGAGAGCATCCACAATTTTTTTGCTTCTTTCCAGATGTGCAGAAGGAGTAATCCAATCCACATCAGGTAGATTAAAGTCACCTAATATGATCGCTTCCCCCTTTGTTGCTATCTTGGCAATATCTATAATCAATTCGTTATCTCTCTCTTCAATTTGAGTCGGAGGTCTGTAGACTACAGCAATATGGATGACAGTGCCATCTCCTCTTTCCAACGCAATCCAGAGCGCTTCTTCTTTTCCCCATGTTCCCTGCATTTCAGTAGCTTTAATACTGCTTTTGACATTCAAGGCTACTCCTCCTCCTTTTCCATTTTCTCTGTCTCTTCTGAATAGATTATAGCCAGCTATGGCTATATCCCAATCATGCGATTCATTAAACCATGTTTCCGTAACGGCCACGATGTCCAAATCCGTTGCCACCATTAGGGCTTCCAGGTCTGGAATTTTTTTGGCTAAGCTTCGAGCATTTGTGCTCATTGCTTTCCAGCATTTACATGGCTTGTGTGTATTTTGCATTGATTTTATTCTGCCCACTTCTTCCCACTTGTTTTTGATGTGTGATTTAAGAGTGTGGCTGTTTCTGATGATGTTCTGCTTTTGCAGGGGGTTGCATGCAGATGTTGACCTTCCACATCCGTCACCCCCTTTTCCTAGTTTAAATGCATATCCACATACTGCCTGAATTTTTCACTTAGGTTACTTTTCCCTGCGACAGAGAGATGTAGTCCATCAGCACAGTATAGTCTCTTGTTGGTCCATCTGTTGCCCCAGTTGCCAATAAATCTGAATCCTTCTTGTTTGCACCAGGTCTGGAGCCATGTATTAAAGTTGTTAATGCGATGCAGCCTTTTTGTCCCCTTACCAAGAACAGGTAGAACTTCTGAGAATGCAACAGTGTTAACAATGGGCTTGAGTTTCTCTCCCAGAGATTGGAAGTCCTTTTGGGCTGTAGAGGCACTGTTTCTAGCCAGGTCATTTGTGCCCAAGTGGATAATAACATCTGGTTTGGAGTGCTCACTTTTTGCGCTAAGTATTTCAACAGCTTGGTTTGTATTCCTGCTGGCTGAAGAGCCTGGTAGGCATATGACTATCTCCTCTTCTTTGAGCTGTGTTCCCAAGTTGGTGCCTCTGATGATGGAATCTCCAAGTAGTAATAGTTTTCTGTTTGGTGAGGTTTTATTCATATTTGGTGCTTTAGCAGGAGATTGGGCATTGTCTGACTCATTTAAGGGCCCTTCAGTTTCTTTGGGTTGGGCATCCTCATTAGCCAAGGCAGAGAAGGCATTTTGCAGGGATATCTCTTGATGTGTAGGATGTCTCTGCATTACAGGTCGCAATCTTCCGGAACCCACTGTGATCCATTTGTTCCTGGGGTGTTTGGTTCTTTGTGGGAGCGGTGGTGGACTTTGTTCAGTTTGTATCTTAGAAGAGGTGTGCTTCATTGCAGCCAGTTCCTCCCTCAGTAGAGACACTTCTTTATGCATGGCTGCTAGGTCTTTCCTTAGTAGAGTCAGTTCTTCATGCATGGCAGCTGACTTTAGGCATATAGGACAAGCTCTTAGGCTCCAAATCTTGGTGTAATTGTAATCATAGGGCTACATAACTTGCTACCTCATAATTCTAATTTATTCTATATATGCATTATTTTTCTATGAGCAATAAAGTCTAATTTATATATAGACACAGGATTGGTTTCCTTTCTCTCTCATGTGGTTCATTTTCTAGCAGTCCCATAGAATCTAGGGAAAAGAGGGAAGTAGCAATACCCCTAGAACTATTGAGTAATAAATATTTATTATATACTTGCTAATGACAATAATTCCCACAGATCCCACCAGAGGACCTCTTCAATCCACACTCCTCCCTCTCCTCTGGAGATTCCTGCAGGACAGCTCAATCCTCCACCTCCCCCACCCATGGCAGGAGGCCCCTGTGGCCCCAGACTGGGCAGCCAGATTCATCTCCATTCATCCACTGGCGGCCTCCACCACCCCTGTATGATGATTCTATGTCCCTTCCATCATTTCTGCCCCCTCGGGAACCCTCTGTGGATGACCTTCTCTCCCCAGAGCAGGACATCCTAGAAGAACCTATGGAGGATCTCTCCTACCCCAGGTTCCTTCAGGAGATTTCACATGCTCTCGCCCTCAGTGATTCGCAAACTCCTACCAATAAGTAGGATTTCTAATCCTTACTCAAAGTCTGTAGCCCCCCTATGGAGGCCCTAGCCCTCCTGGTGCCTCAGATACTCCTCAACCTACAATCCTCCATTTGGAAAACACCTATATCAGGTAGCACCATGTTTCAATGTCTGGATCTCAAATACAAAGTCCTGATGGCACCTGGCTTCAAGCATCAGCAACTTCTGCACCAGTATGTAATCTTGGAGGCAGTGCTGAAAAAGTCCAAAAGTTCCAAACCTCCATCATAAACACCCCCCGAGTAAGGATCAGCGGACCCTAGATGCTATTGGCCGTAAGACCTACCAGAGTAGTACCTTAACCATGTGTATCCTAGCTCATCAGCTACAAATGCTCCATCACCACCATGACCTCCTCCTCAGTCTCAACAACCTGACCACAGAGAAACTTGTGCAAATAGCGACTGATCTCCACACATCTCTATCACATCATCTGTGACACCCATGACATCTGTGGCATGCTCAGTGGCCACAGCAATCTCAGCCATGTTCAGGGAGAGAGCCTCTTTCAATTGAAAGCAAGTTCTGCTACGAGGGGACATGGGATGAGGGTGAAGGGAGATAGATTCAGGAGTGATATGCGGAAATATTTCTTTACGGAAAGAGTAGTGGATCCATGGAATAGTCTCCCAGTGGAGGTGGTAGAGATGAGGACAGTAATTGAATTCAAAAAAGCATGGGACAAACACAGAGGATCTCTAAAGGTAAAAAGGGGACTGTTGTAGTTGTTATGGAAGGACAGACTAGATAGGCCATGTGGTCTTTTTCTGTCATCATATTTCTATGTTTCTATGCATTTCAGATCTCTGGGGCAATCTTCAAGACCATCTAGCCAATGCCCCTTGCCAGGGCTACAGCCTCTTTGGCTTGAAAGTGCAAGAAGCAATCTCAGAGGTGAAAGATCACTACTCCATGGTTAGAGAATTGGCTGTGCAAGCAATCAAGCCCTCACCATCCACTCGTCATCCACCCCTGCCCCAGTATCGATGGCCCTACCATTACCAGTATTTTCAACAATTCTTCCCACAGTGTCAATTCCAACCCTATTACAAGCCACCACAACAGCTCCTCCAAAATGAATCCTACAGTCACCGACCCTGTCAGCGAGAGAGGAAAGTCCAACTCCTTCCTCAGCTCATCATCCACAAATCCAACCCTAGTTTTAGACTGCCAGTGGGAGGATGCATCTGGTTCTTTTGCGAGGCCTGGCACTCCATCACCACAGACCGTTGGGTCCTGGCCATCATCCAAAATGGTTACAAACTCAATTTCTCCAAACTACCTCCCATCAGCCCCTCTCCCAGCATCAGATGGTTGCCAGACACCATGTCACACAACTGACTCTGGAGATTCAACAACTCCTATTCAATGACGCCATAGTACTGGCTCCCCCCTCAAAACCAATCAAGACTTCTAGTCGAGATTCTGTCTCATTCCCAAGAAGTCAGGAAGCCTTTGACCAATCCTCAACCTCTGTCGCCTCAACCTCTTTCTCAAGAAAGAAAATTTCAAGATGCACTCTCTCAGCTCCATCCTCCCTCTACTCAGCCGTCATGGCTGGCTGGCCTCTCTGGACCTAAAGGATGCCTACACTCATATCACCATCCACCCACAACACTAGACGTATCCTCGTTTCTGATTCTTGAACAACCACTACCAGTACAAAGTCCTCCTCTTCAGACTGTCCTCCACTCCTTGAGTCTTCACCAAATGCATTGTGGTGGTGGTGGCTGGCTTCCTGTGCAGTCATGGGCATCATGTCTATCCTTACCTCGATGACTGGCTCATCTCAAGGGCATCGTTTGAAATGGCACACTACCCCATCCAGGACACTTCTGCCACTCTAATAGCATTAGGCTTTGTGATAAATACCCCAAAATACAAGCCGCTACTTCAGCAGTAATCAACTTTCATAGAGGCACACAGATACTTGGCAGGGCAAGGCCTTCCTCCCCTCAGAAAAGGCGCAGTCCCTGTATCATCTTAGCATTGCTCAAGCCACTCGCTGGTCGGCATCAGCCCACATGCTCCTACAGCTCCTGGGACACATGGCCGCTTGCATTCCCGTTGTTCCCTTGCACAACTGCATATGCACCGCTTCCAGTGTCACCTCTGGCTCAACTGGTGCCAGTGCTCTCAGTCTCTGCCCTGCCTCCTACTGAGGCAGGGGAGAACCGAGCTATACTCCAAAGGAACCTTCGATGGTGGGCAATGCCATTCAACTGTACTGATGGCTGCCCTTTCCAGCAGCTATCGTATCACCTGATCCTCACGACAGATGCTTCCACTCAAGGCTGGGGAGCACACCTACAGCACTTGTCAATGCAGGGACAGTGGTCACCTTATGAAAGAACCCTTGGAGCTCTGGATCATCTACTACGCTCTCACCATCTTCACAGACTGAGTCAGCTGCAGGATCGTCCTGACATGCACAGACAACCAAATCTCCATGTTCTACATCAATAAGCAATGTGGCGCTCACTCTGGCTCTGTCATGAAGTGATGCACCTCTGGGCCTTTGCACTCTCCATTAGCACAACTCCGAGCAACCTATCTTCCAGGTTCACTAAATCTCCTGGCAGACACACTCAGTCAGCAAATGGACCTACGTGAGTTGTCCCTTGACCGCATGATTCTTCAGACCATCTTCAATGGCTGAGGTGAACCGACGTGAGCCTCTTTGCTTCTTCTGAGAATGCCATCCAATTTTCTACTCCTTATGTCCAAGTCTACATTGCAGGGGAGCCAACGCCTTTGCCATGGACTGGTCCCAGGGGCTCCTCTATGTCTTTCCATCATTCCCACTGATTGCTCAGGTCCTCTTCAAAACCAAGCAGGACCAGGCCCTCCTCAAAACCAAGCAGGACCAGGCCCTCCTCAAAACCAAGCAGGGCTGGGCCCTCGCTTATCCTCATAGCCCCGTGGTTATCCATCAACTCTGGTTTGCTCATCTCCTTGTTCTATTGCAAATGCCTTCTATACTACTAGAGGTCCAGCTGGGCCTGCTCACGCAGAACTGAGGTCACCTCTTGCATCTCAACCTAAGAGTCTCTCCCTCACAGTGTGGAAACTGCAAGGGACTTAACGTGGGATGATCCCTTCCTGGCAGAGATCCTTGCTGTCATACAGGCTTCATGTAAACCAGCCACGTGAGACTCTTATCACAAGTGGTTGTGGTTCTCCAGCTGGACTGTGTCACAGGCTCTCGATCCCATCCACTGTCCTCTGCCGCATGTCCTACCTACTCCATTTATCAAATTCCAGACCTCAAACCAACTCCATCAGGAATCATCTGTCAGCAATTGCAGCCTAGCATGCACCCATTGATGGAAAGCTTATTTCCATGCATCCTCTTGTTTCCAGATTTATGAGAGGACTCCTGAACATCAAACCTCCCATTCATCCCCCTGTGCTAGCCTGAGTTCTCAATGTTGTCCTCTCGGGGCTAATGCAATCCCCTTTCAAGCCCTGGCATCTGCCTCCCTCAAGTGTCTCACTTGGAAGACGATATTCCTTATAGCCATCACATCAACCAGACATATAGGGGGACTGCAAGCTCTGGTCCACTATGCTCCATACACACAGTTCCTCCATGACAAGGTCATCTTCAGAACTCATCCTAAATTTCTACCCAAGGTGGTATCGGACTTTCTCCTCAATCAGCCCCTCATCTTGCCTGCCTTTTTTCTGGTGCCATTGAAAGGATCCTCAGAGGAGGCACTTCACACACTGAACTGAAGATGAAACCTGTTGTACTACCTATACCGTACAAAGGCAAACCACCAATCTTCCCAGCTTTTCCTTGCATTTAATCCCAATAATCCAGGCTAACCGGCCTCCAAGCAGACCATTTCATCGTGGATAGCGGACTGCATCATTATCTGCTACGAACAAGCTACCTTACTGTCACCAGGGCAGGTAGGACCGCACTGCCTTCGAACTACTGCCGCCTCCCTTGCAAGTCTGGCATCTGTCTCCTCGCAAGAACACTGCAAAGCAGCTACTTGGATGACTCTCGATTCTATTGCCAAGCACTACAGTCTGAATCATTCCTCTGCACAGAACTTTGCTTTTGGACAGGCGGTCCTCCACAATATCTTCGCTAACTAATCAATCTCCACCGCCCAACTCGCGCTCGGGCCACCTACAAAAAAAAAAAAAATGAAGAGAAAAGGAGATCAGTTTCTAAGATGGCCCTCGGTTCTGGACTCACTTTCAGAGTATGCCTGCATCCCCTGCTTATCTCTGCAGAAAGCGTAGTTGCTTATCTATAATGGGGGTTCTCAGTAGTCAGCGGAGTATGCAGCCACACTCACCCACCCGCCATCCCCTAAAAAAAAAAAACACAACATAAAAAGAACAGCACAAATGACACAGCAGCAAAACAATCACACAAACCAGACCACCAGTGTGTTGGACACACTCTTCCCATGGTTGGGAATACTTCCTTTATGTCAAAGACCACATTCACTGCCTGTTTTTATCCTGCTAGGTTATGAACTGATTCTTCTGGGGCCAAGCAGGCACACATGCTTAGAGAAACTAAAAGCTTATTTTAGCTATGGGAGATCCAGGCAACTCAGGCTCACTCAGATACTTCACCTTCAGAGTATGGCTGTATACCCCTGCTGTCTACGGAGAACCTCTGTTGCAGGTAAGCAACTAAGCTTTAGTCACCGTACAGCAATGTTTGCTTGTAGTTTTCTTATTGGTTGTTTTCCTTTTATTTCAAGTACTACTTGAAGTCCTATGTTTAAGTTTGTGAGCTTATCACTGCCCCTTTTTATTTTGCTTGTTTATAACGCCCTAATTTTATGTTTTTTACTCTTCTAGTTTCAATTTTTGTATGCAGTTTTTAGTTACTAATTCTTATAGACCCCCATTGACAATTTTATGTATGCCTTAGCTATACATCTGCTGAGTCTGATAGACAAATTTCTCAATAGGCATGAGTTGTTTTTTTAAGTACCTTCGAGTCCAGTGGCGGCACGAGGGTTTCTGCTCCCCTAGGCAGATCCTCCATGCTGCCCCCCCCCCTCCCCCAAAATACTGTGCCCCACCTTGCACTGAAATGGCAGTGGCTGAACTGCCACTTCAACGCTATGTCAGGTCTTAAAATGCCTGTGTGCATGCATGCTCATTGCCTGCCGCTCCTGCTCCCCTTCCAATGCAACTTTCTTGGAGTGTGGGCAGGAGCAGCAGGCCAGAACTGCACACATGATTGCGGACATTTTAAAGTCATGGTGTTAAAACAGCAGTTCAACTGCTACTTCCCAGGGAGTTTGGTTAGCAATGTCACCCACTAGGCTAGTCCTGTTGAAGTCAATGCTGATTCCTGGAGATCCAGCATCCCCTGGGTTTTCTTGGCAAGGTATAACCAGAAGTAGATTGCCAGGCCTTTTCTTCCAAGGCAATGGAGGGTAAAGTGACTTGCCCAAGGTCACAAAGAATGCTAGTAGGAATCAAACCCTGATCTTTTGGGTACAAAGCCATTGCTCTAACCACTAGGCTACTCCTCCATTCCAGGTATGAATATCCCAGTTCAGTCTATATCTTTCAGGTCTATTCTACAAGCAGCTGCTTGGTTGTATTTATTGAGTGATTTCGCTTTTGGTAATGTGGCCTTTACATGCTTTTTGCTTTTTGCTTTCTTGTCTTTTGTCGGGTCTCGCAAACACTTTGAAATACATATGCTATACTGGACTCTCTTGTGCCTTGTGTCAACCCCCATTTCTTGCTCTTGGTTCATGTCATCTCTTTTGGAGGTTCCTCCTCGTTTGCATTTTTGGACTTTGTTTTAATTCTTGCATTATTTATATGCCAGGCTCATCTAGGAGGCCTGTTTTACTGTTAGATATCATACAAAAAAAATTCCATCATTTCTACAGTTTCTTACTTGTCTTTCTGAAGAACTGCCCATGCAAAAAAAATGCAGGCAAAACTAATATTTTCAGGGCTTTTTCTGAAGGGATACTCAGTGGTACTAAGTACCGGCACCTTTTTCGTTGCCTGCTAAATTTGATCCATGTTCCTCGCATATTAATTAAAGAGCCCTGCATATGAGTACCAGAACGTTTTTGCTTGGAAAAATGCACTGGATATTTTGCTTATTTTTGGGAAGACTTAATATAAACAGTGCTCACAAAGTATGTATTTCATTTTGGTATGGATATAGAAAATTCTCCTCCCTCTTCAGGTTCTTTGAGCCTTGCCTATGACAACACAACAGAAATGTTTGGAACACAGCACATGATTTTGCACACTTTCTGGCTAGAGCTTTTTATTAGGCAACCATCTTATGTTGCTGCCCTCTGCTGGAACTTTGCAAAATTGCAAAGCACTCTTGGTAATGGCATGATCTATTTTTTTCCAGAATGTTTTTTCTTCCTCTCTTATTTTAGTCTCTTTTCTTTTTCTACTTGAAATTTGTATGTCATGACCTGCAAATAGTTCCAGAGACCTGTGCAATTCTAGTACAAGAGGCACAGGAACTGTGATTTCCCTAATAATAGGAGATGAGCTGAGCGAACCTGACCAGTATCTGAGATTTTTGTGCACCTTGGACAGAAAGGTGAATAGTGGAGTGCCCCAGGGATATTTATTTGGGCCAACTGCATGTTAACATATTTGCAAATGCCCTGGAAACGGCCTGGGAATAACAAATGAGGTAATCAAATTTGCATATGACACAAAATTATTCACAGCTGTCAAATTACAAGAGGATTGTGAGAAATTGCAAGAGGACCTTGAGAAACGGCAGCCAAATGGCATATGAAATTTTAATGTAGACTAGTTCAAAGTTATGCACATAGAGAAGACCAATCCACACTACAGCTACAAGAAGCAAGCTCCATATTAAGAGAATCACCACCAAGGAAAAGAATCTAGGCATCATAGTGGATAATATGTTAAAATCCTCTACTTATTCTGCAGTGGTAGCCAAGAAAAGAAATACAGTTTTGATCAACATTATTGACACCCTTGCAGTTCAACCCCCTTAATGTCTAATATCTCCTAGAAAAAAAAAGTGGCCAATGAAATGGCTTTGGACTATAGATGCACACATATTTGATACATAAAAGAATCAAATAAAACAAGATCAATTAAAAAAGGAAATAGCAGAAAATAGTATAAAAACTGGGATATTGCCAGGACATGATTATTCACCAACAAAATGATCCCAAAGGGCAAAAGGAAATGCGGTTTGTCAGCCACACAGCCAACTGTCCGACAAAAATAAGATTATTGGCACCCTTATAAACAAAGCAAATCAGTTTGAACAGAAGAACCACATTCCCATTGCAGTAAAATTAGACGCACCTGTGAGCAACTCTCACTACTCATATGACTTGAATCAACCAATGAAAGATGGCTCTAATATTTAAAATGGCCACATTCGCTCCCTGTTCCATTTTCACAATGGTGAAGACGAGCGCCGTTTGAGACAATCAGAAAAGCCATTATCACCAAACATCAAACTTTAAGGGGTACGAGTACAAGGCCATCTCCAAAGACCTTGGAATTCCTTAGTTTACAGTTTGCGATGCTATTAGAAAGTTTTCTGCTCATGGTTCTGTCAATAATCTCCCAGGACATGGTGGGAAAAGGAACAAATGAGTCCTGATCTCAGTCCAATCAAGAACCTTTGGAAGGAGCTGAAATCTGCCATTGGTTAAAGGAACCTGAAAACATTTGTGAGCTGGAACAAATCGCAGTTGAAGAGTGGGAGAGTGGAAGAAACTTATAGATGGCTAGAAGAAACATTTGGAGGCTGTCCTCATTACCAAAGGTTGTTCAACCAAATATTAGTGAAGTGTGTCATTAATCCTGTCCAGGTCATATTTTTATTTTTCTCCGAAATTACGTTTAAGTTGCACAGGCATCTTCTTTTTTTGTTAAATACCTTTGAACATACTCTTAAAATATTATGATGACATTCAGTTGGAATATATTGCACACAACATACCTAAAATACAAGGGTGACAATAAAGTTGACCATGACTGTAGAATGCTAGGAATTATAAGGAAAGGAACAGTGAATAAAACAGAAAATATTATAATGCCACTGTATCACTCCATTGTATATGGCAGAGTATTATCTGCAATTCTAGTCACCATATCTCAAAAACAGATATTGCAGAATTATAAAAGGTACAGAGCATGGTGGCCAAAATGATAAAGGGATGGAATGATACCCCTATAAGGTAAGGCTAAAAAGGTTATGGTTCTTCAGTTTGGAGAAGAGACAGAGGGGAGATATGATAGAGGTCTTTAAAAGAATGAGTGGAGTGGAATAGGTCAATGCAAATTGGTTGTTTAGTCTTTCAAAAAATACAAAGATTAACAGAAATGCAATGAAGCTACCAGTTAAGCACATTGAAGACAAATCAGAGAAAATATTTTTTTCACTCAATGCATAAGTTCTGGAATTTGTTGCCAGAGGATGTGTTAAAAGCGGTTAGTGCAGCTTGGTTTAAAAAGGTTTGGACATGTTCCTGGAGGCAAAATCTATAACCATGAAGGTGGACTTGGGAAAATTCACCTTTTATCCCTTGGGTAAGTGTTATGGAATCTGTCTGTCATGTATTATCCTTTAAGATATTTGTGACCTGAATTGGCCATTGTTTGAACAGAATGCTGGGATTGATGGACCTTAGGTTTGACCCATTATGGCAAATCTTACATTTTTATCTGACAGGAAGACTCAGGGAGGGAGTCTCAGGACGGTATTATTAAATTTTGACATGCTTTTCTGCATAATCAGAATGGAGAACAGCAAAGACCTTTGTTTAATAAAGAAATCAATTAAGAAAAAATTAGTGGAGTATCTCCTTGAAATTGAATCTGAATCTGGATAATGAAGATAGGAATTCAGCTCAAATATTATTGTTGATATTCATTTATCAACACACTCTGGAAGATAGTAGACAGGCATTGATAACCAGAAACATAAATTAACTTTGGAGATACAAGAGGTTGGGTTGGGAATGTTCTCACTGCTGCCATAGGAAACCACATCAGCAAAGTGCTGGTCCCAAGGGAGACAAAGAAAATAAGCAAACTTTGAATGCTGCCTTGAGAGGAAGCCCCCAAACTCTATCCTGTGATACTGGTCACTGGCACAAAGGATGTTGACACTTCCACTCCAGGAAAAATCTCAGGATGGTGGGCAATCAAACTACTGGGTGTTAGTCACAGGACAGGAAATTTGGAGCGAGTACTTATCCTGGCAGAGGACTTGGGAAGGATGCTCCACCGATGGCAACAGTATTGTGTGAATGGGAAATTCTACCTCAAAGCCTGAGAAACAAAGGTCATAATAGGACTCAATCCCAAAGAGCAATAGTGGCTGAAACTTTTTCTGGAAGCTTCTCTTTCCATTTGACTGCAAAAATGCTACTACTAATACTTATCATTTGTGTAGCACTACACGGTGTTCACAACGCTATACAGACACATGTAAGAGACAGTCCCTGCTCATCAGAGCTTACAGTCTAGTCAAGACAGACAGCACAACAATTTAGGGACTAGAATATATCTACAGGAATGACAAGGAAACACAAAGGAGGTGAAGGTGAACAGGAGTATGAGATTGGGATCCGAAGGCAGCCTCAAAGAGGTACGTTTTTAGCCTGGATATGAATAGGGCCAGGGATGGCACCTGATGTACTGACTCGGGTAGTTTGTTCCAGGAATAAACAAGCAGCAAAGTGAAAAGACTGAAGTCTGGAACTGGCCGTGAAAGAGAAGGGCAGAGATAAAAGGGATCTGCCAGAAGAGCAGTGTTCCTGAAGAGGGGTGTAGGGAGAGATAAGTCTGATAGCTCTTTGGCAGAGCTGTGTATTCCCTGGATATCTTTAACACCGTTACCATTAGAATGTCCTGATGCAGCCCATTTAAACAAAAAGGGGTGAAACTGGAGTTAACGGTCTGCTCACAGTGTGATAGCATCATCGGAGCCTGGTGAATGCGTGGGATCTTGTTGTCAGTTAAGTGCTTTTGTAGTTTTTTTCAGTGATTTTAAATGCATTTGAAAAATTGTAAAACTAACATTGCACTATGGAAGCCTATGAATAACAGCTGGGAGATTTCTTATGAGCTATTCAGCAGGATCCCGTTGTCTTGCCCAGCCAGGAACCCCCGTCTGAGGCTTCTTATCCCACCCTCCTCTCTACGGGTAATCATTTTCCTAGCAGTGGCTCCGTAGTCGTGGAGTGATCACTTTCCCAGACAAGGTATCCTTATTAGAATTCTCCTCCTTGGAGTTGATTGGATGTTGATAGCCTAATATGGTAGAGGATCCATAATAGAAGCCAAAATGATGAATCAATGGCTTCTTCCAGTGCACAAGTGATGTCATGAGGCACCATAGCTGAGGGAGCCTAAGGTGCCTCTTCACATCACATGTGTCAGAAAATACCACTGATTGATCACTTTAGCCACCCCTACCATGGTGAACTACCATACCGAAGCATCAAGTGAACCAAGGAAAACGTATCTTTGGGTCAGTTTTGGCCTATGGGCCATAGTTTAGGGATCCCTGCTCTAGAACAACAGCATCCTTCTATGAGACTATAGGTAGGTAGATTCAGGAGCAACATCAAAAGATATTTCTTTACTGAAAGAGAAGATTTATGGAATGGACTTGCATCAAAGGTGAAGGATTCAAACACAGTAAAAGAATTCAAAAGAGCATGGGATAAGCATAGATGTAATAGCGAAGGGCCCGCAATGAATTAAACCAGGAGTCTATTGACTAGAATTCAAACCAGTTTAATGTGCACAGTCTCAGGCCAATGTCACATACAAAATGTCTGAGCCCTGAGCTCAGAAAAAAGACAGGTTATATACTGTTCTTCTCCAGTCTAATACAGGCAAAACTCCTCATTGGTCTCGGTGGCCCCCCTCACTCTCCCAATAGCCACCTCTGATCTGGCTTGTACCTGTTTTTTATTCTGTGCAGGCATTTCTAACAGTGGCTCAAAGCTCTAGACATAATACTAGACATAATATTTCTGCTATAGTACATTTCGCTGCTTTTGCAAGGTCAGCCGGCAGAGATAGTGGAAAACACAGCTGTGAGTAGCATAACAGCGGAAAAGTTTTACTTTTGTTTATCAGAAGCATTCTTATCAAAAGCAGAGCAGAGCAGTGATTCTAACAGCTACTGGCATTTTCTGTCTGTCTGGTTCTGCTATAATATTCCAAAGTCAGTTATAATATTCTAAAGTAAGGGAGGGGGACTCAGGCCTAATATACAGGCCTCTACTACCTACAGGATGAACTAGGCCATCGCCTATCACATTCCCCCCTTTTGATTATTCACACCCGCAAGTGAGAAAGGGTGAGAATCAAATCACACATATATATGAAAGTACTTTAAACTATGGTAGAGGGATCACTCCGTGGTATAGGGTAGTAGTCCCACATTGCTAATATTTGTGCTGCTGCCTTGCGGTCAATAATATTATAAATAATGGAGCGTAGCATACGCAAGCATAGGGGAAGGAAACATGGGATACATAAGCAAACAGTCACAATCAAAAATACAAGCACTATAAGTGTCTTCAGGCCGCCTAGGCCTGACAACCAAGAACCAAACCAGCCATCTAGTTGCAAGCCATGCCATGTTTGAACTGGGACATAAGTTTGCTTTCTCATGTGATTGGCTATATCTTCTACAACCTGTCCTTCATTATCTATTTGCAAGCAGCAGTTAGTTAAATTCAGCTTGCCACATACTCCTCCTTCAGCTGCAAGCAGATAATCTAAAGCTAAGCGGTTTTGGTAAATGGCTGTACGCATCCATGTGGCTTGTTAAGCTAACAAGGTTAGCGCTCTACTAGTTTCATTGGTTATAATTTCAACAACAGCTTGCAAACGTATAATACGGTCTAACATATATACAGGGGTGCGGTAGCCCCAAGAACCATCTTGTGCCCAGGTAGCAGGTCCATAGTAAGAAACAATTCACTCTGGTGGCCATTCTTCAGAGGTTGCATCCAATTTGTCCCACTGGCCGATTTTCAGAGCTTCTCGTTTCTGTCGACCTTTATACACAGGGAACCCCAATTGTTCTCCGTGGGACAGGGGCAAAAGGAAGAAAGATGGTCGTATAGTTCCTAGAACACACGCCCCTCCCCAATTGGCAGGGAGTTTAGCATATGCTCTGGTGCCACAAATCCAATATAGTCCAGGTGGGGCTTGCCAAGTGCTGTGGGTAGCCAGATTTGCCCATATCCTGGCCAAATACGGAAAGATGATCAGAGGGTTAGACGGTTCTGGAGTATTGGCACCTGACCACCAAGAAGTCTTCCCAGTTGTGGCATTGTAATATTTCTGGTTCAAACAGACTAATTGTCCCACAGGTGCATTCAATTGTGGTCCTGCTCGTGCAAAACATAGTTTACCCACTATGGAGTGGGCGAGGACCCATTCATTGGTAGTGTTATGCACATCAGTTTGGTTATATGGTACGGAATAGTTCAATTCTTGTGCTTCCCAAGGCCATTGGTCTCCCATCTGAGTTCCTCCACAAAAGAGACAGTCTGAGGCATGGAGGCTGGATGCCACAGCTCCAGCTAGTTCGATGAACAAATTCTACGAAGCGTGGGGAACAACAAATTCTGCCTTCATGGCCTCGTGGAAGGTATGATGTATGCGATAAGGTGAAGAAACATGAGTCTTTACATTCAGCTGGAGGAATACAATGGTTCCAGGATCAGTTCCACCTCCTGCTATGCGCAGGCCGAATCGAAATCCTTGCTTCCACTGGCTGGGGTCGAAGATCTGAAGCCGTAGGGGATTGCAGGCACTTTTCTTGCACTGTTCAGGTTTCAGTAAGGGTAATCTTTCCAGCAGCGCCTTGCGATTATCTCCAGTCTGTCCTGTAGGGCTACCAGACCAGGTAGCATAGTACACACAATCCCATTTCGGACAGAAATAGTCTGCTTCTGCTGATTTGCTATATGTTGTTGGGGAATGTATCCCAGTGCATATTCCCCAGTTGTACGCACCTTCAGGACACATATACTTCTCATCATAATAGTAAGCTTGTTCCCAGGATCCACACCTGTAGTAATTATTTCTATTAATCAAGTCACAAGCATCAAAATACAGGTAAGCAGGTTGGTTAGGATCAGAGAGTTGACTTGTGGCGTTGATGAGGGCTCCATCTTCATCATTCCATCTCAGTTCCAGGACATAGTAAGATGGATTCTGGTGAGGTCTGAAGCAAGTACGAGTCTTTCCCTTGGTGCAGACATTCAGTTCTGTACCATTATAGATACACCGGCTGACTACACCGGTACAAGTGTAGTAAGAGTGATAAAGCAAAGTCTGAGTAACTTGCATACCACTTCGGGTGGTGGTTATACAGGCTGCACAAGGGGGCAAAGCAAGAGTGGTTCTCAAATGTCCCAGGGCTACCACAAGAAGGAAATAGCAGCAATTAGTAGTCATCATGATTATAGTCTTTGATGATTAATGAGGTAGTTAATGGTTGATTGAGGTAGATAGAGGATAGAGTCTGAAATGTAGATGTTCAGGAGCAAGATGGCAAAGTCTTTACGATGAGGGATCTCTCCTTTGCAGCGTGAGTCGCAACGGTGATGCAGGATTAGCGATCGAAGTCCAGGGGCGACTCTCAGGAACTGCTGCTGGCTTCACTCGACTGTGATGGATCCAGGAGTCGATCTCGGCCACTTTAACTGCTGTTGGGGTTGATAGCAAAACTATATACGGTCCCTTCCAATGAGGCGCCAACGGTGTCTTCTTCCACTCCTTTACCCACACCGAGGCTCCAGGCTTGAAAGGATGCAAGGGCTCTGTTAGATTGATAGGCAACTGGTCCTGCACCCAGGTATGAAGGCTCTGCAAAACAGAACTTAGAGCCAACAATTCTTGCCTAGTAATTACGGATCCAATTTGATTCATATCTCCTCTTATCCCCTGTACTATGGGCGGGGGCCTCCCATACAAAATCTCAAATGGGGATACCCCTAATGGCGTGGTGGGGGCTGAATGTATTCAGAGAAGGGCTATGGGAAGAGCTTGGGGCCACTTCAAGTGGGCTTCCTGACAAAGTTTGGATAACTGAGATTTTAGGGTTCGGTTCATTCTCTCTACTTTCCCTGAACTCTGGGGCCTGTAGGTTGTGTGTAACTTCCATTGTATTTGCAGGGCATGGGCTAGCTGCTGAGTTACTTGCGATATAAAAGAGGGCCCATTGTCAGACCCCATGGTCAAAGGTATTCCGAATCGGGGGATAATCTCATGGAGCAAGGCTTTAGTGACCTCTCTGGCCTTCTCAGTTCTGGTGGGAAAAGCTTCCACCCATCCAGAAAAGGTACAAACTAGGACTAGCAAGTAGCGATATCCATTTGCTCGTGGCATTTCTGCAAAGTCTATTTGGATATTTCCCATGGGGGTCACTCCTACTGATTGAACTCTTGGGGAGGTACAGGACCTTGTCGGGCATTGTTCTTGGCACAGGTTACACATCTTCGGGCTACTGAGGTGGTCAAAGGTCCCAACAGGGAGATATAGAAATATGGCTTCAAAGCATTGGCCATCTTTGTTTTTCAATAGTGTGTGGCTTGATGAAAGGCTTGGACAAAGGCAGGGCCTAGGGCTTCAGGGATCACAGTCTTACCAGGGGTTGAGCTCCCTTCAGGCGGGGGCAACACTATCCATCCAGTTTCTGATAACTGCCCCCCCTCCTTTTGACAGTAATGGTCCTTCTCTACTGGAAATATGGCTGCTTGAATCGTTACATTTGGGGTAGTAATTTGTCCTGCAATGGCTGCTTCTCGGGCTGAGGCATCAGCAAATCTATTTCCGCGGGATACATCTCCATCTCCAGTTTGGTGGCCTCGACAATGCATTACTGCTACGTGTTTGGGGGCCCATACTGTTTCCAGCAAAGTCAATATTTCTGGACCATACTTGATAGACTTGCCTCCTGAGGTGATCAATCCACGTTCCTTGTATAGGGCCCCATGGGCATGCAGTGTTGTAAAAGCATATTTAGAGTCCGTGTATACATTCAGGCTGATTCCTGTTCCAAGTTTGAGTGCTCGTGTTAGAGCTATCAATTCAGCCTTCTGTGCTGAGGTTCCTGGGGCCAGGGCTGATGATTCTACTACCGTGTCTAGGGTCACCACTGCATACCCCGCACATCGCTGTCCTTCTATTATGAGGCTACTTCCATCCACAAAGAAAGTTTTGTCTGGGTGGCTCAAGGGAATATCAGTTAAGTCTGGGCGACTTGAATATACAGTGTCCATTACTTCTAGGCAATCATGGTCAGGAGGGCCTGGACCGGCTGGCAGCAGGATAGCTAGGTTCAGAGTTTGGCTGACGCTCAATTGCAATCGCGGATTTTCACATAGCATACTTTGATACTTCAACATTCGAGCGTTGGTGAGCCAGTGGTTTCCTTTGTGTTCCATCAGGGTTAAAACAGAGTGTGGTACAGTGACTCGCAAATTTTGTCCTAAGGTGAGCTTGTCAGCTTTGCTTACTAAGAGGACTGTGACTGCTACAGCTCTCAAGCAAGGTGGCCATCCTTTGGCAACAGGATCCAGTTGTTTTGACAGATAGGCCACAGGTCGCTGCCAAGACCCAAGAGGCTGGGTTAAAACTCATAATGCATTTCCACCTGACTCATGGACATACAGACGAAATGGCTTCTGCACATCCGGTAGTCCCAAGGCGGGGGATGACATCAATGCTATTTTCAATGATTTAAATGCTTTATCTTGTTCTGGGCCCCATTCCAAGGGGGATCGTTCAGCTCCCTGTGTGACTTGGTACAAGGGTTTTGCTATGAGTGCAAAATTCGGTATCCATATTCGGCAATAGCCTGCGGCTCCCAAGAAAGCTCGCACCTGTTTTCTGGTAGTGGGGGTTGGGATGCGGCATACTGCTTCCTTTCGCTCGAGTCCTAATTTCCGGGTTCCCTTTGACAAATGGAACCCTAGATATTTCACTTCTGTCTGGCATAATTGCACCTTGGCTCTTGAGACCTTGTATCCAGCTTCATTCAAAAGGTGCAAAAGATCACTAGTAGCTTGTACACAATCAGTTTAATTGTTGGTGGCTATGAGCAAATCATCCACATATTGGAGTAGGATTCTCTTTCCCGGAGTTACAGGGTAACTTGACAGATCTTGACTGAGGGCTGCACTGAAGATGGTGGGTGAATTCTTGAATCCTTGTGGCAAGCGAGTCCAAGTGAGTTGTCCTCGTCTTCCTGTGGTAGGGTTTTCCCATTCAAATGCTGACTGGCCTCTGCCAGGCGTATACAGAAAAAGGCATCTTTCAAGTCCAAAACAGTGAAATGAGTGGCTTCTGCTGGAATCAGTCCCAGGAGGGTGTAAGGATTTGGTACTACTGGATGTATGGTTTCAACTGCACTGTTTACTTGACGTAGATCCTGCACTGGGTGGTAGTCACCTGTCCCAGGCTTCTTGATTGGGAGAAGGGGGGTGTTCCAGGGTGATTGGCATTCTCTGAGAAGTCCATACTGCAGTAATTTCTTCAGGTGGCGATGAATACCTTCAATTGCTGGTCGTGGGAGGGGATACTGACGCACATGCACTGGTTCTGCTCCTGGCTTAAGGGTAACAAGTACTGGAGCTATATTTTTCGCTAGGCCAGGTGGATTATTCTCTGCCCATACTCCAGGCGGGGCTGCAATGCTGAGAGGTGTACAGAGGCTTACTGCTTTGGATGCAGATGAATAGAACCGCCATTCTTCTTCTCGAGGGACAGCTAACACCATCAGGCCGGCAGGTTTTCAGTTTATAGTCATTTCCATTTTTCCCCCTTCAACAAAGGATATCTGTGCTTGAAGCTTTGCAAGCATGTCTCGGCCCAACGGGGGAACTGGGCATTCAGGCATGTACAAGAACTGGTGTGTTATCTTCTGTCCCCCTAGTTCACAGGCGCGGTTCTGCAGAAAGGGTCTCGTGGTCCTTGTTCCTGTAGCTCCCACGATTGTAACAGATCGAGAGGACACAGGGGCCACCGGCTTGGCTACTACTGAATGCTCGGCCCCTGTGTCTACCATAAAGTCCATATGCTGGTCTCCAATTTTTACATTGACCATAGGCTCCTGGAGACCTAAGAAGAACTTGGAGCCCGGTCTGGCCTATTCCTCATCATCCATGAAATCTGCTTTGGTGACTGCCACTCCCTGCATGGCAGTCTCATTTTGCTGGAACTGCTGAAACTGTGCGCGCTGCATCCCCCCTCGCTGCTGGAATCGCCCCCCCCCCCCACTCTCCTGGCGCTCCCGCGTCCCCTCCAGGGGTGGAGCTCATGTTCGGGCACGCATCCTTCCAGTGTCCTTCCTCTTTACAATAAGCGCACTGATTTGTACCTAAGGGGGGCCGAGCGCTCCCTCGGCCCCTTCCCCATCCTCTGGCTCTTCTGTTAGGATATCCTCCTCCGCGTCCTTCAACTAGAGCTGCAGCGAGCAGATCCACTTTCTTCCTCATCCTCCTTTCACTTTCCCGTTTGCTTTCTTGATCACGATTCACATATACCTTTTGTGCGACTTCCATTAACTGTGTTGCGTTCATGCCCGCAAATCCTTCTAAGTTTTGCAGTTTTCGTTTTATGTCTCCCTGGGACTGACTCACAAAAGCGGCATTCACCATGCGTAAATTCTCCTGAGCTGCTGGGTCATAGGGGGTGTAAAGTCTATAAGCTTCAGTTAATCGTTCATAGATAGCAGCTGGACTCTCATCTGGGCGCTGAAGAACGTCCGCTACTTTCCCAATATTCATAGCTCTCTGGCCTCCTTTCTTTAGGCCCTGCAGTATTGCCTGGTGGAACCGGGTGAGGGCCTTTTCTCCTACATCACTATTTGGGTCCCATCCAGGGTCTTCATTCGGGAAATCTGTGGCTGCCGCCTGTCTGGGATCTAGGTTTCTCCCCACTTCAGGGTTCTCTTCCAACCATCGAGTGGTCGCTCGCACTATCCGTGCCCGCTCTTCGGTAGTAAAGAGGGTAGCCAAAAGCTGGCGACAGTCAGACCAGGTGGGCTGATGGGTTTACATAATACTAGTCATTAACTCTGTTAAATCTTGGGGCTTTTCAGTATAGGAGGCATAATGCGTTTTCCAGTTTAATAAATCTGTTGTGAAGAAGGGCACATACACTAGACTGGTCGGTCCGACCACAACCTGACCGTTCTCTTGAATGGGTAATCCCGGGACCTGCCGCAACGGCAGTTGGTGAGCTTCTCTCGTTCTACTTCTGAAATCATAGCGCATTTCAGTGGGCTTTTGGGTGACGCCGCTACTGGTACCTGGACTAGTGGATGACCCTGGACTGGCATCTAACTCTCCACTAGCGGATTCTTCGGGGGATGATTGTTCCACCTCAGAGCACTGCTCAGGACTAGGGCTCCAACTTCTTAGGGGACTGGTCCGCACTTCAGATTTTGGAGGCGGATGACCAGGTGGAGGCACCTCGGCCGGAGGTACGCTCGCTTCCTCTGGCTCTACTCAGGGTATTAGCGGGGGTTCTTGGAGTACTGGCGGAGCTGATGGGACAGGAGTATACAGAAAGGCGGGTGGATACCTTGGGATCTCTGGAGACGCTTGGGCTACATAAATAGGGGTTTTTTCTTTCTTGGCAGGGACTCTCGTGGCAGTTGCTAACATAATTTTACTCTGCCCCTCACAGCAACGCTTCATCCAAGAGGGCTGTTTCTCACATATCCCTAACCATGAGTCTATATAGGAAAACTGCTCGGGACTATAGCTGCGCACTACCTATTTGTTACCAGAGGATGTAGTAAAGGCTGTTAGTGTAGCTGGGTTTAAAAAAGGTTTGGACAAGTTCCTGGAGGAAAGGTCCATAAACCATTATTAAGAAGGGACCCAGGATATCAATGCTTGACCCAGTACAAGCATTGTGGAACCTGTGTCTTTGGGGGAAACTGCTAGGTACGTATGACCTAGATTGGCCACTGTTGGAAACAGGATACTGGGCTTGATGGACCTTGGTCTGACCCAGTATGGCATATCTTATGTTCTTATGAGAAGAGACTTGAAGACCTAAATATGTACACTCTGGAGGAGAGGTGGGATAGGGGAGATATGATTCAGATCTTTAAATACTTAAAGAGAAATAATGAACAAACAACCCTCTTCCAAAGACGGGGAAGCTGTAAATCTAGAGGGCATAACATGAAGCTGCAAGGGGGTAAATTGAAAGACAATGTCAGGAAATATCTTTTCACTGAAAGGGTGTGGATGCTTGGAACGCCCTCCTGATGGAAGTGGTGGGGGCAAATACAGTGACAGAATTCAAAATGGCATGGGACAGACACAGTGGATCCCTTTACAGCAACAGGATAAAATCAAAATAAACTTAACTATCTAATGGGCAGACTAGATGGACCATACTGGTCTTTATCAGCCGTCATTTACTATGTTACTAGGTTACTATAAGAAAGAAATAAAAGTTAAGAAATGAGAAATTTCATAGGGACAAGGAGGATTTAATATTGTTTCTAGCATCTTATATTGTTTTTTTTGTTATCTCCTATGTATCCCTTTTATGTTCCCTATAATATTTTATCCTGTAGCTTTATTACCACTTCATTTATTTATTATGAAGATTCTCTGCTTTATTTCTTCTTTTCTATCATTTGTTGACTTTAGTTAACCTAGTTAACTTATGATTCACCATTTTTTATTGTGTTATTCAATGATATTTATATACAATTTTTATTGTTTTCTATTTTTATATGTATGTGCTTTATTTGTAGTTTGTTTCAAAGTACTACCCTTGATTAAGGCTTCATAGAAACATGGCTGTGTTCGGTAACTACTTCTATGCACACCCAATAAAATCTTCATGTTTATCACCTCGCTCTGGATTTGTGTGTTTCGACTTTGAGAGTATGTAGTGCTCCTTTGTTTTGGACTGTTCTGACAACAACACAATATGTTTTCACCCTGAAAGGATGTTTTTGAGTTATGGGGATGACATCCTCCAACAAATTCTTCCTAAGGAATCACTTTTCTCTCACGTTGAGAGTGACAATGATGGAAACAATAAAGACTGGGAGGACATAGTGTGTCTCACACAAAAGTACCTTTGTGAAGAGTTGCAGTTTGCTACACTTCTAGAATACAACAGATCCAAAATGATACCTAGGGGGTCTATGTATTTCTAAGAGTCCAGGCCTTTTTCAGGATGATGATTCATTTGTGCAAAGTTGGAGTGCCATTCTGAATAAATGCTTGTTAGATCTAATGATATTATTTATTAATATGTCTAAGAATAAAGTGGAGAATATTCAGAATGAGGTTGATGAAAAACTTAATATGCTAAAAGAAAACTATATGAGATATGACTCACTTATTGCTGATTATAATAGGAATATCCAGGAATATAAGGAAGAAATAAAAGATAAGAAATTTTAGAAAATTTGTAAGGATTATAGGATTATAGGAGAGGAACAGTTTACCCATGGAACAAGAAAAGAGGCCTTTTACCCAGATGTAGAATTAGCTTTTCAAATAGGAAGGAGGTACAAGCGATTGTGCAAGACTCACCCCAGCATAATGAGCCCTACATGGAACAAATTAGAAAGAGGAGCAGGAGTCAATCCGAAGACCACCTAGATTCCTCAGCCTCTCTTTTTAGAACAAATAAGAAGGATAAAAAAGATAGCCACCATTTTTTTGAGATGAACAGGCTATGAAAGGAGGAGGACGGGAACAAGAACAATCGCAGTGGAGGTGTACTACTGCCTGGCCAGAATGAACAGATGGATGATGAAATGCTCAAAGAAATCAGGGAAGCTAACAAAACTTACAACACAGTAATAATGGGTGATTTCAATTACCTCGGTATCGACTGGGTCAATGTCACACCATGACATGCTACAGAGAGAAAGTTTCTAGATGAAATAAATGACTGCTTCTTGGAGCAGCTGGTTCATGAACATACAAGAGACGAAGCTATTTTGGAATTAGCTCTTACTGGAACGCAGGATTTGGTGCAAAAGATAAGGGTTTTGGGGCCACTTGGCAATAGTGATCATAGCATGATCGCATTTGATTTAATAAATGGAAGGAGGATGCAAGAAAATCCACAATATCACTTTTTAACTTTCAAAAGGGAGACTATGATAAAATGAGGAATATAGTTCAGAAAAAAACTTAAAGGAGCAGCTACAAAGGTTAAAGATTTACATCAAGTATGGGCATTGTTTAAAAGTAACAAAACAAAAACAATAGCCAAGAGCAGGAAAAGAGTAATCCAACTATAACAAAAACCCGCTAAATACCTTACAAGGTACAAATTCTCACAACACACTAATACCAAATAATCTTTTAATATATATAACCAGGCAAAAAAAAAGTGCCTGGTTATATATATTAAAAGATTATTTGGTATTAGTGTGTTGTGAGAATTTGTACCTTGTAAGGTATTTAGCGGGTTTTTGTTATAGTTGCATTGTTTAAAAGTACCATTTTGGCAACCCAGACCAGATGTATTCCACACTTTAAGAAAAATGGAAGGAAGGCCAAAAAACTGCCAGCATGGTTTAAAGGTGAGGTCAGAGAGGCTGGCTGTTGATAAAAAAGCATCTTTCAGAAAATGGAAAAAGGAGCCAAATGACAAACACGGGAGTCAACACAAGCACTGGCAAGTTAGATGCCAGGCATTGATAAGACAGGCAGAGAGAAAATTTGAAAAGAAACTTGCCATGGAAGCAAAAATTCATAATAAAAACTTTTTCAAGTACATTTGTAGCAGAAAACCTGTGAGAGAGTCAGTTGAACCATTGGATGATAGAGGGGTCAAAGGGGTGCTAAATGAGGACAAGTCCATAGTGGAGAGCTTGAATGAATTCTTTGCTTAAATCTTTATTGAAGATGATGTAGGGAAGTTACCCATGCCTGAAATGGTAAATATCAGACACAAAATGTTGGTTTATATGGCTGTTCTTTACTAGCGGTGCTATGGCGACTTATCCCCATTGGTTTTGAGACCAATTTAAAGGTGCAGGCTCATGGTCTCAGCCTTCTTCAATGTTAGCAGTGGATTGCCACCACGCTGATCGCACTGGCTATTCTCTCCGAGCTAGCACCTACACACAATTATCCTATTGTGCCAGGCATTTCAAATTGTTAAATTTGTACTCTATGTCACTATTTTTGTTCATTTGTTGTGTCTTCCAGGTATTAGCACTTTTAATGTGTCCAATTTATCACACGGCTTCACGGCAGCTTGCTAGATGCTACTGAGCAATGGGGTATTTCTTGCCAGCACAGTATTATACACTTTTATACACATTGTACATTACATATGCATCCTGATCTCCTTCTTGGACCATTACATTTGCAGTGCAGATAGCTTACTGACACTATCCTGACAACTAGAGTATTGCCTCGAGGCACATATTATGTGAGATCATTCCAAAAGTAATGGTGTGCAGTTGTCTCTCTTTTTCTGTGACACCCACAATCCTATACTTCAATAACAGGCTCTAAAAGCAATCAATTGAAAATAGATTATAATTTTTTGTTGGACTATTAAGCCGAGATTGCTTTAAAAAAAAGCATCCTACATTTAAGTCCTTTTATTACATGTTAAGTGATCATGCATTACTAAAAACTGCCAATAAATAGTCAACGCATTTCGAACCAATCAAAACAGTTCTGGTTCAGGGCAGGCATTACTTATCTGAACTCCCTTATTGTGAATCCAAGGAGTATTGTTTCCATCCCATAGGAGCTCCAAACAGGGGCGACTCAAGGCAATCTGCTGCCTGAGGCAAAAGATGAGATGGCGCGCCCCCTCCACTCCCTGTAGTGGGGGGAAGGGGGCTTTTTCAAAACTCCAATCAAGGACTGAACCAAACCAAAAAGCTGATTCGATTATATGGAGGAAATGCAAGATGTTTGCACACCAAGGAATTAAAAGACAGAGAGAACCACAGCACAGTTTATAAAACTAAATTATAACTCATTTTTATTTTGTTATAAACTGCATTATGGTTCATGCTTTTTCTTTTTGAACATATATATTTCATCCACAGAACCCCCTTCCTCAATAGTGGATGCAGAGCAGAACCAAGATGTTCACCCACAGAGCTCAATATCTTACAAAAAAAAATAAAAAATCTGATTCTGATCATCTCACTAACAACAACAAACATTCTCCACTACCAGGCAAATTGTGAACTAATACAAAATCCTACAACAAAGTCACTGAGTATCTATAGAGGAAATCTACCATGCCATATCATACCATACCATACCAGCATCAACTTACAAAACTCACATAAGGAGGTCATCCAAAAAAAGTATCACTGTAAATACTACAGTGGGCCCTGGAACATCCAAATACCTATTTGGAAAGCAGAACAATTCAGATTACTACAGTACAGATCCCTACATACAAACACTCAAAACACAGGCCCTCACCAAGTACAGAATAAGTGACCATAACCTAAAAATAAACATATGTAGATAAACATTAAACTGCAACCCCAAGAAACCAGATTCTGCATACAGTGCAATACCAGAGAAACAGAAAGAGATGCATTTCCATGTACTGTATAAAATATAAAGATAGTACCAAGTCTGATAATTACATTGAAAATAAAATTCTCTTTGAACTTTGTTGTCTTACCATTTTATTCTCTGATCATGTATGTCCCAATCTGAGGTTTCTGCTTTCCTCAGTGATGCAAGACTATATGCAGAGACTCACTGTGGCATCATGTACATAAAATTAGTATATTTTATTTTAAAATGTATATGCCACCCATTTAAAATCCTAAGTGGCTTCTAAACATACACATGCAATTTAGTATAACAGATGTTGCAATAAAACAAACATAATAATAAAACATTACATTTGATTAATGAAAAGCCACTTTCACAGCCCCCCAATCAAACCATTATAAGTATCTGCATATCAGATTTATTTTGCTATGACCAGATTATTGATGAGGAGGGAAGATATAAAATGAGATAAACTAATCTGGGTAGCCATGAATTCAAACATTGGACTGGATTGTGCTAGAGCTGGAAAAGTCCAGAACTTAGCAGCAGTGAAGCTATCAGGCTACTAAACAAAATTAAACTGAGTCGTTCTCTTAAAATTTGAAATTTCCTTGAATCTGAACTGACAAAATATTTTAAATTTCAGTTTGGCAGCATAAAGAACGCAAAACTGCAAATCTCAAAAACAATACATATTCCAATACCCCCTCCCCCCAAACCAAACCAACACCTTCACCAAGAACTCAGAGTACAGGACCCATAGAGTAAATCTACTATTCCATAACATCACTAACTTCCTAAACTCACACAACATGGAACATACCCAGAAGAGGGCAGCACTATAAATATTGCAGAGAGCTCTAGAACATCCATATTCCTATTCAGAAAACTGAACAAACCAGATTACTACAACTCACTACTTAGAAACTCCATGCTAACAGAACATGTAGCCTCAGTCATGCATATGCAGATAAGAGATAGATCTTCACCAAGTAGGGAATATATTAGTACAAACTAAAAACAGATATATGTAGTAAAAAAATGCTTTTACTCATTACTGTTAGGTTTACAGGATTTCTTTCCCAAAATTATACTTTACTGCAGCGTGAAGAGAGAGAAAGAACTCTCACTCATAGGCATCTGCATTATCAACAGAAACTAACATAATGGCTCAGTGCAAGTAGCATGAGTGCAACTAATGCCGCCTCAGTGGATGGCCTTATTTGCACCAGCAGCTGTTTTGCCATGCTGAAATGCGGTAACTGCAGGGGGATGTAACTGCCTCCCTGCAGTTAGCCTATGGCCCTGCATAATCAAACTCTGGAATTAGTTACCAGAGGATGCAGTAAAAGCTGTTAGTGTAGTTGGGTTTAAAAAAAGTTTGGACAAGTTCCTGGAGGAAAGATCCATAAACTATTATTAAAGAGGACCTGGGAAATCCATTGCTTGCCCTGGGATAAGCATTGTGGAACCTGTGTGCCTTTTTTGGAACCTGCCAGGTACTTGTGACCTGGATTGGCCACTGTTGGAAAAAGGATACTGGACTTGAAGGGCCTTAGTCAGACCCAGGATGACATTAATTATGTTCATATGTTACCAGTGCAGAGTCTAGGAAACATGCTGCTAAATATGCCAAACAAAAGGGGCACTGGTGTTAATGTAAATATATATTCCATAAAAAAAAGGAAATGCCGGATTCTCACATACCAAGGAACTGAAATAAAAAGTGAGAACCACAGCAGAGTTTATAAGACCAAATTATAACTCATTTTATTATAAAATGTTATAAACTGTGTTATGATTCTCACTTTTTTAAAAATATATATTCTGAATCCACAGAAACCTCTCCCTCGACAATGGGTGCAGAGCAGAAGTAGGACATTCACCCACAGAACTAAATATATTAAAAAAAATCTGATTCTTATCATTTCAATAACAAACATTCTCCAGTACCAGGCATACTGAAAACTAATATAAAACCCTATAAAAGTCACCTAAGATCTACAAGGCCACATCTACCATATCATACCAGCATAAACTTCCAAAACTCATACACAAGGGACCTATCCAGAAAAAAGCAGCACTATAAATACTGCAGCAAGCCCAAGAACTTCCATAAACCTATTTGAAAAGCTGAACAACTCTAATTACTACAGTACAGTATAGATCCCTATGTACAAATTCCATATTCACAGAACACCTGGCTTCAGTCACACACTCAGAACACAGACCCTCACCAAGTACAGAATAAATGACTACAACTTAAAGTAAAAATAAAAATATGTAGACAAAAATTAAACTGAAACCCCAAGAAGCCAAACTCCGCATGCAGTACATCAGATAAATAAGAGATGCAGTTCCCCATACTGTGTAAAATATAAAGATAGCACAAAGTCCAATCACTAAAATGAAAATAAAATTATTTTTTTCTGTCTTTGTTGTCTGACCATTTTATTCTCTGATCCTGCTGGTCCCAATTTGAGGCTTCTGCTTTTCTGTCTTCTCTTAATTCTCTTTCTATGGTCCATCTGCCATTTCTTATCTCTTCTTTTGTTTTCTTCACTTCCTTCCATCAGCCTATTTCCAGTCCCAGTTACCCTCCCAAGTATCAGCCCCCTTTCCAGTCTCCCCTCCCAGTAATGTCATATGTCAACCACCTTGCATTCCCAGGACTGCCTCTGGTGTCCATTCCCTTCCAGTCCCCCTCCTTCCCCACTGTCCAGCCCCTTCTAGTCCAAATACTATTGCAGGAATCAGCTCACTTCCACTACCAGTGCCACCCCCCCCCATCAGCTCCCTTCCAGTCACCCTTCCCTCTGTCCATCCCTCTTTCAGTGCCATCCCATCAGCTCCCTTTCAACCTGTGCCCCCTCCCTCCCAGCCCCCTCTCCATTACTCAGCCACCTACCAGTCCCATCTCCAAGTGTCAGCTCCCTTCCAGTCCCCTTCAGTACCATTCACAGGTGTCAGCTCCCTTCCATCCCCCTCTTCCCTCCCCTAGTATCATCACCCTTCCAGTACCATCCTCAGGTATCAGCTCCCTTCCAGCCCCCTCCTTCCCCATGTCAGCTCCCTTCCTACCCCCACCTCCCCCCGTCAGCTCACTTTCAGCCCCTTCCTTCCCCTTGTCAGCTCCCTTCCAGCCCCCACTTCCCCTGTGTCAGCTCCCTTCCTTCCCCCCAGCTCACTTCCTGCCCCACCCCTCATGTCAGCTCCTTTCCTGCCCCCTTCTTCTCCTGGCAGACCCTCTCAGCATCTGCTCCCTTCCAGTCCCATTCTCCCATCCCCCCGCATCAGCCCATTTGTAGCCCTAGCCCCCAGATTTCTTCCAGAACCAGCAGCTCTCTCCTCTCCTCCCCCCATCAGCCCATGTCCACTTCTAGCCCCCAGTTTTCTTCCAGTGCCAGCATCTCCCATCAGCCCATTTCCAGTCCCAGCCTATTTCCATTCCTATCCCCATTATCAGCCTACTCCAGTCCTAACCCCAATCGGTCCGTTTACAGTCCTAGCCACCCCCCAATCAGCCCATTACAATACCAGTCCTAGCTCATTTCCAGTGCTAGCCTCCCAATCAGCCCATTTCCAGTGCTAGCCCCCCATCAGCCCATTACCTGCCTTAACTCCCCCAATCAGACCATTTCCAGTCTAGCCCTCCCAGACTATTTCCATTGGTACCCCCCCATCAGCCCATTTCCAGCCATAACCCACCCTGATCAGCCCATTTCCAGTCCAAGCCCCCCCCCCTTTCTGGGGAAGAGCCCACACTTGCCTGACTGGCACCCTGGCTTACTTTTGCAGAGCACGAGAAGGAACAGTTTCCCTTCTTTCCTGTGGCTGTTAAAATTGAGCCCGCTGGCACACTGAGCTCTTCCAGGGCAGTGGGGGGGGGGGGCATATGGAGGGCTTTATTCTGTCACTGCCAAAAAGCAGCGGCAGCAGCTTATCCACCCCCCCTTTTTTTTTTTGCACCTCAGGTGGCCACTGCCTCACTCAGACTCATTATCACCTTGGTCTGATCATTACATTATCAAAACAAACTTCACTTTCCACACCAATAACACTAATAAAAACACACGAAGTGATCCCACTACAAAATTCAAAAAATTTAATGAAATTGAATTCTTGGATACAACAATACCCTACCTCTCATCATCCCCAACGAATCTAGATGAAGCTGTCAAAACCTGGCATGACACAATCAACAATGCAGCCAAACTTGATCAACGAACCAAAAAGCCCAATAATTTAAAAATAAACAAAACACCATGGTTCAACAACACGCTAAAACAAATGAAAAAAGAACTAAGAAAAATAGAGCACAAATGGCGCAAAACCAAATCATTCATCAACAAGGAAATATATAACAACTATCTCATAAAATACAAGGATACTTTAGATAGCACAAAAAAATCTTATTATGCGGCAATCCTATCAAAATCTTATAACAGACCACGAGAACTATTCTCCATTGTTAGAACTCTAACTAATAATCCCCAAACATCTAACAATGAAATCACCGATATTTCGGTACAAACCCTAGCCAATCACTATCAAAACAAATCTACACAACCTAGAATGACTCTAGACAATATCAATACGGTTCATCATTGCTCAGATGAATGGTCAGACTTCCATCCAGTATCAAAAGATTCACTAAAGAATATCATTTCCAATCTCAACACCACAACTTCCTTTCTTGATCCATGCCCTGTAACATGGATAAAAAGTACACTTCCAATACTTCTATCATACATTCTCCCCATAGTCAACCTCTCATTACTTCAAGGACACCTCCCATCCATGCTCAAACATGCTCAAATCCGCCCAATTCTCAAAAACAACACGCTTGACAAAACATCACCAAAATCATACAGACCCATCTCAAGTATCCCTTTTTTGGCTAAAATAATAGAAAAAGTGGTACAAATCCAGACACAAGAATACCTTGACTCATCCTACCCACTTGATGAGCACCAATATGGATTTAGACCTCAACATGGAGTTGAAACACTCTTAACAGTCTTAACTGACGTACTACTGAGAGGGACTGACAATCATAAACAAGCATTTATACTCCTATTTATTGACATTTCGGCAGCATTTGATAGTGTTCATCACACTATAATGCTTAATAACCTGAAACAAATAGGAATAAATGCCACTGTACACAAATGGTTCACCTCTTATCTAAACAGCAGAACGCAAAATGTAAGAATAGGCAACCAAACATCAACCATTTATAAACAAGAAATTGGACTCCCACAAGGCTCTGCGCTATCAGCCCTCCTGTTCAATATTTACATAAAACCAGTCTGCAATATTTTTAAAAAATTCGGAGTATACTATCATCTATACGCAGATGATATTATGATGTACATCCCTTTCACAATCCCTAACTTACCAATAAAACAACTATCAGATTGTTTCAATGAAACAACCTGGCTAAAAGCTCAAAACCTCCACATTAATCATTCAAAAACAGAAGTCCTAATTGTAACAAAAAAACAATCATATATCCCTCCAACCCACATAACAATACAAAATCATGACATTAAAATAAAGAACGAAATAAGATACCTAGGTGTTATATTAGACACACATCTGACGATGACTACTCATATCAGAAACACTATAAAGAAAATATATTTTAAACTCAAAATACTTAAACAACTTCGCCCATTAGTACACCTACAAGACTTCATTAATATAATCCAGGCTACAATAACCCCGCACTTTGATTTTGCTAACCTAATTCTTTTAGGAATAACGAAACAAAACATCAAAAGAATCCAACTAGCACAAAACGCCGCAGCTAGAATTATAATGAAAGCACACTCATTCCAGCACATAACACCAATACTAGCTTCCCTTCACTGGTTGCCAATTCAAAGCAGGATAATATATAAAACTACAATAACTACATTTAAAGCCTTAAATCACATGGCTCCAATCCCACTAAGCAACCTAAACAGTATGGAATCTCAAAAAACTACGCACAGAAAAGGACACTCAAATAAACTAAATTCTCCTCATGATTTCATAAAAGCAAATAAATTAACTAATAACAGAGCTTTTTCTCATGCAGCCCCATCCACATGGAATTCCCCTCCAGAGGACCTACGATCTATAAACGAAATTATGGAACTCCGTAAAAAACTAAAAACCTACCTATTCTCCATGCACTATGGCAACATAGATAATCCCTCGAAACACTCAGATAAAGGCTAAAATCACCTGACTGAGTAATAATAAATCCAACAACTTAACAGAAAAACCACTGAACTAAAAACTCTATGATTCAACCCTAAAGTACCTACAACTTGTATTTGTATATAGTTTATTGTACATAGTTTACAAGCCAGTTATGCTGTTATGTATTAGCTCATGCTGTTAACCATTATATTGTTTATTGTTACAAAATGTTCGATGTAAAACCAAGCTCTTGCTTTGTGGATTTTGTTTTATTGTGAACCGCAACTGAACTCTGGAAGATGCGGGATATAAATGATTGTTAAATAAATAAATAAAATAAATAAATTATAGAGCTGCTCCAGGCTCCAGCAGTTTATGTAGTCAAAAAATGGTTGTGGCATCTTTTTAACTTCTCTTGGCTCCACCCTCAGATCATTCTTAAAAGGGTCACAGAGATCACATCACCATATGCCAGTCAATCTGTAAATTAAGACCTTTAGGTTGAACAGTAGCCAAAAGAAAATCCAAAATTGTTCTCTCATGTTCAATTGATCATCTCGATCTCCTCATCACCAGAACTGTGGTTTATGATGAAGTATACGCCTGATTTATTTAACGTTTCTTTTATACCGCTATTCACGATATCATAGCAGTTTACATAGGACTCAATTGTATTGTACACAGAACATTGTGTCAGTAACATGAAACTATATACATTGTAATTAACAAGATTTAAATGTAATTTGTACATTAACAAAGATAACTATATACAAAGGATTAGCCTGTATGGAATGTGAATGATAGTTATTATAGATTTATGGGAAAGCTAGTGTGTGTATTATACAGGGTGGTAGAGTAAGTTTTGAGCATGCATGTATGGGTATCTGACATAGGTAGTAGGATGCTGAGGGTAGCCTATGTAATATTTCAGAAGGCTTCTCTGAAGAGATGCGTTTTTAGCTTTTTTTTGGAAATCAGTTAAGTTTTGGATGGACCTTATAGCGAGTGGCAATGAGTTCCAATTTGTAGAACCATAGAAAGAAAAAGCTCTTTGACAGAGTGATTGTGAGCTTTTTGTTTTTAGAGCTGAGAGAGAGCATTTTGGTGCTGTTTTTGACACAATCTTCTGACCATGCTCCTTTGGATGACTGCTACCAGGCAGGCTGCTGAGAGGTTGTGCATAGTTTTGAAAGTAGTCATTATGGCCTTATATTTTATTCTTGTTCCTACTGGGAGCCAGTGTAGGTCTTTAAGTACTGGTGTGATGTGGTTATGTTGAGGGATTTTGCTGATGAGGTGAGCTGCTGTATTCTGTGCTGTTTGAAGGGGTTTAAGGGCTAGGTTTGAAAGTCCGTAGAGGTCTGAATTACAATAGTCCAGGTGTGGGGTGATAAGTGCCTGGTATACTGTACGGTAATGCTGAAGATCTAGTAGTGCTCCAAAGTCTTGTGGTTGCATTCCAGTTTGAGGTTGGGTTGGTGGTTCATGTGTGAAGGAATTTACTATTGTGAACAATTCTCTGGGTTTGTTCAATGATTTGAGGATCAAGTTCAAGAGATAATTCTTCTTATGTTTGTGAATTTGTTAATTGTATTCATCTTGTTTTGAGGAATATTCAATCTGGTGAAATTAGGTTTTTTTGTCTTCCTCCAGCGGTGTTCAAACTGTCATAGTTTGTGTTTGGACTTTTTTATTTTTCTGGAGTACCAGGGAGCCAAGACACATCTAGTAGGTTTTATTCTCTATGGCAATCAAAATGGTCGTGTTTTCAGAGTAATAACACAGTTGAGCCAAAAATAACCAATTACTCTACCAGTATGAGAATTCCTCACAGTTAGTCTCTAACTTCCCATATTGCATTTTAAATACATGTCATATTTTTATGTGTCGAAACCGGGTCTCAGACTTACAGGAGCTATGGTATCAACTTTTTAACTAGGTGCTCCAATTTGCATCAATGACCCTTTTTTTGATATTTTGTTGTTTTTATTGTTTTTTGTTGTTTTTCTTAATTTAGTTTAAAATAAAAATCTTTAAAAAGACAAATAAGTCAGGCTTATCTTAATTGAAGAGTCCCAACGCCAGTTTCAGCGCTGCTGCGTTTCACGAATGCATCGTTTCTTCAGGGGTTTGTGCACTGACTTCCAAAGTTGTCAACTTAAAGTAGGAAAACAGACAAAACATTCTCCATTTAATAATCCATAATTCAAATAGATGTTTCATGAAGATATGTATAAATCAGTCTCATCAAAAAGATGAAAACAGATTGAAAGCTGCTTACCACATACAATCCCCGCAGCCGTATGAAAAAACGCCGCGCATGCGGCTTGAGCACTACGGAATCCCCAATTTATTGAATATATCGGAGGAATTGGGAAAAAGGAAGGCCATCTTTTAATCTTCGAGGATGTAGACTGTCATAATGTAGCAATGCATTGCGGTCAGTGGGCTTGCGAAAAACATTTGTCACCCATCCTATACTGTCTTTGGTGACCTCCACGTCCAAAAAGGCAATCTTCTCCTGACTATAGGTACTAGTGAATTGAATAGTTGCTTCTCGTTCATTAAGCCAACCCACAAAATTTTGTAACAGTTGTAATGTACCTGACCAAATAACAAAAATATTGTCTATGTAGCGGCACCAGAGCCGAACATGTTGGTACAAGGCAGATTGTGGTAGCCATTCAGCTTCAAAGGCAGCCATATAGATATTAGCCACAGACGGAGCGCAAGTAGCGCCCATCGCGACCCCAATTTTTTGATGGTAAATTTGGTCATCAAACTGGAAATGGTTATGAAACAATACCAGTTCCGTGATTTTATCCAAAAATAACAACTGTTGTGCAGACATGTCAGGACGAGCTCTCAAAACGGACATTACCTCACTGTGAGCACGCGATTGGGGTATGTTGGTATACAAGACATTCACAGTTTCCTCCGATATAGGAGAAACTGCACTGATCTTCAAGAATTTAAAGCTCAAGCTAGTATTTTGAAGGCAAAATTATCTGAACGTGGATATCCAAAGCACACAATTGAGATGGCCTACAAACGGGCTTTATATAATCATCGGTAGACACTACTGGTTCCAAAACCACCTGCTCCAATTGATACTTCTATCAATCTAGTGACCCCATATTCACCATACAGTAGGGTTATTGCAGCAATTATTAGACAACACATGAACGTGATTCATAGTATCCCCACGTTGCGAAACAAACACATTCGGTGCGTATGGACACGGAATCGTAATATCAACGGGCCACACCCGATGTGGTCAGTGCTCTCTCTGTGAAGTGAACTGGGAAATTTCTTCTTTTACCTATCATGGCAAAAATTACCATCTACGGCACTCAACTAATTGCTCTTCCACACAGGTTATATATGCTATCCAATGCCCTTGTCAACTGGTGTACATCAGCAAGACAGTACGCTCTTTTAAAGTGAGACTGGCGGAACATCGTAGTAGACCACTCCGCTGTAAAATCTTGACAGCACCAATTGTAGATCATTGCCTTACTCACAATCATGCGTTCAATGATCTTTGCTGTTTCTGTGTGGATCGTGTCCTGAAAGGTGGTGGGGGTAAATCCGTGGATCAAACTTTGATTTACAAGGAACAGCATTGGATTTTTACTTTACAAACTATTTACCCGGGTGGCCTCAATTCACAAATAGATTGGAACCTTTGTATGTGATTTAATAAACCCAACAGGTGCATTTAATTTATCATTCAATAAATTGGGGATTCCGTAGTGCTCAAGCCGCATGCGCGGCGTTTTTTCATACGGCTGCGGGGATTGTATGTGGTAAGCAGCTTTCAATCTGTTTTCATCTTTTTGATGTGACTGATTTATACATATCTTCATGAAACATCTATTTGAATTATGGATTATTAAATGGAGAATGTTTTGTCTGTTTTCCTAGTTTAAGTTGACAACTTTGGAGGTCAGTGCACAAACCCCTGAAGAAACGATGCATTCGTGAAACGCAGCAGCACTGAAACTGGCGTTGGGACTCTTCAATTAAGATAAGCCTGACTTATTTGTCTTTTTAAAGATTTTTATTTTAAACTAAATTAAGAAAAACAACAAAAAACAATAAAAACAACAAAATATTAAAAAAAGGGTCATTGATGCAAATTGGAGCACCTGGTTAAAAAGTTGATACCATAGCTCCTGTAAGTCTGAGACCCGGTTTCGACACATAAAAATATGACATGTATTTAAAATGCAATATGGGAAGTTAGAGACTAACTGTGAGGAATTCTCATACTGGTAGAGTAATTGTTTATTCTCTATGGGGCAATTGCGTATGGTGCAATGTTGTTGTTCCATCTCTCATCAAATGAGGTGAGGTCAGTTGTGTTTGAGTCTAGTTTTGGTATGATGTGATCTAGAAGATCCTGGTTGTTGAATTCCTTGAATCTTTGAAGCGTTTGTGCTTGAGAATGTTTTGAGGAGCTGTAGTTGAGCAGTGTTAGGTTAAAGATGATTGTGTAGTGGTCTGACCATGGAATGGGTGTTACTTGTTGAGTGACTGATTGGATTTCGTTGGGTACAAACAGCAGATCCAATGTGTTTCCTCTCCTATGGATGGGTACATTGATGATTTGTGTGAGGTCCATCGCTTCTAGGAATGGATTGATTTGTGCTTTTGGTGCAGAGTTGAGATTGAAGTCACCCAGCATTATAAATCGCTTATGCTAAGCGAAGCAGTGTTGAGAGATCTTCTGTGTCTGTATTAGGGGTTCTGTAGACTAGACACATGGATAGGTGTTTGTTTTCCCACAACTAGGGTATTGGTTATGGTGACAGAGGTAGTCTTGGTCTAAAGTTTTTTTCTGCAAAGATAAGGACCCTGCCTTCTCTTCTTCCCCGCTTTGGGCAGTTGTGTAGGGTTGATGTTAAGTGTAATGAGCTGGTTTGCTAGAACATTGTCAGTGTTGGTTAGCCATGATTGAATGACAAGTAGTATCTCTATGTTGTGTTGCCTTTTGTAGTATGAGGGTATTAATTCTGTTATGTGCTGAGTGGGCGTTAACGAGGGCATATTTAATGGATAGGGTTTGTTGCATGTCTGGTGGCTTAGATTCAGTAGAAGTTGTCTGCTGGATTCTGATTAGTCAGTGATGTCTTCTGTTGTATTGTGTGTGAGCATGGGATGCTGGTAATAGGTCCCTCTGTCTGTAAATGATAGGGATTGATCTTTTCTGCATGGTTGTGGCATGAGTGTATTGAAGAACAGTGAGCAGAATTAGAATTAAACCTGTTGAAAAGTGCCATCTTTGTTCGTAATTTGTGATGACTTTTTAATTGCCAGTGAGGACCCGATTGGCCTCAGCAATGGGAAGCAGGAGGGTCTCTCCTTATGTTCCCTGCTGTTGATGACAGTTCAAGCTCTGTATGGTGAAGATGATGGCTCGTTGACTTTTAATTTCTGGCTGGAGAACATCAGAGATCTGTGTTGGGGCCGCTACTTTTTACATGTTTATGAGTGCAGACACTTAGAAATTAAGTATTGTATATGTAGGACCTTTGATCTGCGGCTACTTTTATGGCCGCTGCTGTGTTTTCTTATTCAATTGTTCTTCCTGCAGGTCCCCACCTAAGGGCCTTCTGGTGAGGCCCTCAAATGCAGGCGTGCCTGAGCATGCTGGAATTTAAATTACGGTGGGGTGGTCTTTGACCCAATTGGCCTCATCAGAAGGGAGCAAGGAGGAGTTTACCTGCCCGCTCTCCCTCAATGCCGCCAATCAGTGCTAACTGGAAAGGGGACAGGCTTCTGAGCACGCCGGCATTTAAAGGGTCATGGTGGGGTGGTCTTCAACTGGATTGGCCTCATCAGGAGTGGGGAGGAGCTTACCTGCCCACTCTCCATCGATGCAGTGCATCATTAAACAATGATCAACAATCAGAGCTGAATGAGTAGCAGTATTGATACAAGACTTATGTTCTCAAAGCCGAGCACAATGTTCCCGATCGTATTAGACTATATACTGTACCACTGTAGGGCCACCTTTATCGGCTCTCTGTATAATGATATTCTTGTTCTCATGCAAACTCTCCAGTGCCTTAAAACACTCATATGAGACATAAACCATTTAGGAGTTATGTATTTATGCTCCAATCTCTCCAGCTCTCACAGAATAAACTTTTGAAATGTTGTACTCAAAGGATCTATGCATACATTTTTCACAGAATGGCCAATTGTAGCCTTTCATAGAGGCAGGAAAATTGCAAACTATGTCACTCCTTCATTGACATGGTCAGATACAGCTAATGCTGTTAATGAATTGGGGCATTTTTCTTGTGATAATTGAGTTTTGCAAATTAACGATAGAAGAGACTATTTAGACTAATTCTGGTTCTCACTATGCTATTCTTGCTCATGAATATACTACTTGTAAAACATCTTATGTGGTTTATTTAATCACATGTCCTTATAAAAAAGGTGTACATAGGATGTACTCAGAGATTGATGATAGCTCAGCTTTGACAACATAAGTCTCGTATCAATACTGCCACTCGGTCAGCCCCGATTGTTGAGCATTATTTAACGATGCATCACACATTTGAATCTTTGAGATGGCATATACATCAACATATACCACAGTTCTGGCAAAGGGGAGATAAAGATGCTCAATTGAACTTGAGGGAACAATTTTGAGAATTTCTTTTTGGATACTGTTCAACCTAAAGGTCTTAATTTACAATATAATGGTGTGATCTGTCTAGACCAGTGATGGCTAACCTTTTTGAGCCCGAGTGCCCAAACTGCCGCACAAAACCAAAGAATTTCCTCAAAGTGCCAGCACGTCAATTAAAGCCTCATTTGCATAAATATTTGCATAATGTTACCATACACTAACTTTTAGTAAACATGTCTCTTAATGAGTATATGGATAAAGAAAGACTAAAAGGTTTCTACATTACTATAATCCAGTACCAACCGCCAGGCACATTAGGAACTACTACAAACGCTGCCCATTTAGAACCCATAGCAAACCCGCCATATCCTAACAGCACTACCAGGACTCACAAAGCACCATACCCTAACTATCAAAAGGCAACACTGCAAATATTAAACCAATACATTTCAGAGAACAACAATACATGACCTACTGGGGAAAGAACAAGTGGCAATGTCAAATAGGAATTATATAAACAGAATACCTCAGCTCAGTTACACATGCAGAACAAACCATCACCAAACAAGGAATCACAATTTAGAAACAGGAAGACAATAATTAAACTGGGAACCCCAAAAGCCAAACTTGGAATATACAACAACACTGTAGAAATAAAACTATAAATTAATTTCCTCTTGTACTAAACAAAGCGCAAAAATTAATGATGCACATTTCCCAGAGCTGACATATTCCAGTTAATAAATTCAAAATAAAGAGATATTTTTCTACTTTTTGTGCATTTTTTTTCAGTTGCAATTGTTCCAGCCACTTTCTTCTGGTTTCTTCGTGTCTTCTGCTAACTCTCCATCTGCTGTCCATTTGTCCTTTCTTCTGTCTTGTTTTTTTTTTTTCCATTCTCTCTCTACATCTGCTTTAACATACTAATCTTTCTCCTTTTGCTCTTTCCTCATTCCTATTTCATCTACTCAAAATTTACCCCTTCATCCTCAATCCCCACTTATTCTCCCAATACCCGGCCAATTGTAGATTTTTTATCCCTCCCACACAAAATATTTTTCCCCTCTCCATTTTACTCTCCCAGCCCCATCCCATTCTAATCCTCCCCCAACACCAGCTCCCTTCTAGTTCCAGCCTCACCCAGCATCCATTCCCTCCTAGTCCCTGCATCAGCCCATTTCCAGTCCTAGCAGCCCCCAAACCCATTTCCAGTCCTAGCAACCCCCCAACCCAATACCAGTCCTAGCCCCCCCTCATCAACCCACTTCCAGTCCTAACCCCCCATCACCCCATTTTCAGTTTAAGCCCCCCCTATAACCCATTACCAGTCCTAACCCCCATCAGCCCACTTCAAGTCCTAACCCCCCATCAGCCCACTTCCAGTCCTAACCCCCATCAACCCATTTCCAGTCAGCCCCCCATAGCCCATTGCCAGTCCTAACCCCCCCATCAGCCCACAGTCCATTACCAGTCCTAACCCCATCAACCCACCTCAAGTCCTAACCCCTCCCCATCAGCCCATTTCCTGTCCTAGCCCCCCCCACATAGTCCATTATCAGTCCTAACCCCCCATAGCCCATTACCAGACAGCCCCCATCAGCCAACAGCCCATTACCAGTCTTAACCCCCCATAGCCCATTGCCAGTCCTAACCCCCTCCATCAGCCCACAGCCCCGTACCAGTCCTAACCCCATCAGCCCACCTCCAGTGTTAACCCCCCATCAGCCCATTTCCAGTCCTAACAGCACCCAACAGCCCACCTCAAGTCCTAACCCCTCCCCATCAGCCCATTTCCTGTCCTAGCCCCCCAAAGCCCAATACCAGTCCTAATCCCCCAACAACCCACTTACAGTCCTAATCCCATCAGCCCATATAGACTTAGCTCCCACATAGCCCATAGACCCCCATAGCCCATCACCACTCCTAACCTCCCCCAGCCCAGCACCCCTCCTAACCCCCCCATCAGCCCATTTCCTGTCCTAGCCCCCCATAGCCCAGTACCAGTCCTAGCCCCAACAGCCCACCGCCATTACCACTCCTAACCCCCCCAGACCAGAAACAGTTCTAACCCCCCAACAGCCCCCAGCCATTAACAATCCTTAACCCCCCCCTCCCATTACCACTCCTAACCCCCCCAGCCCATCAACACTCCAAACCCCCCCATCAGCCCATTTCCTTTCCCAGCCCCCCCCTGCCCATCACCAGTCCTAACCCCCCAACAGCCGACAGCCATTACCACTCCTAACCCCCCCAGCCCATCACCACTCCTAACCCCCCCCCAGCGAAATTTTTTTACAAAGAAAGCTGTCACTGCCGGGGCCGCCGCGGCAGAATCGAGTGTGCCGCGGGGCCCCCCCGCCCAGCAGAGCCTGCCCTCCGTCCCCGGTATCACCTCTCTGAGCTGCCTCCAGTCACACGCGCCGGCTTTCAGAGCGCAAGGGAAGAGTTTCTCCCTCGCTGCTCTGTTAAGCCCGCGGGGCTGATGGGAACTTCCCATCAGCCCCCGCGGGCTTAACAGAGCAGCGAGGGAGAAACTCCCCTCGCGCTCTGAAAGCCGGCGCGTGTGACTGGAGGCAGCTGAGAGAGGTGATACCGGGGACGGAGGGCAGGCTCTGCTGGGCGGGGGGGCCCCGCGGCACACTCGATTCTGCCGCGGCGGCCCCGGCCCCGGCAGCTTTTTTTTTTTTTTTTTTAATGCCGCATATTTTGATTGCGGACCTTCCCGCGTGCCAGCTGCAAGGCCTTCGCGTGCCACAGCTGGCACGCGTGCCATAGGTTCGCCATTGCTGGTCTAGACGTTTTAAGGATGATCTGAGCAGGGCTGGTGATACCCAAGAAGCGGGGTAAGCACTGCAGAAGTGCACTAATGTCAGGGGAGCACCAGTGCTAGCATCCCCGTCCATGCCAGGCCCAGAGAGGTTAGAGCTCTGATGCCTGTGGTACTTGCTGCTCCTGCAGGCACCATCTTCCTGTCTGGGCCATGATCTGCATCATGATAGAGGTCCAGACAGGAAGATCATGCCCATGGGAGCAGCAAGTCCTGTGGGGACCAGAGCTCTGCATTCAAGACTGCAAAAACAAGAAGATAGTGCCAGTGGGAACAGTTCTTCTGTCCATAAGACTTGCTATTCTTGCAAGCACGATCTTTTTGTCTTTGCAGTATGGAAGGGAAGATTGTGCTCGCGGGACCAGCAAGTCCCACGGGCAGAAGAGCTGCCGACCAGATTGCACTGGTTGCAGGTCCTGAGGGAAAGCAAGGGCAGTTGTTGAAGGCTAGAGAGAGTGGGGCAGAGAAGTTTGATTAAATTTAAAGGGGCAGTGATTGACAGAGGAGGGGGGGGGGGGGTTGATGAGACTGCAAAGGGGACATGAGAAAGGGACAGAGTCTGGGAAAGGTGACAGCAGGAGAGGGGCAAGAGGATGGAAGAAAGATACTAGAAGTACTGGGGATGGAGGGCTAGGTAGACAGAAGGAAATACTGGATTAAGAAGGGGCATAAGAAGATGGAGGGGGAAATGAGCATGGAGAGAAATTATTGAAGGTGAGGGGTATCAGAAAAACAGATAGCAGATGTTGGACAAGGAGGAGTCATAGGAAAATAGGAGATGCTGGACATGGAGGGGCATTAGGAGATGAAGGAAAAATTCCAGATGCCCACCTGCAATCAAAGCTAAATATCTCCTATAAGTTAAACGCCTAGAGAACCAAGATATTCGCAATGTCAACATATGTACATTACTGTAGATACCAGATTATATGTAAATAGTTTACCCAGTTCTTCCATGTTAAGTTCCCTGTCATTTGTAAACTATGTTGTCTAGATAGGTTTGTTTAATGTAAACCGCACTGATGACGAATAGTGTGGTATATAAAAGATGTTAAATAAATAAATAAATAAGTGGTGGAATAGGGAGGCAGAAGGGAGCTGCAAAATGCTTGGCCTATGGAAATCAAGAGGAGATACTTGAAATGGGATGTGGACATAAGGAGAATGGGCACAAGGACAAGCATTAACCTTTAAAAAGGAGATAGAGCAGCTTTTAAACTAGATATTAGGGGAAAGCCGACAGTCGCCCAAGAGCGGATGGTTCGGAAGAATGTATCCTTGAAGGATATTACCAAAAGCAGAGAGGTTCCACAAAAGAGTAAAGTAGCCCAAATGCCCTCAAGTATGGAGCAGACAGAGCGTAAAGATCCCAATTTACCCATGTCTAACAATAACCAAATTAACATGAATAAAATACATTCTCTAAAATGCTTGTATGCAAATGCTAGAAGTCTAAAGAATAAGATGGGAGAGTTAGAATATATAGCACTAAATGAAAGGTTAGATATGATTGGAATATCAGAGACATGGTGGAAGGAGGACAACCAGTGGGACACTGTGATACCTGGGTACAAACTATATCGTAATGACAGAGCTGATCAAATTGGTGGAGGGGTTGCGCTCTATGTTAGAGAGGGCATTGACTCAGAAAGGATTAAAGTTTTGAAGGAAACAAAATCTGCTGTAGAATCTATATGGATTGAAATTCCATATAAAAGGGGGAAGGCAATGGCAGTGGGGGTGTACTATCGAGCACCTGGCCAGAATGACCAAATGGATGATGAAATGCTCAAAGAAATCAAGGAAGCTAACAAACGTTACAGCGCAGTAATAATAATGGGTGATTTCAATTACCCCGGTATTGACTGGGTCAGTGTCACGTCAGGACATGCTAGGGAGATAAAGTTCCTAGATGAAATAAATGATTGCTTCTTGGAGCAGCTGGTTCATGAACTGACCAGAGGGGAAGCCATATTAGACCTAGTCCTTAGTGGAACACCAGATCTAGTGCAAGAGATAAGGGTGTTGGGGCCACTTGGCAATAGTGATCATAGCATGATCGCCTTTGATTTAATTAGTGGAGGAGGGATAGTAAGGAAATCCACAGTACTACCTTTTAACTTTCGAAAGGGAGACTATGATAAAATGAGGAAAACAGTTAAGAAAAAACTAAAAGGAGCAGTTGTGAAGGTTAAAGACGTACATCAAGCTTGGGTGTTGTTGAAAAATACTATCTTGGAAGCCCAGACCAGCTGTATTCCACGCTTTAAGAAAAGTGGACTGAAGTCCAAAAAACTGCCAGCATGGTTTAAAGGTGAGGTCAGAGAGGCTGTTGTTGCCAAAAAAGCATCTTTCAGGAAATGGAAAAAAGAGCCAAACGACGAAACCTGGAAACAGCACAAGCACTGGCAAGTCAAATGCAAGGCATTGATAAGGCAGGCAAAGAGAGAATTTGAGAAGAAGCTTGCTGCGGAAGCAAAAACGCGAAATAAAGACCTTTTCAAGTACATTCGTAGCAAAAAACCTGTGAGAGAGTCAGTTGGCCCATTAGATGATAAAGGGAGCACTAAGAGGTGACAAGGCGATAGCGGAGAGACTGAATGAATTCTTTGCTTCGGTCTTTACTGAGGAAGATGTAGGGATGTTACCCATGACTGAAGTGGTATTTAAAGGTGCGGAATAATTGAAGGAAATATCGATACATCGGGAAGATGTCTTACAACTATTAGATAAACTGAAGAGTAGCAAATCACCCGGGCCGGATGGTATACATCCAAGGGTGTTGAAAGAACTGAAATATGAGATTGCAGACCTGCTATCAGTAATCTGTGAACTATCATTAAAATCATCTCTAATACCTGAAGATTGGAGGATCACCAATGTAACACCAATTTTTAAAAAGGGTTCCAGGGGTGATCCGGGAAACTACAAAACGGTGAGCCTGACGTCAGTACTGGGAAAAATGGTAGAAAGCATCATAAAGAATAAAATTACTCAGCATGTAGATAGTCACAACCTAATGGGAGACAGCCAACATGGTTTTAGACAAGGAAGATCTTGTCTTACTAATCTGTTATGTTTTTTTGAAGGAGTGAATAAACAGGTTGACAAAGGTGAGTCGGTTGATATTGTGTATCTGGACTTTCAGAAAGCCTTTGACAAGGTCCCTCATCAGAGACTTTTGGCAAAACTAAAGAGTCATGGGATAGCAGGCAGTGTACTATTGTGGATCAGGAACTGGCTAAAAGATAGAAAGCAGAGGGTAGGGCTAAATGGCCAATTTTCCCAATGGAGAAAGGTGAATAGTGGTGTACCCCAGGGATCTGTGCTGGGTCCGCTGCTTTTTGACATATTCATAAATGACCTAGAAAGTGGAATAACGAGTGAGGTTATCAAATTTGCAGATGACACAAAACTATTTAAAGTTGTTAAAACCAAAGAGGATTGTGAAAAATTGCAAGAGGATCTTGATAAATTGGAAGACTGGGCATCAAAATGGCAGATGAAATTTAATGTGGACAAGTGCAAGGTTATGCACCTAGGGAAGAACAACCCAAACTATGGTTACACGATGCAAGGTTTGTGATAAGGAAGCTTATCATAGCTCGGGAAGGAGCTATAGGAAAGGTGAAGTGACTCTGAACAAGCAACCTGTCAGTTCTGGTAGAAATAAGAAAACAGAATTTTCCAATAAAAGACTACCAGTCCCTGAATGCACCAGGTTTCCAACAGCCATTAGAGGAGCTGAAGTAGGGAAACGTGTGTTCAATCAGGAGGGCTATGAGGTAATCCCTAAGCACTCATCTCAAAGGGTAGGGCCTGATTCAGCACAGCTGCGCTGTGTTAGGGAGGAGCACTCATCTAAGCAGAATAAAGGTAGAGTTTATTCTACAGAGAATTATCCTGAGGATCATCATCATCTTCATGATCACCTTGGATATCCAGAGAATTATCCTCAGTTTCATCTGAAGGATTATCAGAAGCAGAAGCCAAACCGGACGGACAGAGAGGGCAAGAAACCCTTTGGAAGAAAGAAGAGAAAAGCCTTTGAGAGGTCTAGAAGAGTCCAGAGCAGTACGTATACTGGGAGTCATTCCAAGGGCCAGCATACACCATTGGACTGGGGAAAGCCTGAGGAATGGTGCTGCAGAGCTAGGAATCTCCAGACGGTACCTGTGAGGGAGACGGCTGCACGTGGAAGGGACCCTAAGACCCGTGCCAGAAGGTATGTGAAGAGAAATCCAGTGTCCAGGGATCTGGATTGGAAGGCTGGACATAAGAACTGGACTACATACTGGCCAGGCTATATAGAGAGGAACTCTAACAGCAATGGAAGCTCAGGTATGAACACTGATCTATGCCCTAGCTATAACCTTGAAAGACAGCAGGGAAACAAGTATTCTCCTGAAAGTGCTCCATTGGGAGATTCATCTGTGCCAATCCATGATATTGAACCCATGCTTGTTGAAGAAGGGGGAATGATAGCAGATGAAGAATCTGTTTACATGGACTGCTCTCTGTCTAAACTCCTTTGGTGATTTTCTGTTATAAAGTACAGCAACCATCACAAAGAAATACAAACGTGTTCTTTAATCTACTCAGAAAAGCTCCTGAGTAGGATTTCTAGCCATGCAGTAGAAAGCAAGCCAGCTAAGGGGTTTCAGCTGGATAACTGCTAGCAATTGAGCCTTACCTAATTGCTTGTGAGCTCTGAGAGAATCACTTCTGAATCTATGTGGGAAGATATAAGAAGTTAACCTGAAAAGAACAGTTTTTCTCTTCTTTGTGGCTTTTGTTTGTTGTTTGATACATTGCTAAGAGAATATTAGCTAAAGCCTACAGAAAAGACCAGTTTGTTGTCAACCAGGTCTTATTTCTTTTGCTTTGATTGCCTGACAAGTTCAAATGTTGTTTTCCTGGTTTTGTTTTTTCAAGTTTAACACTGAAAGCAAGTAACCTGATTTATGTGCTACCAAGCATATCTGTTTTGGGAGAAATAACCCCATAAATAAATATCTTATTGGCTTTACACTTGAGCACAACTAAATTATTGTGAGCAGCTGTGTCGGGTGTGAATGGACTGCATTGCCCACAATCCCTTGCAAATCATATTGACATATGCACTTGCCAAGACTGTGAACATTCTCACCCAGGCAGCCGTCTGACAGGTTCCACATTAGGAACCACCACCCAGGAAAAAGATTTAGGCGTCATTGTGGATACCATGTTAAAACCCTCGGCCCAGTGTGCAGCGGCGGCCAAGAGAGCAAATAGAATGCTAGGTATGATAAGGAAAGGAATGGAAAATAAAACAAAAGATATTATAATGCCTCTATATCGTTCCATGGTGAGACCGCACCTTGAATATTGTGTGCAATTCTGGTCGCCGTATCTTAAAAAGGATATAGCGATTTTAGAAAAGGTACAGAGAAGAGCCACCAAAATGGTAAAGGGGATGGAAGGATACTCCTATGAAGAGAGGCTAAAAAGGTTAGGGCTCTTTAACCTGGAAATGAGACGGCTGAGGGTAGATATGATAGAAGTCTATAAATTAATGAACGGAGTGGAACGGGTAAACGTAGATCGATTGTTTACCTTATCAGAATATAGAAAGACTAGGGGACATGCAATGAAGCTACAGGGTAAACTATTTAAGACTAATAAAAGAAAATATTTTTTCACTCAACGTGTAATCAAACTCTGGAATTTGTTACCGGAGGATGTAGTAAAGGCTGTTAGTGTAGCTGGGTTTTAAAAAGGTTTGGAAAGTTCCTGGAGGAAAGGGCCATAAACCATTATTAAGAAGTGACCGAAGATATCAATGCTTGATCCAGTACAAGCATTGTGGAACTTGTGTCTCTTGGGGAAACTGCTAGGTACATATGACCTAGATTGGCCACTGTTGAAAACAGAATACTGGGCTTGATGGACCTTGGTCTGACCCAGTATGGCATATCTTATGTTCAAGGAGTGGAGATTTTTGAGATGGAGTGGGATACTGGACATAGGGGGTTATAGGGAGACTATGGGAAGATGCTGGGCATGGGGGTGGAATGCAGGGAAATGGGAGATACAGGACATGGGGTAAGTAGGGTGAGAGAGACAGATATGCTGGATATGGGAATAATAAGGAGAGGGTGTATAGGGACAGGGGAGATGCTGGATATAGGGGGGAAGGAAAGGAGAGGGGGAAATGCTGAATATGGGGACAGGAAGGGAGATGGTGGATGCAGGATAGAGAGACAGCGGAGATGCTGGATGGAGGGGGAGAGAGAGACAGAGAGAGTGGAGAAACACTTAATGGAGAGTGTATGGAGAGGAAAGAGAGAGTAAGCAAGAGCCTGGGGAATAATGGACCAGGGATGAAGAGGGAGAGAATAGGAGGACTGGGGTGATGGTTGAAACGTGGTAGGCAGATGGAGTAAAAAAAAAGAGGGGATTGAGGACTAGATAGTAAGGAGCAGTAGTGAAATCCTAGTGGATAGAGACACAAAAATAAATGGAAGAAAGCTAGAAGGAAAAGATCAATATCCAAGACTGAAAGAATTGAAGAAAAAAGGAGAGACAAGAAATGGCAGGTGGACTAGAGATTGTAGAAAGAGCTACTAGACAGAAGAAAGCAGAAACCTCAGATTGAGACCAGTATGATCAGAGAATAAAATAATCAGACAACAACGGCAGAACAAAATAATTTTATTTTTAATTTAGTAATCGGACTTTGTGCTCTTTGGGGCATGTTTACTAAGGTGCAGTAGGCTTTTGCAGCTAAAACCGTGCGTTAGTACTGCTAGTACTAAATTAACTGCAAACATCATGTGTTATCTGCTAGGGGTGCATTTCCCCAGTAGATAATGCCACCAAACTGTAAGGATCGCAGAGCAGCAATAATGAAGATGCAGTTAACACCACCCATTGAGGTGGTATTTGGCGCACCTGTGATGTCTGCCCAACTTGTGTTTACAGTGTGCTGTCGATGCCTGCAGTAATCACACATTACAGGTATCCCACTCTCTGCCCAGGTGCTCAGTTAATACATGATCTGCAAATAGTACAGGGAAGCCCTGTGCTATCTGCATTTACTCACATTAGCTGATACCGCCCCGCAATAATCCCACGTTATCGCCACATTAGCAGCTAACAGACTTAGTAAACATGTCCCTTTCTATTTTACGCAGTACAAAGAAATGCATCTCTCTCAATTGCTCTGACATTGCACTGCACGCAGAGTCCAACTTCTTGAGGTTTCAGTTTAATTTTTGTCTACATATTTTTATTTTTAGGTTGTAGTTTATTGTTTTTTTTCCCAATTTATATTTATTGAGTTTTACAATATATTACAAGCATAAACACTTGAATATGGAAAAAGGCAGGATATTGCAATATATAATTCAAAGAAAAAGGAATACAATTTCCAATGTGAACAAAAACTCCAACGCCTGAGCACACAAGCCCAACAACAAAGAGGATCCAAAAAAAAAAAAGGAAAAAAACATGATACATATCAAATATGAAGGAAAGCATTAAAAAGCTGCCTAATCTGCAAAATCCTTATCCCAATGCTGCATGTTAAATCATAACACGACTATATCTTAAGGGCAAAAGAGAACTAATGAAGGCCACCAGCTGAGAGAAATCAAAAACTATGAACTTAAAAGCATAAGAATGATAAAGCACAAAATGCACAAATTTCAATGTAAGTAAGTTATAATTGTTTGATCCAGTTCAAAATGTTAACTGTGATGTTACAACCTACAATGGGTCAATTTTAGTGTTTCCTTAAAGTTCATTGTAATTTCTTGTTGTTGCTTATAAACTGCCTTGATTATGTATAAATAATATAGAACTTGTGGACTGTAGCCTAATAAGGCATTTACATGGGAATTTTGGAAAAAACATTCTTCCCAGCAGGCTAGGTCCGGATAAATACATACCAATAACCTTTTAAAGGGGATAGAGTGCTGATGAAAATACAATTTAAAGAGCCATTCTCCGTCAAATGGCAATGCTAGTGATATTAACATAGTGGCAGCAGAGACAGGACGCGTATCTGATGACTCAAGTATATTAGATATATTTAAAATATCAGCATGTTGTAACTCACAGAGAGAAAGGTCTGCTGGAACCCAGCAGAGCTCTTCTTCCCAGACAGAATATAATATACTTTAGATAACGGTGGCTGAGATTTGGGTGGAATACCCAAAGTCTCTGCAAAATATTGCTTCAACATATCTCTGGCAGAAACCAAAGGAGAGCGCGGAAAATTGGTTAAACATAAATTCATACATCAAACTTAACTCTCCAACAGTTCAGTTTAAATTTCATAGCAGATTAAATCCTTTGAAACAAACAAATAATAATTCTCATGCTTTTGGACATCCAATTGCAAGGACTTAACAGATTCTTTAATGGAAATCAACTCATTAGCATTTGTTTCCGATAATACCACATTAGATTGAAACTGCAAAGCAATTCTGTTAGTCTGCTGAACCAGTACTTCACCCAAAGATGAGATTGCAGTCCAGATCGATTCCAAGGAAAAGGTTGACGAGTGCTACAAAACAAACAAGAAAGGAAAATCAGGTCCAAACTCCGCAGCCACCAGAGCAGCGAGGGGAGGACCTCCCATCCCACCGGATTAAGTCACCACCTCTGTCTTGTTCTCTATGCCTCCCTGGCTCTCGTCCTCTCCTGAAGCAGTAGCTTAGTTCTCAACCAGCAAATGAGCTACCAAAACTGACCTGGCTGTACTACCTCCTACCGTAAGAGCAATGTTCCCCAACATAGGGTCAGCACCTCTGGACACACCCAGGCAGGATGGAACGGCAGCTAAAACAGGACGGGGCCACAGCTCCGGTGACAGATTGCAACTGGAGGAAGAGGTCAGGGTCTCCAGCCCTAATGCGACCTGCCCAGTAAAACGCCAGTTTGCTCTTGCAGAGACTCCCTATACAAGTGAGAAAAATGTCCATAGGACCTGGGGTAGAGGTAAGAGGAGAGGTTCCCCGCAAACTTAGGAGGCTGTTTGCAGATCTTTTCCTTTCTTTACGGCATTGCAGGCAAACGCGTTTGGAGACACAGCAGCCTTGGATATGAGTTTGCCAGTTCATTTTGTTTTTGGTGAGAGGGTCTGTGTTCTGAGTGTGTAACTGAAGCCAGGTATTCTGTTAACATGGGAGTATAGGGCTCTGTACTGTAAGTAATGTGACTTGTTCAGCTTTTCAAATAGGTGTATGGATGTTCTGGGGTCTGCTATAATATTTACAATGCTGCTTTATTCTGGGTAGGCTCCTTGTGAGAGTTTTGGAAGTTGCTGCTGATATGGTATGGTAGATTTGCTTGGTAGATTCATAGAGACTTCTGAAGAATTTTGTATTCGTTCACAATAATGCCTGGTACTGGAGAAAACCAGAGTCAGAATTTTTAATATATATATATTGAATTTATGGGTGAATTTTCTAGTACTGCTCTGCACCCTTGTCGAGAGAGGGGTTTCTGTGAATTCAGAATATATGTTAAAAAAACAAAACAAAAAATCAAGCATGAGCCCTGCACCATTGGTCAGTGTCTTAGCATTGTACTGTGGCTCTGAATTGCATCCGGTTCTCTAATCATGCCTTCCGTACTTTTTATTCATTATGTTAATACATAGGCAGAGAAAAAAAGGAACCCCCACACAACTCACAGCTAGCAAGTGTTGTGGAAAAATTTAAACAGCAATTTTTTTGGTGCTAGAAGCCAGCAAAGAGAGAAGGAATCTGGCTTCCCGCCAAAAACCAGGGCTCATTAGCTATTCAAAATGGCCGCCGGCAAAAATAAACCTCAAAAAGAGTGAATTAAAACCCCCAAAAGCTAAGGAATTAACTTAAAAAGTCAAATGACAAGGTGGGGGGGGGGGGGGGGGGGTTGCAGGCATGAGAGAAATGCCTAAAATCGCTGAAAAATCAAGAAAAATAAATCCAGTCACCACAGAGTTGCAGACAGCAGTGGGAGAAAGACAGGTTTTGTACTCACAGTACCGAAAGTGCAGAGAAGCCACGGACCGCTGCTGAGAGCACTGCCAGCTGCCTCACCACTAAAATCAGCCCCAGGGACTGGATTTTAGGAGGCTTACCATCCAGCTAAATAGTCTTCTTGACTAGTGCTGGGAAGTCTGCACATCAGCGATCTCTACTGTGACCTGCAGGACACAGGAGCTCAGCTGGAATTCATCCTGGTGCCCCGATAAGTACACTGGCAACTACAGGGTATAATCTCTTCCAGAGAAATCACAAAGAAATAAAGCATCTTAAATTTTTTTGAAGGAGCAAAAAAAAAAGCATCCATATCTGCTGGACACAGAGAAAAACTGAGGGAGACCCCTAGGGGTAGGATTATATCACCAGGCTCCAGCCTATCAGAGCTCTGGTAGAATTCTCTGTCTCCAAGATCTGCTGGCAGGGGTGCATAACCCGTTTGTCTGGACTGGTCTAGCAGTATGAACTGGAAAGTTCAGTTATTTGTCTAAAAACAATGGGCTTGTACCAAAATATACTATTCTTTTAGACAACCTTGAAATGCCTCCCCCACCATGCTTCCTTTGCTGAAGATGCCATTGTGCTTTCATGTCATTGACCTATGTAAAGCTTGTACAAGTATCATCAGTGCGAACTAATCTGTAGTGACTAAAGCTGTGATGCCATAAAGACAGCGCTTTTATAAGAGACAGTACATTGAGGCAAGATTGAAAGTAGAATTCCGGCAGCCATTAGTCTGTACATAAGATGATTGATGTTATATAGATGGTCTTAGAGCTTCTGTCTGAAGCAAATTTTCAAGGAATATTATCACGTCCCTGAAGAAGTCCTATTCAGGAGAAACGAAGATCTCTTTTGGGCGATTTTGGCTGATGAATTTCTGGCGGAATTTGATTTATGTGTGGCAGTTTTGCTTAAAGATCAGTTTATAGCTTTATACAGTCACCTGGTTTTTCGTTTTGTTACAGGGGCTCTTTTTTGAGGTCTGTGGACCATATGAGAATGGTGGGTCACAGTATGAATAGAAGAGAATGCTAGTCTAACATATGAAAGTTGGAGATGTGAGACCTAGAATGCTTTTTTAATATTATGAATATATAATATATGTAAAAAAGTACTTTTTTGGATATATAAAAAATTAATTAATTTTAAACAATTATAAAATATATAAAATTGAGATTAGCTTTTGGAAATCTAAGGGAGTTTGCCAGAGGGAGAACTGGTCACCCTGAGGTCTTTTTCTCCCTTTGAATTGAAGAGTATTATGTGGGTATAAGGTTTTTTGTCTGGGCTTTTTGTGGGAGCAGCATTGTTTTGATCTAAGGGTTTTTTGTTGTTTCTTTGGCCATAGTATCCCTTAGTGCAGTGTATTATTAGTTAATGTTATATTTAACCATCTGGACCTTGTGATAAGGAAGCTTATCATAGCTCAGGAAGGAGCTATAGAAAAGGTGAAGTGACTCTGAACAAGCAACCTGTCAGTTCTGGTAGAAATAAGAAAACAGAATTTTCCCATAAAAGACTACCAGTCCCAGAATGCACCAGGTTTCCAACAGCCATTAGAGGAGCTGAAGTGGGGAAACGTGTGTTCAATCAGGAGGGCTATGAGGTAATCCCTAAGCACTCATCTCAAAGGGCAGGGCCTGATTCAGCACAGCTGCGCTGTGTTAGGGAGGAGCACTCATCTAAGCAGAATAAGAGTAGAGTTTATTCTACAGATGACCATCCTCAGGATCTTCATGATCACCTTGGATATCCAGAGAAGGATCATCAGTTTCATCTGAAGGATCATCAGAAGCAAAAGCCAAACCGGACGGACAGAGAGGGAAAGAAACCCTCTGGAAGAAAGAGGAGAAAACCCTTTGAGAGGTCTAGAAGAGTCCAAAGCAGTACGTATACTGGGAGGTATTCCAAGGGCCAGCATACACCATTGGACTGGGGAAAGCCAGAGGAATGGTGCTGCAGAGCTAGGAATCACCAGAGGCTACCTGTGAGGGAGACGGCTGCACGTGGAAGGGACCCTAAGACCCGTGCCAGAAGCTATGTGAAGAGAGATCCAGTGTCCAGGGATCTGGATTGGAAGGCTGGACATAAGAACTGGACTACATACTGGCCAGGCTGTATAGAGAGGAACTCTAACAGCAATGGAAGCTCAGGTATGAACACTGATCTATGCCCTAGCTATAACCTTGAAAGACAGCAGGGAAACAAGTATTCTCCTGAAAGTGCTCCATTGAGAGATTCATCTGTGCCAGTCCATGATATTGAACCCATGCTTGTTGAACAAGAGGGAATAATAGCAGATGAAGATCCTATTTATATGGACTGTTCTCTGTCTAAACTCCGTTGGTAACTTTCTGTTATAAAGTACAGCAACCATCACAAAGAAATACAAATTTGTTCTTTAATCTACCCAGAAAAGCTCCTGAAGCAGGATTTGACCCACACAGTAGAAGGCAAGCCAGCTAAGGGGTTTTAGCTGGATAACTGCTAGCAATTAAGCCTTACCTAATTGCTTGTGAGCTAGGAGAGAATCACTTCTGTATCTATGTGGGAAGTAATCAGAAGTTAACCTGAAAAGAACAGTTTGTTTCTTGCTTTGTGGCTTTTCATTTGTTGTTTTCCTGATTTTGACTTTGTTTTTCCAAGTTAACACTGAAAGCAAGTAACCTAATTTATGTGCTACCAAGCATATCTGTGTTGGGAGAAATAACCCCATAAATAAATATCTTATTGGCTTTACCCAAGAGCACAACTAAATTATTGTCAGCAGCTGTGTCTGGTGTGAATGAACTACATTGCCCACAATATCTTGCAAATCATATAGAAATATGCACTTGCCAAGAGTGTGAAGATTCTCACCCAGGCCGCCGTCTGACAAATGGCGTAGTTGGCAGGATTGCTTTTGCACAAAAGGGATTTACTTGCTGAGGATTACAACTACAGTTCAAGTTTAAAGCTGGAAAAAAAGATTTTCCCTCAACTGTACTTTAGAGGAGAAGTGGATGTCCAAGGAGGAAAAGACCCTGTGCAGAGCTGGATTCATCACTGAGACAAGGTAATAAGTACCTGGGCATGTCTAGTGGTGGATGGGAGTAAGGCACAGGGTTAATTGAAAAAAAAAAAAAAAGTAGAAAAAAAAACCACACCTGTTTGGAAGTTGGTGCACTTTGGGGTTTTTTTCTTTGTTTCTTGCAGGGTTCAAGATGGATCCAAGGGAATTAGCTGAGTGGATGGCAGCCCAGTTCAGCAGGCAGCAGGAGCTAGCACAGCAGGCTCAGGACACTGCTATGAGAGCCTTAATGGACCAGCAGAGGCCAGTGCTTGATCTGGTGCAAGCCCTAGTTGAGCTGAAGAACCAAAGTGGAACAGATGCAAGACCAGCAGTAAATACTGGTACACCACATGTGGACAGTGTGGGACTCAATCAAGGGATTGGGGCATTTAGTTTTGGGAAGCTAACTCCAGATGATAATGTTGATGATTTTCTAGAGTCTTTTGAAAGAGTGGCACAGGCATTAGCATGGCCAGAGACCCAGTGGGCAGTAAGGCTGGCAGCCTCATTAACTGGAGAGGCGCTTGCAGCTTATAGAGCAATGCCAGCAGCCCAGGCTTTGAATTATAAGGATGTAAAGGTTGCTATTAGAGATCGCCTAGGGTTGTCTATTTCAGAGTATAGGCGAATGTTTAGAGCTGTTAGATTAAGAGTGGGTGAAACACCCAGGGCTCTGAGTCAGAGAATCAGAGGTTTAGCTGTAAAATGGTTGGAGCCTAAGCAAAAGACGGTAGAAATGTTATTAGACATTATAGTGCTTGAACAATTTATGTCTGGGGTGCCTAAAGATTTGCACACTTTCCTTAAACAGCAAAATTGCCAAAATCTTGGAGAGGCAACCATGCTAGCAGAGAGATTCTTGGAAGCCACGCAGGCTTGCCATAGAATGGGTGGCCCTCTGAAGATTGATGCTGAAGCAAGATGTGCTGTATCAGAAAATAAAATAATTAAAAACGTTTCTGAAAATGAGTGTACTGTATCAAACCAGATGACACAGTGGAATAGAAAGAAATGTTTCAAGTGTGGAAAATGGGGACATTTAGAAAAGAGATGCCAGACACACACTAGCTTAGTGGGTGTGGATTTAAAACAGCCCAAAGATGGATTTCTTTTGATGGTTGATGTGCAAGGAATTACCACAAATGCTTTGTTAGACTCTGGGGCAGACCAGAGTATGATGTCAAAAAGGCTTTGGAAGAGAATAGAGGCCCAAGAAGGATTTGTGCCTAAAACCCCTGAAAGCCAAGTTCACATCAGATGCATTCATGGTGCTGCAACATCATATCCCACCTATAGGCTAAAGGTTAAGTGCCTGGGGGAACAAGAGGAAGTCCTGTTAGCAGTGGTGCCTAGGCTACCCTTTGATTTGGTTCTAGGAAGAGACTGGCCAAGATTTAAGCAGGGTCTAGTGGAAGGACTAGGAAAGAAGGAGGGAGAAGGTTTAATGGTAATAGCTCCCGGGCCTTTATTTGGAAGTCCTCAGACCCCAGCTAAAAAGATGGTTAAGCGTCCAGAAGACCAAGCTACCCCAAAGCAGACATTCATCCTAAAGTACCATAGGGTCACAGAGAAGGCCCAAGCTCCTAAGCGGGCAACCCCTCAAGCTGCTGGGTTTGACCTATGCAGCATAGAAAATGTGACTGTACCTAGCAAAGGGAGAGCCCTGGTTGACACCGGTCTCCAAGTGGAAATACCTATTGGATGCTATGGGAGAGTAGCCCAAGGTCCGGATTAGCCCTTAAACATTTCATCGATGTGGGTGCGGGAGTAATTGATCCCGATTACAGGGGCAATATTAAAGTTCTGTTGTTTAATTTTGGACAGAATGATTATCACGTGAAGACAGGAGACAGAATTGCCCAATTGATCTGTGAGAGGCTGGGTTTTCCACCTGTGGAGGAGGTCACATCCCTGGAGAATTCTGAACGTGGAACCAAAGGCTTTGGTTCTACTGATGTCAAAGGGGTTAAAAGCCTAGCTGCCACCTGTGCCCGAGAGAGGGAGGTGAATGAAGAGGAAGATTTGGGACCCTAGGTATCTGATTGTAAAGAAAAATCAGAGCCCCAAATAGGTGAGGACCTGACAGTGGTACAACAGGAAGAAATTAGGAAATTGCTTAAAGAATTCCCAGATGTGTTGACACCCATACCTGGGGAGACACATTTGGTTGCCCATGAAATAATAACTCCACCTGGGAAATTAGTTCGTCAAAGGCCATACCGCTTGCTTGAAGCCAAGAGACAGGAAGTAGTGGCACAAGTCCAGGAGATGTTGGACATGGGAGTAATAGAGGAGTCAAAGAGTCCCTGGAATAGCCCCATAGTCCTGGTGCCGAAGCCTGATGGATCTTTAAGATTTTGTATTGACTTCCGGCAGGTAAACGCCATATCAGTTTTTGATGCATATCCAATGCCAAGAATTGAAGAGCTGTTGGACCAGCTGGGACAGGCTCAATACTTAACCACCCTTGATATGACAAAAGGATATTGGCAAATCCCTCTCACCAGGGAGTCGAAGCCGAAGACTGCGTTCAGCACCCCCGTTGGCCTTTTCCAGTTCAAGAGGATGCCTTTCGGACTGCATGGAGCAGCGGCTACCTGCCAAAGGTTAGTGGATCAGGTACTTCGACCCCACCAAAATTATGCTTTTGCATATATGGATGATGTCATAATCCATAGTAACACCTGGGCGGAGCATCTAAAGAGGATCAGGGCAGTCTTGTGCTCCATGAAGCAAGCGGGAATCACTTTAAACCCGAAGAAGTGTGCCTTTGCAAATAGGGAGGTAAAATACCTGGGCCACCTAGTGGGAAGAGGAAAAATTAACCCTCTAATGAGTAAAATAGATAGCATCAGGAATTTTCCTCCTCCAACAACAAAGAAACAACTAAGAAGTTTCTTAGGACTTATTGGATACTACCGCAGGTTTATACCGCAATTCGCAGAGAAAAGTGCAATTTTCACGGATATGCTGAGGAAGAATTGTCCAAACCAGCTAAAGTGGACACCTGAAGCTGAAAAAGCGTTTTCAGTCTTAAAAGGAAAATTGTGTACAGGACCGGTACTGAAAGGGGTGGACTTCAAGAAACCCTTTCTGGTTCAAACGGATGCAACGGACGTAGGGCTAGGAGCGGTTCTATCCCAGTGTCACGAAGGGGAGGAGCATCCTGTGATGTACCTGAGCAGGAAGTTGTCACCGGCTGAACAAAAGTATTCCACAATAGAAAAAGAATGTTTAGCTATCAAGTGGTCAGTGGAGGCGTTAAGGTTTTACCTTACAGGGAGAAAGTTCCAGTTGGTCACGGACCATGCCCCACTTAAGTGGTTGCAGCAAATGAAGAACCACAATGCCAGGTTGACACGCTGGTACATGGCCATACAGGCATTTGATTTTCAAGTTGAACATCGTGCTGGGAAGTTACACATGAATGCGGATGCCCTTTCCCGTATTACGGACTGTAGAGAAGAAGTTTCACCAGTGACACCAGTCCGTAATAACTTAAGCAGGGGGGTATGTGATAAGGAAGCTTATCATAGCTCAGGAAGGAGCTATAGAAAAGGTGAAGTGACTCTGAACAAGCAACCTGTCAGTTCTGGTAGAAATAAGAAAACAGAATTTTCCCATAAAAGACTACCAGTCCCAGAATGCACCAGGTTTCCAACAGCCATTAGAGGAGCTGAAATGGGGAAACGTGTGTTCAATCAGGAGGGCTATGAGGTAATCCCTAAGCACTCATCTCAAAGGGCAGGGCCTGATTCAGCACAGCTGCGCTGTGTTAGGGAGGAGCACTCATCTAAGCAGAATAAGAGTAGAGTTTATTCTACAGATGACCATCCTCAGGATCTTCATGATCACCTTGGATATCCAGAGAAGGATCATCAGTTTCATCTGAAGGATCATCAGAAGCAAAAGCCAAACCGGACGGACAGAGAGGGAAAGAAACCCTCTGGAAGAAAGAGGAGAAAACCCTTTGAGAGGTCTAGAAGAGTCCAAAGCAGTACGTATACTGGGAGGTATTCCAAGGGCCAGCATACACCATTGGACTGGGGAAAGCCAGAGGAATGGTGCTGCAGAGCTAGGTATCACCAGAGGCTACCTGTGAGGGAGACGGCTGCACGTGGAAGGGACCCTAAGACCCATGCCAGAAGCTATGTGAAGAGAGATCCAGTGTCCAGGGATCTGGATTGGAAGGCTGGACATAAGAACTGGACTACATACTGGCCAGGCTATATAGAGAGGAACTCTAACAGCAATGGAAGCTCAGGTATGAACACTGATCTATGCCCTAGCTATAACCTTGAAAGACAGCAGGGAAACAAATATTCTCCTGAAAGTGCTCCATTGAGAGATTCATCTGTGCCAATCCATGATATTGAACCCATGCTTGCTGAACAAGGGGGAATAATAGCAGATGAAGATCCTATTTATATGGACTGTTCTCTTTCTAAACTCCGTTGGTAACTTTCTGTTATAAAGTACAGCAACCATCACAAAGAAATACAAATTTGTTCTTTAATCTACCCAGAAAAGCTCCTGAAGCAGGATTTGACCCACACAGTAGAAGGCAAGCCAGCTAAGGGGTTTCAGCTGGATAACTGCTAGCAATTAAGCCTTACCTAATTGCTTGTGAGCTAGGAGAGAATCACTTCTGTATCTATGTGGGAAGTAATCAGAAGTTAACCTGAAAAGAACAGTTTGTTTCTTGCTTTGTGGCTTTTCATTTGTTGTTTTCCTGATTTTGACTTTGTTTTTCCAAGTTAACACTGAAAGCAAGTAACCTAATTTATGTGCTACCAAGCATATCTGTGTTGGGAGAAATAACCCCATAAATAAATATCTTATTGGCTTTACCCAAGAGCACAACTAAATTATTGTCAGCAGCTGTGTCTGGTGTGAATGAACTACATTGCCCACAATACCTTGCAAATCATATAGAAATATGCACTTGCCAAGAGTGTGAAGATTCTCACCCAGGCAGCTGTCTGACAACCTCTAAATATATTTATATTCTAGAGCGAATTTACATTTAGCTCGTACCTTTTTCAGTTGTACCTTCTGTATCTGAATGTAACTCGCTCTGAGCTATTTTCCTGTCCCTGGAGCGCTTACACTCTAACTTTGCACCTGAGGCAAAGGAGGATGAAGTAATTTGCCCAACATCACAAAGAGCGGCAATGTAATTTGTACCTTGCTTCTGAAGTCCTCAGCCACAAATTCGGTCCTCAAAACTCTCCAAATCAATCCAGTTTTCAGAATAACCAAAATATGAAAATTAACTTGGAATAAAAACAATATCTGCATGCCTCTACTATATATTTGGTGTCTGAATTAAAAAATATATTTGATTACTTGTTGGAATGCTTCGAGATGCAGGAGTCTGTGCCAAGATATGTATAAAAGCAATGCTGGTCCCCATCACAGCCTGGAACATAGCAGAGATTCTCAAGCTAATATAGTACAATTAAAACAGTAGATACAACAACCCAATTAGTTAGCACCAGTTTTAATGAAAAAAGTTAATGGCTATTGCATAGCCATAAGAAAAATATGGACAAAGGTAGGGCATGAAATCCAAATGCTGAAATAATAGTAACAGAATACTGAGAAAATGCTTTGTGAAGCACTGTGAAACTATATGTCCATTTTAGAAACTAAATGCAGTCCACCTTTTCCTCTAGTGGTTGCTGAAGCAATGAATTATAGACCATGTAATGAAACTGAGTGAATCCTGGAGCTTTACAGCAGGCAGCACCTGTAAAAAGAAAAAGTGAGACAAGAATGAGACAACTAGTGCTTGATGTATAAGGGACCAGCTCTGTTCATTGTTCTATAATTGTAAATGTATCCCTGTTTTACCCAATTAATTTAACCATTTATTGTTCCAAACTTTGCTGTTCCATGTAAAGCCACTTCAGCCCCGTTGTTTCTGTAAACCGCTTAGAATATCAGATCTGCAGTATATAAGTATAGCTAAATAACTAAATAAATATAAGGGCATTAATAAGTTCTTTGGTCTATTCAATAACCTCAAGGAATTCCACTACAGTGATGCAAACACAACCTGAGGCAACACTACAGAGGCATTACCTTATATGATCAATTTCTCTCCCCGCCATAGTCCTTTCCTCTCCATCCAATCTAAGAACTATGCACAAACGTTTCAAGAGATTATTCAATATATGGATGGCTCATGGCAGTATTTTCTTAAAATTTCTTGGGTATTTAATTAAACAGTTTACTCCACAGCATATTAATCATACAGGTCCGTTTTCTGCAGAAGGCACATGCCTTCGCTGAGGTATACAGCTCACATGATCAATGCTAAGTTCCTTTCTCACAAATGCAATAACATGCTCTACAGAGCAGGGCTGTAAAAGCCACCCCCTTTTTTACCGCTGCCAATGCAATGAGGCATCCAGTCATGCAAGCCTTGCCCCTAATGCCCAGCAATCCACTCTAACTGCCATGCAGAATAACTTGTTCATGAGCTGCCACACCAATCTGTGAAACGGCAGGAGAGGATACCTTTTGTACGTGAGTCAACTAGCAGTGGAAAATAAGTGTCTCCTGGTCCTTAAATGACGCTACCTGCCCATCCTCCCATCACCATTCATTCCAAACATTTTCTCTTTAAACAAGGACCAGGAAAGCTATTTTCTTGTCATTCCTGCCCCAAATGACTCAAAATCTCACTTGCTGCAACATGGCCAATTCCATCACAGTCCACCTGATTGCCAATGGTGCCAACATTTGATCCACAATTTAAGGACTTCGGTTCCTTTCACCCTATCCTCCATTTAAATTAAAAATCAACTGATGTCTGAAGCATTTATGTAATCTTACATGGTTTCCTGTTTTTAATTATACCATTGAAGTCAGGAATTTGGGGATTTAAGTTTAAAAAAAACAACTCATCTTCATGAGGACTATAGATTTTTTTCTAGTTTTAAAATAAAAAAATGTAGAAAATAAAAGATCAAATGTTTGAAATAAGCAGCCCAATAACCTGTATTGATCAGTAAATCGTTCTTTCGACTTTTCCTAGATTTACTAATGCCACTGTTAGTGCAATGACTAATCTCAGACTGCTTCAAAGCAGTAACCAGGAGCCTCCTTTAAGCACATTATGAAGTAATCCGGTATTTTTCCCCCCACTTAACTAAATATTGTTTAGTATTTTACTTCAAGCAGAAAGCTACAGGTGAAAAAGAAAGGCAAGCAGCAAATCTAAGTGACAATTTTAGGTAAAATTTGTATTTGTTTCATACATCTGACCAAAGCAGACCACTGGTTTATAATTACAAATTTGAAATCATGGAGTCAACATTCAGCAACACTTATTCAGATGTTATGTACAATATCTTGGGAAATAATTGGAAATATTCCAACTGTATGCCATCATAATATTTTATTAGTATGTTCAAAGGTATACAACAGCAAAAAAGAGATGCCTGTGTAACTTAGACGTAGCAATTTCTGAGAAAAAACAAACAAAATATGACCTGGACAGGATTAATGGCACCCCTCACTAATTGGCTGCACAACCCTTGGCAGCGATGAGAGCCTCCAAACGTTTCTTGTAGCCATATACAAGATTTGTACATGTTTATTAGGTTTTGATAGAGCACTCTTCAAGACAACAGCAGAACAGTGTACAATATCTAAAAACAAGTTTTAAAAAAAATTTCAAGGGTGAAAAGAACGCCAATAAAAACAGGAAAAAAGGGAAACATTAAAAAAGGGAGGAGGAGCCAAGGAGGGAGAGAAAGAGGAGAGGAGGGAAGAGGGCAAACTAGGTGGACAGGAGATTGTGGGTGATATTAGAGGGGTGGGTCTTCAGTAAGGATTTACATTTAGGAAAGGATTGTTCCAGACAGAGGGCAAAAGGGAGTGTGTTCCAGGTGGCAGGTGCAAAGAAGTAAAAGGCAGCAGATCGGGTGGCTTCAAGCCAAGACTGGGCAACTGTAAGAAAATGAAGGCGGTTTGCATGGAGACTGTGGAGGGAGCGGTAAGGACAGTGGGAAAGATGTAGGTCAGAGATAGCAGGGATGGCCAGTATGAAGGGCATGATAAATCAATAGTATTTGATAGGAAGCCAATGGTGCTGTATTAACAAAGGAGAGATGTGATCATGACGGGAGGCATAAGCGAGAATATGGATGGCGATGTTTTGTACGAGTTGGAAGCGACATAGCCGATACTGGAGAAAGCCAAGGAAAATGATGTTAGATCAGTTTAACCTGGAGATGACAAGGGTGATGAGGAGAGTGGCAAGAGAAGAGGGGGCCAGGAAAGGGCAAACAGCATGGATTTGTGGCAATGTGAAAAAGGAGTGATGAAATAGAGGAGAGATTAATTTCTTAATTACCCCTGCCTACTGATAACCAGATTAATATGACTAAAATACAAACTCTAAAATGCTTGTATGCAAATGCTAGAAGTCTAAAAAATAAGATGGGAGAGTTAGAATATCTAGCACTAAATGAGAGGTCAGATATGATTAGTATCTCAGAGACCTGATGGAAGGAGGACAACCAGAGGGACACTGTGAAACCTGGGTACAAATTATATCACAATGATTTTTTTTTTTTTAGTGCCATCAAGTCAGTGTTGACTCATAGCGACCCAGCTACCTCTGGGTTTTCTTGGCAATGTATCACCGGAAGTAGATTGCCAGCCTTTTCTTCCGAGGCAATGGAGGGTAAAGTGACTTGCACAAAGTCACAAGGAGTGCCAGTGGGAACTGAACCCTTGATCTTCTGAGTACTAGGCAGTTGCTCTAACCACTAGGCTACTGATAGAGTAGATCAAATTGGTGGAGGGGTTGCGCTCTATGTTAGAGAGGGCATTGAGTCACACAGGATTTTAAAGTGTTGCAGGAAACAAAATACATAGTAGAATCTCTATGGATTGAAATTCCATGTAAAAAAGGGAAGGTGATGGCAGCGAGGGTATACTACCGACCACCTGGCCAAAATGAACAAACGAATGATGAGGCGCACAAAGAAAATCAGGGAAGCTAACAAAAGTTACAATACAGTTATAATAACACAGGTACACTACCAAAATACTGCCTCCAGTTTTGCAACTGATTCCTATAGATTTTGGGGTGCTGAATCCAGGAAAAATAGCCAAAATGTTCCATCACGTCACGTTTTCTTGCAAAATTAGATTTCTTACCCATATAAGGAATGTTCACATAATTTCTTTTTAGCCGACTGCAGTTTATTTTCTTGGCCCAAAATAGAGGTTGTAATGGTTAACTAACTAGAAACACTCCCTCATGATATTTTAGAGTGTTTTGTATTCATTTTATACATTAACAGGACAATTGGGAGGCGGGGGGCTAAATCCAGTACTACCGCTGGCGCATGTTCTTTCCTGTTCGCCTCGCCTCGTTCGCTCGCTCAAACACGGTGGTTGCGACATGAACGTTCCTGTCAAATTTCAGTTTCTTGCAAGTTCATTATTACCTTTTGTTTGCTCAGTCGTAATCCAGCTTTATTCCGAAGTGGTTCACTACAGTTGTAGTTTGCAGTGCTGTGTATTGGTGATGGCTCACAGAGCCAGAGGTTGCGTCAACTCTCCGGACAGTTTTTGTTTTATTTGTGGGGAATATACCGTGAAAAAGCGGCAGAGGAACATTTCTGCATTTATTAAAAAAGTATATTTCGCCTATTACGGTTTGAAGTTAGGCGATCAAGACAAACCGTGGGCTCCTCACAAAGTGTGCAAGACATGTGAGGAAGATCTACGCTTATGGATGAAAGGTAAAAAACAAGCATTTCGTTTCGGAATACCTATGATGTGGCGTGAACAAAGAGACCACAGCAGTGACTGCTATTTTTGCTCTTGCATTGTGAAGGGATACAACTTAAAAAATAAGAACGTAATAAGTTACCCCAACCTTCCCTCAGCAATTAGGCCTATGCCTCATAGCAACGAAGTACCTGTGCCTGAACCACCAAAATCTTTGGATCATATTTGTGTGGATGGTTCTGATCATGATGAGACTCATCAGATGGCTTTTCCCGATGAGTCCAGTACTTCCGAGTTTGAAACTGAACCAGATCCGAAACCTGAACTTTTCTCTCAAGCTGAATTGAATGATTTAGTCCGGGATTTAGGACTCCCAAAAGATGCTGCCCAACTGCTAGGTTCTCGGCTTAAACAGAAAAATCTATTGTCACCAGGAACAAGTTTTTATTGGTACCGCAACCGCGAGACACAATTTTTGAAGTATTTCAGCAAAGAGGAAGATTTGGTATTTTGCAACGATATATACGGAGTGATGGAAAAGTTTAAACTCAAGTATGATCCTGCTGAATGGCGGCTGTTCATTGATTCGTCAAAAGACAGCATAAAAGGTGTTCTTCTTCATAATGGCAACACATTCGCTTCAGTTCCTATTGCTCACTCTGTTATTCTCCAAGAAAAATACGAGAATTTGGCCCTGATTCTTCAGAAGATTCGTTATGATGAGCATAAGTGGATGATTTGTGGAGACTTTAAAATTCTATCCATGCTATTAGGGCAGCAATCCGGTTTCACCAAATATCCCTGCTTCCTTTGCTTGTGGGATAGCCGGGCCCGCGACCTACACTGGGGGAAAAAAGACTGGCCAATTCGGGAGCATTTGAGACCCGGTGAGAAAAATGTTCTTCATGAGAGCTTGGTACCTCGTGATAAAATTCTATTACCACCTTTCCACATTAAGTTGGGTCTCATTAAGCAATTCATCAAGTCCCTTCCAAAAGATGGTGAGTGCTTTCGGTACCTTTGCTCAAAGTTCTCCCGACTTTCTGAAGCAAAGCTAAAGGAAGGAGTGTTTGTTGGCCCTGATATAAGGAAACTCATTTCAGATGGAGCATTCGCTGAAACGATGTCTGAGAAGGAAAAAGAAGCCTGGGATTCCTTCAAGGATGTTGTTCTCAAATTCTTGGGGAACAGGCGGGATGAGAACTATAAGGATATTGTTGCCAGGATGCTCAATGCCTTCAAAGAACAAGGCTGTAACATGAGCCTGAAAGTCCATTTCTTGCACTCCCATGTGAACTACTTTCCCGAAAACTTGGGGGCGTACAGTGAAGAACAAGGTGAAAAGTTTCACCAGGACATCAAGGACGCAGAGAGAAGGTACCAAGGAAGATGGAACACCACTATTATGGCTGATTTCTGCTGGTTGCTGCTGCGGGAAATCCCAGATGAAAAATACGCCAAGCAGCGCACCAAGAGAAGCATTCGGGGGAAGAAGAAACGGGCCCACCAGGAGATTGATTGACCCAAGAATGACTTTAAAATCTAAACTGTGTTGACAAATATCGTGTTTTTACTAAACTTTGAAATAAAAATTTGCTAGTTATTACCACAGTGTCGGATCTCATTTATTAGAATTTTATTTTCACACCATCGGGTGTTTGTCTTCATGTATTGCAATGGTGCAGTTTGCGTTTTCTATTCTTACATACATACCTGTACAACATTTTTTGCACATTTCTTTGCTTTGCTTTGTGTCTAACCTCGCTCTTATATGCTCAATGTTTGTGCACATGTATGTGGCTGTTTTAAGTGCAGACAATTTTGCTACCATCACAGTGTGTTTTGTTGACATTACTCTATTCTTATGTGCTGCCTTGTTACAATTTTCTTTATTCTTATTTGAATAACTACTAAACAATTAGTATAAAGAATTCATCCAAGAAACTTTTATCTCGATCGCACTCAATCTGAAACGTTCACCTCAAACTGCTAACCCAATGTAGCAAAAGATCTGTACGTGATGGAGCAAATTGGTTACCAGATTTGGATTCAGCGCACCAAAAAACGTAAAAATCAATCGAAACAGAGGCAGTTTAAAAAAATTTTTTTTTAGTGTACCTGTGTAATGGGTGTTTCCAATAACCCCAGTATCGAATGGATCAGTGTCACAGCAGGACATGCTAGGGAGATAAAGTTTCTAGATGAAATAAATGACAGCTTCTTAGAGCAACTGGTTCATGAACCAATAAGAGGGGAAGCCATTTTAGACCTAGTCCTTAGTGGTGCACAATATCTGGTGAAAGAGAAGGGTATTGGAGCCACTTGGCAATAGTGATCATAGCATGATCGTGCTTGATTTCATAAATCCTCCCTTTTAACTTTCAAAAGGGAGACTATGATAAAATGAGTAAAATAGTTAAGAAAAAACTAAAAGGAGCAGCTGCAAAGGTTTAAAAATACTATCTTGGAATCCCAGACCAGTGAAAAAATGGAAGGAAGGCAAAAAATAGCCTGCATGGTTTAAAGGTGATGCTAGAGAGACTGTTGTAGCCAAAAAAAGCATCTTTCAGGAAATGGAAATAAGGAGCCAAATGACAAAAACTGGAAACATAAGCACTAGCAAGTTAGATGCAAGGCATTGATAAAGCAGGCAAAGAGAATTTGAGAAGCTTGCTGTGGAAGCAAAAATGCATAATAATTTTTTTTCAACTACATTCATAGCAAAAACCTGTGAAAAAGTCATTTGGACCATTAGATGATAAAGGGTTAAAAGGGGCACTAAGAGGTGACAAGGCCATAGCAGAGCGACTGAATGAATTCCTTCGTTCGGTCTTTACTGAAGATGGTGTAGGGAAGTTACTCATGAATGAAATGGTATTTAAATAAGAACATAAGATATGCCATACTGGGTCAGACCAAGGTCCATCAAGCCCAGTATCCTGTTTCCAACAGTGGCCAATCTAGGTCATACGTACCTAGCAGTTTCCCCAAAAGACACAGGTTCTGCAATGCTTGTACTGGGTCAAGCATTGATATCCTGGGTCCCTTCTTAATAATGGTTTATGGACCTTTCCTCCAGGAACTTGTCCAAACCTTTTTTAAACACAGCTACATTAACAGCCTTTACTACATCCTCCGGTAACAAATTCCAGAGTTTGATTACACGTTGAGTGAAAAAATATTTTCTTTTATTAGTCTTAAATAGTTTACCCTGTAGCTTCATTGCATGTCCCCTAGTCTTTCTATATTCTGATAACGTAAACAATCGATTTACGTTTACCCATTCCACTCCGTTCATTAATTTATAGACTTCTATCATATCTCCCCTCAGCCGTCTCTTTTCCAGGTTAAAGAGCCCTAACCTTTTTAGCCTTTCTTCATAGGAATATCCTTCCATCCCCTTTACCATTTTGGTGGCTCTTCTCTGAACCTTTTCTAATATCGCTATATCCTTTTTAAGATACGGTGACCAGAATTGCACACAATATTCAAGGTGCGATCTCACCATGTAACGATATAGAGGCATTATAATATCTTTTGTTTTAGTTTCCATTCCTTTCCTTATGATACCTAGCAATCTATTTGCTCTCTTGGCTGCCGCTGCACACTGGGCCGAGGGTTTTAACATGTCATCCACAATGACGCCTAAATCTTTTTCCTGGGTGGTGGTTCCTAATGTGGAACCTTGCATTGTGTAACCATAGTTTGGGTTGTTCTTCCCTAGGTGCATAACTTTGCACTTGTCCACATTAAATGTGATGCATCGGAAGAACTGAAAGAAATATCGATAAACTGGAAAGCTATATTACAACTATTTGATAAACTAAACAGTAGAAATCACCTGGACCGGACAGTATACACTCGAGGGTGTTGAAAGAACTGAAATATGAGATTGCAGACCTACTATTTGAAATCTGTGAACTATCATTAAAATCATCTCAAGTACCTGAAGATTGGCAAATGGCCAATGTAAGCCGATTTTTAAAAAGGGTTCCAGGGGTGATCTGGGAAAGAGTAGTTACTCACCTGTAACAAGTGTTCTCCGGGGACAACATGAATCAGTGCTCACATATGGATGACGTCGGCACCGAGAGAGCCCTCATGCGGAGCAAATCCCCAGCTTTCAGAGAAAGCCTTTGGGAGTTGCCATCAAGCATGCACGGTCCCCTTCCTGCCCAAGGGTGCCATCTTGCTCAGTCAAAAGACGGCAAAAGAACACAAATAATAATAGGCCTGCAACTCCAAAGGGAGGAGGGAGGGTTGTGAGGAATGATTCCTGCTGTCCCCAGAAAATACCTGTTACAGGTGAGTAACTACGCTTTCTCTGGGATCAAGGAGGAAGTCAGTACTCACATATGGGACTCCTCAGCTAAAGGCTAACGAGAACCAACAGCTGAAAAATAGGCTCCCCTCTATGAGACCCGCAAGCAACCACAATAGAAATTCAACTAAGAGAATAGCACTCTGGTAGCCTGATACAGAAGGGTCCGAGGGCAGGAGTTGCCTAGACCTCTAAAAGGTTACGGAGTACAGCCTGGCCGAAAGTACTGTCCCATCGGGACTCCCTATCCAGGCATAATGGGTTGCGAAAGTCTGACCCGAAGACCAGGTGGCGGCCCGGCAGATGTCTGCCAGTGGAACAGAGCAGAAATGAGCCACTGATGCCACCATGGCCCTGACCCAATGGGCCATAACACGACCATCCATCGGAAGCTCGGCTGACCTGTATGCCCAGACAATACAGTCTGCTACCCAGGTGGACAGCGTACGCTTGGAAACAGCTATCCCCAGCTTACTGGGGTCGTAGGATACGAAGAGCTGAGAAGCTTTTCTATGCACTTGCGTACGCTGGATATAGAAGGCCAACACCCTCTTACAGTCCATGGTATGCAGTACTGTCCCTGCCCGACTGGCATGCAGCCTGGGAAAAAAGGTAGGCAGCACCACCTGCTAGTTGAGGTGGAATGAGGAGACCACTTTCGGAAGGAGCTTAGGATGCGTGCGAAGCACCACCTGGTTCCTATAGAACCTGGTTGTAAGGCCTTCCTGACACTAGGACCTGAAGCTCACATGAGTGCCACTAAGAAAACCACCTTCCAAGAGAGGTAGCGGAGATGGCAGGTTGCGATCAGCTCAAAAGGCGGCCGAGTAAGCTGCCCTAAAACCACATTCAGATCCCACTCGGCTGCCGGAGGGCGAACCAGAGGTTTCAAAAGAAGCAGACCTCTCAAAAACCGAGAAACCAAGGGTTGGGCAGAGAGGGGCTTCTCTTCCACCGGGAAGTGGTTCGCCGCAAGGGCACTGAGGTGCTCTCTGACAGAGTTGGACTTGAAGTCCAAATTCTAGAGATGGAGAAGGTACTGTAAAACCACTCCAACCTGGCAGGAGAAAGGATCCACACCCTGCCCCTCGCACCAAGCTTCAAACCTGCGCCACATTAAGGCATAGGCCCATTTAGTCGACAGCCTCCTTGAGGCCAGCAAGACCTCTTCAATATCTTTTGAATTGAGAAGCGGAGTGAGCATCACCCTTTCAGCAGCCACGCCATCAGGTTGAGGGAGCTGAGGCTGGGGTGCAGGAGAATGCCCCCCTCCTGGAACAGGAGGCTTGGCGAGGACCCCAGGGGAATGGGGGCCTCCACCGCTAGCTGAAGCGGAAACCAGGGCTGCCTTGGCCACCGTAGGGCTACAAGGATGACCAAGCCCTTGTCCTGGATGATCTTGAACAGAATCTTGGCCACCAGAGGCGTCGGAGAAAACGCATACAGGAGACCTACAGACCATGATATCAGAAAAGCATCGGCGGCCACCCTGTGCGGTTGTGGCTGCCTGGAGCAGAACCAGGGTAACTGGTGATTGACCGGACTTGCAAACAAATCCATCACTGGGCATCCCCAGGTTTGGAAAAGCCAATTGGCTACCCCATGGTCCAATTGCCACTCGTGAGGCTGGAGAATCCTGCTTAGCCTGTTGGCTAACAAGTTGTCCTGGCCTGGCAGGTAGACGGCCTGAAGATGAATGCCATGTCGGGCTGCAAACGAGCACAGATCCAGGGTTTCCTGACATAGGAGACGGGACCCCGTGCCACCCTGCTTGTTTACATAAAAGATGGCCACCTGGTTGTCTGTCTGTACCAAGACCAGTTCATGGGCCAGAATCTGCCTGAAAACTCCAAGGGCTAGGCGGATGGCATGGAGCTTCAAGAAATTGATCTGTTGTGTTCTCTCGCTCGGGGACCACACTCCCTGAGTATGGAAACTCTGGCAATGGGCCCCCCAGCCCAGCAGGGACGCATCCGTGGTAAGGATCCTCATGTGTAGAGAAGCCTGGAAAGGCATTCCAGCCTCCAAGTGAAGTGGCTGAAGCCACCAGTCCAGGGACCGTACCAGCTGCCTGGACACTGTGATCCTGTCTCTGAGGCACCCTGTGGCCTATGACCACTGGACTCTGAGGCACCACTGAGCAGTCTGTATGTGGATTCGGGCATATGGGGTCACATGGACCATGCTGACACTCCGGACCTGTGACTCACCTGACCTGCCAGAGCCAGAAGCCTGCTTGCCCTGTCTGCAGGCAGATAGGCCCTTGCCTTAAGGGTGTTGAGCCTGGCCCCAATGAACTCCAGCTGCAGAGTTGGAGCGCGGCTGGACTTGGGGTAATTGATCACAAACCTGAGATGCTGCAGCACCTGGATGGTGCGAGACATGGTCTGGTGGACTTTGCTGGCTGAAGTGCCTCTGATGAGCCAGTCATCTAGGTAGGGGAAGGCAAAGACCCCTTGGAGCCTGAGAAAGGCGGCCACCACCGCCAGGCACTTTGTGAATACTCTGGGGGCCGAAGCCGGGCCACAGGGAAGTACCCTGTACTGGTAGTGATTCCCCCCCACCACAAAGCGCAGATACTGCCTGTGGTCTGGGTATATGAGGATGTGTGTATATGCATCTTTTAGGTCTAAGGAGCATAGCCAGTCTCCCTGGCAGAGGTAAGGCAACAATATTCCAAGGGAGAGCATCTTGAACTTCTCCCTCACCAAGAACTTGTTTAAGTTGCACAGGTCGAGGATGGGCCTGAAGCCTCCTGTTCTCTTTGGTACCAGAAAGTACCTGGAGTAGAAGCCCTTGCCTTGCAGGTGGTGGGGCACCGGTTCCACCACCTGATCCTTGAGAAGACCCGTCAACTCCTTCAGAAGAAGGTCCCGGTGAAGGGGAGAACTGAGGGGCTCTACTGGGAAGTATGGAGGAGGCATCTGGGCTAGATGAAGATGGTAGCCCTCCCAGACCACCTATAAGGTCCAGGCATCAGTGGTAATGGCTGCCCACCTGTGGGGATACAGAGCAAGCCTGCCTCCTGTGATCTGCCTGGCTCCTATGGGAAGAGGGGCCATGCTGTAGGAGTCAAAAGCCACTGCCAGAGTGGGCCGGAGCCGGTGCCTGGGGTTTGGGGGCTTTCTGCTTATGCGGGCCATGCCCCTGTCCCTTGGCCTGCTGCCCCTATTGGGGAGCCAGGGAGGCTTGAAAATGGGGGTAGCTTCGGTAAGCAGCACCCTTCCTCGGGTAAAAGGGCTTTTTACCCGAGCCCTTCTTGAGAGAAAGGGCAGAGGTCTTCTTGGAGAGCCGTGTCCTCATCATGTACTCGGTCTCCAGTTCTGCGGCCTTGTCGGTCATGAGTTTGCCAAAGAGGTTCTCCCCCTGGCATGGGAAATCAACCAACTTGTCCTGAACCCACTGTTCGAGGTCCGACGACTGCAGCCATGCCTGGCAGCATGCACTGATACCAGCTGCGGCTACCCAGGCCACCAACTCAAACCTGTCATAAGCTGCTCAAGACAAACTTCGAGCACTCACGGACGGCTGTGGTCAGGCTCTGGAAGAGCTGCAAAGGTCCCTCAGAGAGATCAGCTGAGAACCCGGCGAGTTCCTTCGCTAGGTCCCTCAGGTACATGCCCATGGACAGCTGGTAGGCCTAGATTCGAGAAGTCAGCATTGAACCCTGGAAACACTTCCTGCCGAGGGCATCCAAGTTGTGGGCCTCCCTGCCAGGAGGCACAGAGAAGTGCATGCTCTTTTAGCCTGCGCATGGCCGATTCCACAACCATGGAGTTATGCGGCAGTTGCGACTTTTGAAACCCAGGGCTCTGGCGGACTCGATACATCGAGTCAAGCCGTTTGCTGATGACCGGCACTGATGCCAGCGTCTCCCACATGTGGAGCATCAGTCATTCCAGGATCGGAGGCATGGGTACAGTAAGGGCCTTCCGAGAGGGGCCTTATACTGCAGGATCTCGAGTTCGTTGGCTCGAGGATCCTCCTCGGACTCCGTGGGGAACGCCAAAGCCTTAGACACATCCCTCACGAAGTCCAAGAACCTCGTGTCCTCCAGAGGGGACCTTCTCCGAGGCTCGGACACTGGGGAATCGGATGGGACATTACTGTGCCGACAGGTGTCCAGGGACTCCTCATCCTCCGTTTCACACGCCGATGCCTCCAAGGAGGAATCGGGGGCTCTGGCATCAAGGGCCCCGGTGCCGATGACCTTAGTCCTGAACAGGAGGCCGAGTTGGACCGACTCGAGTCCGAAAGATCTCAAAGATCAGCTCGGCCTCTGGGGTTGACTTCAACGTTGAGGGCCCGGTGGTCGGGACGGAGGAACCGGACAAACCGGCAATCAGCGCCTGCTGCTGCTCCATGAAAGCAGTGAAACTGTGCTCCAAGGCCACCATTCTGGACTAGAGTCCAGAAGGCTCCACAGCCAATGGCTCGGGCCCCGACACGGTCGGGCCTGACACCGGTTCCCACGGATGGGAGTCCTCAATGAGGACAGTTGTTACCTGCCTCAGCTGATCCGTCTCCCAATAAGGAACCTTTGCAGGGAGCTCCTTCTCTGAAGATACCGGCCAGCGCTCAGGACTCCGTGACAGGCCTAGGGAGGAGCTGGGTTGCTCGGAGCCATCCAGAGACGCCGCCTTCAAAGATTTCTTCTTCCTCTTGTGTTCCCTCGAGGGAGACCCCCTCTCCGAGGAACCTCAATGCTGTTCGAGCTCGGAGTGCTGCCCCCAAGACGTAGAGGCCTCAGATGAGGTCCGGGCTCTCGAAGGCAAGGACTCAGAAAAAATCCTATCATGCTGCTGCTGGCGGCTCTTCAGGCCTTACAGGACATTTTCCTACACGGGCCGCAGACCGTCGGGTAATGGTCGGGCCCGAGGCACCGGAGACAGCAGTCGTGCGTATCGGAGCAGGACATAAGTTTCACATACCGATCGCATTTTTTAAACCCGCTGGTAGCCATCAGGTGAAAAAGGGCCCCTGTAAGGTCAAAGACCCGGGCTGCCAGTGAAAAAGAAAAAAAAGCACAAACGCCAGTCATGAAGGACAAAAAACAAAAAACAGAGACAGACTCGAAACTGGTGTACCGAGCCGAAGGTGGGAAGAGGAACCGGTGTTGACCAGTCGAAGAAAAGAGAAAATTTTAACCTTTTTTCACGGGGACACAGGGACTACGTCCGAAGGGCTCCGCAGAAAAAAGAAGACTGAGCAAGATGGCACCCTTGGGCGGGAAGGGGACCGCGCATGCATGATGGCAACTCCCAAAGGCTTTCTCTGAAAGCTGGGGATTTGCTCCGCATGAGGGCTCCGTCGGCGCCGACATCACCCATATGTGAGGACTGACTTCCTGCTTGTTCCCGGAGAAACTACAGACCAGTGAGCCTGACATCAGTACTGGGCAAACTGGTAAAAAATTAATTTAAAGAACATGTAGATAGTCATGGTTTAGTGGAAGAAAGCTAAAATGGCTTTAGCCAAGGAACGTCTTGTCTTACTAATCTGTTATATTTTTTTTTTAAGGCGTGAATAAACAGGAAAACAAAGATGAGCTGGTCGATATAGTGTATCTGGATTTTCAGAAAGCACTTGACAAGGTCCCTCAGGAGAGACTCCTAGCAAAATTAAAAAGTCATGGGATAGGAGGCAGTGTACTACTGTGGATCAGGAACTGGTTAAAAGATAGAAGAGGGTAGTGCTGAATGGCCAATTTTCCCAATAGAGAACGGTGAATAATTGAGTACTCCAGAGATCTGTGCTGGGTCCGCTGTTTTTAAATATATTCATAAATGACCTGGAAATGGGAATGATGAGTGAGGAAGTCAAATATGCAGATGACACAAAATTATTCGAAGTTGTTAAAACCCAAGAGGATTGGGAAAAATTGCAAGACTGGACGTTCAAATAAATTGGATTCAATAAATTCAATAAATTGGAAGACTGGACGTTCAAATGGCAGATGAAATTTAATGTGGACAAGTGCAAAGTTATGCACATAGGAAAGAACAACCCAAACTATGGTTACACAATGCAAGGTTCCCGTTAGGAACCACCACCCAGGAAAAAGATTTAGACATCACTGTGGATAACACGTAAAGCAGCATCCAAGACAGCAATTAAAATGCTAGGAATCATAAGGAAAGGAATGGAGAATAAAACAAAGGATATTATAATGCCTCTGTATCATTCCATGGCGTGACTACACTTTGAATATTGTGCACAATTCTGGTCGCCGTTGTCAGACGGCTGCCTAGGGTGAGAACTTACACAATCTTGACGATGCATATATTCATATGATACTTGCAAGGTATTGTGGGTATTGTAGTTCATTCACTCCCAAACACAGCTGATGACAATAATTTGAGTTGTGAAACCAAGTGGTAAGATCAATAAAATACTTCTTTTATTGATGGGGTTTAATTCACCCAGCACATGTATGCTTGATAGCACTATAAATGAGGTTACTTGCTTGCAGTGTTTAAAATGGATAACAAAAAGTCACAAAGTAAACCAGAAACAACCTTCAGCTTGTCAGGCAATTAGCTAATGTTTTCTTAGCAAATAATTACCAAATACAAAGGCACAAGGAAAACAATAAACTTTGCTGGTTAGGTTAACTTCTGCTTATTTTCCACGCAGATCTCAGCAGTGATTCTCCCTTGCTCACACACACAATCAGGTGCAGCTTTAATTACTATCCATTGACCAGCTGTAAGCCTTTAGCTGGCTGGCTGCTACTGTGTGAACCCAAATCCTGCTTTAAGAGCTGTTTGCAGTGGAAATAAAGAACACAGTTAGGTTTCTTTGTGATGGCTGATGTGTTTGATCACAGAAAACTAGCAATAGCATTTAGATAGAGAACAGTCCATATAAATAGTTTCATCTGCTGTATCTCCCCCTTCATCAACAATCATAGGGTCAATATCATACATTGGCACAGATGAGTCTTTCATTAAGGCACTGTCATGAGAATGCTTATTTCCTTGCTGCCATTCTCTATTATAGATAGGGTCTGGATCAGTGTTCATACTTGAGCCTCTCCTGCCATCATAATTCCTCTCTGTAAAGCCTGGCCAATATGTAATCCAATTCTGATGTCCAGCCTTCCAATCTTGATCCCTGGACACTGGATCTCCTCTCACATACCTTCTGGCCTTGGTCTGAAAGTCCCTTCCACATGCAGTCTTCTCTCTTCCAGGTAGCCACTGGTGATTCCTATCTCTGCCAATCCATTCCTCTGGCTGAATCCAGTCCAATGGACTCTGCTGGCATTTGGAATACCTCCCAGTATGGGTACTGCCTTGGAATCTCCCAGACCTTCCAATGGGCTTTCTTCTCTTCCTTCCAGAGAGTTTCCTTCTCTCTCTATCTGCTTGGCTTGGCTTCTGTTTCTCCAGGTGATACTGGTGCTTGAGCTTGTAGCCGTTGCTGAAGCTCTCCCTCAAGCTCTTTCTGTGGCTTTTGCTGAAGCTGTTCTTGAAGTTCTCCCTGAAGCCGGGCTGGAGCTTGTAGAAACTGTTTCCTGAAGAATAATCTCTATTCTTATCCTGTTCCAATGTGTGCTGCTCCCTAACACAGTGCAGCTGTCTTGAATCAGGCCCTGCCCTTTGAGATGAGTGCTTAGGGATTACCTCATAGCTCTCTTGATTGCACACACATTTTCTCACTTCAGCCCCTCTCATGGCTGCTGGAAACCTGGTGCATTCTGGGACTGGTAGTCTTTTATGTGAAAACTCTGTTTTCTCACTTCTACCAGAACTGACAGGTTGCTTGTTCAGAGTCACATCATCTTTTCTATAGCTCCTACCTGAGCTATGATAAGCTTCCTTATCACATACCCCCCTGCTTAAGTTATTACGGACTGGTTTTACTGGTGAAACTTCTTCTCTACAGTCCGTAATACGGGAAAGTGCATCCGCATTCTTGTGTAACTTCCCGGCACGATGTTCAACTTGGAAATCAAACGCCTGTAAGGCCATGTACCAGCGTGTCAACCTGGCATTGTGGTTCTTCATTTGCTGCAACCACTTAAGTGGGGCATGGTCCGTGACCAACTGGAACTTTCTACCTGTAAGGTAAAACCTTAACGCCTCCACTGACCACTTGATAGCCAAACACTCTTTTTCTATCGTGGAATACTTTTGTTCAGCCAGTGACAACTTCCTGCTCAGGTACATCACAGGATGCTCCTCCCCATCATGGCACTGGGATAGGACTGCTCCTAGCCCTACATCCGATGCATCGGTTTGAACCAGAAAGGGTTTCTTGAAGTCTACTCCTTTCAGTACCGGTCCTGTACACAATTTTTCTTTTAATACTGAAAACGCTTTTTCAGCTTCTGGTGTCCACTTTATCTGGTTTGGACAATTCTTTCGCAGCATATCCGTGAAAATGGCACTTTTCTCTGCGAATTGCGGTATAAACCGGCGGTAGTATCCAATAAGTCCTAAGAAACTTCTTAGTTGTTTCTTGGTTGTTGGAGGAGGAAAATTCCTGATGCTATCTATTTTGCTTAATAGAGGTTTAATTTTTCCTCTTCCCACTAGGTGGCCTAGGTATTTTACCTCCCTATTTGCAAAGGCACACTTCTTCGGGTTTAAAGTGATTTCCGCTTGCTTCATAGAGCACAAGACTGCCCTGATCCTCTTCAAATGCTCCGCCCAGGTGTTACTATGGATTATGACATCATCCATGTATGCAAAAGCATAACTTTGGTGGGGTCGAAGTACCTGATCCACTAACCTTTGGCAGGTAGCCGCTGCTCCATGCAGTCCGAAAGGCATCCTCTTGAACTGGAAAAGGCCAACGGGGGTGCTGAACGCAGTCTTCGGCTTCGACTCCCTGGTGAGCGGGATTTGCCAATATCCTTTTGTCATATCAAGGGTGGTTAAGTATTGAGCCTGTCCCAGCTGGTCTAGCAGCTCCTCAATTCTTGGCATTGGATATGCATCAAAAACTGATATGGCGTTTACCTGCCGGAAGTCAATACAAAATCTTAAGGATCCATCAGGCTTCGGCACCAGGACTATGGGGCTATTCCAGGGACTCTTTGACTCCTCTATTACCCCCATGTCCAACATCTCCTGGACTTGTGCCACTACCTCCTGTCTTTTGGCTTCAGGCAAGCGGTATGGCCTTTGACGAACCAATTTCCCAGGTGGAGTTATTATTTCATGGGCCACCAAATGGGTCTCCCCAGGTATGGGTGTCAACACATCTGGGAATTCCTTAAGAAACTTCCTAATTTCTTCCTGTTGTACCATTGTCAGGTCCTCACCTATTTGGGGCTCTGATTTTTCTTTACAATCAGATACCTGGGGTCCCAAATCTTCCTCTTCACTCACCTCCCTCTCTCGGGCACAGGTGGCAGCTAAGCTTTTAACCCCTTTGACATCAGTAGAACCAAAGCCTTTGGCTCCACGTTCAGAATTCTCTAGGGATGTGACCTCCTCCACAGGTGGAAAACCCAGCCTCTCACAAATCAATTGGGCAATTTTGTCTCCTGTCTTCACATGATACTCATTCTGTCCAAAGTTAAACAACAGAACTTTAATATTGCCCCTGTAATCGGGATCAATTACTCCCGCACCCACATCGATGAAATATTTAAGGGCTAATCCGGACCTTGGGGCTACTCTCCCATAACATCCAATTGGTATTTCCACTTGGAGACCGGTGTCAACCAGAGCTCTCCCTTGGCTAGGTACAATCACATTTTCTATGCTGCACAGGTCAAACCCAGCAGACTGAGGGGTTGCCCGCCTAGGAGCTTGGGCCTTCTCAGAGACCTTATGGTACTTTAGGACGAATATCTGCTTTGGGGTAGCTTGGTCTTCTGGACGCTTAACCATCTTTTTAGCTGGGGTCTGAGGACTTCCAAATAAAGGCCCGGGAGCTACTACCATTAAACCTTCTCCCTCCTTTTTTCCTAGTCCTTCCACTAGACCCTGCTTAAATCTTGGCCAGTCTCTTCCTAGAACCAAATCAAAGGGTAGCCTAGGCACCACTGCTAATAGGACTTCCTCTTGTTTCCCTAGGCACTTAACCTTTAGCCTATAGGTGGGATATGATGATGCAGCACCATGAATGCATCTGATGTGAACTTGGCTTTCAGGGGTTCTAGGCACAAATCTTTCTTGGGCCTCTATCCTCTTCCAAAGCCTTTTTGACATCATACTCTGGTCTGCCCCAGAGTCTAATAATGCATTTGTGGTAATTCCTTGCACATCAACCATCAAATGAAATCCTTCCTTGGGCTGTTTTAAATCCAGACCCATTAAACTAGTGTGTGTCTGGCATCTCTTCTCTAAGTGTCCCACTTTTCCACACTTGAAACATTTCTTTCTATTCCACTGTGTCATCTGGTTTGATACAGTACATTCATTTTCAGAAACATTCTTAATTATTCCTTTTTCTGATACAGCACATCTAGCGTCAGCATCCATCTTTAGAGGGCCACCCATTCTATGGCAAGCCTGCGTGGCTTCCAAGAATCTCTCTGCTAGCATGGTTGCCTCTCCAAGATTTTGGCAATTTTGCTGTATAAGAAAAACATTCAAATCTTTAGGTACCCCAAGCATAAATTGTTCCAGCATTATAATATCTAATAACATTTCTACTGTCTTTTGCTCAGGCTCCAACCATTTTACAGCTAAACTTCTGATTCTCTGACTCAGAGCCCTGGGTGTCTCACCCACTTTCAATGTAACAGCTCTAAACATTCGCCTATACTCTGAAATAGACAACCCTAGGCGATCTCTAATAGCTGCCTTTACATCCTTATAAATCAAAGCCTGGGCTGCTGGCATTGCTCTGTAAGCTGCTAGTGCCTCACCAGTTAATGAGGCTGCCAGCCTTACTGCCCACTGGGTCTCTGGCCATGCTAAAGCCTGTGCCACTCTTTCAAAAGACTCTAGAAAATCATCAACATTATCTTCTGGAGTTAATTTCCCAAAATTAAATGCCCCAATCCCTTGATTGAGTTCCACAGTGTTCACATGTGGTGTACCAGTACTAACTGCTGGTCTTGCATCTGTTCCACTTTGGCTCTGCAGCTGAACTAGGGCTTGCACCAGATCAAGCACTGGTTTCTGCTGTTCCATTAAGGCCTTCATAGCAGTGTCCTGGGCCTGCTGTGATAGCTCCTGCTGCTTGCAAAATTGGGCTGCCATCCACTGAGCCATCTCCCTCGGATCCATCTTGACCCCTGCAAGAAAAGAGAGAAAAAAACCCCAAAGAGCAGCACCTTCCAACCAGCTGTTTTTTTTTTTTTTTCAACTTTTTTTTTCTCAATTACCCCCTGTGCTTACACACATCCACCACTAGACATGCCCAGGTACATATTACCTTGTCTCAGTGATGAATCCAGCTTTGCACAGGGTCTTTTCATCCGGGACAGCTTCCTGGAACAACCACTTTTCTTCCAAAGTGCAGATGAGGGAAAGAAATCTTCTTACAGCTTTAAACTTGACTTTTATTTGTAATCCACAACAAGTAAATCCTCTTGGTGCAAGAGCAATCCGAAAAACTACGCCATTTGTCAGACGGCTGCCTAGGGTGAGAACTTACACAATCTTGACGATGCATATATTCATATGATTCTTGCAAGGTATTGTGGGTATTGTAGTTCATTCACTCCCAAACACAGCTGATGACAATAATTTGAGTTGTGAAACCAAGTGGTAAGATCAATAAAATACTTCTTTTATTGATGGGGTTTAATTCACCCAGCACATGTATGCTTGATAGCACTATAAATGAGGTTACTTGCTTGCAGTGTTTAAAATGGATAACAAAAAGTCACAAAGTAAACCAGAAACAACCTTCAGCTTGTCAGGCAATTAGCTAATGTTTTCTTAGCAAATAATTACCAAATACAAAGGCACAAGGAAAACAATAAACTTTGCTGGTTAGGTTAACTTCTGCTTATTTTCCACGCAGATCTCAGCAGTGATTCTCCCTTGCTCACACACACAATCAGGTGCAGCTTTAATTACTATCCATTGACCAGCTGTAAGCCTTTAGCTGGCTGGCTGCTACTGTGTGAACCCAAATCCTGCTTTAAGAGCTGTTTGCAGTGGAAATAAAGAACACAGTTAGGTTTCTTTGTGATGGCTGATGTGTTTGATCACGGAAAACTAGCAATAGCATTTAGATAGAGAACAGTCCATATAAATAGTTTCATCTGCTGTATCTCCCCCTTCATCAACAATCATAGGGTCAATATCATACATTGGCACAGATGAGTCTTTCATTAAGGCACTGTCATGAGAATGCTTATTTCCTTGCTGCCATTCTCTATTATAGATAGGGTCTGGATCAGTGTTCATACTTGAGCCTCTCCTGCCATCATAATTCCTCTCTGTAAAGCCTGGCCAATATGTAATCCAATTCTGATGTCCAGCCTTCCAATCTTGATCCCTGGACACTGGATCTCCTCTCACATACCTTCTGGCCTTGGTCTGAAAGTCCCTTCCACATGCAGTCTTCTCTCTTCCAGGTAGCCACTGGTGATTCCTATCTCTGCCAATCCATTCCTCTGGCTGAATCCAGTCCAATGGACTCTGCTGGCATTTGGAATACCTCCCAGTATGGGTACTGCCTTGGAATCTCCCAGACCTTCCAATGGGCTTTCTTCTCTTCCTTCCAGAGAGTTTCCTTCTCTCTCTATCTGCTTGGCTTGGCTTCTGTTTCTCCAGGTGATACTGGTGCTTGAGCTTGTAGCCGTTGCTGAAGCTCTCCCTCAAGCTCTTTCTGTGGCTTTTGCTGAAGCTGTTCTTGAAGTTCTCCCTGAAGCCGGGCTGGAGCTTGTAGAAACTGTTTCCTGAAGAATAATCTCTATTCTTATCCTGTTCCAATGTGTGCTGCTCCCTAACACAGTGCAGCTGTCTTGAATCAGGCCCTGCCCTTTGAGATGAGTGCTTAGGGATTACCTCATAGCTCTCTTGATTGCACACACATTTTCTCACTTCAGCCCCTCTCATGGCTGCTGGAAACCTGGTGCATTCTGGGACTGGTAGTCTTTTATGTGAAAACTCTGTTTTCTCACTTCTACCAGAACTGACAGGTTGCTTGTTCAGAGTCACATCATCTTTTCTATAGCTCCTACCTGAGCTATGATAAGCTTCCTTATCACACCGTATCTTAAAAAGGATATAGCAGAATTAGAAAAGGTACAGAGAAGAGCAACCAAAATGGTAAAGCGGATGGAAGGATACCCCTATGAGGAGAGGCTTAAAATGTTAAGGCTTTTCAACCTGGAAAAGAGACGGCTGAGGGGGGATATGACAGAGGTCTATAAATTAATGAATGGAGTGGAATGGGTGAACATAGATCGATTCTTTACGCCATCAAAAAGTAGAAAGACTAGGGAACATGCAATAAAGCTACAGAGTAACCCGTTTAAGACTAATAAGAGAAAATATTTTTTCACTCAACGCATAATCAAATTCTGAAATTCGTTACTGGAGGATCTAATGAAAGCTGTTTGTGTAGCTGGGTTTAAAAAAAGTTTGGACAAGTACCCGGAGGAAAGGTCCTTAAACCATTATTATCCACTGTTTGCCCCAATATAAGCATTATGGAACCTGTGTCTCTTTTTGGGAAACTGCTAGGTATTTGTGATCTGGATTGGCCACTGTTGGAAACAGGATACTGGGCTTGATGGACTTTGGTCTGACCCAGTATGACATTTCTTATGTTCGAGGTAAATATGAAATGATGGAGAAGAGTCTAGAGTTATTCCTAGATAATGGATAGTTTCAACCAAGGGAATGGGGGTACTAGGAAGATAAGGGGCTATGGTTGGGGAAGAGCGACCAAAGGTAAATCAAACAGCTGCACATTTAGCTTAGTTACTCACCTGTAACAGATGTTCTCTGGGGAGAGCAGGAATCAGTTTTCACATATGGGTGACATTGACGCCGACAGAGCCCCCATGGAAGCATTTCCCCAGCTTTCAAAGAAAGCATTTGGGAGATGCACCACGCACACGTGGTCCCCTTCCCACCCAAGAGTACCATCTTGCCTCAGTCTAATGACATAGCTAAGACAGCAAAAAATAAAATACGGTAATGAAGCAACTCGAAGGGGAGAAGGGAGGGCTGTGAGGACCGATTACTGCTTTCACCTGGAAACACTTTACAGGTAAGTAACTACGCTTTCTCCGGGAACAAGCAAGAAGTCAGTCCTCACATATGGGACTCTCCAGCTACAGGCTACCGAGAACCTGTAAAAACACTATGGCGACCTGCAAAGGGTGAGATGTGAGCAGCAGCAGTTGAGTCCCTATGAGAGACTCTTGCAAGACCCAGATGTCCAGCGGTAGCTTGAACACAGAAGGGTCGGAGGGCAGGAGTTGCCTACATCCCAAAGAGATTACGGAGTACGGCCTGACCTAAGGCACTGTCCTGTTGGGACTCCCTCTCCAGGCAGTAGTGAGCTGCGAAGTTTGGACTGAAGACCAGGTGGTGGTCTGGCAGATTTCCGTCACAGGTTCAGAGCGCAGATTTGCCGTGGAAGTAGTCATGGCCCTGACATGGTGCACCGTGACCTTCTGGTCCAGTGAGATTCCTACTTGCTCATTGGCGAAGGTTATGCAGTCCGCCAGCCAAGCAAACAGAGTTTGTTTAGTCACTGGGAGCCCCAGACGACTGGAGTCACAGGATACGAAAACTGAGGTGCTTTGTGGTGGCTCCGAGTCCTTTGCAGATAGAAAGACAGGGCGCTTTTACAAGCCGAGAATGGTCTCTGCCCTGCCGGCGTGAGGCCTCGGAAAGAATGTGGGAAGCATCATCTCCTGATTGAGGTGGAAAGGGAACACCACCTTCGGCAGAAATTTAGGGTGTGTACGGATCACCATCCTGTTTTTGTAGAACCTTGTATAGGGGGGTTCTGCCAGAGCTTGGAGCTCGCTGACTTGAGTGCTATAAGTAAGATGACCTTCCAGGAAAGGTACCTCAAGTGGCAGGTAGTCAGAGGCTCAAATGGCGACTTGTTGACTACGAGAGCACCACATTGAAATCCCATTCCATCACTGGAGGGCAGAAGGGAGGTTTGGATAGCATGAGGCCCCGCAAGAATTGAGACACAAAGGGCTGGGCCCAGAGGGGCTTGCCTTCAACGGAATGGTGGTGTGCTGCGATAGCGCTCATGTGTGCTCTGACAGAGTTGGACTTTAGTCCCACCTGTGACAGATGGAGCAGGTACTGAAATATCACTTGTACCGAGCAGGAGAACAGGTTCGTCCATCTTTCAGAGGACCACACTGAGAATCGGTGCCACTAGAAGGCATATGCTCTTCTTGTGGAAGCCTCACGAGAGGCCAGAAGAACCTCTTCCACTTCCCGTGGGAAATTGACGGGAGCTAGCGCTACCTTTTCAGCAACAAGCCATGAGTGACAGAGATCCCAAGTTGGGGTGTAGAAGAGAGCCCTGCTCCTGTGAGAGTAGTCCTGAGGCTCAGCTGAGGGAAATCAGCTACGCAGTCGATAGGGAGAGGAACAGCAGGAACCAGGGTTGCGTAGGCCACCGGGGAACTATCAGTATTAGTGATGCCCTGTCGCACTAGACCTTGAAGAGAGTCTGGGCAACCAATGGTGTCAGCGGGAAAGCATACAGAAGGCCTTCCGTCCATGGAATGAGGAATGCTTCCACTGCCACCTGGGACGGGTGCAGAAGCTGGGCAAATGTGTGTTGTCCAGGATGGTGAACAGGTCCACCAGGGGGATGCCCCAGAGTTGGAGCAGCGGGAGGCCACTTTGGGATCCAGGTCCCACTCATGCAGTTGGAGGACTCTGCTCAACTTGTCCACCAGGGCACTGTCCTGGCCCAGGAGGTAGACCGCTCTTAAGAGCATCCCTCTGCATGCTGTATAGGAGCAGAGGGCTACCGCCTCCTGGCAGAAGGAGTATGACTCCATGTCCCCTTGTTTGTTCACTTAGAACATTGTGACTTGCTTGCCAGACTGGAACAGCACCGACTGGTGTTGCAGTCGATGGTGTAAGTCTCGGAGAGCCAGAAATATCGCCCAGAGCTCCAGCAGATTGATTTGTATCCAAGATTCCATTTGGGACCAGCTACCCTGCGTCTGGAGGTCCTCGTAATGCACTTCCCAGCCCAGTAAGGAGGCATCCGTGGTGAGGACTTTCTAGGGGGCGGGTGCCTGGAAGGGCATCCCAGCCTGAAGGTGATGAGAGAACTGCCACCATCTGAGGGAGTCTGCCAGCTGGCAGGTCATTCTCAATCTGTCCTGGAGTCTGCCTGTGGCCTGTGTCTACTGCGAACGGAGGCACCACTGGGCCGCTCTCATGTGCAGTCTGGCATATGGGGTCACGGGAACCATGGAGGCCGTGTGGCCCAACAGGTGGAGAAGAAGCCAGATAGGTAGCACACGGTGTACCTCTGAGGCTAGCCCCCTGAGGCATCCTGATCTCTCTTGAGGGAGGAAGGCGTTGGCCTGGAGGGTGTCTAGCTGCGCACCTATAAACTCCAGGCATTGAGCTGGAGTGAGGTGGGACTTGGGGTAGTAGATGATGAACCTCAAATGCTGCAGGGCGTTGATAGTGTGCCCAGTGGCGCATTGTGCCTCTGCAGCTTGTACCTCCCCTTATGAGAGCCAGTTGTCCAGATAATGGAAGATGAAGACCTTTTGGAGCTGGAGATGGGCTGTGACCACCGCGAGGCAGTTGGTGAAGACCCTTGATGAAGAGGCCAGTCCGAAGGGAAGCACCCTGTATTGGTAGTGCTCTCCTTTCCACCACGAACCTGAGGTATTTTCTGTGACTGGGATGGATCAGGATGTGTGTGTAGGCATCCTTTAGGACTAAGGAGCATAGCCAATCTCCCTGCTGGAGGAATGGCAGCAGTGTTCCAAGAGAGAGCATCTTGAACTTCTCTCTTACCAGAAACCTGTTCAACTTCTGCAAGTACAGCATGGGCCTGGGGCCCACTGTCCTCTTGGGGTCGAGGAAATATCTGGAGTAGAAGCCGCTGCCCCAGAGATGTTTCAGCACTAGTTCCACCACTTTGTCCTGGAGGAGGCTTGTGAGCTCGGTGAGGAGCAGGGTCTGGTGAAGGAGAGGTCTGATGGGCTCTCCTGGAAAGTATGAGGGCGGCACCCGCTGTAGGTGGAGGAGGTAGCCCTCTCAGACCACTTGTAGCATCCAGGTATCGGTGGTGATGGCTGACCACCTGTAGGCAAACATGGTTAGATGTCCCCCCCAGGGGGAGAGGAGGTCATGCCCAGGTAGTCAAAAGATCCCCTTCAGGCTGGGCCAGAGCCAGCGCCTGGGATTTTGGAGTTTTTTTTGCTTATGGGGGCCATGTCCTTGACCTTTGTGCTGCTGACCTTGCTGAGAGGCCAAGGCCTGAAATAGCGAGGTACTGCCAAGCCTCCCCCCTTCTTCCTTGGGCCCCTTCTTCCTTGGGCCCCTTGGGAAGAAGGGCTTCTTCCCTGGGGCCTTCTTATGAGGCTGTACCAAGGTATTCTTCAAGAGCCTAGTTCTCATTAGAAACTCTGTTTCTATCTCTGCAGCCTTGCCTGCCATGGGTTTCCCGAAGAAGTTCTTTCCGATGTAGTGGATATCAATAAGTTTGACCTGAATCCATTATTCTAGGTCAGACAACTGCAGCCATGCTTGGCGGTGTGCTACGATGCCTGCGGTGGCCACCCTGGCCGAAGACTCAAAGCTATCATAAGCTGCTTGAGACAAAAACTTAGAGCACTCTTTGACCGCTGAGGCCAGAGACTTAAATCTCTGCAAGGGTTCCCCATTGAGGCCTGCCAAGGATCCACCGAGCTCCTTAAGGTACATGCCGATACAGAGCTGATAGGACTGGCTCTAGCAAGTCAGCATCAAGCCCTGAAAGGCCTTCTAACTGAAGGCATCGAAGGTTCAGGCCTCCCTGCCGGGTGGCACGGATAAATGAGTCTTTTCGCTCTTGAGCCTGCATATGGCTGACTCAACAACCATCGAGTTGTGGGGAAGTTGGATCTTTTGGAACCCAGGGCTTCGGCGTACTCGGTACATGGAATCGAGGCACCTGCTGACAATGGATACCGACGCCAGTGTCTCCCACATCTGGAGGAGAAGATGCTTGAATATCAGAGGCACCAGTACCATAAGGGTTTCCTTAGAGGGAGGGCCTCATACTGAAGTATCTCTAGTTCCTCTGATGGTAAGAACCTTAGTCATGTCCCACACAAAGTCGAGTAAGGCGACATCCTCAGGTGGGGAACGGTGCCAGGATATCAGGGGAGACAGGTCCAAAGGCACGCCTTGGTGTCAAAGAGTGTCTAGGGACTCTTTGTCCTCGGTCTCCCATTCAGACTAAGTTGGAATATGAGTCTGAGGCCCTGTGATCACTGCAGTCTAGGTCTGTGCCAGCAGTCCATGACCTCCGGAGGATCTGTGGTCCGAGCCGTGGGTGTTCACCGGAGAAGACTGGTGTCCCCAGGAACTGAACTGGGACCACGTCTGGAGCCGTTGGGTCTCTCGAGGCGTGTGGCGCTCAAGGATCGGTTCGAAGTCCGGGGAAGTCCTCCCGTCGTCTGGGTGGATGAATCAAATGCCCGCTGCATGGCCACAAGGGCAGAGATACTGCTCTCTAAGACCGCCATCCTGGTCTCCATACCAGTTGGCTCCACAGCCTTTGACATGGGCTCCGAGGACTTCAAGCCCGGCATCGGCACAGTCAAGGGGGGAGTCCTCGATGAGGATGGCCTTAGGTGTCCGAAGCCGGTCTGCAGGTGCCAACGACTCTTTGTAGAGCAGCTTGTGAGGCCGCTCTGACTCCTCATACTCATGCCAGGGAACTGCGGTGCTTGGAGTGGGATTTCCCCTTCTTCCCAGACCCATCCTCTGAGGCAGTCTTCGAGGGTTTTGACTTCTTGCTTTCCACCCCTGGGGGGATTTCCTCTCGGAGGAACCGTGGCTATGGGACTCAGAGGAGGTTTGGGCTTTTATTTATTTATTTATTTAACATTTTTTATATAAGGTCCTTCTACAAATCAGGACAGTTTACATAGAACATTTTATAGCAATATGTTTCAACTGTTTACATGGAACAATGAACAAGGATAAATATGTGTGTCAGAAATTAGAAACAATACATGGAACTATTTACAGAGAGTAACTATGTACAAGGTATATACAGGGTAAGAAATACTATATGGTTTTGCGGCACAGAGGTAACGGAGGGGGCCCCAGAGCATGGTGTTGCCAGAGACGCCGGCGCGGAGTTGGACTTTTGGAAGAATTTTTCCTGCTGCTGACAACAGCTCTGTAGAGCCTTTGAGGTCATGGTTCTGCAAAGTTCACAGCCCAAGTCATTATGTTCCGGGCCAAGGCACCGGAGGCAGCAGTCATGCAGATTGGTGAGGGACATCATTGTACTGCATCGATTGCACTTCTTGAAGCCGCTGAAGGCCATTGGAAAAAAGGGGTCCCTGTCGAGGCCATTGGTCAAGAAAAGGAATGAACGGTGTTGAGAATGTAACCAAGACAGAGTAAAGCTGCTGGGAGGAGTTTGCAGAGGAGGAAATAAGATTAAAATAGTAGGTTCTCTTTGCAGTGTGTATCACTTAACGATATTGGGAATGATGATCCTTGAACAGTTTGAAGGAGACAGAGGAGGGGTGCTTCCGCCACAGATGCTCCACCCAGCACAGATGGCGATGCTGACGGCAAAGGCCATGGTAGGAACCAGGGATGAAAGTGGGGATGGAGGGGGGCCACAGCATCAAGGGCAGAAGACAAAGTGGAGGACCACAGTTGAGCATGGGTATTAACAGGTAGAGCTGTGAAATCAGATGGGAAAAGAGAAGAGGCAGAGGGAAATTTTTCCAAAGAGTGGGATGAAAGATCACGGCTAAGGGTAAGAGGAGAGCAACTAGGGGTAGAGGAGCCCATGAGTGGGAAAAAGTGGCAGGTGAAAAGAATGCAGAAGTGATCAGACCATGAAAGGGGTAAGGAAGAGAAGGTGGAGATAGCAGAGGGAAGTGGAGGAGGAGCAAGGACGAGATTAAGAATGTGACCAGCTGTGTGAGTCGGAAGGGGACTAATTGAAGAAGTGAAAGGTCAAAGAACAGTTGTGACAGAAGCCTGTCGCAAGACCACTGGGGAGAAGAGGTGTGCATTGAAATCGCCTAGGATCACAAAATGAGGAAAAAGGAGAGAGGCTTCAGAAAGAGTTTGTGACAGGAAATCACATAAATCAGGACAGAGAGAAGGAGGAGGAGCATAAATCAGGAAAAAGTGAAGAGGTGGGTTTCTGTTGAGACGGAGGACAAGAGACTCAGGGTAGGTGAGGATAGGGGAGCAGGGGGTGTTGAGATGTGGGAGCCATCCTTCTTGGGAATGACAAAGTAAATGGAATAGTGTCCAGAACCTCTTTCTGAGGGGGGAACTGGGCATACCGCATTGAGCTGAAGAAGGAGGTGGAACATCAGGAGTACAGCCGCTACCTTGGCCGCAGATCTGCATGGAGAGATGAGGAAGACATATGGCATGGGTTCGGCAAAGCTGAGAGCATAACCCTGTGCTACTACCTCGAGCACCCACCCATCCAATGTTATCTGGGTCCATTCGTGGGAAAAATATAGCAAGCGGCTGCCCACAGGTTGCACCCCGGAATGGACTCGGAACCTGTCAACGGAAAGATTTGGTGGATCTGGAAAACGGGAGAATTGTCCCGGTTGCGACAGATATTCTGAATGGACTGAGGCTTAGATGCAGACCTGTTCGAAGAAGACATGGATTTGTCAGGCTGGTAGCGACAAACATCTCTAAAGCAGTCTCTGTAAGATGAGAAAGCAGACGATGATATGGCAGGATGACGAGAAATGGATTTGGGCCTATCCTCCTGCAAACATTGAGATTTGACTTCCCCCAAATCCTTCACAAGCTTTCCAAATCCTCACCTAAAAGAAGGTGGCCTTTGAAAGGAAACTTGGCAAGACAGGACTTGGAAGACGCATCTGCATTCCAATGATGGAGCCACAGCCAATGCAGCAGCCACAGAATGAGCGGATAAGCAAAGCAGATCATAAAAGGCAGCTGCTAGAAAGGCAGTGACAGACTTTAAACGAGGCAAAGCCAGATCATCCAGAAGTAATTGGAGCCATAGTAGTAGAGCTCGTGTAGCAAGATGTCTGCAAACAGAGACCTGCAATGGCCAATTCAATGACGAGAAAATGGCTTTTAAAAAGCCCTCCACCTTGCGATCCGTCTTGATTTCGGAAGGCAGTGCCACCCTCTATTGGAATGGCTGTGTGTTTAGTGACTGCAGTGACCAGGACATTTACTTTAGGGAAACACAACCACTTGTCAAGATCATCTGAAGACCAAACGTAAAAGCGTCCCAAGCGACAAGCCAAGTGTAGAGACACATCTGGAGAATCCCACTTGAAGGAGAACATCTGTTGTAGTTTGAGGGGAAGAGGAAAAGCCTTAGGTTTCATGATGCCCACGATGATAGGGTTTGCCTGAGATTTAGAGAGATCTGAAGGCTGTTGCCCTTGAGGGTCTGAGAGGTACAAAGCCTCCGTAATTTGAGCAATGAAAGCAGGAAGATCTTCCTTATGGAATAACCAGATATCTTGACTATTTTTTTTTAGGCTTCTGGTCGTCCTCCAGTGGCGAGAGCTCTCCTTTCCCTGAAAGAGTGCAGCAACGCTCCTCTCACCTCCTCTTCCCCCCTCCCTCCAAAGTGTTGGCAGACTCTCCACAATTCCTGCAAGTGTTTTCATAGGAGGAGCAACCACTGTTTAGCCTTGCACCTGTGGCCCAGAACCTTTTTACTGCCACAGTTCATGACACACTTCTTTTTTGCCTTATTTAAAATTATTTCCTTCTGCAGCTTGCAAATCTGCAGCTCCAGGGCCCTCTCACAGGGACTCAGAAGTGATAGAATGTTCATCTGAAGGACAGTCACCGTCTTCCTCTGCAGGGCACCAGTCCCTGGAGGAGAAGAGGTATCCTTGGTCTGATCTAAAGAAGCATGAGCTGAACTCCGATGGGCACGCTTACTAGACAGAGGAGCTGGAGTCCCGAAGTGCCACATATCACAGACCTGATGGAACAGCTGCTTAAACTGGTGATCAGAGCTGTCCGCTGAAGTCTGCAAAGGATGGAGAGGCTAAATAGAGAGTTGTAGATGGTGAGTAGGCTGCTCAGGCAACAGAAGCGGGGAAGGACTTCTTGAGCACCCTGAGATAATCCAGCAGGAACTAAAGAAACAGACCTGGAAGGGCTACCGGAATGAGGACCTGCCGTGGCAGAAGGACCCCCTTGATCAGAATCACAGGACAAACACAAGTAATCCGTCAAGACTTGCGTTTCTTCCCACAGCTCAAACAGCGCTGTAGGGAATAAGGTATAAAAGGATAAAGCAAAAATAAATGGCAACACCGAAAATCACAGCAAGATCTGGGAAGGCAAAAATCAACAGACTCTGAAGAAAAAAAGGAAGCCATAGCACAAAATTACGGCTGCAAACCAGAGTCAGGAAGCTGCAAGAAATGGCATCAACAGACCACGTGAAAAGAAGCAGAAAAAAAACATGCCTGCAAGAAACTGCGCGAGCATCTGCCCCTTTCAGAAGAGGAAAAGTTACCACCGAAAACAGACTAAATAAACATAAAACTCACAGCTCTTGCAGGAGGAAAACAAAAAGTAGCAAAAGGTGACTGGCAAACTTAGCTAGAGAAGTCTTGCTTGCAGAACAATCAGAATGGAAGGTTGCAACTGCTCCTCCTGAGCAGGAACACTTCTCTTCAGAGGTGCTCTACTGATCCTCTTGACCAAGAACAGCCTTGGAAAGTGAAGAAAGGAAAACTGTTAGCAAAGAAAGGGCACCACAGTGTACCCAACTGCCAAGGAAAGCTACACTGACAAAATCTCTTCTCAGAGATCGCCAGGAGCTAGGAGAAATCTACCATCTGCTGAGACAGAGAAAATACTGAAGCTCCCCTTGGAGGATTTTTTTTTTAATTGATATTTTTAAGAATTTTACAACATAACACAGACACTCTGAAATCCCAACCCCCCTCCCACCCCGGCTTGTTGCTGGATGCTTCCTCAATATTTCCCTGGGCTGCGATATAGTCCTAGAGTTAAAATTCCAAAGAAACTGAGACTGCCACTGCATTCAACTAAGGCCCACAGCTAATGACCCACCATGGCATAACCAACATAATCGTCCAAAGCCCGCCATTTGTTTGGATTTGCGGTTCTTAAAGAAACGCTCCTGCCTTGTGCCCTCTTGTACTTACTATATAAGCATAAGAGGCTCCACCACAAATGCCAATCAAGCTTAAGTGGATTCTTCCAAATAGCCAAAATTACTTTTAAAGCAATTGCTATCATAAAATTAAAAAAAAAAATTCTCTTTAGGCAGAGAATGGATCTCCACCAAAGATCTCAACATAACTATCTGCCATGACAATGGCGCGGAAAACTTCAAAATAGCCTGTATTTTAGACCAAATCAATGTCCAAAACAACTGAACGTTAGGGCATTCAAGAACCATGTAGGCCAGAAAGTACCTTTACCCTCCTCACAAGACCAGCACTGGATCCTTTTGCTTCTGTCCCATTTCGAAAGTTTGACCAGAGTAATGATTGCTAGGTGGGCAAGAAAAAACATCGACTGAGTAATGGCCACCAACATGGTCGAACCAAAGACCCCCAAAAAACTGGCCGCAATTTCTCAGGAAGGGGCACCCCCCAACTCGTTTTTCCACACTTTCATTAACTCTGTGATGTTAGAAGGAGTGTGATCCCTGAAAAAACTATAACATGCAGACACTACTCCCCTTCTACTAGCAGCTTCACATATGAATTGAGAAAGGCCCCATTTCTGAGACAAGTTCTTTACGTCTACTTTAGAGCTGGTTATACAATGATGCAATTGTAACCATTGAAAAAAAACAGCCTCCGGTAGGCCATACTCTTTCTGAATCGCTGAGAAAGGTTTCCACACTTTGCCATCCAACAATTGTCCTACTGTCCAAACACTACCCTCTGCCAACTATTCCACGCAAAGGATGTTTTCTGGATTTTAAACAGGAGATTGTGCCACAATGGGAGAGATCTAAAATACGGATTGTCTACACCCAGTACTGGAAGCAACTCCTGAAAGGCGTCTTGGGTCGACATAACTTGACCAACCATTCAGTTGTTTGGGTGTCTCACACCAATAAGAAGGTGTAATGGACAGGGAGCCACCAGCCTCTCCTCGAGCTCTAACTACACCAGCTTTTGCTGCAGATCCGCGATGGTTGCCCACAAAGTTCCCTGCCTCAAACTATGGGCAAGATGATACCAACGAAAATCAGGAAAGTGTACTTCCCTTGTTTCTTTACTCACTTTCAACTTTCTGAAAGCGATCCTAGGTGGCTTCCCTGCCAAAAAAAGTTATAATTAGTCTTTCCAAACTTCTGTAAACCGATATTAGGAGCAAAACTGGGAGCATGCCAAGGATGTAGTTTATCTTGGGGACAAGAACCATCTTGACTGATTCCAATCGTCCACACCATGTTAAATGAAGGGGCAACCAATGCAAAGTAAAGGAACATACTAACTCTATCAAGTTTACGATGTTAGAGTTCAATTTCTCCTCTAATGAGGGGCTAAATTTCATGCCTAAGTATTTGATTGTGGAGGCCTCCCATTGAAAGGGAAAGTCTGCAATTAAGGATGCATAAGTACGGTTGTTAAGGGGGAAGACTGCCGATTTTGACCGTTAATTTTATATCCTGAAAGGGGTGAATATTGTGTGGTCATCTGCAAAACATTTGCGACCGAAGATGGTCTCACAAATAACAGTAGGTCATCTGCATATGCAGAGAGTTTAATATGTAAGTCTGCCACTTGATTCCCTGAATCACTGCGGACTGCCTAATTATCAGTGCCAGAGGTTCTAGGGCCAGATTAAATAGAAGAGGGGAAAGATGGCAGCCCTGATGAGTGCCTCTATGTAGGGAGAAGACTTGGGATAGGATACCGTTGACCAGAATGTGAGCATTAGGGCAGGAGTATAAGACCCAAAGCATTTTTACAAAGTTCTCTTGGAAGCCAAACCACTGAAAAACATTTAACAAAAAAGGCCATTCCAGCCTATTGAAGGCCTTTTCGGCATCTAGTGAGAGCCCCATGCAAGGAGAATCAAGTCGCTCCGCTATATTGGCTGTTGTCTGCAGTCGACCTGCTGGCCATAAAACCACATTGGTCCGGGTGGATCAGTGAATGCACGACTCCTGCCAGGCGGCGGGCCAATATACTGCAAAATAATTTGTAGTCAGCATTCAATAATGAAATTGGTCAGTAGTTTGCTACCTTCTTTGGATCCCGACCTGGCTTTTCCAACACCACTATGGTTGCTCCCGCAAATGACCCAATATCTCCCTTGCTAGACTGTAAGAGATGATAGTACGTACTTAACTTCGGCAAGAGATCCTTAGCGAATACCTTGTACAATTCTATAGGCAACCCATCTGGGCCTGCTGCCTTCCCCACATTCATAGTTGCCAAGGCACTTTGCAGCTCCTCAACCGAAATCAGCTGGTCCAGTGCAGCAGCCTGTACCTCTGACGGCCTTGGGTGTGACATATGACCTAAACGTTTCCCAGAAGCTCCAGAATCGGATATAACTTTGGAGTAATTTAATTTAGAGTAGAAGGCCCAGAAGGCCTCTGGAATTTCAGCGTTACCCATTAGTTCCCCCTTCTGGTCATCCTCTATAGAAGCAATATGCAACCTGTTGGCTCGTGCCTTCAAAGAGGAAGCGAAGAGCCTTCCATTCCTATTCTGTTCTGTATAGCATTGAGCTTGCTTAGCAAATAAAACCTGCTCTACTTTCGTACTGAGGATAGTGTTATATTGATAATGCCACCATTGGAGTCTGAGCAGAATACAAGGATCTTTTCGCTTTTGTAAGAGCTGCTCCCCTGCTGAAATTTATTCATCCAGTGCCCTAATCTTGGCCTTTGCCTGTCAAGCTAGGTTGATTGAAAAGCTGGTAATCACTGCTCTCATCGAGGCCTTAAATGCTTCCCACCATGCCCAGCAGGACGTATTTCCCAATACATTGGTCAAAAAAACCCCTCCTGTACAGTTTGCTGGATGACTGCCTTAAATGACTCATCTTTTAATAAAGACCTTCTGAAGGACCAAGAACGACATGGGAGTGCTGTCCATATATTTATTTATTTTATTTATTTAACAACTCTTATATACCGCGCTATTTGTTATCAGTGCAGTTTACATACAACAAGGGTACACAGTCAGAAGCCTGTTCTGTGCTTACATTGTAACAGGAGTTTAAAACTTGGATCTTACATTGTAACAGGAGTTTGAACTTGAAGCAACAGGGAAACTATAAACATATGTACAAAATACAATTAGATTTGGTTTGTATATACACGGATGGCTAAGGTAAGCTCAAAATACTTGTTACAGGGAAGGAATCCAACAACTTGGATTAAATCTCAAACGCTGCCTCAATTTCAGAAACAAGACCCCCGCTCACTCGCAAAAGACCCAACGCTCCATGGTACTCAGATAACATCAGGGAAGCAAAAAGGGTTCTAAGACTCTATTGCAGCGTGATCTGAAATGCGAGTACTTAGAATCTTCGCAGAAACTATCACAGGAACCAATGTTTTGGAAATTTAAAAAAAAATCTATACGAGAATGCGAAAAATGAGGTAAAGAGAAAAAGGTGTAATCTCTGTCTGTCAGATGCATCAAACTCCAGATGTCAACCAAGCCATAAGACTGCATAAAGGACTTTAACACCTCCCCTGCTTTGGAATGTCTGTCTATCCTGCTAGGCTGTCTATCCAACAGGGGGTCTAATGTCAGATTAAAATCACCTCCCAGAATAACTTCAAGGGGGGCTCCCACATTCGGAAGAGGAGCCGTTCCAGCATCGGAGGAACCGGCACAGTAAAGGCCTCCCTCGGGGGAGAGTCATACTGGAGGGCATCGAGCTCTTCGGCTCGAGGCTCCTCCTTGGGGTCCGCAGGAACATTCAAGGCCTTGGCCATGTCCTTAACGAACTCTGAGAACCGGGTATCCTCTGGAGGGGACCTACTCCAGGGTTTGGACTGCAGCGAGTCCGAAAAGTATCGGGGGACTCCTCGTCCTCCGTCTCCCATGCAAACTCATCCAAAGAAGAGTCGAGGTGCTCCGACCGCGCGGGTTCCGCCAACACCCGCCCCGACGCCGGGGCCGGGGCCATCGGCGTCAACGCCCTCGGTCCCGAACGGGAGGTCGAGGGAGACCGTGACCGAGACCGGACTCGGGCCTTCATGGCTTCAAGAACCGGCTCTGTCTCCGGGGTCGACTTAGACGTCGACGTCCCGGTGGTCGGGGCAGATGCACCAGTCAGGCTGGCCATCAGCTCCCGCTGCTGATCCATGAAGGCAGACAATCTGCACTCCAAGGCTGTCAGCCTGAGTCCAAGCTCAGGAGACTCAGCAGCCACCGACTCGGGCCCCGGCGGCGCCAGGCCCGACGTCGGCTCCCTAGGAGGAGAGTCCTCGAGGACAACAGGACTTACGTGCTCGACAGACTCCGGCTCTACACGGGATACCTTAGTTGGCTTCTCCAGCTCCAAGGGCCCGGGGCAGCAGTCAGGGGTCCGAGATCTGGCCTTCGAGGAACCAGAAGCTTCCTCCGACGCCACCCTCACGAGCTTTCTCTTCCTCTTATGCTCCCGACTGGGGGAACCCCTTTCAGAGGAACCCCGACGAAGCTCGGGGTCCGACTCTCGAGACGTCAAGGCCTCTGACGAGGTCTGGGCTTGTCCGAAGGCCGAGTCCGAGAAAATCCTCTCCTTCTGATGCTGTCGGCTCCTGAGTGCCTTGGTGGACATTTTGCCACATGGGACACAGACCTTGGGATCATGGTCAGGCCCGAGGCAACGCAGGAAGCAGTCGTGTGTGTCGGTAAGAGACATGAGTTTCTTACAACGATCACACTTCTTAAAACCACAGGAGGCCATCGGGGAAAAAAGGGAACCCGTGAGGTCAAAGGACCGGCCCTCCAGGGAAAAGAAAAAAAGAGTGTGAGCGCGTGCCACGAAGGGCAAAAACCCCCGAAAAATATAGATCGGGTCGATACCGGCGTACCGAACCCGGGCGGGAAGGGGAACCGGCGTCGAACCGGACAAAAAGAGGTGCGAGAATCGCAGAAAAAATCCAACTTTTCCGGGTGACAAGGACAGACGTCCGTTGGGCTCCACGGAAAAAGAAAGACTGAGCAAGATGGCACCTTTGGGCGGGAAGGGGACCGCGCATGCGTGGGTGTATTCCCAAAGGCTTTCTTAGAAAGCTGGGGAAAATGCTCCGCATGGGGGCTCCATCGACATCACCCATATGTGAGGAATGACTTCCTGCTTGGTCCTGGAGAAAGAGAAGAACCATCAAAATGATAAAGGGGATGAAAGGCTACACTCCAATGAAGAGAGGCTAAAAAAGGTTAGGGCTCTTCAACCTGGAAAAGAGACGGCTAAGGGGAGATATGATAGAGGTCTATAAATGAATGAATGGAGTGGAACGGGTAAACGTAGATCGATTGTTTACGTTATCAGAATATAGAAAGACTAGGGGACATTCAATGAAGCTACAGGGTAAACTATTTAAGACAAATAAGAGAAAATATTTTTTCACTCAAAGTAATCAAACTCTGTAATTTGTTACCGGAGGATGTAATAAAGATTTGTTAATGTAGCTGGGTTTAAAAAAGGTTTGGACAAATTCTTGGAGGAAAGATTATTAAAAAGGGACCCACGATATCAATGTTTGACCCAATACAAGCATTGTGGAACCTGTGTCTTTTGGGGAAACTGCTAGGTATGTATGACCTAGATTGGCCACTGTTGGAAACAGGATACTTGGATTGATGGACCTTGGTCTGACCCAGTATGGCATATCTTATGTTCTTACCTGTTCCACAATTGTGGAAAAAAGGACACTTTTGCAATTCGGGCATAAATGTTGACAATAGCCACTTTTAAACCCTTCAATTTGAGGCACACTGACCCACCTTCCCCCCAAGTCTGCCCTAGTGGATTCAACTTGAGGATTCAGCGTATTGCAAATCAAAATGGCAACCCTATTTTTTTTGTGAAACGCTGGCGACTGACCTGCCAATAGGTACTGTTTGGAGTCTAGTTTTTTTGTCTCAACAAGGGATAAGTGCCTTTCCTGCAACATGATAATATCTGCCCGCTGTTTCTGACAGTAAGTGAGGATCTTTTTCCGTTCAGTGAGAGAATTTTAAGGGGTGTCATAGTTGAAACTCAATAAGAAATGCCATTGGACCCGGGAACTACTCGTCTCAGCTACCCTCGCAGTCTGCTTGACAATCCAGCAATGAGCCACCCCATCCCAACTAAGGGAGAACATACAGTCAGGTGAGACAGTGCAAATATAGCATCGCTACATGAGAATCCTGCATATGACTAGACACATGTAGATCCCAATTGATTGCCCCGATACATCCATCCCACCATATAAAAACAACAAGGCAGTATATAAAACATAAAACCAACAATGTACACCACCTTTACAACCATGATCCACCCACTTACCCTCCACCCCTACCTCCCCAATCCCAAGAATACCCTGAGTATCTATATATCCTGGCCCACTTCCATACTTAAACTAAAACTGAGCAAAGAGCTGAGACTCAGCCATCCTCACCAACAATAACCTCTCCCCACATACCGGGGAGAAGGGGGGGGGGAACCCCCAGCAGGCCCAGCACTGCTGCACACAAAACCCACCAGTGACCCCCCTCTCCCCCCTCCAGAGCGCCCCCCCCCCCCATCTGTACTCTCAGTGGAAAAAGAAAAAAGTTACCCTGCCACTTCAGGCTCCTTGAGACGCAACAAAAAAAGGCTGCATTCAAAAAAACATGCAAGGGGAGGCACTGCTGCGTGGCTAATAGAGGCAAAGCCTCTCCATCTCCAGAAGACCTACTGGTGTTGACAGGACGGGGGAGATGGGGAGGCCCCACCAGTTCCCCCCAACCCCCACAACTTACAGATACCATCCAGTAAGACAAAGCACACAAAATTGCCTATAACAATGCCAAATTCTAAACTACATAATATACAGCCTGTGTGGCTGACATACAAGTCACTACCAATGCTTCACCATGTTCTTTCCTTTCAAATGTTAATTCTTAGTTTCAGCACCAATTCCTGCTCTTCAATAAGGACAACAAGGCTGCGGTGTCGAAGGACCTTGTCTAGTTGTTCAAAGTCACTCTAAGCCGGGCTGGATAGAATAGTCCATAACGAGTTTGTAGGTTTTGCAGCTGCGGCCTAAACGCTAGCAGTTGCTTGCGTCGCTCCACTATACTCTTATTGAAGTCCAGGTAAAAAAGGTTTATGGCCCTCGAAGTGGACCCCTACCCGGGCCTTTGCAGCATTCATAATTCGCACTACCTGTTGATGCCAAAGCACATGCAGAATTTGGGTCGAAGGAGCAAGCAGCGTCTTCGGCAGGCCCTGAGGGTTCTCAGGACCTGAGCACATCCGGGGTTTTCCTTTCCCCGGAGCAGCGGGCCCCCCCGCCTTGTCCCGGAAGCGAATCCCTGGGCAGTAGTGAGGTGCTTGCCGGCGTGACAAGTAGTACGCCAAGGCAGGCTGCCGCGGAGGGTTCCTCTGCCGGTGGGATCGCTCCGAGTGGACCCCCTGGAGTGATTGGGGGTTTGGAGAGGAGTACATCTACTATGCTCCAGGAGATGGTGTCCCCAATTGGCCATTCTGGTGTCGGCGGTTTGGTGAGACCTGCAGTGGTGACTCTTGAGGTGCTGTGGGATGCTATAGCAGCAATGAATTCTTCTCTACGAACTATTACTGCTTCGTTATCTGCAGAAGTTGTAAGTTTAAAGACTGATTTTCAAGGGGTTGTTCAAGTCCAACAGGAACAGGAGGGTAGTTTGGCACAGCTCCGTCTAGATCTGGAGAAACTTCAGAAACTAAACCTGGCCCACGTGAAAAACTGAAATGTACAGACTAGGAGGATGGAGTACCTAGAAAACCAGGTCCGGAAGAACATTTTGAGACTGGTAAATTTTCCTAGGTCTCCTGTGATTTCTCCCTTGGAAATGGTGCGCAAGTACTTCCAGGAGGTTTTGAAAATCTCCAGGGAGGACCTTCCTCCGTTAACAAGAGTCCAGTATTTGTCTGTGGGTAGGGGGGTTCAGGAAGTTAATGCTGTCTCTATTGGGGCTACGGGAGACCTTACTGGTTTTCTTGAGAGCTCCTTAGAGGTTATTACTGCGCGCACTACACTTCTTATTACATTGGCACTTGAGACCGATAAAGCATTGATTTTGCGAATGTACTTTCGGAACTTCAGTGAGCAGTTTCTGGGCTCTTCTGTACGTATTTTCCCTGATTTAGCTAGAGGTACCCAAATGAGACGAAAAGAATTCTTAAGGTATAAACCTAGGGTTCTATCTCTTGGAGGGACCTTTTTGTTAAAATTTCCTTCTCGTTGTTGTGTATCTTTTCGAGAGCAAATGTATATGTTTTTTGAACCCAGTCAACTCCTGGATTTTCTGAATGCTAGAGAGGAGCCTGTTGTTGTTGTAACACCCCATACGGCTGACGTTTAAGTCTTGCACTGCCTGTTATATATATCTTTATTTTTCCTCTTGAAATTTCTTGATGCCTCCGGTTTTTTTTGTGGACTAAATTGGGTAAAGTAATATAGTATTGGAATTGCCTTATGTTAGTTTTTTTGGCTTATTGTTACTTACCTCTTTTTTCTTTCATTCTTGTTGAATGTATAATTAAAAACTTAATAAAGATATATAAAAAAAAAAAAAAAGCACATGCAGAATTAAAGGATGAGACTTCCGGATATTAGGGCCAGCTTGGGTTGGGAACTCAATGCGCCCTTTCTATCTCAAATGGTTGAGAGAAATCCAGACGTAACAAATTAGGTAGGAGATTCTCCAAAAATTTCACCACGTCCGTGCCTTCTGCTCTCTCAGGAATGCAGATTATTCAAATGTTATTTTGGCGAGCCCTATTGCTTAGCTCCTCCAGGTTACGCTCCAGCATCTGGCCACCTCTTTAAAATATTTGTTGTGCGCTACGAGCACCACGTCCATTTTATTCATTCGAACATTTTAGGCCGAAAACTGGAGTTTTAGTTCTTGCATCTCGGCTTGTACAGTATTAAGCGAGTCACCATTAGCAGTGACCGACCTGAGAATGTACTGCACAGATCTCCGCTAGAAGCTCTTGCAAGTCCTCTGAAGTTTAGTGGGACGCCGCCATCCTGTGGGGAAATAGGGAGTCCGCCTTTGCCCGCTTCATAGCAGAATTTTGCAGCAAGGAATAATCAAAGCGCACTGGTTTACCACCAGACATACTTCCAAGCACTGTGGACAGTGTAGCGCAGCTTTATAATCACCAGACTAGGAATTCTAGTGGGGTCAAAACCAAAGTTGAAGCAGGATTCCTGGGAGCTAGTCTCCTAAGCAGCCATGCTGTTCCGCTGCTAGCACTACCCCCCTGGAGGATGTTTTTTTTATACCAAGGGTGATGTCACAAAACTTCAGGAATTTTTCTCTGTCTCACTATCTACTGACAAGGGGACACAACCCATTAGCTTGGACTGGTCTAGCAGGATGTATTTGGAAATTGTTTTTCAAATTAATATGCAAGATGGCACATTATAAATTAGGCTTCCGATTCTAGGTTTTAAACTCAACAACACTCAGATGCAAAAAAACAAATAAGTGTGGACCGAAACACCAGAAAATCCTCAGTATCCCTGAGTTCTCTCTCTCACCTCTCCCCTTGTCTGCTTTGGATCTTTTATTCTGTTTTTGTAAGTTTTCCATGCTGGTGACGACTCTTCAGCTGCACAATATATAATCAAATGGAAAATAGATACCTACATTTACAATTTATAAACATCTAACCACCAACACTGAAAAACTGAAAAAAATTTACCATAGCTTCCAGTTGCATTGGCACAGATGACAGCACCGAAGAACACTGGAACATACTGTTGGATTCGAGAAATTACTTTTTGGCATGCTGTAGTTGGATCTATTCCCATTCTCATGTATTCCACTGCTTGATAGCTGATTAAGAAATGATCAAAAATCATTACCCTCACCCTCTAACTATAAATAAAAATGTCAGTTTGATATAATCCTAGCTCAATAAGAAAAGCTTTCTCAGATCCAATTAATGAACACAGCAGCATTTACGAAACAGAGGAAACAAATCATAAATACAGTAAGAAACCAACTGAGCACCACATCATTTCTTTCTTAAACATACAAAGAAATCGGACTGGCCTGGCCCAGGGAGTGAGCTAGAGTTTCAAAGATACCACAAGTGATTGATGCCTGAACTCAGCGTTAAAGACTAAATTAGTTTCCACTGTCGGTCCCTTTTTATACCTGGGAAATACTGGGCCCACAGAATTTTGTGCATACGTAATTACAAAATTCCTGAAATGCAGGCGAGAACTGGGTGGAAGAGAACAGCTGCTGTGGTAAATATCGCCAGGGGAATTCCCCTGGTGTGCAGAATTTACTCAGGAGGTGGAGCCAAGGGTGAAGGGAGCCAGTACAGCCTTCTTCCTACATTACATAGTTCTCTGGGCATTGTATGGCTCATGCTCTGAAAGTCCTTTGCTGTTTTTGTGAGACTTTCAGAATGGCATTAGGTTTTGGCATTGCATGATTCATAGTCAGCTGCAAAATTATGCCAGGAGATGGAGTGCTTGTAGTGTCAGGAGGTGAAGAGAAGGAAAGAAGGAAAGACAGAAAATTGCAAGAGAGGTGGGGGGGGGGGGGGGGGATGGGGGGGGGCGAGACAAGCAGGGGAAGGGACATGTTGGAGGAAATGGAAGTTAAAGGGATGTGTGCGTGTGGGGTAGAGGAATGAGAGTGAGTTAAAGGGGGATGAGAGGAAAGGAGCTATATACAGGGGGAGAGACAGCAGCAGGGGAGAAAGAGGTGGCTACAGAGAGATAAACACTCCAGACACAAAGATTATACAAAAAAAATACTTCCTATGCTTCTTTAAATGAATTTTCTACAACATTTTCACTTACCATTTATAACTAATAAAGTATTTGGAGAATATATTTTTTCATTCAACACATAATCAAACTCTGGAATTCATTGCCGGAGATATAGTAAAAGCTGTTTAGTGTAGCTGGATTTAAAAGAGGCTTGTACAAGTTCTTGGAGGAAAAGTCCATTAACTATTATTAAAGTGGACGAGGGAAACCCATTGCGTACCCCTGGGACAAGCAGCATGGAATCTGTCTACCTTTTAGGAACCTGACAGATACTTGTGACCTGACTGGCCACTGTTGGAAACAGGACACTGGGCTTGATGGATCTTTGGTCTGACCCAGTATGGCATATCTTATTTTTATGCTGCAGTGATAGTGTGTTGAGGTACTATGCTAGATTCAAATTTCATGGCAGGCACATGCAAGAAGTGAACAGGGTATAAGTGGTCTGAGGGCTTTGTTCTCAGAGGTATTCTTTGCTCATAACAAAATAATATAAACATTCTTACCCTTTTGTAATATATTAAAGCACCACTACGTGTTACTAAGAAAGCACAGTTACTTACCAGTAACAGGTGATCTCTGGGAACAGCAGGAATAAGTCTTCACATATGGGTATCGTCGGTACCGACGGAGCCTGCGCGGGAACGCTCCCCAGCGTCCAATAAGAAAGCTTTTGGGAGCATCCCACAGCGCCTGCGCGCTGCCTTCCCGTCTTTCCCAACCGCCTCTCTCCAGTTCGAGTTTTAAAGCTGAGACAAAGAGAGAGAGAGAGGAAAGGAAAGATAGAGAGAGAGATACAACTCCTAGGGGAGGTGGGTGGGTTGTGAAGACTTATTCCTGCTGTTCCCAGAGAACACCTGTTACAGGTAAGTAACTGTGCTATCTCCAGGAACAAGCAGGAATGAGTCTTCACATATGGGGACTCCCTAGCTGCAGATGCCAGGGAGAGACCCCATGGTTGTGTGCCCTTGCAGAGGGCTCCACTTCCTCCCCATGGATCTCTGGCATCCAACCAGGGTAGGTGGGTAGGAGTTGATTAGGAATGGAACAGGTGTTTGAGGACAGCCTGACCAAACGAGGCATCCCGGCGGGAGTCCTTGTCCAAACAGTAATGGGCTGTGAAGGTGTGAACCGAGGCCCAGGTGGTCGATGGACACCGAGTTTAGATGAGCCATTGAGGCTGCCATGGCTCTCACATTGTGAGCTGTGACATGGCCCTCCAGAGAAATGTTCTTACTCTGGTAGGCGAAAGAAATACACTGAGCAATCCAGCTGGATAGTATTCTCTTAGAGACTGGAAGTCCTAAATGAGAAGGATCAAAAGCAACAAAGAGTTGAGAAGACTTTCTATGTTGCTGTGTTCTTTGTAAGTAGAAAGCGAGAGCTCTCTTACAATCCAAGGTATGAAGATTCCTCTCTGCATTTGATGCATGAGGCCCTGGAAAAAAGACAGGTAAATATACCTCCTGGTTCAGATGAAAAGGCGAGACCACTTTAGGTATAAAGTGTGGATTGGTCCTGAGGACTACCTTATCATGATGGAACCTTGTATAAGGTGGATTAGTCACCAAAGCTTGCAGCTCACTGATGCGGCGTGCTGAGGTGACTGCAATGAGAAAAATAACTTTCCAAGAAAGAAATTTCAAGGAGGTGGTGGCTAAAGGTTCAAAGGGTGGCTTCATAAGCTGGCCAAGAACCAGGTTTAAGTCCCATGCCACTGGAGGTGGTCTAATGGGAGGTTTAGTTAAAAGAAGGCCTCTCATGAATCTTGCTATAAGAGGGTGAGAGGAGATAGCTTGTCCATTGAGAGGCTTGAGGGACGCTGCAATAGCACTCAAATGGACTCTTACTGAATTTGTTTTCAGACCTGCATGGGATAGATGCAGGAGATACTCTAGTAGAGAATTCAGAGGTCTTGCAAGAGGGTTTAGACCCTTCTCTGAACACCAAATGGTGAATCTTTTCCATTTGAAAGCATAGGAACGTCGCGTAGAAGGCTTCCTAGAGGCATGAATAACATCTCTGACTTGTTGAGAGAGATGAAAATCTTGAAGGTCTAGGCCCTCAGCAACCAAGCCCTGAGATGGAGCGACTGGGGGTTTGGGTGCCACAATGTTCCGTTTTCCTGGGACAGAAGGTCTGGTGCAGAGCCTAAGTCCAGGGAAGGAGCTTGAGAGAGATGCAGAAGTAGAGGGTACCACACTTGGCGTGGCCAATGTGGTGCTATGAGGAACATGGTCCCTCGATCTCTCTGAAGCTTGAATAGTGTTTTGGGAATTAGGGGAATTGGTGGAAAGGCATAAAGGAAGTCTTGACCCCAGTGAAGGAGGAAGGCATCCTTGGCCTGAACTCCCTGACACGGAATTCTGGAACAGAATCGGGGATGTTTGGCATTCCACGGACTTGCAAAGAGGTCTATGTCCGGGGTTCCCCAAATTCGAAAAATCCGGCCTACCTGGTCCATGTGGAGGGACCACTCGTGTGGGAGCAGAACTCGACTGAGTCTGTCCGCCCAAGAGTTTTGAATACCTGGAAGATATACTGCCAGAAGATGGATGTGATGCTCTCTGGTGAAGGCCCAGTCGCAAAGCTTCGTTGCAAAGCGACAGAGAGCCAGTCCCTCCCTGCTTGTTTACATAGAACATGGCTACTTGATTGTCCGTATGGATAAGGACTGTCCTGTAGCTGAGCAGGGAATGGAACTCTCTGAGAGCTAAGAATATTGCTCTGAGTTCCAAGAGATTGATATGCAGAGAAGTCTCCTGTGAAGACCAGATGCCCTGGGTGGAGAGATCTTGAAGATGAGCTCCCCAACCCTTTGGAGAAGCATCTGTTGTGAGAGTTGCTTGGGGTAACGGTTGCTGAAAAGGGGACCCCCATATTTGTGTTGTAACACTTCAATAGTGTAGGTCTATTTTACAGAGAACACAGCTACTTGCTAGATATATAATACACTCCTCCAAAAAATGTCTAAGGCAATTTACCTAATAAGTTGTGAAATTCTCAAAACTATTTTCATTTTATATCACACCTTTAAACTTGGTTAGAACCGGGTCTCAGACTGTTATCAGTACATATTATGGGATGAACTCCCCACTGTACTTACTTCGCAACAACGACCACAGTTCATGTTTAGTTTCATAACACTTGCATTCAAGATTTCCTGATTATCGCAACACTTGCGTTTCGAAATTCACGTTGGTATGTTTTTATGCAATACACATGAATGCAATGAGTGACAGAAACTTATCTTATAGTTTATCTTGTCTGTGTATCTGGACTTTCCCCGACGCCACCAATCGGCACCGCATTTGCGTTTCACGTAAGTTTCATCAGGGGTTCACTTGCTGTAAATAAACACAATCTTCATGTAATGCCAAGACAAAATAACTGTTTCAATAAAGATTTTCAGCGTTCCTACACATACCTTATTTAATTGCAGAGACTACTCTTGCTAGCGCTAACCTGCGTGTAAATCAACGAGCTCTTCAACTTCAAAAAACGCCGCGCATGCGGGATGACGTAAATCTTGGCTATTTAAAGGTTTCCGGCTCGTGAACATATAGCGCATCTTGTCAATCATTTAAAGGCACGCCCCCCATTCTATAGCGTTATTCAGACCGCCTGGGGATACTGTCCCCAAACGATATATCCAGCGCTGTTCTCTAATGATCAGTGATTGTTCCGTGGTCCTGCCATTCTGTCCGGTTAGCATTCTGTCCAGACAAAAACATCTGAGTTCCCCAAAGTCATGTTGGTACTGTAGACAATGTACAACGATCGGGGCTTCCTGTACTTTACATCATAAACGACTACGGTGTTCATTCATGCGAACCTTGAATGATCTAATCGTTTTGCCTTGAAACGAGATGAATCAGCTGAGAACTATGCCTCCAAGGTGGAAAGTTTGAATCGGCAAGTTTCATTGTTACAACAGGAGGTGAAGGAAAAGAAGGTCAAGAAATTGAAGCGGGATAATTCCGACTATACCACTGGGTACATCTACCCTTGGATGAATACCAAGCGGCCTTTTAATAAAAAGTCTAAAAGGCGGGTTACTTTTGACACTTCTTCGGAGGATACGTCTTCAATTGATTCAGTGTCCTCGGACCGTGGTGCACGTGCTTTTTTAGAGGACGGCTCGGGACACAAAGAGAAGTTGAAGAAAGCAGCAGAACCACAAGGTCAAGGGCAAACGAAACAGCGTTACAACACTCGCAAGAAATAGTCTCTCAGGAAGCTCTTTTGCTAAACATTTCTGGAACCCCGTTATCCACTGCAGCCACAAAAGTTTTGAATAAAGGTTTATCATTTGTACCTTTTATTCGGTTTGATTCTTTTCAATTTAGGCTAGATTTTGAGGGTTTGTTACGAAAATTAAGCCTTAAGCAGTTTTTTGGAGATTGTGAATCAGTGCTTAATCCCTCCACGGGTGAAGATGTGGTGCCACGGGTACCGTTGCCCTTTCGGTCTACCTGGTCTCCTCCAGGCCCACTACATCCGGCTTTGGAAATATTCAAACGTCTAGTATTAGCAGACGTGCGGGAGCTGGAGAAGAATCATAATCTGAGGAACACAGCTTTATCCCGAGAAGAACAGAAGGCCTTGGTGGAATTGCGACATTGTCCAGATATTGTTGTAAAACGTGCGGATAAGGGGGGAGCCGTGGTTGTTCTTTCTCGAACAGGCTATTTACAAGAAGCTTTGACACAACTACGGGATATTACAGTCTATAATAAATTACAATACGATCCACGGGAGTTTTTGCAAAAGATGATTCATTCCCTCACTCAACAAGCATTAGTGGCAGGGTTTATATCTAAGAAGGAGTTTTCATATTTAAATGTGGTTGCGCCTACAACTGCAAAATTTTATCTTGTTCCTAAGGTGCACAAACGCCTTCAAGACCCACCGGGTCGTCCTATTGTATCCACCCGAGGCACCATCTTAGAGCCATTATCCACGTATATAGACTCTTATTTACGTCCTCTTCTGCCAACTATTCCCTCCTATATCCGGGACACAACCCACTTTTTAATAGAATTAAAGCAGATGAATTCATGGTCTCAAAATGAGGATGTCCTGCTAGTAACACTAGATGTGGTGTCCTTGTACACACATATTCCGCAGGATGCGGCGCTACAAGTCATTCTAGAAGTACTTCAGCTGCGAGGAGATGTATCCGAGCCCAAACAACAATTTATAATGTCTTTGGCCCGATTAGCGATTAAACATAATTATTTTTTGTTTCAGGGGAATTTATATCAGCAAGTCACTGGGGTGGCCATGGGCGCAACATGCGCCCCATCTGTGGCTAATTTTTATATGGGGTTGTTTGAGAAGAAGTGGATATTGTCATCAGTTTATATTGCTCAGATTTTGCTATGGTGTAGATACATTGATGACATTTTTTTGATGTGGCATGGCACGGAACAGTCATTAATTGAGTTTCTTGAGTGGTTGAACCGCTTAGATATTAACATTACGTTCACTCACACGTTTCATAAAGACATTTTACAATATCTAGATGTCGAAATTCGTCGCTCTTCTCAAGGGTGGAATACTTCTGTTTTTAGAAAGCAGATTGATAGGAATACTTTTCTGCATTTCCGCAGTTTGCATCCCCGCAGATTGAAGGAGAGCCTCCCCTACTCACAGTTCCTGCGTTTTCGCAGGAACTGTTCTGATTTACAAGATTTTAAACGGCGAGCTAAATTATTGTTTGCTGATTTTATAGCTAGAGGGTATCCCAAATCTGTGGTGAAGAGAGCGTATACTCGGGCACGTTTCAATCATCGTGCTTTACTTTTGGAGTCCCGTGAGAAAACGTCTATTGGAGTAGTAGCCACTTCCCATATAAATTTGATCACGAAGTATTCCCCGATTAGTTTCTAAAATACAGAGAATTATTAAGAAACATTCCAATGTTTTGATGGCTGTCCCAGGTTTAACCGGGAAGACAGTAAGGTGTGTTTGGACTCGAGATCGTAATCTGAAGGAGTTTTTAAGTCCCGCGGTTTTGCGACCAATTGAGATGGATATGGTCGTGCCCTCAGAAGCAGGTCATCGATGCTGTGGAGATTGTGACATTTGTATGCTGACTATGGAGGCCTCTGTTTTTGAATACAATGGCTTCCGTAGGACGTTAAGATTCTCTACGATCTGCGGTTCCCATAATGTGGTGTACGTTATTTTGTGCCCTGGTGGTCTAGCGTATATAGGGAAGACCACGCGGGCGTTCCGGATTCGGATTCGTGAACATAAGAGCCGCTTAAAACATGTAGTGATGGAGGCTCCCATAGTTCAACATTGTGTGGAGCAGCGACATCAGTTTGAACAGCTTCGTGTTTTATGTGTAGATCAGGTGTTACAAGATGATTTTAGAGCACCAGTAGATCAGGTTCTCATTCGACGGGAACAATGGTGGATCTATACGTGTGACACTGTATCTCCTAAGGGCTTGAATGCCCAGGTGGAATGGGCTCGATGTCTCCGATAATGGATTGAATGGGGGATGGGACGTATCCATGGATAGGTTTCGAGTGCGAGATTCCCTGGTATTTGTTGTATTAATGGGTATTGTCATCAATCTTTAGGAATCATTTTTTTTTAGAGCTTGTTTGCTGTGAGTATGGTGTTAATACAGGGGGATTCCTGGGTTTTTGTGTGTCGGGAGTTAAATGTGGGGTTGGCAGCTGTAGTGTATTTTGCCCGAGACACATTTAGTGAGTAGGTATAGCCGAAGGTGATGTGGAGATAGTCGATTGGCTGCATGAGTAGGAGTGGCTCCTATATGATAGGAGAGACGTTCGTTAGTCCGCATGCGCGGCGTTTCGTGTTACCATTTCATTGATTCGGAGATTTTCTTGGTGAAACGTGGGCAGCTATGGAGTTTTAAAAGGTGGTTTTAAAAGGTGGGTTTAGTTCTTTTTAGTAGCTGGAATATAGGTTTTAGGGTGGTTAATAAGTTTTAATTTTAGGGTGTTTTTAATAGAGGGTTGATTATTCTTTTTATGTTTGGTTTATTAGGAACTGCAAAGTTGGATCGGAGTAGTGGACAGATCCCCTGATGAAAGTTAGCGTTGTGAAACGCTAGACTGGTACCAAAGGGAGGCGTAAAGGGATCAATACTCAAATCCATGAGAGTGGGCTGTTTTCTAGCACAGATAAGAACACGAGTTTTGGAATTTTAAATATTGATTTGGGTCTTTAGGGCTGTGCTTGTTTAACCCACTCACACTCACGAGGTCGTTGATGCAAAAGGGCTCGCTGCCACGATAACGGACGTTAGTCCTTATGGCAGAGCTACAATAAGTCTGAGACCTCAATAGTTCAAATTAGTAGATATATCTTTTTTGTTATAATTTTTGAAGATAAAGTAAGCATCCAGTTATACTTGAACGTATTTTCTTGTGTAAGCTGTGATTAAGACGTTCAGTAATTCGACCAAAGAGGAAATATATAATAATTGGCAAGGGCATCTGATACCGTAGACGACAAAATTGGTCGTACAGGAAGTCTGATGTCGCAAGTGATAAATTACATGATTGTGCTCAAATTCTGTGATGTCTTCCGATATATAGCATATATTACACTCGCCACAAGGATGGTGTCCTATATTGTTACGGGATGACTTATCAGATAATGGTCTGAGCACTGTGGGGCTAAGTTTCTCTTTGAAGTTTTGATGTCTGGTCCAGACACATCTAATTTTCTTTTGTTCTAACTCCGGTAATGTGCTTATAACATTATGATAGCTCTTGATAATCTTTTTGATCTGTTTACTGTAAGGAGAGTGTTTCGTGATTAAATTAATATGGGCATCATCGACTTTCTGCACTCTACTGGTACGTAAAAGTAACGCCCGATTATTGTATAAAGCTCTTTTGTACGCTCGAGTGACTATTTTCTTGGGATATCCTCGATGCTGAAAATCCTGTATCAATCTCCGTACCTGTTTTTTGTATTCTGCAGAATCCGAACAGTTTCTTCTATACCGAAGGAACTGTGACAATGGTAGGCTCTCTCGTAATTGTTGTGGGTGACCACTCCGATAGTGTAAAAAAGTATTCCTATCCGTCCCTTTTCATAATGCCATCATAATGTTATAAGCACATTACCGGGGTTAGAACAAAAGAAAATTAGATGTGTCTGGACCAGACATCAAAACGTCAAAGAGAAACTTAGCCCCACAGTGCTCAGACCGTTATCTGATAAGTCATCCCATAACAATATAGGACACCATCCTTGTGGCGAGTGTAATATATGCTATGTATCGGAAGACATCACAGAATTTGAGCACAATCATGTAATTTATCACTTGCGACATCAGACTTCCTGTACGACCAATTTTGTCGTCTACGGTATCAGATGCCCTTGCCAATTATTATATATTGGCAAAACGATTAGATCATTCAAGGTTCGCATGAATGAACACCGTAGTCGTTTACGATGTAAAGTACAGGAAGCCCCGATCGTTGCACATTGTCTACAGTACCAACATGACTTTGGGGAACTCATATTTTTGTCTGGACAGAATGCTAACCGGACAGAATGGCAGGACCACAGAACAATCACTGATCATTAGAGAACAGCGCTGGATATATTGTTTGGGGACAGTATCTCCCGGCGGTCTGAATAACGCTATAGAATGGGGGGCGTGCCTTTAAATGATTGACAAGATGCGCTATACGCTCACGAGCCGGAAACCTTTGAATAGCCAAGATTTCCGTCATTCCGCATGCGCGGCGTTTTTTGAAGCTGAAGAGCTCGATGATTTACACGCAGGTTAGCGCTAGCAAGAGTAGTCTCTGCAATTAAATAAGGTATGTGTAGGAACGCTGAAAATCTTTATTGAAACAGTTATTTTGTCTTGGCATTACATGAAGAATGTGTTTATTTACAGCAAGTGAACCCCTGATGAAACTTACGTGAAACGCAAATGCGGTGCCGATTGGTGGCGTCGGGGAAAATCCAGATACACAGACAAGATAAACTGTAAGATAAGTTTCTGTCACTCATTGCATTCATGTGTATTGCATAAAAACATACCAACGTGAATTTCGAAACGCAAGTGTTGCGATAATCAGGAAATCTTGAATGCAAGTGTTATGAAACTAAACATGAACTGTGGTCATTGATGCGAAGTAAGTACAGTGGGGAGTTCATCCCATAATATGTACTGATAACAGTCTGAGACCAGGTTCTAACCAAGTTTAAAGGTGTAATATAAAATGAAAATAGTTTTGAGAATTTCACAACTAATTTGGAAAAGGGGACCCCAGCAACAGGTTCTGAGAGGACTTCCACCACTGGAGAGACCAAAATAGACAACTGGAGTTTGCTATTTTGTCTGACAGGCAACCTGATGCCTGAGTCCATTGGGTGGACAAAGTCCATTGAGCTGCCCTCATGTGAAGGCGAGCATATGGAACCACATGCACGGTGGATGCCATGTGGCCTAATAGTTGTAACATCTCTCGAGCAGTTAATTGGGACTTTAACTGAATCTGGGAGGCTAACTGCACCAGACGTAGGCAACGGGCCTGAGGAAGATAGGCCCTTGCAGTTGTGGTATCCAGCAAGGCCCCTATGAACTCCAGAGACTGAGTAGGGGTGAGATTGGATTTTGGGATGTTTATTACTAGTCCCAAATACTGAAGGATATGCATTGTGCAGGTTAGACAAGTCTGGGCCTCTGACTGGGAGGAGGCTCGAATGAGCCAGTCGTCCAGATATGGGAATACGAATATTCCTAGAGTGCGGAGAAATGCAGCTACTACTGCAATGCATTTCGTGAACACCCTTGGTGCAGAGGCCAGACCGAAAGGAAGCACCCTGTATTGGTAGTGCTTTCCTTGAAAAAGGAACCGAAGGAACCTTCTGTGTGTGGGATGGATGAGGACATGGGTGTACGCATCCTTGAGATCTAGAGAACAAAGCCAATCCTGACTCTGAAGGTATGGAAGCAGAGCCCCTAGAGAAATCATTTTGAATTTCTCCTTGAATAGAAACTTGTTCAATTCTCTGAGATCTAAGATGGGTCTGTAGCCCCCTGTTTTCTTTGGGATAAGAAAATAAGGGGAGTAGAACCCTGAGCCCTGTTGAAGAAGAGGTACTTCTTCTATTGCCCCTTGGGCAAGAAGGGTAGCAATCTCCTGACCTAGAAGGATGAGGAGAGATGTTGGAGAATTAAACTGTTTCACCATGGCGTGAGGAGGAAGGTTTAAAAAGTGAAGCTTGTACCCTTCCTTGATGATGGAGAGGGTCCATTGCTCTGCTGTGATTTGCTCCCATCTGGGAGCAAAGTAAGTCAACCTTCCTGGAATGGTGAGGGGCTCTGGGTTTCCCAGAGCTAGAAAGGCTAAGTTCTCTAGTTGCAAGTCAAAGGCCTTGAGGAGGCTGAGGCTGCTGGGCTGTGGTAGGCTTGGCAGCCTTTGACTTGGCCTGTTTAGGTGGTTGCTGACGTTTTGCAGCAAAACAACCTGCGGAAGATGCCTGCCCATGAGCAGGATAATATCTTCCCTTTTTAGAAAAAGATATCTTTTTGAACAATCTTTTCTTAACAGGGGCAGAGGTAGACTTTGAAAGTCGATCCAAAGCAGAGTTCTCAGCATCCATCTGAGTGGCCTTTGCTTGCCAATCCCTGCCAAACAGGTTTTCACATGTACAAGGAAGGTTTCCCAACTCATCCTGGACCCAGAGTTCCAAATCAGAGGCTTGTAACCAAGCAATTCTGCGTGCACCTATGGCAATAGCCGTGGCTCTGCTTACACACTCAAAAGAGTCAAAGGCTGCACGGTTGGAGAATTTGGAAACATCTTGGGCATGTTTGAGCCAAGTGAGAAATTCCTGCCTTTTATCTTCTGAAATAAAAGGAGCTAGAGTCTGCAGATGATCTGTGACTTCTTTTAGAAACATCCCCATATAGAGACTATAGGAGTTGATTCTGGCAGCAAGCATATTGGCCTGGAAAATCCTTCGGCCAAAAGCATCTAGAGTCCTACATTCACGTCCTGGAGGGTTAGATGAGCGTCTCTTTGCACTCTTTATTTTCTTCATAGCAGACTCAACCACAATAGAGTGGTGAGGAAGCTGAGTCTTATGAAAACCAGGACAGGGAGGGACACGATACATGGTGTCTAACCTGCGAGAATGAGGAGAGGTGGTGAGAGGAGTCTCCCACATGCCCAACATAAGATCATAGAGAATCTCATGAATAGGTAGGGTAGCTGCTTCCTCAGGAGCCTTAGGATATTGCAAAATATCTAATTGCTTGGCTCTAGGCTCTGACTCAGAGGCCACTGTAATGGAGAGGCCTCTAGCCACTTCCCTAATGAAATCTTGAAAAGACAAATCCTCTGGAGGAGACATTCTTTGTTTTGGAGAATCAGACTCCTGAGGAAGAAGCACCGGTGCGTCGACAGAAACCTCCGACTCATCAGAGTCTTCGGAGGAATCGAAGTATCGCCTGTCCGGATGCTCCTGTAAAGCCCGATACGCATACCGAGTAGGATCGACATCGGGAGTAAGCAGTACCGGTTCGGTACCGATGGGCATCGTAGGACAGGGTACCGTTGCAGCTGACACCGAAGCCGATGTCGATGCAATCGGTACCGGCACCAGGAACGGTGCCGATGCCGGAGTCGGTACCGGCAACGGAGATTGTTGCGGTACCGAAGCCGTCGATGCCTGCATAAATGCCGTAAGGGTGCGCTGTATGGACAGAATTTTCTGATCCATCGACGTCACCAGAGTCTGGATGTCGGTACCAGTGGAGGCCACCGGTACCCCAAAACACGGCAACAGGTGATCGATCGAGGCTGCGCCATCGATGTCAACCTGTGACCCCATAGGTAATGCTTTGGAAGCCGGAACTTCCCGCTGGGGTAATTTTGCCGGAGCGGAATCCTCGAGGGCAAGCCCAGAGGCATCTCGATGCTTGGAGGGAGATTTGCCCTTTGAGGACCGGCTAGATTTATGTTTGGTTACCTGAGATCCATGGGAGGAAGAAGAAGCCCTGGAAGACGTCGATGCCACCGAGGCTGCATCAGAGGGAAACAGGGTACTGAGCTTGGCTGCTCGGTTCTGCCGACCTCTTTTAGACATCATGGTGCAGAACACACAATCCGTGATGGAATGGTCAGGACCCAAACATTTTAGACACCAATCATGGGTGTCGGTGACAGAAATAGTACCGCCACATTTTGTGCACTTTTTAAACCCGGAAGCGGGCTTCTCCATGAGGAGAAAATATTTAGGCCTAAGGCCCAAACTGAAAATGCACAGTTGAAGAAAATAAAAGGTTTTTTTTTTTTTTGAAGAAAGAAAGAAAAGAAAAGACCGGCGGTACCGGTCTGACGTCGAAGGCAGACGCGACACAGAAAAATAAAGAAAAAAAATAAAGAACTTCTTCTGCGGTGACAGGAACACGACCTGCTGGCTCCGCGGAAAAGAAGAACTGGAGAGAGGCGGTTGGGAAAGGCGGGAAGGCAGCGCGCAGGCGCTGTGGGATGCTCCCAAAAGCTTTCTTACTGGACGCTGGGGAGCGTTCCCGCGCAGGCTCCGTTGGTACCGACGATACCCATATGTGAAGACTCATTCCTGCTTGTTCCTGAAGATTACTAAAATACTGCTCTATTTAATATATTGTATAAAACATAATTCCATTCCATCTATATTTAGCAGACAGTACTACACAAAAAGTTGGTAATGATATACAAGCTAAAATCAATGATAAAATACATTCACAACAGCTCACCATCATAATATTTATACTCCCTTTAAAACAAGTCTTGACGAGTCCCAGGCATCAAGTCGACAAGGTGCCTAAAAATTGCAACCTGGCGCCTGGGATATGTCTTACAAATCTTTTGTGGAGCTTTAGAAGTGCCAAAAAGCACACTTCCTCCTCCACCTCCATCCGGTTTCAACTCTTGCTGCATCACCCTCTTTGTTACTGTGAGTTGGTAATTGGTCCTCTGTTTCAAGCATCCTGAGGGTGAGAGCCAGGTTATGCAAAATGCAGCAGGCAACAAATATCTTACAGCAGGGGTGTACAGCAATTTGCCACCTGACCTGTCCAGGCACCTGAATCTGCTCTTCAGGATTCCAAATGTCTGCCCTATGACAACCTGGTCTGTTTGTGTACCCTGTTGTAGTTCTGCTCTTTTTGTTCCTTGGGACTAGATATGGGGGTCATTAGCCAGGTCTTCAGGGGATAGCCTCTGTCAATTGCTGGGGTGGATCATAGGATTTATGAGTGGCCAGCTGCACTGGTGGGATGTTGGCATATGCTTGCATAGTTTGTCCTGTCTACTAGTGGTCTCCGTGTCTCTATTGGAGCGCCAGCTGTGCAGCGTTTGCCTGCTGCTTTCAGTGGTGGATGGGTGTGTTTGTGTGCCTCCACTCACCTAGCAGCCATCCACCAGAAATCTGGCCATTGCTGACCATCTGCATGTTTAAGGAGTGAGAGACCTTGTGGTTGGCTGTATGTTGCCTCCTTTCTCATAGGTGGCCTGAGTAATGTGGGTGCAGTTGACTGTTCCAAGCACAGAAGGGAACTATCTCAAGAATTCTGTCATTGTTTGATGGTGTTGCTGTCAGTCTCAGGGAAGACAGTGTACTGTGTGTCTTCCTTACCAAGGCCTCTAGAAACTGAGATATGCAGTGTGAGGTGGCTGCCTAGCTGATGTCTGCGGCTGCCCAAAGGGGTGTTTGGAAAGTTCTTGTGGCTAGGAAAGTCAGGGCTGTCATCACCTTCAAGTGAACTGGCAGAGCTCTGCCCCTCCACACTATGGACTCCAGGTTGGTCTCCAGCTGGCTGCATATGTGCACTATGGTGTCCATGTCAAACTGGAACCTCTGCATACATGCCTCCTCCTCAGCAACTGTGTCCTGAGTCTGTACAACCTCTGCAGTGGGTACCTCCTCCTCCACTGTTGTCATGGTTGCCTGTAGTCTATCCGGATACAGCCACCACCATCAGCAGCAACAATACTAATCATCAGGCACCACCACCAGGTTTTGTATAGGAACACAGTGTCAGTCACAGTGCAAAACATACACACAAACAGTTGTACAGAGAGACATGCACAGAGACGATGACACCCTCCCTGGGACATTCCCATACAGACAACAGCTATGGCCCTTGCATCACATCTACACAGACCCTTACACTAGAAAAAATAAACATTCAGACAAGCGTAAACACAGAGACACAATGGCACTGACAGTAGCACATACACACCCACACACCCAGTCACACAAGGAGTGGTAGGTGGTGGGAAAAAACAGGAGCAGATTGCTATATGTGGGCAGAGAGACAGTGGGAGTTGAGGGGATGGGAGTTTGGAAGCAGAAGGGGTGTTGGGGAGGTTGGATCAGGCTGCAAGACAGTCAGTGTGGGAGGATATAGGACTAACAACTCAATGGAATAAAAAAACAGCAGCAGCAAAGCATAGTTACTCACCTGTAACAGGTGATCTCTGGGAACAGCAGGAATTTATTCTTCATTCAGGGTAGTTTCTCCAAATGGGTTAGTTTTTCACATACTATGGCAGTTGTGAACCTCACTTCTAAGCCAGGGTATGTGGAGTATGACCTTAGTCTCTCAAATGTACTGCTAATGCTCAGCATAATACTTGTATCATGCCAAAGACAGCTTCCTTCTGGAGTTTGTAAGATGTAACAGGTATGGGTAGTTTGTCAAGATGTGTTTGGAAACTCTTTTTTATCAAGCTTGTCACTCCCAGTAGAATGGGAAAGATTTCTGTATCTTTCTGTCACATTTTCTTTGTCTCTGACTGCATTTCTTGGTACTTCAGGATCTTGTGTCTCTCCAAGCGATCCACAGAATAGTCACTCGGTACCGACACTTCTTATGGTGCTGGCGGCGAATACTGCGTATACCATGGACTGCCCAAAGAACAAATCAGTCAGTACTAGAGGAGATCAAACCTAAGCTTTCTTTAGGAGCTCAGATGATAAGACTTCGACTTTCATACTTTGGACACATCATGCGAAGAGAGAGATCATTAGAGAAAGACATCATGCTTGGCACGATAGAAGGTCAATGCAAAAACGGAAGGCCAGCAATGAGATGGATCGATACAATAACTGCAGCTACGGTTAACAGTCTGTCAACAATGAGCCGCCTGACTGAAGACTGAACATAATTTAGGACAACTGTCCAGAGGGTTGCCATTTGTCGACACAGACTCGACGGCACTTAACAACAACAACTGACACTTTATCAATGCTGTTCTGGTATTCTCCTTTATCACTATGTCAGGTTTCCTGGCATCCAGTTTCTAATTGATCTTCACATACGGGGTGACATTGGTACCGACGGAGCCTGTGTGGGAATGCTCCCCAGCATCCAATAGGAAAGCTATTGGGAGCATCCCACTGTGCCTGCATGACTGCCTTCCGCTTTCCCAACTCCCTCTCTTCAGTTGAGTTTATAGCTGAGAAGAGAAACCCTACAACTCTTAGGGGAGGAGGGTGGGTTGTGAAGACTAAATTCCTGTTGTTCCCGGAGATCACCTGTTACAGGTGAGTATCTACGCTATCTCTAGGAAGAAGCAGGAATGTAGTCTTCACATATGGGACTCCCTAGATCCCAGATGAAGTGATCTCAGAAGTGGTGGAGGTTCGCCTCAGAGTAGTCTTGGAGAGGTCATGGATCCCCCATGGATTTCTGGTATTGTCAAAGTCTGGGATGGAGGGTAGGAGTTGCATCTAAGTCTGAAAGAGGTGCTGGAGTACAGCCTGCCCAAACATGGCATCCCGACAGGAGTCCTTGTCCAGACAATAATGGGCAGCAAAAGTATGGATGGAAGACCAAGTTGCTGCCTTACAGATTTCGTCAATGGCTACAGAGCGTAGGTTTGCCATCGAATTTGCCATGGCGTGAACGTTGTGAGCAGTGACATGCCCTTTCAGGGAGAATCCTGCTTTGCCATAAGCAAATAAAATGTAATCCACTATTCATCTGGAGACCGTACGCTTAGAAACAGGTAGACCCAGATGACTAGGGTCAAATGAGAGAAACAACTGTGAGGCTTTACGATGAGCTTGTGTCCTTTGGAGATAAAAAGCCAATGCAAATTTGCAGTCAAGAGTGTGCAAAGTTGCTTCTGCGCGAGAAGCATGCAGTTTAGGAAAGAAGACTGGTAGGTTAATTGATTGGTTTAAATGAAAAGGAGACACCACCTTTGCCATAAAGTGTGGGTGGGTCCGAAGGACAATTTTGTCATGGTGGAACCGGGTATAGAGGGGGTGGGGGCCGCCACTAAAGCCTGAAGTTCGCTAATGCGTCTGGCAGAAGTGAGGGCAATTAGGAAGATTACCTTCCAAGACAGGAACTTTAAGGAGGATGTGGCCAATGGCTCAAAGGGCGGCTTGGGAAGCTGCACTAGAACATTGATGTCCCAAGCTACTGGAGGTGGCTTAATGGGCGGTTTGGACAACAGGAGACTTTGCATGAAACATGCTACTAGCGGATGCGAGGAGATGGGCTATGTAAAGGTTGGTTATAGGCTGCAATGGCACTGAGGTGGACTCTGAGTTCCTGGTCTTTAGACCTGTTGAGGATAAGTGGAGGAGATACTGGAGTAAGGACGCCACTGGGACCAAAAAATGACTGAGAATCTTCTGGGAACACCAGATGGAAAATCTATGACACTTGAAAGCGCATGAACATCTGGTGGAGGGCTTTCTAGAAGCCAATAGGTTTTCTTTAACCTCTTGTGGGAGATGAATGTCCTGCAATGCTACACTCTCAACAGCCAAGCTGTGAGGCAGAGAGAGTGTGGGTTGGGATGAAGTAGTGAGCTGTCTTATTGGGAGAGGAGATCGGGTACAGGTCCCAATCGCAGAGGCTGAGTCAGATGTAGTAGTAATGGCTAGTGTGGGGCTATGAGAATCATGGAGGCCTGGTCGGACTGAAACTTGAAAAGTGTCTTGGAAATGAGGGGTATAGGAGGGAAACCATAAAGCAGACCCTGACCCTAGTGTAGGTGGAAGGCATCCACCTGTTGGTTGCTGGATGTTGGATTCTTGTGCAGAAGTGGGGAAGCTTGGCATTCTGTGAAGTTGCAAACAGATCTATGTCTGGAGTTCCCCAGGTCTGGAATACATAGGGCGTTGTGTCTGGGTGGAGAGACCATTTGTGGGGAAGAATCCGACTTAGTCTGTCTGCCAAGATATTGAGCTCTCCGGGGAGGTACACCACTTGGAGGTGTATTTGATGAGAGATGGCAAAGGACCAACCACAGATAGAGGGCCTCCTCACAGAGGGCTTATGAGTCTGTTCCCTCCTGCTTGTTCACAAAGAACATGGCGACCTGATTGTCCGTCCAGCATAGTTGCATAGCAGAGCTGCATAGCATAGTTGGAGCAGAAACACCCTAGACTGTTGGGTGTCCAGCAGGGCTACAATGAACTCTAGCTTTTGAAATGGAGCAAACTGGGATTTTGGGAAGTTTATGACAAATCCCAAGTATTGTAGTACTGTGATAGTACGGTGCAGGGAAAGTTGTACCTCCTGAGAGGTGTCAGTTTTTATGAGCCAGTTGTCTAAGCAAGGGAAAACAAATATCCTCAAAGACCTTAGGTATGCGGCGAAGACCACCATGCATTTTGTGAATACTCTTGGGGCAGAGGCGAGTCCAAAGGGAAGGGCTCTGTATTGCTAATGTTTTCCTTGAAAGGTGAAGCGTAGATATTTCCTGTGACTTGGATGATTAAGGATATGTGTGTACACTTCTGTTAGATCTAGAGAACAGAGCCATTCCTGACCCTGGAGGTAAGGTAGAAGAGTCCTGAGAGAGATCATCTTGAACCTTTCGCAGACATGAGGTCCAGAATGGGCCTGTATCCTCCGGTTTTCTTTGGAATAAGAAAGTACAGAGAATAGAAATCTATTCCCTTCTGGAATGTCAGGACGTTCTCTATGGTGCCCTGAGACAGAAGAGAGGACACCTCTTCCTCCAGGAAAGTAGTGAATGGGGGGATGAGTTTGAAACTCCCCTAGGAACACTGAGGAGGGCAGAGTTTGGAGATGAAGTCTGTACCTCTCTTGGACTATGCTTAGTGTCCACTGCTCTGAGGTGATGAGGTGCCATCTGTGGGGCACAGTCTGCCTGCTATGTGGAGGGGTGAGGGCCCTACAGAGGCAGGGTGGCAATGTTCTCTAGAAAAAAACAGGAGCAGACTGTGGTTGCGAAGCTGATTGAGGTTTAGCCAACTGTGGCTTCTTTTGCTGCTTAGGAGGCTGTTGCCTCTTCTGAGGTCCCTGGGCCTGATACTGAGAAGCAGGAGGGTAAGAAAGGTAGAATCTCTTATTATTATTGTAGAAAGATTTTCTTGCAGTTACCTTCTTTCTAACAAGGTCAGCAGTTGTTCTAGACAGAGTAAGAAAATACTACTCGCAAGAGATTACATGAGAGGTTTTATCCTGCCAGTCTTTGCCAAAGAGGTTGTCCCCTGTGCAAGGGATCTTGCCCAAATTATCTTGAACCCATTGTTCAAGATCTGAGACTTGAAGCCATGCAATTCTGCAGGCACTGATGCAGATTGCTGAGGCCCTGCTTGTGCGTTCAAAGGCATCAAAGGTGGCCCTATTCACAAACTTCGATATAGTTTAGCTATGCTTGACCAAAGCGACAATCTATCCTCTTGTCATTTGGAAGGAGTGGGGAAAAAGCCTCGAGTTCCGTTGATACTTCCTTAAGGAACATTCCCATCTAAAGGATATAGCAGGCAAGTCCAACAGGTAGATCGTGATCTACCTGTAGATCGTGGAGGGGTCAGAGGTAGATTGCCAGCCCCACTTGGCTCCATCTCTCCAGCAGCTCGCCCCGACGCTAGGAGAGAGCTCATGCCGGCAGGTCGTCTGCTGAGGGCTTGCCGCCGCTGCTGAGCCTTTGCCTGTTTTTTTTCTGGGCCTGCGGGAATCTTGCCTGCGGGTGTTTTGGGGGCGCTTGTTGTTTTTGTGCGAATAGTTTGTGGGTACCCCAGGGGGCCGCCGCCCGTGCCCCATGATGAGACGCAACAGGCCCGGCCTCATACCTGGTCTCCTGCCTCTCAGAATCACCTATTCCTGCCCTCGCCCCAACACCCCTTAGAAGTGTGTTATATACCGGGCGATATCCATTCGCCCAGGCTTTACCTAAATACACTTACCGTATTAATTGTGTCAAGTGCTGGTCGTTGGTCGCTTTATAATTCGCTTTCATTAAACGTTTTTGGGCAGACATAACAAAGTGTCAAGAATTTGGTGATTTTGCTGGGCTTTTCCAATTTTGTTCTTACTTGCCTATGCCTTGCCTTCGAATTGGCTCAAACCACTGTGACTTTTGCTTGCCTCTGCAATTTTATTTTGCCTAGCCTTTGCATTGATTCTACACTGTGCCCAGAATTTATTAAATCACGTGTGGTGGTATTTGAACTTGTTTGGCGGTATTTGATTTTATCTGGTTTGCTGGACAGGTGTTTGAGGTTTTTTGATGATTGTTTGGTGGTATTTAATTATTGGTGCCAGTATGATGAATTCTTATTTTTACTTTTAGAACTGCATGTGTGGTTTTTCCATCTCCAATCCTTGTATTGCACATCATCCAGAGGTCTTCAGTTCCTGTTGATCTTTAATACTTTGGGACAGTGACAGCCACCCCAGTATAATGAAGATGAGTGTTGCAAAGAAGAGCAAAACCTACCACTTTCATGATGAATGGGAATGGACTACTTCTTCATCATGGTGAAAGACAAGTGTTGTTGTCTAATTTGAAATGCCCCAGTATCCTTGCCCAAAAAGGGTAATCTGGAACGCCATTATAAGGCTCTGCTTAGCAATAAGTTTGATGCTGATTTTCCACCCAAAAGTGAAATTCGTAAACTGAAGCTCAAAGAACTTCAATTGAAAATGGCTACTCAACAACAGTTGATGGGGAAGCCAAGGTCACATTCGGTCAATGCAACCATAGCATCCTTCAAGGTCAGCAAACTAATCACAAAGAAATGCAAACCTTTCACTGAAGGGGAATTTGTAAAAGATTGTTTTCTTGAAGCAGCTGACAATCTTTTTGAAGGATTTAAAAATAAGAAAGAGATCATAGCTGCTATTCAAGATGTACAATTGTCAAGAAAAATTGTCGTGCGGCGAATAGAAAAGATGTGTGGAGACCCAACTGAACAATTGTTGGAGGATGTGTCAAATTGGGCTGCTTTCTCACTCCAACTGGATGAATCTACAGATATAAGAGACATAGCCCAGTTACTAGTCTTTATTCAGATGTTTTTTGAAGACTTCAGTGTTAAAGAAGAACTACTTGGAATGATTTCTTTAAAAGGGAGAACTACCGGTCAGGAAATATTCAGTTCTTTCCATTCTTTTGTGACAAAGTGTAATCTTCCATTGCATAGACTTGTTTCCATCACTACTGATGGAGCAACAGCAATGACAGGTGAGGTTAACGGTTTCATAGCCCTCTGTAGACAGCATGACGACTTCCCAGATTTCCTTTCTTACCACTGAATCATTCATCAGCAAGTTTTGGCAAGCAAAAGACTCGATGCAAAAACTGTCATGGACATCACTTTCAAAATTGTAAATTCAGTTCGTGGGAGATCGCTTCAAAGACGGCTTTTCAATCTTAATCTTGATGAAGGGGCAGCGGAAATCATTTTGCACACAGATGTAAGGTGGCTAAGTAGACACACATTTCTGCAAAGATTCTGTGATGTGCTGAATGAAATAAGAAGTTTTTTGAAGGAGAGGGGAGATGACCAAGCAGAGTTGGAAGATAAGGAGTGGTTATGTGATCTGGCATTTCTCGCTGACTTTACAGGCAAACTAAGTGATATGAACCTTGAACTACAAGGTAAAAGCATAGTTACTCACCTGTAACAGGTGATCTCCGGGAACAGCAGGAATTTAGGTCTTCACATATGGGTATCGTCGGTACAGACGGAGCCTGTGCGGGAACGCTCCCCAGCGTCCAATAGGAAAGCTTTTGGGAGCATCCCACAGCGCCTGCGTGCTGCCTTCCCGCCTTTCCCAACTGTCCCTCTCCAGTTGAGTTTAAAGCTGAGACAAAAGAGAGAGGGAAAGAGAAAGAGAGAGAGATAGAGAGATACAACTCCAAGGGGAGGTGGGTGGGTTGTGAAGACTAAACTCCTGCTGTTCCCGGAGATCACCTGTTACAGGTGAGTAACTATGCTATCTCCAGGAACAAGCAGGAATGTAGTCTTCACAAATGGGGACTCCCTAGCTGCAGATGCCAGGGGGAAGGTCACAGAAGTTGTGTGCCCCTGTGAAAGGGCTCCACTTCCCCCCATGGATTTCTGGCATCCTACCAGGGAAGGTGGGTAGGAGTTGATTAATATGGAACAGGTGTTGTAGAACAGCCTGACCAAACAAGGCATCCTGGCGGGAGTCCTTGTCCACGCAGTAATGGGCTGTGAAGGTATGAACCGAAGCCCAAGTAGCTGCTCGACAGATGTCGTCGATAGACACAGAGTGAAGATGAGCCATAGAGGCTGCCATGGCTCTCACATTGTGAGCTGTGACATGGCCTTTAAGAAGAAGGTTTTTACTCTCATAGACAAAAGATATACACTGTGCAATCCAGCTGGACAGTGTTCTTTTGGAGACTGGAAGTCCCAAATGACTAGGATCAAAAGCAACAAAGAGTTGGGAGGACTTTCTATGTTTCTGTGTCCTTTGTAAGTAAAAGGCCAAAGCCCTTTTACAGTCCAAAGTATGAAGATTCCTTTCTGCATTTGAGGCGTGAGGCCTTGGGAAGAATACAGGAAGGTAAACCGCTTGGTTTAAATGAAAGGGCGAAACCACCTTTGGCATAAAGTGTGGATGAGTCCTAAGGACTACCTTATCATGATGGAACCTTGTATAAGGAGGATCAGCCACCAACGCTTGCAATTCACTGATGCGACGTGCTGATGTGATTGCAATAAGCAAAATGACCTTCCAGGAAAGGAATTTCAAAGAGGTAGTGGCTAATGGTTCAAAGGGCGGTTTCATGAGCTGCCCAAGAACCAGATTTAAGTCCCATGCCACCAGTGGTGGCTTAATGGGAGGCTTAGTTAAAAGAAGGCCTCTCATAAATCTCACTATGAGAGGATGAGAGGAAATAGGTTGTCCATTTAGCGGCTTGAAAGAAGCTGCAATAGCACTCAAATGAACTCTCAATGAATTGGTCTTAAGTCCTGCATTTGATAAATGAAGCAGATACTCCAGTAGTGATGCCAGAGGTATCGCAAGAGGGTTAAGACCCTTCTGCAAGCACCATATGGTAAACCTTTTCTACTTAAATGCATAAGAGCATCTTGTGGAAAGCTTCCTGGAAGCATAAAGGATATCCTTTACCTGCTGGGAAAGGTTAAGACCGTGAAGTTGTAGGTTTCAGCAACCAGCCCTGAGATGCAGAGACTGGGGATTGGGATGCCACAGCATCCCATCTTCTTGAGAAAGGAGATTTGGAACAGATCCTAACTCCAGAGGCGGAGCTTGAGAGAGATGTAGGAGCAGAGGGTACCACATTTGCGTGGAGCTATGAGAATCATATGACCTCTATCTCGCTAAAGCTTGAACAGGGTTTTGGGAATTAGGGGAATGGGTGGAAAGGCATAGAGGAAGTCCTGACCCCAATGGAGGAGGAAAGTATCCCTGGCCTGACAACCCTGAGTTGGAATTCTGGAACAGAACCGGGGAAGTTTGGCATTCAGCGGACTTGCAAAGAGGTCTATGTCTGGGGTTCTCCAAATTTGAAAAATTTTGGCCACCTGGTCTGCATGGAGTGACCATTTGTGTGGAAGCAGAACTCGACTGAGTCTGTCTGCCCAAGAGTTTTGAATGAGCTGGGTGTGGAATACTCGAAGAGCAAGGAAGATTTCTCTGAGTTCCAGGAGATTGATGTGTAGATAGGCCTCCTGTGGAGTCCAGGTACCCTGGGTAGAGAGGCCTTGCAGGTGGGCTCCCCAACCCACCTGTGAAGCATCTGTTGTTAAGAGTGGCTTGGGGTGGGGGTAGCTGAAAAGGAGACCCCACAAAAAGTTTTGGGGTGATTGCCACCATTGGAGGGACAAAATAAGGCGATTGAGTTTGCTATTTTGTCTGACAGGCAACCTGACGCCTGAGCCAACTAAGTGGATAAAGTCCATAAGGCTGCCCTCATATGGAGGCGAGCATAAGGAACCATATGCATGGTGGATGCCATGTGGCCTAGCAATTGTTACATTTCCCGAGCAGTGAGGTGAGGTTTTAACACTGCTTGGGAAGCTAACTGCACAATGCGAAGGCAGCGGGGCTGTGGAAGGTAGGCCTTTGTCTGTCTGGTATCCAGAAGAGCTCCTATAAACTCTAAGGACTGAGTGGGAGCAAGGTTGGATTTTGGGAAGTTTATGACAAGTCCAAAATACTGAAGGATGCGCATTGTGCGAGAGAGAGAGCAACCCTGGCCTCTGGCTCTGAAGGGGCTCGAATGAGCCGGTCGTCTATGTAAGGGAAGACGAATATTCCTAGAGTGTGGAGAAATGCTGCCACCACAGCCATGCATTTTGTGAACAACCTTGGTGCAGAGGCCAGGCCAAAAGGAAGAAGCCTGTATTGGTAGTGCTTCCCTTGACACAGAAAGTGAAGGAACATTCAGTGAGTTGGATGGATGAGAACATGAGTGTATGCTTCCTTGAGATCTAGAGAAGAAAGCCAATCCTGACTCTGAAGGTTTGGCAGCAGAGTTCCTAGAGAAATCATTTTGAATTTCTCTTTGAACAGGAATTTGTTCAATTCTCTGAGGTCTAAGATGGGTCTGTGTCCTCCTGTTTTCTTTGGAATAAGGAAATAGGGGGAGTAGAACCCTGTACCCCGTTGGGGAATGGGTACCTCTTCTATTGCCCCTTGGGCAAGAAGCACAGTGACCTCTTGACCTAACTGGTCGTTGAGAGAGGTCTGAGAATTGAACTGTCTTACCACTGAAGGAGGGGGCATGCTGAGGAAATGAAGCTTGTACCCCTCTCTTACAATAGACAGAGTCCATTTTTCTGCTATTATCTGACCCCATCTGGGGGCAAAATGACATAACCTTCCTGGGATGGTGGAGGGTTCTGGGGCGTTCAGGGCCAGGAAGGCAAAGTTCTCTAGATAGGAGTCAAAGCCCCTGTGGAGGCTGAGTCTGCTGAGCCGGTTGAGGCTTAGCTGCTTTTGGCTTCCTTTGTTGCCTAGGTTGTTGCTGCTGTCCCTTTTGGGCAGACTGACCTAAGTGATGCCCCTGTTGGGTATAGGAGGGATAAAACCTCTTCTTCTTACTGAAGAATGGTTTCTTAGAGGATTTTTTCCTCGCAGGATCAGCTGTAGATTTAGACAATCTATCCAAAGTGATATTGTCAGCATCTACCTCATTAGCTTTTTCCTGCCAATTCTTGCCAAAGAGATTCTCTCCTGTGCAAGGAATATTCCCTAGTTTATCCTGTACCCAAATTTCCAAGTCAGATGCCTGGAGCCAGGCAATCCTACGTGCACCTATGGCAATAGCAGAGGTTCTGCTTATGCACTCAGAGCAGTCAAAGGCTGCACGATTCACAAACTTGGAAACATCCTGAGCATGTTTGACAAGGGCGAGGTAATCTTGCCTCTTATTATCAGGAAGGAGAGGGCTCATAAGCTCTAAATCTCCTGTGACCTCCTTAAAGAACATTCTCATATATAAGATATAGGAACTGATCCTAGCAAAAAGCATGGAAGCATGGAAGGTTCGACGTCCAAAGGCGTCAAGAGTCCTACACTCACGTCCTGGAAAAAGGTTAGATGCATGCCCTTTTGCACTCTTTATCCTTCTCATAGCTGATTCCACCACCATGGAATGGTGTGGTAACTGAGTCTTCTGAAACCCAGGACAAGGAGGAACTCGATACATGGTGTCGAGTCTTCGAGAGTGAGGAGATGTGGTTAGAGGTGTTTCCCACATCCTTAACATGAGATCATGCAAGATCTCATGAATAGGTAAGGTAGCTGCCTCCTTGGGAGCTTGAGGGTATTGCAGGATTTCTAATTCCTTTGCTCTAGGCTCCTTTTCAGGAGCCACTGTGATGGAAAGACCTCGGGCCACATCTCGGATAAAATCCTGAAAGGACATATCCTCTGGTGGAGACATCCTACGCTGAGGAGACAGGAATCCTCAGGAAAAAGTACTCTGGTATTGGCAGAGCTTTCAGAGTCTTCAGACTCATCCAAGGATTCAAAGTATCTCCTATCCGGGTGATCGTGCAAGGCACGGAACCGGTACCGATCGAAGTCGGCATCGGAGTGGTCCGGTACAGACTTGTCGATGCCAGATAGACACACATGACTCGGTCCCGGTAAAATACCTGCCGATGTAGATGCAGTCGGTGCCGGCACTGGAGTCGGTGCCGGTACTGGTTGAATTGTCTGAAGCGGTTTCAGGGGCATGAAGGCCGTGAGAAGAGCCGCCAGACTGCACTCAATAGCCAAGAATCTCTGGTCTATCGACGCTGCCGATGCTTGGGTATCGGTACCCCAGAGGATGGCACCAGTAGTTCTGCTGAGGTTGAAGCCTCGAGAACATCCTGGAGCCCCGTTAGTGCTTTCGAAGCCGAAGCCTCCCGACGGGGCAATTTGCCAGTGAAAGTCCCTCAAGGGCAACGCCAGAGGCATCTCGCTGTCTAGAAGGAGATCTACCCTTTGAGGACCGGCTAGATTTATGTTTAGTTAGCTGAGATCCATGGGAGGAAGACGAAGCCCTGGAAGACGTCGATGCCACGGAGGCTGCATCAGAGGGAAAAAGGGTGCTAAGTTTAGCAGCTTAGTTCTGCGAGCCCCTTTTCGACATCATCCCACAGGCAACACACTCTGAGATAGAGTGGTCAGGACCTAAACATTTGAGGCACCACTCATGGGTGTCGGTGGCGGAGATGGTACCGCCACACTTAGGGACACTTTTTAAAACCCGAAGCGGGTTTTTCCATTCTGAAGAAAAAGTTGGGCCTAGTGCCCAAAATGGCACGTGGCACCTGAAGAGAAAAATTACTGGAAAGGCTCCAGAAGAAAGGTTTTTTTTTTTTTAAGAAGAAAAGAAAGAAGAACCGGCGGTACCAGTGTAGTGTCGAGGGAAGGCAGACGCGACCACAAAAAAGAAGAATAGAAGGGAATTTTTTCTGCGTTGACAGGATGTGCGACCTGTCGGCTCTGCGGAAAACGAAGAACTGGAGAGGTACAGTTGGGAAAGGCGGGAAGGCAGCACGCAGGCGCTGTGGGATGCTCCCAAAAGCTTTCCTATTGATTGCTGGGGAGCGTTCCCGCGCAGGCTCCATCGGTACCGATGATACCCATATGTGAAGACTACATTCCTGCTTGTTCCTGGAGATAAACAAATGCATTGGCGAGATGATGAGTATAGTTTCATCCTACAAGAGCAAATCTGAGCTAATGATTACTGACCTTGCAAACAACACTTTTGATCATTTTCCTAATATGCAGGACCATCTGGCACAATATCCAAATTTTGTTTTTCAGAACGAGAAGTATGTGACAGAAATCTGTTCTATTATCCAGGAATTTGAAAATAGATTCTGTGACTTCCAAAAAATTGGAACAGTTGTGGAGTACTTGTCATACCCATTCAAAGTAGATATGGACATTAAAGAAACTGCAGCTGCTATCAGTAAAAATTACTCATTGAACAAGCCATCTTTTGAAAACGAAATATTAACCCTTAAAAATGACATTTTTCTCAAGACCTGTGCTGAGCAAGAATCGTTTTGGAAGCTAGTGCCTAGAGACAAATTTATGCAGGGAAGCTCTACACTCCTGTTTCGTTTCAACTTATTTGTGTGAATCTGCGTTTTCCCATCTGAAAATGACAAAGAGTACACAACGTTCCAACATGACAGATGAATATCTCCAGGATTCCCTGAGACTGGCCCTCACGCAATAGTCACCCAACTTCAAAAAGTTGGTGGATGAAATGCAGGCTCAGACTTCTCTCACTAATGAGCAACAGCAAAATATTAAAGATTGTGCAAGATCAGCAAGGATCAATACTCAACCTAAATATAACACAAATTACTCAATAAAAGTTAAAGAAAGTTATTAAGACAAGTAAAGAAAGTTATTACTCAATAAAACTTTAAGAAAAAATGTACTTTCCATTTCCTCTAGCAGTTCTTACTGGATCTTCGTCTCTCTGCTTTGTAACATAGTAACATAGTAAATGACGGCAGATAAAGACCAGCATGGTCCATCTAGTCTGCCCAGCAAGATGGCAAGAGTAGGTGCACCTGTCGCTCTGTGCAGGCCACCCCTCCCCATTTTTTAATTTATTTTTTATTTATTTATGCTTTTCTTTTATACCGCCTCTTCCAGAGATCAAAGGCGGTTTACAGATAACGAAAATTGAACAAGGTTTTACATGGAACAGCGTTTCTAACTATTTACAGTCAACTTTTGTATGAACAATAACAGCTTTTGTAACTAATTACAGTCAACTCTTAAATGAACAGTAGCGTTAACAATGCCATTAACTATTTACATTGAACGTTGGACATATTACACGGATAACTTTGAAAGTATCTATGTATTTATAAATTTATTAATCTTTTTTCATCTGAGTTCGTTTTTTCTTTTTTTAGGTGTATTGGGTGGGGGGGTTGTAATCTGGAGTTATGGTGGGAGGTTTGTGAGGTGTATTGTGGAGGGTGGGGGGGATTCAGTTAAGTTTGCAAAGTGTTCAGTGAATAGGTGGGTTTTAAGTTCCTTCCTGAATAGATGGAGGTCTTTATCATGCGGAGGTTTAGTGGTAGTTTATTCCAGAGAGTGGGTGCAGCATATGAGAAGGCTCTGGAGCTTGTGTTTTTTTTTGTTTTGCGGATGGTTTTTTGTATGTCTAGTGAGTAAGTTACGTTTTGCCTGCGGGTTCTGAGTTCCAGTGGAGCATGCAGGAGGGTGGCTAGGTGTGAGGGTGAGATGCCATTGAGGAGCCTGAATGTCATTAGGAGTATTTTATATGTTATTCTGTTATTTATGGGGAGCCAATGTAGTTCAAATAGAATGGGAGTTATGTGGTCAGTCAGGCGAGCTTTTGTTGTTACTCGGGCACAGATGTTTTGGGCTCTTTGTAGTAGGCTAGTATTTGCAAGTGGCAAGCCATTTAGGAGACTATTACAATATCAAAATGGGGAGTGATGAGTGTGCTGATAACAGATCTAAAATCGTGAGTGTCTAGGAACGGTCTTAGGTGTTGTATGGTCTTGAGTTTACAGAAAACAGTTTTCACTGTTTGTTTTATGTGAGGGAGCATACTAAGTGCGTGGTCTAGTATTATCCCTAGGTATTTTACTTCTTTTTTAACAGGGATATTGGTATTATTGATTGTGATGGTTTATGGGTGAGTGGCGTCTGGTTTTCTTGTCACAAACATCGCTTCTGTTTTTTTTAGGTTGATGCTGAGGTGATTATTTTCTAGCCAGGTGCTTGCCTCTCTGATACATTCCGATATGTTCTGGTAGGTGGGACTGTTTGTGTTTATGGGGAGGGTGAGCATGATGTCGTCTGCATAAATGTAATGGTTAACTTTGGATTTTCTAAATATATTTGTGATAGGTTGAAGGTATAGGTTAAAAAGGAGGGCTGAGAGAGCCGAGCCTTGTGGAATTCCTTGACCTTGTGTGAATGTTTCTGAGGTGTTTTGGCCTAGTTGGATGCGTATCAATCGGTGTGTAATATATGATATAAACCATTGGAGAATTGTCCCTCCAATTCCCAGGTTTTGAAGTCTGTTAATTAGTGTGTTATGGTTGATATTGTCAAATGCAGCAGCAATATCTATGAAAATGAGGAGGAAGCCTTGATCATTGTCATCTGTGCCTTTAATGAGGTTATCCATCAGTGTTATTAGTAAGGTTTCGACTCCATGGGATGGGCGGAATCCGAATTGGTGTGAGTCGAGGGGTGCATGTGTGTCGATATAATCTTGTAGTTGGAGTTGTATGATTTTTTCTATTACTTTGGCGATGAAAGGTATGCTGGCTATGGGCCTATATGAGTTCGGGTCTTTAGGGTCTAGTTTGTTATTTTTTAGGATGGGGCGTAAGGAGGTGAGTTTCAGGGCCTCAGGCATAATGCCTTGTGATAATGATTAATTTACTATATTCTGGATGTTCATGGTGAGTTCAGCTTTGGTGGATTTTATCCATGATACTGGGCATGGATCTAGGGGGGAGGTCGTGGTATTGATCATTGTTATGATCTTGAGGAGGTGTTTTTGATCAATCTCGTGAAAGGTTGTCCATTTATTTGTGTGTTTTGAGTCTGTGTGCATTGCTGTAGTTGGGTTGGACAATTATTTTCTTAGTTTCTCAGCGAAATGTGCTGCGAGTGTCCCCATGTCTTTGTTTAGGGGTGAACCCACCACTCCATGTAGGACACCCCTATTTGCTGAGACGTTAGATGGTTCAGACGTTAGATGGTACCGTTTATTTTGTTTTTATCCTGTTGTTGTAAAGGGATCCACTGTGTTTGTCCCATGCCATTTTGAATTTCGTCACCGTGTTTGCCCCCACCACTTCCATCGGGCGGGCATTTCAAGCATCCACCACCCTTTCAGTGAAAAAATATTTCCTGACATTGCCTTTCAATTTACCACCTTGCAGCTTCATATTATGCCCTCTAGTTTTACAGCTTCCCTGTCTTTGGAAGAGGTTTGTGTTTGTTCATCATTTCTCTTTAAGTATTTAAAGGTCTGAATCATATCTCCCCTGTCCCTCCTCTCCTCCAAAGTGTACATATTTAGGTCTTCAAGTCTCTTCTCATAAGGCTTCTGACGTAGGCTCCAAATCATTTTGGTCACCTTCCTCTGAACAGTTTCCAGTCTTTTTACATCTTTTGCAAGACATGGTCTCCAAAACTGAACACAGTATTCCAAGTGAGGCCACCAGTGACTTGTACAGTGGCATAAGTACCTCTTCCTTTCTGCTGGTAATACCTCTTTGTATGCAGCCCAACATCCTCCTGGCTTTTGCCACCGCCTTGTCGCACTGTTCTGCCACCTTGAGATCATCAGAGATAATCACACCAAGGTCTTTCTCCTGAACCGTGCATACCAACCTCTCACCCCCTATCGCGTACATTTCCTTTGGATTTCTGCTACCCAAGTGCATGACACTGCACTTTTTCGCATTAAATCGTAGTTGCCAAGCATTAGACCATTCTTCCAGCTTTTGTAGATCTTTCCTCATGTTAACCACTCCCTCAGGGGAGTCCACTCTGTTGCAAATTTTTGTGTCATCTGCAAAAAGACAGACATTTCCATTGAGTCCTTCAGCAATATCACTCACAAATACATTGAACAGTGCCGGGCCCAGGACCGAACCCTGGGGCACCCCGCTAATCACCTTCCTTTCATCCGAGTGAGCTCCATATACCATCACATTCTGTTGTCTGCCAGTTAACCAATTTCTAATCCAGTTTACCATCTTGGGACCCATCCCCAAGCTACTGAGTTTATTGACAAGCCTCCTATGAAGAACAGTATCAAAGGCTTTGCTGAAATCCAGGTAGACGACATCCATTGCATGCCCCTGATCTAGTTCCTTGGTCACCCAGTCAAAGAACTCAATCAGATTTGTTTGGCAAGACCGTCCTTCGGTATAACCATGTTGCCTCAGATCTTGCAACCTGTTGGTTTTGAGAAAGTTCACTATTCGCTCTTTCAGGAGCGCTTCCATTACTTTTCCCGCCACCGAGGTAAGGCTCACGGGCCTGTAGTTTGACACTTCTTCCCTGTCACCACTTTTGTGTAGGAGGTATGACATCAGCCATTTTCCAGTCCTGAGGACCTCTACTGTTTCCAAGGATCTGTTGAAGACATCCTTTAACGGTCCTTCAAGAACCTCTCTGAGCTCTTTCAGTATCCTGGGATGTATCCCATCCGGTCCCATGGCTTTGTCCACTTTCAGTTTAGCAAGTTGTTCTAACACCTCATCTTCTGTGAATGGTGTGGTATCTACTTCATTCCCATTTTTATATTTGGGAGTCACAGATGGTCCATCTCCAGGATTTTCTTTAGTAGAAAAAGAGCAGAAGTATTTGTTTAGCAATTTCGCTTTTTCAATGTCACTTTCCACGAGTCCTTTCCCAGCACTTCTGAGTCCTGCAATTTCAACTCTGATCTTCTTCCTTTCCCGAGTATACCTGAAGAAAGTTTTGTTGCCACCCTTAACATCTTTAGCCATCTTTTCCTCTGCCTTTGATTTTGCTATCTTTATTTCTCTTTTAGACTCTTTGAGCTTGATCCTGTATTCATTTCTGTGTTCTTCTGTTTGCAAGCTTTTGAATTTTGCAAAAGCTGTGTTTTTTTGCCTTTATTTGAGCAGCCACTTCTTTGGAAAACCAAATAGGTTTCCTTCTCCTCTTATTTTTATTTACTTTTCTTACATATTTATCTGTTGCCCCTTTTATTGCCACCTTTAGTTTACTGTGATGGAGAGACCCTTAAGCAAGGTCTCAAATGAATTCCTGGAAGGACGTGCCTTCCAGAGACAACATGAATCACTGTTGTGAAGGGGAAGTTTCCGAAGGTATGTCTTGGGGTCCCCAAGAACCGTCTGATTCTGCCTCTGAGACACTAGAATCGGAGTCGGAGGACTTAAAGTACCGACGAGGGTAGCGATCACCTGAATCAAGATGACAGTATCGACATTCCAAGGTACCGGTATCGATGAGTCATTTGGGCTGGGTACTGGTATCGGCGACTGTTTCAAGTCAGGGCATAAGTGGCAACGATGTTGACATGATGTGCAACAGCCCTGATGTCAATGCTGCAATCAGGATCAATGTTGGTACAGGTATCTGTATCGACGGGGCAATGCCAGGAGCCAAGTTCCTGCCTGGAACAGAGGCTGCCAACAAGGCTGCTAAGCTCTGCTCGATGGCCAGTATGTGCTGGTCCATTGAGTTTGCCAATGTCTGTGTATCGGTTGCAGGTAATTGCACTACCGTTCCAGAACAAGGCACCAGAAGCTCTCTGGAGGTTGAGGCCTCGGGAGCATCCTGGGGCACCTCTGTGGCTTTGGAGGACAGGGCCTCCCTCCGGGACTGTTTGGCAGGCCGATCCACCTCTGCTGCCATGCCCGGGGAATCTCAATGCTTCGAGCGAGATCTTCCTCTCAAGGTTTTGTCAGACTTCGATGCGGCCGTGTGCTTGGATTTTGAAGATCCCTGCGTCCGAGGCAAAGAGTGTCTCAAATTTATAAGCCCGGTTTTGTAGGTCTCTCTGTGTCATTTTTTGACAGAGGGGACAGTTTTTTAGCTGGTGGTCTGGGCCAAGGCATTTTAAGCACCAGTCATGTATGTCAGTCGATGCCCTAGTGTTTTGTTTTGTTTTTAAAGAAAAGAAAACCATGCCGGAGTCGACCGGAAGCAGAGGCACTGATATGTTTTTTGAAGGTGTGAATAAACAGGTAGATAAAGGTGAGTCGGTTGATATAGTGTATCTGGACTTTCAGAAAGCCTTTGACAAGGTCCCTCATCAGAGACATTTGGCAAAACTAAAAAGTCATGGGATAGGAGGCAGTGTACTATTGTGGATCGGGAACTGGATAAAAGATAGAAAGCAGAGGGTAGGGCTAAATGGCCAATTTTCCCAATGGAAAAAGGTGAATGGAGGAGTACCCCAGGGATCTGCACTGGGTCCACTACTTTTTGACATATTCATAAATGACCTGGAAAAGGGAATAACTAGTGAGGTTATCAAATTTGCAGATGACACAAAACTGTTTAAAGTTGTTAAAACCAACGAGGACTGTGGAAAACTGCAGGAGGATCTGGATAAATTGGAAGACTGGGCATCCAAATGGCAGATGAAATTTAATGTGGACAAGTGCAAAGTTATGCACCTAGGAAAGAACAACCCACACTATGGTTACACGATGCAAGGTTCCACATTGGGAACCACCACCCAGGAAAAAGATTTAGGAGTCATCGTGGATAACATGTTAAAACCCTCCGTCCGGTGTGCAGCGGCGGCCAAGAAAGCAAATAGAATGCTAGGTATCATAAGGAAAGGAATGGAAAATAAAACAAAGGATATTATAATGCCTCTGTATCGTTCCATGGTACGACCGCACCTTGAATATTGTGTGCAATTCTGGTCGCCGTATCTTAAAAAGGATATAGCGTTATTAGAAAAGGTACAGAGAAGAGCCACCAAAATGGTAAAGGGGATGGAAGGCTACTCCTATGAAGAGAGGCTACAAAGGTTAGGGCTCTTCAACCTGGAAAAGAGATGGCTGAGGGGAGATATGATAGAGGTCTATAAATTAATGAATGGAGTGGAACGGGTAAACGTAGATCGATTGTTTACGCTATCAGAATATAGAAAGACTAGGGGACATGTAATGAAGCTACAGGGTAAACTATTTAAGACAAATAAAGCCACTTAACCCTCCATAGCCCATGTTCCCTGTAAAATAGTTATCTCCAAGTTATAATGCCCTGTTCAATGTAATTTCAGTTTGTTCAATGTAAACCGCACTGATGCAGAATAGCGCGGTATATAAGAGAATGTAAATAAATAAAATAAATAAATAAGAAAAAATATTTTTTCACTCAACGTGTAATCAAACTCTGGAATTTGTTACTGGAGGATGTAGTAAGAGCTGTTAGTGTAGCTAGGTTTAAAAAAGGTTTGGATAAGTTCCTGGAGGAAAGGTCCATAAACCATTATTAAAAATGGACCCAGGATATCAATGCTTTACCCAGTACCATCATTGCGGAACCTGTGTCTTTTGGGGAAACTGCTAGGTACGTATGACCTAGATTGGCCACTGTTGGAAACAGGATACTGGGCTTGATGGACCTTGGTCTGACCCAGTATGGCATATCTTATGTTCTTATCCACAAAGAGTTTTTCTGCGGTAACAGGATTTGCTTCCTGCTGGCTCTGCAGCAAACAAAGAACTGAAGAGGAGGAGTTCGGAAGGCGGGAAGGCAGTCACACAGACACAGTGGGATGCTCCCAAAAGCTTTCCTATTGGACACTAGGGAGCATTCCCACGTGGGCTCCGTCGGTACCGATGTCACCCCATCTGTGAAGGCTACATTCCTGCTTGTTCCTGGAAATATGCCTCTCCCCTGGTCAGGTCAGGTCAGTATATATATATGGCAGGGATAAATATGGGCACATGTCCACTGATGCATATGGAATACATCATCTGCAAATACTTTTTTGGCCCACCCAGCACCCACCATTCTCTGCCCTCCCCTATGCTGCTTTTCCAGGAGTGTACACTTTTGGCCACTATCACTTAATTGCACTTAGCATGTGCCGTCCCTTTTCAGTGCTCTTTCCCATGTATAAGTATCTCTTATAAAATCTGCCCTTAAGGGGGTAATTTAATAAGAACTGCCTAGATATAGGTGGCATCTATGCATTTGTGCACATTAAGTGGGCTCTCATAGAATACTGACTAGTGCAAAAGTATGCACCTTGTTTTCATGTACATAATTTCACTGTGGGTACACACATGGGTGGAATTTGGGCAGAGCACACAACTGCATTACATAGATTATAAATATAATTTATGCAAGTTCTTGAAAACCCTCGGCACAGGCATTTACACCAGCTCTAGGGTTGATGTAAATGTCCACGCCTTATTTTAAGGCATGCTTTAATCCAGTAACACAAGTATCTTATAAAGAAAAGTAGGCACCTATTTTTCCTTATAAAATAGGCATGTTTGAAATGGTAGATGTGATAAGATACCCGACTAGACTACTCGCTCCCTTGCTCCTCTGTCTTAGAATTATTGCCTGATTTTTCTTATACCAAATGAAGAAAGGCAAGAGGAAAGCGAAAATCCAGGTTAAGAACTAGGAACCTGTACCTTCTAACCAATCTTTAATGGTGACATTCTACTTACCAGATAATGTCCTTTTCAGAGTCCTGCTAGACCAGTCCAGACAAATGGGTTGTGTTCCCCTATCAGCAGATGTGGAGAAACTTCCTGTGACATCTCTGCTACTGCTGTTAATGGAGCTAGGGGTACACTTCAATATTTGTCCCTTCCTTTCTGAGCACACTATTAAGACCCTTATCCACTCTTTAGTCACCTTTTATCTAGACCACTGCAAACTGCACCTTGCTAGTCTCCCCCTGAATCATCTCTCTCCCCTTCAATCTATTCAAAAGTCAGCTAACCTACTGCCAGGGGCGCTATGCTCACGTAACCCCTCTTCAAGTTATTTCACTAGTCTTTTTCTAGTTCATACATAATCCTACTGCAGCTCCTCACTACCTTTCCTCTCTTATCTCTCCCTACACCTCTCCTTGGGAATTCCGCTCATCTGACAGATCCTTTTTATCCATGCCCTCCTCTACCACTGCTAACCCCTGACTTCGTTCAATTCCACCTTGCTACTCCATATGTTTGTAATAAACTACCCAAGTTGGTGCATCAGGCTCTATCTCTCGCCCTATTCAAATCCAGACTAAAAACACTCCTCTTCAAGGCTGCTTTTGGATCCTGATCCATTGTTTTCCTGTTCACCACCCATGTAAATCTTTACCACTCTCCTAGATTTAGCCTAGTTGTTGTACTGTCTGACTTATTTAGACTGTTAGCTCTACAGAGCAGGGACTGTACATATATATATATATGCATACGTACAGCGCTGTATATACCTTGTAATGCTTTACAAATAAGTAGTGGCAGTAATAGTAATTCATACCCAAGCACACGGTCAAGAACCCCTTCCATGAGTATAACAAAGGAAGGATCATACAGAACTATGTATGGTGACTATAAGAACATAAGATACGCCCATACTGGATCAGACCAAAGGTCCATTGAACCCAGTATCCTGTTTCCAACAGTGGCCAATTCAGGTAACAAGCATTTGTTCTATAAGGTAGACAGATTCCATGCTGCTTATCCCACATGTAAGCACTGGATCTCCCCAGTCCACTTTAATAATCCCACATGTAAGCACTGGATCTCCCCAGTCCACTTTAATAATCCCACATGTAAGCACTGGATCTCCCCAGTCCACTTTAATAATCCCACATGTAAGCACTGGATCTCCCCAGTCCACTTTAATAATGGCTTATAGACGTTTCCTCTAGGAATTGTCCAAGCCTCTTTTAAACCCAGCTACACTAGCAGATTTACTACATCCTCCAGCAACGAATTCCAGAGTTTGAATAAACGTTGAGTGAAAAAATATTGTTTCTGATTAGTCTTAAATGTGCTACATTGTAGCTTCATTGCATGTTCTTTTTGAAGGAGTAAACAACTGATCTACATTTACTTGTTCCACTCATTTTATAGACCTCTATCATATCTCCCCCTCAGCTGTCCCTTTCCCAAGCTGAAGAACCCTAACCTTTTACGCCTTTCCTCAAAGAGGTATCCTTCCATCCCCTTTATCATTTATGCCACTCCTCTCTGTATCTTTTCTATTTCTGCTATAACCTTTCTAAGATATGGCGACCTGAAATGCACATAATATTCAAGGTGTGGTTGCACCATGGAGCGATACAGAGGCATTATGATATCCTTCGTTTTATTTTCCATTCCTTCCCTTATGATTCCTAGCATTCTATTTGCTTTCTTGGCTACCACTTCACACTGGACAAAGGGTTTCAACATATTATCCATGACAACACCTAGATCTTTTTCCTGGGAGGCATTTCCTAATGTGGAATAGTTTCCTAAGTTTGCTATAAACTTGAATGTAAACAGTTCCCCAAGTTCTCCTCCATGTTAACTCCCCGTTTTATGTAAACGACGGCCAATGTATCTGGTCAAGTGTTCTATTGTTTTGATGTAAACCGCGCTGATGACAAATAGCGCGGTATATAAGAAATGTTAAATAAATAAATAAAAAATAAATAACTGTAGTTTGGGCTGTTCTTCCCTAAGTGCATAACTTTTCACTTGTCCATAATAAATTTCATCTGCCACTTGGACTCATGCGCACAGTCTGACTGCTTCATTTGGACAGTCAGCCCCCGAAGATTGTGGCACCGCCATGCTGCCCCACCTGGCATCCATCTTCTCACCTGGGGGGAGGGGTAGCACGGCAATGCCTCTGCTGCATCGGTGCTTTAAAGTGTCCATGCTAGCGTGCTCACTGCCTGCCACTCTTGCCTCCCCTTCCTGTTGGAGAGGGCAGGAGCAGCAAGACGCTGCATCGAAGTGGGGAAGGAGCGGCATGTCATAAGAATGCTAGCGCAGCACTTTAAAGCCCGACGCAGCGAAGCCATGCTGCCCCCTCCTCCCCTAGGAGAGATGATGGATGCCGGGAGGGGCAGCGGTATGGCAGGCCAGGCAGTGATGAACTGCTGCTTCGCTGGGAGAAGGAAGCCTGATGCCGCCCACCAATGCCAACTGCCCTAAGTGACTGCCTAGTCTACCTAGTGGGATGAGCTGGCCCTGCATCGGGGGGGGGGGGGGGTAAAGGGGGGGGGGGATATTTGCATTTTATATTGCATATCATTTGTATATTCATTATGGTTATCTTAAGAAAAATACTAGATAGATAGGAAGCCGGTATATCAAACAGGCAAGGGATGAGCTGGCACCCCCAAGATATTCAAAGAGGGAGTAGAGGTTCTCATTCAGTGGCTTTGTCAAAAAAAAAAAAGGAAAAGGAAAGCAACATATTTCCAGGCTATATAATTAAAATGCAGCAAAAATTGTAGCCATTTAATTATTTAGCCTGGCACGCTAAGATTAAACAAATACTGACACCTGTAAATATATATTCTGCAAAAAACAATGGAAATGTAAGGTACTCACATGGCAAGGGATAAAAAAGAAAAAGAGAACCACAGCACAATTTCTAATGCACAATAAATTAGAATTAAATGGAAATTACACTAACCTGGTAATTGTAGTTCCTGTAGGATCCAGTTTAGTCCTCCACAATCGGGTAGTGCACCTTCTACTGCAGCCTGGAGACTGGACCAATCAAATCTTCTGTAGTACATATCCAGCTGGAGCTCCCAGAAGCCCCCCAGTGTACTAGTAACAAAGCATACTTAACGAAGCAACACTTCATAGTATTAAACAATATACTTCCCCCCCTGGAATAACCAACTCCCTCCCCAAACGAGGAAGTCAGACATTGCATGGCGCCTGCCCCGACGCCATTAAAGTTACACAGAGGCCCCCCCCAAACTATGGAGCTAACTGAACGCCCATATAAAGGGAAGAGCCATAGCGATAAGCACCGCTGTCGACAGAGTCCGAACGGGACAAAAACCCGTCTCATAGTCACCCGCTCGGGACAGCGCGCCGCCAGAGCATACAGAAAGTCGGGAGGGAAGGAGGACTAAACTGGATCCTACAGGAACTACAATTACCAGGTTAGTGTAATTTCCATTTCCTGTGCGGATATCCAGTTTAGTCCTCCACAATCGGGATGTAACAGAGCAGTTAAGACCGGGCGGGACCTTGCCAGCCGGCGCGCAAAAACCGCCGAACCAAAACAGGAATCCCGAGCCGCTGACACATCCAAGCGATAGTGCCTGCTGAAAGCATGCAGAGACGACCAAGTGGCCGCCTTACAGATCTCTGCCGGCGGCACCAGGCTATGCTCCGCCCAAGAGGTCGCCTGAGCCCGAGTAGAATGAGCTCGGAGCCCCTCCGGAATCGGCCGCCGCTGCAACAGATACGCGGACGCGATCGCTTCCTTGAGCCATCGAGCAATGGAGGCCTTAGCCGCCGCCTCACCTTTCCTTGTACCCCCAAAGAGCACAAAGAGCCGATCAGTCTTCCGAAAGGGCTCGGTAGACTGTAAATACCGACGCAGCGTGCGGCCCACATCAAGCCGGTGAAGACCCTTGTCCACCGACTCGACCGAACTCGCCGAAAGCACTGGCAGAAACACCGCCTGATTCAGGTGAAAAGGAGACACTACCTTTGGCAGAAAGGAAGGAACCGGACGGAGCACAATCCGCTCCGCGGAAAAAGACAAGAAAGGCTCTCGGCAGGACAAGGCATGAAGATCCGAAATGCGCCTTGCCTAGCAAATGGCTACCAGAAAAACCGTCTTCAAGGTGAGATCCTTCAAAGACGCCCTCCGCAAGGGCTCAAAGGGTTCCCGCACCAGAGCTCGCAGAACTAGATTCAAATCCCACGGAGGAATCAACGCTCTGCGGGAAGGCCGTAAATGAAAAACGGCGGTCAAGAAACGCCGCACATCCGCATGAGCGCCGAGAAGGCGGCCCAAGACCTTGCCTCTATAACAAGAGATCGCTGCCAACTGAACCTTCAGGGAACTGGCCGCGAGACCTTTCTCGAACCCATCCTGAAGAAAACTTAACACGACAGGCACAGAAGCCGTCGCCGCCCGGACTCCCCGCCGGGAGCACCAGTTCTCAAAAATCCTCCAAATTCGAACATAAGTAAGAGAAGTGGATGACTTTCTAGCCCGCAGTAAGGTGGAAATCACCGCGGGCGAATAGCCCCGCTTTTTCAGCCGAGCCCTCTCAATGGCCAAACCGTAAGCGAGAATCGAGCCACCTGGGGCATCCGCAAGGGCCCCTGAAGGAGAAGGTCCGGCAGCGCAGGAAGGCGCCACGGAACGCCGTCTCGGAGCCGGACGAGGTCGGCATACCAGGGTCTCCGGGGCCAATCCGGAGCCACCAACAGCACTCGACCCCGATGGCACTCGATGCGCTGAACGACCCGGCCGATGAGTGCCCACGGAGGGAAGACATACAGGAGCCCGGACGTCGGCCACGGCTGAATGAGAGCGTCGAGTCCCTCGGACATTCGCTCCCGCCGTCTGCTGAAGAAGCGACTCGTCTTGGCCGTTTGGAAGGTCGCCATGAGATCCATGATGGGCGGACCCCACCGCCGAACTATTTGCGCATATACTTGTGGATTTAACTCCCACTCTCCGGGGTCCACCCGCACTCTGCTGAGAAAGTCTGCCTGGACATTTTCTGCGCCTGCTATGTGTGCCGCCGAGATTGCCGGCAGACGAGTCTGCACCCAACTGAACAAGTCGGTCGCCTCTGTTTCCAGTGCCACGCTCCCTGTGCCCCCTTGGCGATTGATGTACGCCACCGTGGTCGCATTGTCCGACCAGACTCGGACCGCCCGACCCAGGACCAGAGGCTCCAGGGCCAATAAGGCAAGCCTGACCGCCCGAAGCTCGAGACGGTTGATCGACCAAGAGGCTTCCCGGGAGGACCACACCCCCTGTGTGAAGCGGGTCTCGCAGTGCGCTCCCCAGCCGGCTAAGCTCGCATCCGTAGTGAGAGGAACCCACCGAGGAGGCTCCAAGGGAATCCCCCGCGTCAAATTCTCAGAGGAGAGCCACCATCGGAGCGACCGTCGCACTGTCTTCGGGCAGGGCAATCTCCTGTTCAAGGAGTCGCACTGGTTGGACCAACGGCGAAGGAGTGCCCTCTGTAGCGGGCGCATGTGGAACCGCGCCCACGGCACCACCTCCAAGGTCGCCGCCATCGTTCCGAGGAGCCGCAAGTACCACCACGCCGACGGAGCGGGCATCCCCCGAAAAAGTCGGACAAGAGCCCGCAACGCCAGGACGCGGCGCTCAGGGAGGCATACCAGTCCCCGGGCGGTGTCGAAACGCACCCCCAGATACTCGAGGTCCTGCGAGGGACGCAGACAACTCTTTCGTTCATTCACCACCCAGCCGAGAGATCGCAGCAGAGCCACTACCCTGCTTGTGACTTGCATGCACTCCCGACTGGATTTTGCTCGTATTAACCAGTCGTCGAGATATGGATGGACCAAAATGCCCTCCTTGCGCAAGGCCGCCGCGACGACCACCATCACCTTGGTGAAGGTGCGCGGAGCCGTAGCTAAGCCGAACGGCATGGCCCGGAACTGGAAGTGGCCCCACGGAAACGCAAAGCGGAGAAACCGCTGATGAGATGGATGTATCGGAATGTGCAGATAGGACTCGGTAAGATCGAGGGACGTTAAAAACTCCCCCTGTCGCACTGCTACAATGACTGACCGCAGGGTTTCCATACGGAAATGCGGCACCCTGAGTGCGCGATTCACGCCTTTGAGGTCCAAGATCGGACGCAGGGAGTCGCCCTTTTTGGGGACCACAAAATAGATGGAGTAGCGACCGGCGCCTCTTTCCAAGGGAGGAACCGGGATCACAGCTCCCAGAGCTAACAACCGATCCAGGGTCACGCGGATGTCCCGCGTCTTTTGCTCGCCCCTGCTGGGAGACAGAACAAAGGAATCTGGAAGCGGGAACGCAAACTCCAGAGCATAACCTTCTTCTATAATCTGTAGCACCCAGTGATCTGACGTAATTTGGGCCCAAGAAGGAAGAAAGTCGCGCAAGCGACCCCCGATAATCGGGCCCCCCTCCAGAGCCTGCCTCGCGTCATTGTGGCTTGCGCCCAAAGGAAGAGACCGAGGAAGAGGCGGCTCCGGAAAAACCTCTGCCGGATCCTCGGAAACCACGAAAGCCTTGATTACGGGCTCCAAACCGGCTCCGCTGCGATGCCCACAGGCGGGAGGAACGAAACCGGCGCTGATCCCGAAAGGACCCCTGCGCCGAAGAGGAGGGCCTGTTGGACCTTGGCTTATCCTCCGGAAGCCGGCCCCCCTTGGACTCACCGAGATCCTTTACCAATTTCTCGAGAGCCTCCCCAAATAACAATCTGCCCTTAAAGGGCAGTTTACTGAGGCGGGACTTGGAAGAACCGTCCGCCGCCCAGTTGCGCAACCAGAGGGACCGGCGCGCCGCAACCGCGGATGCCATACTATTAGCCAACGCGCGGATTAAATCATAAAACAGATCCGCCAAATAGGCCGAGCCGGACTCCAACCGGGTAACCTCCAACAGGCCCTGCTGGTCTAGCCCGGGGCTCGAGCGCAATCGCTGCGACCACCGCAGACACGACCGAGCCACCCAAGCCCCACAAATAGAGGCTTGCAATGACACGGCATCAGTATCGAAGGTTTGCTTGAGCAAATTATCCACCTTCTTATCCTGACCGTCCTTGAGGGCCGCCGCTCCCTCAACCGGGATGGTGGTTTTCTTGGTCACTGCGGAAACCGCAGCATCCACCCGTGGGGACTTGAACCAGTCCCTGTCCTTGTCGGCAAGGGGATAAAGCCGATTCATGGTCCGAATCCCCTTCAAACCGGATTCCGGGTGCTCCCACTCCGCTTGGATCATCTGTTCGACCACGCGGTGGACGGGAAAAACCACCTGGGCATCTCTGACTGCCTGAATCAGGGGATCCTCAAGACCCTCCTCCTCCAGGGACCGCACCGCCGAAAGGTTAAGCGCCTGAAGGGACTCCGTTACCAGAGGAACCAGCTCGTCCCTACGGAACACTCGAATGACCCGAGCCTGATCCTCCAGCTCAGGGATCTCCCCATCCTCCAACTCCTCCGCTTCAGCCTCAGGATCGCCCTCCACCTCGGAATCCAGAAGACCCAGGGCATCCTGCTCCTGTTCCCCCAACCGAAGCCGCTTGACCCCGGGTTGTGAGGAGCACTGAGCCGCCCCCGAGGACCCCGAGGGAAGAGAGAGGGGGCAAACTTCCGGCAACTGACCGGACCTGCTCAAGCGGAACGCCTGATGCATGAGGAGCACGAAATCAGGGGAGAATTCCATAGGAGGGACAACTGTAGCCGCCTGCTGCAGCGCAGCCACCGACCCAGACTGAGGGATGCTCGGAGAAAGAATACTGTCCCCTGAAGTAGAAGCATCCCCAGGGGTAGCCTGCTCCTGAACATTCACAGATTGCTCTATCCCTGCGGGCACTGCAGCACAGCCCCTGCAGATGCCAGAGTCAGTCCCTGCCGCTCTGCGGGACCCACAAATCACACATTGGGGTATGGAAGCCATCCCAAGGCCACCTCCGCCCAACGGGATAGAATGGAACAGTCACAGGAAAACCCACAGCCCAGGGGCAATCCTATGCAAATCAGCCCCGGATTAAAATTAAAACTTTTTTTTTTTTTTTTTTACAAGAAATAAAATACTCCCCAGACTCCCAGGGGTGCCCTGAGCAAAATCGCCAGCAAAAGGAACCCCAAAAAACGCTAGGGGAACCTGCACAAGTGAGCAAAAGTGCCTTAAAAGCACACTTTAAAAATCCAAAATGGCCGCCGCTCTGTTTCACCCGCGGTAAAAAACGGCGCGAAAATACAACGGCAACCAAATAATATGGAAAATAAATAAAAACGACCCTGTAATGCAGGGCAAACGACCAATTTGAAGAAAAATTGCCAAATGGGCTCAGGAGAGCCTACAGAAACGCTGGCAGCTCTGACAGAGCACTGCTCACAAATTAAGAAGTGAAAACTCCTACCAGCTCAGGAACAGCAAGGACACAGTCAACATCTCCCAGTGCCAGTCACTGCTGCATCAGGTATGGCAATTCCCCGTACTGTCCAGGGGAAGCTCACCCAGGGCTGTTAAAATTTGCCAGGCAGGAAGGCAGGAGCCTGCAGGTCTGACTTCCCCCTAGTCTCCTGTGACAATGCTCCAGGGAGCCAGGCTTCTTTTCCTTTTCAAGATACAGCTAGCTATTAAATAAATAGTAAGTAAATGTCCCAAAAACAAACCCTAAAAGACTAACTAACAAGTGTTGCTCCTGCAAGAGTCACTCAGTGTGCCCAGGAGGACACACTTTTACGTCTTCAAGCTGCAAGAGACTGGACACACTGGGGGGCTTCTGGGAGCTCCAGCTGGATATGTACTACAGAAGATTTGATTGGTCCAGTCTCCAGGCTGCAGTAGAAGGTGCACTACCCGATTGTGGAGGACTAAACTGGATATCCGCACAGGAACTTTATTTTGGCATTAGAAATTGCACTATGGTTCTGTCTTTTTTTTTTTTTTTGGAACATCTATTTTGCGTCCAACACCACCCCTCCTTCAACAGTAGCTGCAGAGCAGAACTATGGCATTTCACCACAGAACCCGACATACAAGAAAAAAAAATCTGATTCTGGTGTCATCTCATTAGCAGCCTCTCCAGTACAAGGCAGATTATGAACTAATAGAAAACTCTACAAAAGTCACTGAAGACCTAATATGCAAATCTACCATACCGTAACGACACTAGCTTCTAAAGTTAACACAATAAAAAGCCTACCCAGAAAAGAGCAGCACCATAAATACTGCAATGGGCCTTAGAACATCCTTATATCTATTTGCAAAACTGAACAAACCAGAGATCTATAGATCCTACATAGAAACACCATGCTAACAAAACACTTGGTCTCAGTCACACAGGCAAAACACAGTTAGACCCTCACCAAGTACAGAATAAATTATTACAAACTCAAAGTAAAAATATGTAGACAAAATTAAATAGAAACCCCAACAAGCTAGGCTCTGTATACAGTACAACACAAGAAATACAGGAGGCAGGCGACACTATCTCACCTTTGCTGAGCAGTTGTATGAGATGCACAGGCCTCTCTGAACCCATATGTAAGCAGTGCAGTCTCTCCCCAGTGTCTTCCCTCTTCATTGATCTTAGTGCCTCTTGATCAGAGGCAGTCGTGCCTGCGTTTGGCATCAGAGAGAACTGTCCCTCATATTACTGCTCAGCAAACAAAAAGCAGCAGCTAGCAGGGAGGTGTACATAGTGACTTTATTTGCCGGCAGGACATGCAGCCTCACAAGCCGTCTGGGCCCGATTCCCCCTCTTGCTCTCCCCGTACATCCTAAGCAGCAGGGTGGGGAGAGCCAGCGGGGGGCGGGATCTGGGGAGAGCCAGCGGGGGGCGGGATCTGGGGAGAGCCAGCAGGGGGCGGGATCTGGGGAGAGTGGGGGCAGGCCAGCCCAGCATGACATACAGGGCTGATTCAGGTCACGGCCCTGTACATCCTCCCGAGCCCAAGGGAATGTGCTGCTTATTCCATCTCGAACATGGAATAAGCAGCACTGACCTGGCAATTGGGCCCGGAGATGCCCTCCCAGGTCCGAGTGTGTGTGGGGGGTCCCTGCCCACCCGATCCAGGCCCTGGCAGGCGATCCGTGGGTCGGGCAGTGGGGAAAAAAGGGGGATGATCCGCAGCAGCCAGGGAAGCCTGCAAGGAAGATGTCACTGGAGCCAGGCAAGGTCATGCCGGGCTGTCCTCGGACCCATTTCTGGTTATTGCAGGAATGTTTTGTTCCCGTGGTCCAGAATCAGGTCCTAACTGGCCTGTCTTCTCGGGGATGTCCAGACGGCCCTCTCACTGAATTGGGATCCAAGTGTCTGTATATTTGTATGGTGCAAAGGTGGTGTGCCTGTCTGTGCGTGGGAAGTGGCTGTGGGTGCCTTTGTGTAGGTGGGGTGCAGGACTATGGTGCATGAGTGGGTAGGCTGCAGAGCTGGGCATGTGTGTGTGGTGCAGAGGTATGACATAAGGTGCCTGTGTGTGTGTGTGAGAGAGTGGTTCAGAGGTAAGGTGTGTGTGTGTGTGTGTGTGTGTAGTACAGAGGTGAGATGTGTGTGTGTGTGTGTGTGTATGTAGTATGGAGGTGAGGTGCGTGTGTGTGTGTGTGTGTGTGTGTGTGTGTGTGTGTGTGTAGTGCAGAGATGAGGTGCCTGTGAATGTGTAGTGCGGAGATGAGGTGCCTGTGTGTGTCATGCAGAGGTGGAGTGCGTGTGTATGTATGAATGTCTATTGTGTGGAGGTGGAGTGCCTATGTGTGTGGTAAGGGATAGGGTTCTTGTATGTGTGTTCTGGGGAGAGGGGAATGCACCTTTTGGCAACACCTTGAACTTTTCCCTCCCCCCAACCCCTCTCCTGCTAGCTCCTTGCTTCTGTTACCTCCCCCCTTCACCAACTCCCCACAGCACTCCTATCCCCTGCCCTAAAATGCCCCCATGCTCTTTTTCTTTTTTTTTAACAGGCCCACTGCCCCTTTAAATTTTCCTTGCCTTCTCTACCGCCACCCCCCCCCCCCCCCAAACAGCCTTTTTTTTCTTGCAGGATGCTTTTGAGGCCTCCCCCTTCTCTGTCTGCCAGCAGGGATCCCATCCACCACAGGCAGAAAAGAAGACAACGGCCCCTTCTATCTGCTCTCAGGAGATCGGATCTCCGTGGGCAGAGAGAAGGGGGAGGCTTTGATTGCGGCGTCAATGCAGCCCGTTTGCCTGCAGGGATCTGATCTGGGGGAAAATCAAAGGGGTCTTTGCCATGATCGCAGCCATCCTCTTCTTTTCTGACCACGGGAGATGGGATCCCCGTGGGCCGACAATGGATTGCAGTCATCGGGGAATCTCATTTGGGGGAGGGGGGAGGCAATGCCCCCCTCCCCTCAAAACTACACACATATTTGGATCCAAGTCTTCCAGTTTCTCAAGGTCATCTTGCAATTTTTTACAATCATCTTCTGTTTTAATAACTTTGAATAATTTTGTGCCATCTACAAATTTGATCACATTGCTCATTGTTCCCATTTCCTGGTCATTTATGAATGTGTTAAAAAGCAGTAGGCCAAACACTGATCCCTGGGATACTCAACAATTCACCTTTTTCCTGGCACTCCCACCCCCCCCCAGAAAAAGAGGGGAGTCAAACCACCCAATTGACATTAAAGACAGACACCATCTTGGGCAAAATGGAAGGGACCAGCCGAAGGAATACAGTCTCCTTGAAGAAAGACAGATACAGATCCTTGCATGAGAGAGCCTGCAACTCCGATATGCGCTGTACCAAGCAGAGCACAATCAAAAAGATGGTCTTGAGAAACAAATCCTTAAGCATAGCCTGTTTCAAAGGCTTGAAGGGTTCAGACATAAAAATCCAAAGAACTAGGCTAAATTCCCAAGATGGAGTGTCTGATCACAAGGAAGAACACAAAACCTCACTCCCAAAGGGAGCAAACATTTAGGTGCAAGGTCATGGAGTAACTGTCACCAAGCCTTTAAAACATGACAAGGCCACACCTAGATGGGCCACCATCCTGTCAGTGCACCGATGGGAGGGGTTGCTTCCGGAGGAGGAAGGTCAGAGGGTCTGCAGGTCCTCCGAAGGACCGAATCCAGGCTCAAGAGCTGGGAGAAGTAAAAATGAGTTCCCTGGAGAGTATCATCAGGAGCCTGGGAGACCCCGAGAGACCTGCTACTGGGGACGAGGAAGGCAGAAAGAAAACAACTGCCTGTTTCCTAGGCCTTCTGGGCTTATCCTCCGGAAGGCAATGAGATTCAGACTCTCCCAATTCCTTAACCAGCCTTCCAAGGTCTTCTCCAAAGAACAGCCTCCTTTTAAGGCCAAATTAGTTAACTGGGCTTGAAGGCTGAGCCTGCCACCCAATGGTGTACCTAAAGCCAATGTTGTGCCATAGTTGTGACCACTATGTCCTTGGCTGCTGATCAGCCCATACATAGTGCCCACTGAGAATGCTGCTGCCTATTCAATCAGGGCCGACGTATCCTCTTCAGGAAGCAACTGTAGCCATCAAAGGATGGATCAATCCTCCAGAGCTCCACAAATCACCACCCAGTACCTTACTATCCACTGGTCCTTAAAGGTGGTTCTATCATTTACTGGAATGGAAGCACACCTGGTGACTGCAGACACATGAGCATGCACCTCAGGAAAACACGGCCACTTATCAAATCCTCTGGGGGAAGAGCATAAAGCTTACTGATAGATCTGACGCCCTTCAAGCACAATCAGTGAGCCCCACTTGTGTGGACCATACTCTGAAGAATCTCCGGGAAAGGAAAGGCTTTAGAATGCTCACAAACCCCCTGCAAAAAGGGGCATCTGAGACTTCTCCTTTGCGACAAAGACAATGGACAGATGTAGGGAGGAAGTCAGTGCTGCCAACTCATCTCTCTGATACAGATGGATGATAAGGGAGTTCTCCCGTTCCTCTTCAGGTGGGAAGATCTTGCACTCCTTAGATATGGACTCCTCTGCCAAGCTGCAGGAATCTACATCAAATTTATGGTCACTTCCGGAGTGAAAATGATAGCACATCAACTTACAGAAAAATCACTCCACTATTTATGGAGACTCAACTTTTTATGATGATGAAAGGAGAAAAAGGGTAGAACCATCAGGGTTAAAGTGGTTGCAGGAATCTGCAACGGAGTCCTGAGAGTCAGGGAGATATCTAGAGTCCTCCAATCCTCTCTGTGAAGCAGCAAAGGCTGGGCTCTGATACTTCACCTGGGTTCCTCTTCCAGCCATATGAAGGACAGCGAGGAAGATTGGGGAGCCTTATGATCCGAGTTGCCCTGCCAGAAAGACCACGCTGTGTGGAGAAAGGAGAATTCCGGAGAACACGGACAAGGTCTGAAGGCCTCCTGCTGCTTTTCAATCCCCTGTGGAGTGAAATGGCTTCACTAATGTAGGCCTGCCTGAGGAAGCAGAAGAAGCAGAGGATAGATCTAGGCTGCAAGAAGAGGCATCTAAGGCCAGGGCGATGTCCTTTCAGATGCCTGCCCCTGCAACAGTCTGCTCCAAGGGCACATGTGGAGGGGTGCCTCTGCCAGCAGGCTCTGAGGGATCCAATCCTGAAGAGTCCCCAGGTCATCTGTGCAATTTCCACAGAGGGAATCCATTGTGCCAATGCAGCATTTGCCACGAGCCAGGCAATGTTTCTTTGGAGCAGACATGCATGTGTTCAAGGCACTGCCTTCTTTTGTGGCACATTAACAATCCTTAGTTGTGCATGCAGTCCAAGCGCATCAAACATACCAGGTGCATGCAGCTCCCACACACAGAGACCGTGTGTAGTTCAGATGCGCACTGCAGCTGCGCGCAGACTCCACACATAGTTAAGGCGTGCACAGCTTAGCTAAAGTGTAGCAAACATAAGCATGTGGCGCGCAGACTCCACATATGTGGGGCCATGGCTCAATTCATGGCCGGTACCAAGACAGGCACCAGACCTGATGATCGGACCACACAATGGACAAGGTCAGGCTGCCCCCTAGAGCAGTGGCTGCAAGACTGCAGGCACTAGAAGAAAACAAAACGGTTCTCACTGCTCGGGAACCCAAGACAGGCAGGCCGTACTGGGTTCCAGACCGCTCCCCTGCTGACTAGTCTTCTAGGTACATATCTTCCATGAGGTTCTATCCAAACCATTCTGAGGAGTCTAGGGGAGGAGGGGTACTGAGGTTGTGCAAAGCAGAGTCTTGAACCAAGGCTGCTCAACTGGTCTATTAATACTAACAGGGAGCTGAGACTTTTCTCCACCTCCATGTGGGGAACTCTGCTGGCAAGCTCTACTGGGTTCACGGTACCCTTAGAACAGCTGTCCAAGAGTTAAAACAATTTTTAACCAAGCTGCATCAGACCTGCATCCACCTCTGCTGGAGACAGAAAAATACAGAAGTGTGCCCCTATCTGCATCAGCAGCAGAAGCAGTGATGTTACAGGAAATTTCTAGAGTTTCCTCTGCCTTCACATCTGCTGTTAGGGAAATACCTACTTGTCTGGGCTGTTCTAGCAGGACAAACTGAAATAAGCAATTTGCAGACACATCAGGTATGTCCCGTGTGAAGGGTATCTCTCTCCACTGTGGTGGGGCTGAGAAGAAAAGCTCACCCTGTCCTGAGGAAGTGGTCATTGAAGTCAGAATACCTCTGAGGCCTCCAGTGACTAGTTCTCCAGTTGAGAGTGCCACAGCAGATAGAAAACCTCTACAAAGTAATGTCAGCTGGGAACAGCCCCTTCCCTTGTGCATGGAGCACATCGGATATAGGAAACGGAGTGCAGCACATGTCTACTCAGCCGACTGCAGGAATTAATGTGGCTGACAGTGTACAGGAAGTGATATTGTTCAAATGTGAAATTACTATTCCTGGGGCTATCCAGTCTTTTGCACTGAGTGTTACATGTATGATTTTCTTCCAGTTGTTGAGAAATCTTACAGTGTGTGCACTACTGTAAGTGCAAGGAACTCTTTGCTCTCAGGGAATGAGTCCAATCTCTGGAGGATAGAGTAGTGCAATTGGAGGAGCTGAGGCAGACAGAGAGGTATACAGACAAGACTTACAGAGATATAGTAGAAACGTCCTACCTCCAGTCTGGCAGCCTCTCTGCTGCTATAGAGAAGATGTCACATGAAAGGAGAGCATCACCTTGGTGTGGCAGGAAGTAATCCTGCAGCTAGAACCTGTCCTCTGGATGATGCAATACCCTCTCACACTGAGAATGTTTCTCCAGGGCCATGCGCCCATAAGCGAAGGGTTAGGACGGCTGTTACAGCTGGCATGTAGATAGCTGGTTGGCTGGTAGATAGCTGGTTGGCTGGTGGATAGCTGGTTGCCTGGTGCGAATGTAGGGGGTGCAAATATAGAGGACCTCTCGCACCACTTAGACAAGGTTTAAGATAGTGCTGGGGAGAAGCCTGCTGTCTTGGTACATGTTGGTACCAATGACATAGGAAAATGTGGGAGGGAGGTTCTGGAAGCCAAATTTAGGCTTTTAGGTAGAAAGTTGAAATCCGGGAAAAGGTTCCAAGATGGCGGAGGAGTAGACGCCGTCAGTTGGAGCTCAGGATAGCAGAGAGGTGGACTCGGCTCCGATGGGGAGAAAGAGGAAGCAAAAATCAACACAGCCCCCGAGTTCTTCTACCCCTATCGGGGGTTCGGTACAAACCTCTATTGTTTCCTTCTGCGCTCCTCCGACGGTTACCATGGCCTCAGCGGATCCCTCGGAGGTGTCGGGAGAACTGAGCAGTGACGGGGTGGATCTTAGCCCCGTCAGTCAGCTGTTGCCACCGCAGCCCAGTGGTCGGCGAGAGGAGGTAGAGAGTGCTGGATTACCTCCGGGTCAGGAGGATGCAGCCTTGTGTGGGGGCACTTCCTCTCAGCCGCCTAGGAGCCCTGCTGTGCAGTTGGGAGGAGCAGTGGAAGTGGAGTGTTTTCCTGTCGAGGGACCCGGGAGGGTTTGAATGACCACCGAGTCGACAGGATCTCCAGCAATACGGGTGATATGCGGTTTGAAGAAACCAGCTAAGGTAACTTTAGATAGCTTATGGGAAGCTATCTCCTCGCTCCAGAATTCTCTTGCTCCAGTGGTGGGAGTATTGTCACAGGAGTTCTTACTTGTGAAAGGCCGGTGTGCGGCGGTTGAGTCAAAGTGTGTGGAGCAAGCTGATAAGGTGGCAGTGCTGGAGGCTAAAGTGGAGGAGTTACAGAATGTGGGGGAGACTTTTGCTAAGGAGCGCCTGATTTCCTTGCGACGTTTGGAATATATGGATAATATTATGCGAAGAAATACGTTGCGCTTTCTGAATTTCCCGAGATCATCGTTACTGGAACCACTGGGACTTGTCCGGAAGTACCTTATAGAGGTCCTCCTGATGCCATCGGACAATTTGCCACCTATTACTAGAGTTCAGTATCTTGTGATTTCTGGGTCTGGGGCGGAGGGGGGGGGGAATGTGGGTGCTTCTGGGCCGGACCAGTTGGAACTGACAAATTTTTTGGAGAGTTCTCTGGAAGTGGTCACTGGCAAAGCCACATTGTTAGTTTCCTTTGCCTTTGAGTCTGATCGCAATACCATGCTTAGATTATATTTCAATAGGATGTCTTTGTCTCAGTTCATGGGCTCAAAGGTAATGTTATTTCCTGATTTGTCGAGGGACACCCAAAAAAGGCGGAAGGAGTTTCTGGCTTTACGCCAGAGAGCTACCGCTTTGGGTGCCCAATTTAAATTGAGGTTTCCTTGTAAGTGTGCCTTATTGTATCAGTCTAAGCATTTTTTGTTCTTTGAACCCTTGCAACTGGTTAAATTTCTTCAGGTGAGGGAGGCGGGAGGGGGGGAGGTGGGATAATTCCTGTACTGGCTGCCATGTGTGATATCTTTGCTCAATCGATGTATATTTTTCTCTTTATTGTGATTACTTGTTTGGAACCTTATAGAGGTGTTAATATTGGGGACTAAGATGTAATGGAACTAATCTACTGATTATTGAGAGGTTGTTTATTCTGTTTTGTATTTTTTTATGTTGGTATGAGTAGTGTGTTCCTAATCTTTTTCTTTACTTGTAAAGTGGGAAATTTTGTTTAAATAAAAAAAATAAAAAAAAAGAAAGTTGAAATCCGGAACTGTTCTCAGAAATGATTCCCGTTCCACGCGTAGGACCCAAGAGGCAGGCAGAGCTCTGGAGTCTCAATGTGTGGATGAAATGATGATGCAAGAGGGTTTGGGGTTTATTTGAACATGGCAACATTCTGGGGAAGAGGGGGGGCTTTTCCAAAAGGATGGGTTCCACCTTAACTGGGATGAAACCAGGCTGCTGGCATTAACCTTTAAAAATGAGATATAGCAGCTTTTGAACTAGATAATGGAGGAAAGCTGACAGTCGCCCAAAAGCGCATAGTTCAGAATGATGTATCCTTGAAGGATACTAGCAAAACAGGGAAGTCAAGACATTCCAATAGAGAGGTTCCAATAAAGGTAAAAATAAACCAGATGCCTTTAAGTAAAAATCAGAGTTGAAAGATTCCAAATTAACCCTGTCATCAAATAGCCAGACAGTTAATGCTAGCAGAAAACAAACTTTGAAATGCCTGTATGCAAATTCTAGAAGTCCAAAAAATAAGATGGGAGAGTTAGAATATATAGCAATGAATGAAAAGTTAGCTATAATTTACACTTCAGAAACTTAGTAGAAGGAGGACAACCAATGGGACACTGTGATACCAGGCTACAAACTATCGCAATGATAGGGTAGATCGTATTGGTGGCTCTATATGTTAAAAAAGAGCATCTCTCCCCAGCAATCCAGACCAAGATCTCTGCCTGCCTTTCTGACATCGCTACCTGGATGTCTCACCGCTGCTTGAAATTGAACATGGCCAAGACTGAACTCCTTGTCTTTCCCCCCAACTCCTCCCCTCCTCTTCCCCCCTTCTCAGTCTCCGTGGACGGATCTACAATCCTTCCTGTTCCCTTGGCCCGCAATCTGGGGGTCATCTTTGACTCCTCTCTCTCCTTCTCCACACATATCCAGCTCGTAGCTAAGACCTGCCGCTTCTTCCTCTACAACATTAGCAAAATCCACCTCTTCCTCTCGGAACACACTACCAAAACCAAAACGACCTCTTCCTTCGAACCAAACTACCAAAACTACTAGTCCACTCCTTAATCTCCTCTCGCCTCGACTACTGCAACCTACTTCTTGCTGGTCTCCCCATGAGCCATCTCTTTCCCCTTCAATTTATACAAAATCATGCTGCTCGACTAATCTTCCACCAGTCTTGCCATACCCACATTACTCCTCTTCTCAAGTCACTTCACTGGCTCCCTATCCAATTCCACATCCAGTTCAAACTTCTCCTGCTGACCTATAACTGCATTCACTCTACGGCCCCTCAATACCTTTCAACTCTGATCTCTCCCTACATCCCCTCTCAGGAACTTCACTCCTCAAACAAATTACTTCTATCTAGGCCTTTCACTCGCACCGCTAACTCCCGACTTCGCTCCTTTCACCTTGCTGCACCTTACGCCTGGAACAGCCTACCTGTATCTATACGCCAAGCACCCTCCCTGGCCCTCTTCAAATCTAGATTGAAGACCCACCTCTTTACTATCGCTTTCATATCCTGACTTCTACCCTTTATCCAGACCTGACTCCAGTCAATTGTCATGACTAATTGTAAATACCATATTTTGTTTTGCCCCGAATTGACTAATGCTCTGTATTGTCTTGATTAGATTGTACATCCACACCCTACCTATTGAGTGAATCTAAAGTGACCGATACTTCTCTATATTTTTATTTGTTCTATTTTTTTGTCGGAAGTTTTTGCCATGAGAGATTACTCCCTCCCGAAGCGTAACTTCCCTTTTAATCACTTTTATGATTAGATTGTAAGCTTTGACAAGCAGGGACTGTCTCTTACAGGTATGTCTGTGCAGCACTGCGTGCGTAGCGCTATATAAATGCTGAATAGTAGTAGAATATTTCGGAGGAGAAGATTGTTGGTGTATTACCTTTCAATAGTCAATCTCGTTTCATACAATTGATCTTACATAAACATTGGCATGTACTTTCGCTCCATGAACGTTTTCAAAAGTGCTTATGTGTAGCCTACAAACGGGGGAAGAATCTTCGCGAGTGGTTAGTCCAGACGTCCCCTAAAATGATCCAGGTTTCCCCGGATCCAGTTGGTCACGTTCCATGTGGGCGGTGCGCCTACTGTTCTGGTACCCTGGTGGGTAATACCTGGACTGACCCTTTGACAAACAAAGGTGTGGACTTTTAATTTCCGAACTACCTGTGATTCATCATATGTTGTGTATTTGTTATGCTGCCCCTGCGGTCTTAGGTATGTAGGTCGTACCATTTGCCCATTTAAAGTACGTTTGATGGAGCATGCCTCACGCATTCGCACAAAGGTCTTATCGGCCCCTTTGGTCCAACATGCAATTGATTTGGGGCACTCTTTTGACCAATTAACTTGGCGGGTCATTGACTGGCTTCCCCCTTCTTCTTTGGGGGGAAACAGAACAACGCTGGATTTTCAGATTGGTTACTGTTGCCCCTAAAGTTCTTAATTTGGAATTGGACTGGCATAGCTTGCTATGACTCTCACATCGGGGGCGTTAGCATGCAGTGCTTCCGGCTCCTGCTGAATGAGCAGGTAACAGGTGATTAACAACCTAGCATCTGACGTAAAAGTACCAAAGTGGCTTCATGGAAGTTCTTGGATTATGGCGTTTCCTGAGCCAGTAAGGAGAAGTGTTGTGCCTGAAGCACGGTCTTTGTAGTATTGACCCGAAACACAGGACTGTGTCGACAAACCCTTGCTGTGAGATTTTCGCCGTGAGATCAGCTAAGTGCTGGACTTATAAAAATATTTTTTTCATTAATTAGTTGGCTTTTTCAAAGGTTTTGAATCACCAGGCTTAACTGCTCGTCTCTTATGAATGAAAGGACATGTCTGCCCCGCCAGAGTTTAAATCTTTCTCTTGGTTGGTGGAGGGACGTTTGTCCGACAAAAAAATTATTTTTTGATTCTGGGAAGTTTCTCTTGATGGGAGTTCTACCTTTCGCCTGGACAGAATGAACAGACAGATGATGAAATATTAACAGAAATTAGGGAAGTTAGCAAAGTTTACAACACAGTAATAATGAGAGATTTCAATTACCCCAGTATTGACTGGGTCAATGTCACATCAGGACATGTTAAGGAGATAAAGTTTCCAGATGAAGCAAATGCTTCTTGGAACAGCTGGTTCAAGAACCAACATGTGGGGATGTTATTTTAGATCTAGTCCTCAGTGGAACGAAGGGTCTAGTGAGAGAGGTAACTGTTTTGGGGTCGCTTGGCAATAACACATTTGATTTAATAAATGAAGGGAGAATAGCAAGGAAATTGACTGCACTAGCATTTACCTTTCAGAAAGGAGACTATAATAAAACAAGGTAAATGGCTAAGAAAAAACTAAAAGGAGCAACTGCAAAGGTTAAGAATTTACATCAGGCCTGGGCGTTATTTAAAATACTATCTTGGAAGCACAAACCAGATGTATTTCATGTTTTAAAAAAGGTGGCAGGAAGGCTAAACGACAGCCAGCATTGCTTAAAGGTGAGATCAGAGAGGCTGTTAAAGCTATGAGAGAATCTTTCAGAAAATCAAAAAAAGAGCCAAACGACGAAAATAATAAAAAGCATAACTACTGGCAAGTTAAATGCAAGGCACTGAGATAAGGCAAGCAAAGAAAAGATTTGAAAAGAAGCTTGCCATGAAAGCAAACATGCATAATAAAACTTTCTTAAGTATATTCCATAGCAAAACACCTGTGAGGGAGTCAGCTGGACCATTAGATGATAGAGGGTAAAAGCTGCACAGAGAGAGGATAAGTCCATAGCGGAGAGATTAAATGAATTTTTTGCTTCAGTCTTTACTGAAGATGATGTGGGAAACTTACCCATGCCAGAAATTATATTTAAAGGTGATGTATCGGAGGAATTAAAACAAATCTCGATAAATGAGGAAGATGTAATATAGCCAATTGATAAACTACAGAACAATAAATCACCTGGACCAGATGACATACATCCAGGGTGCTGAAAGAACTAAAGTATGAGATTGTAGAAATACTATTAGTAATATGTGATCTATCATTAAAATCATCTGTGGTACCCAAAGATTGGAGAGTGACCAATGTAATGTTAATTTTTAAAAAGCTCTGGTGATTCGTGAAACTTTAGACCGGTGAGTCTGATATCAGTACTGAGCAAAATGGTAGAAACCATTATAAAAAAAACAAAATTACTAAACATGTAGATAGTCATGGTTGCATGGCAGAAAGCCAACATGGATTTAGCCAAGGAAAGTCTTGCCTCACCAATATCTCATATTTTTTTGAAGGTGTGAATTAACAGATAGATAAAGGTGAAATGGTTGATACAATATATCTCGATTTTCAGAAAGCCTTTGACAAAGTCTCTCATGAGAGACTCTTGGGGAAATTAAAAAGCCATGGAATAGGAGGCAATATACTACTGTGGATAAGGAACTGGTTGAACAGAAAATAAAGTAGGGCTCAATGGCCAATTTTCTCAATAGAGAAAGATGAATAGTAGAGTACCACAGGGATCTGTGCTGGACCTGCTGCTTTTTAACATATTTATAAATGACCTGGAAATTGGAATAATGTGTGAAGTGATCAAATTTGTAAATGACACAAAATATTCAAAGTTATTAAAACACAAGAGGACTGAAAAATTATAAGTGGACCTTGATAAATTGGGAGACTGGGCGTCTAAATGGAAGATGACATTTAATGTGGACAAGTGTAAAGTTATACAATTAGGGAAGAACAACTTAAACTACAGTTACATGATGCAAGTTTCCAGAATAGGCACCATCACCCAAGAAAACATAGTTACTCACCTGTAACAGGTGTTCTCCGGGGACATCAGGAATCAGTCCTCACATATGGGTGATGTCACATCGACAGAGCCCGTGCAGATTCACTCCCCAGCTTTCAAAGAAAGCCTTTGGGAGTTAGTCCACGCGTGCGTGATCACCTTCCTGCCCAAGGGTGCCATCTTACCTCAGTATGACAACATAGCTCAATCAAGCATAAAAAGGGAAAATAACTCCACGGGGAGTAGGGAGGATTTTAAGGACAGATTCCTGCTGTCCCCAGAAAACACCTGTTACGGGTGAGTAGCTACGCTTTCTCTGGGAACAAACAGGAAGTCAGTCCTCACATATGGGACTCCCAAGCTACAGACTACCGAAAAAACCTGTAGGAGCCACAGATGACAAAAGAAGTGAACCGTGCAGGGCAGCTAGGATTGCTGCAAGGCCTGAAGTCCAGAGACGCAGCTCTAACATTGACCATGGAATCATCTCACCGGTAGCCTGGATACAACAGGCCAGAGGGAAGGAGTTGAACTATTCCCCCAAAGAGGTGACGAAGTACTGCCTGCCCAAAGGTACTTTTGCGCCGTGAGCTTTCCTCAAGAAGTAGTGCACTGTGAAGGTATGGACCGAAAACTAGGAGGCGGCATGGCAAATGTCCAGTAGAGGGACCAAGTGCAGGTAGGCTACCAAGGCGTGCACATTATGCATGGTAACGTGATGCTCCAGGGAGAGTCCAGCCTGCTAAGAGGTGAAGGAAATGCAGTCTGCCACCCAGGAGGATGGTACGTTTTGAGACCGCGACACCGAGCCTGTTGGCATCATAGAGACAAACAGCTGCAACGAACAGCGATGGGGCTGTCTCCTCTGTAGGCAGACGTACAGAGCTCTCTTGCAATTCAGGGTGTGTAGTGAGGCCTCTGCTCGGGAGGCGTGAGGGTCTGGGAAAGACTACCTCCTGGTTCATGTGAAAAGTGGACACCACCTTAGAGAGGAATTTTGGGTGTGTCCAGAGAATGACACTGTTTTTGTACAACCTGGTATAGGGGGCATGGACACCAATGCCTGCAGCTCACTAACTCTCCTGGCTGAAGTAAGTGCTACCAGGAACACCATTTTCCATGACGAGTACTTGAAATGGCACATTGCTAGAGGTTCAAAAGGGGGTGCCATCAGCTTTCCAAGAACAACGTCCAGGTCCCACGCCACCAGTGGCAGGCATATGGGGGGCCGCAAGAGGATAAGCCCTCTCATGAAACATTCCACCAGAGGGTGCACAGAGACGGGCTTGCCATCGACAAGATGATGCGCCGTTAGGGTGCTGAGGTGCACCCTGACAGAATTGGACTTCAGACCAGTCAGAGAGAGGTGCAGAAGATATTGCAGAATATCCTGCATTGAGCAAGAGAAAGTTCAACAGAAAGGCACAACTCCACGCAAACAGACAAAACCAGTACAAAACGTGGAGTACTTAGAAGGATGTATTTTTATTGAAATTCATATGCCACTGGCCCGACACAGGCCGTGTTTCGCTGCCTTCATCAGGGGCTTGTAGTGGACTTAGAAACTAAAAACATATAAATTAAAACAATTACATAAAATCATTAAACATAATAACCTTAGGAAGATACCATAGAAAGGCTACATATAAATAGAGACAAATAATAATCAATAATTAGTAATCTTACAATCAGCATAAGAAATCAGACCGTATATAGATAAATAAATAACCAGTTATAAATTATATATAAAAAGATAAAAAGTAAAATTAATTAATAGTTAACAGTTAAAAATGAAGAACTAATAAGAACATCAAACAAACATTAGAGATAAAAAACATACCTGCTTATATCCTTTAAACTATTTGTATGTCACTACACCTTTTATGAAAGAGGAGGAAAACATGTATGAATCAAAATACAAATTAAAACCAATTATAAATATAATAAAAAAAACAAACGCACATAAAAAAGGGGTGTGTGTATCAGTGGAATCTAAGGGACACCAAGGAAAAAGGCACAAGACACAGGCCGTGTTTCGCTGCCTTCATCAGGGGCTTGTAGTGGACTTAGAAACTGCTTATATCCTTGAAACTATTTGTATGTCACTACACCTGTATAGTACACTTTTCAACGCGTGTGATAAGGAACCAAATCCTATTCACTATGCAGCAGATTGAAAAGTCGCTATGAATTCACTCTAAAAGTTCTGGCATGTACAATGCAGTCAACTTTCAGGCAGATGTTGTAGTAACTCTTCTGTGCCTGGATACACACAACCTTCACCGGTTCTCTGGTTTTCCACCAACACCTCCCGTACCTCCCTTACCCGTATATAATTTATAACCGGTTATTTATTTATCTATATACGGTCTGATTTCTCATGCTGATTGATTGTAAGATTACTAATTACTGATTATTATTTGTCTCTATTTATATGTAGCCTTTCTTTGGTATCTTCCTAAGGTTATTATGTTTAATGATTTTATGTAATTGTTTTAATTTATATGTTTTTAGTTTCTAAGTCCACTACAAGCCCCTGATGAAGGCAGAGAAACACGGCCTGTGTTGGGCCAGTGGCATATGAATTTCAATAAAAATACATCCTAAGTACTCCACGTTTTGTACTGGTTTTGAGCAAGAGAAAGGGCTGAAATTCCTGTCTGAGCACCAGAAGGAGAATCTATGCCAATTTAAGTTATACGTGCACCGTGTGGAATCCTTGCATGATGCCAATAGAACGACCTCCATCTCTTTTGAGAGGCAGAGGTGCACTATGGCTAGCGATTCAGCATCCACGCCATCAGGGTGAGGGACTGGAGGGTGGGATGGAGAAGAGTCCTGTCCTCCTGTGAGAGCAAGTCCAGGTCCTGGCCCAGAGGTATCGGGACCACTCGGGATAGCTGAACCTTGAGCAAAATCTTGGGAACCAGGGGGATAGATGGATACACATACAATAGGCTCCTGGACCAAAGCAGGAGAAAAGCATCTGCCATCACTTGGTTCAAGGCTGGCCTCCGTGAGCATTAGGGTGGACAGCAGGACTGGTGAAGAGGTCCAACATCAGGGTACTTCAACATTAGAAGATGGAGTTGGCCACTGCTGGGTTGAGGTGCCACTCATGAGGCTGAAGAACTCTGCTGAGCAGATCTGCAAGCAGATTTTCCTGGTCCAGCAGGTAGACCGTACAGAGGGTCATGCCATTCTCCGTGGCGAAGTTCTACAGGTGAAAAGCCTCCCAACAGAGGAGGTAAGATCCTGTTCCTCCCTGTTTATTGATGTAAAGCATCGCTACTTGGCTGTCCATCTGTATGCGTACAACCTGAACCACCAGGTGGACCTGAAACATCCGAAGGGCATTAGTCACAGCTCTGAGTTCCAGAAGGTTGATCTGAAGGGCACTCTCCTCCTGAGTTCAGGCACTCTGCAACCTTAGACTGTCGCAGTGGGCTCCCCTGCCGAGCTTGGGAGGAGTCCACGGTGAGGACATGCCGTGTAGGTGGGGTCTGGAACGGTAAGCCGGTCATGAGTTTCGGTCAGCTCCACCACCAGGCAAGAAAGGCCACCAGGGCCAGGTGATTCGGGTTTGATCATCTAGTCAGCCTGTGGCTTGAGCCCACTGAGAGTTGAGGGTCCACTCGGCCTGGCACATCTGGAGACGTGACTGTGGGGTTGCATGAATGGTCAAGGCCATGTGCCCCAACAGGCGCAGCAATAGCCAGGTTGATGCCGATGAATGACTCTGCACCTCCTCTGCTAGGGACACCAGACACTGTCTGGTCCAGAGGGAGGAAGGCTCTGTCCTGGATTGAGTTCAGAAGGGCTCCTATGAACCCCAGGTGCTGAGTGTGGAGTAGATATGGCTTTGGAAGTTGATCATGAACCTCAACGTCTGCAGCACCCTGATGGTGCTGGCTTTTATGAGCCAGTTATCCAGACAGGAGAAGACAAAGACTCCCAGCAAGCAGAGGTGAGCAGCAACGACCGCCAGGCACTTGGTGAACACACTGGGGGCTGAGAAGATGCCATAGGGGAGCATCCTGTATTGGCAGTGACAGCCACCAATGATGAAGCAAAGGTACTGACTGTGCGGGGGTGGATCAGGATGTGGGTATAGGCATCTTTGAGATCCAAAGAGCATAGTCAATCTCCCTGGAGGAAGTAGGGCAGAAATGTTCCAAGGGATAGCATCTTGAACTTCTCTTTGATCAGAAAGCGGTTTGGGTCCCACAGATCCAGAATGGGCTAAGAGCTGCCTATCTTTTTTGGGATGAGAAAGTACCAGGAGTAGAACCCCGTGTCCCAAAGGGGCTGAGATACTAGCTCTACCACCCGATCCTCAAGTAGAGACTCTAGTTCCTTCTGCAGGAGCTCCTTGTGTATGGAGGTCATGGGTAGTTCCCCTGGAAAGAAGGGAGGAAGCATCTGGTTGAAGTGCAGAAGGTACCCCTCCCGCACTACCTGCAAAACCCAGGCAGTGGTGATAATGCCCAGCAGATCAGACATCCTCCCATGTGCCTTGGGTCCTGACCATCTGGAGGAGGACAGCCTATGCCCAGGGAATCAACCCCTCCACCCAGGCTGCAGCTGGAAAACTGTTTGGGGCTTGGGGACTTCATGCTTATGGGGATCATGCCCCTGGCCCTTGGCCTGCTGCTGACCTTACTGAGAAGCCTGATAGGCCGGAAACTGGGGGTATTTCCTGTAAGCTTTCTTTCCCTTCGGATGCAAGGGTTTTTTCTCTGAAGCCTTCTGATAGGAAAGGTCGGCCGTCTTCCTAGACAGCCTAGTCCTGGTCATGAGCTCTGACTCCAATTCGGCTGCCTTGTCGGTTTTCTGTAGAGGTTCTCTCCTCAGCAGGGGATATCAGCCAATTTGTCCTGTATCCACTGCTCCAAGTCAGAGGACTGTAGCCAAGTCAGGAGGTGGGCACTAATGCCCACTGCAACCATACGAGCCAAAGCCGAAGGCTGCTTGAGTTTTGAATTTGGAGGATTCCTTGACTGAGGAAATGAGGGTCCAAAAGCACTCGAGAGATTCACATGCCAGCCCAGCTGAGAACCCAGCAAGCTCCTACACCGGGTCCTTCAAATATATGCCCATCTACAACTAGTAAGCCTGGATGTGGGCAGTAAGCACCGAGCCCTGGTAGCATCTTCTGCCACACCCGTCCATGGTGTGGGCCTCCCTACCAGGGGGCACCGAGGAGTGCATCTTCTGACTTTTTATCCAACACATGGCCAACACCATGGAGTTGTAAGGCAGCTGTGTTTTCTGAAAACTGGGACTCTTGCCAATTCGATACTGGGAATCGAGTCACCGGCTGATTATGGGCACCGTTATCGGGCTCTCCCACATCCGGAACCACAAGCGCTTCAGGATGGGGGGAATCAGCACTGTCAGTGCCTCCTTTGGAGGGGCCTCATACTGGAGAATCTCTAAGTCCTTGGCATGAGGCTCATCCTCTGGTTCCGCCACGAAGGTCAGGGCCTTTGACATTCCGCGGACAAAGTCGAGGAACATGAGGTCCTAGGGTGAGGATCTCCGGCGCTCCTGCGGGGAAGGTGGATCGGAGGGCACATCCTGATGCAGCATGGTGTCGAGAGACTCATCCTCGGTCTCCCAACCTGACTCTGAGCAGGAGGAGACCTCGAGTCCCGGGTGGTCATTAAGTCGATGAGTGACGGTGCTGGAGGGGAGCGTGGTGCCCGAAGCTCAGGCTCAGAGGTACTTAGTGGCGAGTCGTGTCTCAAGTGGGAGCCAACCGACATGGCTTCGAATGGGTGAAATGCTCCGGCATAAGCTGAAAGTCCTCCAAGGAGGTCCTCACAGTAAAGGGTCCCATGGCTGGCGCCGATAACCCAAAGACTCCGGGTGGCAGGCCCCGCTGCGCCTTAAGGAAGGCAGCCAGGCTGCATTCCAAGGCCGCCATCCTAGCTTCAGTACCAGTAGGCTCTGCAGCGACTGGTTCGAGTCTCACAGACATGGAGTCCCGGAACCGGGTCCCTCAAAGGAGAATCACCAATGATGATCGTGCCGGGGAACAGAGTCCAATCCCCCGCCATGGTAGGAGTCTCCTCCCATTGGGGTAGCTTTGAGGGCCACTCCCAGCCATCACACTCAGCATCGGGTCGAGAGCTCCGATCCTGAGTATCTGAGGACTTACCTCTGGCCTCCGGGATCAGATTTTGACCTGGACCATGTCTTGAGCATGTTGGGGAGGTCCTCGGAGGATGATCCCCAGTCCAAAGCTCTGCAACCTCAGGGCTCTGATTGAGCACACCCGCACGATACCGGGTTGTCAGACGCAGTCCCTGAGGGCAGCTATTCGATACTCAATGCCAGCTCCGCACCCGAGGCCTTCAGCCAAACAGCTCCTTCCGGCTCTTGGCTGATATCTGCAGGAAGAGGAGGAAAGAAGAGTTGTTGTGGTCCACACACTTAGGCACAAGATACAGCAACTGTGGCAGTCTGTGATGAAGATGATGCAGAAGCATTTGCCACATTGCTTAAATTCACTGACTGAAGACATAGTGGAGAAAACAGCACCCGTGAGATCAAACTCACACATCTCGGTCAGGAAAGGCTCAAGAAAAATACCCGTACCCCACAAGAAGAAAAAGAAAAGAAAAGAAAAGAGACCAGAGAAAAACACGGCGAGGGCAGACTTGGGCAGCAAGAAAGTGATCAGGAACCAACTGGCAAAAAACCCCCAAAACAAAACAAACCTCCCCCCAAAAACACTAAGTAGAAGGTTTGAAAAAATTGACTTTTACCGGGAACAACAGATAGGACATCTGCAGGGCTCCACAGAAAACAGACTGATGTAAGATGGCACCCTGGGGCAGGAAGGTGACAGCACATGCACGGTCTAACTCCCAAAGGCTTGCACTGAATGCTGGGGAAGGAATTCCCTTGGGCGCTATCGGTGTCGATGTCACCCATATATGAGGACTGATTCCTGCTTGTTCCCGGAGAAAAGAATTTAGGCGTCATTGTGGATAACATGTTAAAATCCTCTGCCAAGTGTGTAGCGGTGGACAAGAAAGCAAATAGAACGCTAGGAATCATGAAGAATAAAATGAAGGATATTCATATGCCTCTGTATCGCTCCATGGTGCGACCACACTTTGAATATTGTGTGCAATTCTGGTCATCATATCTTAAAAAGGATATAGCAGAATTAGAAAAGGTACAGAGAAAAGTGACAAAAATGTTAAAGGGGATGGAAGGATCTCTCTATGAGGAAAAGCTTCGACCTGTAAGAGACAGCTGAGGGGAGATATGATAGAGATCTATAAAATAATAAATGGAGTATAACAGGTAAATGTAGACCAGTTGTTTTCTTCTTCAAAATGTAGAAAGACCAGGGGACACACAATGAAGCTACAATGTAGCACATTTAAAGACTAATTGGAGAAAATATTTTTTGCACTTAACACATAATCAAACTCTGGAATTTATTACCAAAGGTTGTAGTAAAAGCTGTTAGTACATATAGCTGGGTTTAAAAAAAGGTTTGGACAAGTTCCTCGAGAAAAGTCCATAAACTATTATAAAGGACCAGGGAAATCCACTGCTTACCAACTGGACAAGCAGCACAGAATCTGTATACCTTTCAGGAACCTGATAGGTACTATTGGAAAGAGGATACTAGGCTTGATGGACCCTTAGTCTAACCTAGAATGGCATATCTTATGTCCTTGGAAATTAAACTGGAGATGATAACGCTGGAGACCAACTGGGAGACCATCATACTTTTATGAAGGAACTGTAGAGTCCAAGCTGGTAGCATTGGAAGGCTTCATAGTTATTTATTTATTAGCATTTAGTTCACACCTTTCCAATGGTAGTTCAAGGCAAGTTACATCCAGGTATCTTTATCTTTATCTTTATTAAAAATTTGATATACCGCTTGGGCAATAGCATTAAGCGGTGTACAATTAAAAACAATTTGCACCTCAAACCAGGAAAAGAACGCCAAAGGTAGACAGGAAAGCCAGTAGGGGAAAGAAATAGATAGCACACAGAAGTCTTACAATCTAAGTTTGCAAAAGAGGCATTGGAGGGTTAAGTGACTTACCCAAGGTCACAAGAAGCCCTAGTGGGAATCAAACCCAGATCTTATGGGTAAAGCAAAGTTACTCACCTTTAGTAGATGCTCTCGAGAACAGTCCTCACATATGGATGACGTCACCGATGGAGCCTGCGCAGGAACACTCCCAGCTTCCAAAGGAAGCTTCTGGGAGGTCAACCACACATGCGTGCCCATCTTCCTGTCCGAAGGAGCCATCTTACCTCAGTTGACGTCATAGCTTAATCAAGCCAAAAAGAGAACAACTCCACGAGGAGGAGGGAGGATATCAAGGACTGATTTCTGCTGTTGCTGGAGAACACTTGTTACAGGTGAGTAAATATGTTTTCTCTGGGACCAAGCAGGAAGTCAGTCTTCATATATAGGACTTCCCAGCTACAGATTACTGAAAAAAATCTGTAAACAGCCCAATGAGGCAACCAGAAAAAAGAACCAAGAACAGCAGCATGAGCAATCTCTGAAAGGTTCTGAGAGTCAGTGTCGAGCATGGAAATCAACAGCAGATAGACTCTATGACAGCCTGACGGACAGAAGGACTGATGGAAAGGAGTTGCCTTATTTTCAAACAGGTGCCAGAGTATGGCTTGGTGGAAGTTGTTGTCACGTCAGGAATCCTCAGACAGTAAAGGGCTGTGAAGGTGTGGAAGGAAGACCACGTAGCAGCCCTACAGATCTCCACCATGGAGACGGAACGCAAGTTGGCTACCGAAGCAGCCATACTTTGGATGTTGTGAGCTGTGACACAGCTTTCCAAACTCAGACCAGCTTGAGCATAAACAAAGGAGATGCAGTTCACAACCCAAAGCAAAAGGGTATGCTTCGAGACTGTCACACCCAGCCTATTGTGGTCAAAAGAGACAAAGAGCTGGGAGGAACGGCAGTGAGCTTTCATACGTTCGAGGTAGAACGCCATCACTCTGTTAGAATCCAATGTGTGTAGAGCAGCCTCAGGCCTGTTGGTGTGAGGTCTGGGCAGTACCACTGACTGATTAAGGTGAAATGGAGAAACCACCTTAGGAAGAAACTTAGGGTGAGAGTCTGGTGGGCCACTGTATTCTGATGATACCTCATGTACGGAGGATGCACCACTAGTGCCTAGAGTTCACCGACTCTGCATGCAGAGGTGACCACTTCAAAAAAAAATGACCTTCCATGTGAGATATTTCAGCAAATAAGAGATGAGTGACTCAAAAGGCACAGAAAGAAGCTGCCTGAGCACCATGTTAAGGTCCCACACCATAGGCAGGGGCTTAATCAGAGGCCGAGAGAGTAAGAGGTCTCTCATAAAGCAATTTACAAAGGCGATGCACAGAAACGGGCTTACTATCTACCTCACAATGGTAGGCCACCACTGATCAGAGATGCACTCTCACAGAGTTTGAATTGAGGCCCAGGTTGAACAGATGGGGTGGTTAAGTGAGCAAAAACGCCATCGAATAAGAAAAGGGGTTTAGTGCCTTGACTGCTCACCACAGAGAGAATCTGTGCCATTTAAAAGCATAGGAATGCTATATGGAGTCCTTGTGAGATGCCAGGACAACGTTCTCCACATTGGCTGGAACTATGCGCTCATCATCCATGCTGTGAGAGTTAGGGAGTGGATGATGGGATGAAGAAGAGATCCCCTGTCCTGGGATATTAGATCTGGATCAGAACATAGTCAGATTGGTGGCCAAGACAGACTGAGGAGAAGAAGGAACCAGGGCTGTCTGAGCCAGTGTGGGGCAATGAGGATCATGGTAGCCTTGTCCTCCTGGAGCTTGAAGAGGGTCCTAGCCACCACAGAAGTTGGTGGATAGGCATAAAATAGTACCTCATCCCAATCCAGCAGAAAAGAATCGGAAGCCATCCAACTGCTGCATGGAACCCTCGAGCAAAACTGCGGCACCTGGACATTGTCCAGTGACGCAAAGAAGTCTATGCCCAGGGTGACACACATCTGGAAGATGCAGCTAAACAACTCGACTGTTGAGGGTCCACTCATGCGGCTGGAGGTCTCAGCTGAGTTGATCCGCCAAGACTTTCAGCTCCCCTGGCAGATACACTGCTCGGAGATACATGCTGTGCAAAATGGTGAACTTCTAGAAATGCACCGTCTCCCAGATGAGAAGGTATGAGCCCGTGCCCCCCTGCTTGTTGATGTAGAACATCACTACCTGGTTGTCAATCTGGATGAGGACAAAATGGTGGACGAGCTGCTCTCAAAAATACCTGAGCGCACTGGAGATGGCACGGAGCTTCAGGAAGTTGATCTGGTGGAACCGTTCCCCAACCGTGCAGAGACCCTGCATTTGGAGACCATCGAGATGTGTTGCCCAATCCATCTTGAAGACATCTGAAGTCAGAACCCATCAATGAAGAAGGGCTTGGAAGGGAATTCTTTTGGTGCAAATTTTGAGGTTTTAGCCACAAAGAGAGGGACTGCTTGAGTGGCTGAACAACCACCACCTACAGGCAACCTGTAACATGGTGCCATAGCATACATAAATTCCAATGTGCTTGCCTCATCTGTAGCTGGGCAAGCGGAGCGATATGAACCGTGGAGGCAATGTGGCCGAGAATGCACAGTATACCCGTGGCTGTGGTGAATGGACAGGTCTGCAATTCCTTGGCTAGGTGGATGAACCATAGGGCTCGATTCTCGGGTAGGTAGGCCCAGGCCATGGTAGTATCTAGGAAGGCCCCAATGAACTCGAGGCGCTGAGTGGGCTGCAGATGAGACGTCGGGAAGTTGATGACAAAACCTAGATGCACGAGCAGCAGAACAGTAATCCTTACGGAGCGCCGGACCAAATTTGGCGTTTGACTCCTGATCAAACAGTCGTCCAGGTAGGGGAAGATGAAAATTCCCAGCATCCGAAGGAAAGCAGTGAACACCTCCAGGCACTTTGTGAAGACCCTAGGGGTGGAAGAGACACCTTAGTATAGTACCCGGTACTGATAGTGCTTTCCCCTGAGCCTGAAGCGGAGATACTGCTGGTGGAGAGGGTGAATGGGGATGGGAGTATAAGCATCTTTGAGATCCAAGAAGCACAGTTAGTCTTCCTGTTGGAGATAAGGCAACAATGTTCCCAGGGAGATCATCTTGAATTTTGCTCGCAAGAGGAATCTGTTGAGGTCCTGAAGATTCAATATGGGCAGGAAGCCTCCCATCTTTCTGGAAACCGGAAAGTAACTTGAGTAGAAACCCTTTCCAACCCGAGGAGGCGGGACCAGCTCGATGGCCAAGTCAACCAAGGGAAGCTGGACCTCCACCTGGAGGAGTTCTCGGTGGGACGGATAAAAGGGGTACTCCCCTGGGAAAAAAGGGTGAGAAGCTTATCGAAGTGTAACAGATAGCCCTCCCAAACTATTCTGAGGGCCCAGGAGTCTGCTGTTACCGTTGGCCACCAGTGGGCAAAATGGATCAATCTGCCTCCCACCTGAGGTGGAACAGTGGTTGGAATAGGAAGAGACGCCATGCTCCTTAAGAAGGGGCTCAGAGGAGTGGGTCTTAGTACTCTTGATTCTCCGATTGGCAGACTCCACGATCATAGAGTTGTGCCTGGGCTCTTGTGAACTCGATACATGGAGTCCAGCCGTCTACTCACCAGAGGCACAGTGAGGGGAATCTCCCACATGTGAAAGAGCAGCCACTCAAGGATCCTGTGAACAGGAACCATAATAGCCTCCTTGGGGGAGAGGGGAAGGATATCAAAGGATCTCCAACTCTTCCGCTCATAAATTGGAGAGGGATCTGAGGGGATGTCTTGATGGCGCTCGGGCACCAGGTATTCCTCCTCAGTTTTTCAACCATCCGAATCAGAATCCATGAAGAAATTGAAATGCCAACGTGTTTCTTCATGGCGTCGACTGTGAAGGGACGATGGAGTCAGAGGCTCTGGATGGTCTGACCCAAAGGCACTTAGGTGGGAACCCTGGGGCACAGAGAGGGACTTCAATTGCCAGTCCAAGCCTTCTCCCTGACTGGGGAGAGTGTGGAGCTCCAGGATGGGCTGCACCCCAACAAAGAAGCACCTACTATGGATGAGGCTGTCCTCTGCACCAAGGAACACGAGGGTATCTGGTCTTGGGCTGCCCTCGGCAATCAAGCTGTGCTCGAGGGCCTGCATGAGCTCAGCTAGGTGCACGGGATCCGAAGACAGAGGAACTGGGGCAGCAACAGCGGACTGCGGTGCCGGTACTCTTGTCGGAGATTCCACAATGGTGACCAGATTGGAAGTCACCCAATGGCCCTCCTGGCCCTTGGAGGCAACACCTCCCGCTGGGGCAGCTTAGGAGTCACTCCAGGCTTTCGCCTTCAGAGTCTTGCCAAGTAGGACTGTGATACCAGAAATTTTAGGGAACATAAAAAAAATGATGGATAAGTTCCATATGGATTTGTGACAAACAAAATGTAAGAAATTTAAGGTGGATTATTCTAAAGGATTTGTCTATCTATGCATGTCCTGAGGGCATCCAGCAGTCCGTGGGGGACTCTAGGTCGGGCGGCTCGAGATGGGTCGGTGACCCACACTGGATCTCTGAGGCCAAAATCTGCCCAGAGCCAGAGGCACTCACCCGAGAAGATCTCGCACCGAAGGATCGGGATAGAGATCGAGACCAATGCCGAGGATCCTTACGAGGCTTCTGGCTCTCGGGGGTCACTGTGGCGGCCCGGGGACTCCTTGAGGCCTACGATCGAGGTGCTTGCCGGTGGGGCTGGGCACCAGCATTTGCTGGGCAGCGAGAAATGCAGAGACACTACACTCCAGGGCCAACATCTGGGCCTCCCACTCGGGAGTGGGGTCCTGCGACAGACGCCGGGGTGAGCGGGTCAGAGAGGGGGTCCTCACCGGGACGACCCTCAGGAGACCAGGCACCTTTACCGGAGGCCTCCGTATTGGTTCGAGGTACCTTACTGGGCTGCTCCCTCTCTGACTCCAGAGGCTGTCGAGGGGAGATGAGAGACCGGGCGTGTGACCTCTCACGCTTGTCTGGCGCCCCCGACAGAGTCCTCACGGCCTTCTTCTTCTGCTCACACTCGGGTGACCCTTTGTCAGAGTGCCGCCGGGCCTGGGGAGGAGCCTTGGGAGACTCAGAGGCTGTGGGGCCGAAGAGCGAGAGGCTACCAGGGATACCGGGGCTGTCTTACAGAAGAGATCATCCAGCTTCTGCTTACGACTCTGGATGACATTGGAGGACATCTTCTTACAGAGGGAGCATAGCTCCGGTTCATGGTCGGCTCCTAGACACCTGAGACAACTGTCCTGGGTGTCCGTGAACGACATGTTTTTTGAACACCAATCACATTTCTTAAAATTGGAGGCCAATGGGGGAAAAAGGACCCTGCGAGGTCAAAGATCCTTGATGCGGCCAGCAGTTAAAAAGGGCGTTAAAGCACCGTAGAACACAAAAAAGGCAAAAAGGGAAGAACCCCAAGACCAAGGCCAAAGCAGAGGTGCTCGAGAGGTGGGAAGAGGACCGGCGAAGATCAGATAGCAAAAGCTGGTTGGAAAAAGAGAAACTTTTTCCAGAGACGAGATGCATGTACAAAGGGCTCCGCAGAAAAAAGGAGACCGAGTAAGATGACACCTTTGGATGGGAAGGGGACCACGCATGTGTGCTGCCATTCCCAAAGGCTTTCTTTGAAAGCTGGGGAAATGCTCTGTGCGGGCTCTTTCGGTGCCAACATCACCCATATGTGAGGACTGACTTCCTGCTTGATCCTGGAGAACTATTTTTTCATAGACAGACATCTAGAGTGGCTCATATGCATATGTAACAGTATACGAAGTGCTATAGTCTCACAGTTTTATAAGCATAAGATCTGATAGTAAACAAATAATCAAATCAAGAAAACGAGACTATATATATTTTTAAGAGGTAGACTGCAGCTAATTCACAGGAGACTCAACCTGGGACCTTGCAACTGCATGTTTACAAGTCAGTTGCCTGCTAAAGTGTAGTTACTCACCTGTAACAGGTGTTTTCTGGGAACAGCAGGAATCAGTCCTCAGTAGTTGTCCTGGCCCGGGAGGTAGACTGCTCTCAGAAGCATGCCATTGCACACTGCAAAGCAGAGGAAGGCTACAGCCTCCTGTCAGAGGGAGTATGAGACTGTGCTCCCCCTCCTTATTTATATAGAATATTGCGACCTGGCTGTCCGTCTGGACCAGCACAGGTCTGTTCTGCAAGAGGGCGTGGAGTGCATGGAGGGAGTGGAGTCCATATAGGGTGAGGGGTACCGCCTGGAGTTCCAGGAGGTAGATCTGTAACGGAGACACCTCCTTGGACCAGCAACCCTGAGCGCGGTGAACTCCACAGCCTTGGAGAGAGGCATCTGTAGTCAGAGTACTCTGCAGTGGGGGCGCCTGGAAGGGCATTCCAGCCTTAAGGAGGCCCAGGTTCTGCCACCAGTGAAGGGATCTTGCCAGCTGGCGGGAGACCCTGACTCTACCTCTGTCCTGGGGTCAGCCCATGGCCTGTGTCCACTAAGAATACAGGCACCACTGGGCTGACCGTATGTGCAGGCGGGCCAGGGGTGTGATATGGACCATGGAGGCCATGTGTCCCAGCAGTCGGAGAAGAAAGCAAGCCGGCACCGTTTTGCAGCGCTGGACCTCCACTGCCAGCTGTTTGATGTATTCTACCCTGTCCTGAGGGAGGAGGCTCTGGCTCGCACTGTGTCCAGCTAAGCACCGATGAATTCTAGGTCTTGCACCTGAAAGAGATGTGATTTGGGGTAGCTGATGATGAACCCCAGGTGCTGCAGGAGGAGGATAGTACATTCTGTGCCCTGATTGGCCTCTGCAGCTGTGCCGCCTCTGATGAGCCAGTGTCCAAGTAGGGGTAGACAAATACCCCTTGTAGGCACAGATTGTCAGCTATCACTGCTAGGCACTTTGTGAACACTCTTGGCGAGGAGGCCAGACCGAAGAGAAGTACCCTGTATTGGTAGTGGCCTCCCCCTACCATGAATCTCAGGTATTGCCGGTGAGATGGGTGGACCAGGATGTGCGTGTAGGTATCCTTTAGGTCCAAGAAGCAAAGCCAGTCTCCCTGGTGGAGGTAGGGCAGTAGTGCTTCAAGGGAGAGCATTTTGAACTTCTCCCTCCCAGGAATTTGTTCAGGTCTCGGAGGTCCAGGATGGGCCTGAGACCCCCGGTTCTTTTGGGGACAAGAGTAAAAGCCCTTGCCCCAGAGGTGCTGGGAAACAGGCTCTACTGCCCTGTCCCTTAGTAGACCTGCTAGCTCTGAGAGCAAGAGGGCCTGGCAAAGGAGGGGTCACACTGGCTCTCCTGGAAAATGCCCCGGAGATGGCAGCTGGAAGCGGAGCTGGTAACCTTCCTTCACTACCCGGAACACCCACAGGTTCAAGGTGACCTTGGGCCACGTGGGCAAAGAGTGTCAAGTGACCACCTGTGGGCTGGTAAGGGTCTCCCAGGGAGAGGGAGGCCCCTGTCCTGGGAGTCAAAAGCTCACACTATGCTGAGCTGGAGCTGGTGTCTGCGGCTTGGGGGCCTTTGACTTCCTGGGTCCATGTCCCTGGCCTTTGGGCTGGGGTCCCTAGTGCTGCTGGCTTGGGATGGCTTGGTAGTGGTGACTCGGATGGAAAGGGCCCTTCTTCCTCGAGAAAGTTGGCCTTTTCCCCGAGGTTTTCTTACAGGGAAGAGTAGAAGTCTTCTTTGAGAGCCTCTCAGGTTGAGGTGGTTACCAGGCAATCTCGGTTGCCTTGTCAGCCATAGGTTTCCCAAATAAATTCTCCCCATTGCAGGGGACATCCAGAAGCTTTTCCTAGACCTATTGCTTGAGGTCTGAGGTCTGCAGCAAAGCCTGACACTGAGCACCGAAGCCTGCGGCTGATGCCCAGACTGCAGCCTCAAACCCATCGTAGACGGCCTGGGACAGGAATTTGAAGCAGTCCCGGATGGTGGCCACCAAGGTCTGAAACCATTGCAGGAGTTCCCCGGTGAGCCCTGCTGAGAAGCCAGCGAGCTCCTGAATGAGGCCCTTGAGATACATCCCTATGTAGAGCTTATAGGTTTGTATTTGGCAGCCCAGTATGGACCCCTGGAAACACTTATGCCGTAGGATGTTGAGAGCTCTTGCTTCTGAAGTCTTCTGGCTCTTGAGCTTTTGCATGGAGAACTCCACCACCATGGAATTGTGGGGAAGCTGGGCCTTCTGGAAGCCTGGACTCCTCTTGACGTTATAGTGTCGAGGTGACGGCTGAACACAGGCACCGAGGCTGGGGTCTCCCACATCCGTAGGAGCAGCTGTTCGAGGATGGGTTGCACTGGCACCAATAGAGCCTCCTTTGGCAGGGATATTTCGGTGTCTAGAAGTCTCGGGGGAGGCCTCGACATCGATCTCCCAGTCTGATTCCAAGGGCGTTGAGGAGCCAGAGGCTCAGAGCTCCCGGGCTTCGAGGCCTGCTTTGGGGAACTGGGTCTTGGGTCAGACTCCCAGAAACTAGCTGGGGAGGACTGGACACTCAAGGATCAGGACCAGGATCTCGACCTCAATCGGTGCCGAGGGCTAGCCCGAGGCCGATAGCACTCAGGGCCCGGATCAATGCCCAGGGACACCACCGCAGTCGGGGGCCCATTTGTTGGGGCAGATGATGCGTACGAACCTGACATCATCGCCTGCTGAATGGTCAGGATGACAGAGATACTCTGTTCCAGGACTGCTATTCTGGCCTCGATGCCAGAAGGCTCTGCAGCTTTCGGCACGGGCACCGAGGGTGCTGGCGCCGGCACTCTGGCGGGTGCGTCAATGAGGCCCGTGGCCTCGGGAAGCCTCGCGCGATCACCATTGGCTGAGGACTCCTTCCTAGAGACCTTAAGGGGCCAGGCAACCTTGATGGGCTTCGAGGATTTTTTCTTGCCAGGATTCAGCGTCTTTCTGGAGGAGCTGCTGCCGTGGGACTCCAATGACGCCTGGGCCTCACGGGAGATGCTCAGCTTTGGACTCGGTGTCAGTGAAGCCGGGGCTGAGCCAGATCGCGGGAACATCATCTCCTACAACTCTGACCTTTTTTTGTTGGTTTGCGGAGTCATGGCCTGACAGAGGTTGCAGAAGATGCTGTCATGGTCCAGGCTGAGGCAGTGCAAGCAGCAGTCATGAATGTCTGTGACAGACATAATTTGACTGCAACGATCACACTTTTTAAAGCCACTGGGAGACATGGTGGATCACACCTGGATGGGGTCGACGACTTCCGGGCGAAAAAGGGCACGAACGCCCATCGAGGCAAGCCCTGATGAAAAAAAAGAAAGGGAGTCGAGAACAGCGCCGGGGAAGGCGCCGGCTCGAGGTGGGAAGAGGAACTGGTATGCAAACTGGGAAAAACTCATCTAAGAAGATAATTTTTAAGGAATTTGTCTAAGGAAACAGGACATGCATCCATTGGGCTCTGTTGAAAAAAGGAGACCGAGCAAGATGGCTCCCTTGGGCAGGAAGGGGACCACGCATGCGTGGTAGTATTCCCATAGGCTTTCTTTGAAAGCTGGGGAAATGCTCCACGTGGGCTCTGCATCAACATCACCCATATGTAAGGGCTGACTTCCTGCTTGTTGCTGAAGAAAAATATATACATGTATTTGAAAATTACACATGTATTTGCCTGTCTTGACCCTAGCTTCACCTCACCAGCAACTATTTACCTGGCTGTATTCTTAGATAAATGTGATTTGAAGGCCAGTTTTCATATCAATTATAACTGCACAGGTGTATCTTTCAGCACTAAATCAGGAAATAGTGATTCTCCCAATTATTTTATTATACTTAAAAACTAGAGGTAAAAGAATACAATCAGGCCATATAACAATATATTAGCTATTTAAAAAAGTAACCACACACTGGATAACTGTCAAAGGTTAAAGAATGTGATGTCAAAAAAACCTCCATTAACTCACTTAAAGGAGAGATCTTGTATGTGTTTACATAGTTATTTTTAACTGTTTCCAAGTAGCAGGAACAGAATTGCAAAAGGCCATCTTAACTGCCATACCTGGGTAGGAAACGCATCATTAGATCACCATTTCCTGTAGCTGCAGCACCACCACAAGTGCTATCGGCATAGGCTCCTGCTCCAGCTATTGGTGAATCTCCTACACGACTGACAGGTGTTAGGGGGAGGGAGGGGAATATAATAAAACACTTAATGATTTCAGCCAAACTCTTATCAATACAGTGTACCATCTCAACCAGTGATGTATCAAGGGTGGAGAGGTGGGTGCAGTCGAGAGCGGGTGCACCTCTGCTGGGACCACACTTTACAGGCAGCACAGCAAAGTTACCTTAAAGATGGATGGATTGCTGCGCTTCTTCCAATCCAGGCCCGTATGGCTCTTCTCTCCCAGACTTACATGAGACTTTAGCCCGGGAGAGAAGAGCCACATGAGCCTGGATTGGGGGCAGCATGGCAAGTCACCAGCCTTTAAAGTTAGTTCGCCACGCTGACTTCAAAGTGTGGACCCAGCAGGAGGGGTTAGTAATGCATCGCACTAAACAATGGCATGCCGTGGGGAGGAGGGGGAGGGGGCAGGTGCCTGCCTTGGGTACCAAGGGAGCTAAGAATGCCACTGATCTCAACAGAACCTTAGTTAACATCACCTGATAAACTATTTAGGTTCTGCATAAGCAAGCTTCCTGATTTTTATACACACAGAGAAGACGTGTGTGTATGTTCGAGAAGAGGGAGGAACAGGGGGAAGAACAACGAAGGGGGCAGGGATCAAACTACAGTTTACTTCATGCTCTCCAGAGAAAATGAATCTCAAACTCTGAAGCAATTTTTCTGGGATAGGTCTCTAAAAAAAATGTATTCAGTAAACAAATGAATCACCTTCCCAGAAATTAAAAAAATGTATAAACTATGGCTGCCCTTATTTCTCTGGGGATTCAGAAAAATTATTCAAAAGCAACCTATTAACATCATAAAATAACGATGCAAAATAGATTCACTTACAAGTATAACTTTGCAAATCTATTATTGTATATAACCAATCCAAAAAGATATTTTTTTCATATATGTAAATAGAGAAATTAGAACAACCACCCTGGTATTTTGTGTGTGGCACCATTGGTAGACGTTCCAGCAGCAATGTTTCCAGCCTTATCAATTACAATCATGCCTACAAATTTGAAACAAAAAATTAATAGAAGACACATACAAGTTACATTTTGACCACTTCAGCGAGAAAACAGTTGCAGAAAGTCTCTTTACCAATTGTGTCATGATTGTGAATATTTACGATTTGCTGCGTAATATCCTGCTTTCCTTTATTTATTCTTTTTGCTGGTCTGTATGGTCCACAGAATTTGGAAGCATCTGGTATCACGTTCTGCAATTAATATGCAATTTTATTTACTTAAAAGTTTTTACATACCATCTTTATAAACAGAGTTATTTAAAATGGTTTACAATAACAGACATCAAGGGAAGGAGCAGTACAGTAAAAGGAATACAAAGACATACTTATTGTAATACCTAAGAAAGGGGAAAAGATCAAATCCTACTAAAAACAAAAATATCAACCCATTTAATATCTCAAAAAAAGGAGGATTATCCATTCTTCCTTAACCCTTGTATCTATAGTCAGAAATAAATATAAACCCTAATCCCCATGACAGTATCAACCATGCATTGGAAAGATCAATGTTTTCAACCTCTTCTTAATTCATTAAGCTTCCTTTCTCTCTTAAGTAAGCTGACAGCGCATATTCCATTGTTCCGGTCCAGACACACTGAAGGATTTTGACCCCCATATTACCTCATGGATGTGTGTTACCTCAGGTATCTCCAAGTAATTCCACTATAAGGGAAAAAGCAATCTCCCTTGGTTATACCTACAAAGTCTATCTGCAAATACTGACGTCTAACTTAATCACTTTAAAAACCAGCACTAACAGCTTAAACTGACATCTTTGTTCAATGGGGAACTGGTGCAATTTTTCCAACAATGGACGTGCACTCATTCTTATCCCCTAAAAGAAACCTTGCTATTGTATTTTGCATCACCTGTAATTTTTTTTAACCATTTGCTTTTTAATCCTGGAATATTACAAGATGCTCAAGGATCCACGTTGAATGATGCTGAGAAGATAAAGAAAAGGTGGAAAAAATATAAAGAGTCATTATACCATTAAGATTAAGTGGACCAACAGCCGTTTTAACCTGTACCTTATGATCAGGAACCATTGGTGATGAAAGAAAAAGTCAAAGCAGCATTGAAAGCCTTATCAAAGAACAAAGCACCAGACATTGATGGCATTCCGATTGAAGTATTGTAGCAATCTGATGCAGCTGTTACCATACTTACAAAGCTCTGTCAGGAAATTTGGAAGACATCATGGCCAACTGAATGAAAAAGAACTGTGTTTATATCAATACTAAAGAAAGAAGATCCATCTGACAAGAAGTCATCGCACAACTGCTCTGATCCCACATGCCAGCAAGATTCTAATCAAAATTATTCAGCAGGAACTACAACCATACCTGGAACGAGAACTGCCTGAAGTGCAACCAGGGTTCAGGAAAGGGCGAGGAACAAGAGACATCACGGATATGTGATTGATCCTTGAAAAGACACAAGAATACCAAAAGGATATCTGTGTGTTTTATTAATACAGCAAGGCTTTTGAGTGTGTAAACCATGAGAAACTCTGGGCCACATTAAGCAGATTGGGTATACCAGAACACCTGAGAGTTCTCTAGCACAACCTCTACATTGATTAAGAAGCAACAGTTTGAACAGAACAAAGAGAAAAAGAATGGTTTAAAATCAGCAAAGGATCCAAGAAGGCGATTCGCAGAGGCAGACATTACTGACGTTGTTTCCTTATGCCGCGTCGGAGGAACGTTTGGTGGGGGTGAGGTTCCCAGAGGTCCCTCCCAGCCTCCTCCGACTTACCCGCTGTTGGACCTTTGGATCAGTATCTCCGTCAGCAACATCCGTCGCAGTCGGGGGTGTATAGCCCGGCTGAGAGGACATTGGAGCCGATGAGCTCAACGTCCCCTTCAGGCAGTGACCTTACACCCCCGGAAGTGAAGAGGCCTCCCAAACAGGCATGTGCTGGGGCCCGTTCGGTGAATGAGGAAGTGGAGGTACCTTACATAGGTGAGCCTCCTGTCCTGCTGGGACTATAGTCGAGCGTCATTTCGAGTGGAGAAGTGCCCTCGCGATCATCTTTAGCCCCGGAGACATTGGGAGTGCAGCGGTCGGCGTCTGAAGCAACGGGAGTTGCTTCTTCACCAGGTTCAGCCCCGGAGATGGTACTCGTTACAGTAAAGCCGAAGCCCTTTGCTTTCGAATTGCAGAGACCAGCACAGTTCACTTTGGAAACCATATGGTCAGCAATCAAGCAGCTTGGTGAGGCTATTATTCCTCAAGTTCAAACCTTGCAAACTCAGGTACTACAGACTGAGAGGAACTGTTTGGTGAACTCTGAATCTACTGAATCTCTTAAACTAACTGTGACAGAGTCTTCTGCTCGAGTTGAGCGTGTGGATTCTCAGGTTGAGGCATTGATGAAGGACTTTGGTAACATGAGGAATCGGATGGATGCTCTTGATAATCATTCACGATTGACTAATATACACATAATTAATTTTCCTAAGGTTGTTGGTACTTCTGCTAAAGAAATGTTCAAGTTTTATTTGTCAGAAGTTTTGGGGTCTCTCCTGAGCTTTGTCCACTGCTGGTTAAGATATATTATATTCCTACTGGTAAAAAAGCTCCCTCAGATATTAAACTACCTGGTTTACCAGTCGTAGATGTTTTGAATGTTACCTCTATGTTAGAGTCTTCAGACACGGATATCTCTACCCCGGCTACTTGTTTGGCAACTTTTGCCTTAGCGTCAGATAGGGAATGGCTTCTAAAAATGTTTTTTTAAAAAGAGAAATGTTATTTTCAAGGGCTGCTTGATACGAATGTTTCCTGATTTAGCTAGGGAAACACAAAGACGCAAGAAAGAATTTTTAATCCTGCGTCTAAGAGTTTTCCAGTTGGGTGAGCTCTTCTTTTTGAAATATCCTTGTAAGTGTCTTGTAAAACTAGAGAGTAATTCCTATATTTTTCTTTTTCCTTCTCAGTTAATTTCCTTTTTGAATGCCCGTGGTGGGACTGTCGCCTGTTCTACACCGATTTAATAATGCTGGTTGATTTGTCTCTGCATATTTTCTATGAGAGTTCACTGTAGTTTATATTTCCTATTTTCTTTGGATCTCCTTTTTTGAGTGCTAGAGCGAGAGTTTCAGGTTATTTGTTTCCTCTGAATTTATTGTTATATGGTTTGTATTCCCTGATATCTTGATTTCCTGTGCAAGTGATTGTATCCTTGTAATATTATGTATACTCTATAAATATAAAATAAAATTTAAAAAATCAGCAAAGGTGTATGGCAAGGCTGCATACTTTCCCCCTATGTGCTTAATTTATATGGAGAACAAATCATCAGAGAAGCAGGACCATATGAAAACAACCAAGGTGTGAAGATTGGTGGAAGACTCATCAACAACCTCCACTATGCTGATGATACCATATTACTGGCTGAAAGTGAAGACGATATGAATCATTTGCTTCCCAAGATCAAGGAAAATAGTCTTAAAATGGGCCCGCACCTTAATGTAAAGAAGAGAAAGATCCTGACAACTGGCAAAATCAATAGGTTCATCGTGACGGAGAAGAAATTGAAATAGTAGTCAACTTTAACCTATTTGGATCAACTATCAATAAAGAATAAAGAAACGACAAGCAGTCAATAAATCAGACAATGCATTGCTCTTAGCAAAATAGCTATGAAGGACTTAGACAAGATTCCCAAGAGCAGAGATGTCTTTCTGCATATAAAGGTTTGACTTGTTCAAGCCATGGTATTTTCATTGATGTCATATGGATACGAAAGTTGGACAGTAAAAAAGATAAACAGGAAGAAAATTGATGCCTTTGAACAATGGGACTATGAGCATCTGCACAGATATAGACTTTAATCCTATAATTTCATACTACTGCCCCCAAAAGTTGAAGATATATATTAAATAGCACTGGAGACTTTAGAATACTGAAAGACTAAAATTCAGAACCAAAAGCGCAGTTACTCACCTGTAACAGGTGTTCTCCAGGGACAGCAGGGATCAGTCCTCACATATGGGTGACATTGGCGCCGACGAAGCCCTCGTGTGGAGCAAATGCCCAGCTTTCAAAGAAAGCCTTTGGGTTTGCATCACGCATGCGCGGTCCCCTTCCCACCCAAGGGTGCCATCTTGCTCAGTCAAATGACATAGCTAAAAAGACAAAAAAAAGAACAAAACATAATAATAGGACTGCAAGGGGAGGAGGGGGGGTCGTGAGGACTGATTCCTGCTGTTCCTGGAGAACACCTGTTACAGGTGAGCAACTAATCTTCTCCAGGAACAAGCAGGAAGTCAGTCCTCACATATGGGACTCCCTAGCTATAGGCTACCGAGAACCCATAGCTGAAAAATGTGTCCCTCTAGAAGAGCCACAGCAGCTGTAATAGGAATTCCATTGAGAACGCAACACACCCCGGTAGCCTGACACCAAAGGGTAGGAGCTGCCTAAACCTCAAATAGGTTATGGAGTACCACCTGGCCGAAAACACTGTCCCGTCGGGACTCCCTGTCCAAGCAGTAATGGGCTGCAAAAGTCTGGCCTAAAGACCAGGTGGCGACCCATCAGATATCTGCCAGCGGAACAGAGCAGAACTTAGCCACTGATGCGGCCTTAGCCCTGTCACGGTGGTCCATGACTTGACCCTGCAACGGGAGGTCGGACGCCCTGTATGCCCAGGCGATGCAGTCTGCCACCCAGATGGACAATGTGCGCTTGGAGACAGGTAGACCCAGCTTACTGGAGTCATAAGAGACGAAGAGCTGAGCAGCCCTTCGATGTCCCCGCGTACGCTCCAGGTAGAAGGCCAACGCCCTTTTACAATCCAGGGTATGCAGGAACGCCTCTGCCCGACTGGCATGAGGCCTGGGAAAGAAGGTTTGAAGAACCACCTCTTGATTGAGGTGGAACAAAGAGACCACTTTCGGAAGGAACTTGGGGTGGGTGCGAAAGACCACCCTGTTCCTATAAAACCGTGTGTACGGTCTATCAGAAATGAGAGCTTGTAGTTCACTCACACGTCTGGCAGATGTGAGTGCCACCAGGAAGAGCACCTTCCAGGAGAGGAAGCACAGATGGCACTTGGACATCGGCTCAAAAGGTGGGCGAGTAAGCTTATTCAAGACCACATTCAACTCCCACTCAGTTGCCAGAGGACGAACTGGGGGTTTCAGTAGAAGTAGACCTCTGAGGAATCTGGACACCAAGGGGTGAGCTGAAAGAGGTTGTCCCTCCACTGGAGAGTAGTGTGCTGATAAAGCACTCAGGTGGACCCTGACAGAGTTAGACTTGAGGCCTAACTCTGAGAGGTGAAGTAAGTACTGCAACACCACTGGTACAAGGCAAGAAAGCACAGTTACTTACCTGTAACAGGTGATCTCTGGGAACAGCAGGAATTAGTCCTCACATATGGGTAAGTCGGAACCGACGGAGCCCGCGCGGGAAAGCTCCCCAGCTTTTCAGATGAAAAGCTTTTGGGGCTTCCCACAGCGCATGCGCGCTGCCTTCCCGCCTTCCTTACCAGCTCTCTTCAGTTCGAGTTTATAGCTGAGACAATAGAGAGAGGAAAGGAAGGTAGATAGATAGAAGATACAACTCCTAGGGGAGGTGGGTGGGTTGTGAGGACTAATTCCTGCTGTTCCCAGAGATCACCTGTTACAGGTAAGTAACTGTGCTATCTCCAGGAACAAGCAGGAATAAGTCCTCACATATGGGGACTCCCTAGCTAAGATGCCTGGGAGATCCCCCTCCAAGGGTAAACCATCTTCGTATGGATCTCAGGCATCCATTCAGGGAAGGTGGGCAGGAGTTGCTTAAGTATGGAACAGGTGTTTGAGGACAGCCTGACCAAACAAGGCATCCCGGCGGGAGTCCTTGTCCAAACAGTAATGGGCTGTGAAGGTATGAACCGAGGCCCAAGTGGCTGCTCGACAGATCTGATCTATGGATACAGAGTGAAGATGAGCCATAGAAGTAGCCATGGCTCTCACATTGTGAGCTGTGACATGGCCTTCCAGAGAAATGTTCTTACTCTGGTAAGCAAAAGAAATACACTGAGCAATCCAATTGGAAAGTGTACGTTTGGAGACTGGAAGTCCCAAATGAGAAGGATCAAAAGCCACAAAAAGTTGGGAAGACTTTCGATGTGGCTGAGTCCTGTTGAGGTAAAAGGCGAGAGCTCTTTTACAGTCAAGAGTATGAAGGTTCCTCTCTGCACTGGATGCATGAGGAGCCGGGAAAAAAACAGGTAGATATACCTCTTGATTAAGATGAAAAGGCGAGACCACTTTGGGCATAAAGTGGGGATTCGTCCTAAGGACCACCTTATCATGATGAAATCTGGTATAAGGTGGATTAGCCACCAAAGCCTGCAGTTCACTGATGCGGCGAGCCGAAGTGACTGCAATAAGGAAAAGAACCTTCCAGGAAAGAAATTTCAAGGAGGTAGAGTCCAAAGGCTCAAAAGGTGGTTTCATAAGCTGACCTAGAACTAGGTTCAAATCCCATGCTACCGGCAGAGGTCGGATGGGAGGTTTAGTTAGGGTCAGGCCTCTCATGAACCTTGCAACGAGAGGATGAGAGGAGACAGGTTGTCCATTTATAGGTTTTAAGGATGCTGCAATAGCACTTAAATGGACTCGTACTGAATTCGTCTTGAGGCCTGCATTGGAAAGATGCAGGAGATAGTCTAGTAGAGAATTCAAAGGAAGTGCCAGAGGGTCAAGACCCTGTTGAGCACACCAAATGGAAAAACGTTTCCATTTGAAAGCATAGGAACGCCTGGTAGAGGGTTTCCTAGAGGCATGAAGGATATCTTTCACTGGCTGAGAAAGATTAAACTCATGAAGGCTTAAGCCTTCAGTAACCAAGCTCGGAGATGTAGGGACTTGGGGTTTGGGTGCCACAAAGTCCCTTTCTCCTGAGATAGAAGGTCTGGCGCAGCTCCCAGGTCCAGGGAGGAGCCCTGGGAGAGCTGTAGAAGTAGAGGGAACCACACTTGGCGTGGCCAGCGTGGAACTATAAGGATCATCGACCCGTGATCCCTCTGAAGTTTGAACAGAGTCTTGGGAATCAAAGGAATGGGTGGAAAAGCATACAGGAATTCCTGACCCCAATGCAGGAGAAAGGTGTCGTTGGCCTGAGCTCCCTGACACGGAGTCCTGGAACAGAACCGGGGAAGTTTGGCATTCCACGGACTTGCAAAGAGGTCTATGTCCGGGGTCCCCCATTCCTGGAAGATTCTGTGTATCTGGTCCATATGCAGGGACCACTCGTGTGGAAGCAGAACTCGACTGAGTCTGTCTGCCCGAGAGTTTTGAACTCCTGGAAGATACACTGCCAGAAGATGAATTTGATGCTCTCTGGCGAAAGCCCATAATCTGAGAGCTTCGTTGCAAAGCGACAGAGAGCCCGTCCCTCCTTGCTTGTTGACATAGAACATGGCCACCTGATTGTCTGTCTGAACTAGGACAGTCAGGTTGGCAAGGAGGGTATGGAAGACTGTGAGGGCAAGGAAGATTGCTCGCAGTTCCAGAAGGTTGATATGAAGGGTGGTCTCTTGGGGAGACCAGGTTCCCTGAGTGGAGAGATGTTGAAGATGAGCTCCCCACCCTGTTTGGGAGGCATCTGTTGTGAGGGTTGCTTGGGGCAACGAAGGTTGGAAGGGGGTCCCCAACAACAGATTTTTGGAGGATGTCCACCACTGGAGAGACCAAAACAGACGTTTTGAGGTGAGTACCTGGTCTGACAGCAGTCCCGATGCTTGAGACCACTGGGTGGCCAATGTCCATTGAGCTGCTCTCATATGGAGACGAGCATAGGGCACCACATGAACCGTGGAGGCCATGTGGCCCAGAAGTTGCAGCATTTCTCTGGCTGACAAGTGACTTCTGGACTGAGCCTGGGAGGCCAAGCTTATTAGCTGTTGGCCTCGGACCAGAGGAAGGTAGGCCCTTGCAGTGGTGGAATCCAGATAAGCCCCTATGAATTCCAGGGACTGAGTAGGGATGAGTTGGGACTTGGGAATGTTTACCACAAGTCCCAGATATTGAAGAATACGCCTTGTGCGGTCCAAGGAAATCTGGACTTCTGACTGAGATGGAGCTCGGATGAGCCAGTCGTCCAGATATGGGAACACGAAGATTCCCATGCCTCTTAGAAATGCGGCTACGACTGCCATGCATTTTGTGAATACTCTTGGAGCAGAGGCGAGACCGAAGGGAAGTACTCTGTATTGGAAATGTTTTCCCTGGAACAGAAATCGAAGATATTTTCTGTGGGATGGATGGATGAGTATATGAGTGTACGCATCCTTGAGATCTAGAGAACAAAGCCAATCCTGACTCTGAAGGTATGGAAGGAGAATTCCCAGAGAGAGCATTTTGAATTTCTCCTTGAATAGAAACTTGTTCAATTCTCTCAGATCTAGGATAGGTCTGAAGCCCCCTGTCTTCTTTGTTATGAGAAAATAAGGGGAGTAGAACCCTAACCCCTGTTGAGGAAGAGGAACCTCCTCTATTGCCCCTTGGGCAAGGAGAGAGGAGACTTCCTGACCCAACAGGGTCAGAAGAGATGGGGGAGAACTGAATTGCCTCACCATGGTATGGGGAGGAAGGCTGGAGAAATGAAGTTTGTAGCCCTCTCTAATGATAGAGAGGGTCCATTGCTCTGATGTTATTTGCTCCCATCTGGGAGCAAAGTGAGCTAACCTTCCCGGTATGGTGAGAGGCTCTGGTTGTTCCAGAGCCAGAAATGGTAAGTTCTCTAGGGGCAAGTCAAAACCCCTGAGGGGGTTGAGCCTGCTGGGGTGTAGCAGACACTGCAGACTTTGACTTTACTTGCTTAGATTGCTGACGTTTAGCAGCAAAGCGAGGCTGAGAAGATTGTTGGCCAGTATTTGTGGAAAATCTGGCCTTCTTGTAGTACGGCCTTTTAAAAGGTTTCTTTTTGGCAGGAGTAGAAGTAGACTTAGAAAGTCTATCTAGAGTGGCATTTTCTGCGTCCATTTGAGCAGCTTTTAATTTGCCAGTCCTCACCAAATAAGTTCTCTCCTGTACAGGGCAGATTCCTTAAGCCATCCATGACCCAGGGTTCTAGGTCAGAAGCCTGGAGCCAAGCAAGACGTCGGGCTGCAATAGCGATTCCCGAAGCCCTGCCAGCAACCTCAAAGGAATCAAAGGCTGCCCTGTTGGAAAACTTGGAGACCTCTGAAAGTTGTGTCACCAGAGTAGTGAAGTCCTCCTTTTTATCCTCAGGGATAAAGGGGGCTAAATGCCGTACCTTTAGGGCAAGTTCTCTGAGAAACATGCCCATATAAAGGCTGTAAGAATTGATCCTGGCTATAAGCATACTAGCCTGAAAGATCTTTCTACCAAAAGAGTCGAGGGTCTTACATTCTCGCCCTGGAGGGGTAGAGGAATGCCTTTTAGGACTCTTTATCTTCTTCATAGCAGACTTCACCACAATGGAGTGGTGAAGCAGCTGAGTCTTTTGAAACCCAGGAGAAGGAGGGACCCGGTACATGGTGTCCAACCTACGGGAATGAGGAGACAGGGTTAGAGGAGTCTCCCACAAATCCATCAAGTGTTCTTGAAGGATTTCATGGATAGGCAGAGTAACTGCCTCTTTAGGAGGTTTAGAGTATCCTAAAATATCCAATTTTTTTGATCTGGGTTCCTTTTCAGCAGATGTAGCAATAGAAAGTGCTTTAGCTACATCAACAATGAAATCCTGAAAGGATAAATCCTCTGGAGGAGACATCCTCCTCTTTAGAGAAGAGGGCTCCTCAGGAAGATCAAACTCAGCAGAGTCATCAGAGGAATTGAACTCATCAGAAGAATCTGAGTATTCTCTCTGTGCTTGCAATGCACGATACGCGTACCGATCGATATCGACATCGGGCGTATCGGGCATGGGATTGGTATCGGGCAAAAGCCTGAATCCAGCAAGCGGAACCGATCGACGCTTGGAAGTCGATGGTCTCGGTTCCGGTGTGGATACCGGAACCGGGGTCGGTACCGATGGAATCGGTACCGAGGGCGTCGCAGCCTTAATGAAAGCCAAAACAGCCTGCTGCATGGTCTGGACAGTATTGCCCATGGACGCCACTGCTGCCTGGATGTCGGTACCGGTATCGACCGGTACCCCAGAGCAGTCTAACAGGTGATCAGTCGAGGCCGTGCCATCGATGTCAACCTGTAACCCCATAGGTGATGCTTTGGAGGCCGGAGCCTCCCGCCGGGGTTTTTTGGTCTGGGCAGAATCCTCGAACTCAAGATTGAGAGCCTCTCGATCTTTTGAAAGAGATTTGCTTTTAGAGGATTTGCCCACAGAAAGTTTGGTTACCTGAGATCCATCCGGAGAGGAAGACCTGGATGACTGTGATGCTGGATTATCTGAAGCAAACAGCACATGGAACTTGTTGGCCCGGTTCTGCATACCACGTTTAGACATCTGGGAGCAGAATGGGCAGTCCGGTATGGAGTGGTCAGGTCCTAAACATTTAAGACACCATTCATGGGTGTCTGTGAGAGAAATAACAGAATTGCACTTGGTACACTTTTTAAAACCAGGAGCTGGTTTCTCCATGAGGAGAATTTGTGTAGGCCTGAAGGCCTAACAAAAGTTACCAAGCTGTGCTGAGAAAATAAAAAAAGATTTTTTTTTTTTTTTAAAGAAAGAAAGAGAGACCGGCAGTACCGGTTTTGGTATGGGGAAGGCAGGTACGCGGTCAAAAGAAACAAATTAAAATAACAATTTCTTCAGCGGTGACAGGAACACGACCTGCTGGCTCCGCGGAAAAAGAGAAACTGAAGAGAGCTGGTAAGGAAGGCGGGAAGGCAGCGCGCATGCGCTGTGGGAAGCCCCAAAAGCTTTTCATCTGAAAAGCTGGGGAGCTTTCCCGCGCGGGCTCCGTCGGTTCCGACTTACCCATATGTGAGGACTTATTCCTGCTTGTTCCTGGAGATAAAGGGTTTTTGTTGTGCTGGGTACACCACACCTCAAACCTATGCCACTTGAAGGCATAGGATTTCCTAGTGGACTGCCTCCTTGAGGCCAGTAACACTTCTTCTACGTTCCTAGGTAGGAGGAGGAGCTAGCACTATCCTTTCAGCAGCCATGCCATCAAGTTGAGGAACCTGAGGTTGGGGTGCAAGAGAGAGCCCTGTTCCTGAGACAGGAGGTTGGGCTGCATCCCCAGCGGGACTGGGGCTTCCACTGCCAGCTGAAGGAGAAGCAGAAACCAAGGCTGCCTTGGCCATCTGGGGGCTACCAGAATGATCGAGGCCTTGTCCCGAAGGATTTTGAACAGAGTTCGGGCCACCAGAGGCGTGGGAGGAAACGCATACAGGAGGCCCTCTGACCAGGAGATCAGAAAAGCATCTGCAGCCATCCTCCGAGGATGTGGCTGTCTGGAGCAAAACTTGGGCAACTGGTGATTCTGCAGTCTGGCAAAGAGATCTATGGACGGATGCCCCCAGCGGTGGAAAACTTGCTGGGCCACTTCTGGATTCAGTTGACATTCGTGAGGTTGGAGAATCCTGCTTAGCTTGTCTGCTAGGAAGTTCTCCTGACCAGGCAGGTAAACTGTTTTGAGAGACATACCCTGCCTGATTGCAAAGGAGCAGAGGTCCAGTGTCTCCTGACATAGAATGCGAGACCCTGTGCCTCCCTGCTTGTTCACGTAGAACATTGCTACCTGGTTGTCTGTCGGCACCAAGACAGACTGATGTGCAAGAACATGACGGAAGGTTTGAAGAGCAAGGCAAATCGCCCACAGCTCTAAGAGGTTGATTTGGTGTGTAGTCTCCCGAGGAGACCACAGCCCCTGAGTGCATGATCCCTGGCAATGGGCTCCCCAGCCCAGCAAAGAGGCATCTGTCGTTAGCACTCTTGTGTGCGAGGGAATCTGAAGAGGTTCTCCCTTGAGCAGGTTTGGTGGCTGAAGCCACCACTGCAACAACTTCACCAGTTGTTTGGACACTGTTATCCTGTCTCGGAGGCTGCCAATGGCTTGTGTCCATTGATCTCTGAGGCACAACTGAGCTGTTCTCATGTGGAGATGGGCATTTGGGGTCACATGTACCGTGGAGGCCATGTGGCCCAGGAGGCGTAGGAAGTGTCTCGCTGAGATCTGCGACTTGCGTTTGACCTGGTATATTGGCGCCAGCAGCCTCTGTGCCCTGTCTTCCGGCAGGTAAGCTCTCGCCCAAAGGGTGTCTAGTCTTGCTCCTATGAACTCTAAGTTTTGAGTGGGGAGCAAAGTAGACTGCGTGGTTTATGACAAAGCCTAGACATTGCAGCAGGTTGATGGTGTGAGAAGTAGCCTGTTGGGCCTCCTGAGGCGACTGGCCCCTGATGAGCCAGTCGTCCAGGTAAGGGAAGACAAAAATCCCTTGGTTTCTGAGGAAGGCCGCCACCACGGCCAGGCATTTGGTAAACACTCTGGGAGCAGAGACTAGGCCAAAGGGGAGTACTTTGTACTGAAAATGGTTTCCTCCCACTACAAATCTCAGATATTGTCTGTGGTCTGGATGTATGAGGATGTGCGTATAGACATCCTTCAGGTCTAAGGAGCATAGCCAATCTCCCTGGTGGAGGTAAGGCAGAAATATTCCAAGGAAAAGCATCTTGAACTTTTCCCTCACCAGGAACTTGTTTAAGTTTCGCAGGTCGAGGATAGGCCTTAGGCCTCCAGTTCTCTTTGGTATCAGAAAATACCTGGAGTAGAAGCCCTTTCACTGCAGGTGGTGGGGCACTGGTTCCACCGCCTGATACTCTAGAAGACCTGCTAACTCCTGCAAGAGGAGGTCCCTGTGAAGAGGAGGTCTGAGAGGCTCTCCTGGAAAAAAGGAGGGAGGTACCTGGCTGAAGTGAAGCAAATAGCCCCTTCGGACTATTTGCAGGACCCAGGTATCCGTGGTGATAGCTGGCCACCTGTGGGCGTACAGGGTCAGCCTTCCTCCTGTGCAAGGCCTGACCACTGGTGGGAGAGAGACTATGCTTTGGGAGTCAAAAACCCCCTCCTGGCTGGGTCAGAGCCAGGGCCTGGGGCTTGAGGGTCTTCTGCTTACGTGGGCCATGCCCCTGTCGGGTAGCTGGGGTGGCCTGGTAAGTGGGGTAGTTGCGGTAAGCAGCACCCTTCCTCGGGAAAAAGGACTTTTTACCCGAGCCCTTCTTCTTAGAAGAAGCAGAAGTCTTCTTGGAGAGCCTTGTCCGGGTCAAGTACTCGGACTCGATCTCCGCAGCCTTCTCAGTCACGGGTTTGCTAAAGAGGTTGTCACCTCGGCAAGGGATAGCGACCAACTTGTCCTGAACCCAGGACTCCAGATCCGACATTAGCCAGGCCTGGCGGCGTGCACCGATGCCAGCCGCGTCTACTCGGGCCGAAGCCTTGAAGCTGTCATAGGCTGCTCGAGACAAACTTCGAGCACTCCCGAATCCCGGTAAAAAAGGCCTTGAAGCGCTGCAAAAGTGCCTCGGAGTGGCCAGCTGAGAACCCAGCAATCTCTTTTGCCAGGTCCCTCAAGTACATGCCAATGTACAGCTGGTAAGTCTGGACCCGGCATGACAGCATCGAGCCCTGGAAGAACTTTCTGCCGAGGGCGTCCAGGTTCCAGGCCTACCGGCCAGGAGGCACCGAGGAGTGTGTTTTTTGGCTCTTGAGCCTGTGCATGGCCGATTCAATAACCATGGAGTTGTGCAGCAGCTGTGCCTTTTGGAACCCAGAGCTCTTGCGGACTCGATAGATGGAATCGACCCGCTTGCTGAGAACCGGCATCGAGGCTGGCGACTTCCACATGCGGAGCATCAGTCATTCCAGCATCGGAGGAACCAGAACAGTAAGGGCTTCCCGAGGGGGAAAGTCATACTGGAGGGCTTTGAGCTCCTTGGCTCGAGGCTCCTCCTCGGCGTCCGCTGGGAATGCCAAAGTTTTGGCCATGTCCCTGACAAAGTCCGAGAACCGGGTATCCTCTGGAGGGGACCTTCTTTGAGGCTCGGAACCCAGTGAGTCCGATGGGACATACCGGATCCGATGGGTGTCTGAGGACTCCTCATCTTCCGTCTCCCATGCCGACTCTTTCGAGGTGGAATCGAGCCGCTCCGGCCATGAGGGCTTCGGTCCTGACTGCCCCGACGCCGAGGGCACCGGCATCGATGGCCTCGGTGCCGAACAGGAGGTCAAGGGAGACCTCGGCCGAGGATCAACTCGAATCCGAAGAGTCTCTAGGATCAGCTCGGCCTCCAGGTTCGACTTGGACGTCGAGGTCCCAGTGGTGGGGCAGATGGACCGATGAAACCTGCCATCAGCACCCGCTGCTTCTCCATGCAGGCAGACATGCTGCGCTCCACGGCCGCCATCCTGAGACTGAACTCAGAAGACTCCGCAGCCTCCGGCTTGGGTCCCGACGCCTTTGGGCCTGATGCCGGTTCTCCCGGAGGACAGTCTTCTAGGACAACAGCAGTTACCTTCCTCGGCGTCTCCGGCTCCATGCGAGGCAGCTTTGCAGGCCGCTCTGACTCCGAGGCGGCGGTGAGGACTCTGTGATCTGGTCCTCAAGAGCATCCAACAACGCCGCCCTCACGAGTTTCTTCTTCCTCCGGTGTTCCCGGGAGGGAGACCCCCGCTCAGAAGACCCCCGACGTTCGGGTTCAGACAGCTCCCAAGGCGTCAAGGCTTCTGAAGAGGTCCGGACCCGGGGGGGATGCGGACTCGGAGAAAATCCTTTCACGCTGCTGCTGCCTACTTCTAAGTGCCTTGGAAGACATCTTCCCACACGGGCCACAGACCTTCGGATCATGGTCGTGCCCGAGGCATCGGAGACAGCAGTCGTGTGCGTCTGTAAGGGACATTAACTTTTTATACTGATCACACTTCTTAAACCTGCTGGCAGCCATCGGGGGAAAAAGGGCCCCTGCAAGATCAAGCGACCGGGCTGCCAGTGAACAGTGAAAAAAAGCACGAATGCTAGTCACTAAGGACAAAAACTGAAAAATTGGATCGGACTCGATACCGGTGTACCGAGCCGAAGGCAGGAAGGGGAACCGATGTTGAACCGGTAAGAAAAGAAAAGTAATTTCTCACTTTTAAACACTTTTTTCTCGGGGACACTAGGACAACGTCCGCTGGGCTCTGCGGAAAAAAAGGGACTGAGCAAGATGGCACCCTTGGGTGGGAAGGGGACCGCACATGCGTGATGCAATCCCAAAGGCTTTCTTTGAAAGCTGGGGATTTGCTCCGCACGAGGGCTCCGTCAGCGCCGACGTCAACCATATGTGAGGACTGACTTCCTGCTTGTTCCTGGAGAACTGCATATAGAATTTAAGAGGAAAATGCTGTGTGGTCATTAGCATTTTGAGATATTTGATAATTATAAAGCCCCCACTAGACAACATAAGGTGACATTTTACTTACCGGATAATGTCCTTTTTCCTTGAGTCCTGCTAGACCAAGTGGGTTGTGTTCTTCTACCAGATGTGGAGACAGAGAAAACATTTCAGAGGCTTCTTATGACATCACTATGCCATTATCAGCCTGAGCCACTAGCAATATATTCAGTATTTGTACCCAAGCATAAGGTAAGGAATCTTTGACCTCACACAACCAAAGCAAAAATAACGTTCAACAGAACAGGTAACATAACCATGTACAGGAGCCGCCTCAACAGAAGGTTTGCCAAAAGGTTTGAGCAACAGTACTTCCAGGTGCTCCCTTTCCATCGTTCTTTCTCCTACTTTCCTTCAATCCTTCAATTATTCCCTCTGTCTTCTGCTCTCCTCTCCTTTCTTATGGCTCCACATCATTTGTTCTTCATTTTATTCTCCCCTCATCCCAACAACTTAAACTCCCCTCCTTATTCACCTTCTCTCTACTTCCCCATTTCTTCACCCATCTTGTCTTCCATCCTTTCTTCAGCTCTTGAGCTTCACCTTTTTCTTCCTCTCATTCATCCCTCTTCCTTCACTCTGAAGCAACCTCATCCTTGCTTCCACCGTGCCATCTTCTCTCTGCCTCACACTCGTCTTCTCCTCCTTTCATCCGGTGATATTAATCCCAACCCTGGCCCCCCTAGACTTTTCTCTCACTCCCATAATAGTTCCTCTCTCAACTACTCCAATCTCATTCATATCCCTCTTCCCCTTTCTCATGTGCCTTTTGGAATGCACATTCCATACCTAACAAACTTGTCTTTACTCAATCTTTTTAACTCTAACACTTTCCATCTTCTGGTTCTTACCAAGACCTGGCTCTTCCCTGATGACACAGCTTCAGCCACTGCCCTTTATCTCGATGGCAATCAATTCTCCCACATGCCTCGTCCCACTGGCTGTGGGGGCGTTGCTGGGTTTCTACTCTCTCCTTCCTGCCAATTTCAACCCTTCCTTCTACCTCAGTCTCACTCCTTTCCCTCCTTTCAAGTCCACTACATCCGCCTTTTTAATCCCTTACCTCTCCAGATAGCTGCTATTTATAGACCCCCAGACAAATCCAACTCTACCTTTTTCACTGACTGACTCACGGCTTTCCTTCTTTCTGGATTCAGTTTCCCCCTCCCTTATTCTGGGTGACTTTAATAGTCATGTTGATAACTCTTCTGACCCCTATACTTCCAAGCTCCTCTCACTTATCTCCTCATTCAACCTCCAGCTTTGCTCTACTGCCCCCAATCAGCACGGTCACTGCCTTGACCTTGTTTTCTTCTCTAATTGTTTACCCTCTAATTTCCATATCTCAGTTCTTCCCTTATCTGACCATCATCTGCTAAGCTTCACTCTTCATCACTCCCCACCTCAATCTTGCCTAGTCTCCTCCTATCTTTTTAGAAATCTTCATGCTATCGATCCACTGGCTCTCTCCACTATTGTTTCGTCACTTCTTTCATCCACCTTGTTTTCTAAATCTGTTGATGAGGCTGTAGCTTCCTTTACTGCACTTTCCTCTGCTCTGGATGCTCTTGCTCCTCCCATCCCAAGTCCTGTGAGGCACACTATACCTCAACCCTGGCTGTCTTTGACTACCCATTATCTATGCTCCTGTGCTTGCTCAACTGAGCGCATTTGCCTCAAATCCTACACCCTTTCTGACTTTTTATCACTTCAAATTCATGCTTACCTCCTTCCAACCAGCCATAGCACTCTCCAAACAAAACTAATATGTCCATCTGAATAATTCTCTTGCCTCTGACCCTCGTCGTCTCTCGTCTCTGACCCTGTTGTCTCAACTCTCAAGGCACCCCTGTCTCCAACCCCTCCTTCTCTTCCTGTCCAAACTCTAGCCGACTATTTCCATGATAAATTCCACAAGATTAACCTCCGATTCCCCACAAGATCAGCTTCATCCCCTCTCCCTCCTCTTCAATACCAACTCTTCCCCTCAATCTCTGCTACCCTTTCTTCCTTTTTTAAGATCTCTGAAGAGGAAATGACTCATCTTCTTTCCTCCTCTTAATTCACTACCTGCTCCTCTGATCCTGTTCCCACCCATCTCCTTAACTCCATCTCCTCCTCTGTTATCGCTTCCATCTCTCATATTCTCAACCTTTTGCTCTGCACTGCAACTGTCCCAGCAGCCTTCAAGCATGCTGTGGTTCCACCTCTCCTTAAGAAACCTTCACTTGACTCTACTGGCTTTCTAATTATTGACCCATCTCCCTTCATTTCCAAACTTCTTGAAAGTGCAGTTCTCCACCGTTGGTTTGAATTTCTCTTCTCTCAAGCACTTCTGGATCCATTACAGTCTGACTTTTGTCCATTGCATTCTGCTGAGACGGCTGTTGCCAAAGTCTCCAGAGACTTATTCCTGGCTAAATCAAAGGGTCTTTACCCGGTCCTCATTCTTCTTGACCTTTCTCCTGCTTTTGACATGGTTGACCACCACCTCCTCTTCGACACTTTGTCCTCACTTGGTTTTAGGGATTCTGTGCTGCTCCGATTCTCTTCTTATCTCTCCCATCGCTTTTTCAGTGTTTGTTCTGGTGGTTCCTCATGTACTGCTATTCCACTCTCAATTGGTGTACCCCAAGGCTCTGTTCTGGGCCCTCTCCTTTTCTCTCTCTATAGCCAGTCCCTTGGTGTTCTCATCTCCTCCTATGGCTTTCAGTACCATTTTTACACCGATGACTCTCAGATCTCTCTCTCTCTCTCTCCAAGTGATATTTCTCCGACAATCCAGGCCAAAATCTCTGCTTGCCTATCTGACATCATTGCCTGTTTGTCTCTCTGCTGTATGAAATTGAACATGGCCAAAACTGAACTTCTTATTTTTCCCCCTAAACCCACCTCCCTTTGAGCCTTCTCTCTCCCTTTCAATCTGTTCAGAACTCAGTTGGACAGCTAATCTTCCGCCAGCCCCGATATACTCATAACCTCTCTTCTCAAATCATTTCATTGGCCCTGTTTTCACTTCTGTATCCAATTCAGACTTCTCCTTTTGACCTATAAATGACCTATAAATGCATTCATTCAACTGCTCCTCACTACCTTTCCTCTCTCCTTTCTCCCTACACCCCATCTTGTGAACTCCACTTGTTTAATGGATTGCTTCTCTCTAAGCCCTTTTCTTCCACTACCAACTCCAGACTTCAATCCTTTCACCTTGCTGTTCCTTATGCCTAGAACAAACTACCTGAGTCTGTGCGATTGGATTGTAAACTCTGACGAGCAGAGATAGTCTTTTTTGCATTTGTCTGTAAAGCGCTGCATACGAGGTGTGACAAAAAAGAAACGAGACTGTGGCAGCCACGCTGATGACTCAATGCCAATTGGTTAAATGCTTATGTCACTGTGTTGTGCAACATCTCGCCACTATTCTGCTATAATATTTTTCATCTTTCTCACTCTGTTTTTCTTTTTCAGGTTTTTTTGTAGCACACTGCTCCATCGCTTTGTCATGCAATTTGAGGTGGCAGAAATATGGAGCAAAGAATCAACTTGAAATTTCTGGTTAAGTTGGAGAAGAGCCCAACTGAGTGTCTCCAAATTCTCCAAAAGGCTTATGGAGAAGATGCAATGTCAAGGCCGCGAGTCTTTGAGTGGCACAAACGCTTCAAGACTGGCCGCGAGGAGGTGGAGGATGACCCCAAGTCAGGACGGCCTTCCACGACAAAGACTGCTGAGAACATTGACAGAGTGAACCAGCTAGTGCGGAGTGATCGCAGACTGATGGTGCGGATGGTAGCTGATGAGCTCAGCCTGAACAGGGAGTCAGAGTGGATCATCTTGGTGCAGGAGCTGGGGATGCAGAAGGTGTGCGCCAAGATGGTGCCCAGGCTTTTATCGGAGACCAGAAGGAGCACCGGGCCAATGTTTGTCGAGACTTGCTAGAGAAGATCAGAGAAGATCCAGACTTCATTGACCAAGTCATCACAGGAGACGAGACTTGGGTCTTCCAGTACGACCCTGAAAGCAAGAGACAGAGCCTGCAGTGGAAGACTTGACTGTCACCCAGACCCAAGAAGGCATGCATGTTCAAATCAAAGATCAAGGTCATGCTGATCGAATTCTTCGATCAGAAGGGAGTGTGTGCCTGAGGGTCAGACAGTCTACCAGCAGGTCCTCAAATTACCTCCATGACCGAGTTCAGCGCAGCAGGCGGGCTCTGTGGAGAGACAAGTCATGGCTGCTCCACCACGACAACGCACCCGCACACACCACGCTCAGTGTGAGGCAGTTCTTGAGAGAGCGGCGATTGAGGAATCTGCCTCCACAATGTCTATCCTGGTAACATGTTGCACCGACGGAGCTAGGGAGGCTCCTTCCTGCCCAAAAGAATAGGACAGACATCTCCAGGGCCATTCTGACACTCTTCCTGCTCCCTTGCTGATTGACTTATGCCATCGTTGTGGCACTGTCCAAATACACCTGGACCACTCCACCCTTGACTAGGGTCCAGAAGTGCAAGAGGGCCAAGTGAATGGCCCTCGCCTCGAGAAGGTTGATGGGCCATGCCGCCTCACGGCAGCTCCAATGGCCCTGTGTTGTTATTTCCACCATGGGTTTCCCAGCCAAACAGGCTGGTGTCCGTCAACAGGAGATACCACAAGTAAAGTAGCATATCCTCCATCAGATGCCATGGCTTCTGCCATCGCCGCAGACTGGAACCCCCCTCCAGCTGGAAGGAAGGCCTGACCTCAAATTCCTGAGAGTTTGGAGATCACCGAGCCAGCAACGATCTCTAAAGCGGCCTCAAATATGCTCCCACCCATGGCACCATTTCAATTGCTACCGTCATCAAGCCGAGAAGCTGTAGATAATCCCACACCCTGGGAGCCTGTCAAGATTGGAAGGCTTTCAGCTGGTCCAGCAACTTTTCATTCTCTCATCAGGCAGGAAGGCACTGCCTGCCAGAGAGTCAAAACGTTCCCCAAAGTATTTCAGTGATTGGAGCCCCAAATGGCTCGTTCCTCAATTGATCATCCATCCAAGACTTCAGGAGGAGCACCACCCAAGCCAAAACCCAGGACACTTTGGACTGAAACCTTGCTTGGAAGAGCCAAATGTCCATATATGGGTGAACACAGATTCCTTGGCATTGCAGCCGCCACTACCATGATTTTCAAGAAAGAGTAGTTACTCACCTGTAACAGGTGTTCTCCAGGAGCAGCAGGAATCTTGTCACGAAGGACAAAAAAACGAAAAATAAAGAAACGGACCCGTTACCGGCGTAGCGGGTCCGGGCGGGAAAAAGAATCCGGCGTCGAACCGAAAAAGAATAAAGAATAAGAGAGAAAATCAACTTTTCCAGCGGTGAATACAAACAGCGTCTGTAGGGCTCCGCGGAAAAAAGGAGACTGAGCAAGATGGCACCCTTGGGCGGGAAGGGGACCGCGCATGCACGCTGCAATTCCCAAAGGCTTTCTTTGAAAGCTGGGGAAATTGCTCCGCGAGGGCTCCGTCGGCGCCGACGTCACCCATATGTGAGGACTGACTTCCTGCTTGGTCCTGGAGAACATCCTTGCGGTAATGGAGAGACCAAAGGGATGAATGAAGAAATGAAAATGAGAGCCAAGCATAGCAAAATAGAGAAAGGCTATAGATCTTCTTGGATTGGAATGTGCAAATAAGTTGCAGCTAAATCCAGAGATACAAAGGAATCCCCCCCCCCCCCCCGAGTACCACATGGATCACTGACCATAGAGACTCCATATGGAAGCAGAATGTGTAGGTGTGCAACTCTTTTGGGGTTGAGGACTGGTCAAAGAAAACAGCCTTTATTTGGCACCAGAAAGTAGATGAGGTGGTGCTAGTTCCCCCTTGCTCCACTTGGCAGGAGGAAATAGCACCACAGCTCACCGACAGAGCAACCTTTCCAATGTGATCTAAATGGTGGTTCTCTTAGCTGTCAAACCACATAGGGAGACAATGAAGGTGTCCACAATAAGATCTCTGCATTCCAGAACATAGCTGTGCTGAATGGTATATAGCACCCAGCTGCCAACTCGAGGCATCCCAGAATAGGTTCCCAATCCATCACTGCGCTGAACAGGTGGTGGCACCTCTGGAGGTGGTAGAATCCCGGAGCCCATAAGTCCTGCAAAAGAATTGAGCCCAGAACCGAAAGAGAAGAAGGGCTTTCTAGTTCAGTACCTACGGGAGTCCCAGGACTCCCGGGAGTCTGAGTAGTGTGAACAAGGAAAACAGGCATATGCTGAGGAAGAGGATGCCCCTGTATGCATCCCAGGACCCTTCAGCCTATCTTCTGGAAGCGATGAGGCTTGGAGTCACCTAAGCCCTTAATCAACTTCTCCAAGGCAGCCCCAAGCAAAAGCTTCCCTGTGAAAGGCTAGCTGTGTCACTGGGGCTTGGAAGACACATCCGCTACCCAGTAATGCCCCTAACCACAGTCAAGAGAGTAATGCCCCTAACCACCAAACAGACAAAGTCATACATAACATCTGACAGGAGGCTGTTGCCAACCCCAAGAGGGAATTAACCTCTGGGGTGGAGTGAATCCACTGGAAAAGGGCTCAGTTCATAAGGCCCACTCACAGAGCCAACTGGAGCATAGCAGTAGCAGTTGTAGATTAAGTTCTGACGAGATGGTCCATCTGGTGATCAGGGGTGTCCTTCAAGGATATTCCACCTTCTACTGGAATGGCCTTTTCGACCTGTACATCCACTCTCAGCATGCTGAACATGCAGAGCAATCCTCCTCTGGCAAGGTGTAAGTCCTTGCTGGGGAGTCAGGAAATCCCATTCCAAGCATATTATACTTTAGAAAACCTCTGGAGCCGAGGATCTTCCCCTTTCCAAAGCCCCCTGCAGGAGGGGATGGACTTGTGGCCCTTGTTCCACTTCCGGAGGATCGGCCAAACGTAAGGTGGATGACACTTGAGCACTCAGAGCAGCCAGCTCGGTCCATTCTGATCAGGTGGATAATATCAGCTTCATCGTGATCTTGTGAAGGAGAGGGCACCTCTTCCTCTATGTCAGAGTCATCACACAGAACATCCGGACTATATTCCAGATCTCTGCCTTCTGACTACAATAGATCCAACTCGCCACATTCCAGCCTCCATCGAGATCTCTTAGAAGGCAGTACTCAAGCCAGACTTCAACTCGCTGTCTGCCTCTCTTCTGAGTGAGTGGAAAGAGACTGAAAGAACCCAGAGGGTCCAGGTCTGAATTACCACCACAGAAAGATCAGGCTTGCTGATGAGAATTCTGGTACGAACAATCTAGATTCCGAGATCCCCCTGACAGGTGCAGATCCCATCCTCAGAGGAAACTGCTCTCACCGGACCCTTACAAAAAGAGTGCGAGGGCAGACCAGAGGATTTAGCGCAGAATGTAAACCGTGTTGGTTATCTGTCCTCAGAGCCCCATCAGCCACCTCCTTTAGCGAGGACGATAAGGCTGGGTCACCTGTGTCCCCTCACTGCAAGAGGCGGAATGGGCTATCCAAGAGCACCTCAGAAATTTACATACAAGACATGCAGATATTGGAGTCAAGCAACGAGGATGTCCACTTTTCACAGACCAGATAGCACCTCTTAGAATCTCCAGCACTTGTACAACGCAAGCTCAAGCTGCATCCAATTGGCGTGAGGCACCGCACACTAAGGTCACGCAAATAGAACCTGCACGCGCTAAGGCCAAGTAGGCAAAAGAGTGCACACTAGAAACACAGAAACATGACAGAAAAAGACCACATGGCTTATGTAGTCTGTCCTTCCATATCAACCACTACAACAGTCCCCTTTTTACATTTAGAGATCCTCTGTGTTTGTCCCATGCTTCTTTGAATTCAGATATTGTCCTCATCTCAACCACCTTAAATGGGAGACTATTCCACGGATCCACCACTCTTTCCGTAAAGAAATATTTCCGCATATCACTCCTGAATCTATCCCCTTTCACCCTCATCCCATGTCTCCTCATAGCAGAGCTTGCTTTCAATTGAAAGAGGCTCTCCTCCTGTGCATTTATGCCACGGAGGTATTTAACGTCTCAATCATGTCACCTCTATCCCGCCTTTCCTCTAAGATGTACATATTAAGATCCTTAAATCTGTCCTCATATGCTTATAATGAAGATCACTAACCATTTTAGTAGCCACCCTCTGTACTGACTCCAGCCTGTTTATAGCCTTTTGATGGCACGGTCTCCAGAACTGCACACAATACTCCAAATGAGGTCACACCAAAGACTTATACAGAGGCACCATCACCTCCTTTCTTCTGTTGATCATTCCTTTCCCTATGCACACAAGCATCCTTCTAGCTTTTGCTGTTACCTTTTCTACCTGTTTAGCTACTTTAAGATCATCAGACACAATCACGCCTAGGTCCCACTCTTCTTTAGTGGACAAAAGTACTTCACCCCCAATACTATATCACTCCCTTAGATAGCTGCAGCCCAAATAAATGACCTTGCATTTTTTAATATTAAATCTCAGCTGCCAAATTCTAGACCATTATTCAAGCTTAGCTAGATCCCTCATGTTATCTACACCTTCCTGGGTGTCTACTCTATTGCAGATTTTGGTATCATCCGCAAAGAGGCAAACCTTACCAGACAGCCCTTCTGCTAGATCACTAACAAAAATGTTAAAAAGAATTGTACCAAGGACAGATCCCTGGGGCACACCACTGGTAACTTCCTTCTCCTCAGAGTGAGCTCCATTTACCTGTATCCTTTGTCGCCTCCCGCTGAACCAGTTTCTAACCCAAGCAGTAACTTTAGGATCCATCCCCCTAGGGTGCTCAGTTTGTTTATAAATCGCCTGTGCGGCATGGTGTCAAAGGCTTTACTGAAATCTAAATACACCAAATCTAGGGCTCTCCCTCGGTCCAACTCCCTGGTCACCGAGTCAAAGAAAAAAAATCAGATTAGTCTGACAAGACCTGCCTCTGATGAATCCATGCTGCCTCGGATCCTGTAATCCACTGGACTCCAGAAACCTCAATATTTTTTCTTTCAGCAGCTCTTCCAATAATTTACGTACCACCAAAGTTAAACTAACCGGACTGTAGTTTTCAATCACATCCTTAATTCCGGTTTTGTGTAAAGGGACCTCATGTGCCTCTCTCCAGTTCTTTGGCAACACTCACGATTCCAACAAGGCATTGAAAAGGTCAGTCAGTGGAGCTGTTAGAATGTCCCCAAGTTCCCTCAGTATTCTAGGGTGTATCCCATCCAGTCCCATCGCTTTGTCTACTTTAAGTTTAGCTAGTTTCTCACAAACAGAGTCTTCCGAAAATTGTTAAAGATGCCCCTCGCTTCTGTTCCTTTTGGGGGTATTTTCTGAGGTCCTGCTCCTGGTTCTTCATCTATGAATACAGAACAGAAATATTTGTTAAGCAATTCCGCTTTATCCTCATCAACTTCTACATATTCCTCCCCTTCACCCTTGAGTCTGACAATATCACTTTTGCCCTTCCTCTTCTAACATATCTGAAAAATGTCTTATCCCCCATTTTATTGCACTGGCTATTTCCTCCTCTTTTTGAATCTTTGCTTTCTTGACTACTTTGCTAGCTTCTCTACTTTATCCAAATATAGATGCCTGCCTTCCACTCTCTGTGATCTCTTATATTTCATGAAGGCCTCCCTCTTTTTTCGAAAACCATATGGTCTCCTTTTCCTTTTACCTTTATTTACCATTTTAACAAAAAGATTGCTTGCCCTTAAAATATCCCCTTTCAGTTTTGCCCACTGTTTTTCTACATCCCCCAGTTATTCCCATTCTGCTAATGATTCCCTGAGTTATTGGCCCATCTTGGCAAAGTTAGTTTTCCTAAAGTCCAAGACCCTCGCTTTTGAATGGATGTTAACAGCCCTAGTCCTAATACTGAACCACACCATCTGGTGATCACTGGATGCAAAATGATCTCCTGCTTTAACATCAGAAACACTTTCACCATTGGTAAGCACTAAGTCCGGTATGGCCTCTTCATGTGTGGGTTCTGTTACCAGTTGCCTGAATAGTTCTCCCTGTAAAGAATCCAGGATCTCCTTACTTCTAGATGATACTCCAGCAGGAAAGCTTAGTTACTCACCTGTAACTGGTGTTCTCCAGTGACAGCAGGAATCAGTCTTCCATATGGGTTACGTCTGCACCGATGGAGCCCGCGCGGAGCATTTCCCCAACTTTCAAAGAAAGCCTTTGGAATGTCACTATGCATGCATGGTCCCCTTCCCGCCCAAGGGTGCCATCTTACTCAGTCAACTGCCATAGCTATAGCCCCTTCAAGAAGATGGCAAAAATATACAGCCAACTCCAAGGGGAGGAGGGAGGATTGTGAGGACTGATTCCTGTTGCCCCTGGAGAACACCTGTTACAGGCGAGTTACTACGCTTTCTCCAGGAACAAGCAGGAAGTCAGTCCTCTCATATGGGACTCCCTAGCTACAGGCTATCGAGGACCTGTAGAAAAAGACAGGGCATCACCGTGAGCAGTTGCCAGTGAAAATCAAAGGCAGCCCAAGGACCCCGGGGTCCATGGATGGCCACACTCCCGGTAGTCGAACAAGAAGGGTTGGAGGGCAGGAGTTGCTTAAACCCGAAGAAATTACAGAGTACAGCTTGGCCAGAGACGGCATCCCGACAGGACTCCCTCTCCAGGCAGTAATGCACCTTGAAGGTGTGAGTGGAAGACCAGTTGGCAGCCCGGCAGATGTCTGCCAGTGGCACTGAGCACAGACTAGTGACAGACGTTGCCATTGCTCGGACACTGTGAGCCGTGACTCATCGGTCCAGGGAAAACCTGGCTTGGGTCTGGGCAAAGGCAATGCAGTCCGCAACCCAGATGGACAAGGTACACTTGGTGACCACCAGCCCCAATCGGCTGGGGTCAAAGGAAAGGAAGAGCTGCCCAGACCTGTGGTGGGCCCAAGTCCGCTGTAGGTAAAAAGAGAGCCCTCTTACAATCCAGGGTGTGGAGAATTGCCAACGCCCGGTTGGCATGGGGCTTCAGGAAAAAAGTGGGCAGCCCTATCTCTTGATTGAGATGAAAATCCGAGCCAACCTTCGGAAGGAACTTAGGGTGAGTACGCAGGACCACCCGGTTTCTAAAGAACCTCGTGTATGGTGCCTCGGCCATCAGTGCCTGGAGTTCACTGACTCTCCGAGCGGAGATGAGAGCCACCAGGAAGGCAATCTTCCAGGACAGATTCCGCAGCGGGCAGGTAGCCATGGGCTCAAAGGGCAGCTTGGTCAGCTGTGTGAGGACCACATTGAGTTCCCATTCCACCAGAGGAGGGTGGGTGTGGGGCTTGGAAAGTAGCAGGCCGGGCATGAAATGAGAGACAAGCGATAGCCCCGAAAGAGGTTTGCCCTCGATGGGGTGGTGATTCGCTGAGATGGCACTCAGATGAAACCCGACAGAGTTCGAGTTCAGCCCAGACTGCGAGAGGTGGAGGAGGTACTGCAAGATCAAGCTGGTAGGGCATGAAAATGGGTCCGCTCGGAGCTCCGACCACCACACCGAGAAATGACGCCACTTGAAGGCGTAAACTCATCTGGTTGAGTTCTTGCGCGAGGCCAGAAGAATGTCCTCGATCTCCATGGGGAAATGGTAGGAGGCTAGAGCGACCCGTTCATCTGCCAAGCTGTGAGGAACAGGGACCTCAGATTGGGAAGAAGAAAAAGGCCCTCCTCCTTCGTCAGCAGCTCCAATGAGAACCCGAGCGGGACCGGGGTCTCCGTCGAGAGTCGGAGTAGCAGGGGGAACCAAGGCTGCTTGGGCCACCTCGGGGCTATGAGAATCATCAAAACTCTGTCCCGCTGGACCATGAGGAGGAGGGGGGGGAAGCATATAGCAATCCCGTGGACACCCTGTCCGGGTGCGGGAGGGGACTGCAGAACCGAGGAAGCTGTGAATTCACTGGGCTGGCAAAGAGGTCCAGGTCCGGAGTCCCCCAAATGCTGGAAGAGATGCTGCGCCATTCGGGGACGTGCAACTGGAGGACCCTCCTGAGCCGGTCCGCCAATGCATTGTACTGACATGGGAGGTAGGTGGCCCAGATGGTCATGCCCTGGTTCACTACGAAGGAGCATAGGGCTATCGCCTCCACACAGAGGTTTAGGAGCCGGTGCCCCCATTTGTTCACATAGAACATCGTGACCTGGTTGTCCATTTGGACCAGCACCGCTCAGCGCTGCAAGTGGTCCCTGAAAACCCAGAGAGCAAGGCAAATTGCCCGGACTTCCAGCAGGTTGATCTGCTGTCGGGACTCCTCGAGGGACCAGGACCCTTGAGTGTGCCACCCCTCATAGTGGGCTCCCCAGTCCGCCAGGGAGGCATCCGTGGTCAAGACCATCTGATGCGCCAGGGTTTGGAAGGGCTTACATGCGAAACTCCTGCCATCAAGCTAGAACCTCCGCCGTGCTGGGAAAGACCAAGACAGGGTCCCAGAGGCAGCCGGCCAATTGCACCCATTGCGCCCTGAGGCATCACTGCGTCACCCGCATGTTGAGACGGGCGTTGGGCATGACATGGATCATGGAGGCCATGTGGCCAAGAAGGCGAAGCATCACCCAGGCCGGGACTGAGCCATGGCACCGCACCTCAGACACCAGGGACATAAGGCAGTCCGCTCTGTCCTGAGGGAGAAAAGCCATGGCCTGGAGGGTGTCCAAGCGAGCTCCAATGAACTCCAGGGACTGAAATAGAGTGAGGTGGGACTTTGGGCAACTGATCAGGAACCCCAGATGCTTAAGGAGGCAAATGGTGCGGTCCGTGGCCTGTCTGGCTTCGGAGGCTGTGCCCCCTATTACGAGCCAGTCATCTAGTGTCACAAGCACAACGCCATAACTACTAGTCTTCTAGTTGTTGAGGGCGTGGTGGTTGAGAACCTTCTTCTATCAGCTGTAACATTTATGCTTTAAGTAGAAGGATTGTAGTCGTGTTAAACCAAGGGTAAGGCTTATGACAGAAAAAGAATTTATTTTGAACACAATAGAACAGATCAGGTTCCTGGTACCATTTACAGAATTTTAAATTATAGGATTTTTGCTTAAGGTTCAGCAGGTTGGTGGCAAAACAAACAGAACTCAATATTGGCTTTTAAAGTCCTCTTCACTGCAGAAGCTAGCCTTTTTCACATATAACCAGATGCCACTTTTCTTATTGTCCTTTGTCAATCAGAGCAATAGAAAAACAAACTTTACTTCTTCTATGGCAAAATTATCTTTACTCAGCCATAATTCTCTCTATGCTGCACTTCCAGGTGAAGAACCAAACTTAGGTTATGAAATAAGCATTCACAGTGTCCTCAAGACTCTTATAGCAGGCTTTTCTTATAAAAGACAGGAGCAAAGCACAAACTCTTCTAGCAGCTAATTAACTCTTTCTCCGTTGTAGAGTTTCAACACAGCTGACACAGAAGCATGAATCACAGCCTTACTTCATTAGCTTATGCTGCAGTAAATTACTCCTTTCAAAACACACAGGAATTTACTTTCTCACTGCTTAGCTCTGAGGTTATTTCAGCAAGAGGAACAGTTCTTTTCAGGATGGCCTTTCTTCAGACACTTTAAGTCTAGAAGAGCTTGGCATAAAGAACAATCCATCAACATATATTCTTCTGCCCCAAGCTCTGACCCTTCTTCTCCCAATTGCATAGGTTCTGACTCACCCACTTGATGAGAGTGCCCTGCTGACAACCTCTCTGGTGGCCTGAAAGCTTCTCTCCTTCCTGGCTCCCACCTTTGTTGCAAAAGTGATTCAGGGAAATCACCTTTCTCAGCAATGGGTGGCTCAGCCTGTCTCCAGAAGTTAGCACCTGCTCTGGCTTCTCCAGCATTCCATCGTCCTTGCTGCTCTGAAGTCTGTCCTCTGCAATCACTCCTCTTCCAGCTCCTCCTCCTACTGCTACTGCTCTCTCCATAGTTTAACCACGGTTTATACTCACTGGGATCCAACCCCACCTCTTTCTCTCACAGGTGTTTGTAATCCCCTTGCCTTCTGGCATCAGGATAATCAGTGTAGTTATTAGAGTGAGGGTTTTTGTCCTCGTGCTTGCAATCTATCCTCCTTACACTGTCCAGCATTTCCTGGAACTTGTTCCAGCTGGGTTTTTTCTGCCTTTGAACTGTGGCTCTGGCCTTTTGACCCTGCACACATAACAGAGGCCCCTTGATTAAGGTGAATTCCTTATGCTGTTCACCTCCCCCATGCTCAAAATGGTTGACTTTGCCACACTAGACATGGATAGACGAAGATGCCCTGCAGCCGCAGATGGGCTACAGCCACGGCCAGGCACTTTGTGAAGACCCGCAGGACGGATCAAGGGCGAAGGGAAGTACCCTGTACTGATAATGGTTTCCCTGAACCATGAAGCAGAGGTACTTCCTGTGTTTGTGATGGATGAGGATGTGAGCGTAAGCATCCTTTAAGACCAAGGAGCATAGCCATGTCACCCTGCTGGAGGTAGGGCAGTAACATTCCAAGAGAGAGCATCTTGAACTTCTCCAACACCAGGAACTTGTTTAGGTTCCGCAGGTCGAGGATGGGAAACACTGTCCTGCTTTCATTGAACTTTGAAAGCTCACCAGATTTGGATGTAGCCAGACACGCTGATTTTCTTCGAATGCATAAAGAAGTAGAAATCATCTCCTCGGAGTAGCTTCTTGCTCGGAGATCGTCCCTCTCAAGGGCCAAGCTGTAAGAAAGTGGGTCGCTATGTCGATAGAAGAAATGGACCCTGGTGAAGCAGACCCGACTGTATCAGGGACCTCAAAGACTTGCCCACCATAATTCTTATGAGATCAGCTTAAGGTCCGTAAGGCCAATCCAGGGCGATATGGACAATCTTTCACTGATGATCTGCTGCCCGTTGGATCAACCTGACCACCTGTGGCCACGGAGAAAAGTGTACAGAAACCCTTCTGTTGGTCATCATTGTGCCAGGGCCTCTATGTCCACAGTCCCGTTGCCTTTGATGGCTGAAGAAAACCAGAGCACTGGCAGTGTTTTGGGGCACCATCAGCTCCACTAGACGCTTTGCCCACCTGTTTACCACCAAGGTAAAGGCCATGTAGAAATGTGGTACCCAAGATCCAGAATGGGTCACAACACTGACAAGAAAACCCAGGAGCTGCTGGATAGCCAGGAGTGAGCGCTGATTCAAAGGCACACATTGCAGTGTGGGTAGACCCAATTACTGGGAGACAATACAAAAATAATTTTTCTTCCAGTTGCCTATCTCAATGTTGTTCCTGTAGTGAGATGTCCTTGCCTCAAACTATATGTAGGCCACAGGAATTGATCAATTAAGACCAGATTGACAGAACATAAAAAAGTAATCTAAAAGCTGAGACCTCAAATGTTCCAATAGTGGACTAAAGTGTGGCTGCAAGCCATACATTTGAAGATCTATGATGATAGTCACTGAATGTTATTTCCTCATCTAGGAGTGTCAATTTAGATTGGACTTTGAATTTTTAAGAATAGTTTTGGAATTTCACCTTAAATTCTGGCACACCTAAAGGCAAGAATGCAGAGATTGAATAGTATAGTTTGTTGCAATAAATGAATTACCATATTTGTTCAGGAAAGACATCACATGGTATATTGTTACCTACTGACCAGCAGTCTTCTAGTGACCATTTTAAATCATTGTGTTTCCTTCTTTTCAGTGGAAGCTATTTTCAAGAGACTATGCTGTAGTTTGGCTGAATGTTGAGCTATTTCTCTGAAGTAGTACATAATGAAACATGGTCTTGTATCAGCCTACAAAAGCAATACCTGCATGAGTGGGTAGAGAATCTACGCCACTTAAAAGCATGAGCATCAAGAGAATCTCCTTAACCTCTTGGATAAGGTCAAAGACCTATAAAGCTATGTTTTCAGCAGCCAAGCTGTGAGACAGAGAGACTGTGGATTGGGATGGAGCAGTGAGCCATTGTCCTGGGAGAGGAGATCCGGCACATGTCTCAATTGCAGAAGCTGAGTCTGAGTCACATGTAGTAGCAGGGCTTTAAAGCTCCTTTCCCTTACCTCCTCATTCGACCTACAGCTTTGCTCTACTGCCCCCACTCACCAGCATGGCCACTGCCTTGACCTTGTATTTTTCTCTAAATGTTTTTTTTTTGGGGGGGGGGTTTTAGTGCTGTCCAGTCAATGCTGACTCCTGGTGATCCAGTTGCCTCTGGGTTTTCTTGGCAACATATCACTGGAAACAGATTACCAGGCCTTTTCTTCCAAGGCAATGGAGGGTAAAGGGACTTGCCCAAGATCACAAGGACTGCCAGTGGAAATTGAACCCTTGATCTTCTGGGTACTAGGCAGTTGCTCTAACCACTAGGCTACTCCCCCAGTCCTTTCTCTAATTGCTTACCCTAAAACTTCTGCCTCTCACTTGGTTTGCAGCTTGTCGTGCTGTGAGGGCTTGCGTGCATCAGTGATGCTGAGAGCTAAACTATCGGTAGTTTAACTACTGGCAGGGTCTCCCAAGATGGACAGGTCTCAGCTGAGGTGCCAGACCAAGACAAACCACCCATCTGGGCAGCATCAGAATGGGACAGTGTTGACGGCGGAGGATCACATTTTTGTGACAACGGCAACACCACCAAACTTAAACTGCGCGGAAGAAAGGCCCGGCAATCTACTTCTGTATCTTGCCATGAAAACCCAATGGATAGTTACAACAAAACAAATTGTGCTATGGTGCTGGAAGATGAGACCCCCAGGTCGGAAGGCACTCCACTAGCTACTGGGGAAGAGCTGAAGACTTTTCAGAGTAAAACCAGCATTTATGATGTGGTTGGATCAAAGCCCTCGGGAAGTCTGACTGCTGATGTAGCTGTGCATGAAATGAGAGTCAGAAGCTGTAAAGATGTCTTACACATTGGAACATGGAACGTACGAAGCATGAGCCAAGGGAAGTTGGAGGTGGTCAAGAATGAAATGGAACGTGTACAACTTGATCTGTTGGGTGTCAGCGAACTGAAATGGACTGGCATCGGGCACTTTGCATCAGATGATCACATGGTCTACTATGCTGGAAATGAAAGACAAAGAAGAAATGGTGTTGCATTTATAATAAAGAAGAAACTTGCAAGAACTGTAATGAAATACAATGCAGTCAGCGAACGCTTAATCTCTATTCGTCTACGAGGATTGCCTATCAACACAACTATAATTCAAGTATATGCCCCAACAACAGCTGCAGAAGAGAATGAAATTGAAGAGTTCTATGAACAAGTACAAGCTGAAATTGACAGAACATGCAAACAGGATATCCTGATAGTCATGGGTGACTGGAACGCAAAAGTTGGCAACAAAGAAGAAGGCAAAGTAGTTGGAAAATATGGACTTGGCAACAGAAATGAAGCTGGAGAAAGTGATAGAATTCTGCAAGACCAATGATCTATTCATCTCAAACACCTTCTTCCAGCAACACAAGCGACGACTGTACACATGGACTTCACCCAATGGATTGTATGAAAATCAAATTGACTACATCTGTGGAAGTCAACGATGGAAAAGCTCTGTAACGTCAACAAAGACAAAACCTGGAGCTGACTGTGGTACAGATCATCAACTACTAGTATGCAAACTCAAGCTAAAGTTGAAAAAGAGCAAACCACTTATGAATGCAGCAAAATATGACCTTGAGAAAGAGTAGTTACTCACCTGTAACAGGTGTTCTCCAGGAGCAGCAGGAATCAGTCCTCACTTATGGGTGTCAGACGCCGATGATGCCCCAGCGGAGCATTTCCCCAGCTTTCCATGAAAGCCTTTGGGAATGCTGGCACGCATGCGCGGTTCCCTTCTCGCCTAAAGGTGCCATCTTACCTCAGTCAAATGACATAGCTAAGAACAGCACACAAAAATGTAAAAATTAAACTATGTACAACTGCAACTCCAAGGGGAGGAGGGAGGGTAGTGAGGATTGATTCCTGCTGCTCCTGGAGAACACCTGTTACAGGTGAGTAACTACTCTTTCTCCAGGACCAAGCAGGAAGTAAGTCCTCACTTATGGGTGACTCCCCAGCTCTGGGCTACCAGGAACCCAGGCTGAACAAGAGAACTCCCTCTAGTCTCAGCAACACAGTAAAGGCTTTGCAAGGACACACCCTCCACAGGTAGCCTAACCAGAGGGCAGGAGTTGCCTAGACCTCAAAGAGATTCCGGAGTACTGCTTGGCCAAAAGCACTGTCCCTACGGGACTCCCTCTCCAGACAGTAGTGGGCTGCAAAAGTCTGGCTTGAAGACGAAGTAGCAGCCCTGCAGATGTCTTGCAATGGAACAGAGCGGAGGTGAGCCACTGATGCAGCCATTGCCCTCACACGGTGGGCTGTGACCCTACCCTGCAAAGGAAGGTCAGCCGCCTTGTAAGCCCAGGTGATACAGTCAGCCACCCAGATGGACAAGGTACGCTTGGACACAGGCCTCCCCAAGTTATTGGGGTCAAAAGAAAGGAAGAGCTGAGAAGCCTTCCTGTGACCTTGCGTACGTTCAAGGTAGAAGGATAAAGGCCCTCCTACAGTCCAAGGTATGGAGAACTGTTTCAGCCTGACTTGCATGAGGCCTAGGGAAGAAAGTAGGAAGAACCACCTCCTGGTTGAGGTGGAAAGAGGAGACAACCTTAGGAAGGAACTTAAGGTGAGTCCTGAGGACCACCCTGTTTTTATAGAACCTGGTGTAAGGTCTAACACAGACCAAGGCCTGAAGCTCACTCACTCTCCTAGCCGAAGTAAGGGCTATCAGAAAGAGAGTCTTCCAGGAAAGGAAGCGTAGAGGGCAAGTAGCCATAGGCTCAAAAGGTGGGCGAGTCAGTTGCTGCAAGACCACATTAAGCTCCCACTCAGGAGCAGGAGGACGTATGGGAGGTTTGAGCAGAAGCAAGCCTCTGAGAAACCTAGACACCAAAGGGTGCACAGACAAGGAATGGCCCTCAACTAGGGAGTGGTGAGCTGCTAAAGCAGAGAGGTGGACCCGAACAGAGTTGGACTTGAGACCCTGATTGGACAAGTGCAGCAGATACTGAAGCACTACTGACACAGTACAGGAGAAAGGATCCTCAGCACGCAGCTGACACCACACAGAGAACCTTTTCCACTTGAGAGCATAGGTCTTCCTAGTGGATTGTTTCCTGGAGGCTAGGAGAACTTTCTCAACCTCGGGAGGCAGGCCCCAGGGAGCCAACACTACCTTTGCAGCCTCCATGCCATCAGATTGAGAGCTTTGAGATTGGGATGCAGCAAGGAGCCCTGATTCTGAGAGAGAAGGTCGGGCTGCAATCCCAGAGGCAGAGGCAGATCCACTGCCAGTTGAAGCAGGAAGGGGAACCAAGGCTGCCTTGGCCACCTGGGAGCTACCAGGAGGACTGAAGCCCTGTCTCGGAGAATCTTGAACAGTGTTCGGGCCACCAGAGGGGTGGGAGGAAACGCATAGAGTAGGCCCTGAGTCCAGGGAATCAGAAAAGCATCTGCTGCTACTCTCAGAGGATGCGGTTGCCTGGAGCAGAACCTTGGCAGCTGGTTTTCAGTGGACTGGCAAACAGGTCTGTGGAGGGAAGCCCCCATCTCAGGAAAATCTTTTGAACCACTAAAGGATGTAGCTGCCACTCGTGTGGTTGCAGAATCCTGCTCAATCTGTCTGCCAAGGAATTCTCCTGGCCTGGAAGATAGACTGCTTTGAGGAGCATGTTGTGTTTCAGGGCAAAGGAACAGAGCTCCTGGGCCTCTTGGCAAAGGGGCTGGGAACCAGTTCCGCCCTGTTTGTTGACATAGAACATGGCTACCTGGCTGTCTGTCTGGATCAAGACAGACTGTTGTGCCAGGGAAGCAGTAAAGGCCTTGAGGGCCAAGCGGATAGCTCTGAGTTCCAGTAGATTGATCTGCTGGGACGCCTCCCAAGGAGACCACAGGTCCTGGGTGCACTTGTCTAGGCAATGTGCTCCCCAATCCTGTCGAGAGGCATCGGTTGTTAGGACCCCTGTATGAGGTGGGATCTGAAAGGGCACCCCTACCAGCAAATTGGGGGGGGGTGTAACCACCAGTTGAGGGAGGCCAGGAAACGGTGAGACACTCTGATCCTGTCTCTGAGACTGCCGGAGGCTTGTGACCACTGAGTCCGAAGGCACCACTGGGCAGGTCTCATATTGAGCCTGGCATTGGGGGTCACCTGTACTGTCGATGCCATGTGGCCCAGAAGCCTGAGACAGAGTCTGGCGGAGACCAGGGACCTGTGCAGAAACTTGCTGGCGAGGTCCATGAGCCTTTGTGCTTGGTCCACTGGTAAGAATGCTCTTGCCAGCTGAGAATCCAACCTTGCTCCTATGAACTCCAAGTTCTGGGAGGGGAGCAAAATGGACTTTGCGAAGTTGATGACAAAGCCCATCTTTTGGAGCAGTTCTATGGTCCTGTTGGTGGCCTGTTGAACTTCTAGGGAAGTCTGGCCTCTGATGAGCCAGTCGTCTAGGTAAGGAAACACAAAGATGCCCTGATTTCTCAGGAAGGCTGCCACCACTGCCAGGCACTTGGTAAACATCCTGGGAGTGGAGGTCAGACCAAAAGGCAGGACTCTGTACTGATAATGGTTTCCTCCCACAATGAACCTGAGGTACTTTCTGTGGTCTGGATGAATAAGGATGTGAGTGTAAGCATCCTTCAGATCTAAAGAGCATAGCCAATCTCCCTGCTGGAGGTAGGGCAGAAGTGTTCCAAGAGTAAGCATCTTGAACTTTTCTTTTACTAGAAACTTGTTTAGGTTTCTGAGATCCAAAATGGGTCGAAGACCACCGGTTCTTTCTGGCACCAGGAAATACCTGGAGTAAAAACCGTGACCTTGGAAGTGGGGAGGCACAGGCTCCACCGCCTTGTCCAGTAACAGACCTTTTAGCTCCTGGAGGAGAAGGGCTGTATGCAGGGGAGGCCGGAAAGGTTCCCCTGGGAAGTGTGGCGGAGGTAGTTGGTGAAAGTGCAGGGCATAGCCTTGACGGACTATGTCCAGCAACCAACTGTCCTGGGTTATCAAGGGCCAGTTGTGGGTGAACAAGGCTAGGCGGCCTCCTGTGCAGGGTTGGGTCTGCAAAGGAGGTATGGCTAAACTCAAGGAGTCAAAAACCCCCACCCTGCTGAGTGGAAGCAGGGGCTGCAGGCTTGGGGGTCCTCTGCCTACGGGGCCCATTACCCTGGCCCTTGGCTTGCTGACCCTGGGGGGGCAGCTTGGGTAGCCGGATATTGCGGGTACTGTTTGTAGGCAGTGCTCTTCCTCGGGTAAAAGGACTTTTTACCCGAGCCCTTCTTCTTATGAGAAGGGGCAGAGGGCTTCCTCGACAGCCTTGTCCTCGTGTGGTGCTCTGTATCGAGCTGAGCGGCCTTCTCGGCCACAGGCTTGCCAAAAAGGTTCTCACCTCGGCAAGGGACATCGACCAACTTGTCCTGAACCCATGGCTCGAGGTCCGATGACTGCAGCCATGCCTGGCGTCGGGCCGCGATGCCGGCTGCTGCTACCCGGGCCGAAGCCTCGAAGCAATCGTAGGCGGCGCGGGACATGAACTTAGAGCATTCCCGGATCCTCGAAGACAAGGACTTAAAACTCTGCAAGGGTTCCCCGGAGAGACCAGCAGAGAATCCGGCCAACTCCTTGGCCAGGTCTCGTAAATACATACCCATGTACAGCTGGTAAGTCTGGACACGGCAAGCAAGCATTGAGCCCTGAAAGCACTTTCTACCGACGCCATCAAGGCTTCGGGCTTCCCTACCAGGAGGCACCGCGGAGTGCATCTTCTGACTCTTCAGACGATGCATGGCCGATTCCACAACCATGGAATGGTGTAGTAGCTGTGCTTTCTGGAAGCCAGGACTCTTCCGGAGCCGATAGATGGAATCGACTCGCTTGCTCAAAACCGGCGCCAAGGCCGGTGCCTCCCACATCCGGAAGAGGAGCCATCCAGCATCGAAGGAACTGGGACAGTAAAGGCCTCCTTCGGAGGAGAGTCATAATGCAGAGCATCGAGCTCGAGGCTACTCCTCGGGGTCAGCGGAGATAGCCAGGGCAGCGGCCATATCCCGGACAAACTCCAAGAACCTAGTATCCTCCGGAGGGGATCTACTCCGGGGCTCAGACTCTGGTGAGTCCGAAGGGACACACCGAGTCTTGAAGGTGTCAGGAGACTCCTCGTCTTCGGTCTCCCAAGCAGACTCGTCCGATGTCGAGTCGAGGTCCGACCCAGCGGGGCCTCTAGGCACCTGCCCCGACGCCGGTGGCACCAGCGTCGAGACCCTCGGTCCCGAACGGGAGGTCGAGGGAGACCTCGACCGAGGACGACTTCGAGCCGCAAGGGACTCGAGTATCGGCTCGGTCTCCGGGGGTCGACTTCGAAGTTGATGTCCCGGTGGTCGGGGCAGATGCGCCAGACAGGCTGGCCATCAGTGCCCGCTGCTGATCCATGAAGGCAGACATTCTGCTCTCCAAGGCTGTCAACCTGAGACTCAGCTCGGGTGACGCAGCAGCCTCCGACTCGTGCCCCGGCGGTGCCGGGCACGACGTCGGTACTCGGGGAGGCGAGTCCACGAGGACAACAGGACTTACGTGTCCAGCAACTTTAGTTGGCTTCTCCTGGTCCACGGGCCCGGGACGACGGTTGGGGGTCTTAGACCTGGCCCTCGAGGGCTCAGGGACCTCCTCCGACGCCGCCCTCGCGAGCCGCTTCTTCCTCTTATGTTCCCGGTCGGGGGACGTCCTGTCCGAGGAGCTCCAACACCTCTCGGGATCGGAATCCCGAGATGTCGGGGCCTCAGACGAGGTCCGGGCCCGGGCAGAGGCCGAGTCCGAGAAAAGCCTTTCACTTTGTTGCTGACGACTTCGGAGGGCCTTGGAAGACAATTTTCCACATGGCCCGCATGTTTTAGAATCGTGGTCCGGGCCAAGGCACCGAAGGCAGTCGTCGTGTGTGTTGGTGAGAGACATTATCTTTTTACACCGATCACACTTTTTAAAACCACTGGAAGCCATCGGGGAGAAAAGGGTCCCCGCGAGGTCAAAGGACCGGCCTTCCAGGGAAAAAGAAAAAGATTTGGCGCGAGCGCCTAGCCACTAAGGGCAAAAACCGAAAAAGGAAAAAAGGGATTCGATACCAGTGTACCGAACCCGGCGGGAGGGGAACCGACGTTGAATCCGAGGAATAAAGCGAAATAACGCCAAGAAAAAACTTCTCTTTTCCAGGAAAAAAAGGACACACGTCCGATGGGCTTCACGGAAAAAAAGAGACTGAGGTAAGATGGCACCTTTAGGCGGGAAGGGAACCGCGCATGCGTGCCAGCATTCCCAAAGGCTTTCATGGAAAGCTGGGGAAATGCTCCGCTGGGGCTTCATCGGCGTCGATGACACCCATAAGTGAGGACTGACTTCCTGCTTGGTCCTGGAGAATATACCACTGGAATTTAAAGACTGCCTGCAAAATCGATTTGCTGCTTTAGATACAAATGACAGAGCTCCGGAAGAGTTATGGAATGACATCAAGAAGGTTGTGTTGGAAGAAAACGAGAAGTCTCTACAAAAGGTGAAAAAGCAAAAACGGCCAAAATGGATGATGGAAGAAACTCTGAAAATTGCCCAGAAACGCAGAGAAGCTAAAGCCAGAGGAGAAAGAAAGACAATCGCAGAACTCAACAGAGATTTCCAACGTGCAGCAAGACAAGACAAGGAAAAGTACTACAATGACACTTACAAGGAAATAGAAGCAGAAACTATTAGAGGAACAACAAGATCGGCTTTCCTAAAGCTACGAGAGTTAAAGAAAAAGTTCCAGCCTCAAATTGGAATGTTACAAGATGCTCAAGGTTCTATGTTGAATGATGCTGAGAAGATCAAGAAAAGGTGGAAGGAATATACAGAGTTTTTATATGATAAAGATCAAGTGGACCAACGGCCGTTTCAACCTGTACCTTATGATCGGGAACCATTGGTGATGAAAGAAGAAGTTGAAGCAGCATTGAAAGCCTTATCAAAGAACAAAGCACCATGCATTGATAGCATTCCCATAAAAGTATTGCAGCAATCTGATGCAGCTGTTACCGGACTCACAAGGCTCTGCCAAGAAATATGGAAGATAACATCATGGCCAACTGGCTGGAAAAGATCTGTGTTTATACCAATACTAAAGAAAGGTGATCCAACTGACTGTGGAAATTATCGCACAATCGCTCTGATCCCACATGCCAGCAAGATTCTACTGAAGATTATTCAAAAGAGACTACAACCATACCTGGAACAAGAACTACCTGAAATGCAAGCAGGGTTCAGGAAAGGGCGAGGAACTAGAGACATCATTGCAGATGTGAGATGGATCCTTGAAAAGACTAAAGAATACCAAAAGGATATCTATTTGTGCTTTATCGACTATAGCAAGGCTTTTGACTGTGTAAACCATGAGAAACTCTGGAGCACATTAAGAAGCATGGGTATACCAGAACACCTGATCGTTCTCTTGTGCAATCTGTACATTGATCAAGAAGCAACAGTTCGAAAGGAACAAGGAGAAACAGAATGGTTTAAAATAAGCAAAGGTGTAAGACAAGGCTGCATACTTTCCCCCTACCTGTTTAATTTATATGCAGAACAAATCATCAGAGAAGCAGGATTGTATGAAGACAACAGAGGTGTGAAGATTGGTGGAAGACTCATCAACAACCTTCGCTATGCTGATGATACCACATTACTGGCTGAAAGTGAAGATGATCTGAAACATTTGCTTCTCACAATCAAAAAACAGTCTCAAAATGGGCCTGCACCTTAATGTAAAGAAGACAAAGATCATGACAACTGGCATAATCAACAGGTTCATCGTTGAAGGAGGAGAAATTGAAATTGTGAACAACTTTAACCTACTTGGATCAACTATCAATAAAGAAGCAACAAGCAGTCAAGAAATCAGACGATGCATTGCTCTTGGCAGAATGGCTATGAAAAACCTAGAAAAGATTCTCAAGAGCAGAGATGTCTCTCTCCATACAAAGATTCGACTTGTTCAAGCCATGGTATTTTCAATAACATCATATGGATGTGAAAGCTGGACAGTGAAAAAGACAGATAGGAAGAAAATTGATGCCTTTGAATTATGGTGCTGGCGGCGAATACTGTGTATACCATGGACTGCCCGAAGAACAAACCAGTCGGTACTAGAGGATATCAAACCTAAGCTTTTTTTAGAAGCTCAGATGACAAGACTTCGACTTTCATACTTTGGACACATCATGCAAAGAGAGAAATCATTAGAGAAAGACATTATGCTTGGCAAGATAGAAGGTCAACGCAAAAGAGGAAGGCCAGCAATGAGATGGATCGATACAATAACAGCAGCTAACGGGTACCAGTCTGTCAACAATGAGCCACCTGACTGAAGACCGAACACAATTTAGGATAGCTATCCAGAGGGTCGCCATGAGTCGACTCCGACTCGACGGCACTTAACAACAACAAAACTTCTGCACCTCAATTCTTCCCTTATCTGACCATCACCTGCTAGGTTTCACTTTTCATCACCCGCCACCTCAGCCTCGTCCTGTCTCCTCCAACCTCTTTAGAAATCTTCATGTTATTTATCCTTTGGTTCTCTCCTCCACTGTTTCATCATCTCTTTCCTCCACTATGTCATCCTAGTCTGTTGATGAAGCTGTAGCTTCCTGTAACGCTGCACTCTCCACTGCTCTGGATGCTCACGCTCTGCCCATGCTACGTCCTGTGAGGCATACTGCACCGCAGCCCTGGTTTTCATCCACTACCCGCTATGTTCCTGTGTTCGTTCAGCTGAGCGTGCTTGGCTCAATCTCGCTCCCTTGCAGACTTTCTACACTTCAAATTCATGCTTGTCTCTTTCCAGTCAGCCATAGCACTTGCCAAACAAGACTATTATGTCCATCTGACTAACTCTCTTGCGACTAACCCTCGCCGTCTTTTTAGTACTCTCAGCTCTCTCCGCAAAGTGCCTCCGCCTCAGACCCCTCCTTCCTTTCTGCCCAAACCCTGGCTGACTATTTCCATGACAAAATCTACAAGATCACCCTCCAATTCCCCACAAAGTCAGCTACTTCCCCTCCTCACTCCCAACTTTCCCCCTCTATCTCTGCTACCCTCTCTTCATTTTCTGTGATCTCTGAAGAAGAAACTGCACACCTTCTTTCTTCCTCCAAACTCACTACCTGCTCCTCTGATCCTATCCCCACCAGTCTAAGCCCCACCTCCTCAATTGTTGTCCCTTCCATCTCATCCAAAGGCCTTTACTCTGTCCTCATCCTTCTTGATCTCTCTGCTGCTTTTGACACTGTTGACCACAACCTTCTCCTTGATACCCTGTGCTCGCTTGGTTTTAAAGGCACTGTACTATCCTGGTTCTCCTCTTATTTCTCCCCCTCGCTCTTTCAGTGTTTGTTCTGGTGGATCCTCCTCTGCTGCTATCCCGCTCTCAGTTGGTGTACCCCAAGGATCTGTCTTGGGTCCACTCCTTTTCTCTCTCTATACCTAGTTCCTTGGTACGCTCATCTCTTCCCATGGCTTTCAGTACCATCTTTATGCTGATGATTCCCACAGCTAACTTTCTACACCTGAAATCTCTCTGGCAATCGAGACCCGGATCTCTGCCTGCCTTTCTGACATTGCTGCTTGAATGTCTCACTGCCACTTGAAATCGAACATGGCCAAAACTGAGCTGCTTATTTTTTCCCCTAAAACCTCCTATCCTCTTCCTCTTTTCTCAGTCTCTGTGAATAACTCTCTAATCTTCCTTGTTTCTTCAGCTCCCAACCTTGAGGTTTATTTTATTTATTTACATTGTAACATTTTTCTATACCGCCCCTTCCAGATGTCAGGGGCAGTTTACATATAACTAACATTTTACATAGAACAGATGTTTTTAGAACTATTTACATAAAAAATTGCAACACTTAACAACTTAACATATTATTTAGAACTATGTACATGCTGTTTAAAGGCGAATGTTGCCTGTACTTTGGATTGGGGTATGCGGTTAGTGTGCCTGTGAGGTCTTGGAGGTGTTTTGTGTTGTGTTTTGCGTTCCGTAGTGTGCAGTGAAGAGGTATGTTTTAAGTGATTTTTTAAACTGCTGGAGATCCTTGATTGAGCGGATTGATAGAGGTAAGGAGTTCCAGAGGGAGGGGGGCGGTGAAAGTGAATGTCCTGGAGCTTGTGGCTTGCTTTTATTTTATTTATTTATTTTATTTACATTCTCTTATATACCGCGCTATTCTGCATCAGTGCGGTTTACATTGAACAAACTGAAATTACATTGAACAGGGCATTATAACTTGGAGATAACTATTTTACAGGGAACATGGGCTATGGAGGGTTAAGTGGCTTGCCCAAGACCACAAGGAGCACCTGTGGGACTAGAAACCCCAGTCCTTCCGGCCCAAGGTTGCTGTCCTCTAGTGGGATTTGAACCCCCGACCTTCCGGCCTGAAGTACCTTGCCCCAACCACTAGGCCACTCCTCCACTGTTTTCCTGAATGTGTTTGGGATCTCAAGTGAGTGCAGTGCATTTTCTCTTCTGGTTCTTGTGTTTGGGGGGGATCTGGAAGAGTGCAGAGAAAATGGATGGGGCTATATTGTTCAGTAGTTTGAAAGTAGCGGTGAGTGTTTTGAACTTTATTCGACTTGCTATTGGGAGTCAGTGGAGGTCATATAAGATGTGATGTTCTGTGCTCTTTGGAGGATGTGTAGGCTTTTGACGGTTAGACCCTGCAAAAGGCTGTTGCAGTAGTCGAAGTGGGGTGTGACAATCGCTTGGATTACTGATGTATAGTCGTTTTCGTCTAGGAATGGCCGTATGTGTTGAATTGTTTTTAACTTGTAAAACACTGTTTTCACTGTTTGTTTCAGGTGGGGGAGCATGCTGAGTGTTTGATCAAGGGTTATACCAAGGTATTTGACCTCATTCTTGATTGGGAGGGTAGGAGAACTCAGGGTGATGTTTTGCGGGAGGGTGTGGTTTGGGGTTTTTGTGATGTACGTGGCTTCTGTTTTTTTTTAAAATTAATATCGAGGTTGTTTGCCTTGAGCCATAGTTTGGTTTCATTAATGCAGTCGGATAGGTTTTTAAAGGAGAGGTTATTTGTTTCTATGGGGATGGACAACATGATGTCGTCCGCATAGATGTAGTACTTTATGTTGAATTTTTTGAATACATTGGTGATAGGTTGTAGGTAAAGGTTAAATAGTAAGGCTGATAGGCCGAACCTTGGGGAATACCTTGGTCTTGTGGGAAGGTAACCGGGGGCTCATTACCTAGTTGTATGCGTAATCTGCGGTTCGAGATGTAGGATATAAACCATTGTAGGACTGTTCCTCCTATTCCAATTTGTATTAGTCTGGCTATGAGGGTGTTGTGATTGATGTTATCGAATGTAGAGGCAATGTCTAAGAAAATTAAAAGGAAGGTACATTTGGGGTTATCTAGACTACGGATGAGGTAGTCAAACAAGGATATCAATAGGGTTTCGACTCCATGAAAAGGTCAGAAACCAAATTGATGGTTGTCTGGGGGGGGGGGGGGGCGTTGAAGTTTACATGGTCCTGGAGTTGTATTTGGATGATTTTTTTCAATGATTTTTAGCAACAAAGGGAATGCTTGCTATTGGTCGGTATGAGCTGGGTTTGCTCTTGTTGAGTGATCTGTTCTTTAGTATAGGACGTATGGAGGATATCTTTACTTCTGTGGGCATGGTACCTTGTAGTAAGAATTGATTTACTATGTGAAGGAGGTATGGGGCTAGTTCTACCTTTGTATGCTTAATCCAAGAGACAGGACATGGGTCCAGGGGGGATGTGGTTGTGTTAATGTTTGTTATTGTATTTATAAGGTGTTTCTGGTCTATTTGGTGGAAGTTATTCCATGTATTGTGGAATTTGAAGAGAAACCCCTATTAGCTCCTCGAAATCCTCAGAACCCCTGGGCTTGCGACGTAAAGCGACCCCTCTGCGAGTTTCCAAAACACATCGTACGAAATCTCCGGAAATCTCGAAACTGGCCCTGAAAGCTCTGACCGGGCCTCCCCTGTTTCGGCTTATCTTCAGGAAGTCTGCCACTCTTGGACTCCCCGAGGTCCTTTACCAATTTATCCAGATCTTCCCCAAACAGCAACCTACCCTTAAAGGGCAACTTGCTGAGACGGGACTTGGATGAACCATCGGCCGCCCAATTTCGCAACCACACAGACCTACGAGCGGCCACTACTGAGGCTGTGCTATTCGCGAGAGCTCTAATCAAGTCGTAATGAACATCTGCTAAATATGCTGTTCCGGACTCCAGGAGGCCCAGCTCCTTAAGCCCCTCCTGGTCCAGGTGCGACGAAAGCCGAAGCCGTTGAACCCAGCGTTTTTATTTATTTATTATTTATTTACAGTCTCTTTTATACCGCGCTATTCAGCATCAGTGCGGTTTCCATATAACAACTTACACATCTCAATAGCTGATTCGTGTTTACATTGAACAAGGTAAATTGAACTTGGATAACAGGGTGTAACAAGGTAAATGAACTTGGATAACAGGGTGTAACAAGGTAGTTGAACTTGGATAACAAGGGATTAACTATGTACATCTGTATGGCAAAATAGGCATCACATCTCTAGCGTAGGCAGGCCTGTGCTACCCAAGCTCCACAGATTAAGGCCTGCAAGGACAGCGCGTCCGCATCAAAAACCTGATTCAGCAGGCTGTCAACCTTACGGTCCTGCGCATCTTTTAAGGCTGCACCGCCTTCCACCGGAATAGTGGTCTTTTTTGTAACCGCTGCCACCGCCGCATCCACCTGAGGCGAGCAGAACCTCTCCTTATCCTCAACAGCTAAGGGATAAAGCCTATTCATTGTGCGTATCCCTCTGAGCACCGGTTCCGGCTGATCCCATTCCTCCTGGATCATCTTGTCGACTACCCGGTGAATTGGAAACACCACCTGCGTTTGCCACACCGCTTGAATAACAGGATCTTCAACCTCTTTTTCACTAGCGGATTGAGTAGCGAGATTCAACATCTGCATAGATTCCATGATCAGAGCTGCCAGCTCCTCCCTACGGAAGACTCTTATGATCTTCGCCTGATCTTCGGGTTTGTGGATCTCTCCCTCTTCCAAATCCTCCAACCCGTCCTCACGCTCCCAGTCGAGGTCCTCAACGTCCGGCCAATCGCTCTCCGTGGAAGATAGAGCTCGAGTTCTTGCCCTCTTGGGTGCCGACGGACCCCCGCCCCCTCCCTCAGCATCCGTTAGCTGAGAAGGGACCGAGAACGGCCACGCTGCTGGCGTCTTGCCCTGCCGCCACAAGCAAAAGGCCTGATGCATCATTAATATAAAATCAGGGCAAAAGTCCCCAAGATCTGTCGGCCCCAGAATCGAGAGCGCTCCTGAAGGTCCTGCCGTCTCCTCCAAAGCGTACCAGTGCACGGCCGACTGCACCGATTCCACCACTGCCCCTGCCGACGCCCCCTGCGCCTCAGGAGACTCTTTGACCTCCATCTGTTACTCTACCACTGAGGAGAGTGACGCACAGCTGCGGCAGACACCTGAATCAGCAACTGTGCCTCTCCGGTTGCCGCAGACTACACACTGCGGCCTTGATGCCATAAGGCTGTAAGTGAGACTGTCTGCTCTTCACTTCAAATAAATATCCCCTTTATTATTAGTATTAGTATTATTTATTTATTTATTTTTAAAGTGGAGGGAAGAAACCTTCAACCTTGTCTTAAAACCTTGCAGCTATTCCCCCGAAATCCTTGAAAAGAACTGAGCTAACTGACGGCACGGCAGAAGTACCCCCCCCCCCACCCCCCGAGAGATTTAACTTCCACCAAAAAACAAAAAGAAAAACAACAAAACCGCAAAAGTGAAAGGGATGTAAGTAAATATAAATTACATTTAACTGGTAATTGTACTTCCTGGAGGATCCAGTTTAGTCCTCCACATCCGGGTAGTGCACCTCCTTCCTGCAGCTTGGAGACTGGACCAATCAGAATCTTCCTCTGCCAGGATGTATGCTGCTGGAGCTCCCATCAGCCCCCAGTGAACTATTAACAAAGCAGACTCAAAGAAGCAACACATGAGAGAAATAGAACTATGAAACAAGAAGAGAATTATGTCCCCTTAAGTGTTAATCGACCCCCTCCCCAAACGAGGAAGCCAAAAATTCTGCACAGCGCTACTGACTCCCCCCGAAGAAAGAAGCCATCATAACATAGCCACCTGAACTGCATAGCTGGCAAAAAGAAAGGATAAGCGAGCCCCGGATACGGAAACCCGAAAAAATAGGCAGACAATATTCAGAGCCGCTCACAATAAGCGCGCCGCTCCAAACAAACCTGACACATGGGAGGGAAGGAGGACTAAACTGGATCCTCCAGGAACTACAATTACCAGGTAAATGTAATTTCTATTTCCTGAGCGGTCATCCAGTTTAGTCCTCCACATCCAGGATGTAACAGAGCAGTCAACACCGGGCGGGACCTTGCCAACCGGCGCGCAACACCGCCAAACCAAAACAAGAATCCTGAGCGGCGAGCACATCCAACCGGTAATGCTTACTGAAGGCATGAAGAGACGACCAAGTAGCCGCCCTAAAAATGTCCACAGGCGGAACAAGACTATGCTCTGCCCAGGACGTCGCCTGCGCTCTGGTAGAATGGGCCCTCAAACCAACCGGAACAGGCCGATTCTGTAAAATGTAAGCCGAAGCAATCGCCTCCTTAATCCACCGAGCGATGGACGCCTTCGCCGCCGCTTCACCTTTGCGTGCCCCACCAAAAAGCACAAACAACCGATCGGTCTTACGGAAAGATTCCGACACCTTTAAGTAGTGATGAAGGACTCGCCGCACATCCAGGCAATGTAACCCCTCGTCCGTGGGACCCGCCGCTTCCGAATTAAGGACCGGCAGAAAAACAGGCTGATTCAAATGAAATGGCGAAACCACCTTAGGCAAAAATGATGGCACTGGTCGAAGAACCACTCGATCCCTGGAGATAGACAAGAACGGTTCCCTACAGGAAAGCACCTGCAACTCGGAAATGCGCCTCGCCGAACTGATCGCCACCAGAAAAACCGTCTTCAGAGTAAGATTCTTAACAGACGCCTGCCGTATGGGCTCAAAGGGTTTGCGAACCAGAGCTCGCAAAACGAGATTCAAATCCCACGATGGAACCGAGACTCTGCGCGAAGGCCTCAACCTGAAGACCGCCTTAAGGAAACGTTGTACGTCCGAATGCGCCCTTAGGGGAAGTCCCAGAACCTTGCCCCAGTAGCACGCTAGCGCTGCCAACTGAACCTTCAGAGAACTGGCCGCTAAACCTTTCTCAAAACTGTCCTGCAAAAAACTGAGAACCACCGACACCGAAGCCGTAGCCGCGCGAACCCCACGCCGTGAACACCAATCCTCAAAGAACCTCCACACCCACACATACGCTAGGGAGGTGGAAGGCTTCCGTGCCCGGAGGAGCGTGGCAATAACCTCAGGAGAATAACCTTTCTTCCTCAACCGAGCCCTTTCAAGGGCCAAACCGTAAGCGAGAATCGATCCACTTGAGGCATCCGCAACGGACCCTGACACAGCAGATCCGGAAGTGGAGGCAGTCGCCAAGACACTCTGTCGCGCAAATGAACCAGATCGGCATACCACGGCCTTCGTGGCCAATCCAGAGCCACTAGTAAAACCCGCCCCCGGTGCGCTTCGATGCGCTGAATGACGCGACCGATCAACGCCCAAGGCGGGAAGACATAAAGAAGGCCTGTCTCCGGCCACGGCTGAATTAGCGCGTCGATGCCCTCGGACATGCGTTCTCTCCGCCTGCTGAAGAACCGCCACGTCTTCGCAGACTGAAAAGTTGCCATGAGATCCATAATCGGAGGCCCCCATCTGCGAATTATCTGTGCGAATACCTGCGGGTGCAGTTCCCACTCCCCGGGGTTGACCTGCACTCTGCTGAGAAAATCTGCCACAACACTGTCTTTTCCCGCGATATGCGCCGCCGAAAGAGCCGTCAGACGGGTCTCCACCCAGCCGAACAAGGCCTCTGCCTCGCTTTCCATGGCCACACTGCCGGTGCCTCCCTGGCGATTGATGTAGGCCACCGTTGCCGAGAGAACTCGCACTGCCTGCCCCCTCACTAACGTCTCTAGGGCTTGCAGCGCGAGTCTCACCGCACGTAGCTCGAGGCGGTTGATCGACCAAGTAGTCTCGAGAGGGGACCACGTCCCCTGCGCGTACCGCCCCTCGCAGTGGGCTCCCCAACCCAACAGACTCGCATCCGTGATGAACGGAATCCAAGTGGGCTGCTCCAGAGGAAGACCCAACCGTAGGTTCTCCGAGCACAGCCACCACCGGAGAGACAGACGCACCGATGTCGGGCAAGGCAAGCGCTTGTTCAACGAATCCAACTGGTTCGACCAGCGACGCAACAGGGCTCTCTGAAGTGGCCGCATATGAAACCTGGCCCACGAAACTACCTCCAACGTCGCCGCCATAGTGCCCAACAGCCGCAGGTACCACCAGGCTGACGGAGCGGGAATTCTCAAAAAGGAACGCATGAGCTTCTGCAATGCCTGGACGCGGCGCTCCGGCAAGCACACCAAACCTCTCGCCGTGTCGAAACGAACCCCGAGGTATTCGAGGGATTGTGTTGGCACTAAATGACTCTTTTTCTCGTTGACCACCCAGCCGAGCAACCGCAGCAAAGCCACTACTCTGTCCGTCGCCTGCACACTCTCTGTTTGGGACTTCGCACGAATCAACCAATCGTCGAGGTAAGGGTGAACTAAGACCCCTTCCTTTCGCAAGGCCGCCGCCACCACCACCATTACCTTTGTAAAGGTACATGGGGCTGTGGCTAGACCGAACGGCATAGCCCGAAATTGAAAGTGACCCCACGGGAACGCGAACCTCAGGAACTTTTGATGTACCGCTCGGATGGGAATGTGCAAATAGGCCTCCGAGAGATCGAGAGCGGTCAGGAAGTCCCCTTGCCGAACCGCCACGATGACGGACCGCAAGGTCTCCATCCGGAAATGCGGCACCCGGAGAAAACGATTCAACCCCTTGAGATCCAGAATTGGGCGAAGAGAATCGTCTTTCTTTGGCACCACAAAATAAATGGAGTAGCGACCGACGCCGCGCTCGGAGGGGGGACGGGAATAACCGCTCCCAAATCGATGAGTCGACGCAATGTCACCCGAATGGCCTGTGCCTTTTGCTCCCCTTTGCAGGGGGAAAGGACAAAGGCGTCTGGAATCGGACAAGCAAACTCCAGCGCATAGCCCTCTCTGATGATCTCGAGCACCCACTGATCTGACGTTATTTGGGCCCAGGAAGGAAGAAAGTCCCATAGACGACCCCCGATGACTGGCCTTCCCTCTGGAGCCCTCCTCACTTCATTGCGGCTTTCGACCAAAGGAAGAGGACGCAGAGGAGGACGCCGCTGCGAATCCTCTGCCCGCTCCTCGAAAACCTCGAAAACCTTGACCTCTGGAGCTATACCGGCCGCGTTGGGAGCCCCAAAGGCGGAAAGAACGAAATCTGCGAAAGTCCCGAAACTGACCCCGCGCCGGCGGCAAACTTCTACCTAGCTTAGGCTTATCTTCTGGCAGCCTACCGCCCTTGGATTCCCCGAGGTCTTTTACCAATTTATCCAGATCGTCTCCGAACAACAATTTCCCCTTAAAGGGAAGCCTACTGAGTCGGGACTTAGAAGAGCCATCGGCCGCCCAATTCCGCAACCATAAAGATCTGCGCGCCGCCACCAAGGAACCCATGCTATTCGCCAAGGTTCTAATCAAATCATAATGCACATCCGCCAAATACGCCGAACCAGACTCAAACCGAGTCACCTCTAACAAGCCCTGCTGATCCAAGCCAGAAGCTTGTCTCAAGTGCTGAGCCCATCGTAAACAGGCTCTGGCCACCCAAGCCCCACAAATGGAGGCCTGCAAAGATAACGCATTGGTCTCAAAAGTCTGTTTCAACAAACCATCCACCTTCTTGTCTTGTGCGTCCTTTAAGGCTGCACTGCCTTCAACAGGAATGGTAGTTTTCTTGGTAACCGCCGACACCGCGGCGTCCACCCGCGGCGACTTAAACCTCTCCTTGTCCTTATCCGCTAACGGATAGAGGCGGTTCATAGTCCGAATCCCCCTAAGGCCGGATTCGGGTTGATCCCACTCAGTTTGAATCATCTGTTCCACCACACGGTGCACTGAAAACACCACCTGAGATTCCCGCACCACTTGAATGAGCGGATCCTCCAACCCGTCCTCCTCAACAGGACGAGGCGCAGCAAGATTGACAGCGTGGAGAGATTCTGTAATTAACGGCACCAGCTCTTCTTTACGGAACACCCGAATAATCCGGGCCTGATCCTCGGGCTCAGGGATTTCACCGTCTTCCAACTCCTCAACAGCACCATCCGGATCCACTTCGGCATCAGGATCGTGCCAGCCCAAGTCGTCTTGTTCCAGGTCCATAGCCCGAAGGCGCTTGGCTGGAGGCTGGCCCTCCTGCCTGGACTCCCCACCTTGGAGAGATGACAGGGGCGACGGCCAAGCGTCTGGGAACTTGCCCGAGCATCCCAAGCGAAAGGCCTGGTGCATAAGAAGGACAAAGTCCGGGGAAAAATCCGTGAAGGAAGACTCTGATGCTGCCAGCGGCCACGCGCCCCCCTGACCTTTAGGCGGGGCCGTAGACCCAGACGCAAAAGAGCCAGGAGAGGGATCTCCGTCCGCCTGAACAGCGGGGCTTCCTGGGCCTGAGAGCTCCTTATGCTCCATCTGTTGTTCTAAACTTGTGGAAACTGAGGCGCAGCCCTTGCAAACCCCAGACTCATCCACTGCCCCCCTGTGTGACCCGCAGATAATGCACTGCGGTCTGGCAGCCATGCAATCACAGCAGCCCCCAAGGGGAAAGAGAAAATAACTGAAAAGAAGCACAGAAATAAAAGACTCCGTTTGCGGTTTGTAGTTGTCTTTTTTTTTTTTTATTAAAGAACTAGCCACTCAAAACTGGGATGCCCCCCCCCCCAGCAAAAACGCTAAAGCAAAAAGGTATTAAGTGCAGCAGAAATGCGCTGCCGAGCACTTCATGACAGGCGGGGAAAAAAAAACCCCGAACCCTAAAATGGCCGCCGGCACAGGTCTGCCGGCTAGAAAAAAGGGCACGAAAGCAATTAAAGGAAATCAAAGAAAGTAAACGAAATAAAAGAAAACAAAGGGGCAATCAGCAGAATTGAACAAAACGCCGGAAACTCACCGCACATGTACCACAGCGCCGTAGCAGGCACGCCGCTCGAATCCTGAGCGGGAGCACGCTACACCACCGGGCTGCCAGTCAAACTAACAAGGGCAGCTTGGAACGCGAGACGGAAGCCAGCAAACAGTTCAGAAGGCTCCCAGACTCAGACAGAGGGCTGGCAGAGCTTTCCTCCGGACAGTCTAGGAGGAAGGAGCCAGCCTTGGACTGCAAAAGACTCTTCTGTTGGAAAGGCAGCAGTACAGTGCAGACCCAGCCTCACGATCGCAATCGGCAAGGCTTTTTTTTTTTTTTTTTTTTTAAAGCTACAGCTACTTAATAAATAAAGTAAAGAAAAATATAGCAGTGCAAAAAGAAAAAGATCTTTAACAAACAACTCTCTCTAGTGTTGCCTCCAACTGTCCCTAAGTGAGCCTAACCCCAGGCACACACGTCCTCCAGCTGCAAGGAGACTGGACACACTGGGGGCTGATGGGAGCTCCAGCAGCATACATCCTGGCAGAGGAAGATTCTGATTGGTCCAGTCTCCAAGCTGCAGGAGGAGGTGCACTACCCGGATGTGGAGGACTAAACTGGATGACCGCTCAGGAATTAAAAATTAAACTAAAGAAAGAAACTAAAGAAAAAAACACCTAAAGGAGCAGACTCAAACGGCGTTGAAAAATAAACCCGCCAAATCAAGGCCTTACACGATCCTCTCCTGCTCGGCAGCCACGCGATCCCCTTTAAAATGGCTGCCGCCAGCTCGGGAGAAGAAGAAAAAGGCGCCAAAGCAACCTCTACTGCTACCCTGCCCCGCTGCCAGGTGCAATCTTCGCTGCTTTAGCAGCCTGAACCCCCTGCACTGCCTTGCCCGTACCTGTGCTCCCCTGCCGATCCGGCACTCACATGAGCAGAACCGTGGCACCGGCATACTCACTGCCTATTAACTGCTTTGTTGATCACCAGGCGACTCACCGCAGCTGCAACTCTCGCTAGCACTGCTGAGCCGGCGGGATGGAATTGTTAGTCAGGGATCTCTCCCCTGGTAGCAGAACAGGCAACTTTAATAATAGGCAAGAGACCTATAGGCAGGGAGCAGGTAAGAAGGTCTTTCCTTTTTTTTTTTTTTTTTTTTTTAAAAAGCACAGTACCCAATTTCTAACTTTTGAAACCAAATTAAACCAATTAAACCCCAATACAGCTAAGCTATCCTACAGATTCCGTATCTGTTCCTCTAGTGAGCCTTAGCCAGGCTCACAACGTCCTCCTGCTGCATGGAGACTGGTTACACTGGGGCTGATGGGAGTACTCAGCAGGCTATATCCAGTGATGTCAGAATTCTGACGTGCCAGTCTCCAAGCTGCAGGAGGAGGTTGACAATCCAGAGGTAGAGGACTGAACTGGAGGAACGATAAAGAAATAAATCTTGCTATTAATATATCTAAATGCTTCTAAAATAACCTTACTAGTTCTTCCACTCATGGCCAATGGCTTATAAGATGGTTTTATTGTATATATTTCTACTTTTCCCTTCCTTGGATCATCTCACTTGCCAAATGAAGGCTAGAGAAGCTCTTAACATGGCTGGCCAAGCTGGTTTGCATTTACAGTTGACTGCCATCCTCTCCTATGCCTGAAAACCTCAGAAAAGCAGCCTCTCTGATTTCATTATTTTTAACCTTTGCTAAATTTCACTTTGATCCACTTACTGCTAGTCCTGTTGCAATGGAAGCTTTGTAGTATGTCCTGTGCGAACAGAATTCAAACTCTTCTTAATCAGAAAGAGCTCTTATTTGTATGCCACGGATTCTTATATTTTCAAAAATTTATACTGGTTATCACCATTATGTAAAAAAAAAAGTACCCTAGAAGTCATCAATTATCTCAGGGCAGTCAGTGGTGGTGGGGTGGTCATCATTAAGAAGTGAGATAACCTCTCAAGCATATTCGAGTTACAAAATGTTCAGATCTTTTTTCTAGTTCTGAAAACTGCATTTGTTCAAATAAGGATCTTTAGCATTATACAACTGTGTAGAAATGTAACTCTGTAAATCTGTAAAACATGTTTCTAGCAGCCAGTTTGAAAAGAAGGAATATTTTGCAGCCAGACAGTTTGAAAAGAAGGAATATTTTGAATGCATCCACACATCACAGTAGGGTTCAATGACTGCTGAGATTCCCCATTCAATGATGCAAAACACTATTTAAGCCAGTGCAACTTCAGGTTTTCAAAACTGCAGATTTCCTGGCTTTATTCTTTATCTTTTGCATCATATGGTATTGACTGTAGTACTTTAATCAAAGAAACTGTGACAGACCATCAACATACCTTCCAGAAATTTGGTTGACAGTTTTGATTTAGCCATGTTGAATATATTGAGAGAGATTTGTTGGTAGTCAAATCTTCGGTAGGAAATCCCATATTCTGAGCAAACATAGATGCTAGAAGGAAAAGACAAATCCTTAAAAGCAACAATACTAGAACATATAATTGAAAGTAAGCAAAATATTTAAGGTTTCTATTAATTGCTCTGATTTTTATCTCCTTCCTATGTATCAGTGTTAAGAGCATTCAAAGGCTTTCATGCCCACTATATCTAAACATATCGCTTTGGTGTGCTGAGCCTCACTACAAGTGAAGACAACAAAAATGTGCAAGTGAAGTTTATCAAATATTGGTGACATCATGTATACTCTAGAGGAGAGGGAGGACAGGGGAGGTATGATATAGATTTTTAAATACTTAAGGAGTATTAACGAACAAACCTACCTTTTTCAAAGACGGGGAAGCTGTAATACTAGAGGGCATGAAATGAAGCTGCAAGGGGGTAAACTGAAAGGCAACAGGAAATACAATTTCACTGAAAAGGGTGGTGGATGCTTGGATTGCCGTCCCGAAGGAAGTGGTGGGGGCAAATGGCAGAATTCAAAATGGCATGGGACAGACACAGTGGATCCATTTATAGAAACAGGATAAAATCAAAATAAACTTAACAATCTGATATCTCAACAAGTAGAGGTGACCTGCACGGAGCGGTGGGTGTACCTACTCTTGCCACCTTGCTGGGCAGACTAGATGGACCATGCTGGTCTTTATCTGTCATCATATACTATGTTACTATCATGATTAGCAAGATTTGACAGTCCTCAAATGAACCCAAAAGAAGTGATTTACCTACATGCTAAGAAAATGTCACTTGGATTTATAGAAACCTATCAATTCAATTGCTCGAGCCACACTTCCATTCTGGTACTTCAGAAATGCGCGTGCACACACACCCCTCTCCCCCCAATTTTCTAGGCAACATGCCTTAGTGAAATACTACTTCTGATAGTTGACGGGGAAAGGGGGGTCCAAGCACTCTCCCAATAAAAGAACTCCAGGAACTGCATTCTCAGGACACATACAGAAAGTCTGATGCATGGGATAGATTTCTATGCAATGGAAATAATACATGCAAATCTCTCTCATGCATATTCAATGTAAATATTTTGAAGACAAGATTGACTGGAAGGATTGCCTTTCTGTTTCTTGAGAAGAGCAGTGCTTCCCAGGGCTCTCCCAAATGGTGATTTTTGCTGAATTTGCTGCTAAATTGTGAGTTTTGTCTGTTTGTCTCCACATATTTATCTATCTATTTGCCCTTCTTGGTGGGTTCCCTTACCTACTCCCTTGCTGGGTGCCCACTGTTCAGGAACAGCCTCCACTGCTGTAGAGTTTTAAACTATCTTTCTCTTAGTCTACCTGAGTGACTGCCCCTCCCCCCTGCTGAGGCATTGTTGTAGACATCCATTTCCTGTTGTGCATGTGGGCTTGCTCACATTGCCTTTCTGTTTCTTGAGAAGAGCAGTGCTTCCCAGGGCTCTCCCAAAAGGTGATTTTTGCTGAATTTGCTGCTAAATTGTGAGTTTTGTCTGTTTGTCTCCACATATTTATCTATCTATCTATTTGCCCTTCTTGGTGGGTTCCCTTACCTACTCCCTTGCTGTGTGCCCACTGTTCAGGAACAGCCTACTGGCCAGAGACACTTAGGTTCCCGCCCACCCTGCCCCTCACCCCACCCACCCCAGGGGCTACATTGCCTATATAGTGGTCACATACATGCCATCTGTCGTTCCTAACTTGGGTAATGCCCACATCTTCAACTTTTCTTATTATTCTTCCTCTTCTGGGACTGCTTAATCAACATGTCGTGTATTCAGTGCAATAACTGTGGTACTTTCATTCAAAGAAGAATCATTTGGAGCCTAAGAGCTTGTCCTATATGCCTAAAGTCAGCTGCCATGCATGAAGAACTGACTCTACTAAGGAAAGACCTAGCAGCCATACATAAAGAAGTGTCTCTACTGAGGGAGGAACTGGCTGCAATGAAGCGCACCTCTTCTAGGATACAAACTGAACAAAGTCCACCACCGCTCCCACAAAGAATCAAACACCCCAGGAACAAATGGATCACAGTGGGTTCCGGAAGATTGCGACCTGTAATGCAGAGACATATTACACATCAAGAGATAACCCTGAAAAATGCCTTCTCTGCCTTGGCTAATGAGGACGCCCAACCCAAAGAAACTGAAGGGCCCTTAAATGAGTCAGACAATGCCCAATCTCCTGCTAAAGCACCAAATATGAAGAAAACCTCACCAAACAGAAAACTATTACTACTTGGAGATTCCATCATCAGAGGCACCAACTTGGGAACACAGTTCAAAGGAGAGAAGATAGTCATGTGCCTACCAGGCTCTTCAGCCAGCAGGAATACAAACCAAGTTGTTGAAATACTTAGCGCAAAAAGTGAGCACTCCAAACCAGATGTTATTATCCACTTGGGCACAAATGACCTGGCTAGAAACAGTAGCTCTACAGTCCAAAAGGACTTCCAATCTCTGGGAGAGAAACTCAAGCCCATTATTAACACTGTTGCATTCTCAGAAGTTCTACCTGTTCTTGGCAAGGGGACAAAAAGGCTGCATCGCATTAACAACTTTAATACATGGCTCCAGACCTGGTGCAAACAAGAAGGATTCAGATTTATTGGCAACTGGGACAACAGATGGACCAACAGGAGACTATACTGTGCTGATGGACTACATCTCTCTGTCGCAGGGAAAAGAAACCTAAGTGAAAAATTCAGGCAGTATGTGGATATGCATTTAAACTAGGAAAAGGGGGTGACGGATGTGGAAGGTCAACATCTGCATACCACCCCCTGCAAAAGCAGAACAACATCAGAAACAGCCACACTCTTAAACCACATATCAAAAAGAAGTGGGAAGAAGTGGGCAGAATAAAATCAATGCAAAATACACGCAAGCCAGGTAAATGCTGGAAATCAATGAGCACAAATGCTCGAAGCTTAGCCAAAATAATTCCAGACCTGGAAGCCCTAATGGTGGAAACGGATTTGGACATTGTGGCCGTTACGGAAACATGGTTTAATGAATCGCATGATTGGGATATAGCCATAGCTGGCTATAATCTATTCAGAAGAGACAGAGAAAATGGAAAAGGAGGAGGAGTAGCCTTGTATGTCAAAAGCAGTATTAAAGCTACAGAAATGCAGGGAACATGGGGAAAAGAAGAAGCGCTCTGGATTGCGTTGGAAAGAGGAGATGGCACTGTCATCCATATTGCTGTAGTCTACAGACCTCCGACTCAAATTGAAGAGAGAGATAACGAATTGATTATAGATATTGCCAAGATAGCAACAAAGGGGGAAGCGATCATATTGGGTGACTTTAATCTACCTGATGTGGATTGGATTACTTCTTCTGCACATCTGGAAAGAAGCAAAAAAATTGTGGATGCTCTCCAAGATGCATTACTTAGACAAATGGTGATGGAACCAACCAGGGAAAGCTCAACACTGGATGTACACTGACGGCAGATAAAGACCAGCATGGTCCATCTAGTCTGCCCAGCAAGATGGCAAGAGTAGGTGCACCTGTCGCTCTGTGCAGGCCACCCCTCCCCATGTCTTTGTTTAGGGGTAAACCCACCACTCCAGGTAGGACACCCCTATTTGTTGAGACGTTATATATTTGTTGAGACGTTATATGGTTCAGAAGTTAGATGGTACCGTTTATCTTGTTTTTATCCTATTGCTGTAAAGGGATCCACTGTGTTTGTCCCATGCCGTTTTGAATTCCATCACCGTGTTTGCCCTCACCACTTCCATCGGGAGGGCATTCCAAGCATCCACCACCCTTTCAGTGAAAAAATATTTCCTGACATTGCCCTTCAATTTACCACCTTGCAGCTTCATGTTATGCCCTCTAGTTTTACAGTTTCCTCGTTTTTGGAAGAGGTTTGTTTGTTCATCATTTCTCTTTAAGTATTTAAAGGTCTGAATCATATCTCCCCTGTCCCTCATCTCCTCCAAAGCGTACATATTTAGGTCTTCAAGTCTCTTCTCATAAGGCTTCTAATGCAGGCTCCAAATCATTTTGGTCGCTTTCCTCTGAATCGTTTCCAGTCTTTTTACATCTTTTGCAAGATACGGTCTCCAAAACTGAACACAGTATTCCAAGTGAGGCCTCACCGGTGACTTATACAGTGGCATAAGTACCTCTTCCTTTCTGCTGGTAATCCCTCTTTGTATGCAGCCCAACATCCTCCTGGCTTTTGCCACCACCTTGTCGCACTGTTTTGCCACCTTGAGATCATCAGAGATAATCACATCAAGGTCTTTCTCCTGAACCATGCATAGCAACCTCTCACCCCCTATCGTGTACATCTCCCTTGGATTTCTGCTACCCAAGAGCATGACACTGCACTTTTTCACATTAAAACGTAGTTGCCAAGCATTAGACCAGTCTTCCAGCTTTTGTAGATCTTTTCTCATGTTATCCACTCCCTTGGGGGAGTCCACTCTGTTGCAAATTTGTGTGTCATCTGCAAAAAGACAGACTTTTACATTCAGTCCTTCAGCAATATCACTCACAAATATATTGAACAGTACCGGGCCCAGGACCGAACCCTGAGGCACCCCGCTAATCACCTTCCTCTCATCCGAGCGAGCTCCATGTACCATCACCCTCTGTTGTCTGTCAGTCAACCAATTTATAATCCAGTTTACCATCTTGGGACCCATCCCCAAGCTACTGAGTTTGTTGACAAGCCTCTTATGAGGAACAGTATCAAAGGCTTTGCTGAAATCCAGGTAGATGACATCCATTGCATGCCCCTGATCCGATTCCTTGGTCACCCAGTCAAAGAACTCAATCAGATTTGTTTGGCAAGACCGTCCTTCGGCAAAACCATGTTACCTCGGATCTTGCATCCTGTTGGTTTTGAGAAAGTTCACTATTCGCTCTTTCAGGAGCGCCTCCATTACTTTTCCCGCCACCGAGGTAAGGCTCACGGGCCTGTAGTTTGACACGTCTTCCCTGTCACCACTTTTGGGAGTCACAGCTGGTCCATCTCCAGGATCTTCTTTAGTAAAAACAGAGCAGAAGTATTTGTATAGCAATTTCGCTTTTTCAGTGTCACTTTCCACGAGTCCTTTCCCAGCACGTCTGAGTCCTGCAATTCCAACTCTGATCTTCTTCCTTTCCTGAATATACCTGAAGAAAGTTTTGTTGCCACCTTTAACATCTTTAGCCATCTTTTCCTCTGCCTTTGATTTTGCTATCCATATTACTCTTTTAGGCTCTTTGAGTTGGATCCTGTATTCATTTCTGTGTTCTTCTGTTTGCAAGCTTTTGAATTTTGCGAAAGTTGTGTTTTTTGCCTTTATCTGAGCAGCCACCTCTTTGGAAAACCAAATAGGTTTCCTTCTCCTCTTGTTTTTATTTACTTTTCTCACATATTTATCAGTTGCCCCTTTTATTGCCTCCTTTAGTTTAGCCCATTGCAATTCCACTTCCTTTATCTCCTTCCTCCCCGTCATATCCTCCTTTAAATACTCTGCCATTTTATTGAAGTCAGTGTATTTGAAGTTTAGGACTTTGAGCTTGCTATAATTGGCCTGTACCATGGCTTTTATCTCAAACCACACCGTGTGATGGTCGCTGTTGCTCACAGGGGCACTCACGCAGACATTCGACACACTATCACCGTTTGTGAGCACTACATCCAGTGTTGAGCTTTCCCTGGTTGGTTCCATCACCATTTGTCTAAATAATGCATCTTGGAGAGCATCCACAATTTTTTTGCTTCTTTCCAGATGTGCAGAAGGAGTAATTCAATCCAGATCAGGTAGATTAAAGTCACCCAATATGATCGCTTCCCCCTTTTTTTGCTATCTTGGCAATATCTATAATCAATTCATTATCTCTCTCTTCAATTTGAGTCGGAGATCTGTAGACTACAGCAATATGGATGACAGTGCCATCTCCTCTTTCCAACGCAATCCAGAGCACTTCTTCTTTTCCCCATGTCCCCTGCATTTCAGTAGATTTAATATTCCTTTTGACATACAAGGCTACTCCCAGGCTTCTTTTTCCTTCTCAGACATCGTTTCAGCGAATGCTCCATCTGAAATGAGTTTCCTTATATCAGGGCCAACAAACACGCCTTCCTTTAGCTTTGCTTCAGAAAGTCGGGGGAACTTTGAGCAAAGGTACCGAAAGCACTCACCATCTTTTGGAAGGGACTTGATGAATTGCTTAATGAGACCCAACTTAATGTGGAGAGGTGGTAATAGAATTTTATCACGAGGTACCAAGCTCTCATGAAGAACATTTTTCTCACCGGGTCTCAAATACTCCCGAATTGGCCAGTCTTTTTTCCCCCAGTGTAGGTCGCGGGCCCGGCTATCCCACAAGCAAAGGAAGCAGGGATATTTGGTGAAACCGGATTGCTGCCCTAATAGCATGGATAGAATTTTAAAGTCTCCACAAATCATCCACTTATGCTCATCATAACGAATCTTCTGAAGAATCAGGGCCAAATTCTCGTATTTTTCTTGGAGAATAACAGAGTGAGCAATAGGAACTGAAGCGAATGTGTTGCCATTATGAAGAAGAACACCTTTTAATGCTGTCTTTTGACGAATCAATGAACAGCCGCCATTCAGCAGGATCATACTTGAGTTTAAACTTTTCCATCACTCCGTATATATCATTGCAAAATACCAAATCTTCCTCTTTGCTGAAATACTTCAAAAATTGTGTCTCGCGGTTGCGGTACCAATAAAAAGTTGTTCCTGGTGACAATAGATTTTTCTGTTTAAGCCGAGAACCTAGCAGTTGGGCAGCATCTTTTGGGAGTCCTAAATCCCGGACTAAATCATTCAATTCAGCTTGAGAGAAAAGTTCAGGTTTCGGATCTGGTTCAGTTTCAAACTCGGAAGTACTGGACTCATCGGGAAAAGCCATCTGATGAGTCTCATCATGATCAGAACCGTCCACACAAATATGATCCAAAGATTTTGGTGGTTCAGGCACAGGTACTTCGTTGCTATGAGGCATAGGCCTAATTGCTGAGGGAAGGTTGGGGTAACTTATTACGTTCTTATTTTTTAAGTTGTATCCCTTCACAATGCAAGAGCAAAAATAGCAGTCACTGCTGTGGTCTCTTTGTTCACGCCACATCATAGGTATTCCGAAACGAAATGCTTGTTTTTTACCTTTCATCCATAAGCGTAGATCTTCCTCACATGTCTTTCACACTTTGTGAGGAGCCCACGGTTTGTCTTGATCGCCTAACTTCAAACCGAAATAGGCGAAATATACTTTTTTAATAAATGCAGAAATGTTCCTCTGCCGCTTTTTCACGGTATATTCCCCACAAATAAAACAAAAACTGTCCGGAGAGTTGACGCAACCTCTGGCTCTGTGAGCCATCACAAATACACAGCACTGCAAACTACAACTGTAGTGAACCACTTCGGAATAAAGCTGGATTACGACTGAGCAAACAAAAGGTAATAATGAACTTGCAAGAAACTGAAATTTGACAGGAACGTTCATGTCGCAACCACCATGTTTGAGCGAGCGAACGAGGCGAGGCGAACAGGAAAGAACATGCGCCAGCGCGAGTACTGGATTTAGCCCCCCGCCTCCCAATTGTCCTGTTAATGTATAAAATGAATACAAAACACTCTAAAATATCTTGAGGGAGTGTTTCTAGTTAGTTAACCATTACAACCTCTATTTTGGGCCAAGAAAATAAACTGCAGTCGGCTAAAAAGAAATTATGTGAACATTCCTTATATGGGTAAGAAATCTAATTTTGCAAGAAAACGTGATGTGATGGAACATTTTGGCTATTTTTCCTGGATTCAGCACCCCAAAATCTATAGGAATCAGTTGCAAAACTGGAGGCAGTTTTTTGGTAGTGTACCTGTGTAATGGACGATAAAAGGGAAGAGAGAGAGTTAGGAAGGAAGTTATCTAAGTTAGAGGCTTCTTATGGAACTGTGGGGTAAATGTAAAAAAGCAACAAGAAAAATTTTAAAAAGAAAAAGGGAGGGGGTTTGATATAAACAAATGTGATATGTTTTTTTTTTTACAATTATATTACAGAATGGTGAATGAATGGAATACAAGCCTTATACTACATTGTAAAAATAACACCCCATTCTCCTTTTCTCTCTTATCTCTTCCGCCTTGCCCTTCCTCAGTCTCCTCCACTTCTTCATCCCCTACCCTCTCTTCTCAATTGTCCTGTTTCACGTTCATTCCTCTCATCCCCCCTGTCTTCTTCATTAGTCTCCCATACAGTCTCACCCTTTCTTAGTTCCCTCCCCTCCACCCTCAATGGACGTTCCAAGAGTAGGGCTTACTTCCCTCTTATCTACCTTGTGATTTTTCTTTGCTTCTCTTTTTCCCAGTCTTCCTCCTTTATGCTTATAATTTTCCATTTCTTCTCTTAATATTTCCCTTTTCTGTTTCTTTCCAAAGTTTTTTCCTTGACTACCTTTTTTCTGTCCCTCTTTCTTTTTTTCTCTCTCGCTCACGCTTTTTCTCTTCTGATGGGTCCCCCCCTCCTCCCCTTTGCTTCCTCAATGCTCTTTACAGAGACAGAATTCAAAATGGCATGGGACAGACACAGTGGATCCCTTTATAGCAACAGAATAAAATTAAAATAAACTTAACTATCTAATTTCTCAACCAACGGGGTGCCCTACACAGAGCGGTGGGTTCACCCCTAAACAAAGACATCGGGAGGGGTGACCTGCATGGAGCGGCAGGTGCACTTACTCTTGCCACCTTGCTGGGCAGACCAGATGGACCACACTGGTCTTTATCTGCCGTCATTTACTGTGTTACTACATCAGTAAGGTGAAATTAGACTTACCTGCTAATTGTTCCTTTAGGAACTCCAGTCTAGTCCCGAACTCCTGGGGTTTTGCTCCTCCTCCAGCAGCTTGGAGACTGAGAAACATCATCCTTCTGATGACACCAGTATAAAGACACAGGATCCGCCTCCTGACTCCAGTAACCTATTGACAAAGCAGACTCACCGGAGCAACAATTAAGTAGTAAACACCATTAAACAGCTTAACATAACTCTAACCAGAAACTTTATGAGATAACAGGAAGAAAAAAATCCTGCCTGAAATGCCGAGATCCCCATTCCTAGGAAGACAGAATAGTAACAGAACTTGAACACCCTATCCATCCAATGCCCCTCCCCTTATGGGCTATAACCTCCACAGGTACCCCATCAGCTTACCTGTAACATGTGCTTCAGGAAATAGTCCAAGAAAACAATTAGGGAGAGATACAGGACTAGACTGGAGTTCCTAAAGGAATTAGCAGGTAAGTCTAATTTCACCTTCCTTATCGTCCCTCCAGTCTAGTCCCGAACTCCTAGGGATGTAACAGAGCAGTGGAATTATTCAACGGGAGGGACCTGCTAAACCAGCCTGAAGCACCGCTGATCCAAAACAGGTATCCCTTTCCGCTTGCACATTTAGGCGATAATGTCTGACAAAGGAATGTAACGACGACCAAGTAGCCGCTTTACAAATTTCCACCGCCGGTACCAAACTACACTCAGCGCACAACGTTGCCTGCGCTCTAGTCGAATGAGCCCTAAGCCCTTCTGGCACTGCCCTACCTTTCAAAACATACGCGGACGTAATCGCCTCCTTTAGCCATCTGGCAATTGAAGCTTTTGAGGCTGCCTCTCCTTTTCTCGACCCTCCAAATAAAACAAATAATCTATCCGATCTGTGGAAAGATGCTGTACCTTGTAAATACTTCCTTAATGCTCTGCGAACATCCAACCGATGTAACTTCCTCGAAGCTGCAGCAGTACTCTCTTCTCGAAAAACAGGTAAGGAGACCACCTGATTAACATGAAAAAGGTGACACTACTTTGGGCAAAAAGGACGGCACGGGTCTCAAGACCACCTTCGTATCACTAAACACCAGAAAAGGCTTCCTACATGACAACGCCTGTAACTCCGATATTCTTCGGGCCGAAGAGATCGCCACCAGAAACACCACCTTGAGAGTAAGATCCTTTAGAGACGCTCTAGCCAAAGGATCAAAAGGCTGACGCACTAAAGCTTCCAGTACTAAATATAAATCCCACGTTGGAACAGTCTGTCTACACGGCGGCTGCAACAGCAACACTGCCCTCAGTTTGGACCCAGGCAGGCTAAAACTCCCGCAGGCGACCCCCCACGGGCACCAATCCTGCCTGGGTCCCCTGGCTTCATTGTGACCTTCTGAGATTGGAGGAAGAAGAGGTCGCAAAGCCTCTTCCCGCTCCCCTGAAGCCTCTAAACCCTTGGTTCCTGTAGGGGAAATGCCCCCTCTGAACCTGACCAAACCTCGGGGTACGAAAACGACGAAAGTCTCTCTGCTGACCTTTGGCCGCCGAGCCGAGCGACCCTGCTTCTGTTTGTCCTCTGGCAATCTACCGCCCTTGGACTCTCCCAAATCCTTCACCAACGTTTGCAAATCTTCTCCAAAAAGCAACTTCCCTCTGAAAGGAAGCTTGCTCAACCTTGACTTGGAAGATCCATGTGCCACCCAATTGCGCAGCCAAAGATACCTCCTGGCCGCCACTGCAGATGCCATACTATTAGATTAACCCTGAACCAAATCATAATGAATATCGGCCAAATAAGCCACTCCTGACTCTAATCTGGCCGCCTCTGCGGCTACCTCCTCTACCTCTTCTCCCTTGAAGCCACTGAGCCCAGCGAAGACAGGCTCTAGCTACCCAGGCTCCACAAATGGATGCTTGGATGGACAGCGCATTCACATCAAAAACCTGTTTCAACAAGGTATCCAGTTTCCTGTCCTGCGTATCCTTCAGCGCAGCAATACCTTCCACTGGAATGGTAGTCTTCTTGGTGACTGCCGAGACGGCCGCATCCACCTTAGGAGAACTAAACAATTCTCGATTCCGTTCCACTAATGGGTAGAGCCGAGACATTACTCTGGACCCTTTCAGACCAGTCTCAGGCATATCCCATTCACCTTGAATCATCTCTCTAATCACTCTGTGAACTGGAAAGGCCCTCTGCGTCTTTCTAAAAGCCTGCAACAATGGGTCTTCCAATGTGGCATCTTCCGACAGACCACCCGTTGGCATATTAAGCGCTTTAAGCATCTCCGAAATGAGCACCGGTAACTTGTCTCTCCTGAACACTCGGGCTTGATCCTCCGGTTCCGTGGGTTCTCCTTCCTCTAACTCCTCTTGCAATTCCAAATCTTGCCCCAAGTCCTCTGAGTGGACATCCTCTGAAGCCACAGACATCTCTGGGCGCTCCTTTTCGGTTCTGACCCTCTTTGACGGGATTCCCATCGCACCCGAACCCAGAGGTGTCCCCGGCCTCTTGCCACCTAGTCCTCCCTCTGTGGGACCGGCTGCGGCTCCCTTCTGTGTCCCCCCAAATGCCTGTTGAATCAACGCAACAAATTCCGGTGAAAAGATCACCGCCAATCCCCCAGGCAAAGGCTCTGTAACAGAGGGGAAGTCCGGTGCGGACGAGGGCCCCGCTACCGGCTCTGGAGGGGTGCCCGCGGGAGACCTCAGCTCTGGAAAGTCTCCTTTAGCTGCCTTATGGCTCTCAACACCTCCTTCCAGCTCCTTCTCCATAGAGGCTGCCTCCTGCAAACAGCCTCTACATACCCCCGTCTTGGACACTGCTCCTCTTCTAGCACCACAAACCAAACACTGTGGTCTAGAAGGCATTCTGCTATAGCGGGTATTTAGGAGCAACTCCTTGCCCTATAAGGCTGACTAACTCCCCCCCCAAGGAACCTGCTGTCAGAAAATGTGACCTGAAGAAATATATATATCTTTTTTTGTATATAGTACGGACACTCCCAGGGTCCCCCAAACCAAACTCTTGCAAGGAAATCCCAAAACAAAGCTGTCCCACCAAAATACAGAGCAGTTTTTCAAAAGCTTCTACCTACTGAGTTATTCCCGTGCGCACGCGGTTAGGCCTACGTTGTTCCGCACACGCGGCTCCCCACACACGACTGTATTTGAGGCTTTCCCCCCAGACTACAAGGCCCCTTACCTTGCAGGGCAAAGCTGTGCAGCGCGGGCCTTCACTCTCCCCACGCTCAGCCGGGATCGCGGCTTCTGCGTCGGGGAAGAGCCGGGACCTCAGCAGACAAGTGCAGCGAGCTGCCGGAATCAGCCTTCGGCGCCTAAAGCTAAGCAGGTAAAAACTTCTGCTAGCTCTACAGCTGCTGCTACACCGCCAGCTCCTCACTCAAACGTGAGTTCGGGAGCCGGCTTCTTCCCTTCTGCTTCTTCAAATGAAAACAGGCTGAGTAGCGGGGGGGGGGGAGGGGGAGGGGGGGAGAGAAGACGGAAGGCAGAAATAAGCACTTCAGCACCAAACCTTAAAGATATATTTCCCCATATTCATATTTTTCTTCTTTTAAAATCAAACTTAGTCCAATTTGTTTAATTAACTACTCTAAAGCTCTGCTTAATTGTTCCTCAAGTGAGCCCCTATCTCCGGCCTCACCAGTCCTCCAGCTGCTTGGAGACTGAGATAACTGGAGTCAGGAGGCGGATCCTGTGTCTTTATACTGGTGTCATCAGAAGGATGCCATTTCTCAGTCTCCAAGCTGCCAGAGGAGGAGCAAAACCCCAGGAGTTCAGGACTAGACTGGAGGGACGATAAGGAATAATTGTATACTGTACAACACTTGAATCTCCAAGAGTAAAATAATATAAATTGATAACTAATGATTTCATTATAAAAGTGGGAGGAGTGGACTAGTGGTTAGGACAAGGTACTTCAGGCTGGAGGGCCGGGGGTTCAAGTCCCACCTGGGGACAGCAATCTCAGGCCGGAGGGACTGGGATTTCTAGTCCTACAGGCACTCCTTTATTTATTTATTTTATTTATTTATTTTTCTTATATACCGCACTCTTTAGCATCAGCGCGGTTTACATGGAACCATAATTAACAAATATCAGTTTTACATAGAACAGGGAAGTACAACTTGGATAACTTAGGGAGACATGCACAACAATTATTTACATATATAACAGTAAGCTTTGTGAATAGCTTATGCTAAATCTATGGATAGGCACTAGGACTAGAGGAGGGGGGGGGCACTCCTTGTGGTCTTGGGCAAGCCACTTAACCCTCCATTGCCCATGTTCCCTGTAAGTATTAGCGTATGTGTCTCATATCCCCTCGTGTTAAATGTATCCCCCAATTGACCGCTTTGACCTGGTGAAAAGCGGGATATAAATACAGCTAAATAAAATAAATAAATAAATAAAGTATAATATTAAAATGTCAAAATCGAATAATTAAATAATGAAGGATATTGTGCAAACCATCTGATCCAATTGTTAAATTGAAAATCATCACCATTGAATACAATTGATATACATTGATCCCTAACTATATTGGAATGTAAATCCAACTAAAAATCCTTAAATAGTTGCACTTTACCTCTCTCCAGTACACAGGAGGCGAGAGCTCACTGTCTGAAAGGACAGCCGAGACTGTATACAAGCTGCCACTGTATGATAGCAAATAATTATTAAATAGAGCAGGCCTTGACAAATATTGTTTGGCTTTAGGAGCCAGGCCAAAATCTTAGGAGTCAGTGCTTGCGACCTCCTTGCTGCCGCCGCCACCCCTACCCTCCCGTTTCTCACACTTGTCTTATATTCTCAAATCTCGCAAGACTAGTGCCAGAGTTCCTATACCACATGGCACCTTTAGATAGAAATACATAGATAGCAAGTTTGTGTGTGTGGTGCATTGATAGTGTTGGACGTGGTGGTGGGTGCTGTGTGTGTGTGTGCTGTGGGGCTTGGGAGCCTCTGTATGGGTGGTGCAGAGGTGTGGGGTACATGTGTGTGTCCTGGGGGGGGGGGGGGATGCATCCTACAAGAAGTACATATTGTGCTCTTTTGGCCCCATGCATTCAGCCTCAAACACCTTGCACTCTTCTCTCCTCCCTCCAACTCCTTGCTTGCCATCCACTCTCTGTTCCCCTTCCAGACTCACTTCCATTCCCTGCCCTCCATCTCCCCCTCCTCCTTTTTCCCCCCTCCTAAGTCCACTACCCCTTCCCCTTCCTTTTTTGCCTGCAGGCATCCGATCTCCCATGGGTAAACAGAAGGGATCATCGCTGATCGCGGCTACAGCCTCTTCTGCCCACAGGAGATGGGCTCCTCACGGGCAGACAGTAGCTAAAATATGCTTGAAAAACAAAGGGGGGCAGAAACATTCCAGGTGTCAGGTGCAAAGTTCTGGCCATCATGGTGACCTGGCACCTGGGATTCGTTGAGCTCTGAAATAAAAAATACACTTCTTAGAAAGCATATATTACAGCAAGTTTCTCTCCAAAAGTCACTAAACAGTTATAACTATAAAAGAGAAATTGAAAGTTATTACTAAAAAGACTAATGCACAGCTTTCAAATTCAACATTGCAATGTTCCTTCATAATACACGTTATGTACATCATAAAAGCGAGCACACTAAAGTTTACTTTAAACTTATTCACAAGGCTAATAATGTAGCAAGATTTTAAAGATAACTCTCCAGAATTGCTGAGATCTGCATAATAAATGCTGCTGCTGATAGACTTGCCACTGTCTCATTATTGTTTTGGAACTAGGAGTGGAGTTGCCATAGGATCCGGGCATTTTACTGAAAAATGAGTTACAGTGTGGTTGAGGAGTCGGAAGCATTTGATAAAACGTTTCTTGAAAGCTACTAAATTAGTTATTGTGGCTTCAGGGAAGCAAGTCAAGATGAGGCTGACTCCTGTTTATATGTAACTACAAAGTTGACACATATGTTTGTTTGTATATGTTCCTTGTAAATAGCTAATACTGCTGTTCCATGTAAAAGTTGTTCAACTGTTCTCTGTAAACCACCCTTGATCTCTGGAAGGGGCAGCATAGAAGAAATGTATAAATAAATAAATGGGGTCTCCTAGCAAAAGATAGCTTGCTAGGCTGGGATATTCGTAATATGGAGTGGTTGACCGCTTACCTAACCCTAATGTGGCTAACCCTAATCTAACCCTGATGCTTTTAGGAGTATGGTCTGCCAGTGTATGTATCTACGTTATTTATTTGTTCACAGGATTTATTTATACCCCTGATGAAGACTTATCATCGAAACATGGCCATGTAGGGTGGGTTTTTTATGTCTATGTTTGAATCTTGTATTAAAGAAGATATTCTATCCTGCCTGTTTCTGTGCCCTTAGTTTTTTGCTCTAAATCCATTCCTAGGACATGGCAGATTCTAAAGTGCACCATACGTCAAGAGGCTTTAACCCTTCTACAATGACACCAAATATGTCCCATGGTACTTCTTTCTCCACACAGTCTCCAATATCTATAAGGCCCCCAAAAACATGCAACTAAGCCATACTAGCATCAAATACCACTGGCACATAACTCTATTCTACTGTAGATTAACCGCTGTGGATGAACTTGGAAGTGTCTCCTCCTTCTGCTTTCACTGCTTATTAGTATTACGCACCTCTAGCTCTTTCTCCCACTTCCCTCAATGCCTAATACTAATCAGGAAGGAGCTGTGCAGGTGGACATAAAGTTTCATTACTAAACCTTTGTGTCAATACAGTGAGACCATAAAGCATAATAAGGATTCATCATTTTCCAGTCTCTTTAGTATTTATTTATTTTTAGTATTTATTTATTACTACTAGATCTTGATATCCCGCTTATAGTCAATGAAGACCTTAAAGTGCCTTACAGTTAAAAATCCATACATAAGTATTAACTGCAGGGAGATCATATTGGTGCTGCAATACTTCAAAACTCAAACTCCCTATCATCCATTAGTTGACCCTATATCTGCAGCCTCTGCCCCCTCTATAAAACTTATAGGAATCCACTGCATTCCTGGGTGCACCATCAAATTGCGCTGATTAGGGGTACAAAATAAAAAATAGTCTAACACACACTTCACAAGGAGTCCCACAAGGCCAAAATGAACTCTAAATGGAGATGCTTCCCCTTGCACTCCTGAAATTTTGGTGGCGTCCACATCAAAGCACTCAAAGAAACGTCCCCTAACATTTTCTATTCAAGCTGCGCCTAGTCTGTTGGCTAGACTAGTCCACTCTATGGCAGCACAAAGATGGCAAGTCTGATAGTACTTATGATATTTGGCACAGTCATCCCCTCCCTTTTTTTCCTTGAAAAAACAGCATTCATCAATCTATTCTGGGGGGCTTATTTTGGCATTTTTACTTATAGAACAGGGTTCTTTTATTAGTTATAATACAGCAATGTAGGATGGAGTGTGTGCTCTAAGCCGCCATTCAGGATGCTGACATCATTTCCTCTGCTACTGTCACTTTTTCTACCTATCTTGCCACATTAAGATCAGATATAATCAAGTCCTGCTCTTTTTTTATGTGCATATATACTCATGTCTATACTATACTACAGAGCTCGAGAAACCCCAGGCACCATGGCAACTACAAAAATCGAATCTGACACATAGGGTTCAGAACATCTGCGCAGCAGCATGAAGATCGCAAAGGCCGCGATTGCGGCTGAGACCAGCATTAGCTGTCTGCAGGCATCTCATCTCCGATGGGAAGCAGTACTAAAACAAATGCCACAATTGTGGCCTTTGGCAGCAGTTCTGAATGAAGGGGATGGGATGCCTGCAAGCAGTCAGCGCCAGTCCCGATTGCGATTGTGGCCTTTTGCAGCGCTTTTCCTGACAGGCAGAGTTGCCTGACAGCTGAGAACACCTGCAAAAAAAGGTTAGAATCAGTAAGGGGGTGTTTTCTTAAAAGAAGACTGAAAACATTTAAAGGGGCAGTAAGTTTAATAAAAATGGTAGAAGGAATGGAGAGCAGGGTTCAGTGCAAAGCAGGAAGGAGATGGGGAGAGAATCTGGGAAGGGAAACAAAATCAGGAATGGGGAGGAACAGCAGAAGAAGGGTTGGAGGGTGACGAGATGAGTGCATGGGAAGTAAAGACAAAATGTGTATATGTAAAAGGTGCACAACACCCCCGCTACATAGGCACCCCGCCCCCCCCCCCCTGCACACACGCAGGCATTCCCAACTCCGCACCACACACACAAACAGGCACCTCATCCCCACATGACAAACATAGTCATCCCACCTCCACAACTCATACACAAATGCAGACACCCAAACCACACACCGGCATTCATAGCACGCACAGTCACCCCACCTCCGTACACCTACAGACATAAGGAAGCCCACATCCACACCACATCCACACAGGTACCCCCACCTCCACATGACAGACACACACACAGGCACCAGAACCTCCGTAAGACACACGCACCCGCACCTCTGTACAACACATGCACACACACATGCACCCACACCTCCGTACGACCCCCCCACACACACAGGCACCCACACCTCCATACGACCCACACACACAGGCACCCATACCTCCGCAAGACACATACATACACACAGGCACCCGCACCTCCGCACAACACACACATACAGGCACCCGCACCTCCGCACAACACACACATACAGGCACCCGCACCTCCGTACGACACACCCATACAGGCACCCGCACCTCCATACGACACACCCATACAGGCACCCGCACCTCCGTACGACACACCCATACAGGCACCCGCACCTCCGTATGACACACCCATACAGGCACCCACACCTCCGTATGACACACACCCACACACACAGGCACCCACACCTCCGTATGACACCCACCCACACACACACACAGGCACCCACACCTCCATACGACACCCACCCACACACACACACAGGCACCCACACCTCCAAACGACACCCACCCACACACACACACAGGCACCCACACCTCCATACGACACCCACCCACACACACACACAGGCACCCACACCTCCATACGACACACAGGCACCCGCACCTCCGTAAGACATACACACACACAGGCACCCGCACCTCTGCACGACACACACACATAGGCACCCCCACCTCCACACGACACACATACAGGCACCCACATCTCCATTTGATACACACACACACACACACACAGGTACCCACTCCTCTGCACAACACACACACAGGTACCCGCAGCTCCACAGGATACACACTCACACACACAGGCACCTGCACCTCCGCACGACACATGCACACACAGGCACCCGCATGACACATGCACACACAGGCACCTGCACCTCCACACGAGACACACACACAGGCACCCCCTCCTCCTCCACACGACACACAGGCACCTACATCGCCATATGATACACACACACACCGAGGCACCACTCCTCCGCACAACACACACACAGGCACCCCCAGCCCCACAGGATACACAAACACACACACACACACAGGCACCTCCACCTCCACACGACACACAAAGGCATCCAAACTCCACACTACACATGCACCCCACCTCACCTCAGGCACCCCACACACACATGGCACCTAACCACCACACCACACAGACGCGCAGGTACCTTACCTCTGCACCACACACACACACATGTACACGCTCACGGAGGTATACCACCTGTGCAGGACACACACAGGCATCCAACCTCCACACTACACACACGCACCCCACCTCCGCACTACACTCACGCACCCCCCACACACACACAGGAAACCCACCTGCGCACCAGACACACACAAGCATACCACCTCCGTACTACACTCACACATATATGCAGGTACCTCACCTCCACACCACACACGCAGATACCTTACCTCTGCACCACACACACACAGGCATACCACCCATGCAAGACACACAGGCATCGAACCTCCGCACTACACACACGCACCACACCCCCACCTCTGCATCACACAAACACAGGCACCTCACTTGAACACCACACACACACACACATCCAACCTCTGCACTACACACACACAGGACGCTACTTCCACATTACAAACATGCACAGGAATCCAACCTCCACACCACACACAGGAACCTCACATCCACACCACACACACATGCAGGTACCCCACACCTCTGATCCACACACACACAGTCATCCCAACTCCACACCACACTCACAGCACCCTCACCTCCGCACCACACACACAGACTGGCTTCCCCTCAAGAATCACCTGCAATACAAGTTCTTCACAATTGTCCATAGGTCCCTACATAACGAAATCCCCCTTACCTCTCCGATGTTTTGCACCTTCATGTCCCTCCACGAGTTCTCCAGACTATTCATGTCAACCGCCTTTACCTTCCCTCTGCCTCTAACGCCCATTTAGAATCCACTCCTCCTCAATGTTCTATTTCTTTGGACCCACCCTCTGGAATTCCCTATCCTCTGACCTCTGCTTCGAGTCCTCCTTCCCCAATTTAAAATCCAAGCTCAAGACCCATCCCTTCCTCATAGCCTTTGACCTCCACCATGCTAACCTCTGACCTTCCCTACAGCTCTCGCCCTCCCTCTCTTCCCTGTGTGAATGTCTGCTCTTTCTTATCAATCACCAGGCTAGAGTGAAGTGTGATCTCAAAATACTTTTATTAAATGTTCCTCCCTGAGGGGGACTGCTAGGGGCCACCTGACATGACCGTGTTTCGGCACTGCCTTTGTCAGGGCATTGGTCTATACAAAAGATAAACATAAACTAAAATCACATTAAAAAAACATTAAAGAATCTCTGAGTGCTAGGAGGCGGGACAAGATGGCGGACGCATACTAGCTGCCGCCGGTTCGTGCGTTTGCCTTTCGTTTTCCTTATACCTTGCTATATTTATAATGCCTCGGAAGAGGAAGGCCAAACACTGGGAGTTTCCCAAGTGTCCGACGACGGCAGCGGTGGGGCCAATCGACGCCTTCGTGCGGCCCAGTGGTGCTCATTTGCGTCCGGAGCGAAGTTTGCTGGGGGCTATGGAGGCGGAAGGAGGCCTAACCAGCCCCTCTGAACTGCAGGTTACTCTTAGCCCGGACGCCCGCCAGAGCAACCTACAGCGCCAGATGTGGGAGCAGCAGAGGCCGAGTCTCGGAGTGTAGAGGGACCTGTTGCCGTAGCATCAACGACGGTTGGGGCTTCAGTGGAGATGGCTGTTTCCTCTGCTGAGCCTGGCGTGGAGATGGTTCCAGCTGCTAATGGAGAGCACAAACCGGCTGAGGATTGGGTGGTTGGTTTGGGTTCCTGCCTAAAGACCCCGGTTCAAACGGCCCTTCCTCGACCTGAGATTGTAACAATGGACTCCCTCTGGGAGGGACTGAGAGCTTTGGAATCATCCTTTACCTCCCAGTTTGCTGCCTTGTATGAGGCCTTACCTTCTTTGGCACAAGTAGTCACTCAGCAGAAACAGGAGCTGTTTGATATCTCTTCTAAGGTGGCCCAGTTGGAAGTTAGAATTGAAGATATGGCCACTATTCCAGGTACTGTTATTAAGGATATATCTGTTATCCATGGGAAATTGGAGACGTTAGAGAATTTTGCCCATAAGAGGAATCTGCGCTTGTTGAATTTTCCACGTGTTCCTGCTATTTCTCCAAAGGATCTATTTACCACTTATGCTACTACTATTTTGAAGATACCTTTAGAATCGGTTCCTCCTTTGGTTAGGATTTTTTACTTGCCAGTAGCCAAGCGCAAGACCCATGGTGCTTCCTCACCTTCACATTCTCCTCCAATTGATTCTCTTGATCTAACTGGGTTCTTGGAGACCACTGATCCTGGTTATATTCCTAGGGCAACCCTGCTTCTGACTGTTGCTTTTGATTCAGATCGTGATTTCTTGCTGAAGTTATATTTTAAAGTGAGGAATGAATCATTTATGGGGGGAGTAGTAAGGATGTTTCCAGATGTCTAAAGCCACTCAGAAACGTCGACAGTAGTTTTTACTGCTTCGTCCCCAGGTTATACAGCTTGGTGGTCTTTTTTTCCTTAGGTAACCGTGTCGATGTCTAGTTAAATATCAGGGTGTAAGTTATACCTTTTTTGATCCTTCGCATCTCACTCAGTTCATAGTTGGTAAGAGTGCTTGTCCATCTTAGCCAATTCGGGATATAAGTTTAAAGCACCATTATGTGTCTTATTACCTATGACTTTTCTTATGAATAGTGTTTTGCCTGCCTCCAAAAATTTGTGGGCTAGTGAATGTTTAATTCTTAAATTTCTATTATGTGTGGGCTAAGGGTTTCCTTAGCCTGTAAAATGTTTCTTTTGTACATTCTTTACTGTAACAAGTGTGTATCTTGCGGATATGTTAAAAATTGCATAAATAAAAAAAACAAAAACAAAAAAACAAACATTAAAAACACAGACAAATATAAATAAAATACTTAAAATAGACAATCAAGGCAATTCAAAAGGTTATAACAATAAATATGTAGAAAGTGTATAAAAAGGAACATCATCCCATAGTACAATACTAGATCAAAGAGCTGGGATAAAAGAAAATAAAATGAATAAAAAAAAAAACTTACAACATATATATGTGCAAATTATAAAATAATTATGAACAGTAAATTAATTATAAAAACAAAAGCAAAATCTTGGGAAACATATGTGGTCTGTATCTTACCCAGTAAGGAACCTTATGCTCTTGTGCCTGACCCTGAAGAGAACTACTTTTCCACTTCCAATAAATGGAAATGAAGCATGAAATCCTGTTGTGAAATAACAAACGCGTATCTCTCACAAACGCCTTTATTGTCAATCCTCTATTTGAGCCTATTATTAAAGAACTTTACTAGCATCACCTATCTTCATGTGTAGTTAGCTATATACATTTAGGATGATTTCTTTGCGTCTTTTAGCTCTACAAGTACCCCACACACTCAAGGCAAACACTTGGGCTTTAAAAACTAAAATCAAAGGGCTAAATATAGAGATGGGGAAGAAAGAGGCTCTCAAGAGAGGAGTTAATACAGATCATTCTGATAATATCTATCAGAATAGAGGAAGGAAAGACCTCACTTTTTTGTATGATAGACCCTGCAAATCGGGCACTATTGCCGATGATAGGACATAAGGACCTTACACATCTGTATATTCTAAATTGTATCTTTTAAAACAATTCTACAATGCATTAAAAACCCTGCATTTGCAGTCCGTCATTTAGCGCTAGTTTCCATGCTGTGTAAACACTTTATACTTCTTATCGGTGGAGTTGCACTTCTATATTTAATCACTCGGTGTCAGATCTAGGAAAGATGGGAAATTATGGCATAAAGGCAAAAACAATATTGTAATAAACCTAAATACTTTCTGTTTTTCATCTAAAGTACCTACCGATTTAAAAAGGAACAACAGTTTCTTAAGCCTTTCATTAAAAACAAAAGTGAAGAGTATTTGAAACCATTATGCTTCTTACCTATTGCATACCGTGCCTGCCGGGATGCAATGTAGTAAAACGCCCCCCCAGTCCCAGTCTGTCTTTAAACTTTCATTTTGGCGCGAAGACCTAGTTGCCATAGCAACTATGTAAACATGTTATACTTCTTATCTGTAGAGACTTATTTCTATATTTATGATTAGTTTACCATTTTTGTATCACCCGTGGTATCATATGGACATATCCTAAAAGGGCCTAATTAGCATATGTTGTTTCACATCAGAAAAGATTTTTAGATATTTAGTTTAGTAGAAAAAACCTCTAATGTGTCACTCAAAGTATTTTTGCACTACCATATTTAGGAGCGCTGGGAATTACTGGATGGGGACAAGGAATGGAAGGGGATAAAGGGGGAGGGGGATGAGAAGGAAGGGAGGAAGGGGGAAGAGGGAGGGAAGGGGAAGGAAGGAAGGGGGAAGGGAAATCACTTCTGGTATATCAGTGAAAAGGATAAAACTTGTTTATTGTACTATTATCATATTTAAGAACGCTTGACGTAATAAAGGACAAGGGAAAGGAAAGGGGGGAGGGCATGTGGAAAGGAGAAGGGGGGGAAGGAAAGCAGCAGAAGAGGAAAGGAAAAAGGGATGAGAGGGGGAAGGGAAGAGGAGGGGGGGAAGTGAGGGGGAAGAATATGAACAAATTTAAAGTCTCTGCAAGATATAAATTAAAACTATTAAAATAAGAGCCCAGCCAATGTTCCCTCTAATTTTCTGTAGGCTGTGTGCGCATAAAATATCAGCTGTGTGCAGCTTTTGAAGGAAGGTTAAATTTTTGTGCGCCACATAATGACACTCGGAGTTATATACTTTAAAATTTGACTACAGGTCAGAATACAGTATGTACACCACATTGATTTTAATCAAATTAAATGAAAATAGACGATTACTAAATGAAGCGGGAAATTTCTAGTAATTACAATCATAACTTTTAAAGACTTCTCTGTTTTCTATCAGAATCAGAGCCGTAATTTTTGTGTGCTCTATTGTAAAATATGTGCGCTCGCTCGGCGAGGTGTGTGCGCGCGCACATGCGCACAGCTTAGAGGGAACAGTGAGCCCAGCCCACCACTAGCTTCAAGCAAACTAAAAAAAAAGTGTGGTAAACTAGATAAAAAATGTGAAGTAATCTAGATAAAAAGTGAAGTAATCTAGGAAAAAAACATAAAAGGGTTCTTACCATACATTCTAAAATCCTAAATCTTTAAATAAAATAAATGGTTATCCATATTAAAAAAACACCTCTGCGCGACACACAGGCAGCCCACCTCCACACAACAAACACCCACACACAGCCTTAGTAAATCAGGTCCTAAAATCTAAGAAAGTAACTGCAATACAGCATTGGGGGGTGGGCGTGGGGGCGTGCACTGTGACCTAGGTTTCAGCAGCTGGTTCCTAGATTTTTAGGATGGCTCCTTGATTCCAATACAATTTGTCAAGGCCTGCTGCATCACATAGCTGTTCCAGCTCAACCTCTGAATTCTCAGAAGATTCCTTGAACATGAAACCTGAAACAAAGGCAGATGCAGAGAAGTGCGCAGAAGACCAGAAGGCTGAATTCTACGCGAGATTTTAATTTAAGGTCTAAGGAAGCATTAAGGATTACTCAGTCAGTGCTGGTGAGAAATTTATGCTTGTTTCGTGAGCATACAGCATCCACAACTTTTTTCTGGCTTTGCTAAGAGTGCTGGAAAAAAAAAACAGTAGAAGTGTGCCTAACAAAGCTATGCACATCTGCGGAATGCTAACTTGTGCATGAACAGCAATATTTTTCTGAGCAGAAGTTCTGCTATGAATAATTGCCATTATGCACCTGATAGAAATCCAGCACATACACACAAGCATCAAACAGGGTTTTTTTGTGCGTAGGGCATACTGTAGGTGCTGCTAATGTAAACCTCTTGTGTGCATGTGCCTGGCTTACTCTCCTTGTTTAGCACAAACCTTTGAGCACAACTCACCTGCATGCTGTTTGCTTAGGGTATAGCTGAGCAGAACTTCTATACTAAAGTGGCTTAGGAAACCCTGCACTAGAGCTTTAGTGCTGGGCTCTAGTGCAAGATTTCTGCATCAAACTGCGAGTGGGAAGGATAAGTGAATGATCTTCTGTTTTAAAGCTGCTGGTCTCAATTTCAGGATACAACTAGTAGAGCCCACCATAGCTGCCGAGTGTAACCAAAGACGACTATAAGAATGAAAAGGAGCAATAAACTCAAAGATTAAACAACTGAGCCAAGAAACAAGGAAGATCTTAGCTTGAATAATCAGTCTAGCACTGCTGACTTGTACTATAAATTTTAAGACTAAAAATTAATCTGAATTAAATATTACTCCTTATTTATGACAAAACAATAAAACTACAAAACTGATATTAATCCAAATCAGTTATTCAGCACATTCAGGAAGAATATCATGTTATGTCGTGTCCAGAACCTGAAAATATTTTTAAAATGTACCTGATTCTCCCACTAAAAACGTATGCGTGGTATGTTCCATCACAGCTCGAGCCACACCAATAGCGTTTTTAATACGCCTTAGATTTGCTACTGCCCCAACTTTCATTGTGTTACTGAAAAACAAAATTTTGCAACATGACCAATCCACACAGCACACAAGCAATACAGGCCTTCTTAAACATGTTAAGGGTATCTGTGTGTTCTCATTAAGAAATTAGGGATCTCTTTGGCTGCATACGCCATCTGAAAGTAACATGTACCATTAGGAAATAATCCTGCAAAAACAACTGCAGTTTTAAATCAAGGATTCAATACAATTGCTTCTTGCATATCTGCAAACAATCAGAACTGAATAGGCCGTATGGTCTTTATCTTCAGTCATTTTCTCTTTTTCTATCTTTCTAAATTTAATGTAAATAAAACAAGATATGCTACCAAAAGTTTATAAACTACTTGGCCAATACTCAAATGGAGTTATTTATTTATTTTTTTATTTATTACAAGTTCTTATATACCGCACTATTCGGCATCAGCGCGGTTTACATTATAACATAAAGACCATAACAACAAGCTGTTTGGTTTACATCGAACAGGAGTACAAACTTGGAGAACCGGGGTAAACTATATACAAGAGATAATTACATAGAACAGAATAGAGTCTTAATAATATCAAGAACGGCATGGTGTGTTCATGAGTGGGTCACTTTCACTTTCACTATCCCTGTATTTTCAGCTGCTATATAGATAGCAGACTGAAAGTACATCTAATAAAAAGGATGGCAGGAGAGCAGAGTGAGGGCAATACTGAGAAATTATCCAGATGACAGCAATTTTCTGCCACTTTCTGAATAAGCTATACCTATAGTGGCAGCAACTGCCTAACATATAAATAAAATGTTCTCCAGTTTTTTAATGCTTTATAATAAAAAGGACTGCAGTTAATGATGGCAGCAGATTTATAGCAGCTTTCGGTTTAAAAGTCTGACAAAAGTTTAACAAAACTCTAAAAGGTGAGTTTGTCTGAAGATTTGGGATACACTGAGTATCAGGATTGGAACAAGCACATCTAGCCCTGGTTGGTGAGGCATCCATGCTTACACCTGCTGCTGACCAGAAATAAAGAGCAAAAAAAATGCTTATTTCGTGGATGTAATGCTTCCAGGGGGAAGAACAAAATACGCTTTCATCACCATGATTAATAATCCCTGGCCAAAGAAACCTACACATAAATACATACTCCAAATCTTACTGGTCCGCTGCCACACGTCTAAAAATCTGAACTGGCATGGCGGGTCGAGCAAGTCTTATAATATAAGCCCACCCCCTTGTTGGCACATCTAAGTACCCAGTTCTGGATGCAATTCAGGGACGTCCACATTTGTCAAATGGCCAACATCCTTGCACGTACCTGGCCTTGCGATTTGCACAGGGCATGTCTCCATTGCCGGTTACAGGGACATTCGTTTTTCAGGGTAGAGATGGAGCAATTTCAGAAGATATCTGTGTCTGCCTTCATTGTTGCCCCCTCCCACTCAAATTTTGGACATTCTGCTCTGCATGTCTTCTAAAATACCACTTCACACATAAAGTAGTGCTGGATAGCAATTCTAATTTAAAGACCAGCATCAGGATTTGGATAAAACTGCTTGAAACTGCTACTGGAAATTGATCCCTATATTACTATATTTTGGCTTTTTCTTTAAGGTTTTAATTTTCCATCTGGTTGGTGTAATTTTATAACCAAATGCCATTCCTAAATACTCTCCTTTTCAGGCCAGCAACTGCAACAGCAATCCTTGACTGAATGGACAAGTACCAATTCTCTCCAGAACCTGCAGAAGTACACCCATGGGACACCTTGTATCCGTGTCAGTTACTACTGACCTATGGAACAACAGCTAGGCCCAGAACTTGTTCAGCATCTTATATACTGTTGTAACATGAGGCAATGCCCCACTAGGCTATCTTTTTAAACATGAAAGCTTGTCTTTTCTATACCACTGTACTGTATAACCCTATTTGGACTTCGCTGAAATTGGAGAGGCTACTGGTAATTTCTGAAACTCGTATGGGCCTCAGGATAAGCATGAGAATAGTTATGCTGAATGTCAGAAAGAGTCCCTCTTGATTTTGACACCCCTGAAGCAGGCAGCAGTGACGAAACACTGAGGCTGAGTTTTTGAATAGGGCAGCTACATGCATTAAAAAGCTAAGTATTTGCCATTTAGCTTCTTTAATTGTTGTATTTCTCTTGTGTTGAGCACACAGTTTTTATTCCCATATATACACTGAAAGAATATATTTAGAGACATCAGCGGGCTCCCCCGATCGATTGGGGTCGAGCCGGGCTGCTCCAGGACACCCCCACAAGTGCCCAATCAGAGGGCTCCAACAATTTAAAAAGAAAGCGCCATCGGGCACGCCCGCGCCTGAGGGTTGCGCCTGAGGGCCCTTTGGCGTGGCCCTTAGGCGAGAGCCCCGAAGCATGAAACACCACCACAAGACAAGCGCAACAATGACACCAACTCTCCAGACTAACAACAAAGATCACCAACCAACTGTGAGTAACTCATCCCACACGGGGGACACTAACATGAGAAATCAACCCTCTCATGCTGGCAACAAACTACTATATGGACAGCAAATGTACAAAAGAACACTCTTCCAAGAAATATACACTGTGATACTAATTCTTACCCTATGCTCTTACCAAACAAATGCATTTTACTACACTATCTACTTCACAGCCTTACAAACTCCATCTATATCTATATCATACTACCCTACCATCCACCAACCTATACACACATCCGCATACTACAAACCTCCCACCAGCAAAAGACCTACCAGATACACTACAATAGAACCATGGTCACGAACACCCACACTTCAACCATACTCCCAACATACCACCTGCATAAACATAAGTCTGATAAATGCAAGATCAATATGCAACAAAACAAACACTATTACTGACTATATCCATGAAAACAACATTGACATACTATGCATTACTGAATCATGGCTTAAGAACACAGACCAGGTAATACTGAACCAAATACCACCACCAGCATTCACAGCATACAACTGCCCCAGAACCCACAACGAGGAGGCGGAGTACTAATACTTGCCCGAACAGACCTAAGGCTCAAGACAGCAACCTCCAAACATGCCGAACACTGCGAATTCATCAACACTGAAAACAAAAATCTATCCATCTGCCTGATTTACCGACCCCCCAACGCCCCAACAGAAGACACATCCAACATCCTGGATATGATATATGCAACTAACTCACTACACAAGACGCTCATTGTGCTAGGAGACCTAAACCTCACATCCGCCTCAACAACAATTGAAATCGGCTTTCACAAAGCTATGGAATCCATTCAACTCAAGCAAGCCCTATCAGATCCATCCCATCGCTCTGGCTCTACACCAGATCGTATATTCGTACCAACTAACACCCTAAATCAAGGTCTCATTACACCACATAAAAAACAAAACCATGGTCAGATTATCATGCCATATTATTTGTGCTCCACAATACCCAAAAGACAGCCTGGAAAACAGAACAACCAACCAGACACTTCAAAGCTTTCAACAAAGAGCACTTCCTCAAAGATACCATACAGTCCCTACCCCAAAATTTCAATGACCTCGATGAAGCTATTAACATATGGAATACCATTATCCTTGCCGCATCACAACTCACGCCTCGAATGAATTCACACTACAATAAAAACAGGCCCAGATCTACACCATGGTACTCCAACACAATAAGAGAATCCAAAAGAAAATTACGAAAACTGGAATGCTGCTGGAGACATAACAAATCAGAATCTACATTGAAACAATACCAGGAAATGCAAAAAGATTACAATAACCTAATAAACAACATTAACAACAATACCACACAAACCTTGTACTAAAAGCCTGCAATAAACCCAAAGAACTCTTCAACATTGTCCGTACCCTAACAAATGACCCAACAACGAAAGATGACTGCACGATACACCCACAAACCTTCGCTGATTATCTAATAGCCAAGTACAGTACCACCACACCAACTACAGATGGCTCCACAACTACTAATCAATGGAAGAAGTTCAGAATTCCATCAACTAAACAAATAGAACAAACCATCACTGCTTTAAATACCACCACTTCCCCACTGGACCCCTGCCCGGTGACTTGGATTAAATCCACCAAAGAAGAACTCAACACATTCATCCAAAAGATAGTAAGCACCTCTCTTACTCAGGGCTATATGCCAAAAGCACTCAAGCAATCCACCATACGCCCCATTTCTAAAACCACCTCATCCAACAATACAGACCCTTCAACCTACCGACCTATATCCAGCCTCCCACTCCTGGCTAAAATAACTGAAAGAAATCGAACAGAGACAACTCCAAGATCACATTAACGAATTTGCCCCATTAGACCCCCACCAACATGGATTTTGACCAAAACATGGCATTGAGACACTCCTCATACATCTATTCAACTACATAATCAAAGGAATAAACAAAATAAAGCAGGGCTTCTTACTAATATTTATAGATATTTCATCAGCCTTCGACACAGTCTCCCATCACATCTTATTGATGCGCCTAATGCAGATTGGCCTTCAAGATACCACTATTAAATGGTTTCAGTCATACCTAGAAGACAGACAGCAGAGAGTAAAATCTGGGAACCTCACTTCAGCACCCTTCAAAACTACTCAAGGAGTTCCCCAAGGCTCATCACTATCAGTTCTTCTCTTCAGCATATACAGGGTGGCCCAAAAAAAGTGAGAACATCTCGTAGCATATAGATTATTTAAAAATTCAAAGAGACAGATATAAACGATTGACAAATTAAAAGAAAACGATGGTGACTGGAAATTGTCGAAATAAAAACGTTATATAGCTAAAAAACGTAAATAAGTAAACTAAGCTTTTAATTTACGAGATGTTCTCACTTTTTTGGGCCACCCTGTATATTCAACTTATATGCAATATATGGTGAAATTAGACTTACCTGCTAATTGTTGTTCCTTGAGGAACTCTAGTCCAGTCCCGGAACCTGAGAGTTCTGTACCTCCTCCAGCAGCTTTGGAGACTGAAACACGTCTTCGCTTTGATGACACCGGTATAAGTAGGCAAGGACCACCTCTCCCCGCCAGTACCTACTGACAAAGCAGACTCAGCAAAGCAACAAATAAGTAGTTAAACATATTCTTTCTTCCTTCTTGTTATATTTTAAAAACAAAAACTGTGAAACTTGAACGCCTTTGCTAACCATCCTACTCTGCAAAGAAGGTCCCCAGGAAGGGGACCTTCCTCGAACCAAAAACTAATCCCTGTATAGGAAAGATGACTCCTCTCTGCACCAGAATAGAAATCTTAAAAGAGACAGAGCTCCCCCCATGCGCACCGAAATCGACACCTTCAAGAAACCTTTCATCTATTCCCACTGCGCTTCGTAAGAACTTCAGGCTAACTCAAAACCTGGAACAGCATCTCAGGTGGGATCCGGGACACGACTAGAGTTCCTCGAGGAACAACAATTAGCAAGTAAGTCTAATTTCATCTTTCTTTTCGTCCCTCTAGTCCAGTCCCGGAACCTGAGAGGATGTAACAGAGCAGTAAATATCAATGGGAGGGTCCTGCAAGAACCGCACATCACTTGCTGCTTGCACATCCAGCCTATAATGCTTGACAAAAGAATTCAAGGACGACCAGGTCGCCGCCTTACAAATCTCCACAGCCGGCACCAAGCTAAATTCCGCCCAAGAAGCCGCCTACGCTCTAGTCGAGTGAGCCCGAAGACCTTCCGGAACCATCCTACCCTTCAAAATATATGCCGCTGCAATGGTTTCCTTCAACCATCTAGAAATGGACACTTTAGATGCAGCCTCCCCTTTCCGCGGACCTCCGAACACAAATAACCGATCCGACTTACGGAAGGCCGCTGACCTGCGAAGGTACCTCTTCAGAAACTGACAAACATCCAAAAGACGTAACCTACCTCCCATCGACTCCTTTTCTTCTTCAGAGAACACTGGCAATGACACCGACTGGTTGACGTGAAAAACAGAAACCACCTTAGGCAAAAACGCGGGCACCATCGTCAGTACCACCTTCTGATCTGAAAACGACAGGAACGGTCCCCTACAGGACAAGGCTTGCAATTCCGAAATCCTGCAAGCTGAACAGATGGCTACCAGGAAAACCGTCTTTAATGTCAAATCCTTCAGGGACGCCTTACCTAATGGCTCAAAAGGAGCTCTGATCGAGGCTTCCAAAACTAGATTCAGGTCCCAGGAAGGAACCGAGCAGGGGCGAGGCAGCCTCAGGAGCAACACGGCCCGTAAAAACCGCTTCACGTCCGCGTGCACCCCCAACACCTCTCCTTGAACCTTACCTCGGTAGCATGAGATCGTTGCCAGCTGCACCCGCAAAGAACTGGCCGCCAATCCTTTCTCAAAGCCATCCTGCAAAAATGAAAGGATCTGCGAAATAGACGCCGCTGAGGGTTGTACCCGCCTGTCCGCACAACAGGCCTCAAAAATGCACCAGACCTGCATATAAACTAAGGAAGTAGACTTGCGTCTCGCCTTCAGCAAAGTAGAAATGACTGCTGCCGAATAACCCTTGGTTTTCATCCTTGCCCTTTCAAGAGCCAAGCCGTAAGCGAGAATAGATTCACCTGCGGCATGCAAAGCGGCCCCTGAAGCAAAAGATCCTCCTGCAACGGGAGCCGCCACAGACTGTCTACCAATAGACGAACCAGATCCGCATACCATGGCCTTCTCAGCCAGTCCGGAGCCACCAGAACCACCAGCCCCCGGTGACACTCTATGCGCTGCACCACCCGTCCGATGAGCACCCAGGGCGGAAAAACATAGATGAGACCCTCGACAGGTCACCTCTGCACCAATGCGTCGAGACCCTCCGACATCCTTTCTCACCGTCTGCTGTAAAACCGAGCCGCTTTCGCTAACTCGAAGGTTGCCATCAGATCCATAATTGGAGTTCCCCAGGGCTCTGTTATTCGTGTAAACACGTCCGGGTGAAGCACCTATTCTCCTGGATCCACCCTGCGACAACTCAAATAATCTGCCTCTACATTGTCCACCCCTGCTACATGCTGAGCTGAGATGGCCAACAGATTTAGTTCGGCCCAGGCTAAAACAGCTGACCTGCCTCTGCCTCCAATGCCGCACTCCCCGTGCCGTCTTGCCGGTTGATGTAAGCCACCGTGGTCGCATTGTCGGAGAGCACGCGAACTGCCGACCGATCCAGGCACGAATGGAACTCTAACAAGGCCAAATACACCACCCTCATCTCCAGCCTGTTGATCGACCACTCTCTCTCGAGCATCGACCACTGCCCCTGCACTTGTCTTCCTTCGAAATGCGCTCCCCAGCCTGTGAGACTTGCATCCGTTGTCAAGGGTCTCCAGGCCGGAGCCTCCAGGAGTATTCCTTTCACCAAGTTCTCTTGCCATGACCACCAGAGAAGCTCCTGTCTCACCTCCAGCGGACAGACCAACGCTGAGATAGCGCATCCGTCTGATGTGACCAACGCCGAAGAAGAGCCCTTTGCAACGGTCTCATGTGAGCCCTGGCCCACGGAACCACCTCTATTGTGGCCGCCATTGTTCCGAGCAACTGCAGATATTGCCAAGCCGTGGGAGCTGTCTGAGACAGGAACTTCTTCACCAGCTTCCTCAAGCTCTGCAATCAGCCCACTGGAAGAAAGATCTTCCCCTGTGCTGTGTCGAACTGCGCCCCCAGGTAATCTAGTGACTGCGACGGGACCAGCTTGCTCTTGGAGAAGTTGACCACCCATCCCAGGCTCTGTAACATCTGCACTACCTGGGAAGTGGCTTTTCTGCTCTCTTCCTCTGACCTCGCCCGAATCAGCCAATTGTCTAAATATGGATGCACCAGCACTCCCTCCTGGCGGAGAGCTGCTGCCACCACCACCATAATCTTAGTGAACGTCCTTGGAGCCGTCGTCAGGCCAAACAGCAAGGCCTGGATTTGGAAGTGCCCCATAGGCACCACAAACCGAAGAAACTGTTGGTGCTCCCGACGAATGGGAATATGTAAATACGCCTCTGTCAGATCCAACGACATAAGGAATTCTCCTTTCGGACTGCTGCAATCACGAAACGCAACGTCTCCATCCGGAAATGAGACACCCGGAGACAGCGATTCACTCCTTTTAAATCTAGAATGGGTCAAAACGTGCCGTCTTTCTTTGGCACTACAAAATAAATGGAGTACCGACCGTACCCGCACTGTTCTGGCGGTACCGGCACCACCGCTCGAAGTTGCAGCAACCTTTGATGTGTCTCCTGCACTGCCCCGAACTTGATCCGTGCCCTGCACGGAGACTGGACAAACAAGTCTACCACTGGCCGTTGGAGCTCCAGAGCGTAGCCCTCTCGAATAACCTCCAACACCCACTGGTCTGACGTTATCTGGACCCAGGCAGGGTAAACGTCCCGCAGGCGTCCCCCTACTGAAACACACCCCACCTGAGTCCCCCTCATCTCATTGTGGCTTCTTAAGATTCGAGGACGAGAAGGGTGCAAAACCTCTACCTGCCCCTCGAAATCCACAAAACCCCTGGCCTCGCACAGAAAAAAAACTTTCCCCGCTGAAACTGCCCAAAGCGAGGCGCCTGAAACAGACAAAACTCGCTCTGCGACCCCTTGGGAGCCGGAGAAGGGCGGCCCTGCTTTGGTTATCTTCAGGCAGCCGCCCCCCTTTAGACTCTCCCAGATCCTTGACTAACTTCTCCAAATCTTCACCGAACAGCAGCTTTCCCCTGAAAGGGGAGCTTACTAAGCCGAGCCTTGGAAGAACTGTCCACTGCCCAGTTCCGCAACCACAAATACCGCCGGGCTGACACCACCGACGCCATACTCTTAACAAGACCCCTGATTAGGTCATAATGAACATCCACCAGATAGGCGGATCCGGACTCCAGGCAAGCCACCTCATCCACCTGCTCACCTGCCTGATCCACCTGCAGCCGCTGAGACCATCGCAGACAAGCTCTCGCTACCCAAGCTCCCGCGACTGAGGCCTGCATGGACAGAGCGCTAATGTCAAACACTTGCTTCAACAAAGTATCTAATTTCCTATCCTGACCATCCTTAAGCATAGCAGACCCTTCTACCGGGATCGTCGTCTTCTTTGTAACCGCTGACACCGCCGCATCGATCTTTGGGGAACGAAAGAGGTCCCTATCCTGGTCAGACAACGGATAGAGCCTAGCTATAGCCCTAGATCCCTTAAGGGCCGACTTGGGCAAATCCCACTCTTCCTGAATCATGTTCCTAAAAACTCTATGAATGGGAAATACCCGCTGCGTCGTATGTACGGCTTGTAACAACGGATCCTTCAACGCCTCATCCGTTGCGGGAACCATGGCCGGCATATTAAGCGCTTTGAGGGTTTCGGTAATCAGCGCTGGCAACTCTTCACGCCTAAACCCCTGACTACTCTGGCCTGCTCTTCTGCATCTGGCAGCTCGCCCTCTTCTAACTCATCCACTGAATCTTCCTCGAGATCCCCTTCTGCTGCCTCCAGATCCTCTGAGGGCGTAGCCACATCTCTACCCCTGCCCCCTTACTTCTCTTAGCAGGGGTACCAGAAGACTGCGGCCCCAATGGGCTCCCCAGGCGCTTCTCCCCCCGTCCACTGGCAGGCAGCGTGGCCATACCTGGCTGCAGAAGAGAAAATGCCTGGTGCATTAGCAAAAAGAAATCCGGAGGAACAATGGGCTGCCCCCCTGCTGGGCCCTGTCCCGGCGGAAGCGACGGTCCCCCGTCCGTAGACGGCCCAACTACGGGCTCTGAGAGAAACAGGGACGGAGGCAGGACGTCATCCTGGCTCTGGGACAGCACCCCCTGCCCCCCCTGTCAATGCCTGCTCCATCAACGCTGCTTCCTGGGTGCAGCCTCGACAAACCCCCGATTCTAGGACAGAGTCGAGCCTCGTGCCACAGACTAGGCAGCAAGGCCTAGCCGGCATTCTATTCCTAGGCTCAACGCCCATGGAAATCAGACACCAGGAGCCCCAAGACCCCCCCCCCCATATTGGTAAGACTCCTTCCCTCAGTGGCCTAAAGGAAAGCCAGAAACTGTCTTTTTTTTTCTCAGAAGGCCTCTATCTAAACCTCCAGAGACCCCAGCCCACAAAAAAAAAACACCTGGAAGACCAACTGCCTCTTCCCTCGCAGTTTCTGTGAGCCGGTAAACTCGAAAACCAGAAAATGCCGCTCTCGCACTTCCCACGCGAACGCCACGCAGTCAGGCCCGGCGAACCCGATCGCACACCAAAATTCTGCGATTCCTGTTCCCTGGCCTCCGCGCACGTGGCCGACCCCCCAGAAATAAAAAAACAGCTCTTACTGCGGTTCTCCTGCACGCCGGGGACCTCAATCCAACCCGGGAGCTCAGCTGAATCAGCGGCTTCGGCTCCGGGTGGAGAGACACACTGCTGCAATCCTCCGCTAGCAGACAAGCTGCCGGCTGCGCCTGCCACCTGCTCCTCACCCTTTCATGCGGGATCGGGAGCAGGGAGGCCCTTCTTGCTGGATCTCGATCGCGGTCCCAGTTTCAGGCCCGGAGGGGGGGGGGGAAGGGGGAGGGGGGAAAGCAGAAAGGCAGAGAAGAGAGAGAGAGAGACAGAGGAGGCAATCTAACCTGTGCAACCCTGTTCTATTCTGCCCCTCCTGCTGATCTAGTAATCAGAAAAATTCACCAATTTAAAAACCACTCTGCTTATTTGCCACTAATCTGAGCCCAGATCCTAGGCTCAGCACCTTCTCCAGCTGCTATGGAGACTGAAACTACTGGCGGGGAGAGGCGGTCCTTGTCTACTTATACCGGTGTCATCAAAGCAATGACGTGTTTCAGTCTCCAAAGCTGCTGGAGGAGGTACAGAACTCTCAGGTTCCGGGACTGGACTAGAGGGACGAAAAGGAATTAACAAATACAAGATACAATACGCCATATATGCAGATGACATCATGGCATATACCCCTATCCAACTGGACTTACCAGACTATACCACCATATCTACCTGCATTCAGGAAATGACAACCTGGCTAAATAACAACAACTTAAACATCAACATAAAAAAATCTGAAGCAATCATAACGAGAGACCCCACATTCATTCATCCTACCTCCATCAACATATCCAATACAGCGATTACAATAAAAGATGAAGTCCGATACCTTGGAGTGATTCTAGACAAGCAACTCACCCTCCAACCGCATATAAACAAGATATCCAAAACAGCCTATTTCAAACTCATAACGCTCCGGAGACTAAAACCTCTCCTCAACTAAGAAAACCTCCGCACAGTATGCCAGGCTATCATCACACCTGTACTAGATTACCGTAATATACTATACCAAGGTCTAGTCAAACAAACCACCCATCAACTACAAATAATACAGAACACTGCTGCCTGCATCATTGCTAGCGCATCAAGACAAGACCACATAACTCCAATACTACATGACCTGCACTGGCTACTGATATCATCAGGTGCAAAATATAAATCAGCACTAACCATCTTAAAAATTAAAAACATGTCAGCAGAAATTTTACAGGAACTTATCAGAACCAAAACAAGCAAAAGACCAGACAGAAACAGCACCAAAAACAGTATACCAACACCCGGTCTATTTACAAGAACAAACAAACCCACATCCATGAGAGCCTTCTCTCTTGCTGCCCCTGCTATCTGGAATGTCCTCCCAGATAAACTAAAAATCAACAACAGATATAAAAGAATTCAGGAAACCACCCTATTCATTGAACAATTCAATGATGACCACCAATTACCCTAATCACTCCACAAACTGATCAAAAACATGACACACACACACACACCATACAAACACCCCATTATCCTCATTAAGATGTATATAGTTTAGACAATGTTACAAGAGACCACTCAGGTTGTTGACGTTTTAATGTTACTGTTGATAATTGCAAGTTCTTTGTATAAGTTGACATTTTTGCAAGTTCTATATATAAGTTAAAGTTCTTCAAGTTCTATATATAAGTTGAAGTTTATTGTAAACCACCTTGATTGAATGAAAAGGCGGTATAGAAAAACTGTTAAATAAATAAATAAATGATGAATTAATATGAGCATGGGTAGCCAGGAGTCAGGACTGACTCGAAGGCACACACTGCATTTGTAGTTGAAGCAGACCTTGTGAGAGACAAGTAAACGAGCTCTTTGATGCCCCCAAAAAATTTCTTAAGCATCCAATCAGGGGTGTGTGTGTGTTTATATATACGCATACACATGCACGCATATACTGTACACATACAGGGTTGGTGCAAGGTAATAGGCACCCCAGGCAAATAGTCAGTTTTATGCCCAGCTGGAAATTTTGAAAATTAAACTCAACAATCATGATCATCAGAACACCATCCTTCTAACAATAATCCTGTTAAAGGCCTAATTGGACATTATCCTTTTAAATATGAAACTTTGCTTTGTATGTATTTGTGTGCCTGCTCTCCCTGCAAGTAAAAGAATGTGCTGATGGCTTTTTGAGCTTACATAACTATCAGAATCTATTGTTTTGCTCTGACTACTGCTAAAATTTACTCCCCCTTCACCCGAAAGAAGCTACTGTTCTAGGCAACCACCTAATCTTACCTAGTGATTGGGCTGGTCGTGTGTATCTCTCTCTCAAATATATATATAGATAGATAGGGTCACCATGAGTCGACACCTACTCAACAGTACATAAAACAAACAAAAAAGAAATCTATCTACATACACACAGTACATATGTCAATGAGCTTTCTTTTTTAGTGTTCTGATATGCTAATATATTATTTTTGAACACTAGCACCTTAATATGAAATATTTCTAACAAAGCACCAGCAATTGTGCATGCTGACTTACAACATAATCATGAGTGGTGGAGTAATCTAATAGTTACAGTAGTGGCCTTGTGAACAAAAAGACCAGTTTGAATCCCAATGACACTCCTAGTAACTTTGGCAAGTCATTAAACCCTCTATTGCCTTAGGTACAAACTTACAGGCCAATGCAGAAAGCTAGTGCGGCCTTTAAGCATAGATAACACCACATTTAAGCACACTTTAAGCACTTTTTAGCTAACATCAAATACAGAAAACAAACGGACACGCGCGTAAACAGCAAAAGAAAAGTTAGCACCCAATTAACGTCATGAGTACTTAATGTATTTAAATTGATGGAAAATGAACTGCATATAATAGTCTGGTATGCAAATGATGGCTGCACCCAATGAAGAGAAAAGCGTGAAGGATTTTGCAACCAGCCATAGCGCCAATATTTTTACTTCAGGGTCTAAGGTGACTTAACCCTCTAAGCGTGCACCAGATAGTATTTTAATGGCATGAAGTGCTTTCCTCGATGCTTGGACCATCGTCCTCAGATGATCAAGCATTGGGCAAAGCCCACAATGCCATCAAAATAGGGAAATCAAATCCCTGGTGGCTCAGCAGTCCCGATCCCCCCACCCGACAGTATTTTGATGGCATCAAAGATGATTGCAGCATCAGGAAAAGTTCCCGATGCCATCAAAATACTGTCAGGGGCCGGTGCCTCAACTGAAAGAGAATCCCTGGTGGTCTAGCGGTTCCTCAACCCCCATCCGAAATAAAAATGAAATAATCTGGTGGTCTAGCAGCCACTGACCCCCCACCCCTCACCCGGTACCTTAAAATAAGCGGAAGCACTGCCTATGTGCTCCTGCTTTGGATCCACCATTTTGAAAAATGGCAGCGCAATGCACCAAGCAGGATTAGACTGCCATATATGGCATATTCTACCATATATGGCACTCTAACGTCCCCTGGTACATCCTAGGATGCACTGCGCAGGGCCAGCATTGCCATTTTTTAAGATGGCAGATACAGAGCAGCAGTGCTCCCGCTTATTTTACGGTACCAGGTGGGGGGGGGGGGTGAATTCCAGGGCTGCTAGACCAACAGGTTATTTTATTTCAGGTGGGAGGTTGGGGGTTCAGGGGCCATTAGACGATTAGGTTCTTTGATTTTTATTTCTGGTGGGGAGTTCAGGGGCTGCTAGACCACCAGGAATTCTCCTTCAGTCAGGGCACTGACCCTCGACAATATTTTGATGGCATCGGGAGCTTTTCCTGATGCTGCGATCGTCCCCGATGCTATCAAAATACTATCAGGTGTGGTGGGGGATTGGGGCCACTGGGCCAACAGGGATTCTCTTTCTGTTGTGACACCGGCCCGACAGTATTTTGATGGCATCAGGGGCTTCTCCTGATGCTGCGATTGCCCCTGATGCCATCAAAATACTGTCGGGCCGATATGTAAATTAGCCACGCAGTGCCTGTTTCTCTGGGAGTGCATGCCAAACTAGCGCATGTGTTTGGTTTCTTCTCCTAGTTTAATGCTGCCATTTTGCGCCCAGTTTAATGGGTGGCTCATTTGCAGATGCATGGCTACTGCATCCTTCATTTGAATACCCTATTTTTTCTGCATAAGATAACATAAGACAAGACATAAGATATGCCATACTGGGTCAGACCAAGGTCCATCAAGCCCAGTATTCTGTTTCCAACAGTGGCCAATCTAGGTCATATGTACCTAGCAGTTTCCCATAGTGTCAAAAGTTGTGCATTGTCGGGGCACTACTAAACACATAAAAAGTCAATTCAGCGCCCATCTAGCACCGATTTTCTGCATTAGCCTGTTAGAATGTAAGCCCTCTGGTGATGGGGAAATAACTACTGTACCTGACTAACTCACCTTGAGCTACTACTGGAAATGTCTGAGCCTAAATAGTACAAAATAAATCATACCACTTCTCTTAGCACAGAAATGTATCCATTTGGAGAAATTGCCCCTGAAATGTAATATTGACAGAGAATTACACCATACAAGCCAGAGCTCAAATTCTTACCCATTCATTATCATGGCATCCAAAGTTGTTTCTCCATGTTCATCAGGACTTCCTCCAAACCCCACACTGCCATCACATTGGGAAATCTCACACTCTGTACAGCCCTTCTCAACAGCATCCAGAGCAGAGCCTCCAGACTGCAGAATGCTCCATGCTATATTTAATACATAATATAAAATGCATAATATATCTCATCATTTATATGCCATGAAATCAAAGTGTGCTATCAATAGAACACAATTTAAACTGCAGCCATTAATCTTAAAAACAAAACCATGCACATTTCTGGGGCAAAACCAAATTATCTACATGACTTAATTCATGAAAAGAATGTAATTTCCTACAACTAGAATATTAAGTCGATTTTCTAAAATGTAAATAATAAACAAGGAAGCAATATATAAATATTTTAAAATGTATCATGCATTTAGAATAAAATGTATGATATGTGCAATCTGACACTAATGCATGCTGGTGGCAATCACGCTTAACGCCACCCATTGAGGTGGTGTTAAGTGCACCCACGTTAACTACAACATTGATGATGATGAACACGTGCTGTCAACTCCCCACCCTAATCGTGCTGTGAAGACATGCCTGCACTCCACCTCTAACCCACCTTTTTCCTTCCCAGTCTCCGCTAAGTAAATAGCACAGAATAAGCCCCATGCTGGTTAGTGCACATGCTACCCTCTAGCACGGTCCAAGCACATGTGCTCATGTGCACATTAACAGCTAACGCAGCTTAGTACACATACCCCTAAGTGGGTTCTCCTTAATGATCACGCATTCTTCTTTCTCTCTGTCATCTTATCACGTCTAACACATCAACCCATGTCTTCCAGCATTGTAAGGAGTAGTCTAATGGTTAGAACAATGGGATGAGAACCAAGGAAGCCAAGTTCAAATTCCACTGCTCCTCCTTGTGGTATTGGGCAAGTTACTTAATCCTCCACTCTCAGCTACAAACTTACAATGCAAGCCCCCTGAAAATAGGAAAATACCTGCTTTACCTCAGTGTAACTGGTCTTGAACTTCTGAGGAAGATGTGAACTAAATCCAGTTCCCATTATATTAGTCGGGTTCAATCTCTTGCTCTGAACTGAGGAAATTACTTTGATGCTTAAAGAAAGGTGGTATAGCAATTTTTGATAAACATAAATATTAATACTTTTTTATGGCATTACTGGACATATGTAGCACTGTATAGTGGTGATAACTATTCCCAATTATACAGTCTCTGCCCAAAGAGATTATAATATAAATGGGTTTCCGAGGCAATGGGAGACAGTGATTTGCCCAGTGTCACAAAGAATATCAGTGGCTGGAGCAGAAATTGAACCCTGGTTCTCAAGGTTAGACATTCTGGGATGTTACTGTACCAACCAATGTATTTGAATTAAATTAAATGGGTAACAGTTAAAAATATGAAGAACATAAGTGTGATTATAATATTCCTTCAGTGTTCTCCCTTTCTGTGGCAGTACATGAATGGTACTGTTCAATGTATTTGTGAGCGATACTGCTGAATGAATGGAAAAGTCTTTTTGCAGATGACATAAAAATTTGCAACAGAGTGGACTCCCCTGAGGTAGTGGATAACATGAGGGTGCATATACTCTTGCCACCTTGCTGGGCAGACTAAATGGACCATGCTGGTCTTTATTATGTAATGAGAACACATCAAAAGCTTTTAACAAGACCAGCTGATCACTGCTAGAAATTGTGGGTCAGATATTGAAAGCCCTTAGCCAGCCAGCTAACAGAGACAGGTCAGCTAATAGTGCTTTGACTATCATGGCCTGCCCTATCTGGGTAATGCTACTTAGTATCTCCACAGAACGCCCTGGTGCTACGTTGTTAGTGCAGCGGCAGTCCATGGGTGGAGAGGGGGTCATATCAGTGCTAACTGGGTTGAGTGCCAACACTTACCTGGTTAGTGCAATTTTCAGTGGCCTGTCTGGACAATTTAGGCCGCATGAAATGCTGGTCTATGTCACAATACAGAGAAGGGCCAGCAGAAAATTACACTAACCAGGTAAGTATCAGGACTTACCTGGTTAGTTCTACTGAGCTCAGCTATTCAGCAGCAGCTCCTATCAGGAAAATGCCACTGACTATCCCACCAATATTAAGTACTATTGCTAACTACCATGGTATTTAAAAAATGGCATTTTTGACTATCAGTCCCTTTGAGGCCAATGTGAAACTCCTTCTGGACAGGAGTAGGATTTCAGCCACTTACAATGTGATTAAACTGATCCAAGAAGAACATTTCTTCAGAATGTACCCAAAGTTGGGTGAGGGGCAGGGTGGAAGTAGAAGAATGCTTTCAGACTACTGGATGCTTTAGGAATATCTAAAAAATAAAGCTTTGCCGTCAAAATTGTGACAAAATATCACAACCCCTCTAATTTCATCTCGTATTGTATCCTAAGGAGGAAGAAAGACATTCCTTTCCATACCATACCATTCCATTCCATTCCTTTCCATCTAGGAAAGAGCAAAGGGTACTAGCTCCACTATCTGCAAAAACTCATTCCCATCAAAGAAATTGGGAATCTTAATGGTTATTTATTTGGGATTTTGCCCTGGTTACAATTTTAAAAAAAACCTTCCTTCTTCCACACATCCTACAAGCAGGTAGCACCTTTTGCTGTTGCCATCCTGAAAACCGAGCCCCACGTGTTGATGACTAAGGGCCCGGCGAGGGAGAGAGTTAAGGCATCCAACACGTACAACAACACAACGAACCAAAACCTTAGTCTGCCATAAGGAACCCTCTCGCGACCCATACTCTCGCCGCCTGCCAGCTATAGTCCGCCGTGGAGCGTGATCCCAACTTCTGGTCACGTGGAGAACGCTTTCGAGACGCGTGCGCGAGCCTCTTGCTCTTTGAACTGTTAACTACGGGGCGCGAACGAAATACGAACCAGAGGGAGAAGTGACTGAGCGTGGTTGGTTTATGGCTTCTAAGACCCTAGAACAGCGTTTCTATTAATTATGGAAACAAATTCAAGTGAAATAGACGAGCAGTAGGTGTGGGAACAAACCAGAATGAAAAATGCTATCGTAGAAGTAAACTCTAATTCCCTAGCCTGATCTAATCTCTAGGGTACGCCGTCATTTGGCTATTAAAGCAACCAACATAAGCAGCAACGGACGTAGGGTGGTCTGTTTCCAGTCACCGTTGGTTTAATGTCCATTATTTGCCTTATCAAGGATCCTTAAAAGTTGTTCTGAAAATGGACTAAAATGTTTGTAGTATCTAGGGGCCAATTATTAAAGGAACTTCCCTATAAATTAGAAATATGCCCCTTTATTCTCTGTACGAAGTAGGGAAAAGAACGAGTGCTTTTCACATGTATAATTGCTATGAAGAAAATGGACAGTGGTGGGGGTGGGGCCAAGTTGGACTATTTAACAATTCTAGCACAGTCTTATAATCGTACACTAACATTTCTTGATTTATTTATTTAATGATATTTATATACCTCATCATTCAATCAAAGCGGTTTCCACGGCAAACAATCATGGGGGCAAATGTTTTCATGCAGTGTACAGTGTAGTGTGTATGTGTTGGCGGGGAAGTGATCCAGTATAGATGAGTACGGGTTACATTGCATTAAACATAAGCTGTGTTTAAAAATGTACATTTTAGGCCAGTCTAACCTTTCTTAATTCAGCAGAGAGAGTCACTTATGATAGTATTATGGTACTTAGTACTCTTATCCCATTATAAACAGATTACATATCAATATTCCCTGGAAGTGTTTAACAATAAGATTTTTACCGAATGCTAATCTGCAAGGAACAGAGCAGTAATAAATAATTTCTCATTGGTAATAAAAATTATCTTAAGCTTTTGGAATGCATGTTGATTGGAAAAATCCTTTGTCTGGTCTTCACATCAGTGGTCCCCATGAGTGTCCCATTCATGTTAACCACATCACCCTCCAAACAAGCCTGCCTTCTGGGACTTTATCTCCACCATACAGGTGGATTCTCGCACATCTACAGTCACCTACTTTAGATGAGTCTTTACACATCGTTTCACTAACATGCTCTCTTCTCTTCTGATGTCCTTTGTCTGTGCAGTCTGTGTGTAAAAAAACTTGGTTATCATATTGTTCACGAAGTGACATCTCAAAGTGTAGGATACCATCTGTTTGAATCACAATTTGCAGACATGCTTTGCACCCAATACCAACCAAAATTCCAGATCAGTCTTAAACTCTGACATGTTCTTAGGCCTCCTGTTGTGCCAGTAAACTCTTAATACAGTTCAGTCATTTGTATGCTGGCTAGATAGATAATGCCCTTGATTTGTCATTTGCTCCAGTGGCTGGGGACTTACAAGCTACATTGTCTAGCTGTTATCCAAGTCCCTGGTTTGATAGTGACATCGTATATGACGGCAGATAAAGACCAGTATGGTCCATCTAGTCTGCCCAGCAAGGTGGCTAGTATAGGTGTACGCTGCTCTGTGCAGGTCACCCCCTTCATTTGTTGAGGTATAAGTAATTGTTAAGTTTATTTTTATTTTATCTTCTTGCTATAAAGGGTTCCACAGAGTCTGTCCTGTGCCATTTTGAATTCCATCACTGTATTTGTTCCCACCACCTGCATAGGGAGGGCATTCCAAGCATCCACCATTCTTTCAGTGAATAAGTATTTTCTGATGTTGCTTTTAAGTTTACCTCCCTGCAGCTTCCCCTTCTTTGAAACAGGTTTGTTTGTTCATTAATACCCTTTATAATTTATTTAAATAGCAACATTTCTATACCGCTCTATGAGTCACAGCGGTGTACAGGGAACAAGAACATGAATAACTTTACTTGGAACATGGTTGATAATAGGTTAGAAAATTTTAATATTAGAATAATGTATGAATCTTAACATTGCATTAAGCAGGGGATGGGGGAGATTATTATACATCGTGAAAGACAAAAGCGTGGGGAGCTGAGGTAGGAGACTAGGGGCCTAATTCTGGGATGCAGGTTGTGGAGTGCAGCCCCGCAAGCCATCTGGGCCCGATTTCCCCCTCCGGCTCTCCAGCATCAGGATGGGGAGAACTGCAGGGGAGCGGGACTTGGATGGAGGCAGGATGTACAAGGCCGATTCAGGTCACACTCCTGTACGGCCTGCCGGGTCAAAGGGGACATGCATCTTATTCCATCTCAAAGGTGGAATAAGCAGCACAAATCGGTGATCTTGGGCCGGGTGTGGGGGTCCCCGCTGCCCAATCCAGGCCCCGTCAGACTAGCGGTGGGGAAAAGAGGGGCTGAAGCCGCAATAGTCGGGGGTGACTGTGGGGAGGACGACCCCGCAGGTGGCAGGGGCATGCTGGGCTGTCCACGGGCCCGATTCTGTGCACCGCTGGAACATTTTGTTCCCATGGTCCAGAAAGGCCCGTCTTCCTCGGAGATGTCCGGACGTTCCCTCTACCTGAATCAGACTCCACATGACGGATCTGAAATGTTCCAGGAACAGATGGGTCTGTATCATATCTCCCCTGTCCCTCATCTCTTCTAGGGTATACATATTGAGGTCTTCAAGTCTCTGCTCATACGTCTTCTGGCGCAGGCTCCAAATCATTTTGGTTGCCTTCCTCTAAACCATTTCCAGTCTTTTTACATCCTTGGTGAGATATGGTCTCCAAAACTAAACACAATACTCCAAGTGAGGCCTCACCAACGACTTATACAGGGGCACGAACACCTACCTTCTGCTGGCCATTCCTATCTGTATGCAACCCAGCATCCTTCTGGCCTTGGCCACCACCCTCTCGCATTGTTTTGCCACCTTGAGATCCTCAGAAGCCATCACTTAAGAGGTCCCTCTCCTGGTCCGTGCACACCAACCTCTCACCCCCTATTGTCCCCTATCGCATGCAATTCCCCTGGATTTCTGCATCTCAAGTGCATAACTCTGCACTTCTTTGCAACAAATCTCAACTGCCAAGCATTAGACCATTCTTCCAGCTTTTGTAGATCCTTCCTCATGAAGTCCACTCGGTTGCAGACCTTCACGCCATTCGTAAAAAAGCAGACCCTTCCCTTCAATCCTTAAGTGATATCACTCACAAATACACCGAACAGTACTGGTCCCAGGGCCAATCCCATTTTATAATAATTGGATTTCCTTATCGGTCCTACAGTTCAGTCCTCCACCACTGGGTAGTGCACCTCCTCCTGCAACATGGAGACTGGACAAGTCAAACTTGTGACATCACCGGGTATATCCTGCTGGTCTTCTCCCATGATCCCCCAGTGTGTCCAGTTTCCATGCAGCATGAGGACGTAGTGAGCCTAGGTGCTGGGCTCACTTGAGAAGCAGTTTAGGAGCAGTTAGTCAGGATTTGATTTACCTTGCATTTCTTTTGCCCTTCTTTAGGTGTAATCCTGTAAATTGAATTCATTTTCATTTAATTTCATTTACTTTTACTTTATTTATTTTCACCTAGTCTGCCTTAGTGTAAAGGGGGGTTCTGTCCCTTTTCAAAGTTCACGCTGCCAGCTAGCCTCTCTGCTTGGGATTCTTCGGTCTCTGTGCCCAGTGATGATCTCTCCCCCAGGACTGTACGGGGGAGAGCTCTGTGGAACACCTGCATTTTGGCAGTGTCCATGCGGCAGATTCCCATCGCGGCGGGAGCCTCAGGCCGTTCGAGGTTCTTTAGCCGGTGGGCCGGGGCTCGCAGCGTCTGCTACTTCTGGTGGCGCGAGGCAGCAGCGTGTCTGGACAGCTCTTCACCCCGCAGCTACAGCGGGGTAACTGCTGCATCCCGACGCCACAAGGGAGTCTCTCGAGTCCGCATGGAGGGGCTCTGAGCTCTTGCCGCCTCTGTGGTGTTTGGTGCCAAACGGGCCTGCTTCGGATTGGCGCCATTTTCTCGGCAGGGCTGAGGCCTCGTGGCGGAGAGCGGAGCAGCCCCGCGTTTGAGCAGACGACGCTGTTCCACGCGGCTACACCCAGATAAGGACTTCCTTTTGCTGTTACCTTCTAAAACATCCAGATACATATCATTTGGCTTACTCACATGTTTATTAACCCTTTGAAAAGACAGCTTGGTGCTGCTTTTCAGAACAAGTTCTATCATTTAACTGGCACTGAACTCAGATTCATTGGTCTGTAGTTTCCAAGATCGCCTTTGAAGCTCTTTAAAAAAAAAAAAAAAAAAAATTATTTATTTATTTATTTTATTTAACATTTTTTCTATACCGCGCTATTAAAATCAGCGCGGTGTACATCGAACAAGAATACTGCAATGTATACAAACAACATTGAGTTTACAAAGAACAGGGAATTGAACATTAGTAACTCTTCAATCTTTAGAGATCATTAATACTAATGTTATGATTGAGCCTGGCTGATATTATGAATGATCACTATTAGACAAAAATTAGCTAGGTTAAGACACTTTGATTTGGTTTTCTGCACTATGTTATCAGAGCGCAGCTTGCCCATTTGGCGGGAACACTGCCCATCTGGGCCATCTGGGGAAAGGCCCCTGCTGGGGATCGTGAGAAGTGTTGCTGGATGGCACAGTCCGGGGCTTAGTGTTCCAGGGTCCTGGAAGGGTTGATAGCGGCAGTCAGGCCTCCCTGTCTTTGCTATGATGGTCACCTAGGTTCAAGCGTCCTGTGTTTTGGGTGACAGGAGTGGGACACCTGGACATGTGGTGCTGGATGTTGGATAGGCTCATACCTCTTAGGTGCATTCTCCTTGAGTGCGTCTGCATGTCCGTGTTCCGTCTGTGATCTCATGCTCAGGTGATTGTTGCAGCAATGACAGAGATCGCTTGGGATATCGTGAGCGGGGTTGTCATGGGGTTGCCAATGCAAGATGGGGCCATCCTGAGGAGTTTGGGCCTCAGTCATCAGCTTTCCCTTCGGTGGCCCGGCTGTCCAGGAGGCACCCCTCCAGATCTGCCGGTCCAGTTCTTCCCTGCCTCTTCTCAATGTGGGCAGGGGGGCTGGCAGATCTGGAAATTCACGTCCACTGCACGTTCTACTGTTTTACCTCTGTCTTGGGGTTCTGAGGTCATATATTCCCAATCATTTGTTTGGTGGGGTGCTGCTGTCTGTTGTGCAAGACAAGGTGGTCAACAGTCGGAGGCTGTCGTCTATTCCCCTTACCCCTGAAGGTGCTCACAATTTAAGTTTTTTGTACCTGCGGAGGTGTATGTTGTTAAAGGCTAGCAGGCGCACCTGTGGGACCAGAATCCTCGGTTCTTCCGACCTTCTGTTGAGGTGCGCGTGTGGGGGTTGACTCCCTTGGTCGGCTAGCAACTTGCTTCACCCATTGGGCCTTCCCTTTCCTCAAGGCATCGTTGCGTCCCACTTCTTCGTGGGGGCTCGCCGCAGGGCCTGGAGTTATGCTCAGCTGGTTCCAGCCAGGGCTGAGTCCTTGGGGGGAGGCTCCGATCCTAACGATACAGGGAGTGCTGGGATCCGTTCAACCAGGTTCCTTCGGGCCCAGCGTACGTCGTCTTTTGCTGGCCGGTTTAGGTCTTCGGGTCATGGCGGTGCTCCGAGAAGACCAGTAGGCTGCACAGTGCTTGTCTTGGAGCAAGCGCGGGATATCTGTAGGTTCATATTCAAAGCCGTCCGGTTACATGTCCCTCCATTGTGGAATGCTGTACTAGTAGGCATACTTCATATGCTGGGCTTACAAGTTGGCTTCCGCACTGCTCGGCATCAGCCAAGGTGACTGCCAGTTTAGGCTGTGGAGTCAGCCTGGAGGAGGGGCCTTGCGTTCTCTGGACAATGCCCTGTTCGGTTGTGTGCCTTGTGGCCCTTATGGAGTTGTAAGAAGGAAAAAAAAAAAGAATAATCAAACAGGAAAGCCTTCCTAATTGTTCCCACTTCTTTTTTATAAGGTTCTGTCCCTTCCGGGAGCTTGGCCGGAGCGTGGTTAGACTCAGCTACATTTTGGGGATCCTTTATGTACAAGGCGTTTTAGTGTACGCAGCACGCCCAGTGTTCCATCGTCTGACTGGAACGGTGCGCGGTACGTCAGCCGTGGCAGGCGTTCACGGACACGGTAGCGGATCGAGTTCTGTAGGTGCTGTCTGAGATCTCCGGGATGGTGGCCTATTTCGATCGGCAGGGTGGAGTCGGTCGGGTGGTCAGGGTGGCCCGAGCGAAGGGACAGCGTGCGTGCGCGGTTGAAGCCTTGGCGGCCTGCGTTTCGGTGGGGACACTGTGGTGGCGAATGTCCTTAGCGGGGTCCGATTGTTTGCCGGAGGAGTGAGATTGCATCAGGCGGTGTGCGCGCCGCGTGTGCTCAGATGCGGTCAGCCCATATTGGACCTCATGGCAACCTGTCAGTCTGCGGCGACGGGTCGATGTTTAGCAGAGGACATATGAGGCTACTGGATAGCGTCGACGCATTGGTACGGGGCCGTAGCCCGGTCCATTCTATGCCTTTCAGAGGTCATAGTGAAAATGGCCGACTGGGTCTGGTTGCTAAGATATGTGCTCTTCATTAGTCAGTGGGGACCATTACCAGTGTATTCTGCAGCATTTGTGTGAGCTTGCATAATCTTTACTTGCAACCAATCGAAATAACTGTCCAAAACCAGTTGATGCAGTCACTACTTAAATTTGCCTTGCTTGATAGGAAAAAAAAAAAAAAAGACATATTTATTTTATACCGATAGGTCACTCACAGCATATTTGGCGATTCCTCGTCCTGGTGTTAATCATGCAGATAATTTCTGCTCTAGTTGTGGTGATGTGACTTTTACATCACAAAAAATGGCATATGACTGTGGCGGTTCAGAAAGCCTACAATTTATATTTTGGCTGCAGAATAAAAGATCAGGATAAAAGCTAGGCGCCACACATATGCTGCAATACATGTGTAGCAGATCTCAGGCTGTGGATGGATGGGAAAAGACCATCAAAGTCTTTTGCGGTTCCAATGATCTGGAGAGGGCCCATGGATCACGTCGGCGATTGCTACTTCTGCATGGTTCCTCCACTTCCGGAGGGCATATCCAGGTGATGTAAGCGGTTGGCCTACTGGCATTGCGTCGTGGGCGTGGCTACCAGAGTCTCCTTTCTTTTTTGTCACACCATGTAAGACTCCACATCTTCTGAAACAACGCTGGACTCTGGGGCACTTGACACCCTCTTATATGCCCTTGGTGGATCACGCTTGGTTTATTGCAACTCATTGCTTAGCTGCATTCCACATTCTCAATTAAAAAGACTCCAACTGGTCCAGGACATAGCTGTAGAGCTACTTTGTGTTGCAAAGAATAAAGCCCTTAAGAGGTGTGACAAATAGGGTGTTTGACGCTGGTGGTTTTTCCATTTCCCTCATTTTGCTTCCCACCTCTGTCTGGATGGACCTCGGTTCCGTTCTCCCTCGTGGAATCCGGCTGTGCCTGTTTAGTTGTCGGTTTGGGACTTACGCAAGAACACTTTGCTTGTAACCTGCGTTCCTTGGACCTTAGGTGAGGTTCCGTCGCTTTCTGGGAGGTCTCTTCGCTGCCTGTCCCTCCGTGGAGGCGGGTTCTGCGGGGAGAGCAGCGGTTGCTAACACTTGACACCCTGGTGGGGTCGAGAGCCAAGGGGGAGCTCAAGCGGATTTTTCAGGCGGAGCTCCGGTAGCCTTCTCAGTAGGCCTGTTTCTAGGGCGTTCAGTGTGTTTGCGATGGCGAGTTTGTCTTTCTGAAGCACTAGCGCTGCTTGGGGCAGAGTTCTGTGCTGTTTTCACCAGTGAAGAGGATCCAAGTGGGCTCTCGGTCGTGTCTTCCTGGTTGGCTTACCGCCTGTTGACGTGAGGAGCGGGCTGGGGTCGGTGCCTGAGCCGACTGGATAGGTCCCTCCCAATGATTACTGCTCTGGTACATCCCAGTGGTGGAGGACTGAATTGTAGGACCGATAAGGAAATGGAAATTACACTTACCTGGTAATTGATGTTCCTTGAGGGAGTACAATTCAGTCCTCATTCCCGCCCGGGGATGGATGTTTCAGACGCGAGGCGTCAGTTCCGAGTATGCTTTCGGATCCTAGAGTCGGCAACGGGCTCTGATTGGCAGGTAATCGCGAGAGCACAACCTTTTCTGCCTATACTCTTCCTTAGTTCTCCTTCCTTCTAGCTCTCTGTCTTCCGCTGTTTGGTGCGCAGGGGGACAGGGGCACGGAGGAGGGTGTTTTCGGCCTTTCTTTTTGGGGCCCTGTGATTTTAAAGTTGAAGTTTGAGCATAGCTTTGTATTTAGTACTTTAACTGGTTGTTTGTTTGCTCCTTTGAGTCTGCTTTGACAGTAGGTCACTGGGGGATCATGGGAGAAGACCAGCAGGATATACCCGGTGATGTCACAAGTTTGACTTGTCCAGTCTCCATGTTGCAGGAGGAGGTGCACTACCCAGTGGTGGAGGACTGAACTGTACTCCCTCAAGGAACATCAATTACCAGGTAAGTGTAATTTCCATTTTTAAGGGTAGGGAGAACATTAGCTTGTCACTATAACTCAATTGTATTTAGGACCAGGAGACGTACGAGGGGGTACCCAAAAAAACAGGAATTATTTTTAAAAGCTATTTATTTCAAATTCTTTACAAAACAACCTTATCCCCTTCAAAATACTCTCCATTACAACTGATCCATTTGTCCCACCGGTGCTTCCACTGTTCGAAACATTTTTTGTAGTCATCTTTAGAAACGGCTGACAGCTCCTCCCTCCTTTTTTTCTTGACTTCTTCAATGTTGTCAAATCGGTGTCCTTTCATGCCCCTTTTCATGCGTGGAAATAAGAAAAAGTTGCACGGAGCCAGGTCAAGCGAGTAGTAAGGTGCGTGGGGCAGCGAAACCATGCCATTTTTAGCCAAAAACTGTCTAACAGAGATGGCTGTGTGTGCAGGTGCGTTGTCGTGGTGGAAGAACCAGTCTCCTGTCTGCCACAAATCGGGTCTTTTTTGACGAACACTGTTGCGCAATCTTCTTAAAACTTCCAAATAAAAGGTTTGATTGACGGTCTGACCTGGGGGAACAAACTCTGAATGAACTACCCCCTTAGCATCAAAAAAGCAAATCAGCATTGTTTTGATGTTTGATTTGACTTGACGACATTTTTTTGGACGGGGTGACGATGACGTCTTCCATTGGCTTGACTGTTGCTTTGTTTCTGGGTCGTAACCATAGCACCATGACTCATCACCTGTAATGACCTTTGACAGAAATTCTGGATCAGTTTCAAGCTATTGTTTCAAAACACGACATGTTTCAACTCGATGTTCCTTTTGATTGTCAATCAGAACCCGAGGAACAAACTTGGCAGCAACCCTTTTCATTCCCAAATCTTCCATTAAAATTCGCTGAACTGAGCTCCAAGATAACCCACTAATCTCTGACAGTTGATCAATTGTCTGTCGACGGTCTGTGAGCACAAGCTCTCTAATTTTTTCAATATTTTCGTCGATTCGGGCAGTTGATGGATGCCCAGAACGAGGTTTGTCGTCAATCGACATGTCACCATTTTTAAACCGAGCAAACCACTGGTACACTTGACTTTTTCCCATAGCGTCATCTTGATAAGCTGTTTTCAAAATTAAAACAGTTTCAGCAGCATTTTTACCGAGTAAAAAACAAAATTTCACAGCTGCACGTTGTTCACTTAAACTTGTCATCATAAAAAAAGAAACAAGAACAAAACAGCGCTAGCAAAAACAATCACTGCAGATGAACAGAACAAGCCAGGTCGACAACACAAGCGGCACTGAACTGACAATGAGTTGCACTATACACGCCTAGCGGCAGAAGTGCGTACTACACAAGCTCCGCCCACGGCAATGTTATTCCTGGGCTTTTTGGGTACCCCCTCGTACTTTGGTTGAGAATTTGATGCTGAGTTATAGTTAGACTTATATAGCTAGATTTCATCTCAATTGGTCAGCATGATCCAACTAGTACGGTTGACAGCTCTGGATGAGGTGCACTCCTGCACAGTGTGGAATTTTGTAAGTGGGAAATGAAACAAACTTCTTGGTATTCAGGTGATTTACACACCAGAGGAAAACCTTGAGGTGGGTGATGTACCCAAACCGTTGAAGATAAGTCACATTTCTAGGTCCTGAATGCATACCATAATTTGTTACAAGCTTTCAGGCTGCATCATTTGGCCATCCATTCATTTGACTCACGTTCCTCTGGCACTGCTTCATACATTTAAGAGGATAATAGCAAAACCTGGATCGATCAGTGATGATTTTGGCCCTCTTGTTGATGCCTTTACTGAGTTTTGTATAGCAAAGGTTACTGAGATTCATGCTTCCATATAGGGCCAGCCCAAGGGTATCTGATGCCCTAAGTGAACCTTAAGCCTGTCCCCTCCCCCAGTTGGATCAAGATCCTACCCCATGTACTCCTATATTTCATCTCTCCTTCCCTAGGCCTCATGTTGTCCAGCATCTCCTCTTCTCCCATCACCCCCTCCCCAGGTGGCCAGCAGTATCTCCAGGAACAAAACATATGGGTGACGTCCGTACCGACGGAGCTCACACAAGAACGCTCCCCTGCCTTTACCTCTATATCCATTGCTTCATTGTAAACTATGGCTGGGGGAGATTGAAGGAAGTCCCCTCTGCAGATGCTGTCTCACTATCACTTTGAGTCTCTCCCCTTAGGCAGGTATTCATTTGCTTGTAATCCTCCAGCCCAGGGCTCTCAGTCAGCATAGCCATGTCCATTGATATTGTTCTTGGCCTGGTGGAGCACAATGTTGGTGAAAAATATAATGCTATATATCTTTTTCAAACCCCACAATTCCATCCAATAAATCTACATGTAAAGAATAAACTGAACCTATTTGTAATTACTGCATATTTAATGAATAATTAGGAGCTCAAATTTCTTCACAGTGTCCTACTGTAACATCAACTTCACATATCATCATTGCTCCAACAGAACGTGCTGTTATTTTTATCTTTATCTTTATTTGCAAGACTTGATATACCGCCCTTGTCGAAGCATCAGGGCGGTGTACAACAAAACAAGTTAGTGGCTGTAGACGAACAAGGGAAAAGGAAAAAGAACGCCAATAATAGACAGGAAAGGAAAGAAAGAAAGAAAAAAAAAGAAGAAAGGGGAGTTGTGGATTAGGATAGAGGGAGGGGGGAAGATGAGGGGGGCCTGGGTAACAGGCTGGGGAGGAATGGTCGCTAACTGAGTGGAAAGGAGTGCTCCTAGATTAGTGGCGACAGTGCCCTACAGGGGAGGGTCAGAGCCATCGGCAGGTAGGGGAAGATCAAATGCCTGACAGAAAAGATGAGTCTTGAGGAATGATTTAAAGCGTGGGAAGGAAGATTCAGTGCGAAGGGAGTGTGGGAGTGAGTTCCATAGGGCAGGACTGAGAAAGTAAAATGCGGAGTGTCGGGTGAGCTCGAGGTGGGCCTGGGAGGGAGGAGGAAGAAAAAGACGGTTACCATGTGCAGAGCGGAGGAGACGTGGGGCAGGTTGGAGGTAGATAGAATCGGCCAGGTATTGTGGGGTACTGGTATGTAGGACTTTATGGGTAATAGTGAGAAGTTTATAGACAAAACGGACTTTAATTGGAAGCCAATGTAGAGAAAATAGAGAGGGTGTGATATGGGCAGTGACAGGGGAAGAAGTAATCAGGTGGGTGGCGGCATTCTGGACTAACTGGAGGCGACGGAGTTGGTGACAGGGGAGACCAGCAAAGATAGAGTTACAATAATCCAGACGAGTGATCACAAGAGACATGACAAGAGTAGTGACAGCAGAGGAAGAAAGAAAAGGTTGAATAGATCCTGATTCTGCGGAGATGGAAAAAGCAGGAACGCACCACAGAGGAGATGTGATGGTGGAAGGAAAGAGAGGAGTCCAGGGTGACTCCCAAATAGCAGAGGGTAGAAACAAGAGGAATGGGACGGGCATAAGATCATAATCATAAGATATGCCATACTGGGTCAGACCAAAATCAAGCCCAGTATTCTGTTTCTAACAGTGGCCAATCTAAGGTCATATGTACCTAGCAGTTTCCCCAAGGGAAACAGGTTTCACAGTGCTTGTATTGGTTCAAGCATTGATATCCTGGGTCCCTTCTTAATAATGGTTTATGGACCTTTCCTCCAGGAACTTGGCCAAACCTTTTTTAAACCCAGCTACATTAACAGCCTTTACTACATCCTCTGGTAACAAATTCCAGAGTTTGATTACACGTTGAGTGAAAAAATATTTTCTTTTATTAGTCTTAAATAGTTTACCCTGTAGCTACATTGCATGTCCCCTAGTCTTTCTATATTCTGATAAGGTAAACAATCGATCTACGTTTACCTGTTCCACTCCGTTCATTAATTTATAGACTTCTATCATATCTCCCCTGAGCCGTCTCTTTTCCAGGTTAAAGAGCCCTAACCTTTTTAGCCTTTCTTCATAGGAGTATCCTTCCATCCCCTTTACCATTTTGGTGGCTCTTCTCTGAACCTTTTCTAAAATCGCTATATCTTTTTTAAGATATGGCGATCAGAATTGCACACAATATTCAAGGTGCGGTCTCACCATCGAACGATATAAAGGCATTATAATATCTTTTGTTTTATTTTCCATTCCTTTCCTTATCATACCTAGCATTCTATTTGCTCTCTTGGCCGCCGCTGCACACTGGGCTGAGGGTTTTAACATGGTATCCACAATGACGCCTAAATCTTTTTCCTGGGTGGTGGTTCCTAATGTGGAACCTTGCATCGTGTAACCATAGTTTGGGTTGTTCTTCCCTACGTGCATAACCTTGCACTTGTCCACATTAAATTTCATCTGCCATTTTGATGCCCAGTCTTCCAATTTATCAAGATCCTCTTGCAATTTTCCACAATCCTCTTGGGTTTTAACAACTTTAAATAGTTTTGTGTCATCTGCAAATTTGATAACCTCACTCGTTATTCCACTTTCCAGGTCATTTATGAATATGTCAAAAAGCAGCGGACCCAGCACAGATCCCTGGGGTACACCACTATTCACCTTTCTCCATTGGGAAAATTGGCCATTTAGCCCTACCCTCTGCTTTCTATCTTTTAACCAGTTCCTGATCCACAATAGTACACTGCCTCCTATCCCATGACTCTTTAGTTTTGCCAAAAGTCTCTGATGAGGGACTTTGTCAAAGGCTTTCTGAAAGTCCAGATACACAATATCAACCGACTCACCTTTGTCCACCTGATTATTCACTCCTTCAAAAAAACATAACAGATTAGTAAGACAAGATCTTTCTTGTCTAAAGCCATGTTGGCTGTCTCCCATTAGGTCATGACTATCTACATGCTGAGTCATTTTATTCTTTATGATGGTTTCTACCATTTTTCCCGGTACTGATGTCAGGCTCACCGGTCTGTAGTTTCCTGGATCACCCCTGGAACCTTTTTTAAAAATTGGTGTTACATTGGCGATCCTCCAATCTTCAGGTATTAGAGATGATTTTAATGATAGTTCACAGATTACTAATAGCAGGTCTGCAATCTCATATTTCAGTTCTTTCAACACCCTTGGATGTATACCATCCGGCCCAGGTGATTTGCTACTCTTCAGTTTATCTAATAGTTCTAATACATCTTCCCGATGTATCGATATTTCCTTCAATTCTTCTGCACCTTTAAATACCACTTCAGTCATGGGTAACATCCCTACATCTTCCTCAGTAAAGACTGAAGCAAATAATTCATTCAGTCTCTCCGCTATCGCCTTGTCGCCTCTTAGTGCTCCTTTAACCCCTTTATCATCTAATGGACCAACTGACTCTCTCACAGGTTTTTTGCTACGAATGTACTTGAAAAGGTCTTTACTTTGCGTTTTTGCTTCCGCAGCAAGCTTCTTCTCAAATTCTCCCTTTGCCTGCCTTATCAATGCCTTGCATTTGACTTGCCAGTGCTTGTGCTGTTTCCAGGTTTCGTCGTTTGGCTCTTTTTTCCATTTCCTGAAAGATGCTTTTTGGCAACAACAGCCTCTCTGACCTCACCTTTAAACCATGCTGGCAGTTTTTTGGACTTCCTTCCACTTTTCTTAAAGCGTGGAATACAGCTGGTCTGGGTTTCCAAGATAGTATTTTTCAACAACAGCCAAGCCTGATGTACGTCTTTAACCTTTGCAACTGCTCCTTTTAGTTTTTTCTTAACTGTTTTCCTCATTTTATCATAGTCTCCCTTTCGAAAGTTAAAAGGTAGTACTGTGGATTTCCTTACTATCCCTCCTCCACTAATTAAATCAAAGGCGATCATGCTATGATCACTATTGCCAAGTGGCTCCAACAACCTTATCTCTTGCACTAGATCTGGTGTTCCACTAAGGATTAGGTCTAATATGGCTTCCCCTCTGGTCGGTTCATGAACCAGCTGCTCCAAGAAGCAGCCATTTATTTCATCTAGGAACTTTATCTCCCTAGCATGTCCTGCCATGACACTGACCCAGTTGATACCGGGGTAGTTGAAATCACCCATTATTATTACTGTGCTGTAACTTTTGTTAGCTTCCTTGATTTCCTTGAGCATTTCATCATCCATTTGGTCATTCTGGCCAGGCGCTCGATAGTACACCCCCACTGCCATTGCCTTCCCCCTTTTACATGGAATTTCAATCCATATAGATTCTACAGCAGATTTTGTTTCCTGCAAAACTTTAATCCTTTCTGACTCAATGCCCTCTCTAACATAGAGAGCAACCCCTCCACCAATTTGATCAGCTCTATCATTACGATATAGTTTGTACCCAGGTATCACAGTGTCCCACTGGTTGTCCTCCTTCCACCATGTCTCTGATATTCCAATCATATCTAACCTTTCATTTAGTGCTATATATTCTAACTCTCCCATCTTATTTTTTAGACTTCTAGCATTTGCATACAAGCATTTTAGAGAATGTATTTTATTCATATTAATTTGGCTATTGTTAGACATGGGTAATTTAGGATCTTTAAGCTCTGTCTGCTCCATACTTGAGGGCATTTGGGCTACTTTACTCTTTTGTGGAACCTCTCTGCTTTTGGTAGTATCCTTCAAAGACATTCTTCCGAACCTTCCGCTCTTGGGCGACTGTCGGCTTTCCCCTAATATCTAGTTTAAAAGCTGCTCTATCTCCTTTTTAAAGGTTAATGCCAGCAGCCTGTTTCCATCCTGGTTAAGGTGAAGCCCATCCCTTCGGAAGAGCCCCTCCTTTCCCCAGAATGTTTCCCAGTTCCTAACAAATCCAAAACCCTCATCTCTGCACCATTGTCTCATCCACGCATTGAGACTCCGGAGCTCTGCCTGCCTTTTGGGTCCTGCGCGTGGAACAGGAAGCATTTCAGAGAATGCTACCCTGGAAGTTCTGGATTTCAACTTCCTACCTAAAAGCCTAAATTTAGCCTCCAGAACCTCCCTACCACATTTTCCTATGTCATTGGTACCGACATGTACCAAGACAGCAGACTCCTCCCCAGCACTATCTAAGACCTTATCTAGGTGACGTGTGAGGTCCGCTACCTTCGCACCAGGCAGGCATGTTACCAGGCGATCCTCACGTCCACCAGCCTCCTAGCTATCTACATGCCTAATGATCGAATCACCAACTATAACGGCTGTCCTAACCCTTCCCTCATGGGCACATGGCCCTGGAGAAACTTCCTCGGTGCGAGAGGGTTTTACATCACTTGGAGGACAGGTCCTAGTTACAGGATCACTTCCTGCCACACCAGGGTGATGCTCTCCTGTCACGTGACCTCTCTCTCCTCCATGGCAACAGGGATGCTGCCAGACTGGAGGTGGGACTTCTGGACTATATCCCTGTAGGTCTCGTCTATGTACCTCTCTGTCTTATGCTTTCCAAGTCTGCTACTTTAGCCTCTAGAGAACGGACTCGTTCCCTGAGAGCAAAGAGCTCCTTGCACCTAGTGCACACGTAAGACCTCTCACCAACTGGGAGAAAATCATACATGTGACACTCAATGCAAAAGACTGGAAAGCCCCCATCCCGCTGCTGGACTGCTGTCTGCATCTTAGTTTTAAGTTTGTGTTTAGATCTAAGTTCTTTACTTACTAAGGGTTGCTATGGATATTTATACTAATAAAACTGTACCTAATACGTGTAATATACCTTGTTCACCTGAAGCTTAACTAATCTCAGGTCCTTAGTGTATGACTGATTTGGGTAATGAGCTTCACCTGAGAGCACCTTCTGTCTTGTAAGATATGTAAGTACCTATAAAGCTACGATTATCCCAGGGGAGGGAGGGAAATAACACTTATTAAAAGAGGGCTGCTACACAGTACCCTGTCTTGTGCTGCTGAGGTAAGCTATATTCTGATTTGATTTAAATTATAGCTCTTAGCTGCTGCTAGGCTCTAACTTCTTATGAAATTTAAACTACAAGCTCTCTGCTGGGTTCTAAATTTAACCAGAAAGCTCTCTTTTGTGTTTTATATTTAAGCTAAAAGTACTTTGCTGATGCTAGGCCCTGAGTGACTATTAAATTTAGACTACAAGCTCTCTGCTGGGTTCCAAATGTAACCAGAAAGCTCTCTTCTGTGTTTTAAATTTAAACTAAAAGTACTTTGCTGTTACTAGGCCCTGAGTGACTATTAAATTTAAACTACAAGCTCTCTGCTTGGTATGAAATGTAACCAGAAAGTTCTGCTCTGTGTTTTAAAACTAAAAGTACTTTTCTGATGCTAGGCCCTGAGTGACTATTAAATGTAAACTACAAGCTCTCTGCTGGGTTCCAAATGTAACCAGAAAGCTCTCTTCTGTGTTTTAAATTTAAACTAAAAGTACTTTGCTGTTACTAGGCCCTGAGTGACTATTAAATTTAAACTACAAGCTCTCTGCTTGGTATGAAATGTAACCAGAAAGTTCTGCTCTGTGTTTTAAAACTAAAAGTACTTTTCTGATGCTAGGCCCTGAGTGACTATTAAATTTAAACTACAAGCTCTCTGCTGGGTATGAAATGTAACCAGAAAGTTATCCTCTGTGTTTTAAATTTGAACTTAAACTGCTGCTACTAGGCCCTGACTGATTTAACAAAAATAGTGGGTTCACAGATTAATTAGCTTTAATACAAAGAATTATTTTAGAAAATTACCAGAAGTATATACTCACAGTTGCAGATCTCTCTCCAGAAGTAACAGTCCCTTTTTCTAGTCCTTCAAGACATAGTAGGGGAAAGATCAGGAGGGGAGTTACGAAAAGAGAGCCAGATAGCAGAGGACTTAGATGGATTAACATGAAGAAAATTCTGCGTGAACCAGGAGACAATAAGATCAAGGCAATTGTTGAGGGGAGAGAGATCGGGTGCAGAAGTGGAGGTATGATAGACCAGGAGGATATCGTTGGCGTAGATATAGGCAGAGATTCCGGATTGTTGGATGAGCAGAGCGAGAGGGGCAAGAAAAACATTGAAAAGAAGGGGAGCGAGGATAGAACCCTTAGGTACACCACAATGTAATGGAAAGGAAGGTGAGACAAAAATTAATATTTTCAAATATTAGTGAAGATTTTTATCGGTGTTTATACCATATGGGTGGCCACTAGCGCTGGAAAGTCAGTATGAGTACAGAGCAGCATGATCATCATGTGCTATTCCTCATTAGTGTCCATGGCTAGGCAGCTCACTCTTCATTATCTTCCCACTTCTTTCAGATTAATTATATGACAGAAAAAGCAGCAGGAATCAGTGCCTCTACAGCTTATTGCTAGGACTGGTGCTAGCCATTAGGTAAACCAGTGATTTGATTAGGCCAACCAATGATTTAATTAGTGACATGATCTGGGGTGTGGGGTCTTTATCCAGTTTTTGATAATATTTAATATCAGATAGTGTGGTATTCATCATGAGTCAAAATCACCACTGCTCCACCCTTGTTTGCCTTGCAAATTTGTCTTATCCTGAGAAAATTGAAGAGTATAGATTGCTGTAATTTAGACGTTACAATATGTATTGTATTTATGACTTTCCATAATCTACAAATCATTAAGAACTAACTTCATAAAGATAGAAATCGCTCTAGTCACTGGGCCAGAGGGTACGCAACATGAGGGAAGATAGAGAAGGGATCCATTCATCTGAATACTGCTTAAACTAAAATAAAGAATTACTGATCGTTTTCTAAAAAAACAAATGATGCAATTCTCAAATAGAAACCATCATAGAAGAACACTGTAGGAATGAGCGAAAGCTCTAAATCCAAAGTCCCTATTTGCCATTCCATCAATTAATAAGGTGGGAGGTTGATGACAGCTGTTGCTTGGTTTGTGATCAAGTAACTGGTACTGATCACCTGGGCATCCTTCCTCTTCTGTGTGAACATCTGCCATGTCCACATCCCCTCAACCATCCCTGATATGGATCTTCTGTTAAAAAATCACAGTCATGAAAATATTCTAGATTGTGTAGACAAACGTCTTCATCACTATCAAATTCACCCAAGGTTTGTTCAAAAATAACCACTTTAGAATGTTCACAATGTGATTTAGACATCCACGGTTAAACAAATCCTTAATCAGTTTGATCTATTTTGAAGTAACGAATCTTCAAAGTTCTACTCTTTTCCCAAAATGAATTAACCCCTATCTTTAATTTTTCAGTCTTAATCTGAACGTTGTTCTCATATTTTTTTGAAACAATATGAATTTGGATCTTCACACAATAGTTATCTTTAGCCTTCTACTACTACTTGTGCATTGACATTTTGCAAGAGAGAAATCATATTCCCCTACAAATCAAGCTATCCCAATAATACATGGAATAAGGAATAGAATGAAATGGCAAAGCTCTCACCGCCCAGAATACAAGTGACATTGTATACTAACTGATGTAAACCTAGCCTCTAACTACAAGGTAAAATCATGCATGAACCAGCAAAACACCTCATTAAGATGTGTTTTGATTAATGCCCGCTCAATATGGAACAAAGTCCAGACAATAATGGACTATATAAAGGACCATAGGATTGACTTAATACTTGGTTAAATGACACAGACAATGTCATCCTAAACCAAATTGCTTCACAACCATACCCATACATAACTGCCCGAGATCTACGTACCAAGGTGGTGGGGTACTCATTATAGCTAGAGGCAAGCATACATTTCATACATGTTTCACATACAAATCCACAGGTTGCAACATTATAACTATGAGAAATAGAAAGCTCTCAATTTGCCTCGCATACCGTGCTCTAAGCACAAAGGATGATGAACTCTCAGTCATTCTAGAAACAGTATGTACACACAGAAAACCCCTAAAACCTCTCATGCTTCTAGGTGATGCAAACCTCCCTTCCCTTCCAAAGTACAGTGGTGTGCAAAAGTCTGGAACCACTTGTAAATTTGACGTTTTTTCAACTTCGTGACCTTATATCTTAATTTCTTTTTCCTCCCAGTGGCTTTTTCTGTGTATCTCATGATAAGTGATAGATTTGGCTATTAGGGCCAACATTTAGTATTGGCTTGGCCCTTATTTTCTGAGTTTGTTGCCCTTAGTTGTCCTGTTGATAGATTTTCTGTGAAAATCACGTAATGTACATCGTTGGCCAACGATACATTATTGTAAGTATGCTTTAAGATATTATGGACGCACACCAGGTTTCCTTCAAATTAATGTATGTGGCCTTGAAAAAGGCCATTTTTATGTGTCAGTGATGGCTCAGTATTTGATGGGCCACCCTTTGTTCTTGATCACCTGACAGCACCTTGTCGGCATTGAATGAACCAGTCTGACAGGGTGATCGTTGGTGACAACGCGGTTCCAAGCTGCAATGAGTGACTCATTCAGCTCACGCTTTGATGTCGGATGCCTCTTGGATATTTCCAAGGCCACCTTGTGCCACAGGTTCTCGATTGGATTCATATGTGGAGACTAGGCAGGCCAGTCCATTGACTTGATGATGTTCCGCTGCTTGCAGCTGATCACCTGTCTGTAGCGATGGCAGGGTGCATTTTATTTATTTTATTTATTTATTTAGACAGTTTTGTATACCACCTTATCCTTCAATCAAAGTGGTCACAACACAATTGGGGGATACATTTAACACGAGGGGATATGAGACACATACACTAATACATACAAGGAACATGGGCAATGGAGGGTTAAGTGGCTTGCCCAAGGCCACAAGGAGCACCTGTGGGACTAGAAACCCCAGTCCTTCTGGCCCAAGGTTACTGTCCTCTAGTGGGATTTGAACCACCGACCTTCCGGCCTGAGGTACCTTGCCCCAACCACTAGGCCACTCCTCCCTCCTCCCATTGTCATCTTGGAACAGGAACTGGCCAGGAAACAGCTGGTGTGCTGATGCCACCATGCACGTTTGCAGTATGGTGATGTACTTGGCCCCATTGACCATTCCATCGATGATGTGAAGATGCCCAATGCCACTGGCAGCCATGCAGCCCCAGACCATGACCTTCAAAGGATGCTTCACAGTGAGGTTGAGACACTCAGGCTTGAATTCCTCTCCAGGAAATCTCCTCACATAGGTGTGGGCCTGGTTACCAAACAGGCAGAAGGTGCTTTCATCGCTGAATAGAACCTTTTCCCACATTTCAGTCGACCAGGTTGAGTGCTTTCTTGCCCACACGATCCGGTTGCGCCTTTGTATGTCAGTCATCAGTGGCTTATTCCGTGCTTTGCAGCCCCGGAGACCAAACTGCAGGCACGAGCAGTTTCAGTAGAGTGCAAAGGACGAAAACCGGATTGTAAGGAATCGAGAAGAGCATGGGAAGAGAGGAAGTCAAGACAATGGCGGTAAACCGCACGTTCGAGCAGCTTAGAAATGAAAGGAAGGAGAGAGATGAGGCAACAATTAGAAGGACAAGAGGGATCAAGTGAGGGCATAAACAGTGCTAGAAGAGGCTATATTCTAATATTTATTGATACCACAGTGGCCTTTGACTCAGTGAGCCATTATAGCCTAATAGGGAGACTTGGAAAAATTGGAATTACTGACATAATCCTGAAGTGGTTCATCTCATACCTAACTAATAGAAAACAGCAGGTCAGATGTGGAAAGGATCAGTCCATTCCATGTACTCAACCCCAAGGTGTCCCACAAGGTTCAGCTCTGTTCACATTACTTTTTAACATCTAACTTCAACCACTATGCTCTGTTATAAACGATCATAATGTTAAATATGAAATATATGCAGATGACATTATGATTTTTGCTCCATTTAACAGCCTGATTACACTCAGATTTCAACGTGCCTAAAGGCAATGATAAGCTGCCTCAATGAACTAAGCTTTACAATCAATTTTGCTAAGTAGGAGGTCCTTTATGTCATGAGGAACATCACATTCATAACACCTAAGAGCATATGTATTTTAGATTTTGAGCTGGCTGTTAAGCAGCAAGTAAAATACCTTGGAGAAACCCTTGATCAGAACCTCAATGTCCAGGATCACATTAAGAGAAAGCTTATAGTAAGCATTCTCAGTCGAAGAACAATCCAGAAGCTCAAACCACTACTTAATGAGTGTGTCTTCAGAACAGAGTATCAATCCATGCTAACACCTGTTCTAGATTACTGTAATTTAATCTATCAAGGTCTTCCAAGGAAATCAATGTACCCACTGCAATTTGTCCAGAACACAGCTGCACGCCTAATAACTGGAACTACAAAACAGAGCCATATAACACCTGCACTACATCAGTTTCACTGGCTTCCTGTTCACATTTGTTCCAAGTTTAAATCACTTTTAATCATCTTTAAAATAATACATGATCTGTCACCAGCAATCCTTCAACCTTTGATTACAATGGGACCTAATAATAGGCAAAGAAGATCTGTAAGCAGAAATTTATTATCCATTCCAAAACAATGCACTTGAGCGAGGCAAACAGCTTGTAACCGTGCCATATCCTTGTATGCTCCATCACTTTGGAACTCTATGCCAGTGAATATAGGATCCATCTCAAATATCAAGGATTTTAGAGGAGCTCTAAAAACGCAGCTCTTCAAGGAACACTTTGGATCAGACACTTCAACTTAACCTTCCTTTGCACCCATATTTTATTATGTTGTACACTATGTAATCATCCAAGTTAGGATTCCCTGTCGATGTATATTTCTTGTTTGTGTTTTATGGAAACCACATTGAATTCAAGATAATGTGGTATAGAAAACCTGTTAAATAAAATATTGGATAGTGTATATTGGACCACTGTATATTATAATGCTTGATACATTTTATTGCGTACGTTCTTTTGTTCACTGCTCAGATCAGCTGATGTTGGATGTGCAGTTAATAAGTTATTTCACATAAATAAATAAATGTTGTACTGTACTGAGCCTACCAAAAGTCAGTTGAGCTCAGCATCCTGTTTCTGACAGAAATATAACCAGACAGACTGGATGATTTACTATATCTTGGGGTTTAGGTATTGCCTTTATAATAACTAGACTAAGCTGTTTGCCTCTTCTCAAAATGATGCAGTATTTTTTTAAAGGTATAATTCTTACTCCTTACCGTTCCTCTGGTCCAGTCCCATTATTTGTGGGGTAATCACACCCCACCAGCAGCTTGGAGACTGAGCATGTCATCTTCATGACCACAGCTGAAGAAAAGGCCCAGAAACGTGGTGCTCCAGTGCCTCCCTCAAAGGATAGGATGGAAGGGGAGCCAGGGTCGAGAAGGCTAAGATTGAAGGAAGATCTCTGCAATGAGATAGGGTCACTGCACTTGGAGGAGGCTGATGACCAGGAGGCCAAGTTGGACCTGGAGGAGGGCAGGATCCCCCAGGGGGAGGATTCTTGCATTGCCCTAGTCTTCCGTAGGGAGGAATTGAGGGCCCTGATAGCTCATTCCTCAAAAGCGCTTAATGTTCGGACAAAGGCTCCGTTAGAAGAAGAACCATTGGAGGAGTTTCTTTTTCAAGCGGTTAGGACAACACAGAGGGTACTAGTTACTTGATTCAGGATGAACAGGACATCCCAGAGGCCGCTCTCAAAATTATGTGGATGATGGGCTGGCTTTGCCCTCTTCTGGATAGAGAGAGGGAGATTTTGCATGCCCCAAATGTGGACACTGCGGTCTCTGCTGTCACGAAGAAAACCACGATTCCGGTGGAGAGTTTTTCAGCTTTCAAGGATGTACAGCTTTCAAGGATGTAGAGACCCTCCTTAAGCAGACTTTCGATATTAATGCACTGTCCTTGCAGGCTTTGGTATGTGGTGCCTTTGTGGCCGGAGGGTGTTTCTGCTGAGCACAAGGGATTTTGGAGAGCTCAGGGGAGACTCATCCCCCACCCACTGGAGGCAGCTAAGTTGGAATCAGGAGCCACTTACTTGGCGGATGCCTTCTACGACCTGATCAGATGATTGTCTAAGAGCATGGCCTCAGTGGTAGCAGCTTGGCACTAATTGTGGCTGTGAAATTGGTCAGCGGATGTCTCCTCCAAATCTTGTCTAAGTACACTCCCCTTTCGGGGCAGGCTCCTGTTCAGGGAAGACCTGTAAAAGTTGGTAAAAGATCTGTGAGAGTCAAAAAGGGGGAAACTTCCCAAGGATAAGCAGAAGCCCGTTCAGTCCTCGGCCCTGGGGTAGGGGCAGCCGAGGGACTTTAGGCGGGTTTGCACCATAGCAGAGAGTGTGTTTTCCTTCTAGGGGGCAGGCCATTTGGGGGACCAGCAGAGGGTTTTATCCCTCTTCTGCCTCAGCCCCCAAGAAGTCCCAATGAAATGAGGGTGTGCCAGGCGACCCTAATCCCGTGGGAGGTCCGCTGTGGGAATTTTATACCACCTGGGCCCAGATCACTTCTGACCAGTGGGTATTGGAGGTCATCAGAGAGGAGTACTCCCTGGAGTTCGCCCATCCTATCTGGGAGACCTTCATCAACTTGCTGTGCAGGGCGTCCCGCATGCTCCAGGCTGTGTGCCAAACCCTTCTCTGTTTGCAAACCTTACAGGCAATAATGGAGGTACCAGAATACCCATACGAATGTGGTCGATACTCCATATACTTCATGGTTCCCAAGAAAGAGGGATCTTTCAGACCCATTCTGGACCTCAAACATGTGAATCGGTGTCTCTGGGTGCATTGTTTCCGAATGGAAACGCTTTGGTCAGTGATAGTGGCGTTCTAAGCAGGGGAATTTTTATCCTCGCTGAGACTCACAGAAGCTTACCTACATATTCCCATTTGACACAACTATCAGCAATTTTTGTGGTTCACGGTGCCGATGGGCCACTTTCAAATTCCAGTTCTGCCGTTCAGGTTGGCTGTGGCACCCTGTACTTTCACCAAGGTCATGGTGGTAGTGGTGGCAGCGCTCCACCAAGAAGGAATTCTGGTGCATCCCTACCTCGACAATTGGTTCATTTGGCAAAATCCTGAGAGGAAAGCGAGCTTGCCACGGCGAGAGTCATTGAATTTCTGCAGGGACTAGGCTGGGTGGTCAACTTTTCCAGAAGTCATCTATAGCCGTCCCAAGATTTGGAGTACCTGGAAGCTTTGTTCCAGACCAGCATCAGCCGGGTGTCTGCCGTTGGATCAGGTGCACAAGTTGCAACATCAGATACGACAGTTTCTTCAGATGGTGGTGCCAATGGCATGGCATTACCTGCAGGTCTTAGGTTGCAAGGCTGCATCGATCGAGCTAGTGCCCTTGGGTCGGACTCACATGAGACCGTTGCAGAGGGCGTTGTTTGTGCAGATGGTAGGCTCAGCGCCATCTGTTCTCACTTCCACTGCCCTGTCCAGAGGGGGCTTGGAAGGCCCTTCAGTGGTGGCTTCAGCCCAACAAGCTTCTTGTGGGCAAGCCTCTAGAGACATCTCAATGGGTTCCGCTGACGACAGACCCCAGTTTGTCGGGATGGGGGAGGCATTGTGAAGCCTAGATAGCCCAAGGACTTTGGTCGTCACAGGAGAGTGCATGGTCCATCAACCGCTTGGAGTTACGGATGGTATTCTTGGTTCTACAGATGTTTCTGACCTTTCTGGGAGGAAAGGCGATAGAGGTGTTCTCAGATATTGTCACCACGGTGACTTGAATCAATCAGCAGGGCAGTATGAGCAGTGCACCGTTGGAGAGTGAAGTCGGCCTGTTGATGGAATGGGCAGAGAGCAACCTGGAGACGCTCCGGGTGGTGCATGTGGCAGGCAGAGAGAATGCGGCGGCGGCCGCCTATCTCAGCAGTGCGTCTTGACCCCAGGGAATGGATGCTCAATGCGACAGTTTTTGTTCTGTTGGTGAGGCATTGGGGTCCACCGATCATTGATCTGATGGTAACCTTTGAGTCTGAGAAGGCGCCTCGGTTTTACAGCAGAAAAAGAGAACGCATATCGGAAGGCTTTGATGCACTGGTACAGCCATGGCCCACGGAGTATGTGTTTGCCTCCTGGATGCTCATAAGACACGTGCAGAGGATCGAGGCACATCCGGGACTGGTGCTGCTAATTGCCCTGGATTGGCTGAGACGACCATGGTATGCTGACCTGGTGTGGCTGGCAGTCAGATGTCTGTGGTGTCTGCTGGCGAGAGTCAATCTGCTATAGCAGAGTCCCATCCTAATGCCTCAGGTGGATCAATTCTCTCTTACGGCATGGCTCTTGAGAGGGCTTGGTTGAGATGGTGGGACTATTCGGCCTCAGTTATTGCAACGATGCAGAAAGCCCATCGGCGTTCCACTTCATTAATGTACGTTCGAGTTTGGAGAGTATTCGAGGGCTGGTATGAGGAACGCAATAGTCGTCCTCTGACGGCTATGGTTCCGAAGATCCTCACATTTCTGCGGGTGGGTCTGGACAAGGGGTTGGCCTGTAGTTCCCTACACGCACAGGTGGCAGCCATCTCCTGTTGTTATGGCAAAATCTGAGGGATTCCTGTTGTATGATTTTTTAATGTAAATTTGTTAATTGTATTATTCCTTGTTCATATGTTCATTGTAAACTGTTCCATGTAATAGTTCTATTGTAAACCGTGCTGATTATAAATAGTGAGGTAAAAACCAAATAAATAAATAAACTAACTCACTTGGATGTCGTCTGTTTTCTTAGGGCGGTAAAGCAAGTTCGACCGCCAGTGAGATGGGTGATCCCGCTTTGGGATCTGAATCTGGTATTATCCATTTTGACAGAGGTTCCTTTTTGAGCTTCTGAGTGTCTGTTCCTTGAAGAACCTGACTTTAAAGACCGTCTTTTTCGTGACCATCTGTTCAGCTAGGAGAACCTCGGAACTTCAGGCACTATCGTGCCGGGCTCCATTTCTGGTCATGTCGAGAGAAAAGGTAGTTTCTTTAGGCCGGTGCCTTCATTTCTTCCTAAGGTGCTTTTGGTTTTTCACATGAATCAATCAGTGACACTTCCAGTGTTTACAGGGGCAGGGGGGGACAGTGGAGGATCCCCTCCTGCGTTGACTGGATGTCTGATGCATCATGTGGAGGAAGTTGAAGAGGACAGATCTGTTTGGTGGTTCGTGCAAGGGGGAAGAGGCTTCCAAAGCCTCTTATTTCACGGTAGATAAAGGAGGCCATCTCCTCAGCCTACCTCCTAAGGCATAGGCTTTTGCCTCAAGGCTTGAGAGCTCATTCGACTAGGGCTGAAGCGGTATCATGGGCGGAATTCAGTTTAGTTCTGCCACTGGATATTTGCAAAGCGGTGACTTGGTCTTTTTTGGTGACTTGGTCTTTTTTGCATTCCTTTGTGAAGCATTACCGTCTGGATGTGCAGGCGGCGGCTGACGTGCAATTTGGCTCAACGGTGCTTCAGGCCGGGCTCATGAGTCCCTCCCGACGTTAGTATTGCTATGGTACATCCCACAGGTAACAGGACTGGACTGGAGGAATGATAAGAAAGGTGAAATTAAGCCTTGCCTGCTAATTGATGTTCCTTAAGTTACTACGGTCCAGTCCCGAACCCTCCCTAGTTGGTGTATGCATAATGTTCTTCTTTGGCATTCCTGGGCCTGAAGAAAGTCATCTCTGTTGGAGTGGTCCGGGAGTTGGAGCTGATGGCATCGGAGCGTGAGAACTCCTTTCAGCAACAACAACAAAAACCCCAAGAAGATAATGAGTAAATTCATGGAAGGATTGGAGGAATCTGGGGTAGCCAGAGTGACTTGTTTCCAGTGGACCTCCTTACCGTCCAGTTTTAGCAAGTGAGCGTTTTTTCCCTTCTTTGGTGGGGGCTATTTCTGTCTGGGGCGGTTACAAGGTTTTTTTGTTCTTAGCATAGCTCTTATTTGTTGTTCCTGTGATTCTGTTTTGTCAAGCTGCTGGTGGGGCGTGATCACCCCACAGGTAACGGGACTGGACTGGAGTAACTCAAGGAACATCAATTAGCAGGTAAGACCTAATTTCACCTTTGTAGTGATTTTAATCTAATTTTGTATCCTTAGATATATAGAGAAACCATGATAAGAACCTAAAAATATGTATCTGTGAATTTTAAGCACTTATTGAATGAGTTTAAAATTATTTTGATGTTGGAAGTATTTATGCATTTCCCAAAGAGACTATCCCTTTTGTTCTTTTATTCATAATATATAGTCCAGAGCTGGTTTAATTCTCTGTTCTGGTGATGTGCCTTAGTCAATTAATTCTTCTGAGATTGGAGTTATCAGACCATGAACCACTCTCAGTGATGTTCTCTCTCTAGCCTACTTTGGAATTTCAGAGTAGCTTTGCAGAAAGGACAAATTACTTAAAAGCCTGGAAATAGAACCTTCTATTAGTGATGCCTTTCAAGAATGTTTTAGCATCAGTGAAAAGGAAGACATTTTGTCTGTTGTGCTCTGAGTTACAGCTAAAGCAGTCATTAGAGAAATTTTCATGAACTTCAGTTATTAAAAAAAATAATGGATATCTCTGAATTAAAGACATAAGTTGAGATTGTGGGAGGTATAAATGATAAGTTCAAATTTCTTAGGGCTAAGATTCTCAATAAAGGAGGTCACCTTAGTATCTTAATCAATACTAAGATAGAAGATGTTTTGAGACAAACTCAAATTGATTGCTTTCAGGTACACAATAGAAAACATTGAAAATATTTTCTAATCATAACATTGTCTTTGATAATAACAATGTTATCAGCTTTCACTGACTTGTTCCTTAACTTTAAACCCTGAGCTTCTTTCTGAGCAATTGCTTAGATGCCACTGGAGGCACTACAGATTCAAGAGATTTGTCAACTCTGGTCACAACTCCCTTCATTAAACCCTACTGCTAAATGAAAAACAAATACAGTGGGCCCCAAACCTCTTTGAACAGTCCACAAAAGGATATTCTCTACTTCTATTTTGCTTCACATAAAACAATCACAGACTGAATATATGGACCACTTGACTCACCTAGTCTGCCCAGTTATCTTTCTCTCTAACTATCATTTTGAGGAGGCATAAATTCTAATTCTCCAGGACCAAGCAGGAAGTCAGTCCTCACTTATGGGTGACGTCGGCGCCGACGGAGCCCTCGCGGAGCAATTTTCCCCAGCTTTCAAAGAAAGCCTTTGGGAATTGCAGCGCGCATGCGCGGTCGTCTTCCCGCCCGAGGGTGCCATCTTAGCCAGTCTTCTTTTTTCCGCGGAGCCCTACAGACGTCCCCGTCTTGTCCCCGCGAAAAAGTCGATTTTCTTCATTATTTTATTCTTTTTCCTTCGGTTCGACGCCGATCTTTTTCCCGCCCGGACTCGCGACGCCGGTCACGAGTCCTCTTACTTTTTTTCGATTTTTCTGACTTTGTCAGCTTTCGTTTTCGATTTTTCCCTGGCAGCCCGGTCCTTTGACCTCGCAGGGGCCCTTTTTCCCCCGATGGCTGCCAGTGGCTTTAAGCGGTGTGGTCAGTGTGACTGAAATATGTCACTAACTGACACACACGACTTTTGCCTCCGCTGCCTGGGCCCGGATCATGAGGAACTGATCTGTGGGCCCTGCGGCAAAATGTCCTCAAAAGCGTTGAGAAGTCGGCGGCATCAGCGTGATCGAATCTTCGCTGACCCCAGCCGTACCCGGACCTCGTCGGAGGCCTCCGCGTCAAAAGGCTCCAGCTCGGACCGTCGCCGGAGTTCCTCCGACCGGGGTTCTCCCTCCGGGGACCATCGTCGGACGGTGAAACCCGCGAGGGCGGCGTCGGTGGACGCTCCTGGTTCCGCGAGGGCCAGGTCGCATAGCCCCGATAGCCGCCCCGGGTCCTTGGAGAAGGAACACCTCCCGAAGCGACCTCGCCTGGAGTCGGAGATGCCTGCTCGGGTAAGTCCTGTGGTCCTTCTGGACTCGCCTCCGCGACAGCCGACGTCGGGCCCGACGCCGTCGGGGCCCGAGTCGGGGGCTGCTGGGTCACCTGAGCTCGGACTCAGGTTGACGGCCTTGGAGAGCAGACTGTCTGCCTTCATGGACCAGCAGCGGGCACTGCTCGCTGGCCTCGCTGGCGCCGCTGCCCCGACCGCCGGGACGTCGACGTCCAAGTCGACCCCGGAGACCGAGCCGATCCTCGAGTCGATGAGAACTCGAGTCGATCCTCGGTCGAGGTCACCCTCGGCCTCCCGTTCGGGACCGAGGTCGCCGACGCCGACTCCCTCGGCGTCGGGGCGGCAGGCGCCGCGCCCTGCCCGGGCCGACCCCACCAAGTCCTCGTCGGAGTCGGTCTGGGAGTCTGAAGAGGAAGAGTCGCCTGATTCTTTCCGGACTCGGTGTGTCCCCTCGGACTCACCGGAGTCCGAGCCTCGGAAGCAGTCCCCCCCAGAGGATGCCCGGTTCTCGGACTTCGTTAGGGATATGGCCAAGGCTTTGGCCTTCCCTGTGGATCCCGAGGAGGAGCCTCGAGCCGAAGAGCTCGACGCCCTCCAGTATGACTCTCCCGCGAGGGAACACTTTACTGTACCGGTTCCTCCTATGCTGGAACGACTACTCTTCCGCATGTGGGAGAGTCCGGCCTCCTCGCCGGTCCTGAGCAAGCGGGTCGATTCTATCTATCGGGTCCGCAAGAGCCCTGGCTTCCAAAAGGCACAGCTACCACACCATTCCATGGTAGTGGAATCGGCCATGCATCGTCTTAAGAGCCAGAAGATGCACTCCTCGGTGCCCCCTGGCAGGGAGGCCCGTAACCTGGATGGCCTTGGTAAGAAGTGTTTCCAGGGCTCTATGCTCGCATGTCGTGTCCAGACTTACCAGCTATACATGGGCATGTATCTCCGGGATCTGGCTAAAGAGCTAGCCGGATTCTCCGCTGGTTTGTCCGAGGAACCCTTGCGGAGGTTCCTGGCCTTGTCCACTGGCATTCGGGAATGCTCAAAGTTCATGTCCCGGGCAGCCTATGATGGCTTTGAAGCGTCGGCTCGAGTGGCCGCAGCCGGCATCGGTGCCCGCCGACAGGCTTGGCTTCAGTCGTCCGACCTTGAGCCCTGGGTGCAGGACAAGTTGGTCGATGTCCCCTGCCGAGGCGAAAACCTCTTTGGCAAGCCCATGGCGGAAAAGGCTGCACAAATTGAGACTGAGACTCTCACCAGGACCAGGCTTTCTAGGAAGACCTCCGCCCCTTCCCAGAAAAAGAAGGGCTCGGGGAAAAAGTCCTTTTACCCGAGGAAGGCGGCTGCCTACAAACAATACCCCCATTATCAGGCCCCTGCAGCTCCCCAACAGGGCCAGCAGGCCAAGGGACGGGGTAACGGGTCCCGTAGGCAGCAAGCCCCCAAGCCTGCACCACCAGCCCCTGCTCAGCAGGGTGGGGGTTTTTGACTCACAAAGCATAGCCTCTCCCCCCCCGCTGGTTCCTCCCAGCACCGGAGGCCGGCTGGTTCACTTCGCCCACAGGTGGTCCAGCATCACCGCAGATGCCTGGGTGCTTCAAGTCGTGCGAGAAGGCTATCTTCTCCACTTCCATCAGGTCCCTCCCTCCTATTTTCCGGGAGAACCTCCGCGACCCCCTCTGCACAGGGAATTACTCCTTCAGGAGTTAGCAGGTCTTCTGCAGGAACAGGCGGTGGAACCGGTGCCCCACCACCTGAGAGGTCAAGGCTTTTATTCCAGGTATTTTCTGATACCAAAGAGAACAGGGGGCCTCAGACCCATCCTGGACTTGCGCAACCTCAACAAGTTCCTTGTGCGGGAGAAGTTCAAAATGCTTACCCTTGGAATCCTTCTGCCCTACCTCCAGCAGGGAGATTGGCTATGCTCCTTGGATCTAAAGGATGCCTACACGCACATCCTCATCCACCCAAGCCACCGCCAATACCTAAGGTTTGTGGTGGCAGGAAATCATTACCAGTACAGAGTACTGCCCTTTGGCCTGTCCTCCGCACCGCGAGTCTTCACAAAATGTCTCGCGGTCGTGGCGGCCCATCTCCGGCTTCACGGCCTCTATGTCTTTCCGTACCTCGACGACTGGCTCATCAGAGCAGCGTCCGCTCGGGAGGTCACCAACGCCACGTGCCGCACGGTGACTCTTCTGCAGCACTTGGGCTTTGTTATAAACTTCGCAAAGTCCACTTTGCTCCCCTCACAGGATCTCGAGTTCATCGGCGCGAGGCTGCACACTCCTCAGGCGCGAGCATACCTACCACTCGACAGGGCTCAACGGCTCATGGACCTAGCCGACCGCTTTCGCAGCCAGCCCCTGGTCTCCGCCAGGCGCTTCCTGAGACTGCTCGGCCATATGGCTTCCACCGTCCATGTGACCCCCAATGCCCGCCTGAATATGCGGTCTGCTCAATGGTGTCTCCGCCAGCAGTGGCGACAAGCCACAGGCGGCCTAGCAGACCTAGTGCGCATCTCCGAGCCGCTGATCTCGTCTCTCCGGTGGTGGCTCCGGCAGCCGAACCTGATATTCGGAATGCCTTTCCAGTCACCTCAACCGACCCGGGTGCTGACCACCGATGCATCCCTCCTGGGCTGGGGAGCACATTGCCAAGAGGCACGTACTCAGGGCCTCTGGACCACGTGGGAGTCTGCTCAGCAGATCAACTTCCTGGAGCTCAGGGCGATCCGCCTAGCTCTCAAGGCCTTCTCCCACCTGACTTCCCAACAGTCCGTCCTTGTCCAGACGGACAATCAAGTTGCCATGTTCTACGTGAACAAGCAGGGGGGCACGGGCTCCTTCCTCCTCTGCCGGGAGGCACAGAAGCTCTGCTCTTGGGCCGTCAGTCACGGCATTCTCCTCAAGGCAGTTTATCTCCCGGGCCAAGAAAATTGCCTTGCGGACAAACTCAGCAGGGTCCTCCAACCGCACGAGTGGCGTCTGGATCCCTTGGTAGTTCAGAAGCTCTTCCTCAAGTGGGGCCTCCCCACGGTGGATCTCTTTGCCAGTCCTCACAACCGGCAGCTTCCTCGCTTCTGCTCTCGTCAGCCACACCCCCGTCGGGTTGCGGCGGACGCTTTTCTGATCTCATGGTCGGGGAGCCTTCTGTACGCTTTCCCTCCCATCCCGCTAGTCTCTCGGACTCTTTTCAAGGTTCTCCGAGACAAAGCCTTCATGATCCTGGTGGCCCCTCGCTGGCCCAGGCAGCCGTGGTTTCCGCTCCTACTGCAATTAGCGGTGGAGGATCCATTCCCTCTGGGGGTACAACCGGATCTCCTCACTCAGGATCAAGGGTCTCTACTACACCCCAACCTCAGGTCTCTCAACCTCATGGCCTGGCTGCTGAGAGGGTAGTCCTTGCTCCCCTTCTCCTGCCGGCAAAGGTGGAGGAGGTCGTCTTGGCTTCGCGACGCCCTTCTACCCGCAAATGCTACGCCCTTAAATGGCGTCGCTTTGCCGTCTGGTGTACCCAACAGTCTCAGGATCCCTTCTCCTGCCCGGTGTCGGTGATCTTGCAGTACTTGCTACACCTCTCTAATCTGGGACTTAAGTCCAACTCCGTCAAAGTTCACCTCAGTGCTCTTTCGGCACATCATGTGCCGGTGGACGGTAGACCTCTCTCCAGCGACCCTCTCGTAGCGAGGTTTCTCCGAGGTCTCCTTCTACTTAAACCACCTCTGCGCCCGCCAGCGCCTGACTGGGACCTGAATGTGGTTTTGCAGCGGATCACCTGTCCGCCTTTTGAACCCATGGCTACCTGTTCTCTCCGTTTTCTGTCTTGGAAAACGCTGTTCTTGATAGCCCTCACTTCCGCTAGACGCGTAAGTGAATTGCAGGCCCTCGTGTCTGATCCCCCTTACACTCGGTTCTACAAAAATAGGGTAGTCCTACGGACTCACCCAAAATTTCTTCCAAAAGTAGTCTCCCCTTTTCACATCAATCAGGAGGTGGTGCTTCCAACCTTCTTTCCCAGACCACACTCCAGCCGAGCTGAAACGGTCCTCCATACCCTGGACTGTAGAAGAGCTTTGAACTTCTACCTTGACCGTACGCGGGAGCACCGTAAAGCTGCTCAGCTTTTTGTGTCTTTTGACCCCAATAAATTGGGGCTCCCGGTCTCCAAGCGTACTCTGTCCATCTGGGTTGCGGACTGTATCTCTTGGGCTTATGGGGCAGCCGGACTCTCCTTAGAAAGTCGAGTCACGGCTCATTGCGTTCGGGCAAAGGCTACGTCAGTGGCTTACCTCCGCTCTGTTCCGCTGGCAGACATCTGCCGGGCCGCTACTTGGTCTTCGAGCCAGACTTTTGCGGTCCATTACTGTCTCGAGAGGGAGTCCCGTAGGGACAGTGCTTTCGGACAGGCAGTCCTCCGTAATCTCTTTGAGGTCTGAGCAACTCCTACCCTCCATCCCGGATGTGGGCTACCGGTGGGTGATAATTCAGCGAAGATTCTTTCCTTCTGTGCTGCTGAGCTAGAGGGAGCTCATTTTTGTGCTTAGGGTCTCCGGTAGCCTTGAGCTTGGGAGTCCCATAAGTGAGGACTGACTTCCTGCTTGGTCCTGGAGAAAGCATAGTTACTCACCTGTAACAGGTGTTCTCCAGGAGCAGCAGGAATCAGTCCTCACTACCCTCCCTCCTCCCCTTGGAGTTGCAATCGTCTGCTTATGTTCTTTTTGCAAATTTTTATGCTGTCTTTTTTAGCTATGTCATCTGACTGGCTAAGATGGCACCCTCGGGCGGGAAGACGACCGCGCATGCGCGCTGCAATTCCCAAAGGCTTTCTTTGAAAGCTGGGGAAAATTGCTCCGCGAGGGCTCCGTCGGCGCCGACGTCACCCATAAGTGAGGACTGATTCCTGCTGCTCCTGGAGAACACCTGTTACAGGTGAGTAACTACGCTTACTTAATCCATCACCAGTGTAGGGAGTGTGTAAAACCTGATACAGAGTTTATATTCCCAATAAAAATTTCACTACTAATTTGGTGTATGAATAAACATAACACAGTGTACTGTACCAGTGTTTTAGGGTTACAGCTAATAAGGATATAGTTTTGAGATGCAGAAATAACCTGTTTCTGCCAGAAAATGTCAGGATTATAAAAAACAAGGAAGAACTAGTCTTCCCTGTACTAATGTGTGAGAAAAAAGGAAGGAGGAAGGATGCTTGCAGTGATGGGCAAGGCATAGATACCAGAAAACAGTTTTACTGTGACTTCTGAAGCAGAAAGGAAAAGGCAGGAGGATTGTCCCATGAGTAACCTTGTTAGATATTAACTATTTGGGCGTGTCTTCCCCACAAGTTGGAGAGGAAGCAGAGTGAATTGTAGCACTAGGCCTGAGAAGAGCAGCTACCACCAAATAAGGCATCTGAAGTTGTGAGCACCACCATCACCGAGAACAGCATGAGGATGTCCCACTAGAGGGTAATAATAATACTCCCCTCACCATCAGTAAGACCTTTAGTCTTCTGTTGAGCTCTATAAAACTATTTGTGACCTAAGGGAGCTTGCCTCCTAAATACTATTGAAGTGTTGATGTGAAGACATTTGAAGTGGCATTTTAGAAAGGGCATCCATGAGCAGTCTAGGACATTCAGGGCAGAATGTGCAGAAAAATGCTGAGGACATGTATGTTTCAGTCTACATTTAGAAACATAGGCACTTCTGATATGGACATGTGCACCAGTATCCACATAGAGGTTTCCACTATGAAACCATGGAGCGGTTACATCCGTCACATGCAAGATTTTATACACGGACACACTCACTGGCAGTGTTCATTATGAACATTATAGGGTAGATGACTGTACCACCTTTACCACACTCTCCTCATGTCTGGCTGATAAAATGAGCAGTTTTCTGATGCCTATTCATGGACTTCAGACATTGGTGCCCTGTTACAAAATCAGGCCCTTTGAAATACATTTGAAAGACTTTTGAGGGAGTGTTTTCCCTGTCCTGTTACATCTTAAAAATTAAACATTGGAGATGTAACCCTGACAGAACAATTCTCATCTGTGTCATAATGACTTAACACATGACGCATTCTCTGCCTATTTGATCAAGACACACTCCTTAGTCATACTCCTTCGACGTGCCCTTACTTAATCAAGACTGCTTAGTTGAAGTACTGAGTCACTACACTGGCCATCCTTTCATCAATTTTAGCTACCTTCTCTGTGTTCATCTCTTCTTGCTGCACAGCCATCTCTTCCAGTCAAATAAGATAGTGTTTATGTAGATTGCAAATCTGTTGTACTGCCCTTCACAATGCATTAGAGCGGTTTACACAGTATAAAATATACCAAGGGAAATAGAGGTAAGAAAACATAAGGAAGCATAAGACATCAAAGAGAGAAAAGCAAAAGAGCTCAACTGTAGACAAGTTCATCAAGCCACCACTCTCACCCACAAAACCCACCAGTCTTCAAAAGCTTGTGAGAAGAAATACGTCTTTAGTTCAGACTTCAATCTATTGAGCAAAGTTACCACGCGAGTATTTTGGAACAGTATTTCAAAGCAATAGTGCAAGGATGTAGAAGGCAGATAGGGTTGCCAACTTTTTATTTATTTATGTGATCTTATGTACCGCTTTTCCAGAGTCAGAGTGGTTTTCATCAGACCAAGAAACGATTATATATAACAGTGGTAATAGAACTTGTGTTTGCAGCTTGTCGTGCTGTGAGGGCTTGTGTGCATCAGTGATGCTGAGAGCTAAACTATCGGTAGTTTAACTACTGGCAGGGTCTCCCAAGATGGACAGGTCTCAGCTGAGGTGCCAGACGAAGACAAACCACCCATCTGGGCAGCAGCAGAATGGGATAGTGTTGACGGCGGAGGATCACATTTCTGTGACAACGGCAACAACACCAAACTTAAACTGCGCAGAAGGAAGGCCCGGCAATCTACTTCTGTATCTTGCCATGAAAACCCAATGGATAGTTACAACAAAACAAATTGTGCTATGGTGCTGGAAGATGAGACTCCCAGGTCGGAAGGCACTCAACTAGCTACTGGGGAAGAGCTGAAGACTTTTCAGAGTAAAGCCAGCATTTATGATGTGGTTGGATCAAAGCCTTCGGGAAGTCTGACTGCTGATGTAGCTGCGCATGAAATGAGAGTCAGAAGCTGTAAAGATGTCTTACACATTGGAACATGGAACGTACGAAGCATGAACCAAGGGAAGTTGGAAGTGGTCAAGAATGAAATGGAACGTGTACAACTTGATCTGTTGGGTGTCAGCGAACTGAAATGGACTGGCATCGGGCACTTTGCATCAGATGATCACATGGTCTACTATGCTGGAAATGAAAGACAAAGAAGAAATGGTGTTGCATTTATAATAAAGAAGAAACTTGCAAGAACTGTAATGAAATACAATGCAGTCAGCGAACGCTTAATCTCTATTCGTCTACGAGGATTGCCTATCAACACAACTATAATTCAAGTATATGCCCCAACAACAGCTGCAGAAGAGAATGAAATTGAAGAGTTCTATGAACAAGTACAAGCTGAAATTGACAGAACATGCAAACAGGATATCCTGATAGTCATGGGTGACTGGAACACAAAAGTTGGCAACAAAGAAGAAGGCAAAGTAGTTGGAAAATATGGACTTGGCAACAGAAATAAAGCTGGAGAAAGATTGATAGAATTCTGCAAGACCAATGATCTATTCATCTCAAACACCTTCTTTCAGCAACACAAGCGACGACTGTACACATGGACTTCACCCAATGGATTGTATAAAAATCAAATTGACTACATCTGTGGAAGTCAACGATGGAAAAGCTCTGTAACATCAACAAAGACAAAACCTGGAGCTGACTGTGGTACAGATCATCAACTACTAGTATGCAAACTCAAGCTAAAGTTGAAAAAGAGCAAACCACTCATGAATGCACCAAAATATGACCTTGAGAATATACCACTGGAATTTAAAGACTGCCTGCAAAATCGATTTGCTGCCTTAGATACAAATGACAGAGCTCCGGAAGAGTTATGGAATGACATCAAGAAGGTTGTGCTGGAAGAAAGCGAGAAGTCTCTACAAAAGGTGAAAAAGCAAAAACGGCCAAAATGGATGACGGAAGAAACTCTGAAAATTGCCCAGAAACGCAGAGAAGCTAAAGCCAAAGGAGAAAGAAAGACAATCGCAGAACTCAACAGAGATTTCCAACGTGCAGCAAGACAGGACAAGGAAAAGTACTACAATGACACTTGCAAGGAAATAGAAGCAGAAACTATTAGAGGAAGAACAAGATCGGCTTTCCTAAAGCTGCGAGAGTTAAAGAAAAAGTTCCAGCCTCGAATTGGAATGTTACAAGATGCTCAAGGTTCTATGTTGAATGATGCTGAGAAGATCAAGAAAAGGTGGAAGGAATATACAGAGTTTTTATATGATAAAGATCAAGTGGACCTACAGCCGTTTCAACCTATACCTTATGATCAGGAACCATTGGTGATGAAAGAAGAAGTTGAAGCAGCATTGAAAGCCTTATCAAAGAACAAAGCACCAGGCATTGATAGCATTCCCATAGAAGTATTGCAGCAATCTGATGCAGCTGTTACCGTACTTACAAGGCTCTGCCAAGAAATATGGAAGACAACATCATGGCCAACTGACTGGAAAAGATCTGTGTTTATACCAATACTAAAGAAAGGTGATCCAACTGACTGTGGAAATTATCGCACAATCGCTCTGATCCCACATGCCAGCAAGATTCTACTGAAGATTATTCAAAAGAGACTACAGCCATACCTAGAACAAGAACTACCTGAAGTGCAAGCAGGGTTCAGGAAAGGGCGAGGAACGAGAGACATCATTGCGGATGTGAGATGGATCCTTGAAAAGACTAAAGAATACCAAAAGGATATCTATTTGTGCTTTATCGACTATAGCAAGGCTTTTGACTGTGTAAACCATGAGAAACTCTGGGCCACATTAAGAAGCATGGGTATACCAGAACACCTGATCGTTCTCTTGCGTAATCTGTACATTGATCAAGAAGCAACAGTTCGAACGGAACAAGGAGAAACAGAATGGTTTAAAATAAGCAAAGGTGTAAGACAAGGCTGCATACTTTCCCCCTACCTGTTTAATTTATATGCAGAACAAATCATCAGAGAAGCAGGACTGTATGAAGACAACAGAGGTGTGAAGATTGGTGGAAGACTCATCAACAACCTTCGCTATGCTGATGATACCACATTACTGGCTGAAAGTGAAGATGATCTGAAACATTTGCTTCTCACAATCAAAGAACATAGTCTCAAAATGGGCCTGCACCTTAATGTAAAGAAGACAAAGATCATGACAACTGGCATAATCAACAGGTTCATCGTTGAAGGAGAAGAAATTGAAATCGTGAACAACTTTAACCTACTTGGATCAACTATCAATAAAGAAGCAACAAGCAGTCAAGAAATCAGACGACGCATTGCTCTTGGCAGAATGGCTATGAAAGACCTAGATAAGATTCTCAAGAGCAGAGATGTCTCTCTCCATACAAAGATTCGACTTGTTCAAGCCATGGTATTTTCAATAACATCATATGGATGTGAAAGCTGGACAGTGAAAAAGACAGACAGGAAGAAAATTGATGCCTTTGAATTATGGTGCTGGCGGCGAATACTGTGTATACCATGGACTGCCCGAAGAACAAACCAGTCGGTACTAGAAGAGATCAAACCTAAGCTTTCTTTAGAAGCTCAGATGACAAGACTTCGACTTTCATACTTCGGACACATCATGCGAAGAGAGAGATCATTAGAGAAAGACATCATGCTTGGCAAGATAGAAGGTCAACGCAAAAGAGGAAGGCCAGCAATGAGATGGATTGCTACAATAACAGCAGCTACGGGTACCAGTCTGTCAACAATGAGCCGCCTGACTGAAGACCGAACACAATTTAGGATAGCTATCCAGAGGGTCGCCATGAGTCGACTCCGACTCGACGGCACTTAACAACAACAGAACAATTAGTTGTACATTTAACACTAATCACATTGTTTTAGACAGATAATTTTGAACTTATTTACAGGTATTATCATGCATTAGTAATTGATCCTTTGCGTCCTAGTTAGCTGTTGTGGAATGTGTAACTAGGTTCTTTAGCCTCGGTAGAGTCTTTATCAGGTTACCAAATCTTCAAAGTGTTCTTTGAATAGGAATGTTTTTAAAAGTTTGCAGAATGCCTGTGGATCATTAGAGGTTCTTATATTCTCTGGAAGCTGATTCCAGAGACCTGGTATGAAGAGAGAGAAGGCTTTTTTGGAAGTAGCCGCCTTACTTCTTGTATATGCCAGTGGTACCAACAGTGTGTTTCTTGCGCTACTGGCTCTGGTTTCTGGTGTAGTTTGGAGGAGAGATCTCAGGTATGCAGTGGAGTCATTCTGCAGGATTTTGAATGTTGTATGTAATATTTTGAATTTGATTCTGATTTCTATAGGTAGCCAATGCAGCTGTTTTAAAAACCCAACACCTGCCTCACCCCATGCCCATCCCTTGCCATGCCCTATCTCTCCCCTGCATATCCCCTCTACAACCAGCTGTCATAGTAACATAGTAAGTGACGGCAGATAAAGACCAGCATGGTCCATCTAGTCTGCCCAGCAAGATGGCAAGAGTAGGTGGACCTGTCGCTCTGTGCAGGCCACCCCTCCCCATGTTTTTGTTTCTGTTTAGGGGTGAACCCACCACTCCATGTAGGACACCGTTATTTGTTCAGATGCTAGATAGTTCAGAAGTTAGATGGTACTGTTTATTTTGCTTTTATCCTGTTGCTGTAAAGGGATCCACTGTGTTTGTCCCATGCCGTTTTGAATTCCATCACCGTGTTTGCCCTCACCACTTCCATCGGGAGGGCATTCCAAGCATCCACCACCCTTTCAGTGAAGAAATATTTCCTGACATTGCCTTTCAATTTACCACCTTGCAGCTTCATGTTATGCCCTCTAGTTTTACAGCTTCCCCGTCTTTGGAAGAGGTTTGTTTGTTCATCATTTCTCTTTAAGTATTTAAAGGTCTGAATCATATCTCCCCTGTCCCCTCCTCTCCTCCAAAGTGTACATATTTAGGTCTTCAAGTCTCTCCTCATAAGGTTTCTGACGCAGGCTCCAAATCATTTTGGTCGCCTTTCTCTGAACAGTTTCCAGTCTTTTTACATCTTTTGCAAGATATGATCTCTAAAACTGAACACAGTATTCCAAGTGAGGCCTCACCAGTGACTTGTACAGTGGCATAAGTACGTCTTCCTTTCGCTTAGAAGGGTTGCCATTACCACATATATGTTCTAGGATTATTTCTCAAACTTTACATCAAATATATTTTTGAAAATTGTATTAATTTATAACGCACATACAACAGCAGAAACACACTGCTATACCTTGACAGGGGAAGTACAACATATGTGCCCAATGCATATGGCCAGCCTGTCCCTCTCTTTGACTCACACATAGTTTGCACTCACACAGTCTGCACATCTCTCTTTCTGCTGCTACTCCATGCACACACATATATAGTTACTCTGTTTAACCCTGTATAAAGAACCTGTTTACTGTAAGTCCAGTGAGGCCCTGCCTACACTGGACAAATGCGTTACTTGCAAACCGCACTGATCTCAAATAGTGCGGTATAAAAGAAACATAAATAAATAAATAAATACAATAAAATAAAGTCAGACTGTCCCTCTCTGCCCCCTAACACCACATGCCAACACATACACATAAACAACAGTTTTTTCCTTTCCCCACTGTTTACTGAAAACTGCTCAGAAACATGGGAAAGTTGCAATATATATAAAAATTGTAAACAAAGAAATACCTTTCTTTTTCTCTCCTGACCCCACCCCTCTCCTTTCCCAGCAGGAAGCACTTTTTTCACACACATACACCTCCAGGGAGTCCATATACAGAGGGCCGATATTCTGAGATGGTGGCTAGGTTATTTAAAGAGACTAGCTGCTACTGCTTTCTTTAACCTGGATATTCAGTGCTGGAACTTATCCGGCATCTGGTGCTGAATATCCGAGTTTCTTGGTCAGCATGTCACAGTCTGGTTAGTAGGGATTTTCAGCTGCTAACCAGATAGAGAAAACCAATTAGGTTATCTGAACAGCTGTCCTAACTTAACGTTAACTGGTTAAGCTGTCCACTTAGCGGCTGAATATCGCCACTAACTGGATAACAACTGGCACTAGTACTACTTCGCCCACAGACCTCACCAGTTTTAACCAGGCATTTTTAATGCGGTCTGTGGGGGTATTCAGCAGCGCTAAACAATTAATGCCCTGAATATTGGGCTCAGTGTGTTTTAGCTGGTTAACAAATCTCCTAACTGGCTAAAATGCTTGAATATTGGCCCCAGAATTTTTTATTTTCACCCATGTTCCATTCACTGGCAGGCAGCACTTCTTTTCTTCATCCCCTCCCAGTGTCACCCCAGTAGCAGCACTTTTTTCTCTTGATCTAACAGCATTTTTTTCTCCTCTGTACTCCCTTCCCCCCTCTGAAGAAACAGGCAGCACTTCATCACTTTTTCCTTATCCCTGTCCTCACAGGCAGCACTTACTGGACCTATGCCATCCACGTAGACTGCACAGTGCACTTATGTTTTTTCATCCTTTCACCCTCAGCTTCAGTTTTCTCTTGGTCACAGATTCCCACCCCCAATGGCAGCCTTAATTTCTCTCTCCAGACTCCCACCATTTCTGTCCAAGCTTGGACAGACTCCAGATCTTGAATCCCTGAGCAGTGATTAGACTGGCTGGTTAGGTTAGTAGCACTGTGTGTGTGAAAGGGGGGGGGGGGGAGCTCGGACTCCACCAAGTGGCTGTCCGGAGGTACAGACATTAGGGGGGGGGGGGCTGGGCCACTGGGACAGTCACAGTTGTAATGGTGGAGAGAGGCTCTTGGCTGTCAGCACTTAGCAGGCAGGCAAAATCGCACATGGGTAGCTCAAGACAATCTACTACCTGAGGTGAGAGATGAGCCAGTATCCCCCCCCCCCCCAACACACACACACACACACACACACAGGCAGCCAAAATGAAGAGATATCCTCAGAGCTCTAGTCAGGAAGTCCCTTCACTCAGGACACTGGTCAGGTGGTTGCCCCAAGAATAAAGAAAACAATATATTCCCAGGCTATATAATGTTGTGGTTTTTTTAAAACAAAACTGCAATGATGTTTATATGCAGCAAAAATTGTAACAGTTTAATTAATTATCTAGCCTAGCAATATAATATAAAACATATTGAATCTTGACACTACATACTGACCAGCATGTTTTTTAATGTAAATATGTATTCTGCTAAAGACAAAGGAGACGCAAGGTGATCACATACCAAGCAGCAAAATCAGAAAGTGAGAACTATGGCACAGTTTATAACACCAGAATAAAATTGTAACTAATTTTATTTTGTTATTTTAAACTGTGCTGAGATTCTCGCATTCTCTTTTTGAACATATATTCTGCATCCAAAGAAACCCCTCTTCCAACAATGCGTGCAAAGTCCCTCAGAACTTAACATACCAAAAATAATTTCTAATTCTAGTGTCATCTTAATAAGAGCAATATAAACCCTCACCAGTACTGGGCATAATGTGAAGTAATACAAAACCTTATAAAAATTACTTATTTCCTTATCGTTCCTCCAGTTCAGTCCTCTACCTCTGGGTTGTCAACCTCCTCCTGCAGCTTGGAGACTGGGCATGTCAGAATCATGACATCACTGGATATAGCCTGCCGGTCTCTCCCATCAGCCCCAGTGTGACCAGTCTCCATGCAGCAGGAGGATGTCGTGAGCCTAGATTTGGGCTCACTTGAGGAACAGATAAGGAGCCTTTAGGATAGGGTAGCTTAGGTTAATTTGGTTCCATTTCTGCAGATTTCAAATTTGGGTACTGTTCTTTAAACAAAACAAAAAAAAGAAGAAGAAAGGCGTTTCTTTCTTTACTGCTCCCTGTCTGTATGTAAACTTACTGCCAAATTTACTCGCTTTTCCCGGTGGTTAGATCTCTCCCCCTGGACTTTAGGGGGGAGAGCTCTCTGTCAGCCACTTTCACCCCGCCGGTCCCACGGAGCACGCAGTGGTCGCGACCGCGGTGGACTGGACGGAGGGCAGTGCGGCAGTGTGTCGCTTCACCGGCAGCACGTTTCCGTTCAGTCGGGAGGTGCCACACGGTACAGGAACTTCACTGCATGCAGCAGGACTCTTGCGGGTAAGACAGGGAGAACGGTGAGAGGCTTCGGCCGACTGTGGGGCTGGTCGGGAAGTCGGGGGCTGCTCTCCAGAAGTCTGTTTGGTGCCCTTTTGTCTCCCGCAGCTAGCGGTGGCCATTTTGTGCAGCGCGTGTGCGCCACGTGGCTGCTGAGCTGGAGAGAAACGCATGCCTTAGAAGGTCCTGCTATAGCGGAGAGGAGCTTGTGGGTCCGTTCTTGAATTTGGGGTAAATTTACTTCAATTTTATTTTTGGTTTTATTTTCGGTGGGGGGATTCCTAGGGGACTGCGAGAGCTAGCCCAGTAACCCGAAAGGGGGGCCTCTCCTAGAAGGGGGAGGTGTTTGGAGTTTATCCTATACACGATTGGTATTAAAAAAAAAAAAGTATTCTTTAAATAATAATATTAGTATGTACAGTCAAGGAACAGCTTTATGGTGACACGTCCACAGTGTGTGGTCTGCGGCACCTGGAGAGGCACAGTAGCCGATTCAGGGGTCTGCTGTGGCTGTGCGACACTATCTTCCACTGTGGAGCAGCAGATGGACGTCAAAGAGTCCCCTGAGGCGCCGGTGGCTTCAGCGGGGATGCTAGGCAAGACAGTGCAGCTGCCCTAGCAAGGACCCACTTTGGAAAACACGGCGGGGTCTTCAGGGGTGCCGCCAACCCCGGGGTTGAGCACGGATCTCGGGGACTTTTGCCCCAATTTCATATTAATGATGCACCAAGTCTTTTGCCTATGGCGTCAGGGTAAGGTGCCGGGACCCTTACCTCTATCTGCGCTTTCGCAGTAGTTGGAAGTTACTGAGGTTGGGTGCGGGGGTCCGTCTACGCCTAAGAGGGCGAGGACCCGTGCGCTGTCATCCGCTGAGGGTGATTGGCCGGACACCGAGGATCCTGACTGGGAGCGTGAGGAAGGGACAGAGGATCTGGAAGAGGGAGATTCCCAGAACCCGAGGATCAGGCTAAGATCATGAGGGTCTTTAGCCGTGAGGAACTAACAGCGCTGATCACGGAATCCATGCAGATGTTAAATCTCGCTGCGCAGACGACAAATGAGGAAGAGGTCGAAGACCCTATTATTCAAGCGGTGAGGCAAACACAAGTGGTGTTTCCCATTCATCGGGTAGTCGACAGGATGATCCAAGAAGAATGGGATCGGCTGGAAGCGGGTCTCGGAGGGATCCGAACTATGAATAGGCTCTATCCCTTGGCCGATAAGGATAAGGATAAGTTCCGCTCCCCTCGAGTGGATGTGGCTGTATCGGCGGTTACAAAGAAAACCACTATTCCGGTGGAAGGCAGTGCGGCCTTAAAGGATGCACAGGATCGTAAGGTTGATGGTTTGCTAAATCAATTGTTTGAGGCGGACACGCTGTCGTTGCAGGCCTCCATTTGTGGGGCTTGGGTGGCACGAGCGTGTCTGCGCTAGATTCAGTGGCTACACCAATCCACGCATTTGGACCAAGAGGAGATCAGAGAGCTGGGTCATCTGGAGTCCGGATTACCGTATTTTGCAGACGTCCACTACGACTTGATCAGAGCTCTCACTAATAGTATGGCTTCGGTGGTGGCCACCCACAGATCTTTGTGGTTGCGAAATTGGGCGGCGGACGGTTCGTCTAAGTCCCGTCTCAGTAAACTGCCCTTTAAGGGGAAGTTGCTGTTTTGGGAAGATCTGGATAACTTGGTAAAGGACCTCGGGGAGTCAAAGGGTGGCAGGCTTCCAGAGGATAAGCCGAAACAGGGGAAGTCCGGTCAGGGCTTCCGAGGCCAGTTTCGGGATTTCTGGAGATTTTGTACGGCGTGTTTTGGAGGATCCCAGAGGGGGTGCTTCCCGTCGCAAGCCCAGGGATTTCGGGGAGCAAATAGAGGTTTCTCCGCAGGCCCCGCAACAGTGACTCGTAAGCCGCAATGAGATGATGCGGGTCCTGGTGGGAGGATCTCTGATAGGCGGGCGTCTTCGGAAGTTTCTTCCTGCTTGGACCTACATCACGTCCGACCGATGGGTGTTGGAGATAATTCGCCAGGGATATGCGCTAGAGTTGGCGCGGCCCGTGCAGGATTCCTTCGTCATGTCTCCCTGCAGGAGACAACAGAGAACCCTGGCGATTCGCAGTACGTTAGATCGTCTCTTGCAAATAGGGGCTGTCATGTCGGTACCGGGGGCAGAGTGCGGCGTGGGTCGGTACTCCATTTATTTCATGGTGCCAAAGAAGGACAGAGCGTTACGGCCCATTTTAGACCTGAAAGGCATAAATCGATGCCTTTGGGTACCGCACTTTCGGATGGAAACGTTGCGGTCGGTCATTGTAGCGGTGCGTCGGGGAGAGTACTTGACATCCCTCGACCTTACGGAAGCGTACTTACACATTCCCATCAGGTCAACTCATCAAACGTTTCTGAGGTTTGCTTTGCCTTGGGGGCACTATCAGTTCCAGGCGTTGCCCTTCAGCCTGGCAACGCCGCCGCAAACTTTCACCAAAATTATGGTGGTGGTGGCGATGGTGGCGGCATTAGGCAAGGAAGGAATTCTGGTGCATCCATACCTCGACGATTAGTTAATTCGGGCCATGTCCGAGGCCGAGAGCGTTCAGGTAACAGACAGAGTGGTAAAGCTTTTGCAGAGTCTCGGTTGGGTGGTCAATCCTGCCAAAAGTCGCTTAGTGCCCTCCCAGGACCTCAAATATCTGGGGGTGCGGTTTGACACGAAGAGCGGACAGGTGTTTTTGCTGGAGCGTGTAAACGGGGGCGCTGGGTGAGAATGTCCACAGTCTTGGCAAAGGCAAATATTAGTATGACTTGCAAAGGATTGTGGGAAATGTAGTCCATTCATACCAGAATCAGCCGTTCACAAATAAATGAGTTGTGCTTGCTCGAGTGTTAAGCAAAGAAAATATATTTTATTTATGGGGTTATTTCTCCCACACAGATTTACTTGGTAGCACAAAAAGGATACTTGCTTTCGGTATTATACTTAGGAAAACAAATCAGGAACAACAACTGAACTTCTTAAGCAATCAAATCAAACAATAAAGACCTTGATGGGAACAGAAAGGTCTTTCAATAGGCTCCTGCTAATACCTTTTAACAGTGCTCCAAAAACAAAACAAAACCCCAAAAAAAGGAATCAAAAAACTGTTCTTTTTCAAGGATAACTTCTTGTATTTTCACACACACCTAGAAGTGTCCTTTTAGAGCCCACGTGCAATTATGCAAGGCTTAATTGCTAACAATTAACCAGCTGCAAACCTCTTGGCTGGTTTACTTTCTATACGTGGCTCAAATCCTACCCAAAGGCTTTCTTGTAAACTTTTCTGGGTAGATAAAAGAACAAGATATATTTCTTTTTGATGGTTGTTGCATTTGTGAAAGTATATTACCACAGCAGCCTAGACAGAGAGCAATCCATGTAGTCACACTGTTCATTTATAATATCTCCTTCCTCTTCAACTATCATAGAATCAATATCATGGACTGGCTCAGGGGAATTTCTTAATGGAGCACTCTCAGGACAATACTGGTTTCCCTGCTGTCTTCCAAGTGAAGAGCTAGGGCATAGATCAGTGTTCATACCTGAGCTTCCATTGCTGTTAGGGTTCCTCTCCAGAACTCCTGGCCAGTATGTAGTCCAGTTTTTATGTCCAGCCTTCCAATCAAGATCCCTGGACACTGGGTCTCTCTTCACATACCTTCTTGCACTGGTCTTAGGGCCCCTTCCAAATGCAGCCGTCTCCCTCACAGGTGCCGTCCGGAGATTCTTGGCTCTGTAACCCCACTCCTCTGGCTTTCCCCAGTCCAATGGAGTATGCTTGCCTCTGGAATGACTCCCAGCACACGTACTGCTATGAACTCCTTTAGACCTCCAAGATGCTTTCCTCTTCTTTCTTCCATGCTGCTTCTTGCTCTCTCTGTCCTTGAGCTCTGAGTTCCTCATCAACTCCAACTCCTTCTGCTGCTGCTGCCTCTGCTCCTGCTGATTCTGTGTAGAATAGGCTTTACCTTTAACTTGTTTAGAGGGATACTCCACCCTAGCACAGCTCAGCTGTGCTGAATCAATCCCTGCCCTTGGAGATGAGTGATTGGGGATTACCTCATAGTTCTCTTGATTAAACACACGTTTCCCCACTTCAGCTCTTCTATAGGGTGTTTGAAACCTGGTGCATTCTGGGACTGGTAGTCTTTTATAAAAACATTCTGTTTTATTATTTCTACCAGCAAAGACAGGTTGCTTGTTCAGAGCCAATTCACCTCTATTATAGCTCCTTCCTGAACTATGATAAGCTTCCTTATCACAAGCGGCAAGCCCAAGCTATGAGGCGTCTGGTCGCAAGTTCAGGGCCACTCCGGCACCTTCGGCGTGGTCTTATCTTCGCGTGCTAGGAACGATGGCGGCGACCCTGGAGGCGGTGCCTTGGGCCAAAGTTCATATGCGGCCGCTGCAGAGGGCACTGCTTCGCTGGTGGTCGCATCAGTCCGATTCATTGAATAAACGGCTCCCATGCCCGATCAAGGTCAGGCAGTCTCTTCATTGGTGGTTGCTTCCAACCTCATTGTCAGCCAGAATGCCGCTGTAGCAGCCGGAGTGGCCTCCGTATTAACGGACACCAGTCTCGCGTTGCGGAAACAGGTTCGTGCAAGGAGTTTGGTCGCCTCTGGAGAGCTTTTGGTTGATAAATTGGCTGGAGCTCATAGCAGTCTTCCGGACACTTCAAGCATTCGAGGCGGTGGTGCTAGGTCGGCCAGTGCGGGTACTGTCCGACAACGCGGTGGCAGTCGCCTACATCAATTGTCAGGGCAGCATTGGAAGTGCAGCCATGGAGGAAGAGGCGGACATCCTATTCGCTTGGGTAGAGAGCCAGTTGACAGCAATTTCGGCGGTGCACATCGCAGGAAAGGACAATGTAACTGATGATTTCCTCAGCAGGGTCCGAATAGATGCAGGGGAGTGGGGGCTGCATCCGGAAGTCTTTGCACAGATAGTACGTCGTTGGGGGACACCGATGATGGATCTAATGGCGACCTTCCAGTCAGCGAAAGCCAATCGTTTCTTCAGCAGGAGGCGGGAAAGAATGTCAGAGGGCATAGACACACTGTTGCATCAGTGGCCATCGACAGGCCTTCTGTATGTCTTTCCTCCGTGGGTGTTGATCGGCCGGGTGATTCAACGGATCGAAGCTCATCCGGGAAGATAGCTCTTGGTGGCACCGGACTGGCTGAGGTGTCCGTGGTACGCAGACCTCATGCGTCTCCTCGACTGCGAGATCTGTTGGTTCAAGGGCCTCTCTTCATGTCTCAAGTGGATCGGTTCTCGCTTACGGTATGGCCATTGAAAGGGCCAGATTAAAGAAAAAAGGTTATTCGGCGGCGGTCATTGCGACTTTGCTTATAGCGAGGAAACAGTCCACATCGCTGGCTTAGGTTCGTGTCTGGCATATATTTGAGGATTGGTGCTTGAGGAGGCAAATCCGCGCGTCTACAGTCTCCTCGATATTAAGCTTTCTGCAGGACGGCTTTGATAAGGGTCTTGCAGCCAGTCCCTTACGCGTTCACCTGGCAGCTATCTCCTGTTATCGCGGCAAGGTACAAGGCATTGCTCTCGGCGCCCATGCCGATCTGTTGCGTTTTCTCAGGGCAGTATCCAGAATGCAGCCTTCGCGTAGGGTGATGATCTCAATTTGGTGTTAGGAGCGTTAACCAAACCGCCCTTTGAGCCATTGCATCGGGCTTCGGTTAAGGACTTTATTTATTTAGCTTATTTATATCCCGCTTTTCACCGGGTCAAAGCGGTCAATTGGGGGATACATTTAACATGAGTGGATATGACACACATACGCTAATACTTACAGGGAACATGGGCCATGGAGGGTTAAGTGGCTTGCCCAAGACCACAAGGAGTGCCTATAGGACTAGAAATCCCAATCCCTCCGGCCTGAGATTGCTGTCCCCAGGTGGGACTTGAACTCCCAGCCCTCTGGCCTGAAGTACCTTGTCCTAACCACTAGACCACTCCTCCCCTGATGTTAAAAAACATATTTCAGGTAGGGATCTGTTCAGCTAGACGCATTTCGGAGTTGCAAGCGTTATCTTGTAGAGAACCGTTCTTGTCCTTTTCCAGGGAAAAGGTGGTGCTGAGAGTCGTTCCATCCTTTTTGCCTAAGGTGGTATCGCCTTTTCACCTGAATCAGACAGTGTCTTTACCAGTGCTGGCGTCGCTAGAGGGAGGCGACTTGGACCGCGGTTTACGTCGTTTGGATGTGAAGAGGGTGTTACTGCAATATTTGAAGGTTTCTGAAGTGTTTCGCAAGTTGGACCGGCTATTTGTGTTGTTCGGAGGTGTTCACAAAGCGGAAGCGGTGGCCAAGGCTTCCATTGCCAGATGGATTCGGGAGGTGATTGCTTCCGCCTATCTTCTTCAAGGTCGGTCGTTACCGACGGGCTTACGAGCTCATTCTACCAGAGCACAAGCGTCATCCTGGGCGGAGCACAGTTTGGTTCCGCCAGGAGAATTTTGTAGGGCGGCCACTTGGTCGTCCCTGCATTCTTTCAGTAGGCACTACCGTCTCGATGTGGCGGCGGCTGCGAATGATGCCTGCTTTGGGTCGGCGGTGTTACGTGCCGGCTGAAAGGGTCCCTCCCAATGTTCCCTCTAATTTTCTGTAGGCTGTGTGCGCATAAAATATCAGTTGTGCAGCTTTTGAAGGAAGGTTAAATTTTTGTGTGCCACATAACGACACTCAGAATTATATACTTTAAAATTTGACTACACGTCAGAATACAGTATGTACACCACATTGATTGCACTAGAAAATATTGTAGAACTTGTGAAAACCGTAAATACACAACAACTTTTAAATTTTAAGACGTCTGTGTTGTTTTCTATCAGAATCAGAACCATAATTTTTGTGCGCTCTGTTATAAAGTATGTGTGCTCGCTCGGCGAGGTGTGTGCGCGCGCACATGCGCACAGCTTAGAGGGAACAGTGGTCCCTCCCAATGATTACTGCTCTGTTACATCCCAGAGGTAGAGGACTGAACTGGAGGAATGAGAAGGAAATGATAATTACACTTACCTGGTTAATTGTAGTTCCTTGAGTGACGACAGTTCAGTCCTCAATCCCACCCAGGGAACTTTCATGGATAGTAGGTGATCGGTGGCAAGAAAGGGAAGACTACAGGTAGGTCTGTCTTTCAAATTGTTTATTTTCACTCTTTCTAGCTGCTGCTTATGTGTGTAGCAGGGAAGGGTGTAAGAAAGGTTTGCCTGAAAAGTTCTCAGGTGTACATATTCAAAGTTGTAGTTAAGTTTATGCATGGTTGATATCATACCTACTTATTTGTTGCTCCTTTGAGTCTGCTTTGTTAATAGCTCACACTGGGGCTGATGGAAGAGACCGGCAGGCTATATCCAGTGATGTCATGATTCTGACATGCCCAGTCTCCAAGCTGCAGGAGGAGGTTGACAACCCAGAGGTAGAGGACTGAACTGTCGTCACTCAAGGAACTACAATTACCAGGTAAGTGTTATTATCATTTATTTAATTAACATTTCTTATATACCGCCTTTCATGATATCAAGGCGATTTACCTTGAACAAACTGAAATTACATTGAACAGGGCATTATAACTTGGAGATAACTATTTCACAGGGAACATGGGCAATGGAGGGTTAAGTGGCTTGCCCAAGACCACAAGGAGAAACGACCCAAGGTTGCTGTCCTCTAGTGGGATTTGAACCCCCAACCTTCCAGCCTGAGGTAACTTGCCCCAACCACTAGGCCACTCCTCCCTACTTAGGACCTATAGAGAAAATCTACCATATTATAACACATTTACACCCAAACGTCATATAAGGGACTTATCCAGGAAAGAGTAGCACTATAAATATTACAGTGGGCCTAAAATATCCATATACCTATTCAGAAAACCAAATACTATCGAATAAACTGGATTACTACCAATCCCTACATAGAAACAGAATACCTGGTTTTGGTCATACACTGAGAAAATAGATAGATCCTCACCAAGTATTTTATTATTTTACTTTATTACAACATTTGATATACCACCTGTACCAAGGCGTCTAGGTGGTAAAGAATACATTACCACAAACTAAAAATAGTGGAAGTAAGGATGAGGTTGGGAACTTCTGGCTGACCTCTGTGGTGAGTAAATTAATGGAAACGCTGCTAAAACAGAGGATAGTGAGGTTTCTGGAGTCCAGTGGATTGCAGGATCTGAGGAAGCATGGTTTTCCTCAAGGCAGGTTTTGTCAAACAAATCTAATTAATTTTTTTGACTGGGTGACCACAGAATTGGATTGTGGCAGAGCCCTAGATGTGGTGTACTAAGATTTCAGTAAAGCCTTTGACACTGTTCCACACAGGCAACTTATAAATAAATTGAGTGCCCTAGGAATGGATCCTAAAGTGACTGACTGGGTTAGAAATTGGTTGAGTGGGAGGCGACAAAGAGTACAGGTAAATTGATCTCTCTCTAAGGAGAAGAATGTTACCAGTGGTATGCCACAGGGATCTGTTCTTGGTCCAATTCCTTTTTAACATTTTTGTTAGTGACATTGCAGATGAGCTGTTGGGCAAAGTTTGCCTCTTTGTGGATGATACCAAAATCTGCAATAGTGTAGATAACATGAGGAGGGATGTAGCAAAGCTTGAAGAATGGTAAAGAATTTGGCAGCTGACATTTAATGCTAAAAAAAATCCAAGGGAGTGATACAGTTAAGGGGTAAAGTACTTTTTTCCACAAAATAAAAAATGGTCTGTGGGCTTTATCATGAGACAAATGGGAACAAACTTAAAGATCTCAATCTGTATACTTTTGAGGAGAGGGGAGATATGATAGAGACTTTTATATGCCTCTGTGGCTTAAATGCAGAGGAGAAGAGTCTCTTTCAATTGAAAGAGTTTTGCAACAAGGGGGCATAGGATGAAGGTGAAAGGGGATAGTCTCAGGAGAAATTTGTGGAAATATTTCTTTGTGGAAAGAGTGGTAGATGCATGGAATAGTCTCCCAGTGGAGGGGAGTAGAGACAAAGGCAGTATCTGAGTTCAAGAAAGCATGGGACAAATATAGAAGATCTCTACAAGAAAAAATGGACTGTAATGGTTGGGATGGAAGGACAGACTGGATGGTCTTTATCTACCATAATGTTTCTGTGTTTCTAGGTCTCTGTCCCTTTAGATTTTTGAGCTGCCCGGATCCCTGCCCTTGTCTCTCCTTTCTCTCTCTGCTTTCCCTCTGCAGTTGGGGAATCTCTGACTCCTTTATTTTTCTCTAGAATTGTGGAATGGCCCCTTTAAATCTTCATGGCTGTTTCAGCTGCTCTTAGTCTCAGCTCCCTACAGCCTGCCACAAGCTGCAAAATGCAACTTTTCTTCTCTTTTTTTTTTAATTTGTTTAGCATGCGATCTGATGACATCAAGAAAATTGAGGTCTCTTCAAAGGTGAAAAAGCAAAAACAGCCAAAATAGATGACCAAAGAAATTCTGAAAATTGCCCATAAATGCAGAGAAGCTAAATCTAGAGAAGACAGGTAATCACAGAATTCAGATTTCCATCTTGCAGCAAGATGAGACAAGGAGATGATGCATGCAAGGAAATAGAATTGGAAACTATTAAAGGAAGAACAAGATCGGCTTTCCTAAAGCCATGAGAGTTAAAGAGAAAATTCCAGCCTCAAATTGGAATGCTATAAGATACTCAAGGATCCACATTGAATGATGCTGAGAAGATCAAGGAAAGGTGGAAAGAATACATAGAATCATTGTACCATGAAGATCAAGTGGACCAACAGTCATTTCAGCCTGTACCTTATGATCAGGAACCATTGGTGATGAAAAAAAAAGTTGAAGCAGCATTGAAAACATTATCAAAGAACAAAGCCCTGGACATTGATGGAATTCCCACTGAGGTTTTAAAGCAATCGAATGAAGCTATTGCCGTACTTACAAATCTCTGCCAGGAAATTTGGTAGACAACATCATGGCCAACTGAATGGAAAATATCTGTGTTATACCAATACTAAAGAAAGGTGATCCGACTGACTGTGGAAATTATTGCACAATCGCTCTGATCTCACATACCAGCAAGATTCTATTCAAGATCATTCAACAGACACTACAGCCATATGTGGAACGAGAAATGCCTGAAGTGCAAGCAGGGTTCAGGAAAGGGCGAGGAATGAGCGGATGTAGGATGGATCCTTGAAAAGACAGAAGAGTGCCAAAAGGATACCTATATGTGGTTGATTAGCTACAGTAAGGCTTTTAACTGTATAGACAATGAGAAACTCTGGGCCACATTAAGAAGCATGAGTATACTAGAACACTCGATCGTTCTCTTGCACAACCTTTACAATGATCAAGAGACAACTTTTCAAACAGAACAAGGAGAAACGGAATGGTTTAAAATCAGCAAAGGTGTACAACAAGGGCTGCATACTTTCCCCCTACCTGTTTAAATGCAAAACAGATCTTCAGAGAAGCAGGACTGTATGAAGACAACCGAGGTGTGAAGATTGGTGGAAGACTCATCGACAACCTTCGCTATGCTGATGATACCACATTACTGGCTGAAAGCGAAGATGTTCTGAAACATTTGCTTCTTATGATCAAGGAACATAGTCTTAAAATGGGCCTGCACCTTAATGTAAAGTAGACAAAGATCCTGGCAACTGGTAAAATCAATTAGTTCATCATTGATGAAATAAAAATAGTGAACAACTTTAACCTGCTTGGATCAATAAAGAAACAAGAAGTAGTCAAGAAATCCAACGATGCATTATGGTTTATTTAGGCTTAATATACTGCCCTTTGTGGGGCATACAGAGCGGTTCACTAAAATAAAATAACATATTTATTTATTTTATTTTCTTATATACCGTGCTATTTGTCATCGGTGCGGTTTACATTGAAACAATACAACAATTGGTCAGATATAACAGACCTATTACAAGTAACAGGAAAATTAACATGGAAGTAAACGGAAATCATTTATATTTCTAGAAAATACATGTTGGAGATATATAAAATCTATACAGTTAGGGTAGGTATGAGGTTAAAAGGATGGGGGAGGGGAAGGGGTGTTTAGGTGTTTGAAGTGTGCGATGAAAAGGTGGTGTTTAAGGGCTTTTTTGAATTGTTTGATGTCTTTAATTGCTCTGATATTGGGAGGGAGTTTGTTCCAACATCTAGGAGCATAATTCGAAAAAGCCCTACTGATGGATGATTGATTAGCTTTTAAGGAAACTTTTGGTATAAGTAGTGTGTCAACAGTTGGAGATCTCCTGGACCTGTTATTTGTTGTGTGTATGATGAGATCAGAGATGGAATCTGGAGAAATATTATTGAAGGCCCTAAAGGTGGTAAGGATGGCCTTATATTGGATTCTACAGTTTATTGGTAACCAATGAAGCTTCTCTAGAATGGGGGAAATATGCTCACACTTTGATGATCCGCAGAGGACACGAGCAGCTGCGTTCATGGCTAATTGTAGAGGATTAATAGTTATATTTGGTAAATCATGGAGTATTATGTTAGCATAATCAAAGTGCGGCGTGACTAGAGCTTGAAAGATGGTGCGGAAGTCATCAGACTTCATCATAGGTCTCAGATGACGAAGGGTTTTTATCTTGAAGAAAACGGCCTTTACGGTGCGTTTTATATGTTCCTTGAAGTCTAACCTTTGATCCAGAATTACTCCTAGATATCGAATATTTGATTTGACTGGGAGATCAGCATCTCTGACTTTTACAATTAATGGAGGGGAGAAAGATTTATTCCTTGTGATTATTAGAACCTCTGTTTTTTTAAAGTTAATACGGAGGTTTTGAGAGAGAAGCCAATCAGTTATTGAATTAAAACAGTTGATTAGCACTGTATAGTTTGGGTATGATATAATGATATAATATAATATGATATATATAACATATAACACAAGAAAGGAACTACAATATATGATAGGACAGATACACAAAAATACACCAGCCAGCAGAAATCAAACATACCAATATAAAGACAGACAACTTAAAATAATTGTAGCAAACTGTGCCTATAGCACCTGCAGCTTATGGGATAAAGGGACTGAAAGCTCTTGGCAGAATGGCTATGAAAATTCTCAAGAGCAGAAATGTCTCTCTCTATACAAAGATTTGACTTGTTCAAGTCATGGTATTTTCAGTAACGTCATATGAATGCTAAAGTTGGACAGTGAAAAAGATAGACAGGAAGAAAATCAATGCCTTTGTATTATAGTGCTGGCAAAGTGTGTACCATGGGTTGCCTGAAGAACAAACCAGTCAGTCTAGAGGAGATCATACCTAAGCTTTGACTTTCATATATCATGCAAAGAGAGAGATCATTAGAGAATGGCATTATGCTTGGCAAGGTAGAAGGTCAACGCAAAAGAGGAAGGCCAACAATGAGATGGATCGATACAATAATAGCAGCTATGATGCCACTCTATCAACAATGAGCTTCCTAACTGTAGACCAAACACATTTTAGGATAACTATCCAGTGGGTCGCCATGAGTCGATACTGACTCGATGGCACTTAACAACAACCAGAGCAACAACCATGCGGTCTAGTACCACTGCCTCATTCAGTCATTTCTCCCAATTTTGGGCCCAGCTTCTCTTCTCATGTTGTGGCAACTTACTACTACTATTCAGCACTTATAAAATGCTGCAAGAGGTAGCCAACATACAAGAGACAGTCCCTGCCCGTCAGAGTCATGCTCATCGGAGCTTACAATCTAGTTAGAAGAGTACATCTTGTTAGAACAGTACAGAGTATTAGTCAGTTCTACGCAAGGTATGGTGTGGTACAGTTTGGTCTGTAGTTTGGTCATAGACATTGACGGGGGTTAGGGTAAGATGAGGAAGGAGTCAGGATCTGAATGCAACGGTGAAGAGGTGGGTCTTCACCCTGGATTTGAAGAGGGCCAGGGAGGATGCCTGGCGCACAGACGCAGGTAGGCTGTTCCAGGCATAAGGTGCAGCAAGGTGAAAGGAGCGCAATCGGGAGTTTGCGGTGCGGGTGAAAGGCATTGATAGAAGTAATTTGTTAGCGGAGCGCAAATTTCGAGAGAGGAGTAGGGAGAGATAAGAGATAGGAGGTATTGAGGGGCCGTAGAGTGAATGCCATAGAGTGAACTTGGCCCTTCCCAAGCGCAAAGCCCAGCTGGACCTCACAAATGCAGCCACTGCTGCAACTGCAAACCACAACTTCCATTTCCTGATCTATTAAAATTAAACTCCTATCTATGGCTTGATCCTGAAGCAGGCCATGAACAGCTGCAGGAGCGTAGTTCCTTCTTTGAAGTGGCCTGCACTTTGATGTTTTCCATCCTGTAAGGTTTTATTTTAAATGCCAGGTCTCTCACTGTATGACCCACTGCATGGAACACAGAGGTCTCAACCTGCAGCTCACCATGGCACCAAAAAGAAAAACGTATGCCAATAATATTTTTTTCAAACTTTTAACCTCATGGTTACATTAAAAATGCACATAAGTGCATATACTGCCTCTGTAAAATAGGCACAATATATGCGCCTGTGTACCATTCCAGCCTAGATTCTCTGTTATAAAATTACCCTCTTTATCTGTTGAATTTTTGAGTAAATGTTTTGTTCAACAAAAATGACACAATATCAGCTACAACAGGGGTGTCCAACCTTTTAGCGTGCAGGGCCACATGGGCAATTTTTAAAAAAGGTTGTGTGGGGCCCTGTATCCCACAACACATGTTTGCTAGATATCACCAATTACCAATTAGCAACAAATCACTCAGACTGCAAATCGCTCGAATACAATGCTCTTTATTCGGGTACCAGAACAAACAAACAGCAACTGTTTTTTGAGCAATAGTCTTTGTCTGAGAAAGGTGGTGGACAGTCCACTTCCCTTACCGGAATTGGGGAGCAGACTGCCCCACATGTGTTGTGGGATACAGGGCCCCACATGTGTTGTGGGATACAGGGCCCCACAGTTGCGGGCCAGAGCAGCACTATCACAAGTAAAACACAAAATAAATTTTATTACAGCACTATTGAACTATAGTCCCTCGTGAGCTAATCACTTTAGTGTGAAATCTGACATTGTTTCTGCTTGCATAAATAGTCTATGGGGCTTGTTTACAAAGCCACGGTAGCGGTTTGCGATCATTATCGGAGCCGTGGCCCCATTGATTTCAATGGGGCCGCGGCTCCGATAACGATTGCGAATCGCTACCGCGGCTTTGTAAACAAGCCCCTATGTCTCCTCCAACAGTAGAAGTCACAACACGCAATGACGCTATCAAGTGTTCATCGCTAAGCAGAGACCTTGAGTTTGTTTTTGTGTTCTTCATTCTTGAAAACAATTGCTCACAGCAGTATGTGCTACCAAACAGAGCAACAAATTTCTTTGCATCCTGTGACAGATGGGATATCTGTGTGATGAAACGTAACAACTGTAAAAGTTCAGCAGATCATGTTCAGGGAAAGCTCTCTTCAAGTCACTGTCATTTCGAATGTCAATAAGTTCCATTTGATATTTATCAGCAGCGCCTGTAGGATCAACTTCAAATGGATTACTCATCAGTTTTATCATGTCAGAATGTTTTCTGAAATCTTCGAATCTGTGTCTGAAGTCATCAGCTAGTTTGGCAACTATTTCAGAGTACTTCTCGTGTTGTACTGTGTCTGCAGGTCTAGTAGAAAGGACTGTGAAATGTACAAATTTCTTCTCAACCAAATGAGCCTGAATTAGCTCCAACTTCTGAATAAATGTAACAACATGTTCATACAGTTTGTGAACCAGCTGATCCTTTCCTTGAAGTCCTGACATTTAATTCAGCCATGTATTTGGTCATGTCCACCAGAAACACCAAGTCATTTAACCATATGTTATCATCCAGAAATCTTGCATCCTTCTCTTTCTTAGTCATGAAGGTCTTTATTTCATCACGTAAACTCCAGAACCTGGTTAAGGTGGCTACCCTGCTCAGCCACCGAACCTGGCAGAAGTATACCACATCATTGTGATTGCAGCCCACTTCTTCAAGAAACGCTTTAAACTCTCTGTGATTGAGGCCTCTTGAACGGATGAAATTAACAGCTGATACAACTTTTTCTATCACGTGCTTCATTTCAAGGATCTTGGCGCATACATTTTCTTGATGAATAATACAGTGGTGTGTGATGATTTCCTGAGGCACAGATTTTGCCAATAAGGCTACAAAATCATTCTGTTTCCCTGTCATGGCCGGTGCCCCATCAGTTGTTATGCCAACAAGTTTGTTCTTGGGAAGATTGAATTTCTCCATTACTTGGTTGACTCTTTCAAAAACATCCTTTCCAGTTGTCGTGCCTTTCATCGGACAAATATCCAACAGTTCCTTGACGACAGAAAACGCTCCAGTAACTCCTCTCACAAATATCGCAAGTTGGGCAGTGTCACTAATGTCGGTGCTCTCATCAAGTGCCAAGCTATACAATTCACAAACATCAAGTCTCTTGATCAGATATTCCTGAATATTTCTGGACAGATCGTCAACCCGTCTAGCAGCTGTCTAATGAGAAAGACTGACATTTTTCACCAGAGACTTCTTATCTGGGCAAACAACATCCATAAAACCTTCCAAGCAATCCTTCACAAACTCCCCATCTGTGAATGGTTTTCCTCTTTTGGCTATGGATTCTGCTATTAAAAAGCTTACCTTTGTTGCTGCTTTGGAACTGTTATTAGCTTCTTTGAAGAAAGACTGTTGACCAGCTATGCTTTGTTTCATTGAAATTATGCGATCAGTTCATTGCTGGCCAACAAGGCTATCAAATTTACTAGCATGCTTCGTAGTGTAGTGTCGCTTTATGTTGTACTGTTTGTGAACAGCGATGGTTTCTTGGCAAATCAAGCACAAAATGCAACCAGAATGTTCCATCACCAAAAAAATCTTCCGTCCACGAACTTTTGAATGCACGTTTTTTCCCCGGCCTACTTTTACTCGCCGACATCGCCATTCTTTGTTTACACTTTACAAATTTTCCGGTTTAGTACGGTCTGTCTAAAAACTGCAGAAGACCACAGGCGACTGCAAATGACCACAGATGAAGCACGTGCAGCACATCGCAGCAAAAAGTTAGTAAAAATTACCGTATTTACTCAAATGTAATGCGCACCTTTTCTGGCCAAAAAGAGGCTCTAAAACTCCGGGTGCGCATTACATTAGAGGGCACATTACATTTGGAGGCAAATACTGCTCTCTAGCCCTCTGGCGAATGTAGTGCGCACCCCCCCTTAGTGCTGCTTCACCCCCCCCCCCCCCTTGTGCTGCCGGCTCACCTCCGCTTCCTTCTTACACTCTGAAGTACTCTTGATCGGAGCCTGGCCCTTGAAAAGCCGTTTTTTTGCTCTGGCCGTGAGATCGGGAGCTGCCAGAGCAAAAAACCCGTCTTTTCTCCCTCAGTCCACGATCCCCTGTGGATACCAGACAGGCAAGGGCTTTCCTTCCACAAGCCCGGTGTCTTCGCATAATGCAGCTAGCTTCCCAAGCAGCAGGCAAATCCTCCCTCACTGCTCTGTAGCTACTGCAGTTACTGGGACACATGGCATCCACAGTTCATGTAGTCCCATATGCTCGCCTCCACATGTGAGCAACTCAGTGGACCCTCTCCACACAGTGGACACAGGCCAAGGGTCATTTGTCAGACAAAATAACAATCTCTCAATGACTAATTTTGTCCCTCCAATGGTGGCAATCACTAGAAAATCTGACAGTGGGGTCTCCTTTCCATCAACCCCTCTTTCAGGCCACCCTAACAGCAGATGCATCACAGGTGGGTTGGGGAGCACACCTGAATCATCTCTCTACCCAGGGCACCTGGACTCCACAGGAGGTTGGTTTACACATAAACCTCCTGGAATTAAGAGCAATTTATTTAGCTCTTCGAGTGTTCCACGCCCAGCTCAGCTACAAGACAGTCCTAGTCAAGATGGACAATCAGGTAGCCATGTTCTATGAACAAGCAGGGCGGAACGGGCTCTCTGTCGTTATGCAACAAAGCTTTACGGCTATGGGCCCTCGCCAGAGAGCATCAAATTCACCTTCTAGTGGTATATCTTCCAGGCATTCAAAACCTTTGGGCAGACAAACTCAGTCGAGTACTGCTACCTCACGAGTGGTCACTCCACCTAGACCAGGTGGCAAAGATATTTCATCTGGAGTGGAGGAGTGGCCTAGTGGTTGGGGCAAGGTACTTCAGGCCGGAAGGTTTGGGGTTCAAATCCCACTAGAGGACAGCAACCTTGGGCCGGAAGGACTGGGATTTCTAGTCCCACAGGTGCTCCTTGTGGTCTTGGGCAAGCCACTTAACCCTCCATAGCCCATGTTCCCTGTAAAATAGTTATCTCCAAGTTATAATGCCCTGTTCAATGTAATTTCAGTTTGTTCAATGTAAACCGCACTGATGCAGAATAGCGCGGTATATAAGAGAATGTAAACAAATAAATAAATCTCTGGGGCACTCCAGACAGACCTCTTTGCAAGTCCACTGAATGCCAAACTTCCCCGGTTCTGTTCCAGGATTCCGGCGCACAACTGTCAGGCAAGGGATGCCTTCCTCCTTCACTGGGGTCAGGACTTCCTTTATGCCTTCCCACCCATTCCCCTCATCCCCAAAACACTTTTCATGCTTCAGAGAGACAGGGGTCGTATAATCCTCGGAGCACCACGATGGCCACGCCAAACGTGGTATTTCCTGCTTCTGCATCTCTCTCAAGCGGCACCTCTGGAGTTAGGGCATGCTCCAGATTTCCTTTTCCAGGAGAACGGGACGCTATGGCACCCGAATCCCCAGTCCCTGTACCTCACGGCCTGGTTGCTGAGGGCTTAGACCTCCAGGATTTCAACCTGTCCCAGCAGGTAAAAGATATCCTTCAGGCTTCTAAGAAACTTTCCACAAGAAGATCTTATGCCTTCAAGTGGAAACGTTTTACTATATGGTGCTCCAAAAGGGGATTAAACCCCCTGGTCATACCCTTAAAATCGATATTAGAGTATCTCCTTCACTTATCGAATTCTGGGTTAAAGACCAATTTGGTAAAAGTCCATCTTAGTGCAATTGCAGCTTCTTATAAGCCTCTAAATGGACAACCAATTTCCTCTCATCCACACCTATCAAGATTTATGAGAGGCCTTTTATTAACTAAACCTCCCATCAAGCCACCACCGGTGGCATGGGATCTAAATCTAGTTCTCGGGCAGCTCATGAAGCCGCCTTTTAAACCTTTAGCCACTGCAGCCCTTAAGTTTTTGACCTGAAAGGTCATCTTCCTAATTGCAATCACCTCTGCCCGTCGCATTAGTGAATTGCAAGTTGTCCCCAGGCGCCCCTACTGGCGTAGGAAATAAGGGCGTCCGGTGACATTTAATTTATTTTAAGGAGTTGTTGAGCTGAAGGACCAGGAGGATTCTGGTCCTTGTAGTGCAGAACTCCTTATAAAGAACAGTCCGCCAAAGTGTAGGGTAATAAGGCTTTATTTCCCCGGTCAACGCTTAGGTTCAATAAGACACAAAAGAAAACAAAGGTAATTCTTTCCTCTAACAAAAAGGTTCCACCGTGATATAAACAGTTAAGGGTTGTAGGCTTCACAATTAACTGTTTATCTGGGTTAAAGCTTTTTTTCAAATCAATAGAAATTAACATCAGGAAACAAACGGTTATCAACTTCACCATATGCAGAGTTCTCTATTCTCTATACATTTAGCAAGGCAATCAAGCTAGTTCTTGAACAGAAGTTACATTCCATTGGTTCACTCTGAGGAATGGGAACACTGGTTTCACAATCAAAGTCCATTGACTCTGGGTCACTCCCTTCTTCAATGCTATGACTGTCTTCAATATCTGTTAACTCCTCACAGAGGTTCTTCTGTTTCTCATACAACTTCCTTATCACACTGTTGGGAAGTACTTTTAAAAGGTTAGCTTTACTTCTTCTAACTTTCTGAGGCTTATCTATTTCCATAAGGTTTTCATCACTTAAACTTTCCCTTATAATGAAAGGCTTTTCATACCTTGGCTTCTGTAGGCTGCCACACCCAGGACTCAGCTTGCGATGTAGCTTCTCAGACTGACAAGCTGTTCTGTGCACTGCTCTACAATCAGAGTTACCAGGAAAACCTGACATGGATTTCCACTCTCTGTGTTTCTTGGCAAAAGTATCAATGTAGAAGGAACCTCCTTTCCTTGTGCCTTTCTGGTTTAGCATAGGAGACTTACTTGGGCTAGGAGAATAGCTTTCATCAGGCAAGCTGCTCCTTTGGTTTGCTTGGCTTTGGACTCCGTTCCAATACCATTGGCCTCTCTGGACTTTATCCCTTTGAGAATACCTCTTTTGGATTCTGTCTCCTTGAGTTGGCTGCACATGGAAGCCTTCCTCTTCCAGGCTTCTCTCACTGGTCCTGCTGCCGGTCCTTCTGACCTCGCTCTTGCCACTTTCCCAGCACTTGCTCTTGCCTCCTGTGTCTCTCCCTGTTCCTCCTTTCTCATTGATCATCTGGTTTCCTTTATAAAGGGATTGCTGGTTTGCACGTTCAGAGTTTGAAGACAGGTGAAACTGCTTGTTATTAATGTGATCAAAGCTAGAGCACGTTGCTTCAGGTACTGTGTAATTGTTCATGCGCCCCTGGCTGAGCTGCGCTGGAACTGCGCTCTCTGCCTTTTCTGAGTTCCATGAAAATCAGGAGTTTTTTTCAACACTGTTTCTTTTCTAGCTCCAGCCTCATGACAAAGTTTAGTGGCTGATCCTCCTTATACTAGGTTTCATCATGATAAGGTTGTTCTTCGAACTCACCCACATTTTATGCCAAAGGTGGTTTCACCTTTTCATTTAAATCAATCAATTTACCTTCCTGTATTTTTTCCGAGGCCTCACGCCTCTAATGCAGAAAGAAACCTTCATACTCTGGATTGTAAAAGGGCCTTGGCCTTTTACATACAAAGAACACAGCAACTTTTTATAGCTTTTGACCCTAGTCATTTGCGATTTCCAGTCTGCAAAAGAACTTTATCTAAATGGATTGCCCAATGCATATCCTTTGCTTATGAGAGTAAGGGCCTTCCTCTTCAGGACCATGTCACAGCTCATAATGTGAGAGCCATGGCAGCTTCTATGGCTAATCTCCACTCTGTGTCTATCGATGTCATTTGTCGAGCAGCCACCTGGGCTTCGGTACACACCTTCACGGCCCACTACTGCCTAGACACAGCCTCCCATCGGGATGCCTTCTTTGGCCAAGCTGTTCTTCAAAATCTCTTTCAAACCTAAACCAACTCCTACCCACCGACCCTGGTGGGATGCCAGAGATCCATGGGAGGAAGAATTCTCACCTTCGACGGTGGCACCTTCCTGGGGCTATCTCCCTGGCATCTTCAGCTAGGGAGTCCCCATATGTGAGGACTACATTCCTTGTTCCTGGAGATAGCCTAGTTACTCACGTGTAACAGGTGATTTATGGGAACAGCAGGAATTTAGTCCTCACAACCCACCCACCTCCCCTAGGAGTTGTCTCTCTCTCTCTCTTTGTCTCTTTCCTCTCTCCCTCTATCCTTTCACTCAGCTACAAACTTAACTGGAGAGGGACAGTTGGAAAGGCAGCACTCGTGCTGAGGGATGCTTCCAAAAGCGTTCCTATTGGACGCTGGGGAGCGTTCCCGTGCAGGCTTCGTCGGTACCGATGATACCCGTATGTGAGGACTAAATTCCTGCTGTTCCCGGAGATCACCTGGTACAGGTGAGTAACTACGCTTTATCAAGTTCCTCTTGCAATTTTCCACAATCCTCATGGGTTTTAACAACTTTAAATAGTTTTGTGTCATCTGCAAATTTGATAACCTCACTTGTTATTCCCTTTTGCAGGTCATTTATGAATATGTCAAAAAGCAGCGGATCCAGCACAGATCCCTGGGGTACACCACTATTCACCTTTCTCCATTGGGAAAATTGGCCATTTAGCCCTACTCTCTGCTTTCTATCTTTTAGCCAGTTCCTGATTCACAATAGTACACTGCCTCCTATACCATGACTCTTTAGTTTTGTCCAAAGTCTCTGATGAGGGATCTTGTCAAAGGCTTTCTGAAAGTCCAAATATGCTATATCAACCGACTCACTTTTGTCCACCGATTTGTTCACACCTTCAAAAAAACATAACAGATTAGTAAGACAAGATCTTCCTTGTCTAAAGCCATGTAGGCTGTCTCCTATTAAGCCATGACTAACTACATGTTCAGCAATTTTGTTCTTTATGATGGTTTCTACCATTTTTCCCAGTACTGATGTCAGGCTCACCAGTCTGTAGTTGCCCGGATCACCCCTGGAACCCTTTTTAAAAATTGGCGTTACGTTGGCCATCCTCCAATCTTCAGGTATTACAGATGATTTTAATGATAGTTCACAGATTACTAATAGCAGGTCTGCAATCTCATATTTCAGTTCTTTCAACATCCTTGGATGTATATCATCCGGTCCAGGTGATTTGCTACTCTTTGGTTTATCAAATAGTTGTAATACATCTTTCCGATGTATCGATATTTCCTTCAATTCTTCCGCACCTTTAAATACCACTTCAGTCATGGGTAACATCCCTACATCTTCCTGAGTAAAGACCGAAGCAAAGAATTCATTCAGTCTCTCTGCTATCGCCTTGTCGCCTCTTAGTGCCCCTTTAACCCCTCTATCATCTAATGGACCAACTGACTGTCTCACAAGTTTTTTGCTACGAATGTACTTGAAAAAGTCTTTATTACGCGTTTTTGCTTCCACAGCAAGCTTCTTCTCAAATTCTCCCTTTGCCTGCCTTATCAATGTCTTGCATTTAACTTGCCAGTGCTTGTGCTGTTTCCAATTTTTGTCATTTGGCTCTTTTTTCCATTTCCTGAAAGATCCTTTTTTAGCAACAACAGCCTCTCTGACCTCACCATTTAAACCATGCTGGCAGTTTTTTGGACTTCCTTCCACTTTTCTTAAAGCGTGGAATACAGCCGGTCTGGGCTTCCAAGATAGTATTTTTCAACATCACCCAAGTTTGATGTAAGTCTTTAACCTTTGCAACTGCTCCTTTTAGTTTTTTCTTAACTATTTTCCTCATTTTATCATAGTCTCCCTTTCGAAAATTAAAAGTAGTACTGTGGATTTCCTTATCATCCCTCCTTCACTAATGAAATCAAACAAGATCATGCTATGATCACTATTGCCAAGTGGCCGGAACACCCTTATCTCTTGCACCAGATCTGGTGTTTCACTAAGGACTAGGTCCAGTGGTCCAATATGGCTTCCTCTCTGGTCGGTTCATGAACCATCTGCTCCAAGAAGCAGTCATTTATTTCATCTAGGAACTTTATCTCCCTAGCATGTCGTGCCATGACACTGACTCAGTCGATACCGGGGTAATTTAAATCACCCATTATTATTACTGTGCTGTAACTTTTGTTAGCTTGCTTGATTTCTTTGAGCATTTCATCATCCATTTGTTCATTCTGTCCAGGCAGTCGATAGTACACCCCCACTTCCAACGCCTTCCCCTTTTTACATGGAATTTCAATCCATAGAGATTCTACAGCAAATTTTGTTTCCTGCAAAACTTTAATCCTTTCTGGCTCAGTGCCCTCTCTAACATAGAGTACAACCCCTCCACCAATTTGATCAGCTCTATCATTACGATATAGGTTGTACCCAGGTATCACAGTGTCCCATTGGTTGTCCTCCTTCCACCATGTCTCTGAGATTCCAATCATATCTAACCTCTCATTTAATGCTATATATTCTAACTCTCCCATCTTATTTTTTAGACTTCTAGCATTTGCATACAAGCATTTTAGAGACTGTATTTTATTCATATTAGTCTGGCTATTGGTAGGCATGGGTAATTAGGAATCCTGAAACTCTGTCTGCTCCATACTCAAGGGTATTTGGGCTACTTTACTCTTTTTTGGATCCTCTCTGCTTTTGGTAGTATCCTTCAAGGATACATTCTTCCGAACTATCCGCTCTTGGGAAACTGTCGGCTTTCCCCTATTATCTAGTTTAAAAGCTTCTCTATCTCCCTTTTAAAGGTTAATGCCAGCAGCCTGGTTCCAGCCCTGTTAAGGTGAACCCCATCCCTTCACTAGAGCCCCTCCTTTCCCAGAATGTTCCCCAGTTCCTAAAAAATCCAAAACCCTCATCCTTGCACCATCGTCTCATCCACGCATTGAGATTCCGGAGCTCTGCCTGCCTTTTGGGTCCTGCGTGTGGAACGGGAAGCATGTCTGAGAACGCTACCCTGGAAGTTCTGGATTTCAACTTCCTACCTAAAAGCCTAAATTTAGCCTCCAGAACTTCCCTACCGCATTTTCCTATGCTATTGGTACCGACATGTACTAAGACAGCAGACTCCTCCCCAGCACTATCTAAGACCTTATCTAGGTGGCGCGTGAGGTCCGCTACCTTCGCACCAGGCAGGCATGTTACCAGGCATGCATTGAGCGGAGGCTGAGATACTTCTGCATTAGAGTTCTTTGGAATGTGATGCCAGGAGCAAAACTGAATCGAGTGATACTCAACCCCTGAAGCAGCCTCAAAGGGATGGTAGCTCAATGGCCTTAACATCGGAGGAGCTGCACCAGCTTCCAAAGGTCTATTACTAGCCTGCCAATACACCCTCCAAAACACCAAGGCCATCGATTAATTCTGCTGAGCTCTCCATGTCTTCATTAGTGACAGCCCTCAAGGAGCACTTGGCTAAGAGGATAGAGGAAAAGCTGATGCAGATGCTCTGTTTGTGGGAGCCCTTCACTCCATATCCTGCAAGGCAGCAGCATCAGACCATCGAGTCTATTCTAGAAGTCCTCAGACGGCTTCTGGGAGATGAGTTGACCCTGGCTGATGCCCAGCCAATATTGATGTGCAGTGCATCGGGAGAAGCATGGACTCTGATGCATCAGAGCCGGTCAGTGCATCATGACTCCCACAGGAGATCTGAGCCCTCTACATCTCATAAACATGTCCAAATGCTGACTCACATATCTATAGAGTATCTTTCCGAATCTTAGTCAGAGCGTTCCTGGGAAATTGATTATAATTCTGAGTATTTTTAGAAGGTGAGGTCCCTAGAACTACCATTGGACCCTTCTCTGTCCCACAAGCATCATAAGTCACTTCCTGAGATTATGAGACCGATTCCATTTGGGGCATGTCTGGGCCGTCTGGATCACCAAAAAATGGTGGGCCCAATATGTACCCGATTCTGCAACTGCGGGAGCTAAACTTTCCCACAGTTGCAGAATCAGGGCACTTAGATGGCCTGGCATGGCCCCGATTCTGCAGCACAAGACATCCTCCCCTCTGCCCGGCCAGCCCACCCTTTGCTCCTGCTAGGGTGCTGGTGCCATAGCGTCCCATTGCCATGACCCCGAGACACCCAGCAGGAGTGCAGAATTCCCAACACCGAATAAATAAACTTTTCCCTGTCGCCCGACCCTTGGTGGGGTTGGCCAGGGCCAGGGCCAGGGCCAGGATCGGTTAGAGAGGCCTGTCACCCTGCACCCACTCCCTAACCTTGAGGGTTAAGGAGGGATGGGCCTTGTGTAGTTGTGGGGGCCAATGAAAGTCGGGAACAAGACATTTATATTTACAAGGATTTTATTTTCCCCGCTCCTTGGTGGACAGGAACAGGTGAGAAGAATAACCAAATCAGGAACAATGCAAATTACAGGCTTTCAATACTGTGCTTCAGCCTAATCTTCACTGAGGAAGCACATTACACCATGTGTCTTCTCTGTGCTGTATTTACAAATACTCCGGTAAGAAATAATACTGTTTTTCTCTTGCAATCAGGTTACAGTCCAGCTTATTTCAGTGCTTCATAAGCTTTCCTTTCAGTTGCTCAAACAGTATTCATTTCATAAGCTTTTCACACATCTTTGGTTAACATAACCAGAATAAAATGTCAGGTATAATCATTCAAGCTTGGCTCTTGTCAGCTCTATCTATTAGACCAATCGAGCAGTCCATCGGCTGGTTAACTTCAATCATGGGAACTGGAGCCGGTATGGGAAATCCTATCTCAGGATTACTTCCTGCTTGAATGCTAATCTGTTCTGAAACAGCTCTTCTATTTAGAAATTGTTTGAATTCATTCAAGAGTAGTTCTGCCTGTCTTCTAGCAGGACTACTGGGAGAACCTTCTCCTTGCTTGGGCAGGTAATTATCTGCTTCTGGTAAACAAACAATGCTCTCCCTGTTTAGACACTCTGTGCCCGTGGTGGAGTTACCCTTCCCCCACTTATCTCTGTTAGTGAGTGTTGGAATCACACGTTCCTCTGCACGAGCTCTGCTCTTAAAGAATGCTTCAAAGGTAGGACCTTCTGTATCAGTATAGCCTAATTCTCTTGTAAACAGTTTAGCTGAATTCCTCTCGTCAGCTTGCTTGTTAAAAGCAGGAACTGCTGGCTGAGAAAAGCTAGGCTTAGTTAGAGAGCTTTCAGGCTGTAACCAACGTCTCTCACATTGCCTGAAACTATCCTGTACTTTAAAATCAGGACTCCCTCTTTCTGGCTTATAAAACTTGTTAAAGGAATTAAGTGCAGCAGGTACCTTTAAAATGAGGCTTGTCAGAAAATGCCTTGCCAGCGTGCCTTTCTCTCCAAGGGTAAATGCTGTCTCCCAACAACCTAGGCTTTACTCCTGGTTCTGAATCAGTTTCCCTTCTGTTGCAGCTGGGCAGTATTTCTGTAGCAGGGTCAAAGGGTTCTGCATTCAAGAGAGCTTCTTGCCTTCCCAATGCCTTTTGCCTTCTCTCTTGTGGATTCAAACCACCTTCACTTCTCATTCCATTTGTAGTGCTCACTTCTCCATTCCTTCTCATCACCGTCCTACTCCTTCTCCTTCTCATCATACTACTGTCTTCCTTCTCTCTGCTTAACAAGGGGCCCCTGCTCTGGGAAGCCCGCCTCCTACTAGGGCGTGCCCAATCCACAGCTCTGCTTCTCTCCTCCCCTGAGGTGAGCTGATTAGTTGCCTGTAGGTTATGCTGAGAATGGAAAACCCTGTTTTTTCTTGCAATACCTGAACCAACCAGAGGGTCAGTATCAGTTTCCATGGCTTCTGAAGTTGCCACTGCGTCACAGGCCTCACCTTCCAAGGCTGCTTGCAGTGGGGTGGGAGGAGGGGCTGCCTGGCTTGACTGCTGCGTTTGATGGGACTTATTCCACCTCAGAGGAATAAGTCCCATGTCCATCTTTTCCCCGCCAAACGTACAGGGCCCTGACCGGAATAGACCCTGTATGTCCGGATGTGCCCACTCTGCCTCCGTCCAGCCCTCTCCTGCCCCCATCCAACACTCCTCACACAATGGCAATGTACGTTTGGGGAGTCACCAGAGCGGAATACAGTCCCTGTGAATAGGGGGGATGCATGTCCAACCTGGATGTACATCCCCACTGTTCGTGAGTCAGAATGACCCCCATGTCTTTCCACAATTTTGTTAGGGATATGGTGCCATACCATTTACTTTGGATATGCAGAAGGAGCCCAGGGCATCCTCCAGTATCCTGATCTTTCAAAGGAGGCAGTGACAGTGCTTAGAAGGCTGCAGATGATTATGTGAGAGATCCACTCTCTGTGGCTCCTGTGAATAATAAGGTTGACTCCCATTGCAGAGTCCAGAAGGCTCCCAGATTCAAGAAGCATTCCTTGGTGGTCAAATCTTCTCTCAATAGATCTAGAAGCTCCATGTCACACCCGGTGCCCTTGGGGAGGGAGTCTCGGACATTAGATTCTTTTGGGAGGAAATTCTATCAGAACTCTATGCTCACTTCCCATGTGGCATCCTACCAGCTCTGTGAAAATCTGGTTACAGGCTTCCAATTTCAGGAGTCACCCTACCCAAAGCTACAAACAACAGATGTGCCCAAGTTGGACTGGGAAGCCATCTTGATGAGTTTCACTCTCAAGGTTTGTGGTGACCCCAGGAGAGCCTCCATCAGATAAATTTCCTGGAACTGAGAGCAATATTGAACACTCTAAATACTTTCAGAGGTCAGTTGGCCAACCAAATTGTCATGATCCAAATGGACAACCAAGTAGCCATGTTTTGCATCAACAAGCAGGGAGGAACAGATTCATACTTCTTGTTTTGGGAGACAGACTGTGAAACTTTGCTTTCACTCACAAGATGTCACTTCATGCCACTTACCTGGCAGGGGAGAACAATGTTTTGGCAGACAGACTGAGCAGAGCCCTTCATCCTCACGAATGGACTTTCTTTCAAGAGTGGGGCACACCCTCAGTAGACTTTTTTGGAACTCTACAACAAACAGAATGGCTTGGGGGTTTTCTGCCTACTGGGCCCAGAATGAGGGACAAACAGCAAACTAGCCTCAGATGCCTTCGTCCTTCAGAGGGGAGAGGGACTTCATATGTGTATCTGCCCATTCCTTTGATAGCAAAAACTCTTCTGAAACTTCAACAGGATAGCCAGACAGCCATGGTTTCCTTTTCTGTAGGACCTGTCCGTAAGCGACCCCATCCATCTGAGAAACTCCCCAACATTAATTTTTCATGATCATGGCAGACTTCTGCATCCCAATATCATGTCCCTAGCCTTTGCAGCTTGAATGTTGAGAGACTATAAATCAACTCTTTGGACCTGCCAGTTGAGTAGCCAATTGCCTTTCTGTTCCTTGAGAAGAGGAGTGCTTTCCAGAGCTCTCCCTAAAGGTGATTTTTGCTGAATTTGCTGCTTAACTGTGAGTTCTATCTGTCTGTTTGTCTCCGCATATTTATCTATCTATTTGCCCTTATTGGTGGGTTCCCTTACCTACTCCATTGCTGTAGAGTTTTAAACTATCTTTCTCTTAGTCTACCTGAGTGACTACCCCTCCCCTCTGCTGAGGTATTGTTGTAGACCTCCATTTCTCCAGGACCAAGCAGGAAGTCAGTCCTCACATATGGGTGACGGCGCCGACGGAGCCCCCATGCGGAGCATTTCCACAGCTTTCAAAGAAAGCCTTTGGGCATGCAGCACGCATGCGCGGTCCCCTTCCCACCCAAGGGTGCCATCTTGCTCAGTCGTCTTTTTTCCGCGGAGCCCGACAGACGTGTTTCGTTTTCACCCGAGGAAAAAGTTGATTTTGTTCTGCGTGGACCCATTTTCTTCGGTTCGACGCCGGTTTCCCTTTCCCGCCTGGGCCCGATATGTCGGTATCGAGTCCGGACTTCTCTTTTCGGTTTTTGTCCTTAGTGAATAGCGTACGTGCCATTTTTCTGTTTTCACTGGCAGCCCTGTCTTTTGACCTCGCAGGGGCACTTTTTCCCCCGGTGGCTGCCAGGGGGTTTAAAAAGTGTGATCGGTGTAAGAAACCTATGTCTCTCACCGACACACGACTGCTGCCTCGGATCCGATCATGATCCGATGATCTGTGGCCCGTGTGGGAAAATGTCCTCGAAGGCGTTGAGGAGTCAGCAGCACCAAAAGGAAAGAATCTTCTCTGACTCCGCGTCCGGACGGGCCCGGACTTCGTCAGAGGCCTCGACGTCTCGGGACTCCGGTCCCGAGCAGCGCCGAGGCTCCTCTGAGAGGGGGTCTCCCTCACGGGAGCATCGCAAGAAGAAAAAACCCGCGAGGGCATCGTCGGTGGACACACTTGGCTCCTCGATGGCCAAGTCGCATAGCCCCGAGCGCCGTCCCGGGTCTTCGGAGTCAGAGAGGCCTGCAAAACAACCTCATGTGGAGATGGAGTACTATATTCCTCGTGGACTCTCCTCCAGGGGAACCGACGTCGGGCCCGATGCCGTCGGGGCCCGAGTTGGGGGCAGCTGAGTCTCCTGAGCTCGGACTCAGGTTGACGGCCTTGGAGTGCAGCTTGGCTGCCTTCATGGAACAGCAGCAGGCACTGATCGCTGGTCTCACCGATGCATCTGCCCCGACCACTGGGACATCGACATCGAAGTCAACCCCGGAGGCCGAGCCGATCCTCAAGTCCATGCGCACTCGAGCCGATCCTCAGCCAAGGTCTCCCTCGGCCTCCCGCTCGGGACCGAGGTCGTCGACGCCGGTACCCTCGGCGTCGGGGCGGATGGCATCGATGCTTGCCCGACCGGAGCCACTTGATTCCTCCTCCGAGGGGTCCGGCTGGGAAATGGAGGATGAGGAGTCACCCAACACCTTTCGGACTCGGTGTGTCCCATCGGACTCGCCGGAGTCCGAGCCTCGGAGACGGTCCCCACCGGAGGATACCCGGTTCTAGGACTTCGTGCGGGATATGGCCAAGGCATTGGCCTTCCCCGCGGATCCTGAGGAGGAGCCTCCAGCCGAGGAGCTCGAGGCCTTGCAGTATGACTCTCCCCCAAAGGAGGCCTTTACTGTACCGGTTCCTCCGATGCTGGAACGGTTGCTCTTCCGCATGTGGGAGGCGCCGGCCTCGACGCCGGTTTTGAGCAAGTGGGTCGATTCCATCTATCGAGTCTGCAAGAGCCCCGGGTTCCAAAAGGCACAATTACCGCACCACTCCATGGTTGTGGAATCGGCCATGCATCGTCTGAAGAGTCAGAAGATGCACTCCTCGGTGCCTCCCAGCCGGGAGGCCCGGAACCTGGATGCCCTTGGTAAGAAGTGCTTCCAGGGCTCTATGCTTGCTTGCCGTGTCCAGACCTACCAGCTGTACATGGGCATGTACCTTCGAGACCTGGCAAAGGAGATTGCCGGGTTCTCTGCTGGTCTCTCCGAGGAACCTTTGCAGAGGTTCAATGCTCTGTCATTGGGTATTCGTGAGTGCTCGAAGTTTATCTCTTGAGCAGCCTATGATGGCTTCGAGGCTTCGGCCCAAGTAGCCGCGGCCGGCATCGGTGCACGCCGTCAGGCCTGGCTACAGTCATCGGCCCTCAAGCCATGGGTGCAGGACAAGTTGGCCGATGTCCACTGCTGAGGTGAAAACCTCTTTGGCAAGCCCATGGCTGAAAAGGTTGCAGAACTCGAGACTGAGACTCTTACCCGGACAAGGCTGTCCAGGAAAACCTCTGCCCCTTTTCAGAAGAAGAAGGGCTCGGGGAAAAAGACCCTTTACCCGAAGAAGTCATCTGCCTATAAACAGTACCCTCATTTTCAGGCCTCTGTAGCTCCCCAACAGGGTCAGCAGGCCAAGGGGCAGGGACATGGGCCCAGTAGGCAGAAAACCCCCAAGCCACCAGTTCCAGCTCCTGCACTCCAGTGGCAAGGCCTCTCCTCCTCAGCTGGCCCCCATCAGCACAGGAGGCCGGCTGGCCCTGTACGCCCACAGGTGGCCAGCCGTAACAAGGGATACCTGGGTACTAAGTATAGTCCAGAAGGGCTATCTCCTCCACTTCCACCAGGTACCCCCCTCCTATTTTCTAGGGGAGCCTCCAAGACTTCCTCTGCACAGGGACTTACTCCTGCAGGAGTTAGCAAGTCTTGTAAAGGAGCAGGCAGTGGAACCGATGCCCCACCACCTGAGGGGGTCAAGGCTTCTATTCCAGATACTTTCTGGTACCAAAACGAACAGGAGGCCTCAGACCCATCCTAGACTTGCGGAATCTAAACAAGTTCCTGGAGAGGGAAAAGTTCAGGATGCTTACCCTTGGAATCCTGCTGCCCTACCTCCAGCAGGGAGATTGGCTATGCTCTTTAGATTTAAAGGATGCTTATACTCACATCCTCATTCATCCATACCACAGACAATATCTCAGATTTGTAGTGGGAGGAAACCATTACCAGTACAGAGTACTGCCTTTAGGCCTAACCTCCACCCCCAGGGTATTCACCAAGTGCCTGGCGATGGTGGCGGCCTACCTCAGGGTTCAAGGCCTTTTCGTCTTTCCATACTTGGACGACTGGCTTATCAGAGGTCAATCCCCACAAGAGGCCAATCAAGCCACCCTCCACACTGTCGCTCTGCTGCAGCATCTGGGTTTTGTTATAAACTTCGCAAAGTCCACTTTGCACCCTTCACAGAACATGGAGTTCATAGGAGCAAGACTGGACACCCTTCAGGCAAAGGCCTTTTTGCCCATAGACAGGGCACACAGGTTGATGGATCTGGCCAGTCAGTTCAACAGCAATTATCTGGTCTCCGCCAGACAATTCCCGCGGCTCTTAGGCCACATGGCTTCCACGGTCCATGTGACTCCAAATGCCCGTCTACACATGAGGCCAGCTCAATTGGGCCTCAGAACTCAGTGGCACCAAGTCATGGGAAACCTACTACTACTACTAGAGTCTTCTCTACAGTGGTGGCTTCATCTTCCGAATCTGGTGCAAGGGGTGTTTTTTCAGGCACCTCCACACTCTCAGGTGCTGACAACCGATGCTTCTCTTCAAGGTTGGGGTGCACATTGCCAGGGAACATGTACTCAAGGCCTGTGGTCTCCTTGGGAGGCCGCACAGCAGATCAGTCTCTTAGAACTGACAGCTATCCGCTTAGCCCTGAGAACTTTCTCTCATCTCATCTCTCACCAGTCCATCTTGGTCCAGATGGACAATCAAGTTGCTATGTTCTATGTGAACAAACAAGGGGGCACAGGGTCCCACCTTCTATGTCAGGAAGCGCAGAAACTGTGCTCCTGGGCAGTCAATCACGGCATCCTTCTCAAAGCGGTCTATTTCCCTGGTCAGGAGAATTACCTGGCAGACAGATTGAGCAGGATCCTGCAGCCACACGAATGGCAGTTGAATCCTTTAGTGGTTCAACAGATCTTCCTGAGATGAGGTCTTCCAACCATAGATCTCTTTGCCAGTCCTCTGAACCGTCAACTACCCAGGTTCTGCTCCAGACAACCGCATCTTCTCAGATTAGCAGCGGATGCGTTTCTCATTCCGTGGTCTACAGGCCTCCTATATGCCTTTCCTCCCACGCCTCTAGTACCCCAGACACTGTTCAAAGTTCTCTGGGACAGGGCCTTGGTAATTCTGGTGGCCCCCAGATGGCCCCGACAGCCGTGGTTCCCACTTCTTTTGCAACTAGCGGTGGACACTCCTCTTCCTCTGGGGATGCAACCAGATCTCCTGTCTCAGGAGCAGGGATCTCTTTTACACCCCAATCTCCAGTCCCTCAATCTAATGGCCTGGCTGCTGAAAGGGTAGTTCTAGCACCCTTACTACTGCCTAGGGAAGTGGAGGACGTGGTCTTAGCCTCTAGGAGGCAGTCCACCCAAAGGTCTTATGCCCTTAAGTGGCGTAGATTCTCTACCTGGTGTACTCAACACAACGAGAATCCTTTCTCATGCCTGGTACCAGTGGTGCTGCAATATTTGCTTCACCTGTCCAACCTAGGCCTTAAGTCCAATTCTGTTAGAGTTCATCTTAGTGCTCTTTCAGCACACCACTCCCCAGTGGAGGGTCAGTCTCTCTCAAGCCATCCTTTGGTGGCTCGTTTCCTCAGAGGCCTGCTTTTGCTTAAGCCTCCAGTGCGTCCACCTGCCCCTGAATGGGATTTAAATGTGGTCTTGCAACGGCTTACTTGCCCACCATTTGAACCTATGGCTACTTGCCCTCTGCGTTTTCTCTCCTGGAAAGCATTGTTTCTGGTAGCCGTTACCTCAGCAAGGCGAGTGAGTGAGCTTCAGGTCCTAGTATTAGAGGCACCTTATACTAGGTTCTATAGGAACAGAGTAGTCTTACGGACTCACCCTAAGTTCCTTCCAAAGATTGTCTCCTCCTTCCACCTCAATCAGGAGGTGGTTCTTCCAACTTTCTTTCCCAGGCCTCATGCCAGCCGGGCTGAGATGGTCTTGCATACCCTGGACTGTAGGAGGGCGTTGTCCTTCTATCTTGACCGTACGTGGGAGCACTGGAGGGATGTTCAGCTCTTCGTCTCTTTTGACCCCAATAAGTTGGGGTTGGCTGTCTCCAAGCGTACTTTGTCCATATGGGTAGCCGACTGTATCGCCTGGGCTTACAGGGCAGCCAGCCTCTCCTTGCAGGGACGAGTTATGGCTCACCATGTCAGGGCGAAGGCTGCGTCAGTGGCTCATCTCCGCTCTGTTCCATTGGTAGACATCTGCCGGGCCGCTACTTGGTCTTCAAGCCAGACTTTTGCGGCCCACTATTGCCTTGAGAGGGATTCCCGCAGGGACAGTGCTTTCGGGCAGGCGGTACACCATAATCTCTTTGGGGTTTAGGCAACTCCTACCCTCCGGCCCTGGTGTTGGACTACCGTTCGGGGGCGTTATCAGAGAAGATTCTTTTCTTGCATGCTGAGGCTCTAGAGGGAGCTCATTTTTCAGCTTTGGGTCTCCGGTAGCCTTAAGCAGGGGAGTCCCCTATGTGAGGACTGACTTCCTGCTTGGTCCTGGAGAAAGAGTTGTTACTCACCTGTAACAGGTGTTCTCCAGGAGCAGCAGGAATCAGTCCTCACAACCCTCCCTCCTCCCCTTGGAGTTGCGGTCATATGATTTATTTTGGTTTTTTTGCTGTCTCTTAGCTATGTCATCAGACTGTGCAAGATAGCACCCTTGGGCGGGAAGGGGACCACGCATGCGTGCTGCATTCCCAAAGGCTTTCTTTGAAAGCTGGGTTAATGCTCCGCACGGGGGCTCCGTCGGCGCCGACGTCACCCATATGTGAGGACTGATTCCTGCTGCTCCTGGAGAACACCTGTTACAGGTGAGTAACTACTTTTTCCTGTTCTGCATGTGGGCTTGCTCAGATTGCCTTTCTGTTCCTTGAAAAGAGGAGTGCTCTCCAGAGCTCTCCCAAAAGGTGATTTTTGCTGAATTTGCTGCTTAACTGTGAGTTCTATCTGCCTGTCTGTTTGTCTCCACATATTTATCTATCTATTTGCTCTGATTGGTGGGTTCCCTTACCTACTCCATTGTGTGTGCCCACAGTTCAGGAACAGCCTACTGGCCAGAGACACTTAGGTTCCCGCCCACCCTACCCCTCACCCCACCCACCCCAGGGGCTAGATTGCCTATACAGTGGTCACATACGTGCCATCTGTCGTTCCTAACTTGGGTTAAAGCCCACATCTTCTTCATCTTTTCTTATTATTATTCTTCCTCTTCTGGGACTGCTTAATCAACATGTTGTGTATTCAGTGTAATAACTGCAGTACTTTCATTCAAAGACAAATCATTTGGAGCCTAAGAGCTTGTCCTATATGCCTAAAGTCAGCTGCCATGCATGAAGAACTGACTCTACTAAGGAAAGACCTAGCTGCCATGCATAAAGAAGTGTCTCTACTGAGGGAGGAACTGGCTGCAATGAAGCGCACTTCTTCTAGGATACAAACAGAACAAAGTCCACCACCGCTCCCACAAAGAATCAAACATCACAGGAACAAATGGATCACAGTGGGTTCTGGTAGATTGCGACCTGTAACGCAGAGACATCCTATACATCAAGAGATATCCCTGCACAATGCCTTCTCTGCCTTGGCTAATAAGGATGTCCAATCCAAAGAAACTGAAGGGCCCTTAAATAAGTCAGACAATGCCCAATCTCCTGCCAAAGCACCAAATATGAAGAAAACCTCACCAAACAGAAAACTACTACTACCTGGAGATTCCATCATCAGAGGCACCAACTTGGGAACACAGTTCAAAGGAGAGAAGATAGTCATGTGCCTACAAGGCTCTTCAGCCAGCAGGAATACAAACCAAGTTGTTGAAATACTTAGCGCAAAAAGTGAACATTCCAAACTTGATGTTATTATCCACTTGGGCAAGAATGACCTGGCTAGAAACAGTGCCTCTACAGCCCAAAAGGACTTCCAATCTCTGGGAGAGAAACTCAAGCCCATTGTTAACACTGTTGCATTCTCAGAAGTTCTACCTGTTCTTGATAAGGGGACAAAAAGGCTGCATCACATTAACAGCTTTAATACATGGCTCCAGACCTGGTGCAAACAAGAAGGATTCAGATTTATTGGCAACTGGGGCAACAGATGGACCAACAAGAGACTATACTGTGCTGATGGATTACATCTCTCTGTCGCAGGGAAAAGAAACCTAAGTGATAAATTCAGGTAGTATGTGGATATGCATTTAAACTAGGAAAAGGGGTGACGGATGTGGAAGGTCAACATCTGCATGCCACCCCCGCAAAAGCAGAATAACATCAGAAACAACCACACTTTTAAACCACACATCAAAAACAAGTGGGAAGAAGTGGGCAGAACAAAATCAATGCAAAATACACACACACAAGCCAGGTAAATGCTGGAAACAATGAGCACTAATGCTTGAAGCTTAGCCAACAAAGTTCCGGACCTGGAAGCCCTAATGGTGGAAACGGATTTGGACATCGTGACCATTACAGAAACATGGTTTAATGAATCGCATGATTGGGATATAGCCATAGCTGGCTATAATCTATTCAGAAGAGACAGAGAAAATGGAAAAGGAGAAGGAGTAGCCTTGTATGTCAAAAGCAATATTAAAGCTACTGAAATGCAGGGAAGATGGGGAAAAGAAGAAGCGCTCTGGTTTGCGTTGGAAAGAGGAGATGGCACTGTCATCCATATTGCTGTAGTCTACAGATCTCTGACTCATATTGAAGAGAGAGATAACGAATTGATTATAGATATTTAAATAATATATATATTTAAATAATATAGACGGAATGGACATAATCAACATAGAAAATAGAACCCTTGCACTCACACTCATATATAGACCCCCTACAGCTGATCACAAAAACCTCTCTCCCATCCTTGAACTTGCTTGCACAACATCACCAAGCAAACCGCTCATAATCCTAGGTGACTTAAACCTCCCTTCTCTGAATGATTCCCAATCAAACAACTTCATGGACACTATGTTCCAAATGGGATATACACAGATAGTACAAGCACCTACCCACATAAAAGGTAACACTCTAGATCTCATCTTCCTCCCCAGCTCCTCTATAAACCACCAGCAACACACCCCTCCAACAATAACAGAAGTACCATGGTCCGACCATCACCTCATTACACTCCACCTCCCAGTACAAGCAACGCAGAACTCCACGCACCACACACCTCACATATCACGCTTTGCACACTTCAACAAAGATACCTTCCTCGACAAAGTACTACCCATACTCAACACAAACCTCCCAGACATCAACTCCACCGTAAATCACTAGAACCTTACAGTTCAAAAAGCAGCTGCCCCCACACACCCCACGCATAGACAGTTAAAAAAGACAGAAAAATGGTTCACGAAAGAACTAGTGAACCTAAAAAAACAACTGAGAAAACAAGAAAAGAAATGGAGGAAAACTAAATCTGCTGAGAATAAATCCCAATACTTAAACACACTCAACGAATACAAGAATGCGATTAACAAATCAAAAAAGGATTACCACTCCAAGGTAATAAACCTAGCTATCAATCGCCCGAGAGAACTATTTGCAATTGTAAAAACACTGACAAAAGTCAAAAATCCAGAACCAAAACAATCAGCAATAAGTATCCAAACCCTAGCAACCCACTTTGCAGAAAAACTAAAATGCAAACTTAACACAACACCAACACTAATCCACACAAACACCGAAACTAACAACAACTGGACAACCTTTCACACGATAGATCAAAAACACCTCCTCAGGATTATAACAATTATCAACACCACAACCTCCCCACTCGATCCATGCCCTGTGTCATGGATCAAAAGTACTAAGGAAGAACTAGCTGGAAAAATTCAATACATAGTAAATCAATCCCTATCCCAAGGCATTATGCCTGATGCCCTAAAACTCACAACAATCCGCCCAATAATAAAAAACAATAAACTCGACCCGAAAGACCCAAACTCATATAGACCAATAGCCAGCATTCCATTCATGGCTAAAATAATAGAAAAAACTGTTCAACTTCAACTGCAAGAACATATAGACGAGCACAACTCCCTTGACTCCCACCAATTTGGTTTCCGCCCCTTCCATGGGGTAGAAACCCTCTTAATTACTCTGATGGACTTCCTCATAAGACACACAGACGATAACACTCAAGGCCTCCTACTCCTTTTCATAGACATTTCCGCCGCATTTGACAATATCAATCACCTCACACTGATTAACAGATTAGAAAACCTAGGAATAGGCGGGACTGTCCTCAATTGGTTCAAGTCCTACATCACACACAGACTAATGCGAGTTCAATTAAACCAGGAAGCATCAGAAACCTTCCCCCAAGGACAAGGAATACCCCAAGGATCAGCCCTTTCTGCTCTCCTTTTCAACCTATACCTACAACCCATCACAAAAATATTTAAAAAACACAAAATCAGTCATTTTATCTACGCCGACGACATCATGCTCGCCCTCCCCATAACCACGAAAAACCCTAATTATAACACTCTATCCGAATGCATGGCGGAAACCTCATCCTGGATGGAAACCAACTTCCTCAGCATCAATCTCAAAAAAACTGAGGCAATGTTTGTATCAAGAGCACCTATGGCTGAAGATACCTACCCAACAACTATCTCCATCAATAATACAATGATACCTGTTAAAACAGAGGTAAAATACCTAGGCGTTATAATCGATCACACACTCACCATGCTACAACACATAAAGCAGACGGTAAAAACTATATTCTACAAACTTAAAACTATTCAACACTTAAGGCTCCTTCTTGACACGCAAGACTTTAGATCAGTCGTAAGTGCACTCATAACCCCTCACTTTGACTATTGTAATAGTCTCCTAACCGGCCTCCCACAAAAGAATATCTACCTATTACAAAGAGCACAAAACATTTGTGCAAAAGTAATCACTAAAGCCCACCTAGCAGACCATATAACCCCTATACTGCTAGAACTACACTGGCTCCCCATAAATAACCGAATCAAATACAAAATACTACTAACAACCTTCAAACTACTAAACGATATTGCCCCCTCCCATCTATCCACACTCCTCCACGCCCCAAATGATTCAAGAGCCCGCAGACTAAATGCAACCCTCTCACTAGAGCTGCCAAAAACATTCACGAAGACTAAAAAATCCACCAGTGCCAGAGCCTTCACATTCACCACTCCCACACTCTGGAATGACCTCCCAATAGACATCCGAATCATAAAGGACCTCTCCCAATTCAGGAAAGAACTCAAGACATACCTATTCTCTGAGCATTTCGGAATCCCCTACCCTCCAAGTCCAGCCACACAGCGTCCACAGACACACAAACAAAAAAACCTGCAGACACACAATTAACACACACAACCCCTTCTTCAAACAGCCCCCAAAGACACCCCAAACAACCCACGAAAAAATGGAAATAAATTCCATCACACACACACTCACACACACACACCCACACACACATACACACACACTCACACACACACACTTGAATAGTGAATTTTATCCACCATAAATCATGTATCCTAACCTTTTGTAAATCATGTATCCTAACCTTTTTGTAAATAACAACTATAAATAGCAATGTCAGCTCGCTGACATTCCCCTGTAAATCCAGTAGTATACAAAAGCATACACCCTGTAAATAGTTTTAACAACTTACTGTTCTGTTTTATGTAAAAAGTTATATGTAAAAAGTTAAAAAGTTCTTGTTCTATGTAATGTTATACGAATGTATACAATTGTTCCATGTAAACCGCCCCTGATCTCTGGAAGGGGCGGTATAGAAGAAATAGATAAATAAATAAATAAATAAATATTGCCAAGATAGCAACAAAGGGGGAAGCGATCATATTGGGTGACTTTAATCTACCTGATGTGAATTGGATTACTCCTTCTGCACATCTGGAAAGAAGCAAAAAAATTGTGGATGCTCTACCAGATGCATTACTTAGACAAATGGTGATGGAACCAACCAGGGAAAGCTCAACGCTGGATGTAGTGCTCACCAACGGTGATAGCGTGTCTAATGTCTGCGTGAGTGCCCCTGTGAGCAACAGCGACCATCACACAGTGTGGTTTGAGATAAAAGCCATGGTACAGGCCAATCATAGAAAGCTCAAAGTCCTAAACTTCAAAAACACTGACTTCAATAAAATGGCTGAGTACTTAAAGGAGGAGATGACGAGGTGGAAAGAGATAAGGGAAGTGGAATTGCAATGGGCTAAACTAAAGGCGGCAATAAAAGGGGCAACAGATAAATATGTAAGAAAAGTAAGTAAAAACAAGAGGAGAAGGAAACCTATTTGGTTTTCCAAAGAGGTAGCTGCTCTAAGGCAAAAAACACAGCTTTCGCAAAATTCAAAAGCTTGCAAACAGAAGAACACAGAATTGAATACAGGATCAAGCTCATAGAGTCTAAAAGAGAAATAAGGATAGCAAAATCAAAGGCAGAGGAAAAGATGGCTAAAGATGTTAAGGGTGGCGACAAAACTTTCTTCAAGTATATTCAGGAAAGGAAGAAGATCAGAGTTGGAATTGCAGGACTCAGAAGTGCTGGGAAAGGACTCGTGGAAAGTGACACTGAAAAAGCGAAATTGCTAAACAAATACTTCTGCTCTGTTTTAACTAAAGAAGATCCTGTAGATGGACCAGCTGTGACTCCCAAATATAAAAATGGGAATGAAGTAGATACGACACCATTCACAGAAGATGAGGTGTTAGAACAACTTGCTAAACTGAAAGTGGACAAAGCCATGGGACCGGATGGGATACATCCCAGGATATTGACAGAACTCAGAGGTTCTTGCAGGACCATTAAAGGATGTCTTCAACAGATCCTTGGAAACAGGAGAGGTTCCTCAGGACTGCAGAATGGCTGATGTTGTACCTCTACACAAAAGTGGTGACAGGGAAGAAGTGTCAAACTACAGGCCCGTGAGCCTTACCTCGGTGGTGGGAAAAGTAATGGAGGCGCTCCTGAAAGTGTGAACAGTAAACTTCCTCAAAACCAACAGGTTGCAAGATCCGAGGCAACATGGTTTTACCGAAGGACGATCTTGCCAAACAAATCTGATTGAGTTCTTTGACTGGGTGACCAAGGAACTAGATCAGGGGCATGCAATGGATGTCATCTACCTGGATTTCAGCAAAGCCTTTGATACTGTTCCTCATAGGAGGCTTGTCAATAAACTCAGTAGCTTGGGGATGGGTCCCAAAATGGTAAACTGGATTAGAAATTGGTTGACTGACAGACAACAGAAGGTGATGGCACATGGAGCTCACTCAGATGAGAGGAAGGTGATTAGTGGGGTGCCCCAGGTTTCGGTCCTGGACCTGGCACTGTTCAATATATTTGTGAGTGATATTGCTGAAGGACTGAATGGAAAGATCTGTCTTTTTGCAGATGATACAAAAATTTGCAACAGAGTGGACTCCCCCGAGGGAGTGGTTAACATGAGGAAAGATTTACAAAAGCTGGAAGACTGGTTTAATGCTTGGCAACTACGTTTTAATGTGAAAAAGTGCAGTGTCATGCACTTGGGTAGCAGAAATCCAAGGGAAATGTACACGATAGGGGGTGAGAGGTTGGTATGCACGGTTCAGGAGAAAGACCTTGGTGTGATTATCTCTGATGATCTCAAGGTGGCAAAACAGTGCAACAAGGCAGTGGCAAAAGCCAGGAGGATGTTGGGTTGCATACAAAGAGGGATTACCAGCAGAAAGGAAGAGGTACTTATGCCACTGTACAAGTCACTGGTGAGGCCTCACTTGGAATACTGTGTTCAGTTTTGGAGACAATATCTTGCAAAAGATGTAAAAAGATTGAAAACGGTTCAGAGAAAGGCGACCAAAATCATTTGGATCCTGCGTCAGAAGCCTTATGAGAAGAGACTTGAAGACCTAAATATGTACACTTTGGAGGAGAGGAGGGACAGGGGAGATATGATTAGACCTTTAAATACTTAAAGAGAAATAATGAACAAACAACCCTCTTCAAAAGACGGGGAAGCTGTAAAACTAGAGGGCATAACATGAAGCTGCAAGGTAGTAGAAAGGCAATGTCAGGAAATATTTCTTCACTGAAAGGGTGGTGGATGCTTGGAATGCCCTCCCGATGGAAGTGGTGGGGGCAAACACGGTGACAGAATTCAAAACGGCATGGGACAAACACAGTGGATCCCTTTACAGCAACAGGATAAAAACAAAATAAACGGTACCATCTAACTTCTGAACCATCTAATGTCTCAACAAATAGGGGTGTCCTACATGGAGTGGTGGGTTCACCCCTAAACAAAGACATGGGGAGGGATGGCCTGCACAGAGCGACAGGTGCACCTACTCTTGCCATCTTGCTTGGCAGACTAGATGGACCATGCTGGTCTTTATCTGCCGTCACTTACTATGTTACTATATATTTTGGCTTCCAGAAGAGTTTCTACCAGAAAGCAATATGCTTTCAAATGGTGGAGATTTGTCATCTGGTATGAGGGTCAGGCCTTAGATACTTTCTTCTGTTCCACACAAAAAGTGCTTGACTGTCTTCTATATCTCTCACAGTTTGGTCTAAAGATCAGGGGCCTGATATTCAAAGGCATTTACATGGTTTACAGACTGTGATAGGTAACGAAAGTCAGGCACAGGAAATCCTGGCCTAACTTTCACTGCAGAAGCTAACTGAGCAGTGACTGAATATTGCTGCTGCCCAGTTAGCTTTGCGGCAATCCAAATAACCCAGATATTCAGAGCTGGAGCCTTGATATGGCCCGGCATTGACTATATCTGGGCTTTAAGTTCAGCGGTGGAGGTGAGCTGCTTTAGCAGCGCTAGTTGCTGGCTCAGAATATCAGGTTCCAACTCTGTAAAAATCCACCTTAGTGCAACTAGAGCTTACCATCATTATGTAGAGCAGCGGTTCTCAACCTGTGGGTCGCGACCCCCAAGGGGGTCGCCTCAGGATTTAGCGGGGGTCGCCTCATCTCCGCGAAGTTAATAAAAAAAATTTAAAACGCGCCCAAGTTGCTGCCGCTGCTGAGTCTGCTTCTCGGCAGCGGCAAACTCACCCCCTTCCTTCTGATGCAACCGCGGCTCCCTGCCTCTTAGGGAACCGTGGTTGTGCCTGTAAAATCGTTGCGGAGCCTCCCTGTCTCTCGACGGGCTCCGTGCAGCATTGTCCCACCTCCAAAGGGAGCTCCAGGGAGCCGCGGCTGCATTAGAAGGGAGGCAGACATGGGGAGAGGTGATGAGGGGGCAGGGAACCTGCAACATGGCTGACATCCACAGGGGGGAGGGGGGCTGACATGGAGGGAGGAGGGGCTGACATGGACGGAGGGGGGCTGACATGGAGGGAGAGAGCTGATATGGATGGATGGAGGGAGGGGGTTGACATGGACAGAGGGAGGGAGGGAGGGAGGGGGCTGATATGGAGGGAGGGAGGCTGACATGGAGGGAGGGGGCTGATATGGATGGATGGATGGGAGGGAGGGGGCTGACATGGAGGGATGGATGGAGGGAGTGGGGCTGACATGGATGGAGGGAAGAAGGGATGGGGGCTGACATGGAGGGAGGGGGCTGATATGTTTGGATGGAGGGAGGGGCTAACATGGAGGGAGGGATGGAGGGGGCTGTCATGGATGGAGGGGGAGGGGGCGGATATGGATGGAGGGAGGGGGGCTGGCATGGACAAAGGGGAGAGACAAGGGGGCATACTGGACAGACGGGTTAAATGCTGGACAGAGGCGAGAGACAGTGCGGGTTAGCATTATAATGGGCTGATGGGGGAGCTAGCACTGGTAATGGGCAGATTGGGGGGGGCTAGGACTGGTAATGGGTTGATTAGGGAAGGCTAGGACTGGGAATGGACTGATAAAGGGGGAGTTGGGACTGGTAATGGGCTGATAGGGCGGTAGGACTGGTAATGGGCTGATTAGGAGAGCCTAGCACTGGTAATGGGGTTGAGGGGGGCGGTACTAGCACTGGAAATGAGCTGATTAGGGGAGTCTAGGACTGGTAATGGGCTGAAGGGGTGGGGTAGGACTGTTAATAGACTGATGGAAGGCTAGCATTGGAAATGAACTGATTGGGGGGGTCTATGACTGGAAATGAGCTGATTAGTGGAGGCTAGGACTGGTAATGAGCTGATGGGGGGTAGGACTGGTATTGGGCTGATTAGGGGAGGCTAGCACTGGTAATGGGGTTGAGGGGGGATTAGCACTAGAAGTGAGCTGATTGGGGGGCTTTGACTGGGAATGGGCTGATTGTGTGGAGGGGAGGATAAAGCTGCTGGCCCTGGAAGAAAACTGGGGGCTAAGGCTACAAATGGGCTGATACGAAGGGATGGGAGAATGGAACTGGAAGGGAGTGGATCTGAGAGGGGCTGCCGTGGTATTTGTACTAGAAGGGACTGGTCAGTGGGGAAGGAGGGGGACTGGAAGGGAATGGACACCAGTGGCAGTCATGGGAATGCAAGTTGACATTGGAAGGTACTGGGAGTGAGGACTGGAAAGGGGCTGATACTGGGGAGGGGTTACTGGGACTGGAAATAGGCTGATCGAATGACGTGAAGAAAACGAAAGAAGAGATAAGAAATGGCAGATGGACCATAGACCACAGAAAGAGAGCTAAGAGAAGACAGGAAAGCAGAAGCCTCAGATCGGGACCAGCATGATCAGAGAATAAATTGGTCAGACAACAAAGGTAGAAAAAATAATTGTATTTCATATTAGTGATTTGACTACAAAATCATCATAATTTTGAAATCAAATATTGTTACTTGTTATTGTGATTAATTATTGTGGTTTAAATAAGTACATTTTATAAATAAAAACATATTGCAAAGGCCTATAATATATTAATAATTCAACAAATGATTACAGCGACAACGGTAAAGGAAGAGAGACACATTTTATTTTATCATTGGGGTCACCACAAGTTGACCAATGGTAAAAGGGGTCACGGTACAAAAAAGGTTGAGAACCACTGATGTAGAGGGTAAACCCATCTCTTTACAGCCTTATCTGCTTTATGAGTGGTTTGCTTCTATTGAAGCCTCCCTGTAAATCATCTGTGGCGTCATGGGACCTCAACGTGGTTTTGACTCAGCTGTGGACTGAAGTTTCTATTCTGGAAGGTATTGTTTTTGGTGGCAGTTACCTCAACACGCATAGTTAGCGAGCTGAAGAATCTAGTAGTGGATCCACTCTATACTAAGATTTTCCACAATAGGAGGATGTTTATTTATTTATTAAAAAGGTTTTATGGTCCACACTATGATGTTGTTGTTGTTGTTAAGTGCCAACGAGTGACACCCATAATTGCTGTTATTGTATCGATCCATCTCATTGCTGGCCTTCCTCTCTTGTGTTGACCTTCTACCTTGCCAAGCTTGATGTCTTTCTTAATGATCTTTGTCTTTGCATGATGTGTCCAAAGTATGAAAGTCAAAGTCTTGTCATCTGAGCTTCTAAGGAATGCTTAGGTTTGATCTCTTCTAGTACTGACTGGTTTGTTCTCCTCTAGTACTGACTGTTTTGTTCTTTGGGCAGTCCATGGTATACACAGTATTCGTTGCCAGCACCATAATTCAAAGGCATTGATTTTCTTCCCGTCTATCATTTTCACTGTCCAACTTTCGCATCCATATGAAGTTATTGAAAATACCATAGCTTGAACAAGTCAAATCTTTGTATGGAGGGAGACATCTTTGCTCTTGAGAATCTTGTCCATTCTGTTAAGAGCAATGCATCGTCAGATTTCTTGACTTCTTGTCATTTTGCAGTGGTTTCGCTCCTTTCTTTCCTCCCGTACTTTCTCAGTTCACTCCGGCCCGTCCACATCCCCCCCGTCTCCCGTGATCTGTAGTGTTCCCCAGGGCTCTATTCTCGCCCCCCTACTTTTCAACGTCTTCCTTGCTCCTTTAGCTTTGCTCATTCAACAGTCCGGCATTTCCATTTACATCTTCGCTGACGACATTCTTCTGGTCCATCACTCCTCCTCCTCTTCCCCTGATCATCTCCCCATCAATCGCTGTCTCTCCTCCGTTGCATCCTGGTTTGAGTCAAACTTTCTACATGCTAATCCCGCCAAATCCTCTGCAATCTGGTTTTCTTTTGGTCTCCCCCCTCCCAGTTTATCACCAGTTATGGCTTCTCACTCCATCCCCCTGGCACCGACCCTCCGTTATCTGGGCGTTACCTTAGACTCATCCCTCTCTTTTCGTGAACATATTTCCTCTTTTATACGTACTTCCTTCTTCCATCTGCGTCGTATCAGGGCCGTTCAGTCACTCCTTCCCCTGTCGTCTGTTGTCACTCTCGTCCTGTCTTTAGTGATTACCCGTTTAGACTACTGTAACGCTATCTATGCAGGCCTCTCCTCTTCCCAGCTCCACCGTCTTCAATTAGTTCAGAATGCTGCCGCACGTCTCATCACCTCTTCCCCTGCGCGTTCTCACGTGTCTCCCTGTCTTCTCACCCTACACTGGCTTCCGGTTAAGTTCAGGTTTGTCTTTAAGTTGCTCATCATCACACATAGGGCTCTCCACACTAACACTCCCCAGTACCTGGCCGACATCATCCATCTTCAGCCCTCCCCAAGTCTTCTTTGATCGGCCCACGGTAATCGTCTCTTTCTTCCTCCCCCTGCCCAGGCCCATTTGGAACTTACCCGCCACTCCGCCTTTTTCTTCCTAGGTCCCGCCTTGTGGAATTCACTCCCCCTATCTCTTCGTACTGAACTGTCTTATCCCCGTTTTAAGGCACTCATCAAAACCCATCTCTTTTGCCAGGCCTTCGAACTTCCTCCCCCTGTTGATGGTGCCTCGTCCCCCAGTCGCGCCCCCACCCTCCATGATACCCCCTAGGCGTCCTCCTTCACCTTCCTTTCCCCCTCCCCCCCCTTCCTCTCGTCCCTCTTTGGGCCTGTTCTGTCCTCCACCTGATTTGACTGTCTCTCTCTGTCCTATTATCAATTGGCGTTCTTTTCCGACTTTGTTTTCAGTAGCCTACCATTTTGTTTTGTACACCACCCTGACGCTTCGGCTTGGGCGGTTTATCAAGTGATGCGAATAAAGATAAAGATTTCTTTATTGATCATTGATCCAAGTAGGATAAAGTTCTCAACTATTTCATTTCTTCTCCATCAACGATGAACTTATTGATTTGCCCGTTGTCAGGATCTTTGTCTTCTTTATATTAAGATGCAGGCCCATTATAAGATTATGGGGACTGTTTACTAAAGCGCGTTAAGGTAGCAGGCATTATCGAGTATTAACAGAGCGATAAGGAGTTTTACTTGCAAAAAAAGGCTTTGGGTGGGTAGGAGGCGTTCCGACAGTAAAGGCACAATGGGCCATTTAACATGTGTTAACAGGATATTGGGCGTTAAGATGTCAAGTGTGCCCCTTAATGTCAGAAAATGGCTGTCACCCTAACGTTGAATAAGGGAGCACCAAGGAAAGTCAATGTAAAGTTGATGGATGGAAGGACAGCTGGGAGCTGATGGATCTGCCAGATCCATGGGCTCCCTACGTGCCAGCCAGTAATTTGGACGAGCAGGTGGGAGTCAGCTGTACCAATGCACTGGGGGTGCCAGTATAAAATGGCACAATGTCAGTGTGTGGTATAGGGATGAGGAAGACGTGTCCCCCAGCAAAATCAGAAGTGGCAGGATGTGTGCAGCGAAAGGAGGACGGAGCAGGAGTGGCGATGTGTAGGATAGGCACTGGAGAGACGTGAGTGAAGCATCCAAAGGCAGAAAAGAGTACCTGTGTAGGCCATGGTGTAGCAGCTTATATGAGAAGGCATGACTGCACTTAGCCAGCAGAGGCTGATGGATGGGCTGAAGGAAGGATGGCAGCAGAGGAGAGTGTGGCATGGGCTGGCAGCACTGATGTACCAGAGGTGTCATCCCCAATGCATTTGTACTGTGTGGGAAAAATATGTGTCAGTGCCACGTGTGAGGCCTGATACCAGACATATAGGTCTCACACCTGTCCCCGCCACCCAACCACCATACAACATCCAAGACAAAAGTGCATACAGCTGGACAGGAGTCTCTCAATCTGGGCAAAAGGGGCACGTATGGACATGATTTTTTACCTGCAGGTGGCTATCCGAGGGATAGGATGTGTCTGCATGTAATGCACAGATGTGATAGAGGGAAAGCTATACAGTCACAATCATGATGTCTTACCTAACTGATGTTGCACAAGTAGTTACAGCTGTATGCTTGTAACTGCCTGTTAGTATACTGCTGCATCAATGCAGTCACGTTGGATTATGTTATACTGAAAAAGTGGTAAAGTTTGATGAAAAACTGGGACTGTAATAACCTGCAGTCAGCTGAGGAACTGGAGGGTTAGGTGACCTGCCCAAGGTCACAAGGAGTTGTGGGCAATCCATGAAGTTTGTGGCATATATAACACACCACAGTACAACATTCCAAATTTTCACAAAAGGAGTGCTAGTGGGCCTCAAACCCTGGTATTCTTGGTTTCAAGCCAGTGCCCATGACCATTATGCCACACCTCAGGCAGTTGCCAGACATCTTAAGGGTGAACATGTTTGACCCCCGGCAATGGGCTGTAGCAGAGCCAATAAAGCCATGCAGGGCCATACCGAGTCATAATTGCAACTTAAGAACATAAGACATGCCATACTGGGTCAGACCGAGGTCCATCAAGCCCAGTATCCTGTTTCCAACAGTGGCCAATCTAGGTCATACGTACCTAGCAATATCCCCAAAAGACACAGGTTCCACAATGCTTGTACTGGGTCAAGCATTGATATCCTGGGTCCCTTTTTAATAGTGGTTTATGGACCTTTCCTCCAGGAACTTGTCCAAACCTTTTTTAAACCCAGCTATACTAACAGCCCTTACTACATCCTCCGGTAACAGATTCCAGAGTTTGATTACACGTTGAGTGAAAAAATATTTTCTCTTTTTTGTCTTAAATAGTTTACCCTGTAGCTTCATTACATGTCCCCTAGTCTTTCTATACTCTGATAGCGTAAACAATTGATCCATGTTTATCCGTTCCACTCCATTCATTAATTTATAGACCTCTATCATATCTCCCCTCAGCCGTCTCTTCTCCAGGCTAAAGAGCCCTAACCTTCTTAGCCTCTCTTCATAGGAGTAGCCTTCCATCCCCTTCACCAATTTGGTGGCTCTTCTCTGTACTTTTTCTAATAACGCTATGTCCTTTTTAAGATACGGTGACCAGAATTGCACACAATATTCGAGGTGCGGTTGTACCATGGAGCGATACAGAGGCATTATAACATCCTTTGTTTTATTCTCCATCCCTTTCCTTATGATACCTAGCATTCTATTTGCTTTCTTGGCCGCCGCTGCACACTGGGCGGAGGGTTTTAACATGTTATCCACGATGACTCCTAAATCTTTTTCCTGGGTGGTGGTCTCTAATGTGGAGCCTTGCATCGTGTAACTATAGTGTGGGTTGTTCTTTCCTAGGTGCATAACTTTGCACTTGTCCACATTAAATTTCATCTGCCATTTGGATGCCCAGTCTTCCAATTTATCCAGATCCTCCTTCAGTTTTCCACAATCCTCTTGGGTTTTAACAACTTTAAACAGTTTTGTGTCATCTGCAAATTTGATAACCTCACTAGTTATTCCCTTTTCCAGGTCATTTATGAATATGTCAAAAAGCAGCGGACCCAGTACAGATCCCTGGGGTACTCCACTATTCACCTTTTTCCATTGGGAATATTGGCCATTTAGCCTTACCCTCTGCTTTCTATCTTTTAACCAGTTCCCGATCCACAATAGTACACTGCCTCCTATCCCATGACTTTTTAGCTTCACCAAAAGTCTCTGATGGGGGACTTTGTCAAAAGCTTTCTGAAAGTCCAGATACACTATATCAACCGACTCACCTTTGTCTACCTGTTTATGCACACCTTCAAAAAAACATATCAGATTAGTAAGACAAGATCTTCCTTGTCTAAAGCCATGTTGGCTGTCTCCCATTAGGCCATGACTATCTACATGCTGTGTAATTTTGTTCTTTATGATGGTTTCTACCATTTTCCCTGGTACTGACGTCAGGCTCACCGGTCTGTAATTTCCTGGGTCACCCCTGGAACCCTTTTTAAAAATTGGTGTTACGTTGGCGACCCTCCAATCTTCAGGTATTACAGATGATTTTAATGAAAGTTCACAGATTACCAATAGCAGGTCTGCAATCTCATATTTCAGTTCTTTCAACACTCTGGGATGTATACCATCCGGTCCAGGTGATTTGCTACTATTCAGTTTATCAAATAGTTGTAATATATCTTCCCGGTGTAGTGATATTTCTCTCAATTCCTCTGCAGTATCACCTTTAAATACTACTTCAGTCTTGGGTAACATCCCTACATCTTCCTCAGTAAAGACCGAAGCAAAGAATTCATTCAGTCTCTCTGCTATAGCCTTGTTTCCTCTTACTGCCCCTTTTACCCCTCTATCATATAATGGTCCAATTGACTCTCTCACAGGCCTTTTGCTACAAATGTACTTGAAAAAGTCTTTATTTCGTGTTTCTGCTTCCGTAGCAAGTTTCTTCTCAAATTCCCGCTTTGCTTGCCTTATCAATGCTTTGCATTTAGCTTGCCAGTGCTTGTGCTGTTTCCAGTTTTCATCATTTGGCTCTTTTTTCCATTTCCTGAAGGTTGCTTTTTTGGCAGCAACAGCCTCTCTGACCTCACCTTTAAACCATGCTGGCAGTTTTTTGGACTTTCTTCCACTTTTCCTAATGCGTGGAATACAGCTGGTCTGGGCTTCGAGGATAGTATTTTAAAATAACACCCAAGCTTGCTGTAAGTCTTTAACCTTTGGAACCGCTCCTTTTAGTTTTTTCCTAACTATATTCCTCATTCTATCATAGTCTCCCTTTTGAAAGTTAAAAGGTAGTACTGTGGATGCCTTTACTATCTGTCCTCCACTAATTAAATCAAACATGATCATACTATGATCACTATTGCCAAGTGGTCCCAGCACCCTTATTTCTTGCACCAGATCTGGTGTTCCACTAAGGACTAGGTCCAGTATGGCTTCCCCTCTGGTCGGTTCATGAACCAGCTGCTCCAAGAAGCAGTCATTTATTCCATCTAGAAACTTTATCTCTTTAGCTTGTCCTGCTGTGACACTGACCCAGTCGATATCGGGGTAATTGAAATCACCCATTATTACTACTCTGTTGTGACTTTTGTTAGCTTCCTTGATTTCTTTGAGCATTTCATCATCCATTTGTTCATTCTGGCCAGGCGGTCGATAGTATACTCCAACTGCCATCACCTTCCCCTTCATAAATGGAATTTCAATCCATAGAGATTCTACAGCAAATTTTGTTCCCTGCAAAACTTTAATCCTTTGACTCAATGCCCTCTCTAACATAGAGCGCAACCCGTCCACCAATTTGATCAGCTCTATCATTACGATATAGTGTGTATCCAGGTATCACAGTGTCCCACTGGTTATCCTCCTTCCACCATGTCTCTGAGAGTGCAATCATATCTAACCTCTTATTTAGTGCTATATATTCTAACTCTCCCATCTTATTGTTTAGACTTCTAGCATTGGCATACAAGCATTTTAGAGACTGTATTTTATTCATATTAATCTGGCTATTGGTAGGCAGGGGTAATTTGGAATGTTTATGCTCTGTCTGCTCCTTACTCAAGGGCATTTGGGCTACTATACTCCCTTTTGGAACCTCACTGCTTTTGGTAGTATCCTTCAAGGATACCTTTGTCCGAACCATGCACTCCTGGGTGACTGTCGGCTTTCCCCTAATTTCTAGTTTAAAAGCTTCTCTATCTCTTTTTTAAAGGTTAATGCCAGCAGTCTGGTCCCATCCTGATTAAGGTGAAGCCCATCCCTTCGGAAGAGCCCCCCCTTTCCCCAGAATGTTCCCCAGTTCCTAACAAATCCAAAACCCTCATCCTTGCACCATTGTCTCATCCACGCATTGAGACTCCGGAGCTCTGCCTGTCTTTTGTGTCCTGCACGTGGAACAGGAAGCATTTCGGAGAACGCTATCCTGGAAGTTCTGGATTTCAACTTCCTACCTAAAAGCTTAAATTTAGCCTCCAGAACTTCCCTACCACATTTTCCTATGTCATTGGTACCAACATGTACCAAGACAGCAGACTCCTCCCCAGCACTATCTATGATCCTACCTTGTGCAACTTGCACATCTGGTACACGCCACTCCATCCACATCATCTTACCGCCTTCATATTCAGCTGGCTGCTCATCCTTGCCCTGCTGCTGCCACCACTTTGTCTTCTCTGAGCGGCAGCAGTGAAACAGACCTGACTTACAGTAAAAAATCAAAACAAAAAACAACGCTGCACTCTGTTTCACTACTGCCAGCAGCTCGCAATGTGCCCCTAAGCCTTTGCGCCCTGTGCGGCTGCACCGCTCACACAGGGCTAGATATGGTGCTGAAGCCATGCTCTTAGAAGGATATGATGGTGAATAGTCTTTTGGCTGACCCAAATTGGGGCCAGAGCGCATAACAAATTATAAGGATGTGTGTCTGCCAGTCACAGCAGAGCCCGACTGTTACAGGTATGAAAATGAACTGAATAGTACACAGTCACAAAAAGAACAAGTGGAAATCAAACTCCTGTTCCCTGCTTATGGAAACATTGCACTAACCAGTAGGTTACATACCTCTCTGTATAGCACTGGATGGATTCAAAGAGACCTGCAGGTCACCGCCTAAAATGTCTGCTATGTGTACGGGTATAGGTTAGCTCCTCCAGTACCCATGATGCACTGCACATGCAGAACATCAGCCTGCCGCTGATCACCAAATAGAGAATGCACTGATCCATTACATCAGCTCAGTAAGACGGAATAACAGTGTGTGTTACAAGCACATAACAGCTACAAACTGTGCCACTGAGCAGTTTCAGCGTTCACCCTGAGGGTGAGGATGGGTCCCCAGAGCTTGCACTGCTAGAGATGGTCTCTGCCAAACATGGTGTGCACCCATATCAATACCAGTGAGTGGTCTTGTTTCCTGCACAATTGCAGCATCCTGTAGATGCCTGTCACATCTTGGACCTGTGTCCTGCCCCTGTTGGACAGGGACCTCTCCTAGAGCAGTACTTCTCAGTGCCCAGTATTGCAGCAACTGATGCCATGGACACCAAATGTAGTGGGGGCTTCTAGGCTTACATGGGACTGATGCTACTATCCTGCCATGACCATACTGAGCAGGCCAGGAGCAACTGAGGTCCCAACCATCTGGGACCACCAAGTCACCCCAGCAAGCACAGTCAGACTGCACCTGCTGCCCACCACTGGGCTGTTTCAGCCATACACATACTAGCTGTGGTCAGTCAGTATACAATGCATGTGCATAGAGCAACCGTGTACACCCTGGCTTGGGACAAACAGCATGGTTACCCAGCATTTAGCACAGTGATAGGGCTCCTAGAACAGAAAAAACACATCCCTGGAGCTAGACACTGTATAGCACTATGTGGATACATAGCTGTGCCCTGGTCACAGCTTGGTCAGAGCGAGAGTGCCCTCACAGTGTGAACTGCTGTGGCCACACAGGCTATGCATGTGGCAGACGGGCATTACAAGGTCTCAGCCGTTGACCCTACCTCCGATTCAGACAAATCCTTGGCAAACCGCTCTGTTTCAGGCCATACCCACAATCCTTTGCTCCTCATCATGCACATTTGCAGACTAATGCTGGGAACACAATGCAAGGCATAGTGCAGTGCTGAAAGCCACATAACTCTGGACAGACATAGACACACACACTGCTGCGCTGTGCAAAAGTGGCTGCCACTTTGGTCTCCATATCAGCTCAAGCATTGTTAACGTCTGCTCATTGTGCAGGTGCTAGTAGCACCCTCTGACATTCATGCCGGTTGTTAAAGCCCACTCAGTACGCCAGTGCTATCAGTCTGCCTTTCCATCCAGCTGTGGATAGTGGCACTATCTGTGTGGCTGATGAGTATTTGTACCCTTGCTGGCCAGTTCATTGGGGGTTGCACATGCTTGTGCTGTACCTGCATTGTAAGCTAAAGGTTATCCACAGGAATAAGCAAGATATGATCTGTAGCCAGGTCTTGAACCTGTGTCCCTTTGCTCATATACACACAGGCTTTGTGTGTTGAGCCACAGACCTGACATGTGAGTACAACATTCCCTGGGGCTGACATTTTTCCCATTAGACAGACCTTGACACATGTTTTGACACATAATACGATGGCACACAGGACCAGGATATGGGTTTTGTCTGCTGCAGGCGGGTGCACCCACCACCAACATCCGTATACCATGCTGACATGCCAGCATGCTGTCTGTGGGGATGGTGTGCAGTTCCGACTCGTCCACCATGCGGTTTGGCGGACACCTAGGGCAGCAGGTCCGGATGGGGGGGCAAAGGTACACATTGATAGCCAACCCGCTCCCTCAACTAACTGCTGATGCTGGGACACCATCCACGCCTGCAGCTGATACGTCTCAGGGGGAAGCGGACAGCCACAGCTGTGGTATTTCCCCATGCACCTGCGTTTTGCAGCTCCCTATAGCACTACAGCTGCTGGCACTATCAGCCTTTTCCTCTGGCTTCAGTGGCAGTGGGGGGCGCCGGGGTGCCAGGAACCCTTGGACCGCCCCATGTGGCGCCTCACCTTTCCACAGCAGCAGCATGTCTGTGTGCTGCCTCTTTGATGTGGGATCATGAAGGACATCACAGATGGGCAGCTTCATGGTTGGCCTTGCACACCAGCAGCCCCCACTGCATGACCAAAGTCCCATGTCCTTTGCTCCATTTACATCATCAACATGGTGCCCGTTATACTTGGGCACTATGCTGTTGCTGCTAATGGAGCACTACTATCGCAATCTTGGGCTTCCCTGTCTGTGTATCACATTGTACACATTTAAATAGGTTCTCTCCCCTCAAAATACACCCTTTCCGTGAGGCTTTACTTTATTTATTTATTTATTTATTTATTTATTTACATTCTCTTATATACCGCGCTTTTCTGCATCAGTGTGGTTTACATTGAACAGGGCATTATAACTTGGAGATAACTATTTTACAGGGAACATGGGCTATGGAGGGTTAAGTGGCTTGCCCAAGACCACAAGGAGCACCTGTGGGACTAGAAACCCCAGTCCTTCCGGCCCAAGGTTGCTGTCCTCTAGTGGGATTTGAACCCCTGACCTTCCGGCCTGAAGTACCTTGCCCCAACCACTAGGCCACTCCTCCACTCCGTGCTGTTAGAGGCCTTTAATGCTGGGAACCTTAACTCATACTTATGCTACAGGCGTTAAGGCAACATCTGCTGTCAATGCCCACTTTCTACCTACTGTTCCCTTAACGCTGCAGGAACCTTTAATGCTCATTAATGCAGTTTTTTCACAGAATTAAGGGGGCAAGGGTGTTGATAACAGGCGTTAACAGCACACGTGCTTCCTTAATACCCTTTAGTAAACATACCCCGATGTTCCTTGATCTGCAGAACCAAATATTTCCGATTGTCTTCACTTCCCCTCCTACTTTCCAGGGGAGCCTCCAAGACTCCCTCTGCACAGGAACCTCCTCCTTCAGGAGTTGGCAAGTCTTCTACAGGAGCAGGCAGTGGAACCGGTGCCCCACCACCTGAGAGGGCAAGGCTTCTATTCCAGGTACTTTCTGGTACCAAAAAGGACAGGAGGCCTCAGGCCCATCCTCGACTTGCGAAATCTCAACAAGTTCCTGGTGAAGGAAAAGTTCAAGATGCTTACCCTTGGAATATTGCTGCCCTACCTTCAGCAGGGAGATTGGCTATGCTCCTTAGACCTAAAGGATGCTTATACTCACATCCTCATTCATCCAGACCACAGACAGTATTTCAGATTTGTAGTGAGAGGAAATCATTTTCAGTACAGAGTACTTCCATTTGGCCTAACCTCCGCACCCAGGGTTTTCACCAAATGCCTGGCGGTGGTAGCGGCCTATCTCAGAGTCCAGGGCATATTTGTCTTTCCATACCTGGACGACTGGCTCATCAGGGGTCAGTCTCCACAGGAAACCAGACAGGCCACCCTCCGCACTGTCTCCCTTCTACAACATCTGGGGTTTGTCATAAACTTTGCAAAGTCCACTTTGCACCCCTCACAGAACACATAGTTCATCGGAGCAAGGTTGGATACCCTTCAGGCAAAGGCTTATCTGCCTGTAGAAAGGGCCCACAGATTGATGGACTTGGCCAGACAGTTCCACAGCAATTCTCTGGTTTCCGCCAGGCAATTCCTGAGACTATTAGGCCACATGGCATCCACGGTCCATGTTACTCCAAATGCCCATCTGCACATGAGGCCTGATCAGTGGGGCCTCAGAACTCAGTGGCTGCAAGCCACAGGACACTTGGGAGACAAAGTAAGGGTGTCCAAACTACTGGTGGTCTCCCTGCAATGGTGGCTGCATCTCCCCAATCTAGTGCGAGGAGTGCCTTTTCAGCCACCGCCACAAACACAAGTGCTGACAACAGATGCTTCTCTTCAGGGTTTGGGTGCACATTGCCAGGGGGCATGCACCCAAGGCCTCTGGTCCCCTTGGGAGGCCGCACAGCAGATCAACCTCTTGGAGCTGAGAGCTATCTGTTTGGCTCTTCAAACTTTCTCTCATGCCCTCTCTCACCAGTCTGTTCTGGTTCAGTCAGACAATCAAGTCGCAATGTTCTATGTGAACAAACAAGGAGGCACAGGGTCCCAACTTCTGTGTCAGGAGGCTCAAGCCCTGTGCTTATGGGTAGTCAAACAGGGCATGCTTCTCAAGGCAGCTTATCTGCCCGGCCAAGAGAATTACCTGGCAGACAGGTTGAGCAGGATTCTGCAGCCACACGAATGGCAGTTGAATCCTCTGGTGGTTCAGCAGATCTTCCTGAAGTGGGGTCTTCCAACCATCGATCTCTTTGCCAGTCCACTCAACCGTCAGCTACCCAGGTTTTGCTCCAGACAACCACACCTTCTGAGAATAGCAGCAGATGCGTTTCTAATCTCTTGGTCTACGAGCCTACTGTATGCATTTCCTCCCACGCCTCTAGTGGCCTGGACCCTCTTCAAGGTGCTTCGGGACAAGGCCTCGATGATCCTGGTAGCCCCCAGATGGCCGAGGCAACCGTGGTTTTCACTCCTTCTGCAGTTGGCCGTGGATACTCCACTCCCTCTAGAGGTACAACCCGATCTCCTGTCTCAGGATCAGGGATCTCTCTTGCACCCCAACCTCCAGTCCCTCAATTTGATGGCCTGGATGCTGAAAGGGTAGTTCTAGCTCCCTTACTGCTACCTAGGGAAGTGGAGGAGGTGGTCTTGGCCTCTAGGAGGCAACTCCACTAGAAAATGTTATGCCCTCAAGTGGCGTAGGTTCTCCACCTGGTGTGCTCAGCACAAGGAGGATCCGTTTTCGTGCTTGGTGCCAGTGGTGCTGCAATATTTGCTTCACCTGTCCGACCTGGGCCTTAAATCCAACTCTGTTCGGGTCCACCTCAGTGCTCTGTCAGCGCACCACTCACCGGTGGAAGGTCAGTCTCTGTCAGGCCACCCTTTAGTGGCCCACTTCCTCAGAGGCCTCCTTTTGCTCAAGCCTCCGATTCGTCCACCAGCACCTGAGTGGGATTTGAATGTGGTCTTGTAACAACTTACTTGCCCACCATTTGAACCTATGGCTACTTGTCCTTTACGCTTTCTTTCCTGGAAGGCGTTGTTTTTGGTAGCTCTTACCTCAGCCAGGCGAGTCAGTGAGCTGCAAGCTCTGGTCTCAGAGCCACCAAACACAAGGTTCTATAGGAACAGGGTGGTCTTACTGACTCACCCAAAGTTCCTTCCTAAGGTTGTCTCCTCCTTCCATCTCAATCAGGAGGTGGTTCTTCCGACTTTCTTTCCCAGGCCGCATGCCAGCTGGGCTGAGATGGTCTTGCATACCCTGGACTGTAGGAGGGCATTGTCCTTCTACCTTGACCGTACGCAGGGACATCGAAGGGCTGTTCAGCTCTTCATATCTTTTGACCCTAATAAGCTGGGGTCACCTGTCTCCAAGCGTACCCTATCCATTTGGGTAGCAGACTGTATCGCCTGGGCGTACAGGGCAGCCGGCCTCTCCTTGCAGGGTCGAGTCACGGCCCACCGTGTCAGGGCGAAGGCTGCGTCAGTAGCTCATCTCCGCTCTGTTCTGTTGGCAGACATCTGCCGGGCCGCTACTTGGTCTTCAAGCCAGACCTTTGCGGCCCATTACTGCCTCGAGAGGGAGTCCTGCAGGGACAGTGCTTTTGGACAGGCAGTACTCTGTAATCTCTTTGAGGTATAGGCAACTCCTACCCTCCGGCCCTGGTGTTGGGCTACTGTACGGGGGCGTTTTCAGAGAAGATTCTATCACGCATGCTGGGGCTCTAGAGGGAGCTCATTGTTCAGCTTTGGGTCCCCGGTAGCCTGAAGATGGGGAGTCCCATATGTGAGAACTGACTTCCTGCTTGGTCCTGGAGAAAGAGTATAGTTACTCACCTGTAACAGGTGTTCTCCAGGAGCAGCAGGAATCAGTCCTCACAACCCTCCCTCCTCCCCTGGGAGTTGCAGTCATATCATTCATTTTTGGTTTTTGCTGTCTTTTAGCTATGTCATCAGACTGAGCAAGATGGCACCCTTGGGCGGGAAGGGGACCGCGCATGCGCGCTGCATTCCCAAAGGCTTTCTTTGAAAGCTGGGGAAATGCTCCACATGGGTGCTCCGTTGGCGCCGACGTCACCCATATGTGAGGACTGATTCCTGCTGCTCCTGGAGAACACCTGTTACAGGTGAGTAACTACTCTTTCTGGGCAATTTTCTGAGTTTCTTCGGTCATCCATTTTAGCCATTTTGCTTTTTCACCTTTTGTAGATACTTTTCACTGTCTTCCAACACAACCTTCTTGATGTCATCCCATAACTCTTCTGGAGCTCTGTCATTTGTATCTAAAGCAGTAAATCGATTTTGCAGGCAGTCTTTAAATTCTGGTGGTATATTCTCAAGATCATATTTTGCTACATTCATGAGTGGCTTGCTGTTTTTCAACTTTAGCTTGAGTTTGTATACTAGTAGTTGGTGATTATGTACCACAGTCAGCTCCAGGTTTTGTCTTTGTTGATGTTATAGAGCTTTTCCATCATTGACTTCCACAGATGGAGTCAATTTTATTTTTGTACAATCCATTGGGTGAAGCCCATGTGTACAGTCGTCACTTGTGTTGCTGGAAGGTGTTTGAAATGAATAGATCTTGCAGAATTCTATCAGTCTTTCTCCATTCTTCATTTCTGTTGCCAAGTCCATATTTTCCGACCACTTGCCTTCTTCATTGATTATCAGGATGTCTTGTTTGCATGTTCTGTCAGTTTCATCTTGTGTTTGTTCCTAGAACTCAACTTCATCCTTTTCTGCAGCTGTTATTGGGGCATATACCTGAATTATACTTGTGTTGATAGGCATACCTCGTAGACAAATAGAAATTAAGTGTTCACTGATTGCATTGTATTTCATTGATTATAAATGCAATACCATTTCTTCGTCTTTCATTTCCAGCATAGTATACCATGTGATCATCAGATGCAAAGTGCCCATTTCAGTTCGCTGATACCCAACGGATCGAGTAGTACACATTCTAGTTCATTCTTGACCACCTCCAGTTTCCTTTGATTCATGCTTCGCATGTTCCATGTCCAATATGTAAGACATTCATTTATTTACATTCTCTTATATACCGCGCTATTCTGCATCACAATGCCCACACTTTTTATGACTTCCACCCCGTGCGGCCGGTGTTAATGGGGCCAAAACCGCGGGACTCATTGATGATGTGTTTTTGCTGTGGAAGGGCACCAAGGAACAGCTGTTACAATTTATTCAGTGGATAAATCTTCGTGACGACAACATAAAATTCACTTACGTATATCATAGGAGGACTATAACCTATTTAGATGTGGAAATTACTCAGGGAGAACAAACATGGGTGACGTCTGTCTTCAAGAAGAAGACAGATAGAAATACTTTTTTACACTTTATGAGTAAGCACCCCCGACAGTTAAAAGAAAGCCTCCCCTTTTCACAGTTCCTGCGTTTCTGGAGAAATTGTTCTGAAGTACAGGACTTTAAAAGGTTGGCTAACGTTCTGGTTCAGGATTTTATTGAGAGGGGCTACCCCAAGAAAGTGGTAAAAAAGGCATATTACAGAGCTTTATATAATCATAGAAGTATATTATTGAGCCATCTAATTCCATCCGTTAAACCAAATTGGGATTTTAGTATGATTAATTTGGTTACCGGCTTTTCTCCACTGAGTAGTTCCATACAGCGAGTCCTACGAAAACATCGAAATGTTCTAAGGGCAGTTCCTGGGTTGGAAGATAAACAGATATGGTGTGTCTGGTAGAGAGGGCGTAACTTAAACGAGTGGCTGAGTCCCGCGGTTTTGGCCCCAGTAACACCGGCCGCACGGGGTGGAAGTCATAAAAAGTGTGGGCATTGTGATATTTGCGAGATTACATTAGAAATATCCACATTTACCTATCACAGTATTGATTATCCCCTCTGGTTCCACACCACTTGTGAATCTGAAGCAGTAGTCTATGGGATTCAATGCCCCTGCGGATTATTATATGTGGGGAAGACTGTACGCCCATTGAGGGTACGTATACGTAAACATCGGAGTAGGTTGAAGTGTCGCAAGTTAGAAGCACCGATAGTTTCACATTGTATTACAGAAGGCCACACTTTTAATCAGCTTCGTTGCTTTGTGGTTGATAAAGTGGAGAAAGCTAGCATGGGGAAAACGTTAGATAAAACTCTTCTAATAAGAGAGCAGAGATGTATTTATAGATTGGGAACTGTCATCCCTACAGGGCTGAATACTACCATAGACTGGGCAGTGTGTGTGTAAAGTCTATGAGTGGATTCAAGGGCATTAGTGGCGTAATCTGGTTTTTCGGCGAGAATATATTCTTTTATTTTTCTATTTTTTCCATTTCTAGCGTTTATGAGTTGGTAGTAAGGAAAGAGGTTCCTTTGGGAGGTGCACTGAAGCATGAATCATTGAATGCGGCGTTGATTGACGCACACGGGGGTTTTAAAGGTCAGGTACGAGCACTCCGCATGCGCGGCGTCTGAGAAGAATCAGAGAGGACTCTGTTCGAGACTGGAGTCGTGATTTTCAACTTTAAGGCAGGCGTGGGCAGCATCTATATAGTAAGTGAGGGGTGCTTTTTAATGTTTTGATTAGTGGAATTTTTAATTGCTTAGAGGTATTTGGAAGAGGGTTTAGTTATAAGTGATATTTGTGTTTTAATTTTAGAATACTGTGGACGGGATCTCCTGATGAAACTGTGGCTGTGAAACGCCTCAGTGGTGCCCAGGTAGAGCGTTGAGATCTACACAGAGATCTTTACAACTGGTGGAAGCTCCCCATAGCACGACAGCTAAGTAGCGCAGAATTTCCATTGTGTTTGAATATACTGTGATACAACGTTTTCACAGAGTAAGACAGAGTTGAATATATCTTGGAGTTCTGGTAATAGCTGCTTTTGAATCATCATTCATTTTTTGGAATAAGAGGTCAAGCCAGTTTTTGGTAATTTTTATTGGGAGTGCACCAAATAGATAACATAGCGGCGAAAGTTTGGAAATACAAAAGGTCCTTGATGTTCTGAGACACCATAAGAGAAGACGATAGTCTGAGTGGTGGCTAAAGTTCTGAGACCTGTTTTTCGCCAGCTGTGTGCTTGATCATTGGCACTTTTGTTCGAAACCCAATTTTTCCATATTTGGTTTGTGTTGGACGTATCATTTTATTTTGCATCAGTCCCCTAGTTTAGCCCGTTTTTTACACAGCATCTCACAATCTACTTGTGACTTAACTACTTAAAGAATTTTGTGTCATATGCAAAGTGATTGCCTCACTCATTGTTCCCTTTTCCAGGTTATTTATAAATATATCAAAAAGAGTGGACTCGGTATAGATCGCTGAGGCAATCTTTTCTTTACCATTCTCTATTATAAATTACTGTGATCAATTAATACATGAAGGTTATTCAGGGAATTGTAGGCAAAGCAGCTGCTAGTCACCTCATTAAGTATGCATGAGCAGCTGTTGCTTTCTTGCCTCATCTGTATATGCAGGCTGTGTGAAAAAGATGCATAGGTGCTCAGGTTGTAAATGCTTTGCAGCTATCAGTTAAGACCCTGGATTAATGAGTATTGCTATAGTTGGAATCCTTCATTACTAAGACTGTTCTTTAGTGTCTGTGCGGATTCATTTCCTAGAATCAAGAATAGTGTATGTTATCATCATCCTCTGATGTAGCATGTTTTTTTTCCTAGGGTAGCACTTTTATCAAGATTGGCATGGGGCCCTAGGCAATAGAGGGGTATAGAATTTAATGAGTAGTGTTCATGCATCAGTTTTTTCCTTTATAGCAGATGATGTTTGTTATGGAAAGTCCTAGCTTCTTACTTCTGAAGCTAATCAAAGGACTCCAGTATAAAGAAATTATAATGAAGTGCACATATCCACTTGGTCCATTGTTGAAAGGGCATTTGAATTAGTGAAAAGCTGGTTCAAGTGTCTAGATAAATCTGTTGGAGTGCTGAAGTACTTGTTAGACAAAGTATCAAAAATAATTTTGCATTCATGCATTCTTTATAATATTGCATAAACCATATCATTTTCTGGGTAACTCAAAGGATCAAAAAGTACATTTTCCCAACTCATCTTTTTTTTTCAAGTTTATTAAATCTTTCCATTGCACAGGCCTGCTTATCTTCAACTCGTTCCTCTGCTTTCTGTTTTGCTGCCCTTGCCTTGTGGAACTTCCTGCCTACTGCCCTTAGGCTGGAAACTTCCTAAATTTAAGATGTTGCTCAAGACACACATATTTATCATTGCTTTAAATCTACCTGCTCCTTGATTCTTTATCCCCTCTCCCCCTTTCCCTCTCAGTCCTTACTCTGCCTTGATATGATTGATTTTAACTGTTCTTTTATTTTTGAAGTTTTTTTCTACCGTGTTTTTTGTTTTTAAATTTGTTTTAATTGTACCTTGCCATGCTGCATATGTGAAGGGCGGTTAAGCAAGCCTAATAAACATAATGGTTCAAGAAATGGCAAAAGCATTTAACATCAGTTAAAAAAACAAACAACAAAAAAAAAGAAAACATAGCTATAAGTCCACATTACTGGAGAGAATCATTCTTTCAATGAAAAAAATTAAAGGGAAATTATAGAGTAATTATGCTCTCTCAATAGCAGCAAACTAGTTCAAAGCCCTAATTACAACCACCGAGCAGTAAGTAAAAAGAAAGCAAAACTCAAGATATGCTTAATGTTCCTCCCTTTGTTCCTTGTTCAAAAGGAAATGCTCTAACTGAGAGGGATCAACAAAAGTGTACCAGTTATTTTGATAAGATAAACATTTACAAGGATAATGAAGAAAGAAAGAGGCTCCAAGGGCCAGAACCCTAGCCTGTAGGGCCAAACAAAGTTTCCTAAGCTCCTGTGTTGGTCTGGAGACCGATCCAGGAGCACAGGAAAAATAATAACCCTTGGACCACAAAAGGAGAAATTATTATTTTATTTTTTTAAATAAACTCATAATACTTTGCTTATCATCTTCAGACACAAAAGCAACAACTCAAGTAGCTCTGGTGGCAATATTATCCTGAGACTAATCAAGGAAAGCAGTTAAATTAAATGCAGAGGAGAGAATCACGGGATCATTATTAACCATCTGGGCCCCAGCAGACACCTACTTACTCTCATACACATAATAACACTTTGAAATTAATATACTATCTGCATTAGCCAACACAAGAACCTCTTTAAAATACTTTTTCAAAAGAAATTCAGGAGGCCACAAGCTCAATACAGGAAACTGAAAAAATCTCAAGTTCTTATTTCTCAAGATATTCTCTAGACTTTCAGTTTTATTTTGTAAAGTCAAGGAATCTTTAATAAAAGACACCAATATTGTCTGCACAGAGCTAACTTGAGAGTCCAAAGTTGCAATCTTTTTATGAAGATTTTCAATGTGGACAGCCAAATTAGAAAACTTTTTTAACAGCATTTTATGTAAATTGACAAAGCTGAATGGTGGTATTAATAATTGAAGATTCAATTCTAGTAATATAACCTGGCCAACACTATTTAAAGTTGAGGAAAATTTCAAAGATCCCAGGAAACTGCACACATGCCAGAAGAAACTGAAGAAACCAATTCTGTAATCAGTAACACAGTTGTGACGCTCTCAGTGGGGAAGCTAGTAGGTAGTGGTATTCACTTGGGTAAGTACAGTGCTGTGTAAGCCTGGTAACGCTATACAAATGATCAGTAGTAGTAGTAGTAGTAAGGGTGATGTGCACTCCACAGAACTTAGACACCTTCAGTTGAGGAGGAATTTAAAAACAGTACCTGATGGTGAAGATACTCCTTTCAGTTTTATGTGCTTGTCCATTGGGCCTGATAGAGTTTTCCCAACTGACTGAGGAGCCTTGGTCTTGTATTTCCTCTTAGCCCTAGTCAGCATCCCAGCTTATGCTCCTTATCACTCCGAATGAGCTCTGAAAGGGCTCCAAAGGGGTGTGACCTTCCCCTTAGGGCACACTCCTTCAGGAGCACACCCAACTGCATGCCAATGGCTGCATGCCATGATCACACTTGATTTTATTGGTATGAGTGCTGTGATCCGGAGCTGTCCTCCATGGTGTCTGCATGGTTTTTCAGGCTCCCTCAACACAGATATGCTGTGCAGATACACTGCCTGACTGTAAATGCTCCCACCCTCCCAGTCCATCTACTGGAGTCTATGACAGCATAGCACAGTGAAGGGTATGGAGAAGGTAAACCATTTTTTTTTCTCAGATAAGTTATATGTTTGTTTATGTTTTGATTTTTTACTTCTATCTTATTCTAAGCTTCAAAATGTATTACAATATTACATTGTTTACATAACAATAAGTAAATAAATACAAGCTTGTTAATGGCATATAAAATAATAGTGAGGTCAATATTCAGCCACTAACTGACCACCTAACTTTATATGGGTAAGTTATCTGTTTATAGTTATGCAGATTTTCATCATTTTTCTCCAGTTAATATGGTTAGTTATCAATGTATAAAGGAAATAATGTTTTTTGTTTTTTAAAATCAAATAATACATGCTGAATAGCAAAATCATGAATTATTTGCCCTTAACAGATGTTATTTCACTGGAGCACACATTAAGGGGTATGTTTACTAAACTACGGTAAAGGAGCAAGTGTGCAGTTAGCGCATGCTTACTGCGCATCTGCACCCTTAGCACGTCCAAAAAGCCACTTTAGCGTGTACTAACGGTACCAGCCACTTTAGCATGTGCTAACGGTACCTGTGGGCAGAGAGAAGGCATGTACAGGGTGGAGTGGGGGTCAATGGGCGGGGAGTGAGCGGGAACAAGGCTTGCTCCCTTAACGCAGGCACCTTAATGGCAGGAACCCTAATGCAACTGAAAACCTCACGGAAAGGGTGTTTTGTGAGGAGAGAGAGTCTATTTTTTAAATATTTCTTTTTATTCAATTTGGAACAAATATCATGAAACTTATATGTTGACACCAACTTATCCAAAGTCCATAATTCCAAACTTTCTTTTATACACGCTAATGCAAGAGATCCCCCCCTTTCCCTCCCCCTCCCTTAAGGTATTTCAACTTTTGAGGTGCTCCAATAATGGTAGCCATAATTTATTAAATTTCTCCTGCTTCTGACGACGCAAAGCAGTTAACTGTTCCATCAAAACAATTCTTCGCAGACAACTCACCCACTGATCTAATCCCGGGAGCCGAATTTGCTTCCAAGCCCGAGCTATTTCACTGCGGGCTGCCTGGATACAGGCACGTATAGGCCGTTCGTTCTTCCTAGGACTCTCATCAGGCCAAATTCCCAACAAACAAAACCCCAAGTCCAACCCCATTCCTTCTCCAAAGATCTCAGATATCCGCTTTACCATCTCCCTCCAATATATAGCAACCATGGGACACCCCCACCAAACATGCAAAAACGTCTCCTCTCCCCCACTTTGCCTCCAAAACCGATCAGACACCCCTTGGAACATCTTATGCAACCTAACCGGTATGTAATACCACCAGTAAAGTAACTTATAGGATGTCTCCCTTACCGCCATCGATAAAGCTTGCCAGCCAATATTTACATGCACCCTCCTCCACTCCTGATCGTCCATCTCCCTTCCCAAATCTCTTTCCCACTCCTTCTGATGAGGGAAATTCAGAGTAGGGGCTCCCCCTAATCATCTATAGAGAATGGTGATCAACCCCCTCGACTTCTCCCAACCCAACCACAATGTCTCTCATTCATCTCCACCCTCCTCCCAGCTCGCTCGGATATCCTTTTGATTTAAGAAGTGTATAATTTGCATATGGGGGAAAAAAATCCCCACTATGCAGATGATATTTTACCCGGAGGTCTGGAAAGGAGATCATTTCCCCATTCTCTATAAATTTATCAAATGTATCCAAACCATCTCTTTCCCAGCGCTTGAATATACCCTCCCTACCTGGAAGGAAACCAGATGTCTCCCGCACTGGAGCCAGCTTTGAGAAAACCAGTTTTGGAGTAAACTTCCTCCGAGCCTTACGCCAATGCATTAGCAGATGCCACATGAAGGAGTTCTCCCTCCATCGCCCTCCCGGGGGTGGGCCCATCATCCAGGGTAAATGCTTCAAGAGTATCTCCGCCGCCCAGTATTATTCCACCTCCTGAAAACCTTTGGGACGGACTCCCTGATCTCTCCACTCAAACACCATACGTAACTGCACCGCCTCATAATATCTCCCCAAGTCTGGAACTCCCATTCCCCCTTCTTGCCTAGTAGCATACATTACCCATCTACTCACTCTGGGTCGACTGTTCCCCCATACAAAAGTAAACACCTGGCTCTGCAACTGACGCAAATCCTTCTGCCTAACCTGAATCGGCAGCGTTTGAAACAAATAAAGTAAACGCGGCAGTACATTCATCTTCAAGGTCGCAATTCTCCCCATCCACGACAACTCCTCCCCTTTCCACCTAGCCATGTCTTTCCTCAACTGGTCAAATAAAGACGGGTAATTCGCCCCATACAACCCTCCTGGATCAGTTGTAACCTGAACTCCCAAATACTTAATAGAGCCTTTGGCCCAACGAAATGGAAAGGAGGCCTGCAAACTCCCCACCACCTGGGGCTGCAGCGTAAGCAACATCGCCTCAGTCTTATCCCAATTTACTTTGAAACCCGAAAGCCCCCCATACTCCGTAACTCCCTCATTAGTACCAGCAGGGAGACAAGCAGCTGTGTCAAGGTGAAAAGTAAGTCATCAGCAAACAGGACAATCTTATGCTGCAGGGACCCCACCTCTATCCCCTTAATATCCGGCACTGACCGAATTCTAGCAGCCAATGGCTCCATAACTAACGCAAAAAGGAGTGGGTACAACGGGCAGCCCTGCCGCGTCCCTCGCCACAAGAAAAAGAACTCAGAGTACCCACCATTAACATGGACCGCTGCCTCCGGCCCTGCATATAAAGCTTTAATCCAAGCCCTAAAATTAGGGCCCAAGCCTATATGTTCTAGCACTGCCATTAGAAAATCAAAGTTGACCCTATCAAAGGCCTTTTCAGCGTCGATGGATAGGAACATGGCTCTTTGCTGCTCCTTTTTGGCCAGCCAACCCAATTGAAGGACTCTCCTAATCCCATCTGCCGGTTGTCTACCCTCAATAAACCCAGTTTGGTCCGGGTGAACCAAGCCTGGCATACATGGCCCCAAACGCAAGGCCAGCACCTTGGCCAAAAGTTTTACATCAATATTCAATAAGGAGATGGGTCTATACGATCCGCATAACACCGGATCCCTCCCTGGTTTCGGGATGGCCACCTGATTCATCGACGCCGGCAAGGCCCTTCTCTGCAGTACCGCATTAAAGACCCTCGTCAGAATAGGCCCCAGCACCTCGGAGAGTTTTTTGTAGAACACACGCGAGAAACCATCAGTTCCCGGTGCCTTACCTGACACCAGCCCCTTAATGACTCCCATCACCTCCTCAAGGCCAATTTCCCCTTCTAACCCCTCCCCCTCCGACTCCTCCAACCTCCCACTTCCATTCCCCTCAATCCATTCCCTGTTTAATAGCCTCTACTCCCCCCCGGGTTCCGCTGCATATAGTCCCTTATAATACTCCCGAAACCTATCCCTAATATCACTCCCTTTAAACAACATTTTGTCCTGAGGCCCCTTTATTTTCGCCACTGCTTGCCTCCGCCTTTGAGCCTTTAATGCTCAGGAGCCGACCCGCTTTATTACTGAATTCATAATATCTCTGACAAACTCTCTCCAACTGATATGCCACCCACTCCAGCTGTAGGGCATTTAACTGTCTACGCGTCTCCTGCACTTGGCCTCTCAGCCCCTTTCCACCTCTCTGCTTATGATCCCTCTCCAGCTCCTCCAGTTGCCTGGTAAGCCGCTGAACTTCCTCCTCCCTCTTTCTCTTCCTCCGCGCCCCCTCTTGCACCAGGTGACCCCTCACCACCGCCTTCAAGCCATCCCATAGTACCCCCATACTCTCTTCACCGTTATCATTCAGATCTATATAGTCCCCAATCACCTTCTTCATCCGTTGACCCACCGCGTCTCCCTGAAACAGATATTCATACAACCTCCAAAAGGAGCGCCTTCCAGCCTCCCGTGAGGGTCCAAACCATGCCTCCAGCGGCACGTGATCAGACCAGGTAGCTGTTCCTATCCGAACTTTATCTAATGCCTCCCTCCAATGAGCATCACCAAACAGATAATCAATCCGGCTATATGTGGCATGAACCGCCGAGTAGAAAGTATAATCTCTGGCCAGTGGATGGGCCAACCTCCACAGGTCTTCCAATCCAAAGTCTTGCAGACATTTCTGGAATTTTCTCAGACCCGGGTCTCTCCCCCCTCGACTCCCGGCTCTGCCATCCAGCGCTATATTACAGTCCCCCCCCCCCCCCATCATAAGTTTCCCCTGAATCTTCCCTGCCATCCAGTCCTCCATTCCCTCCCAAAACTCCCCTTTGGCTCCATTTGGTCCATAGACAGAGACCAATGTGACCCTCTCTCCCCCTATCTCCCCCACCACCCCCACAGCCCTACCATCCAGTTTCCTAAATATCTGACCCCCCTCCCCCCGTAAAGGGAACATTGTTCCTAATTAAAATAGCAACTCCACCCTTCCTGTGATCCCCCTCTCCCGCAGCAAAAAAACCACTGAAATTTACCTGAGCCCAACAATCGCTCATCCCGTCGGTGCAGATGAGTCTCCTGGAGAAATGCCACTTGCCACTGCCGCTCCCTCAACTCCCGCCACAACAGTTTCCTTTTCTGTGGGGAGTTTAGTCCCTGCACATTCAAACACCCCACTTTCAATCCAGAAGCCATTCCCTAAGTCCATCCACCCCCATACGCACTAATAATATGCCCCCCTTCTCCCCCCATCACACGGAGCTCCTCTCCGCCTACCACCGAGGAAGGGACCCCCACCGAGGACGCTATATCAACCCCCCTACCCACACTATTAACTTTTGGTAGATTAACTTTAAACACACAACCGATAACGTATACCTTTTACTATATATCTGTTCAACCCCCCACCCACTTAACCCCTCCCTTCCACCCCCCATATTTCCCCCTCTCTTCCCCCTTCTTGTTACATTCACCTCTCGGAAATTTAAACAGCACATTTCACAGTCCCAAAGTTCATGTGGGCACTAATGTAGAATTCTCCTCTGCTTCTTCTCCTCGTCCCAGATTTCCAGCCTTCCGTCGTAGCCGCTGCCCCTTCACTGGGACCCTCTCCCATCTTGGACAGTCTCCTGTGTTCTCTGGGCGGGCCCTGGAAGAGTGCCTCCTCAATTGTACGTACCCTGAATCCCCTGCCGTTTATGTCCATCAGCAGAGCAGAGGGGAAAAGCCAACGATACTTTGCCTTCTCAGCCTGCAAATACTGAGTGACTGGCCGCATGTCCCTCCTACGCTGCAAAGTTGCGGCGGACAAATCATGGTATATCTCCACATTCTGGCCTTCCCACGAGAAGCACCTCCTGCTGCTTGCCACCCGCATCACCTTCTCCTTTTGGCCATATGAGGTTACGCAGGCCACAATGTCCCGAGGCTTACCCTGCCTCGACGGCCCCAGCGCTCTATGGGCCCTCTCCAACAAAACAGGTGCCTCCTCTCCCGCTCCTGTCTTGTCGCACAGTAGGAACTGACACACTTTCTGAACCACTGCCGCCGTATCTGCATAGGCCTCCGTCTCTGGGAAGCCCCGGATCCGTATATTATTACACCGGGACCGATTTTCAAGGTCCTCTAACTTATCTTTAAGTGAGCCCTGTTCAGCTTGCATCCTCTGCATTCGGGTCTCTGCTTCCACGTCTCTCTCTGTCAGCTGTTCGGCCTGCTCCTCCAACTTCTCAACTCTGGCCCAACTCTCTCACATCCTCTCTGATCCCCACCAAAGTCTCTTTAAGCTCCCCTCGAGTGGCGATGATCTCCCGTTTCAACGACCTCATACACCCCCAAATATTGCCGTGTGTGCATCCCTCATCAGCCCGGTCTGGTTCATCCTCGGACTCCTCTCCAGATGCCACGTGCTCAGGGGGATCGCGCCCCGCTCGCTCTCCAACTTCGTCGTAGGAAGATTTAAATCTGGCCAACTTCTTCCTCACCGACATCTCCACACCTTCGGGTCTCCGAGTCTACCCACTCCGCACTTTGAGAAGGAGGGTAATATCGCTAATTTCTCCGTTATATCAGCATCCCGATGGGAGCTCAAGATTTAAGCTGCCATCTATTGGGTGACGTCACTTTCTCCGAGAGCCTCTATTTTATCTTCTGCAATGTGATGCACAGACAGGGAGCCCAAGTGTTTGATAGTAGTGCTTCATTAGCAGCAACAGCATAGTGCCTAAGTATGAAAGGGCACTATGTTGATGGTTCAAATTGGGGGCAAAGGAGGTTGCACATGGGTCATGCAGTGGGGGCTGCTGGTGCATAGAGGGGATCAGGCAGCTGCCTAGATGGCACATAGGAACATAAAACAACAAAATATGCCAAACTGTGTCAGACCAAGGTCTATCATGTCTAGTATCCTGTGTCCAACAGTGGTAAATCTAGGTCAAAAGTACTTAGCAGTTTCCCCAAAAGACACACAGGATCCCCAATAACTGTAATGGGGCAAGCCGTGCATAGCCTGGGTCCTCTTTGACAATGGTTTATGGACTTTTACCCAGGATCCCGTCCAAACATTTTTAAACCCAACTACACTGATAGCTTTTACCACATCCTCCAGTAATGGATTGCAGTGCTTGATTACGCGTCGACTGAAAAAATATTTTCACCTTGAAGACCCAAATGTGTTACACTCTAGCTGCATTAGAGATCGCCTAGTCTGTCCACAGTATGATGGCAGAAAAAAGCGACCTACTTTTAACTGTTCCACTCCAGTCTTTAATCTACAGACCTCTATCATATCTCCCCTCAGCCGTCTCTTCCCCAGGTCGATGAGCCCCAATCTTTTAAGCCTCTCCACAAAGGGATATTCTGCCATCTGCAGTACCATCTGTGATGTTTGTCATGATTCCACAGTGATAGTATCAGCACACAGTCCTGCTACTGCTACGGAAAGGCAATATGCCACATGGGGTGGTACAAGGGTCCAGGCACCCCAGGCAGAGATCCAGGCTGCCCCCCCCCCCCCACTGCTGCAGAACCCAGCTGAGGGAGAAGAGGCTGATAGTGCCAGATGCTGTAGCCACCCAGACAGCTGCAACATGCAGTGGCTGTCATTGGCAGGTGGTATTGGGGTCCCTGCAAAAGCAGATGGTTGGGGAGGGGGCCATGTGGCCATCAATGTATGCCTCTGCCCCCCCCCAATCTGGACCATGCACCCTAGGCACCCACCAACCGCATGTTGGATGGGCTGGGCTGCACACCACCAACACGGACAGCACACGGGTATATCAGCATGGTGTGGGGGTGTTGGTGGAGGGGGCAGCGGCACCCGCCTGCAGCAGACCAACGCCATACCCATGTCCTGTGCACAGTGCGCATTGCAACACGTGCCAAGGTCTGTCTGATGCAAAGTATGTCAGTCAAGGGAGTGTTGTAACCATATGGCAGCAGTGTGGCTCAATGCACACAGTTGGTGGAGGATCACAGATTTGGGTCCTGGCTGTGGATTATGCATTGCATGTCCCTGTGGCTGACCTTTAGCCCACAGTGCAGGTATAGCACCAACATATGCAACCCCCAATGAATTGTCCAGCAAGAGTACAAATACCCATCAGCCACACAGACAGGATCCACTATCCACAGCTGCATGGAGAGTCAGGCTGATAGTACCGACACACTGAGCGGGCGTTAGCATCAGAGCACGCAACTAGCTCCTGCACAAAGAGCACACATTAACAATGCTCAAGCTGATATCGGGACCAAGGTGGCAGGCAGAGTGCCAACTTTCCCCATTTTTGCACAGCGCGTCATTATGATCGTGTGTGTGTGTATGTCTATCAATTTAGTCATGGCTTTCTAAACCTCACTGAGCCTCGCAGTGCCTAAGCTGTTTCTAACCTTAGTCTGCAAATGTGCATGATGAGAAGTAAAGTATTGTGGGGATAGGCTGAAACAGACGGCTGGGGATGTTCAGGAGCTTAGGAATGTTGATTGGGGTGAAGCTGTATCTGTTACCATTGGCCTTTTTAAAAAGAGTAGGCCTGTCTTTGGGTTTGCTATCTTTGTAATGCTGTAATGCTGCACAATGTTCTTGGCTACAGAAACACAAACTTTCAATGTACTGTGCAAGCTACTAATCTGTGGTACTGAGATACAATACTGCAGTTTAGTGATTGCAATACATTGAGCTGCAGTAATTTACCACAGCTCAGTAACTAGGGCTGAAAGTCAGATTCTGAGAATACACAAATACAATTAAACAGGTGGAGGCATATTCCCTACTTTGCGTCCTGGCCTCAGTGAATCCGATCGGAACCGGACGCACAGAGGTAGACACGATTCTGATCCCGCGGGATCAGAATCGCATCTAGGCCTGTACGTGCAGGCCAGGATCCGCCGACCACTTTCTCCTTTCCCCGCAGTCCGACTCGCAATCTGGCTTCCCATGGCCAGGGTCAGGCTGTGGGGACGTACAGGGCCAATTTCAGAATCGGCCCTGTACGTCCAGGGCCGCAGACTGCCCACTGCCCGCCCTAGCTCCACCTCTGCACCGCCCCTTCCCGCCCCCGTCTAAGCCTCCTCGTACAAACTCCTTGTTCATATGGGGAGGCTTAGTCGGGGACGACAAGGGAGATGAATAGCAGGACAGAATAGACCCCATAATGAATATCTGAGGGGAAGATAGCAAAAGATCTTTTGAAAGTTAAAGTTACCCTAGTGGTCAGCCAAAAAAAAATCCTTCAGAACATCAACTAGCACAATGTTTCAGGTCTAAAACTGAACAACTTCAAATGGTCTTGATATTGAATATTGATATATCTGTTGAAGATTTATATATTGATGTAGAAAATGCTAGGGTTATATAGGATCCTTTTGGTGAAGTTATTCGCTTGGAGGTTAAACAGTCAGTCATTACAATAATGGAGCATGTTTGATAGATCTCTGTCCAGTGTATTTTGACTGATGCTTTCAGTTTAATGTAGGTTGTTTAAATTTGTTGATATTTCACTATAACTGGATGTTATCAAGAGTCCCTGAGATCTATAGTTTTGGCTCCTTTGTTAAAGATGCCTGTTACTGGTCCACTGAAGTGTTGTAGCTATCATCCAACAGTGCAGTGTTTCTCAACCCAGTCTTCAAGGCACACTGGTTCAGTCGTTCAAGATATCCATAATGAAAATGCATGAGTTAGATTTGCATGCACTACCTCCTTGTTATTCAAATATATCTTATGCATATTCATTATAAATATCCTGAAAACTCGCCTGGATGAATGTGCCCCAAGGACTGGGTTGGAAATCACTGCAAAAGTGAATATCCTATTAGTGAAACCTCATGAACCTGTGGTAGCCACCCAATGTTAAGATTTTTGGGGATCTACTTTGTGGATCCTTTTCAGTTTCTGACAAGGCTCTAGCATGTAAACAGTTCTTAATTCATTACAGGAAGAACCCAGAATGTTGATAGGTAAGGGCCATTATGGTATTCTCGTATTTTATTGAAAGAACTGCTGTTTGGGTATCGGCGTACAGTTGTTGATTGACTTTCAGCCTTTCTAGTTATGAGGAATTTGAAGATAAATAGAGGGTCTCTTCTCTTAGAGTTGGGTAAGGCCCTGTAGGCTTTCCCATTTTCACCTCTTTCCACCATATTCTTTAATGTTTATTTACATTTCTTTTGAGCTAGAATTAGTCTTTGGATTAATTCATTTCTCATATGCTGGTATTCAGATAATGATTCCTATTGTCAACTCCCTAGATCAGTGATTTACTCCAAATATTTTTATTTTGCCATGTTCTTGAACCAGATATTCTGTGAATCCATTTCTATGTAAGTTAGTAAAGACAATAGGCAAGTGTAACACTGATCCTAGTTGTCCAATTTGTATTGATCAGCTAGGATCTGGATTAGGCTTGGTAATTCCTCTGATAGTTAGATAGACATGGTTTCACAGTATTGTTGGGACAGGAACATGGCAACACCAAAATCTTTGAAGTACAGCTCCATAGCAGGAGTCTATATAGTCATAAGACAGAAAATCAAATTTGTATTTTCCATAGGGCTTCAGATTAAACACATTTTGGGCCACTGTTTATCTGGTTTGAATAGATTGTAAGCTCTGTTGAGAAGGGACCGTCTCTTATATGTATGTGTGCAGTTCTGCATATGCCTAGTAAAACTATACAAAAAATAAGTAGAGTGGAAGTAGTAGTATTTTCAACTGTAAAATAGGTGCCTCCTTATAAAATTATTTTCTTAGTGAGTTAAATAGCCCAATATTATTTGTATAACTTTTAATTGTTCGGATAACCAACTTATGCAAAAGAATAAGTTGTTTTGAAAACTCCCCCTCCCCCCTCCCAGCTCTTTAAAGAAGCTTTTGAGCCTTTATAGAGAAGGCTGATGATAACATAGGGGAAGTGGACTTTTCAATACCATTAAGATCAATAATGTCTGAAAATTTTGTGTGGCCTTCACTCCCAAATTAATACATTTGAATAACTTTATTTTTTAATTCTTTTGGCAGGAATATGTTTAGCATGTTTATATTTTTGCTTCAAAATCACTGCATACAATACAAACAGTTCAAATCTTCATCCTCTGATGTACAGGCCCTATGCTACTACTTGTCACTTTTTGATGTGTCTAAACAGGCAACCCCTCAGACAGTCACCAGGTCTATACTGAGTGACCTGACAATGCCTCCAACATGCCAGGGAAAGTCCCAGCAGTCATCCTCGCAACAGCTGTCACCAAGAAGAAGTTCACAAGATTCTCTGAAATGCTTTCTGTTCCACGCGCAGGACGCAAAAGGCAGGTAGAGCTCCGGAGTCTCAATGCGTGGATGAGACAATGGTGCAAGGATGAGGGTTTTGGATTTGTTAGGAAGTAGGGAACATTCTGGGGAAAGGAAGGACTCTTCCGAAGGGATGGGCTCCACCTTAACCAGGACGGAACCAGGCTGCTGGCATTAACCTTTAAAAAGGAGATAGAGCAGCTTTTAAACTAGATAATAGGGAAAAGCCGACAGTCGCCCAAGAGCGCATGATTCGGAACAATGTATCCTTCAAGGATACTAGCAAAAGATTGAAGTTAGTGTATATCAGCAGAGAGGTTCCAATAAAGACAAAAGTAGCCCAAATGCCCTTGAGTACAGAGCAGACAGAGCTTAAAGATTCCAAATTACCCCTGCCTACCGATAGCTAGATTAATATGAATAAAATACAGCCTCTAAAATGCTTGTATGCAAATGCTAGAAGTCTGAAAAATAATATGGAAGAGTTAGAATATATAGCATTAAATGAGAGGTTAGATATGATTGACATCTCAGAGACATGGTGGAAGGAGGGCAACCAGTGGGATACTGTGATACCTGGGTACAAACTATATCGTAATCACAGAGCACAACCCCTCCACCAATTTGATCTGCTCTATGTTAGGGCCTTGAGTCACAAAGGATTAAAGTTTTGCAGGAAATAAAATTCATTATAGAATCTCTATGAATTGAAATTCCATGTAAAAAGGGGAAAGGGACAGCGATGGCAGTTGGGGGTGTACTATTGACCCCCTGGCCAGAATGAACAAATGGATGATGAAATGCTCAAATAAATCAGGGAAGCTAACAAAAGATCTCCAGGAACAAGCAGGAATGTAGTCATCACATATGGGTATCGGTACCAATGGAGCCTGCGCGGGAATGCTCCCCAGCGTCCAATTAGAAAGCTTTTGGGAGCATCCCACAGCACCTGCGTGCTGCCTTCCCGCCTTTCCCAACTACCTCTCTCCAGTTCTTCGTTTTCCGCGGAGCCAGCAGGTCGTGTTCCTGTCACCGCAGAAAATTTTCCTTCTTTTTTGTGGTTGCGTCTGCCTTCCTCGACGCTTTACTGGTACCACTGTTTTTTTCTTTCTTTTCTTTAAAAAATAAAAAATAAAAAAATTCTTAGTACTTTGTTCCATTTTTTCCAGGTGTATGCGCCATTTTGGGCCTTAGGCCCAAAAATCGGGTTTTAAAAAGTGCACCAAGTGTGGCGGTACTATTTCCGTCACCGACACCCATGAGTGGTGTCTGAAATGTTTAGGTCCTGACCATTCCATCTCGGAATGTATGGCCTGTGCCATGATGTCCAAAAGAGGTCGACAGAACCGAGCTTCCAAGCTCAGTACCCTGTTTCCCTCTGATGCAGCTTCGGTGGCATCGGCGTCTTCCAGGGCTTCTTCCTCCCGTGGATCTCAGGTAACTAAACACAAGTCTAGCCATTCCTCAAAGGATAGATCTCCTTCTAAGCATCGAGATGCCTCTGGCGTGCCCTTGAGGATTCTACACCGGCAAAATTGCCCCGGCAGGAGGCTTCGGCTTCCAAAGCATTATCGGGGCTCCAGGACGTTCTCGAAGCCTCAACCTCGGCAGAACTACTGGTGCCATGCTCTGGGGTACCGGCGATCTTCTCTGGTACCGACATCCAGGCATCAGCAGCATCGATAGACCAGAGAGTCCTGGCTATTGAGCGCAGTCTGGTGGCTCTCCTTGCAGTATTGACGCCCTCGGAACCGCGTCAGACATTTCAACCGGTACCAGCACCAACTCCGGCACCGGTATCGGTACCGGTACCGATAGCATCGACATCGACATCGGTGTCCGCATTGCTGGCACCCAGTCATCCGATGCCTTCCGGTACCGATACTCCGGTTCCGATTACTCCCGGTACCGACTTTGGTCGGTATGGGTATCGGGCTCTTCAAGAGCATACGGACAGGCGGTACTTCGCAGCTACCTTGCCCATCCATGAGATCTTGCATGATCTCATGTTAAGAATGTGGGAGACACCTCTTACCACCTCCCCTCATTCTCGTATGCTGGATACTCTGTATCGAGTCCCTCCTTGTCCTGGTTTCCAAAAAACTCAGCTTCCTCACCACTCTATTGTAGTGGAATCAGCTATGAGAAGGATCAAGAGTGCAAAGAGGCATGCCTCTAATCCTCCAGGACGTGAGTGCAGAACTTTGGATGCTTTTGGATGTCATGTCTTCTAAGCTTCCATGCTTTCTGCCAGGATCAGTTCCTATAGTCTATACATGGGAATGTTCCTAAAGGAAGTCACAGGTGATTTAGAGGCTTTGAGTCCTCTTCTTCCTGAGGATAGAAGGCAGGATTTTCTCACATTGGTCAAACATGCCCAAGATGTTTCTAAATTTGTCAACCGTGCAGCTTTTGACTGTTTTGAGTGTATAAGCAGAACCTCTGCCATTGCCATAGGTGCACGTAGAATTGCTTGGCCCCAGGCATCTGATCTGGAGCTCTGGGTACAAGACAAACTGGGAAATATCCCTTGTACTAGTGAGAACCTGTTTGGTGAAGATTGGTAGGAAAAGGCCAATGAGTTGGATGCTGACAACTCCATCTTGGATAGGTTATCCAAGTCCACAGCTGATCCTGCTAGAAAGAAATCTTTCAAGAAACCATTCTTTTCTAAAAAGAAAAGATATTATCCTGCTCATTCTCAGCAGGGATGTTCTGCAGGTCAGCTTGTCAGGAAAGGTCAGCAACCACCCAAACAAAGAAAACCAAAGACTGCTAAGCCTCAGCTGTCCCAGCAGTCTCAGCCTCCACAGGGACTTTGACTTTCAACTAGAGAACTTAGCCTTCCTGGCTCTCGTTGGACCAGAGCCTTCCACCATTCCAGGAAGATTGTGTCACTTGCCCCCAGGTGGGGGCAGGTAACAGCAGAGCATTGGACACTCTTTATCATAAAAGAGGGGTACAAGCTTCATTTTTCCAGCATGCCCCCTCCCACAATGATAAGGCAGTTCAATTTTCCGACCTCTCTCATCAACCTGTTAGGTCAGGAGGTCACTATGCTTCTTGCCCAAGGGGCAATAGAAGAAGTACCCATCCATCAGCAGGGTACAGGGTTTTACTCCCCCTATTTCCTTATCCCAAAGAAAACGGGGATACAGACCTATCTTGGACCTCAGAGAATTGAACAAATTCCTTGTCAAAGAGAAATTCAAGATGATTTCTCTCGGAACTCTGCTGCCATACCTTCAGAGTCAGGATTGGCTTTGTTCTCTAGATCTCAAGGATGCGTACACCCATGTTCTCATCCATCCAACTCACAGAAGATTCCTTCGGTTCCTTTTTCAAGGAAAGCACTACCAATACAGGGTGCTTCCTTTTGGCCTGGCCTCAGCACCAAGGGTGTTCACTAAATGCATGGCTGTGGTAGCAGCATTTCTCTGCACTCTAGGAATATTCGTCTTCCCCTACTTAGACGACTGGCTCATTCGAGCCCCAACAGAGTCAGAGGCCAGGACTTCTCTATCCTGCACAATGCACATCCTCCAGTATTTGGGTCTGGTGATAAACATCCCAAAATCCAGTCTAACTCCGACTCAGTCTTTAGAGTTCATAGGAGCTTTGCTGGATACCAGAAAGGCAAGGACCTACATCCCCCAGGCCCGTTGCCTTCGTATGGTGCAGTTAGCTTCTCAAGCAGTGCTAAAGCCTCATCTCACTGCCCGAGAAATGCTACAACTACTAGGCCACATGGTATCTACCTTGCATGTGGTTCCCTATGCTCGCCTCCATATGAGGGCAGCCCAGTGGACTTTATCCACTCAATGGACCCAGGCATCAGGATGCCTGTCAGACAGAATAGCAAACACAAGTTGCCTTATTTTGTCCCTCCAGTGGTGGAAGTCCACTCAAAACCTGTTGCTGTGGTCCCCTTTTCAACAACCCTTACCCCAGGCAACTCTCACAACAGATGCTTCTCCGATGGGTTGGGGAGCTCATCTGCAAGACCTCTCCAGCCAAGGCACCTGGTCTCCACAGGAGACTCTTCTACATATCAATCTCTTAGAGCTCAGAGCAATCTTCCTTGCTCTTCGAGTGTTCCACACCCTGCTCAGCTACAAGACTGTCCTCATTCATACAGACTATCAAGTAGCCATGTTCTACGTGAACAAGCAGGGGGAACAGGCTCTCTGTCGCTTTGCAACGAAGCTTTGCGACTATGGGCCCTCGCCAGAGAGCATCAGATTCATCTCCTGGCAGTGTATCTTTCAGGCATACAAAACTCTTGGGCAGACAGACTCAGTCGAGTTCTGCTTCCACACGAGTGGTCTCTGCACGCAGACCAGGTAGCCAAGACTTTTCAAATTTGGGGAACCCTGGACATAGACCTCTTTGCAAGTCCGTGGAATGCCAAACTTCCCCGGTTCTGTTCCAGAACCCCGGCTCTGTTCCAGAACCCCGGCTCAGGGGGCTCAGGCCAGGGATGCTTTCCTCCTTTACTGGGGTCAAGACTTCCTTTATGCCTTTCCACCCATTCCCCTAATTCCCAAAACCCTGTTCAAGCTTCAGAGAGACAGAGGCCGTATGATTCTCATAGCTCCACATTGGCCACGGCAAGTGTGGTACCCTCTGCTTCTACATCTCTCTCAAGCTCCCTCCCTGGAGTTAGGGTCTGCTCCAGATCTCCTATCTTAGGAGGACGGAATGTTATGGCATCCCAATCCCCAGTCTCTGCATCTCAGGGCTTGGTTGCTGAAGGCCTAGATCTCCATGGTCTTAACCTCCCTCAGCAATTAAAGGATATCCTTTATGCTTCCAGGAAGCCTTCCACAAGACGCTCTTATGCTTTCAAGTGGAAAAGGTTTACCATATGGTGTTCGCAGAAAGGTCTTAACCCCATTGCCATACCTCTGGAATCATTACTGGAGTATCTCCTTCATTTATCCAATGCAGGACTTAAGACTAACTCATTGAGGGTCCATTTGAGTGCTATTGCAGCTTCCTTCAAGCCCCTAAATGGACAACCTATTTCCTCCCATCCTCTTATAGCAAGATTTATGAGAGGCCTTCTGCTAACTAAGCCTCCCATTAAGCCACCACCGGTGGCATGGGACTTAAATTTGGTTCTTGGTCAGCTCATGAAGCCACCTTTCGAACCCTTAGCTACTACCTCCTTGAAATTCCTTTCTTGGAAGGTTATATTTCTCATTGCAATCACATCAGCACGTCGCATCAGTGAGTTGCAAGCACTAGTAGCTGATCCACCTTATACAAGGTTCCATCATGACAAGGTAGTCCTTAGGACTCATCCACGCTTTATGCCAAAGGTGGTCTCGCCTTTTCATCTAAACCAAGCGGTCTACCTACCTGTGTTCTTTCCAAGGCCTCATGCATCAAATGCAGAAAGGAACCTTCATAATTTGGACTGTAAAAGAGCTTTAACCTTTTACTTACAAAGAACACAGCAACATAGAAAGTCCTCTCAACTCTTTGTTGCTTTCGATCCTTCTCGTTTGGGACTTCCAGTCTCCAAGAGAACACTATCTAACTGGATTTCTCAGTGTATTTCCTTTGCCTATTAGAGTAAGAATCTTCCTCTGGAGGGCCATGTCACAGCTCACAATGTGAGAGCCATGGCAGCTTCAATGGCTCATCTGCACTCTGTGTCTTTCGGCGACATCTGTTGAGCAGCCACCTGGGCCTCGGTTCATACCTTTACAGCCCATTACTGCTTGGACAAGGATTCCCATCGGGATGCCTTGTTTGGTCAGGCTGTTCTCCAACACCTGTTCCATACCTAATCAACTCCTACCCACCATCACTGGTAGGATGCCAGAGATCCATGGGGGGAAGTGGAGCCCTTCTCAGGGACGCACAACTTCTGGGTTCTCTCCCTGGCATCTAAAGCTAGGGAGTCCCCATATGTGATGACTACATTCCTGCTTGTTCCTGGAGATAGCATAGTTACTCACCTGTAACAGGTGATCTCCGGGAACAGCAGGAATTTAGTCCTCACAACCCACCCACCTCCCCTAGGAGTTATATCTCTCTATCTATCTCTTTCCCTTTCCCTCTCTCTCTCTTTGTCTCAGCTTTAAAACTCAACTGGAGAAAGGCAGTTGGGAAAGGTGGGAAGGCAGGATGCAGGCACTGTGGGATGCTCCCAAAAGCTTTCTAATTGGACGCTGGGGAGCATTCCCACGCAGGCTCCATCGGTACCGACAATACCCATATGTGAGGACTAAATTCCTGATGTTCCCGGAGATCACCTGTTACAGGTGAGTAACTATGCTTTACTGCACAGTAATAATAATGGGTGATTTCAATTACCCCGGTATCGACTAGGGAGGTAAAGTTTCTAGATGTAGTAAATGACTGCTTTCTGGAGCAGCTGTTTCATGAACTGACCAGAGGAGAAGCCATTTTGGACCTAGCTTCTTAAACTATATACATCATCAATCGATAGGTCTTAAGTTCATAAATATTTACAATTATAACTATTTACAGTGGCAGTAATAATCATCTGGTTATGTTCCTTCTGTGGGGGGTTATGTGATAAGTTTGAAATGTTCTATGAATAGATATCCTTCAGATGTTTTCTGAAGGATTTGAGGTCTGTAATGTTCCTTATATGTCCGGTACAGTATTCCATATAGAGGGTGAGTACAATTGGAAGGCTCATTTACATGTTTGCTGGTTGGTTTTAGTTCTGGTATGGGGGATGGTGAGGGCGTTCATCATGGAGGTCCTTCGAGATCTGTGTGGTTGGGAGATCTGGAGTAGCGTGCGGCTATGTGTAGGGGAGTCGGAGTGGATCTCTTTGTGGGTAAGTGTAATTGTTTTGAACTTTATTCAGCTCTGTAGTGGGCCTAAAAACTAATGCCACTAAAACTGAGTTGCTGATACTCATGGACTAAGGGGTTGTTGAGGTAAGCATCTCTCTAGACTGTGGGAATGTGTAGAGCGTTCAGTTATAGTGTTGAAATTCGGGACTGTTTTTCGACTCCAAATTAACTATAAGAACATATGTTACTAACTTGGTTAAAAATGTTTCCTTATCGTTCCTCCAGTCCAGTCCCAAACCTCTGGGTAGTGCACCTCCTCTAGCAGCTTGGAGACTGAGCATGTCATCTCTTTGATGACACCTGGCTATATATATAGCTGGCACCTCCTACCAGCCCCAGTATTGCTCAGTCTCGAAGCAGCTAGGAGTGAGCCAGAGGTGCAGGGGCTCACTGAAGAGACTTAAGAATAGTTAGTTTAGAGGTTTTTTGTTTATTTTGGGGTCATTTTTGTTCCCTGCCTTGACAGGGTGAGTTTTACTTTAAAGATAAAAAAAACCCCCAAAAAATGGATCGGCGCCCCCCCCCCCCTTTTCCAGGAATCGGGGTCAATTAGGAAGGAGACAGCAGAGGGGACAATTTAACGGCTCCTGATCCCATTGTCGGGTGTGAAGCTGTTGCATCGGGGCAGCTGACAGACCAAAGCTTCTTTCTCCTCTCCCCCCTCCTTGGCGCCGAATCCCTCTTTGTGTGACTGAGTGCGGGAGGAAGGAATCGGCACAGCAAGGTGAGCGGCGGCTCCTGAAGCAGTCGGAGGGCTGCAGAGTGTGGTGCCGATCAGTGGGGCTGACAGAGGTACGGTGAGTGAAACCGGGGCCTGTTGGATGGGGAGCAGATGGAGGCCAGGAGCACATGGTGCAGGCTTCCGCCGCCGGTTTGTGCAGGCCACGGTCGAGTTTCCCGCTCCAACTGCGAGCGCGGTTTTTGGTGTTCGGGGCAGATTTCTTTGCCATGATGGGGGAAACAGGGCCCTTAGCGAAGTTAATGTGTTTTATTTTAATTTAAGTTAATTTCAGTTCTGCTGCCATGGTTAGTCGGTTGTTAGTGATTTGGGGGGGGGGGGGTAAGTAGTTTTTTGGTTTTCAAGGCTGTACTTGGTGGCTAAGGTTTTGCTTGAAAAAAAATTAAATAAAATACATTTTGAAAGCAAGCAAGAGACAGCTGAGTGGGAAAGAGGCAGACAGCTGTATTTCTTGCGGGGTTTATAAGCCAGCTACTATGCCGGCAAAGCCGCAATGCCTGTTTTGCGGGATCCGGAAGGTGGTGGTCTCAGAAGCAGGAGTCTGTGTTGGGTGCACACAGGAGGCAGTCTCCTTAGAGCACGAGCAACAGGACAAGGTGAGTCCGGGGACCCCCTCTCCATCACAGGAGGACCAGGAGGCTGGAGGTTCGGCTCTGTCACTGGGAACGGGGGAGCATGGTTCCTCGACTACTCCGGGACCCTTGGGATCACTGGTTTGAGGAGTACCAGGTCTTCCAGAGGATTTTTCACCGGAGTTTGTCTTGCTGTTGCACAAAGCATTTTGCTTGAGACAGCAGGGCGGAGAAGGGGGCCTCTCTTCACCAGGAGGGTTGAAGAGAGCAGCTAACATGGTGGTAAGTGATTTGGAAGTCCAGGCCAAGAGGGCTTAGAGGTTTGGAAGAGGGACACCCATCACCGGAGTCGGAGGGTCCAGAGGTGGAAGAGTTGAACTTGGACTTGGACCTTTCTGAGGAAGTGGAAGATGGCGAGATCCCAGAAGGGGAGGATTGAGCCAGGCTGGTGAGAGTGTTTCGTCAAGAGGAGCTACCGGCTCTCATCTCAGAGTCATTGAAGGCTTTAAATATGCCCGCAAATATACCAGCAAAAGAGGAGACGTTGGAAGACCTGCGCTTCAGGCAGTGCGGAAGTCGCAGGCAGTGTTCCCAGTCCATAGAGTAGTTAAACAGATGATACAGGAGGAGTGGGATCTGCCAGAAGCGGGTCTTGGGGGGCGGATGCTGTCGCGCCTCTATCTCCTGCCGGAGCAGGAGCGTGAACTCCTGAGGTCACCTAAAGTGGACACAGCCGTATCGGTGGTGACTAAGAAGACGACGATTCCCATAGAAGGGAGTGCGGCTTTGAAGGATGCCCAGGATAGGAAACTGGACACTATGTTGAAGCAGGCATTTGATATTTCCGCCTTGTCCTTGCAGGCCTCAATCTGCGGGGCATGTATGGCTAGGGCTTGTCTCAGGTGGTCTCAGAGGATGCAGGGCCTGGGTGAAGCGGAGCCTGCCATGTCAGGAGAGGCGTCAAAGTTGGAGTCTGGGGCGGCCTATCTAGTAGACACCCCTTATGATCTTATCAGGGGCCTCTCCAAGAGTATGTCTTCCATAGTGGCAGCACGCCGCTATTTGTGGCTTCGGAACTGGACAGCGGACAGTTCCTCTAAGGCAAGGCTTAGCAAGCTACCCTTTAAAGGGAAGCTTCTCTTTGGGGAAGAATTAGAGAAGTTGATGAAGGATTTAGGAGAGTCCAAGAGAGGCCATCTTCCCAAAGACAAGTTAAGGCAGAGCAGGGGGCCTTCCTCGACTCGTATTCAGCCGAGGGAGTTTAAGCGGTTTTGTGCCCCTCGCTTCAATCAGGCTCAGAGGGGTAGGTTCCTGGCCAGAGGGCAGAGCTCTCCTGTCTTCTGAGGAGTGGGGAGAGGCTTTGCAGCCCCCAATTCCTCAGGACATAAAAGAGGACAATGAAGCGAGGTGGACTCATGCAGGGGTAGAGCCCATGGGAGGTCGGCTACGGGAGTTTTACTCTGCCTTGGCCCAGATCACGTCCGACCAGTGGGTCCTGGAGGTGGTCAGGGAAGGCTATGCCCTGGAATGGCTTCGGCCAATAAGAGAATTTTTCATACAGTCCCCCTGCAAAGCCCAAGGACAGTTGAATGCAGTAAAGACGACTCTATCCCGCCTGTACAGCTTCAAGCGGTCGAACTGGTGCCAGTGGAGCAGTACGGCTGCGGTCGATACTCGATTTATTTTGTGGTACCCAAAAAGGAAGGCTCTTTTCGCCCGATTCTCGACCTCAAAGGAGTAAACCGCTGCCTACGGGTTCCTCACTTTCATATGGAAACGTTGCGATCAGTGATTGTGGCAGTAAGGAGCGGGGAATTTTGGACATCTCTAGATCTCACGGAGGCGTATTTACACATTCCCATAAGACCGGATCACAAACGTTTCGTTTGATTTGCAGTACCCATGGGTCACTTCCAGTTTTGGGCGTTGCCATTTGGTCTGGCAACGGCGCCCCGTATCTTCACCAAGGTCATGGTGGTGGTGGCGGTAGCACTGTGCAGAGAAGGCATTCTAGTGCATCCATATCTCGACGATTGGCTGATTCGGACCAAGTCCACGGAGGAGAGCACAAAAGCGACAAGGAAAGTAGTGGAGTTTGTCCAAGGGCTCGGGAGGATAGTCAATCTCTCCAAGAGTCATTTGGAGCCTACTCAGGAGCTTGAATATCTTGGAGCATGCTTCGACACCCGGGCAGGAAGAGTGTTCCTGCCAAAGATGCGGGTGGACGGACTGCGAGGCTTGATACAAAAGCTCCTGGGCTACGTAGGTCCATCGGCATGGGATTATCTGCAAATTCTGGGCACCATGGCAGCCACGATGGAATTGGTGCCATGGGCAAGGGCAAACATGCGACCATTGCAGAGGGCCTTGCTCCGTCGGTGGTCCCATCAGAGACAGCCACTGACCCAGGTGCTTCCTTGCCCACAGGAAGTAAGGAGTTCTCTCAGGTGGTGGCTGAAACCAGGAAGCTTGGAGAGGGGCATGCCTCTCGATATCCCTGGATGGACCCCGGTGATTATGGATGCCAGCCTATCCAGCTGGAGGGTCCATTGTGAGAGTCACTTTGCCCAAGGTCAGTGGGGGCCTCTGGAGGCCCAATGGTCGATCAACAGGTTCGAAATGAGGGCGGTGGCTTTGGCCCTGGTCAGCTTCGAGGAAATTCTGAGGGGAAAAGCAGTGAGAGTCTTCTCGGACAATGCGAAAACAGTGGCATATGTGAATCAACAGGGCGGCATGGGCAGTTCAGCTCTCGAGGAAGAAGCCGAAGGGTTGTTAAGCTGGGCAGAGGTTCAGCTGCAAGCTCTATCGGCAGCTCACGTAGCAGGAGTCCAGAATGTGCAGGCAGACTATCTCAGCCGGGTTCGGGTGGACCCAGGGGAGTGGTGCCTCAACCAGGACGTTTTCCAGGGCCTGCTGCAATGCTGAGGCGAACCTGTCATGGATCTGATGGCAACGTTCCTCTCTGCCAAGGCTGGAAGGTTTTTCAGCAGGAGAAGGTAGCGAATGTCAGAGGGACTCGATGCTCTGGTTCAGAGATGGCCCGAAAAAGGGTTTCTCTACGTGTTTCCCCCCTGGGCGCTTATCAGAAGAGTGCTGCTGCGCATAGAGGCACATCGGGGGTTAGTAGTACTAATCGCTCCCGATTGGCCTCGTCAGCCGTGGTATGCAGATCTGATGCGTCTGCAAGCAGATCGACCATGGCAGCTCCCTATGCACGAGGATCTGCTGATGCAGGGACCGATTTGCATGCCCCAGGTGGATTGATTCTCGTTTACAGCCTGGCTCTTGAGCGGACAAGGCTGAGGAAGAAGGGTTAATCTCCAGGAACAAGCAGGAATGTAGTCTTCACATATGGGCATCGTCGGTACCGATGGAGCCTGCGCGGGAACGCTCCCCAGCGTCCAATAGGAACGCTTTTGGGAGCATCCCTCAGCACATGCGCACTGCCTTCCTGCCTTTCCAACTGTCCCTCTTCAGTTCTTCGTTTTCCGCAGAGCTGACAGGTCACATACCCTGTCACCACAGAAAATTTCTTCTTTAAACTTGTTTTTCTTGTGGTCGCGCCTGCCTCCGCTCGATGCCTACAGGTACCGCCAGTTCTCTTTTCTTCTTCTTTTAAAAAAAAAAAAGAATATATATACTTCTGAAGTGTTTCTCTTCAGAAACTTTCTTTTTGGTGCTAGGTGCCATTTTGGGCATTAGGCCCCATTTTCCTGAAAAATGGAAAAACCAACTAGTGGTTTTAAAAAAAAAAATGTACTAAGTGTGGCGGTACCATTTCCGTCACCGACACCCATGACTGGTGTCTCAAATGTTTAGGCCCTGACCATTCTCCATCGGAGTGTTCCTCTTGTATGGGGATGACTAAAAAAGGAAGACATAACCGGGCTGCAAAACTCGGTACCCTCTTTTCTTCGGATACCAGGTCCATTGCATCGACGTCTTCCAGAGCCTCGTCTTCCTCCCATGGATCTCAGGTAACTAAACATAAGTCCTCTCAGGGTAGATCTCCTTCCAAGCATCGAGAAGCCATTGGTATTGCCCTTGAGGAAACTATACTGGCAAAACAGCCCCGTCGGGAGGCTTCGGCCTCCAAAGCACTAACAGGGCTCCAGGATGTTCTCGTGGCCTCGACCTCGGCAGAACTACTGGTGCCATGCTCAGGGGTTCTGGCCGCTTCTACCGGTACTGACACCCAGGCATCAGCAGCGTCGATAGACCAGAGATTCCTCGCTATGGAACGCAGTCTTGCAGCTTTCCTTACAGCTGCGGTACTGTTGACACCGCTACTGATACTGGTGCCGGTACCAGCACCGGTACCAGTACCGACGATACTGGCCCCGGTGGGAATTCTGCCCATGCCAACTTTTTCGGGCATCGACAGATCGGTACCGGACAAACTCGGTGCTGACTTCGATCGATACCGATACCGTGCTTTGCATGAACATCGGGATCAGAGATGCTTCAAATATTCTGATTCAATGACTCGGATAACTCGGTCGGTACCAGAATACTTCTTCCGGAAGACTCCTCTTCTCCTCAATGCAGGATGTCTCCTCCGGAGGACATGTATTTTCAGGATTTTATTTGTGATGTGGCCCGAGGCCTATCAATCATGGTAGCTCCTGAAAAAGAACCAAGAGCAAAGGAATTGGAAATACTCCAATACCCTAAGGCTCCCAAAGAGGAAGCTACCCTGCCCATTCATGAAATTCTTCATGATTTGATGCTCAGAATGTGGGAAACACCTCTGACCACATCTCCTCATTCTAGGAGACTCGATACCATGTATCGAGTTCCACCATGTCCTGGTTTTCAAAAGACTCAGCTGCCACACCATTCAATGGTAGTGGAATCAGCCATGCGTAGGATGAAAAGTGCAAAAAGACATGCATCCAATCCTCCAGGTCGTGAATGCAGGACCCTTGATGCCTTTGGGCGTCAAACATTTCAGGTTTCCATGCTTTCAGCTAGGATCAGCTCATATACTTTATATATGGGAATGTTCCTCAAAGATGTCACAGGAAACTTGGAGCTTATGAGCCCCCCTCTCCCTGAAGAAAAACGACAAGACTTCTTTACTCTTGTCAAGCATGCTCAAGATATTTCCAAGTTTGTAAATCATTCAGCCTTTCACTGCTTTGAATGCATCAGCAGAACCTCTGTTATTAACCCAAAAACTAAAGAATTCCAAAGTCAAATTCCCCCCAAAAAACAAGTTTTTTTGTCGGAGTACACCAACACAGTGCCGGGAAACAATCCAGACACCACTGTGGCAACTCCTTTTTATTAAATTTTATATATGGATTAAAATTCAAAATCCATAACTTAGCTTTTAGCTTTTATGAAGTACCATCCAACGTAGCTAGATTATGCCAGTAATCCAGAAATGACGACGTGGCTCACGTTTCGGGTTGGACACAAAGTATAATGCAACCCTGCTTCAGGTCCATCCACAACTGGCAAAAAAGAAAGCTTGAGTGAACAAACCACGGGGGTGTATCTACACCATATAAACATCGGTGTCTGATGTCAGCAGCTGTTGAAAACTCAAAACCACCAATCAGCAGAAAAACCCCAAAGCAGAGGGAATCCCACTTCACAGGGAAACCCCCAATGGGAGCCTGCCAAAAATCAATCAGATGATAGTGTGCCAGTCCACTTGAAGGTTTAGACCCTGAGGGGCAACAGAGTTGAGTAAATATATCCAGCGTTGTTCACGCCACTGCAAACGTTGTTCTCTGTCCCCACCCCTGGGATCATTAGGAATAAAGTCCAGTATCCTCCACCGCAACGAAGAGAAATCATGCCCAGTTGTTAAATAGTGATCTACCATAGGGGCGTAAAGAGTTTTTGTATGTAACGAGAAGCATGTTCAGACAGACGGACCTTCACCGCCCGTTTAGTACGCCCCACATAGTAGAAAGAACAAGGACAGACAATCAAATATACTACAAAAGAGGAAGTACAATCAGTGTGCCAGACTGTAGTATAGGTCCTAGAGGTGTGTGAATCTATCCATTCTTGGCCCTCAATTGTAAGAGAGCAGTAATTGCACTGCCCGTATGCAAAATGTCCGTTGTCAATATGCCTTCGTTCAGGACGATCCTGCGGGGAAGTGGTATGCATGAGCAGGTCTCTTAAGTTCGCAGTGGTTTTGAGTTTTCAACAGCTGCTGACGTCAGACGCCGATGTTTATATGGTGTAGATACACCCCCGTGGTTTGTTCACTCAAGCTTTCTTTTTTGCCAGTTGTGGATGGACCTGAAGCAGGGTTGCATTATACTTTGTGTCCAACCCGAAACGTGAGCCACGTCATCATTTTTGGATTACTAGCATAATCTAGCTACGTTGGATGGTACTTCATAAAAGCTAAAAGCTAAGTTATGGATTTTGAATTTTAATTCATATATAAAATTTAATTAAAAGGAGTTGCCACAGTGGTGTCTGGATTGTTTCCCGGCACTGTGTTGGCGTACTCCGACAAAAAAACTTGTTTTTTTGGGGGAATTTGACTTTGGAATTCTTTAGTTTTTGGGTTATTTAGGTTGATTCCAGTAGGAACTTCTGCTATTACCATTGGTGCACGTTGGATTGCCTGGCTTCAGTCATCAGACTTGGAGACTTGGGTACAGGACAAATTGGGAAACATCCCTTGCACAGGAGAAAACCTCTTTGGCAAGAGTTGGCAGGAAAAGGCTAATGAGATAGATACTGACAATCTCACTTTAGACAGATTGTCAAAATCTACTGCCACTCCAGCCAAAAAGAAACCCTATAAAAAACCCCTTTTCAGCAAAACGAGGAAGTTTTATCCATCCTATACCCAGCAAGGGCAAGCTTAGGGTCAAGTTGGCCAAAAGGGACAACAGCAACAATTCAGACAACAAAAGAAGCCAAAAAGCCCGAGAACTCAACCAGCTTCACAGGCTCATCCCCCTCAAGGACTTTGACTCCTTCCTAGAGAGCTTAGCTTTCCTGCCTCTGAAGGGTCCAGAACCCCTAAACATTCCAGGCAGGTTGTCATTTTGTCAACAGATGGCACCAAATAACAGCAGAAAATTGGACTCTGTCCATTGTAGGGGAGGGGGGGGTTCAAGCTTCATTTTCACAGCATGCCCCCTCCTACAATCGTAACACAGTTCAATTCCCAAACCTCTCCAGACAATCTACTGGATCAAGAGGTCTCAACATTCCTTGGTCAGGAAGCAATAGAGGAAGTACCCATTCCCCAATAGGGTACAGGGTTCTACTCCCCCTATTTTCCAGAAATTCCTTCTGCAAGACGTTCTTACACCTTCAAGTGAAAACGTTTTACTATATGGTGTTCTCAAAAAGGCTTAAACTCCCTTGTGATACCTTTGGAATTGGTACTAGAGTGCCTACTTCAGTTATCAAATTCTGGTCTAAAGACAAATTCAGTAACAGTCCATCATAGTGCAATTGCAGCTTCCTATAAGTCTGTAAATGGACAGCCAATTTCCTCTCATCCACTCATAGCAAGATTTATGAGAGGTCTTCTATTAACAAAGCCTCCCATCAGGCCACCACCGGTGGCATGGGATTTAAATCTAGTTCTCGGACAGCTCATGAAACCGCCCTTTGAACCTTTAGCCACTACAACCCTAAAGTTTTTATCCTGGAAGGTCATCTTCCTAATTGCAATCACTTCCGCACGTCACATTAGTGAATTGCAAGCTTTAGTGGCTGATCCCCCTTATACAAGGTTTCACCATGATAAGGTGGTTCTCAGAACTCATCCACATTTTATGCCAAAGGTGGGTTCGCCTTTTCATTTAAATCAATCGATTTACCTTCCTAGATGACATAAATGACTGCTTCTTGGAGCAGCTGGTTCATGAACCAACCAGAGGGGAAGCCATATTAGACCTAGTCCTTAGTGGAACACCAGATCTAGTGCAAGAGATAAGGGTGTTGGGGCCACTTGGCAATAGTGATCATAGCATGATCGCCTTTGGTTTAATTAGTGGAGGAGGTATAGTAAGGAAATCCACAGTACTACCTTTTAACTTTCGAAAGGGAGACTATGATAAAATGAGGAAAATAGTTAAGAAAAAACTAAAAGGAGCAGTTGCAAAGGTTAAAGATTTACATCAAGCTTGGGTGGTGTTGAAAAATACTATCTTGGAAGCCCAGACCAGCTGTATTCCATGCTTTAAGAAACGTGGAAGGAAGTCCAAAAAACTGCCATCATGGTTTAAAGGTGAGGTCAGAGAGGCTGTTGTTGCCAAAAAAGCATCTTTCAGGAAATGGAAAAAAGAGCCAAACGATGAAACCTAGAAACAGCACCAGCACTAGCAGGTCAAATACAAGGCATTGATAAAGAAGGCAAAGGGAGAATTTGAGAAGAAGCTTGCTGCGGAAGCAAAAACGCGAAATAAAGATATTTTCAAGTACATTCGTAGCAAAAAAACTGTAAGAGAGTCAGTTGGACCATTAGATGATAGAGGAGTTAAAGGGGCACTAAGAGGCGACAAGGCAATAGTGGAGAGACTGAATGAATTCTTTGCTTTGGTCTTTACTGAGGAAGATATAGGGATGTTACCCATGACTGAAGTGGTATTTAAAGGTGCGGAAGAATTGAAGGAAATATCAATATATCGGGAAGATGTATTACAACTATTAGATAAACTGAAGAGTAGCAAATCACCTTGGCCGGATGGTATACATCCAAGGGTGTTGAAAGAACTGAAATATGAGATTGCAGACCTGCTATTAGTAATCTGTGAACTATCATTAAAATAATCTCTAATAACTGAAGATTGGCGGATCGCCAAAGTAACACCAATTTTTAAAAAGGGTTCGAGGGGTGATCCGGGAAACTACAGACCGGTGAGCCTCACGTCAGTACCGGGAAAAATGGTAGAAACCATCATAAAGAATAAAATTACTCAGCATGTAGATAGTCATGGCCTAATGGGAGGCAGCCAACATGGCTTTAGACAAGGAAGATCTTGTCTTACTAATCTGTTATGTTTTTTTGAAAGTATGAATAAACAGGTGGACAAAGGTGAGTCGGTTGATATAGTGTATCTAGACTTTCAGAAAGCCTTTGACAAGGTCCCTCATCAGAGACTTTTGGCAAAACTAAAGAGTCATGGGATAGGAGGCAGTGTACTACTGTGGATCAGGAACTGGTTAAAAGATAGAAAGCAGAAGGTTGGACTAAATGGCCAATTTTCCCAATGGAGAAAGGAGAATAGTGGTGTACCCCAGTGATCTGTGCTGGGTCCGCTGCTTTTTGACATATTCATAAATGACCTGGAAAGTGGAACAACGAGTTAGGTTATCAAATTTGCAGATGACACAAAACTATTTAAAGTTGTTAAAACCCAAGAGGATTGTGGAAAATTGCAAGAGGATCTTGATAAATTGGAAGACTGGGCATCAAAATGGCAGATGAAATTTAATGTGGACAAGTGCAAAGTTATGCACCTAGGGAAGAACAACCCAAACTATGGTTACACGATGCAAGGTTCCACATTAGGAACCACCACCCAGGAAAAAGATTTAGGCGTCATTGTGGATAACATGTTAAAACCCTCGGCCCAGTGTGCAGCAGCAGCCAAGAGAGCAAATAGAATGCTTGGTATCATAAGGAAAGGAATGGAAAATAAAACAAGATATTATAATGCCTCTATACCGTTCCATGGTGAGACCGCACCTTGAATATTGTGTGCAATTCTGGTCGCCGTATATTAAAAAGGATATAGCGTTATTAGAAAAGGTTCAGGGAAGAGCCACCAACATGGTATAGGGGATGGAAGGATACTCCTATGAAGAAAGGCTAAAATATTTAGGGCTCTTTAACCTGGAAAAGAGACGGCTGAGGGGAGATATGATAGAAGTCTATAAATTAATGAATGGAGTGGAACGGGTAAATGTAGATCGACTGTTTACGTTATCAGAATATAGAAAGACTAGGGGACATGCAATGAAGCTACAGGGTAAACTATTTAAGACTAATAAAAGAAAATATTTTTTCACTCAACGTTTAATCAAACTCTGGAATTTGTTACCGGAGGATGTAGTAAAGGCTGTTAGTGTAGCTGGGTTTAAAAAAGGTTTGGACAAGTTCCTGGAGGAAAGGTCCATAAACCATTATTAAGAAGGGACCCAGGATATCACTGCTTGACCCAGTACAAGCATTGCAGAACCTGTGTCTTTTGGGGAAACTGCTAGGTACGTATGACCTAGATTGGCCACTGTTGGAAACAGGATGCTGGGCTTGATGGACCTTGGTCTGACCCAGTATGGCATATCTTATGTTCTTATGATAAGCAGATGTTTAGACAGCCTTCACTTTCAGCCAGTAACGTAGTATCATCAGCATAGGAAGGATTTTGATGAGTCTTCCACCAGTCTTCACATCTTAGTTGTCTTCATACAGTCCTGCTTCTCTGATAATTTGTTTGGCATATTTATTTATTTATTTTATTACATTCTCTTATATACCGCGCTATTCTGCATCAGTGCGGTTTACATCGAACAAACTGAAATTACATTGAACAGGGCATTATAACTTGGAGATAACTATTTTACAGGGAACATGGGCTATGGAGGGTTAAGTGGCTTGCCCAAGACCACAAGGAGCACCTGTGGGACTAGAAACCCCAGTCCTTCCGGCCCAAGGTTGCTGTCCTCTAGTGGGATTTGAACCCCCGACCTTCCGGCCTGAAGTACCTTGCCCCAAGTGTTATATTGCTTCTTGATCAATGTAAAGGTTCAGCATGAGAACTATCAGGTGTTCTTGTATACTCATGCTGCTTAATGCGGCCCAGGAATTTTTCATAATTTAAAACAATCAAAGGCTTTGCTGTAGTCAATAAAATACATCTGGATATCCTTTTGGTATTATTGGAGGAGATATTCACTGGTGGTGGCTAGCTGTCGCTGCTGAAAACTAACCCTGGATTTCCAGTGGTGGGGATATTAATAGCCACTGTCATTGAATTTCGGGTCATTACAGAAGCCAAAAGCTAACCGGATGGCGACAATATTGAGCTGCTACCCGGTTAGCTTCCGTGGGTAAAGTTAGATGATATGACAGAGACATTTAAATATTTCTTTCAAAAATGCATAGGAGGTGGCCTCTTCCAGTTGAAAGGAAGGTTCATAAAGATGAAGATGAAGGGAGATACTCAGGAGTAATCAGAGGAAATAGTTTCTTATGGAAAGGGTGATGGATGTGTGGAATAGCTTCCCAGTGGAGACAAGAACTGTATCTGAATTCAAATAAGCACAGGAAAAATACAGAGGATCTCTGAGAGAGAGTGAGGGATTGTAGAAAATAGTTCTTATGGATAAGCAGCCTGGATAGGCCATATGTGACCTGATATTCAGTTGGGCAGGCTATGCGCTGTTATGGCGCATAGCCGTGCCCGCCGACCCTAACCCCGGATATTTAGTGCTGCAGTGATGTCATTGAATATCAAGGTTTGCCGCACAGAGGAAACTGCTGCAGAACCTAACCAGGTAGTGTCAATATTGCACTGCTACTCAGCTCCCGCGGGTAAAACTAGGCATAGCAAAAGCTGGCCTAGTTTTACCCACAGGTCGCTAACTGCATAGTGGTGCAATATTGCCACTACTCGGTTAGCAACCGTCTCAACCTTTACTCCACCCCGGAACGCCCCAATACATCCCGATGCTAACCTCATAGCATCAGGACATGTAGCAGGGTTAGAAGGGGATATTCAGTGGCACTAACCATATAAGTGCCATTGAATATCTGGATTAAAGGCATTTACATGGTTTACTGGGCTGTAAATCGTGTAAATGCCTTTCAAATATCGGGCCCATGGTCTTTATCTGCTGTCATTTTCTATGTTTCTTTGAGCAGTTTAGTGATATCCAGTATGTATTTTGGAAGCTCAGCAATTGATAGCTGCATTTATGTGCCTTTCTTTAATATTGACAGTACCACTGAGCCAGTTTAGTGGTAGTTATTATGCTGCTTGGAAGTTCAGTATGTTTGTGATTGGCAGCTGTACTTTTACGCTTTTCTGTAATATTCACAGTGTTACAGAGCCAGCCCATGGTGGTAGTCAGTATAGTCCTAGGAAACCCAGTATGGAAATAATTGCAACTTGAACTTTTATGCATTTCTTTGATTCAGTGCTTTTTATATGATTTGTATATTAATAATTGAAAACTGTTGCAGTTTTTTTGAGTCAAATGAACTGTGATTCCTTTATAACAGGCATGTCAAACTTCAAAATAGGTCGTGATCTACTTTTCCCAGCCAAAAGTGCTGGTGATCTACCTCCATGAAAATTAAGTTTCAAATTAGTTTCAAATTAAATTTTAACCCAATAAAGATGGAGGATTCCACCTCCCCCCCCCCCCCCCAATTTTTAATGAACCCTCTGTCATTTACTTGGATGTGATCAGCTGTTAAGCAAATTAAGCAAAAACAAAACAGAGAGACAAAGATCCAGTAAGAACTGCGAGGGGAAATGGAAAGTGCATTTTTTCTTAAAGTTTTATTGATTAATAACTTTCTTTAACTGTCTTAATAACTTTAACTTTTATTGAGTAATTTGTGTTAAATTTAGGTCGAGTATTGATCCAGGCTGATCTTGCGCAATCTTTAATATTTCGCTCTTGCTCATTAGTGAGACGTCTCAGCCTGCATTTCATTCACCAGCTTTTTGAAGTTAGGTGAATATTGCATGAGGGCCAGTCTCAGGGAATCCTGGAGATGTTCATCTGTCATGTTGGAACGTTGTGTACTCTTTGTCATTTTCAGATGGGAAAACGCAGATTCACACAAATAAGTTGAACCGAAACAGGAGTGTACAGCTTCACTGCATCTTCTCAAGTTGGGAAATTTGTCTCCAGGCACTAGCTTCCAAAACAATTCTTGCTCGGCACGGGTCTTGAGAAAATTTTTTAAGGGTTAATATTTCGTTTTCAAGAAATGGCTTGTTCAATGAGTAATTTTTACTGATAGCAGTTGCAGTTTCTTTAATGTCCACATCTACTTTGAATGGATATGACAAGTACTCCACAACTGTTCCAATTTTTTGGAAGTCACATAATCTATTTTCGAATTCCTGGATAACAGAACAGATTTCTGTCACATACTTCTCGTTCTGAAAAACAAAATTTGGATATTGTTCCAGATGGTCCTGCGTATTAGGAAAATGATCAAAAGTGTTGTTTGCAAGGTCAGTCATCATTAGCTCAAATTTGCTCTTGTAGGATGAAACTGTACTCATCATCTCGCCAATGCATTTGTTTTTACCTTGTAGTTCAAGGTTCATATCACTTAGTTTGCCTGTAAAGTCAGCGAGAAATGCCAGATCACATAACCACTCCTCATCTTCCAACTCTGCTTGGTCATCTCTCCTCTCTTTCAAAAAACTTCTTATTTCATTCAGCAAATCATAAAATCTTTGCAGAAATTTGTGCCTACTTAGCCAACTTACCTCTGTGTGCAAAATGATTTCTGCTGCCCCTTCATCAAGAGTAAGATTGAAAAGCCGTCTTTGAAGTGATCTTCCACAAACTGAATTTACAATTTTGAAAGTGATGTCCATGAAAGTCTTTGTATTGAGTCTCTTGCTTGCCAAAACTTGCTGGTGAATGATGCAGTGGTAAGAAAGGAAATCTGGGAAGTCGTCATGCTGTCTACAGAGGGCTATGAAACCGTTAACCTCACCTGTCATTGCTCTTGCTCCATCAGTAGTGATGGAAACAAGTCTATGCAATGAAAGATTATATTTTGTCACAAAAGAATGGAAAGGACTAAATATTTCCTGACCGGTAGTACTCCCTTTTAAAGAAATCATTCCAAGTAGGTCTTCTTTAACACTGAAGTCTTCAGAAACCATCCAGATAAAGACTAGTAACTGGGCTATGTCTCTTATGTCTGTAGATTCATCCAGTTGGAGTGAGAAAGCAACACAATTTGAATCATCCTCCAACAATTGTTCAATTGTGTCTCCACACATCTTTTCTATTCGCCGCAAGACGGTGTTTCTTGACAATTGTACATCTTGAATAGCAACTATGATCTCTTTCTTATTTTTAAATCCTTCAAAAAAGATTGTCAGCTGCTTCAAGAAAACAATCTTTTACAAATTCCCCTTTAGTGAAAGGTTTGCATTTCTTTGTGATCAGGTTGCTGACCTTTAAGGATGCTAAGGTTGCACTGACCGAATATGACCTTGGCTTCACCAGCAACTGTAGCTGAGTAGCCAATTTCAATTTAAGTTCTTTGAGCTTCAGTTTACGAATTTTACTTTTGGGTGGAAAATCAGCATCAAACTTATTGCTATGCAGAGCCTTATAATGATGTTCCAGATTACCCTTTTTGTGCAAGGATACTGGGGCGTTACAAATTAGACAACACTTGTCTTTCACCATGATGAAGAAGTATTCCATTTCCCATTCATCATGAAAGTGGTAGGTTTTGCTCGTCTTTGGAACACTCATCTTCGTTATACTGGGGTGGCTGGATGTAAGAAGGCCAAAGCTGCTAAGGTAGCATAAACACTTGCTGAATCCTGGTCCAAAATTGTCACTGTCCCAAAGTATTAAAGATCAACAGGAACCTGAAGACCTCTGGATGATGTGCAATACAAGGACTGGAGATGCCAAAACCACACATGCAGTTCTAAAAGTAAAAATAAGAATTCATCATACTGGCACCAATAAGCAAATACCACCAAACAACCATCAAAAAAACTCAAACACCTGTCCAGCAAACCAGATAAAATCAAATACCGCCAAACAAGTTCAAATACCCCCACATGCAATTTAATAAATTCTGCATACAGTGTAGAATCAACACAAAGGCAAGGCGAAATAAAATTGCAGTGTAGAATCAACACAAAGGCTAGGCAAAATAAATTGCAGAGGCAAGCAAAAGTCACAGTGGTTTGAAGCAATTCGAAGGCAAGGCATAGGCAAGTTAGAACAAAATTGGAAAAGCCCGCCAAAATCACCAAATTCTTGACACTTTGTTGTGTCTGCCTGAAAACGTTTAATGAAAGCGAACTATAAAGCGACCGACGTCCAGCACAAGACACAACTAATACGGTAAGTGTATTCAGGTAAAGCCCAGGCAAATGGATATCACCTGGTTTATAACACACTTCTAAGGGGTGTTGGGGCGGGGGCAGGAATGGGTGATTCTGAGAGGCAGGAGACCAGGTATGACGCTGGACCTGTGGCGTCTTGTCACGGGGCGGGGCGGCGGCCCCCTGGGGTACCCACAAACTATTGGCATGAATACAACAAGCGCCCCCAATACACCCGCAGGCAAGATTCCCACAGGCAGGGAAAAAAGACAGCCTGGTATAACCAACAAAACCACCGTTGTGTAAAATTATTTTTGTCGGAAAAGCCATCACAGTACAGGAGGACTCCACCTCCTTACCACTGCAGCCTATCCTTTTAATTTTATTAGAAACATTATCAACTTTTTAACATTTTAAAAGTACTTAGCTGAAAGGCCGTTATAAATCTTCATCAAAGGACTAGCCGGACGACGTGTCACGTTTCGGGGAGTGTGTTGTGCCCCCCTGCTTCAGGTCCAGTCGCCACAAAATAAACAGCCTCAGTACATAAAACGCCAAAAAAGGCGGTTTTTAAAGGCACCAAACACAGCCGGGGCTTCCCATAGTTCCGGTTCCGTTATTGGCACAGCTGTGTTTGGTGCCTTTAAAAACCACATTTTTTGGCGTTTTATGTACTGAGGCTGTTTATTTTGTTGCGACTGGACCTGAAGCAGGGGGGCACAACACACTCCCCGAAACGTGACACGTCGTCCGGCTAGTCCTTTGATGAAGATTTATAACGGCCTTACAGCTAAGTACTTTTAAAATGTTAAAAAGCTGATAATGTTTCTAATAAAATTAAAAGGATAGGCTGCAGTGGTAAGGAGGTGGAGTCCTCCTGTACTGTGACGGCTTTTCTGACAAAAATAATTTTACACAACGGTGGTTTTGTTGGTTATACCAGGCTCTCTTTTTATTAGATTTGATTGTCGACCTGGTTTGGTATATTTTTATGGTTTTAGGGAAAAAAGACAGACAAAGGATCAGCAGTGGCGGCAAGCCCTCGGCAGATGACCTGCCGGCACGAGCTCTCTCCTAGCGACGGGGCGAGCTGCTGGAGAGATGGAGCCAAGTGGTGCTGATGATCTACCTCTGACCCCTCCAGATCGCGATCTACCTGTTGGACATGCCTGCTTTATAACATGCCTACAGGGTAAGTCTCCTTCCTCCATGTTTTACTATCTTTCCTCCCAAACTCTTCACAAAGTTCCCTACTTTTGTTTTGAGCTTTCCTCTACTCTTCTCATTCCCTTCTGCCTTTCTTGCTCCATTTTAGCTGAGGGATGATCTGGGATCATATGACACTAGCCCTTCAGATGGATCTAATCCACACAATATCCTTCTTTATTTTGATAAGCAAATCAATACTTTTGTACTCGCCAAATTGTTGCCTCCAAAATACAGCAGCATGTTGTGCGGTAGTTGTCTACCTCTGATCTAGCTGTGTGTAAACATGTGTGTGCATGATTGATGATGTATGCGTGTATTAATGTTACTGTATAAAATGCAAAGTATATACATATACCCTCATTGTGCCCATATTTTGCATGCACACAGTTATGCGCAAACTCTCTTGTATGCACACATTCCTTTTGCTATTAAAATTGCTTTGTGTCCATAACTCTTCTTAAATTCACATTTTTTTTTGCACCTAGACTTTTGAAACCTTTTAAAATTACTCATATTATGAGTTGGTGTCTTAATTTGCAGTGCAGTATCCATAACCCTAAATTAGAAGAGAGAGTCAAATATCTCAAAGACGTAAATTATGCACTAGAAGCAAGCATTTTCTAGCGAAAAGAAGTTCTAGAACCAGAAGTCATGAGATGAGACTCAAAGGGAACAAACTCGGGCATAAAATAAGTAACTATTTCCAGAATGGGTAGCAGATACTTGAAATAATCCCTCAATGAAAGGCTGAAACAGTAACTAAAACTTGGCATTAACATGAAGAACTACAAGAAAATGTGTTGTCCTAGGACTCTTATCAGACTAAAGTTACTGCTTTGACATCAAAGAGGCAATTTTGAAAATCTCCCTTTCTGTTGTCAATGGTGAGAAATAAGGATGTAAATGAATTCTAGAAGAATAATGCCAAACTAATTAAAAATAGATTGTCCATTATTTCAGGAATCTGATGTAACTGACATTTTCTCTTTTTTATCTCAAAGTTTGTACTTTGACTGGACACTATTCAAACAAGAAACACAATATAATTTTTTTTGCCTTAGATTTTTATGTTAGGTGAAAGCCCCCTGAAGGCCATTGTATCTAACAACTCTGAAGCCATCAATATTGTCCCACAATGCGCTTTCAGAGAACCATTAAGCATAATCTGTTTAGCCTCCTGTTATCAAAATACAATGAAGAATTCTATAATAAATGAATCTTATGACTTTGGTTTGTGTTGGTTGCAAAGGTCAACAATTGTAACCTACTCATGTTGGAAATTTTTAATAAGCTTGTCTTATCTGTAGAAAACAAAAATGTGATGGATTTAATGGAACTTTAAAAAAAAAATGCATTTAGGTCCTTGTAAACAAATGAAGATCTTGTATATATTTTAACAATTTTCAATGAGATATCTCAAAGGGGTAAAACATTTTAAAAATTGGCCTTGGAGCATAAGAAAACAACTCTAGGTAACATTTTCAGTGCAGTTTCATAAATAGGATATAAACATCTAAAAAAAACCATTAAAATTCATTGGCAGGATCATTTATATATGACAGCAGGCCTTGACAAATTTTGTGCCGATTTCTGAGCCAGGCCAAAAAAAAGCTTTGGGACTAGTGGGAATCAACCCTTGATTTCTTGCTTCTTAAGCCAATGCTCTAGCCATTAGGATACTCCTCCACTCTAATGTTGGGCACTTGTTCTCACGTCTCATGAGAACAGTGCCAGAGTTCCTACACCATGCATCATCTTTAGATAACAACAGCTATAGTTTCAGATAGCAAGTTCTGTGTGGGTGTGGGTGTGTGGTGCAATAGTGGCGTGCCCGTATGTGCATGGGATGTGGTGATGGGTGCCTTTGTGTGGGTGGTGTGCAGGACTGCGGTGCATGTGTGTGTGTGCGTGCTGGAGAGCTTCTGTGTGTGCAATGCAGAAGTGAGGTTTATGTGTATTTTTATTTATTTTATTTATTTATTTACATTTCTTATATACCGCACTATTTGCGATCAGCGCGGTTTACATAAAACAAGAAGGTAACCGACAATGAACAAAAGTCAGGTCATTACATTGAACAGGAACAAGTAACTTGGAAAACAGGGTAAACTATATACATATGCATAACCATGAATGGGTAACTATATACATGTCAGAGGGAGTTATTGGGTATTGGACATGCTTAGTGGCTGGGGTTCGGGCAGTAAGTGAGATGCTTGATAAAGAGGAAATGTTTTAAGGCCTTTCTGAACTGGCTCAGGTTAGGGATTGCTCTGATGTGTGGTGGTAGGGAGTTCCAGAGACTTGGGGCGTATAGTCTAAAGGCTCTGTTCGATGTTGCTTTGGAGCATTTTGTAGTGTCTCTCGGTATCACTAGCATGTTAGCTACTGAGGTTCTTCTTAGCCTGTTGGGTATGGGTGGTTGGATGAGGTCAGATAGTGAGGAGGAGGAGAGTCCCTTGATGGCCTTGAATGTCATCACTAGGGTTTTGAAACTTAGCCTGGCTTGAATGGGGAGCCAGTGAAGCTGTCTCAGGAGGGGTGTGATATGCTCTCTTCTTGGTGTGCCGAGGAGAATCCGCGCTGCACTGTTCATGGCAAGTTGCAGGGGCTGTAAGGTGGCCTGAGGGAGTCCTTGCAGGATGGCGTTTGAGTAGTCCAAATGGGGGATGATGAGGGCTTGATAAATGGTGCGGAAGTCGCTTGGTTCAAGTAGGGGGCGTAAGTGTCTAAGAGATTTAATCTTGAAGTAAATCGCTCTTACAGTGTTGGTTATGTGTTGCTTCATGTTGAGGTTCTGATCCAATGTTACTCCGAGGTAACGAATAGCTGATTTTACTTGTAATTCAGCGTTGTCCACTTCTAGGTAGCTGGGTGGTGTAAACTCAGGATTTCTGGAGATGAATAAGACCTCCGTCTTCTTGTGTTGGATGCGCAGATTCTGAGAGAGGAGCCATTCGGATATGGTGTTGAAGCACTCAGTCAAGGGGGTAAGGTCTGGGCAATCCAGGGATATTGGAAGGTACAGTAAGACATCGTCTGCGTATATCATACAACTCACATTGAATGATCTGATAATATTACAGATGGGTTGGATATAGATGTTAAACATAAGTGATGATAGGGAAGATCCTTGAGGAACTCCTTGGCTTTGTAAGAATGGCTCGGAAGTAGACCCATTTGCACGTACGTATTGCCATCTGCCTGACAGGTAGGATCTACACCATTCAAGAGCTCTTCCACCAATGCCTTTCTCTCTTAGCCGACCTAGGAGAATTTCGTGGCAGACAGAGTCGAACGCCGCCGCTATATCCAAAAATACGAGTGCATAACCTTGGCGTAGGTTGTCAATGCCTGAGATTATGGTGTCAAAAAGCGTTGTGAGTAGAGTTTCGACTCCGTGTGACTCTCTGAATCCGTGTTGAGATGAGTCTAGGGGGGCATTGGGGTATTGTCACAGCCCCTCCCAGTGGCAGTGTGCTGAAGGGTCAGGGTGGACATTTATTGTTTGTTGAAGTCGGGACTCTAACTTAGACCAGGTGTATTATGGTCCTTGTAGTTCCCTTCTTTATAAAGAATAGTTGTGTAAGCCTTGTGCTGGGTTAAATATAAGGTTTTATTCCCTTGATGCGCTAAGGTTCTCCAAGAAGACAACAGAATTCACCTTAATTCAGGGTTTCTACCAAAGTATTTACAAAGTCCAAAACTGTTATAAGAGCTTCACAGTCTTTTCACTTCAAGCAGGATTTTTCAATATAAACAGGTTAAATAAACACAAAAACTTCTTCTTTTCAGCTCAACAAAGCAATGACATTTTAGATCATGTCTTATGCTATGACTCTGTGAGAGATTCTATACTCTAAGCTACACAGAGAATATAGTCCATAGGATATTCAGGTAGCAATGGTTCTGGTTCTACAAGGTCTGTTTGCATATCCTCTTGATCAGATATGGTGTCTGCTAAGCCTGAGCTTTCCCTAGGCAAAACTAGTTGTACTTCAGTAGTTCTCTCCAAAACTTTCCAGCCTGGCTGGACCTGATCTGGCAAACAATTAATATAGCTTTTATCTAGGACCTTCTGCACAGGTTTCCAAAGCTTTCCCCAGCTTTGTTTCTCATATCTATGGCTCTCTGGATTACAAGCCTTTCTAGGACCTGGCACACATTCAGGAAAGGAGGTGTGAATGTACCTTTGTTCTCTGAGAGGTGCGTTGCTGGTATTCCCTCTACCAGGCACTCTCCTGCTTACCCTGTCTTCCCTGGAGACTTCTTTCTGGAGCTTTTCAGCATGGGCTTGTCCTTCCTGGAAGTTGTCCCTTCCTTGTAAGGACTGCAAGCTTAACTGCCTTTCCTTCCGTAGTTGGAGCTTTCCCCTTTCTCTCTCCTTAGTAGCAGGGATTTCTGTTGCGCTCTGTATTTGTGGTCCTCTCTGCTCCTGTGGTCGTCTCTCTATTCGAGGTCTTCTCTGTATTGGTGATCCTCTCTGTATTGATGCTCCTCTCTCTATTCTCCTGACTGAGCACTGCTTATAAAGTCGTTTCTCTAGTGAGCTTTCTGGCCCTCTACTCAGGTGTGTTTGATTAGCTATTGCATCATTACAATCTGGGTGTGTCAGCCTACCTTCTGCAGCCTCATGCCTACTCCCTCTAGCTGCACTTCTTGGTAACTGCATTCTCTGTAAACCAATTTCTTTAAAAGAAACAGAGTTTTCTCCTAACTCCATAGCTTCAGTAGTGTCAGCTTCATCACAGTATTTATTTAACCTGTTTTTTATACCGCCTTATCCTGAAATCAAAGCGGTTTACATTACATGAACAGGATACATTATAATTGGTTTGGGGTAAACAGGGGAGAACTATTTACAGCTTGATCAACATATTTACACAATAACATGTGGTTATGTTTGTTTGGATGTGAATATGCATGTGTGTCCATATGGGTCGGTCAAGGAGTCTTTGGTTGGGGGCGAAGAAACTGTAGGATTAGGTAATGTGACCATAGTGTTCTGTGAACAGGAAGGTTTTAAGTTTTCTACGGAAGTCTTGTAGTGTGGAGCTGGGGTATGTGTCCTACGTAGGTAGGTTGCCTATGTGTGTGTGTGTGTGTGTTCTTGGGGGAGGGGGATTCCCCTTTAGATAAATAGGCATTGTGTCTTTTCGTTCCCATGCATTTATCTCTTTAACCTTTCACTCTCCTTCCCTGCCTCTAACTCCTCCCCACTCTCTATTCACCTTCCAAGCTTTCTCCCCTTCCCTCTCCCTCTGCCCCCCAGTACTCCCATCCGGATCCCTGTGGGCATACAGAGCAGGTCCCCACCATGATTGCAGCCTTGGGCAGCACTTCTGCCTGTGAGTGATGGGATCTCTGTGGGCAGCCAAGGCTGGTCCTGACCTTTATGCTTATGCATAGGTGTTCCAAGCCCCAGGTGCCAGGTCCAGTTTTGTAATGGCCATGGCAACATGGCACCTGGGGTTTGTCGAGCCCTGTATAACAGCATTATTTAGTGTACTTTAATATCAGGAATTAGCATATTTTGAGAGCCCTTACAGCATAGTGAAGCAGAAGTGTAATAATGCACATTAAAAAAAATGTACTAAACGTGCGTTAATAGGTGACCTGTTAATAGAACACCTTAGGAAAACAACAAGGAGCAAGAGTCGTAGGTGGGTGTAAACCAGGGGTCTCAAACACGCGGCCCGCGAGAGACCTTTGTGCGGCCCGCGATGCATAGGGGGAAAAAAAAACACCCCGGCTTCTGCTGCTGCTGCCGCCGCTGCCGTGGCCGGCAATAGCAGCAATATCGCAAGTCCCGCGGGCTCCGCTCCCCCCCCCCTTCCTTCCTGCTTGCCTGCCAGTTCTCCGCTTCCGCTTCGGCTTCACCTTTCAGAGCCGCGAAGGGAGAGCTTCTCCCTCGCGACTCTGTTCAGCCCGCTGGGGCAGATGGGAAATTTCCCATCTGCCCCAGCGGGCTGAACAGAGTCACGAGGGAGAAGCTCTCCCTTCGCGGCTCTGAAAGGCGAAGCCGAAGCGGAGAACTGGCAGGCAAGCAGGAAGGAAGGAAGGAAGGGGGGGGGAGCGGAGCCCGCGGGACTTGCGATATTGCTGCTATTGCCGGCCACGGCAGCGGCGGCAGCAGCAGCAGAAGCTGGTTTTTTTTTTTTAAGTTTAATTTTCCCGGGGGGGGGGAGCAGGACTTGATGGGGGGGAGAGCAGAACTTGATGGGGGGGAGCAGGACTGGGGGGGAGGGAGCAGGACTTGATGGGGGGGAGAGCAGGACTTGATGGGGGGAGCAGGACTTGATGGGGGGGGGAGAGCAGGACTGGGGGGGGAGCAGGACTGGGGGGGGGGGGAGAGCAGGACCTGGGGGGGGGAGCAGGACGGGGGTGGGAGCAGGACTTGATGGGGGGGAGAGCAGGACTGGGGGGGAGAGCAGGACTGGGGGGGAGCAGGACTTGATGGGGGGGGGAGAGCAGGACTGGGGGGGGAGAGCAGGACTGGGGGGGGAGCAGGACGGGGGGGGAGCAGGACTTGATGTGTGGCTGGGGGGGGGTAGTACTGAAAATGGGGTGATGGGGGTTAGGACTGGTAATGGACAGATGGGGGTTAGGACTGGAGGTGGTCTGATTAGGGGGCTAAGACTGAAATGGGGTTATGGGGGGGCTAAGAATGAAGATAGGGCGATGGAAGGGTTAGGCCTGGAAGTGGGCTGTTGGGGGGCTTAGGACCGATAATGGGCTAGGGGGGGGGGCTAGAACTGGTAATGGACTGGGGTGGGTGCTATGACTGGAAATGGGCCGAGTAGAAGGGGGAGCTTGAACTGCAAATAGCTGATGGGGACAGGGTCTTGGAATGGTAATGGGCTGAGTGGAAGGGGGCTTGGAATGGAAATGGGCTGATGGGGAGGGGGGCTTGGAAAGGAAATGGGCTGTGAGGGGAGGGAGCTAGGACTGGAAATGGGCTGATGATGCGGGGACTAGAAGGGAGCGGATGCTGGGTGGGGCAGGAGCTAGAAGGGAGTTGATGTTGGGGGACGATTAGAATGGGATGGGGGTGGGAGAGTGAAATGGAGAGGGGAAATATATTTTGTGTGGGAGGGAAGAAAAATCTACAATTGGCCGGGTATTGGGAGAGTAAGTGGGGATTGAGGATGGAGGGGTAAAATTTGAGTGGATGAAATAGGAATGAGGAAAGAGCAAAAGGAGAATGATTAGTATGTTAAAGCAGATGTAGAGAGAATGGAAAAAAACTAGGAAAGAAGAAAGGACAAATGGACAGCAGACGATGGAGAGTTAGCAGAAGACACAAAGAAACCAGAAGAAAGTGAATGGAACAATTGCAACTGAAAAAAAAATGCACAAAAGGTAGAAAAATATCTCTTTATTTTGAATTTATTAACTGAAATATGTCAGCTCTTGGAAATGTGCATCTTTAACGTCTGCACTTTATTTAATACAAGAGGAAATCAATGTATAGTTTTATTTTTACAGTGTTGTACATTCTAAGTTTGGCTTTTGGGGTTCCCAGTTTAATTGTCTTCCTGTTTCTAAATTGTGATTCCTTGTTTGGTGATGGTGTATGTTCTGCATGTGTAACTGAGCTGAGGTATTCTGTTTATGCAGGGCCGGATTTACCTTGAGTGAGGCCCTACGCCAACAAAAATTGTGGGCCCCCAGCAGGGGCGGCCCAAGGGGGGTGCGGACCTCATTTGCATAAGGGGCCTCATTTGCATAAATATTTGCATAATGTTACCATATACTAACTTTTAGTAAACGTGCCTCTTAATGAGTGTATGGATAAAGAAAGACTAAAAGATTTCTACATTACTATAATCCAGTGCCAACTGCCAGACACATTAGGAACTACTACAAACACTGCCCATAGTAAACCCGCCGTATCCTAACAGCACTACCAGGACTCACAAAGCACCATACTCTACCAATCAAAAGGCAACACTGCAAATATTAAACCAATACATTTCAGAGAACAACAATACATGACCTACTGGGGAAAGAGAACAAGTGGCAATGTCAAATAGGAATTATATAAACAGAACACCTCAGCTCAGTTACACATGCAGAACATAGACCATCACCAAACAAGTCATCACAATTTAGAAATAGGAAGACAATAATTAAACTGGGAATCCCAAAAGCCAAACTTGGAATGTACAACACTGTAGAAATAAAACTATACATTAATTTGCTCTTGTACTAAACAAAGCACAGATGTTAATGATGCACATTTACCAGAGCTGACATATTCCAATTAATAAATTCAAAATAAAGAGATATTTTCTACCTTTTGTGCATTTTTTTCAGCTGCAATTGCTCCAGCCACTTTCTTCTGGTTTCTTCGTGTCTTCTGCTAACTCTCCATCGTCTGCTGTCCATTTGTCCTTTCTTCTCTCTTCTAGATTTTTTTCCATTCTCTCTCTACATCTGCTTTAACATACTAATCTTTCTCCTTTTGCTCTTTCCTCATTCCTATTTCATCCACTCAAATTTTACCCCTCCATCCTCAATCCCCACTTACTCTCCCAATACCCTGCCAATTGTAGATTTTTTATCCCTCCCACACAAAATATTTTTCCCTTCTCCATTTTACTCTTCCAGCCCCATCCCATTCTAATCCTCCCCCAACATCAGCTCCCTTCTAGTTCCAGCCTCACCCAGCATCCATTCCCTTCTAGTCCCTGCATCAGCCCATTTCCAGTCCTAGCCATCCATCAGCCCATTTCCAGTCCTAGCAACCCCCCAACCCAATACCAGTCCTAGCCCCCCCATCACCCCACTTACAGTCCTTAACCCCCCATCACCCCATTTTCAGTCCTTAACCCCCATCACCCCATTGTCAGTTTAAGCCCCCCCTATAACCCATTACCAGTCCTAACCCCCCATCAGCCCACTTCCAGTCCTAACCCCATCAACCCATTTCCAGTCAGCCCCCCATAGCCCATTGCCAGTCCTACCCCCCCCATCAGCCCACAGCCCATTACCAGTCCTAACCCCATCATCCCACCTCCAGTTTTAACCCCCCAGCCCATCTCCAGTCCTAGCCCCCCATAGCCCATTACCAGACAACCCCCATCAGCCCACAGCCCATTACCAGTCTTAACCCCCCAAAGCCCATTACCAGTTCTAACCCCCCCCCCAACAGCCCATTACCAGTCCTAACCCCATCAGCCCACCTCCAGTCTTAACCCCCCAGCCCATTTCCAGTCCTAGCCCCCCCCATAGCCCATTACCAGACAGCCCCCATCAGCCCACAGCCCATTACCAGTATTAACCCCCCCCAAAGCCCATTGCCAGTTCTAAGCCCCCCCAACAGCCCACAGTCCATTACCAGTCCTAACCCCATCAGCCCACCTCTAGCCTTAACCCCCCCCAGCCCAGCCCAGCCCATTTCCAGCCCCAGCCCCCCAATAGCCCATTACCAGCCCTACCCCCCCCAGTCCATTTCCAGCCCCAGCCCCCCCAATAGCCCATTACCAGTCCTACCCCCCCATAGCCCCTTACCAGTCCTAACCCCCCCCCATAGCCCCTTACCAGTCCTAACCCCCCCCCCATAGCCCATTACCAGTCCTACCCCCCCCCGGCCTAAAGTAAAATTTAATTTAAAAAAAAAACCTGGTGGCTGCCGCCGCGGGGCCCCCTCTGCTGCCGCGGGGGCCCCGTCTACAAGCTGGTCGGGTCCGGTCCGGTCCGGTCGGGTCGGGTCTCTCTCCCTCCCTCGCTGCAGGCTGCAGGCTGCGAGAGACGCGAAGGGAGAGCGTCTCCTCGCATCTGTGTTAAGCCGGCAGGGGCTGATGGGAAATCCCATCAGCCCCTGCGGGCTTAACACAGACGCGAGGAGACGCTCTATCTTCGCGTCTCTCGCAGCCTGCAGCCTGCAGCGAGGGAGGGAGGGAGGGAGGGAGAGAGACAGACCCGACCGGACCCGACCCGACCCGACCCGCTTGTAGACGGGGCCCCCGCGGCAGCAGAGGGGGCCCCGCGGCGGAAGCCACCAGGTTTTTTTTTTTAATTGAGTTAAAAAAAAAAACTGGTTCTTTTTTTGTGGTCCCCTGCCGGCTGTGGGCCCTACGCCATGGCGTACATGGCGTATACGTAAATCCGGCCCTGTGTTTATGTAATTCCTATTTGACATTGCCACTTGTTCTCTTTCCCGAGTAGGTCATGTATTGTTATTCTCTGAAATGTGTTGATTTAATATTTGCAGTGTTGCCTTTTGATAGTTAGGGTATGGTGCTTTGTGAGTCCTGGTAGTGCTGTTAGGACACGGCAGGTTTGCTATGGGTTCTAAATGAGCAGTGTTTCTAGTAGTTCCTAATGTGCCTGGCGGTTGGCACTGGTTTATAGTAATGTAGAAATCTTTTAGTCTTTCTTTATCCATACACTCATTAAGAGGCATGTTTACTAAAAGTTAGTGTATGGTAACATTATGCAAATATTTATGCAAGTGATGCCCTTATGCAAATGATGCCCTTATGCAAATGAGGCCTGCGTCTTGTGCGGCCCCCGGGTTACTCTACAAGTCCTCATTTGGCCCTCAAAGCAATTTGAGTTTGAGACCCCTGGTGTAAACGGACTTTATTACCCCTACGCGTTTTAGCCGTAGCCTTCTTCAGGGGGCACACAGCTAAATGACATACAACATAGAAAACATATAAATATATTTATATTTAAAATCATAGTACATGATATTTGCCTTAAAATAATGGACCAATGTTGTGAATATATATATAAAAGACATTTTGTATACATGTGCTCATTAGATAAATATGAACTAACAGATCTAAAGAATTTGTATGTCATTTAGCTGTGTGCCCCCTGAAGAAGGCTACGGCCGAAACGCGTAGGGGTAATAAAGTCCGTTTACACCCACCTACGACTCTTGATCCTTGTTGTTTTCCTCGTGGTTCCTGCAAGAGTAGCAGCTCCCCCTTGTTTTTCCCTTTTAATAGAACACCTTAGTACATTGGCCCCTACTCTATATAAATGTCCACTCCCTCTCCTTATAGAAGGGATTCTGTACTAGTTAATGTTCATACTATATCGTACCATTAATATTTGCAAATTACATACAAATGGCTTTATTTTCTGCATATTTTTTCACAGCTTTTGTAAGCTCAGCTATAGTAGCATTTAAATTAATTTCTTGGGATATTTGATATTGTAACATCATCTCTCCATGAAAAGAACTTGACATTTCATGGCATTCTATTTTTATTAGGACACAGAATGCCCTATGTTAACCTTTAAACTTAGTATCCATGCTACAGGACAGAATTTGGTCTGTTACTAATGTCACTCAATTACGGAGTAGGGGGGTTGGCATTTCTTTCCTGTCATTCCCTGCCGTTCTATTTTGTATGGTTGGCATTTGATGACAGTGAAACCCTATTAAATATCTGTAGTGGTCTTTTCCCTAGAAGGGATTGTGCTAGAAGTGATGGTTATTTAAGCTAATCTTTAATAATATCTGTACATTCAGCATTTCAGTGCTTCTGTCATGTAGCCTTGAACTGTCATTTCCTGTTGATCTGCTTTAAGCAGGTATCCTCTGTGAAAGTGTTCACATTCTTTATTGAGGTTATATTGCAAAGGACTGTTAATCTGCCTTCCCTTTGTTTCTGTAAATTCTCAGATCTTTTATGTTTATTAAATTCACATATTTCATGCTGGAGTGGTTAAGTATCCACAAGCTACAGTAGTTGGAAAACTGGTATTGCAACAAGACGATAAACTGAAAATCATGGGGAGCTGAACAAAACAGTGGGATAACAAAGATGTTGCACCAATAACCAACAGAGAAAACAGACCAAACAAACTTTCTCTTAAATAGAAGGAAACCAAGAAAAAATAGATATACGTTTCTAACCTGTATGCTTGTGAAAGAAACAATATTATACATCAATTGCTCCCCTGATATTGATCACAGACATAAGGAAAACCAACACCTTCAAACATGTTCATGTCATGTCATTTCTCAAAATAATGTTCTAGAATGTTATTAAATGAAATAACGTATTGTGATGATTATTGGAATGGATTCCATGAATGTTTTTGCAAAAATTATTGATTTAATTCACCTAGAAAATCTGGCCCTTACCTATTTTTTATTATTTTCTACACTTGTGCACAGTTCATTGGTAAAAGATGCCATGGAACTGTGAGATAGGAATGAAAGGCAAAGAGCAGATGAGAAGTGTATTACAAAGTAGATCACTAAAACCAAGCAGATATCTACAGTATGGGAAATTCAGCTGTTTATAGCAGTTCTTTACAAAGCAATTTAATATCTTTGGGCATTTAGACTTTGCCCTTTGAAATGTTCAGCCTTTAAGAGTGTCCAGTTTTGACATCATCAATTATGTTTATGTTGATAGGGACTTGAAATGGGGTACTAGGGCCTTCTGAAAGAGTTAATATAAAGTGTGAAAAATAGCTCTGAATATTTCTGTCAATATTACAAGGGAGTGTTTATGAATAAGAGAGAGACACTCAATATTACATCTTTCAAGCTGAGCAATATGTCTGTGCTTTGACCGGAAACATGTGGAGGCCAATTCCAAAAATGTGCATATCCGGGCAGCGGGCACGTCCAAATGAAAACGTGCAAAAATAGAACTCAATTCCGCACATGTGGGGATAGACGCAGCCATGTGCACAGAATCACCCACATAGACATGCTAGGCACGGCTGCACACAGTGTTACCATGTACGAAGATGGCACACACCAACAACATCATTGTGCATCCCCACACTTACCGTATTCTGAAAAGATGTACATCTGCAACCCTGCCCATCTCCCCAGTATAGCCGTGAATGACCATGCACACCTTCAAAACTGGGAGCTGTGAAGATGCTCAGACATAGCTGTTCTGAGGCTGAATGACAATGTAATTTGACGATAACCATAGGAGAATTCAAGTTAGACAATAGAAACTAGTCTGTGGCATGCTCAGAACACTACAAAGCAATCACAGTGTACTGTAATATAGCAGGAAAACAGATAGAGAGTGATCCATCTGGCACAAGAAGCCATGCAGCACTACATACATGGCAGTAAATGACCTCCCTAGGTATGCATGGTGTGGACATCTCAGGAATACGTCTGTATAATGCTAAGTAAGCACATGAACCCTGCAGAACAGGACCCAAATAGCAAACCAGCCCAACATTTCACTATCACTAATAAAGGGCCAGTGGAATGACAGCAGTCAGCAATGCAAACCCCATGCAGAATGCCCAGAGACACCAATGTCGCTCTCTATAACTGTGCACATTATGTAGAAGAATGTTGGTGCACCTTGACATGGTGTACTGTGTTGTACGCCCACCTGCTGAGGTCCCCTTATTAGTGACAGGGAAGTGTATGGACAGGTATGTGTTTGTGGACCTGTCCTGCTCACTCCTGCCTGTTCTCACTTGCACCTGGTGATGCTGCAGCCAACCCTACAGTCCAAGTACCTGCCAGGCATACGTGTCTCCCCTAGATATGTGGATGTGCAGTCTAGATCCCCCCCCCCCCCATGCAGCCCTCCAGCCACACACATACAGGCAGACATCTGCCAACAGCATGCCCCACATCAAATAACATAGATGATGGAATGGAAACCATGGATATCAGTACTTCCAACCCATCATCATACCTGATCACTACAGTTCCAGATGCATACAGACATACATAAGTGGACTTCAAACAGTCACAGAGCTGCTTTAGGCCCAGACAGCTCATCACGTATATCAGCCTCAAGGGTTAGACCTCGTATGCACATTGCAAATCATAGGCACACATATGTAACCCACCACAGCAATGACCTGTGAACATATGTGCCATAGGGCCACTGGCATAGACTTTCCCAATTATTGTATTCTGACAGGTTTACATCTGACCTTCTCTGCATCCGGGGATTGTACACATTGCTTAGGGCAGGGGTGGGTAAGTCCGGTCCTGGAGAGCCGCAGACCAGTCAGGTTTTCATGATGTCCCTAATAAATATTCATGGACCTATTTCCATACAATGGAAGGCAGTGGATGCAAATAGATCTCATGAATATTCATTAGGGACATCATGAAAACCTGACTGGTCTGCGGCTCTCTAGGACCAGACTTGCCCACCCCGGGCTTGGGGCATATTGTAAAGGTCCACTGTGTGGAGCACAACACTCCATCTGGCAGGATGTTGCACATGGCACTGATGGCTGGGCTTATATTTTCACATGGAGTCCTAGGGCTCCATCACAGTATCATTTCGAGGATGTGGGCATTGCAAACCCATGCTTTGTCCCTTTAGCTCACTCGGCAAATGCCAGCATAGCCGGTAAGCGCACCTGTGCTCTTCCCCATGCATTTATGGCAGTGTGGTTTTTTTGTTACTGCGACTTCAAACCTCCCTCTCCTCTGCTCTCTCTTCAGGAACACTGCATGCTGTGGTTTCCCAGCCTGCAGACACAACCGTGCACAGATAAGTTACACATCCATTCACCACTATGGGCTGCATTCAGGTGCAGGGCAGAAATATTTCTAAGTCCTACGTTTATTCCACCTTTCAGCAGGTATAATCTGGATGTCTGCGAGAACTACTATGGACATACACAGGTATCATTGGAATATACTTTATACATCTCCATGACTATCCACACCCCCATTACGCCCCTCCTAGTCATGTTTTGGGATCCCTGTTTATATGCTGTGTATGTTCAGGACTGCAGATGTTCAGAATACAGTTGTAGACGTTTTCATAGGATACACGTACATCCCACACATACAGGCAGCTTATTCATGTTCACAGGACACGTAGGTGGCACACTACACATGCCCAGCCTCACACGCCAGGGATATCTGTTCCCTAATGGTCCCAAACATTGCTTTTCCCCCCAGGTGGGGGACCTATGGAAGAAGGGGCATAAGATGTGCCTGCACAGTCCGCGCTATCTTGACCGCCTGCAGCAGGAGCTGATGGCCCAACATGACGGTGAGTATTGCAGCCTCTGAATCACACAACGGCATGTCCTAGTGGCACAGCAGCCTGTGGGGCCACATGCTATGTTTCTGTGATGTAGCAAATGCATGACCGCCATGGTAATGTCTGGTTTCCCCCACAGAGAATGCATATGCTGGCGAGGGGCCAGCAGCACCAGGGCCATACCCACCCAGCCCCCCAGCACCGGTGGAGAGGCCAGAGGTGGAGAACGAGAACGGAGGGCCTGAAGAGCAAATGGAGGGGGCGGAGGTTGGGGAGGGGTAGGAGGGAGGGGAGGGTGATGGGGAGGCCATGGGGGGGAGGGATGGGAGGAGGAGGGTGAGGAGAGCGGGGAGGAGGGTGAGGAGAACGGGGAGGGTGGGCCTGTGGGTGGGCAGGGTCACAGGACACCACAAGGCACTGGGGGCCCCTGCCCCATGTGTGCGGCAATGGTGCTTGCTTGGGCATGGCAACAGCAAACATTGCCACAGACAGGGGTTATGCAGATGCCACCATGCAGACACCAGGCACATGGTGTGGGTGTGGTGGCATGTGAGTGGGCTACCTGTCTGTGGCAATGGGTGTTGTGTTGCGCTCCCTGCGGGACCAGGACTGCGCCATCAGGTGGCTGGCAGGTGCTATACAGTGTATGGCTGAGGAGATGCGCATGCAGTGTGAGGCCGGCATGGGCATCGCAGCTCCCCAGCCATCCGCTCATAGCGGCCCCCAGGGTGTGTGAGCACTACAGTGCCACATGGCACCCCTGCCCTGTGCTGTCCTGGGACCGCCACATGGTGGCAATTGTAAATAGGGGACATCTATGTGAAAATAATATGATGCATAATTTTGGCTACACATCACAATGGTCATGTGTCTCCTTTCCAGACATGCTGTGAAGTGAGTGTGACACGTGTGAGCATGTCCCAGTGTGTATGTGTGGTAGACATATCTCACATACATAGATTGGGCCCCACATCAGGTGTGGGGGATGGCCATGTGCACAGGCATATGTATCCCCTGGTGCCACCGGGATCTACCCATGTGCTGCGCTGTCCAGCAGACATGGACACGTGCATGGTGGTTTGGATGTTCTGTCCGTATTTCGGATGCTTCTAAATGAGAGGAAGCTGAAGAGAAAATGTAGTAGTGTTTATGAAGCAGGAAAGGTAGGAAGGACTGCTGTATCCAGGAGCAGGACTGGTTGGTAGCTGCTGAAGCTCATAGAAGTGGATGGTGGTTCGGAGGAGGAGCAGCGGTTCTGTACAAGCGCTGGAGGAGTGATAACTACTGACTAGCTAAGTACTTTTGACTATCATTTTTGCTTTCAAGCATCTGAGGTTAATATGGTAATTAGACCTTGGTGTGGTTGTGAGAGATGGGTCTCTCATTTAAATAGAATAAAAGGGAGGATATGCTGCGAGAGAGGAGTAAATTCTCTCAAGGCAAATGATCCAACAAACATATTTTCTTGTTCAGGTACAAGGGGGAGTTAGGGTTTATCTCTAGGATGTTGTATAGCAGTGCACACATGGCATGGTGCATGGCACAGGTGGCATGGCAGAACCTATCTGTACTGATTGGTAGCAGTGCAGACCCCCAACCCCCCCCCCCCCCCGGGACATGGGATGGGGACAGGGGACGGCATGCCAATGGGTCAACATGCCATGGCAAGGCACATGTGACCAGGGTGACCACATGGGGGACAGGGTCACCATGGGAGCACAGACACAAACACTGGACATGTGCACATAGGTAGCAACAAGTGAAGATGCCTTTATTGCGCGGACATGGTGACCCGGATCTCCAGGAACAAGCAGGAATGAGTCTTCACATATGGGTATCGTCAGTAAAGACGGAGCCTGCGCGGGAACGCTCCCCAGCGTCCAGTAAGAAAGCTTTTGGGAGCATCCCACAGCGCCTGCGCGCTGCCTTCCCGCCTTTCCCAACAGCCTCTCTCCAGTTCTTTTCCGCGGAGCCAGCAGGTCGTGTTCCTGTCACCGCAGAAGAAGTTCTTTATTTTTTTCTTTATTTTTCTGTGTCGCGTCTGCCTTCGACGTCAGACCAATACCGCCGGTCTTTTCTTTTCTTCTTTATTCAACTGTGCATTTTCATTTTGGGCCTTAGGCCTAAATATTTTCTCCTCATGGAGAAGCCCGCTTCTGGGTTCAAAAAGTGCACAAAATGTGGCAGTACTATTTCTGTCACCGACACCCATGATTGGTGTCTGAAATGTTTGGGTCCTGACCATTCCATCACGGATTGTGTGTCCTGCACCATGATGTCTAAAAGAGGTCAGCAGAACCGAGCAGCCAAGCTCAGTACCCTGTTTCCCTCTGATGCAGCCTCGGTGGCATCGACGTCTTCCAGGGCTGCTTCTTCCTCCCATGGATCTCAGGTAACCAAGCATAAATCTAGCCGGTCCTCGAAGGGCAAATCTCCATCTAAGCATCGAGATGCCCCCGGGCTTGTCCTCGAGGATTCCGCTCCAGCAAAATTACCCCGGCGGGAAGTTCCGGCTTCCAAAGCATTCTCTATTTATTTTATTTATTTATTTGGCATAAATTTGTATACCGCTATTTCCAGCGATCAGCAGCGGTGTACATGTGAAACAGACAAGGGAGGAAAGTACAGTACAATTTAGGCATACAATCTGATTACAGGGAGGAGTGCAGTACATTTTAAGCATACAATCTGATTACAGGGAGGAGTACATATCAACCACATATAGTTATACAGTTATACATTATATAGTTATATAGTACAGTTATACATTTGGTCAGCGAGGGGTGTAATAAATTTACAGATGAACAGGGGGGTTTATCATATATACATATATATATTTTAAAGCGCTATCGAAGCATGAGTATTAACAAAGGATATAGTCTTCTAAGACCATGATGTTTAGGAGGTAGTAAGGTATTATCAGAGAATAAAGACTTCTATGACCAGGTGGATGGGGGTGAGCAGGTAAGGTGGGATAAGATAAGAGTTGCAATCTGCCTAGGTGAGATATGATAAGATTTGAAATCTGCCTAGGTGATGCCATAATGAGATTGGAAAAGGTGGGTGTTAAGCTTTTTCCTGAAGTCCTTTAGGTCTTTGATCAGACGTATCTCATGAGGCAGCTGGTTCCAAAGCATAGGTGCAGAATACATGTAGGCCTGGTTGCTCGTCCGTTCTTTGACTGCTCTTATGCTGCTTGGTACGCAGAGGGTGTTCAGGTTAGCGGTCCGTCTGCTTCTGTTGAGGGGTAGGGTGGTGATGAGGTTCGAGAGGAAAGAGGGGGATACTTTGTGGATGATTTTGAATGTGGTTATCAGTATTTTGTATATTATTCGTGCAGAGATGGGGAGCCAGTGAAGTTCGATCAGAACTGGTGTAATGTGATCTACCAGCTTCATGTTCATGATAATCCTGGCTGATACATTTTGTGCCATTTGTAGGATATTTACGGTTTTCTTTGGTAGACCTTGTAATATGGCATTACAGTAGTCAAGGTGGGGAATGATGAGGGCCTGAGCTACTGTTCTGAAGTCCGAGTGGTCAATGATGCTGCGTAGAGGTTGGAGAACTCGCAGTTTGTGAAATATTGCTCTGTTGGTTAACCGGAGATGTTTGTCCATTTTTAAGTTAGCATCAATCAGTACTCCGAGGTATTTGATCTCATTTTTAGAGTGATAGGTGTTGTTGTTCAGGGTGATGGTCGCAGGGGGATCAAAGTCTTGTTTTCCTGATATGAACATTACTTCGTTTTTTTTGTGGTTTATTGACATATTGTTGCGTTGGAGCCAATTTTGCATTTCGTATAGGCATACTTCTAATTGGTTATAATTAGGATTGTTTACATTGAGCTGTGTGTACATCATAATATCATCCGCATATAAGTGGTAGCTGATATTGTGCTTTTGGACGATCATACATACTGGCTGGATGTAAACGTTGAATAGCAGGGAGGAGATAGCTGAGCCTTGAGGTATTCCTTGGGTTTGTGGGAAAGGCTTTGCTTGTTCATTATTGAAGCGTACCTGCTGCATTCTATTGGTTAAGTAGGACTCGAACCACTTTAACGGGGTGCCTGCTATATCTATGGTCGAAAGTCTGCGCAAGAGTGTTTGATGATGCACTGTGTAAAACGCTGCTGATATATCTATGAATATGAGTATGAACGTCGTGTTTTTGTTTTCCAGACCCTTGATGAGGTTGTCTAGCAGCGCTATGAGTAATGTTTCTACTCCATGGTGCGGTCGGAAACCGTATTGGTGGTCATCAAGGATTTTGTTTTCATCTAGGTGGTCCTGGAGTTGCTGTTGGGTTATTTTCTCAATAATTTTTGCAAGGAAGGATATGCTTGATATTGGGCGGTAGGAGGTTGGATCATCTTTGTTGAGGGCTTTATTTTTTAATATAGGCCTAATTAGGGATCTTTTAAGTTGGGCTGGCATGATACCTTGCTGCAGAGATTGATTTACTATGTGTGTTATAAGATGAGCAATTTCGTGTTTAGTAGATTTGATCCACTCAGCTGGGCATGGATCTAGAAGAGAGGTTGTTGTGTTCAGGTTAGAGATGGTATTTATGATTAGTTTCTCATTGCTTGTCTGGAAAGTAGACCATCCTTCTTTCAGTTTAGGACTTGCGTTCTCGGATTTTCACTGACTGGGGCACGCTGTGTTCCCGTCCTGAGGTTGGAGTGTGAGGATAGGAGGATTTAGTTTGATAGCATAATGATCAGCCAAGTCTTGGGCCTTTATTTTGCCATTGCAGTCATGATCATGCAGGGGTTTTGTGAGCGATTTGACTAGCTTGAACAGCTCTCTGGGTCTGTTAATGGCCTTGTCGAGTACGTTGGTGTGGTGCGCTTTTTTGGCAAGGTTGATCTCATTTTTGTATTTGGCTAGGAGTGCCAGGTATTCCATCTTGTGCGGATCAGACTTAGTTCGTCTCCATTTTCTCTCCAATTTTCTATGGGGTCACAGGTTGACATCGATGGCTCGGCCTCGACCGATCACCTGTTGCCGTGTTCTGGGGTACCGGTGGCCTCCACTGGTACCGACTTCCAGACTTTGGTGGCGTCGATGGATCAGAAAATTCTGTCCATGCAGCGCACCCTCACGGCTTCGACGCCTCCAGTACCGCAACAATCTCCGTTGCCGGTACCGACCCCCGTTCCCGGTGCCGGTACCGATTGCATCGACATCGGCTTCGGTGTCGACTGCAACGGTACCCTGTCCTATGATTCCCATCGGTACCGAACCGGTACCGCTTACTCCCGATGTCGATCCCACTCGGTACGCGTATCGGGCTTTACAGGAGCATCCAGATAGGCGATACTTCGATTCCTCCGAAGACTCTGATGAGTTGGAGGCTTCTGTCGATGCACCGGTACTTCTTCCTCAGGAGTCTGCTTCTCCAAAACGAAGAATGTCTCCTCCAGAGGACTTGTCTTTTCAAGACTTCATTAGGGAAGTGGCTAGAGGCCTCTCCATCACAGTGGCCTCTGAGTCAGAGCCTAGAGCCAAGCAATTAGATATTTTGCAATATCCTAAGGCTCCTAAGGAAGCAGCTACCTTACCTATTCATGAGATTCTTTATGATCTCATGTTGGGCATGTGGGAGACTCCTCTCACCACCTCTCCTCATTCTCGTAGGTTAGACACCATGTACTGTGTCCCTCCCTGTCCTGGTTTTCATAAGACTCAGCTTCCTCACCACTCTATTGTGGTTGAGTCTGCTATGAAGAAAATAAAGAGTGCAAAGAGACACTCATCTAACCCTCCAGGACGTGAATGTAGATGCTTTTGGCCGAAGGATTTTCCAGGCCAATATGCTTGCTGCCAGAATCAACTCCTATAGTCTCTATATGGGGATGTTTCTAAAAGAAGTCACAGATCATCTGCAGACTTTAGCTCCTTTTATTTCAGAAGATAAAAAGCCGGAATTTCTCACTTGGCTCAAACATGCCCAAGATCTTTCCAAATTCTCCAACCGTGCAGCCTTTGACTCTTTTGAGTGTGTAAGCAGAGCCACGGCTATTGCCATAGGTGCACGCAGAATTGCTTGGTTACAAGCCTCTGATTTGGAACTCTGGGTCCAAGATGAGTTGGGAAAGCTTCCTTGTACAGGTGAAAACCTGTTTGGCAGGGATTGGCAAGCAAAAGCCACTCAGATGGATGCTGAGAACTCTGCTTTGGATCGACTTTCAAAGTCTACCTCTGCCCCGGTTAAGAAAAGATTGTTCAAAAAGACATCTTTTTCTAAAAAGGGAAGATATTATCCTGCTCATGGGCAGACATCTTCTGCAGGTCGTTTTGCTGCAAAGCATCAGCAACCATCTAAACAGGCCAAGTCAAAGGCTGCCAGGCCTACCACAGCCCAGCAGCCTCAACCTCCTCAGGGCCTTTGACTTGCAACTAGAGAACTTAGCCTTTCTAGCTCTGGAAAAACCAGAGCCCCTCACCATTCCAGGAAGGTTGACTTACTTTGCTCCCAGATGGGAGCAAATCACAGCAGAGCAATGAACCCTCTCCATCATAAAGGAAGGGTACGAGCTTCATTTCTTAAGCCTTCCTCCTCACACCATGGTGAAACAGTTCAATTCTCCAACATCTCTCCTCAACCTTCTAAGTCTGGAGATTGCTACCCTTCTTGCCCAAGGGGCAATAGAGGAAGTACCTCTTCTTCAACAGGGCTCAGGGTTCTACTCCCCTTATTTTCTTATTCCAAAGAAAACAGGGGGTTACAGACCTATATTAGATCTCAGAGAATTGAACAAGTTTCTATTCAAGGAGAAATTCAAAATGATTTCTCTAGGGGCTCTGCTTCCATACCTTCAGAGTCAGGACTGGCTTTGTTCTCTAGATCTCAAGGATGCGTACACCCATGTCCTCATCCATCCAACACACAGAAGGTTCCTTCAGTTCCTTTTTCAAGGAAAGCACTACCAATACAGGGTGCTTCCTTTCGGTCTGGCCTCTGCTCCAAGGATGTTCACGAAATGCATGGCAGTAGTAGCTGCATTTCTCCACACTCTAGGAATATTCGTATTCACATATCTGGACGACTGGCTCATTCGAGCCCCATCCCAGTCAGAGGCCCAGACTTGCCTAACCTGCACAATGCGTATCCTGCAGTATTTGGGACTAGTAATAAACATCCCAAAATCCAATCTCACCCCTACTCAGTCTCTGGAGTTCATAGGGGCCTTGCTGGATACCACAACTGCAAGGGCCTATCTTCCTCAGGCCCGTTGCCTACGTCTAGTGCAGTTAACCTCCCAGATTCAGTTAAAATCCCACTTAACTGCTCGAGAGATGTTACAACTATTAGGCCACATGGCATCCACCGTGCATGTGGTTCCATATGCTCGCCTTCACATGAGGGCAGCTCAATGGACTTTGTCCACCCAATGGACTCAGGCATCAGGTTGCCTGTCAGACAAAATAGCAAATTCCAGTCGCCTTTTTTGGTCTCTCCAGTGGTGGAAGTCCTCTCAAAACCTGTTGCTGGGGTTCCCTTTTCAGCAACCTCTACCCCAAGCAACTCTCACAACAGATGCTTCTCCAAAGGGTTGGGGAGCTCATCTGCAAGATCTCTCCACCCAAGGCATCTGGTCTCCACAGGAGACTTCTCTGCATATCAATCTATTGAAACTCAGAGCAATATTCTTAGCTCTCAGAGTGTTCCATACCCTGCTCAGCTACAGGACAGTCCTCATCCATATGGACAACCAAGTAGCCATGTTCTATGTGAACAAGCAGGGCGGGACTGGCTCTCTGTCGCTTTGCGACTATGGGCCTTCGCCAGAGAGCATCACATCCATCTTCTGGCAGTATATCTTCCAGGCGTTCAAAACTCTTGGGCGGACAGACTCAGTCGAGTTCTGCTTCCACACGAATGGTCCCTCCACATGGACCAGGTAGCCAGGATTTTTCGAATTTGGGAAATCCCGGACATAGACCTCTTTGCAAGTCCGTGGAATGCCAAACTTCCCCGGTTCTGTTCCAGAATTCCATGTCAGGGAGTTCAGGCCAAGGATGCCTTCCTCCTTCACTGGGGTCAAGACTTCCTTTATGCCTTTCCACCAATTCCCCTAATTCCCAAAACACTATTCAAGCTTCAGAGAGATTGAGGGACCATGATCCTCATAGCACCACATTGGCCACGCCAAGTGTGGTACCCTCTACTTCTGCATCTCTCTCAAGCTCCCTCCCTGGACTTGGGCTCTGCACCAGACCTTCTATCCCAGGAAGAGGGAACATTATGGCACCCAAACCCCCAGTCGCTCCATCTCAGGGCTTGGTTTCTGAGGGCTTAGACCTTCAAGATTTTCATCTCTCTCAGCAAGTCAGAGATGTTATTCATGCCTCTAGAAAGCCTTCTACTAGACGTTTCTATGCTTTCAAATGGAAAAGATTTACCATTTGGTGTTCAGAGAAGGGTCCCATTAGACCACCTCCAGTGGCATGGGACTTAAACCTGGTTCTTGGCCAGCTCATGAAGCCACCTTTTGAACCTTTAGCCACCACCTCCTTGAAATTTCTTTCTTTGAAGGTTATTTTTCTCATTGCAGTCACCTCAGCATGCCACATCAGTGAATTGCAAGCTTTGGTGGCTAATCCACCTTATACAAGGTTCCATCATGATAAGGTAGTCCTCAGGACCAATCCTCACTTTATGCCTAAAGTGGTCTCGCCTTTTCATCTGAACCAAGAGGTATATTTACCTGTCTTTTTTCCAGGACCTCATGCATCAAGTGCAGAGAGGAATCTTCATACCTTGGATTGTAAGAGAGCTCTTGCTTTTTACTTACAAAGAACACAGCAACATAGAAAGTCTTCTCAACTCTTTGTTGCTTTTGATCCTACATAAGAACATACGATATGCCATACTGGGTCAGACCAAGGTCCATCAAGCCCAGTATTCTGTTTCCAACAGTGGCCAATCTAGGTCATATGTACCTAGCAGTTTCCCCAAGGGACACAGGTTCCACAATGCTTGTATTGGTTCAAGCATTGATATCCTGGGTCCCTTCTTAATAATGGTTTATGGACCTTTCCTCCAGGAACTTGTCCAAACCTTTTTTAAACCCAGCTACACTAACAGCCTTTACTACATCCTCCGGTAACAAATTCCAGAGTTTGATTACACGTTGAGTGAAAAAATATTTTCTTTTATTAGTCTTAAATAGTTTACCCTGTAGCTTCATTGCATGTCCCCTAGTCTTTCTATATTCTGATAAGGTAAACAATCGATCTACGTTTACCCGTTCCACTCCGTTCATTAATTTATAGACTTCTATCATATCTCCCCTCAGCCGTCTCTTTTCCAGGTTAAAGAGCCCTAACCTTTTTAGCCTTTCTTCATAGGAGTATCCTTCCATCCCCTTTACCATTTTGGTGGCTCTTCTCTGAACCTTTTCTAAAATCGCTATATCCTTTTTAAGATACGACGACTAGAATTGCACACAATATTCAAGGTGCGGTCTCACCATGGAGCGATATAGAGGCATTATAATATCTTTTGTTTTATTTTCCATTCCTTTCCTTATCATACCTAGCATTCTATTTGCTCTCTTGGCCGCTGCTGCACACTGGGCCGAGGGTTTTAACATGGTATCCACAATGACGCCTAAATCTTTTTCCTGGGTGGTAGTTCCTAATGTGGAACCTTGCATCGTGTAACCATAGTTTGGGTTGTTCTTCCCTAGGTGCATAACCTTGCACTTGTCCACATTAAATTTCATCTGCCATTTTGATGCCCAGTCTTCCAATTTATCAAGATCCTCTTGCAACTTTCCACAATCCTCTTGGGTTTTAACAACTTTAAATAGTTTTCTGTCATCTGCAAATTTGATAACCTCACTCGTTATTCCACTTTCCAGGTCATTTATGAATATGTCAAAAAGCAGCGGACCCAGCACAGATCCCTGGGGTACACCACTATTCACCTTTCTCCATTGGGAAAAATGGCCATTTAGCCCTACCCTCTGCTTTCTATCTTTTAACCAGTTCCTGATCCACAATAGTACACTGCCTCCTATCCCATGACTCTTTAGTTTTGCCAAAAGTCTCTGATGAGGGACCTTGTCAAAGGCTTTCTGAAAGTCCAGATACACAATATCAACCGACTCACCTTTGTCCACCTGATTATTCACTCCTTCAAAAAAACATAACAGATTAGTAAGACAAGATCTTCCTTGTCTAAAGCCATGTTGGCTGTCTCCCATTAGGTCATGACTATCTACATGCTGAGTAATTTTATTCTTTATGATGGTTTCTACCATTTTTCCTGGTACTGATGTCAGGCTCACCGGTCTGTAGTTTCCCGGATCACCCCTGGAACCCTTTTTAAAAATTGGTGTACATTGGCGATCCTCCAATCTTCAGGTATTAGAGATGATTTTAATGATAGTTCACAGATTACTAATAGCAGGTCTGCAATCTCATATTTCAGTTCTTTCAACACCCTTGGATGTATACCATCCGGCCCAGGTGATTTGCTACTCTTCAGTTTATCTAATAGTTGTAATACATCTTCCCGATGTATCGATATTTCCTTCAATTCTTCCGCACCTTTAAATACCACTTCAGTCATAGGTAACATCCCTACATCTTCCTCAGTAAAGACTGAAGCAAAGAATTCATTCAGTCTCTCCGCTATCGACTTGTCGCCTCTTAGTGCTCCTTTAACCCCTTTATCATCTAATGGACCAACTGACTCTCTCACAGGTTTTTTGCTACGAATGTACTTGAAAAGATCTTTACTTTGCGCTTTTGCTTCCGCAGCAAGCTTCTTCTCAAATTCTCCCTTTGCCTGCCTTATCAATGCCTTTCTTTCGCCTACCAGATAGAAACCTTTCTCTGGAGGGCCATGTCACAGCTCACAATGTGAGAGCCTTGGCAGTCTCAATGGCTCATCTAAATTCTGTGTCCATCGACCAAATCTGTCGAGCGGCCACCTGGGCCTCGGTTCATACCTTCACAGCCCATTACTGCTTGGACAAGGACTCCCGCCGGGATGCCTTGTTTGGTCAGACTGTTCTCAAACACCTGTTCCATTCCTAATCAACTCCTACCCACCTACCCTGGTTGGATGCCAGAGATCCATGGGAGGAGGTAGAGTCCTTTTCAAGGGGACACAACCTGGGGTTCTCCCCTGGCATCTGCAGCTAGGGAGTCCCCATATGTGAAGACTCATTCCTGCTTGTTCCTGGAAATAGCACAGTTACTTACCTGTAACAGGTGATCTCTGGGAAAAGCAGGAATAAGTCTTCACAACCCACCCACCTCCCTTAGGAGTTGTATCTCTCTATCTTTCTTTCCTTTCCTCTCTCTCTCTTTGTCTCAGCTTTAAAACTCAAACTGGAGAGAGACGGTTGGGGAAGGCAGCGCGCAGGCGCTGTGGGATGCTCCCAAAAGCTTTCTTACTGGACGCTGGGGAGCGTTCCCGCGCAGGCTCCGTCGGTACTGACGATACCCATATGTGAAGACTTATTCCTGCTGTTCCCAGAGATCACCTGTTACAGGTAAGTAACTGTGCTTTCCCTGCATTCATGACCTGCGTGCCCACTCATGTCCACACCGATCACGGCCCCTCACACCCCTTGGCGCTGGTGCTGCTGCTGCTTCTGCTGGCTGCTGCCCACGACCAGCCATGGCCTCCAGTGCAGCAGCCACCCGACCAATCCCGGTAATTTCATTCCTCGGCTGTCCCACGCAGCTGGCCGATCCCGTCGTGTAGGCCCTGCACATCCTTGCGGAGACCGCGCAGCACCCGGGTATGGGCCCGCCTCTCCTCCCGTTGGGCACATTGCTCCTCACGCTGGCGATGTAGCTCCTCACAAATGGCCAGCAGCGCCAGGCGAGTGCCTGTGGGTGAGATACGGTGTGACCTGTGAGACATCTGTTGCACCTCCCACTGTGATGCATGCAATAGGTGTCCTGACGTACTACATAGGGGGCACGCTATGTATGGGGGGGAATCTGCATATGTCGGTAGCACATGATGCCAGCCCATCCATGAGCATGAATGTTGTTTTCACAGGGCCCCACATTTCAGGGGCCCTGCCCAAACAACATACTGCCCAACACCATGGGGATAGCAAGTATTACACAAACAGACCATCTGCTGCCACTGCTGCTGTGGCTGCGGCAGAGTCAGTGTCCAGCCAGGGCCCCCCCCCCCCCGCCTGCCCCCTGAGTAACCCCCCTCGGCACGGGCAGTCAGGGCCACGAGGAGAGTGTTTCACCCCCACGGTTCAGCTGAGCCTGCCTGTGCTGATGGGAAACAGGCATTTCCTGTGGCCCTAATAGAGCCCTGGGAGGGAGATACCCCCTTTGCATCTCTGGGAGTTGGCACCGGGGGAGTGGGTCAGGGGGTGCTGCTGGGCAGGTGGGGGGGCACCGCAGGACATGTGGGGGGGCACCGCAGGACATATGAGTCTGCCATTGCCACAGTGGCAGCAGCTGGTATGTTTGTTCCCATAATACCTTCCGCTGGGGGGATGGGCGTTAGGACCACAAACAGAGTGGTGGGGGGTGGGCTGATGGTGCACTTAGGATTGGTAATAGGCTGAGTGGGAGGGGGCATGACATGCACATAGCTGCTGGGGAGGGGGGCATGGAATGGAAATGGTCTGTGAGGGGATGGAGCTATGAGTGGAAATGGCCTGTGGGGGGGGGGGGGTGGAGCTGGGACAGGATATGGGCTAATGGCGGGGCTAGGATCGGCCTGGGCATGGACTGTTGGTGGGTGCTAGGCCTGGTCATGGGATGTGGTGGGGCCTGGACCGTGATGGACCCATGGAGGGGCTGGAACTGGAGGAAGGCTCATGGGGGGCATGGAATGATGATGGGCTGAGTGGGGGGAGCTAGGATATGACATGGGCTGATGGTGGGGCTCTGAAAGGACTAGATAAGTGCTGATGGAGGGCTGGGATTGGATATGTGCTGATGGAGGGACACGGATGGGACTGGAAATGTTTGTGGGCACTAGGACTGGAAATGGGCTGATGGTTGGTGTAGGATAGGAATGGACATAGGGTGATGGGGGGCTAGGACTGGACATGGGCTGATGCAGGGACTAGAAGGGAGCGGGGCACCCCCATCCCCAGGTGCCAGCTGTTCAGTGCTTCAGAGCACACTCTGCCCCACCCCCAGCGCCTACCCCTGCGTGTTGCCTCATCACCTGCTAGGCATCTTTGCACATCAGCCACACCCACCCCTATGTGGATGACATGTTGTTTCCCCAGCGTGCGGCAACACACCTCCCAGACATGACCATTGGGGCACATGTATTTGGGGAGACCCACTGTCTGTGTGTGGGTGTGTGCCCCCACTGCTGTGTCTGGGAGGTGGTATGTCACAACACCACATGCAACCATCCGGGCAGTTACCTACCTTCAGCATAGGCGCGTGATGAGGCAGTATGGCCATGCAGCTCCTGCAGTACCACATCCATGGCGGCGGTTGCTGTGCCCGATGGCCTTGGTGCTGTCAGTGTGGGCTCGATCCCCATGGTCTCTGGCCTCTCCCCGGGCACTGTGCTGCTGCTGCTGCTCCCCGATGGTGGGTGGACGTCCACTGTCCCCTCCTCCTCCTGTGCCACATCACCCCCTGGGGCCTCCGCACCGGCGCTGCCGGCAACCTCAGCATTTGCCACCTTGGGCACGTCTCCAGCCTCTGGCTCGGCACCATCCTCCTCTTCCTCCACCTCCATGGCCTGGGTGTCACCTTTGGGGGGGGGAACAAGGTACAAAGTATAGTTGTCCTGAACACATATGTATAGCTCCATGTTACGTCCTCACCAACAGCAATGTGTGTACCACCTGTAACTGATAGCACTGCGCTTACAATGCGGTCAACACATGAGTGTCCAGTGGGATGTACCAGGCAGGGGGGGAGCAGTACATCTTGGCGCAGGAGGTGCTGTGCCACATTGTCAGGTATGTTTGGGGGGACAGGCTGGTGAGTGACGGGCCTACTGTGCACAGCACTAGGTGTGACCTGGGGAGTGGGCACAGAGCTACATGCTTCCAGGGGGGTTGTGTGGGAACCTGCATCGTGACTGGGGCCTGTCATAGTGTGTGTGAGCGATATGTGTGTAATGGAAGGTGTATGTCTGCACGGGTAGGTGTTGGTGCAGGTGTGCCTGTCAGCCAGACACGTGTGGGGACTGCCGCATTGGTCCCTGCTGTGGGGTGTGGATGGACATCTATCCAGCAGTGTGCGTTTGGGGGTGGGATGTGGTGGCAGATGGGGGGGGGGCGATGTGTGTGGGACGTACATGGGGCACATCCCTCCCTGTACGGCTGCTGCCCACCGACTGTTGTTGGCCATGGTAGTGAGTCAGATCGGTTGTCCAGTGTTTGCTGTGCCTGTCCCCCTGATTTGGCTATACTGGGGACCATCACACCAGGTATGTGTGCGGTATGACACGGGTGTCTGGCAGGAGTCTGTGCACTGTCATGTGTCTGCAGATATGTGTGTGGTAGGTGCATCCCCTGTTGGTGGTCCCAGCATATCCATGTGTTGAGGACCAGAACATCCATCTGGCAGGACTGTTCTCTGCACAGGGCACTGTCTGTCATGTGTCCACGCACAGACAACATCCTTATCTGCTTATCCGCAGGGCAGCCGGCCTCACAGGGGTCCAGGGATAGGCCAGCTCTCTTGAACAGCTGCAGCGGTGGGGGGGCCTCTTCACCTGCCCCTGTGGCAGCTGTGTGGGGGAGCAGGACCCTCACCAGCTCCCTGTAGGCTGGTCATAGAAATGGGGGGTGTGGGGGGGCGATGCTGTGCATGAGGTTGCAGTGTGGGTGTGGGTCCTAGGAATGGGTATGTGCCACTGCGGTGGCTGTATGAGAGCCGACCACGGGTGGTGTTGGTGTTGGGGTACCTGCATTTGTTGGAGAGGTCATTGGGGTTGGAGATGGGGATCTGACATGGAGTGGTGGGGGGTGTCTACTGTGTGCAGGTCCGGGTATCTCCACATTGGGCCAGGTGTTGTGTATCCTTGGGTGTTCTGCGGATGGTGGAGTACACTGTGACTCGGGGTACACTGTGACTGGCTGACTGGGGGGTCACATATGCTGGTGGTGGTGGCGTGGGGTGAGAGGTTCAGGTGTCTGTCGTCAGTTCGTGCATGGTAACATTACATGGGCACAGACATTGGGACATGACATATCCCTCACTGATTGCTCTATAGTATCAGATATACTCCAAGGAGTCAGAAACGTATCAATGAACAGGTAAACCTCACAATGCAGAACACGGGAGCAAAACAAACTATATAACCTGCACTAAACCAAATTAAATAGTACTAAGTACCACTAGTAGCAGAGGAAGGAGGCCCTCAGCCATCCTCCCACAGATACAAACTGAGAAGATGAGCACCTCAGATAACAACACAACAATGCTTTAACTCGCAATATGCCCAGAGTGACATCAGTGGTCGAAAAAGACCTCTGTACTGGGGCATGCAAAATGGGCCAGAACAAGCCCCCACTGTTGGTAATTGACAGGGAGAAAAGGTCCTACCTAGCTCACAAGGTAGTAGAAACAGGCAGCAGCAAGCAGTCAAAACAAGCAGCAACAGGCAGCATACGATGATGCAGGAAAACAAAGCTCACAAACATACACAACAGCTGTCCACAGGAGCCCCGACACCAGGTGTTTTGCCAGTCAGCTTCTTCACGGAGCTCTACATGTAACACACTGCATTTCAGTACCACTGAAGCAGATAGGTGCAAGGCTGTGGTCGGCTCATGGTGATAGCATGTTTCTGGCGGGATAGCAGCTTTTACCATGGGCCGGCCACAGCCTTGCACTTATCTGCCTCAGCGGTTCTGAAATGCAGCATGTTGCATGTCTAGCTCCTTGAAGATGCTGATTGGCGAGACACCTGGTGTCGGGGCTCCTGTTCACAGCCGTTTTGGGGGTGTTTGTGCTTTGTTTTCCTGCTTCATTGTATGCTGCCAGATTATACTGCGTGCTGCTGCCTATTTCTACTGCCCTTTGAGCTAGGTAGTGCTTTTTCACCTTACTAATTACCAATGGTAGGGGCTAGGTCTGGCTTATTTTGCATGCCCCGGCACAGAGGTTTTTTTGACCATTGATGTCACTGAGCATTTATTAAGGTAAAGCACCGTTGTGGTGTTATATGAAGTGCTCCTCCTCTCTGATTGTATTTGTGGGAGGTTGGCTGAGGGTGTTTGTCCTCTGTTACTTGTGGTACGTTTTACTATTTGATTTTGTTTAGTGCAGGTTATATGATTTGTTTTGTTCTCTTGCTTTGTTTTGGGAGTTTTCCTGTTATTTGATACCCCTCACTGGGCCAGATGGACGTCCTTCAGGCCCAGTAGTCTGTTTCCAACAGTTCTCAGTCTCTGTCCTCTGTACCTGGTGGCTTTCCCAGATGACATAGGTTACACACTGCCTATATTGGGCTGGTCATTGCTATACTATGTCCCTTAATGTGAATGTTTGGGACCCACCCCCAGGTACCTGTCCGAGCCTTTCGGCAAACCCATTAGGCAACTGTTGCTGCATCCGTGGCCTCCTGTGCCTATGTTGGCCCACACTTGATCTCAGGACATGGCCCGCCACCCCCCTGAGGCTGACCCTGCATGTGATGGGTCATTAGCCGTACATGGGATGCGTATCTCAGACCTACCTGCCAGTGGATGGGCCATGTCCAGTGCTGGGGACAGTCCGTGCAGGTAGACTGGCCCAAGATGTTCTGCCAGCTGCTGCTCCAGGGGTGTCAGGCCAGGTCCATGGGTCCACCCCCACCAGTGCCCATAGCATGCTGTCTCTCGGCCGTCATGTGGGCATGTCATGTGATATCGTTAAATCTCTTGCATAGGCTATCCAGGTCCCTATATGGGCCTCCGCCTCAGCCTCTCGGACCTCCTCCCACACCAGGGTCCGTGTGCTCAGTGGTGTTCTTGAGCTCAGCTGCCCATACAGGACCTCGTAGTTTTCTAGTACACTGGCTAGCTGGATGTGATTCTCCTGCTGGCTGAATCTGAGGGCCCTCTTTCTTTCCTCCACGGCCACTGGCTTCTGCCTACGCTTTGCACCTGGTGGCCTCTCAGACTGCTCCTGCGTGGGCCGGGACACACCCGATGGCCCTGCCACCTCCACCTCAGGCTCACGCATCCCTGCCGCTTCTGGGGATAGCTGACCAGGTGTTCCCTGCCCTCCCCTCCTGTTGTCTCCTCTCGCTGCCTATCCCTGCTCTGACTGTCATCTCCCTGCCTATCACACATCTCTCACCTCCTCTACCCCTCGCCTAATCTACCCCTCGCCTGCTCTGCACCTCACCTACTCTACCACTCACCTATGCTACACCTTGCCTACTCTACACCTCACCTGCTCTGTGCCTCACCTACTCCACTCCTCACCTACTCTGCACCTCGCCTGCTCTTCACGTCACCTGCTCTGTACCTCGCCTTCTCTACACCTCGCCTACTCAACACCCTCGGCCTGCATCACATGCGCAGGCCTATTTATGCATTTGCGGGTGGTGGCACAGCCTTGCGCGCATTGCGCATGCGCAGCAATGCGCTTGGGGTGTCTGTGCATGTTGCACAAATGTGAAGCATGTCTCTTTGCACATTGCACATGCGCAGGCCATGTGCGTACGTGGTGTGCGCAGTACCCCGCATAGCGCATGTGCTGTACGTGTATGAGCGAGCGACGTGCACATGTGCTACACGGGGTTCCACGCACATGGCATCTATGTGCACCCTTTGCTGCACATGCGCAATGTGGGCAGCGTCGTGCTCGGTACCCTGGGTTGCATGCATGCAATGCATGCACCTGCTCAAGTTGTGCGTGGTTCTGTGGTTCAACATGGTGCCCAGAGACATTGCGTGCGCATGCGCAACATGCACACACCATGTATGCCACGTGCATACGTGCTGTGCACAGAACCCCACGTAGCACATGCACACATCGCTCGCTCATACATGTACATCATATGCGCTATGTGGGGTACCGCGCACGCCACATAGGCACATGTCCTGCGCATGCGCAACATGCGAACAGACATGCTGTGTGCGTTGTGGTGGCACAGAAGAGGGAGAGCATAAGAAAGAAGGGAAAAATCAAGCGTTTTCCCCAGAGAAGGGAATCAAAACCAGAGGTTCAGGGGTTAAAACTCCTGGTTTAGAAAAAAACTCCTCACAGAAAGTTTGTAGTCAAGAGACACGCCCTAGCTCCCTAGTTACCAACCCTGCTCACGAGGGACAGCTGGGGGAGGAGCTAGCAAGCAGAAAGAGAAACTACAGATATAAACGCGAGGAATCTGGAGAGGAGAGAGGAAGTAGAGGGAGTGAAAGAAGTCCCAGAAATCCTAGAATCACCGAGGAGAAAGGAAGTGCAAGGAAAGCCCAGCAGAGAGATCCTCAAACTGCCCAGCAAAGGAGTGCCCGAGCGGGAGGTGCTCAGAGTGCAGGAAAGAGGTACACTGCAGAAGAAAGCAGCCTTAGGGAAAGGTGCTTTGGGAGACTGACTTCCAGTGACGGTGAATCTTCTACCGAGAGAGAAGGGAGAACGAGGAGCTCTAGTTCCGAGCCCAATGCTGAAGTGAATGGGTCAGAGAATCCTAGAAGGGGTAGAGGCCCTAGGAGCTTGGCAAGACTACACAAGGAAGGCACCCAGAGAGTGAAGGAAACTTCACCAGAAGCTCCGTGGAGAAAGGCAGAACCAGCCAGAGGTTTTAAAGCTTACCCAGGGAAGGTTGCAAGCCATGTGAGTAACTGACAGCATTCTCCAGAAATTTACATGGAAACTGAGCAGTCAGCTGTAAAGCCAGCTAGAAGCTTATTTCCTCAGAATAAGGTGAGCAAGGTTAAAGTCCTCTAATAAGCCTTTGAAAGTTGAGGAGTTACCTAAAGGTAAAAACGTTCCTCAGAGAAGAGAAGAGTCTGCATTAAACAGGGTCTTACAAATCTTAGAAAGCTTAAAGCAAGATAATTCTGAGTTCAAATCCAATGCTTCTCTGGTAGAATCAGACGTCGAGAGCATGGAGTTTGAAACCTCTATGAGACAGGAATCTAGCTCTGACATGGAAATAGAATGTTCTCTAGTTTCCATACAGTAGCTGAAAGCTAGAACGTTTTCCTGAAGCCTAGAAACTAGCAGCTGTTTTCAAAGACGCCGAGCTAAAAAGAATATGCAAATTAGGATTGCTGAGATTCTGAAAGCTTAACCCTTTCTTTGAAAGACTGTTTGTAAAAAGTATAGAGCCTACCAGACAGCAGGTAGAGAAAACGTTGTTTTTGAGAAGAGAGAAAACATTGTGCAGTTGAAGTTTTGCATTGCTGGATTACTTAAAGCTGTACCTGTTTTAAAGTCACCTTTTGAGAAGAAGTTTTTTTTGGAGCACCAAATTTGCTTTACTGTTTTTGTATGAAGAAATACTTTGTTTGAGTTTGCTGACAAGTTGAATGTAGAAGCCTCTTACCTTGTGGCTTTACTCTGGAAAATATCCACACCTTATGTTTGATATCGGGAACTGTTTATAAGAAGTTCCTTTGGCCTGAAGAATAATAAAAATCCTGCGTGCCTATATCCCTTCTCGGCTGAAGTTATTTCAACTGCACAACTACAATTATAGGCATTTTTCAAATAAATAAAGACTATCACCATTCCCAACACCTAGGCAACCGCCTGGGACGAAGGGCATGGTGACAGCGTGCGCAACACATGTACCATCACGCACTACACGTTCGTTGCCCGTGATACCCACACTGGACTGGGAACCCTTTGTACAGGTGTGTTGTGTTTGTTCTGATTGTTTGCCACTCCCCACACCATGTTTAACCTCTGTCTCTGCTCTATCTGCTGTCCATGATGGCCGACTTTGTCGTTGCTGCATGTGCTATCCAGGCGTTGGTGGGTGTGCTGGAGCTGCGGTTGCCTGAGGAGCGCGAGATGGTGTCCATGGGGCTGTGGTACAGGGCATGCATGCAGTCCCACTGCAACACAGACCTGCAGCTGTGGGGGCTCTACAGGCTGGGGCTGTGTCGGCACGGTGCAGGAGGCGGGCCAAGGCGCACCCTTGCCAGCCTCGCCTCTACAGGCCCAGGGCCCAGCTCCAGGACATGCATGAGGACCAGGTCATCTCCCTCTACTGTCTGAGCACAGAGGCTATTAGGGAGCTCTTTGAGGATCTAAGACCTGACCTCAAGCCCCTGACTGGCCGGTCCAGGTTTGGTAAAGCTCCTGGGTGCTGTACATTTCTTTGCCTCTGGCTGTTACCAGTCATCTGTGGCCTCAGTGGGTGGGAATAACTGCCTCACCTTCTCACGCTGTCTCCACCAGGTACTGTGGACCATGGTCAGCCGGGTGAGTAATTATATTGCAATTCCCAACAATAGGCAACAGTGGGGGACCCTGAACCAGGCCTTTAAACAGGTTGCAGGGATACCACACGTGATGGGAGCTATTGATTGCACACATGTTGCCCTGATCCTGCCCAGAGACAGGGAGGCAGTGTTCCGCAACCACAAACACTACCATTCCCTGAATGTGCAGGTTGTATGTGATGCAAATATGCGTATTCTGAATGTGGTTCCTAGGTTTGCAGGGTCCACCCATGACTCCTATATCCTGCATCACTCGACAGTATTCAAACAATTTGAGGCCGGACAATATGAGGGCTGTGTCCTGCTGGGTGGGTATTTCTCATTTCGGACATGCACATGGTGTTCCTCTGAGTAACCGTATGCGCACATGTCTGTCTTTGTGGTGTGTCCCTAGTTGTGTGTGTGTGTGTTCTTACATGGGGGGGGGGGGTGGATTTGCTCCCAAATCTTCTTTGCTGTGGTGCTGTGTGTTGGGAGCACATTCATTTCTGACCATTTTGGCCATTTCACATTGTCTGATTTGTGTTGGCACGTTACAACACACATGTATGCCTTATGTATATCAACAGTGTATTGTTGTCTCTGCCATCCTGTCTGGCCTCCTCAGGTACATGTTCTTGTACCCCTGTACCACCTGCTGTGTGTGGACAGTATCATGGCCCTCACATGCTTGCACAGGTATGCATCTCTGCCCTTGTCCAGAGTGCATTGGCATGTGTCTGCCTGATTGTTCACAACTGGCGCTAATACCTTTCGGCTACAGGTGTTTGGTCATGTGTTTGATGTGGTTACAGATGATGTTTATTGCCCTATTTAAACTTCCCCGCGTTCTGTGTGTCATGTATAGCTGTTGTGTGCCATCATGTGACGTCATATGTTTCTGTCAGTCTTTTATGTGTTGTTGGTTTGCACGTACATGCTTGCATGCATATGTGTGGACATCAGCTCCTGCTTTAACTTTCCACATTTCTTTCTGCAGGTGATGCCGGATATGGGTGTCATCCCTGGTTGCTGGCCCCTGTGCGTCTACCACGGGCATGTGCAGGGATGAGGTACAATGAGGCCCATGCCTCCAGCCGCTCAGTCATCGAGCGCACCTTTGGCATTTTGAAGAGTCACTTCAGGTGTCTGGATAGGACATATGTGGACATACAGGTAAATGTTCTGTGGGGACAGTCAAGCATAGCACATGTCTGAGGTTATCTGTCCAATGCACATATGTTGTTGTTCACCTCATTGACCTGCACCCCCATACCCCATATGTTCATGTTGGCACACGTATGCGCATGTGTTCCTGAGAAGCTCATGTTTTCCAGCACTGTTTCTGGGACACATCCAACAGAGCTGCGTGTGTCTACAGGTCCTAGGTGTTCTGGTGGTGGGCCGCACGTACACCCTTCCCTGACATTGTGGCATCAGCCAACAACAGTGTATCATTGTATGGCCCGAGGCTTTATCTCCACTAATCTCCAATTGTGCACAGACAGGCCGTATGCTACTGGTGGCATGCTCACCTTATCATACTGTGTCTGTGTAATGATACACTGTGCAGCCAGTTTGCATTATCATGTGATGGTATGGGTCTGTACACCTGTCGAGCAGTGGTGACTGTGCTATCTCTACCTTACTGCTGTTGACCTTGTGAACATTGTGCGCATGTGTTCGGTGTTGTGAACTGACCTATCTCTTGTGTGCTGACAGACCACTGCGCATCAGCATTTCTGTATCACAGATGTCGCCATACTTTGGACATGCGGCAACGGTGGCTGGACATGGGGACATGATGATTCAATATATTTCGATGACATCTTCTGCCTTCACTATGCCTGCCTCAGACAATCCCTAGCAGACACTTGCTGCACACACACGGTAGGTTGATCTTTTGGGACTGACATCATCCTTTACATGTTTGTGTTTTGCTCTTTGTTTGTTGGATCTTTTCTATGGGGTCTCTGTGCACCAATGCTGATGGACATGAGGTGGAACTCTGAGCCGCCTGTGTGACATGGGCATGGGCATCACCATGTCCATGTGACACCCTCGTCTGCAGAACCATTTCCGAATGTCCCCAACATGCACTGTGTTCTGTGTTGTCATCATATAATGTTTGCATGTCTGACGTTTTATTACGTACATATTGATGTTTGACTCCCTACAATGTGCTCTGATGTGTGTAGCATACCATGACGGTGTTTCTCCTTCTTTTATCACAGGGCAGAGGACACACACAGCACATCTACACTGCATCTGCAGTCCCCATCACCCACCTGTTGGAGGACACAGCAACACCATGCAACTATCCCTGAGAGATGGTGCCATAGGGTGCTTGACCTATGCGAGTGGGACACATGCCTATGATGGACATTATTGTTGGACTGCTACTTTGAACATAACAGGGATGACCAGCACACCGTTGCTGCCGTGCTCTGGCTGGGTGTTGTGTTCATCGCAAATGACACACATCACCTTTGCAATACTGTGGCACATTGAGATGTCACACTTGACTATGCATGCCCAGGGATTCAAGGACAGTGTTAACAGGACATATACGGTTGTAGACACCATTTGCACTGTGGACACTGTGTACTGGTCCCTACGTGTGCAGCAGGGACTCATATACTCGCTGTATGTTGTACTTCCATCTGACATTGTGTTAATGTGGCACAGGGGGAACATTGTGTAGGTCCTCTTCTATTTTTCTGGCTAACCTGCACTTGGACATGACACACTGTTTGCCACCACACCACTTTGATGCACCAAGATCTTGGATTGCTGTTTGCCTTCACCAGGGGTGTTACAGTGCATCTAGGGCAGCACTGTGTCATGGTTCAACGTACATGGTGCATGTGCATGTGACTGAATATGTTGCTATACCAGTGCATGTGGCGGTGTGGATTCTGTGTGGGTTACTGCCCCATGTTTGTCCTTTTTTTCTACCTCTATGTACATGTTCTTGTGTTTGGTTACTGTCCAGACATGCCGCTCTACATTGATTTACAAACGAATCATTGCATGTCTGCAGAGTCCTATTTATCCCCTGACATCCCACCACTCACATTGCACCGTTACCTTTGCAGTGTAGCAGTGTGAGTGTCCATTTTGTTCCTTCATTGGTGCATTCCAGGTACCGTGACATATGTGTGAGGATCCTGTATCCACAGCACTCATTGCAGCAAACCTTCTGTATAGTGCTATCTCTGCATGTCTGTGAGGTTCTGCTTTGTTTATTCTCTGGGAACGTGCCTCTTGTACCTGTTACCATGTGCTCATTTGGCATGGTGGCAATGTTTTTGGTCCCATTTGGGCCATTTTTATTGGTATAATAAAGCAGTATCTGACAGGTGTTACATATATATATCTGTCTGTACACTTGCTGACATTTTACTATGTATGCTTTCTCAGGTTTGTGCGTCCTGTATTGGGCAGATGATGTTCTTGGAGACAATTCATGATTGATGTGTGTTGGGTCCTGTCTACATGCACGCATATGTGACTACGGCATTTGGAGTGTGAGGCTGCATGGGGGGGAGGGTACTGCAAGGTACATGCCATGCAGCTCCTGCACATTATCTGTCCTGCTCATTATCTGTAGACGGGCCCGTGACTTTTGTGTGACATGTGGGTTACTACCCTGTTCAATGTACTTTCAGTTTGTTCAATGTATCTATTGATATCATGAAAGGCTGTATATACGAAATGTTAAATAAATAACATAGATAAACATAGATGTTGGACGCACATTTTTCTCTGCTGCTGCTTGACCACACTGACAAATGTATTTGGTGATTTACTGTTTGATGTACATGGCCCACCTGTGCTCACATCCTTGTACGGTGGCAGCTGTTTATGTGCCAGCCGTCTGCCACTTCACAGTGTGCTATGGGTTTTCATACACACATTCCCTCTGATGGAACATGTTTGCATTGTGTTTGCTGTAGTTGTTTGGTATAATGGTTACAGACGTGTGTTAGAGCACCATAGGTTGCAGGTTTGAATCCCACATGTTCCTTTCCTTTTATTTTCTTGTGTTCTGCTAACCTGACCATGAAATGTCTACAGCTTCGTCACTTCCACACACCCTTCTGTCTCTTTACTGTGCACCACAGTGTGCCCTCTATGCAGCCTATCTGTCGCATATTAGCTGTTACATATGGCTCTTTCTTTGTACTGTCCATGTGAGCAGTCAGCGGGTATTGCTGTTGTAGAGCTGATCTGGGCCACGTCAGTGTGCAGGTTCAATTCTCAGGTGCTCCTTTTCCATTCTGTTCACCATTTTGGCCTGGTCCACAGACTATCCACATGGATGTCCCCTCAGCCGGCCCCTGACGCCCTTTCTGTTTAGGTTCTTTGCTCTTTTTCATGCTGTTTCCACTGCATGACACTTCATGGTGTGTGTGCGTGTGTTTATATGTGGCTCTCGTCCCAATTACAGCCTGTGATATGAGCTGTAGATGCCTATTCTGCATGTGCGTTGCATCATGGATACTGTTGGGGTTATCCAATCCTGGCACACAGCAGGCGTTTTGTGTGGTGCCCTGCAGTGTTCTTGTATGCAGCCATTGCTGTAGGGCTCACCATGGCGGTGTAGCCTACTGGTTTGTGCACTGACTTTCTAGCCAGTGGTCATGGGTTTGATTCCTCTTTGTTCTCCTTTTTTATGCCTGTCCTACACAACTACTTGTCATTCCTGTCACAGTCATATCTCTGCAGATCTGTGCTGCCAGCACATGATAGCCTCATCACAGTTGCCAACCATCCTTCTGTCCGTCTATCTGTGTCTCAGCTGTGTGGCATCCTGTCTTCATGTGCAGGCTGCTACCCCATGTCCTGCACTAGTACCCGTTTCGGCATTGTGGCTCTTCATGCTTGCCTCTCCTGTGTCTGCTCTGCATAGCACTACTACTCCTCTATCCTCCTATCATTGCACTTATCTTGCCACCTCTGCCTCCACTGGTGGACACGTATTCCCATCCTCTGCCACCCACTGTCATTGTAGCACTTTACATTACCAACACCCTGTGCATCGGTACAGCGACCTCCGATATATTTGTCCACTTTACCGGCTGCCACATAGGCTGCACGCTGATTTGGCAGGTCCATAAGCTCCCACCTCTACTTCTCAGAATTTCCTAACCAGTCAGTTCTAACCTACCTTTAGTTCACATGGTATCAGCCGCCTAAACTTCCTCCCCCAGCCCAACCCTGCTCTCTACTACTGCTATTTATCATTTGTATAGCACTACAAGAAGTATGCAGAACTGTATATGTACAAATAAGAGACAGTCCCTGCTCATCAGATATAGACTACACAACAGCTGGGGACTAGGATAAATCAAGGGGAATGACAAGATACAGATAGCTGATAAGCAGGAGAATAAGAGGATCAGGATCAAAACGCAGCCTCAAAAGAGGTTGGGGTTTTACCCTGGATTTGAATAGGGCCAGAGAAAGAGCCTGGTGTGCTAACTCGTTAGTTTGTTCTATGAATATACAGCAGCAAGGTGAAACGAACAAAGTCTGCCAGGCCCACCCAATGTTAAATTTTGAATTTCTCAAATTAGCCAACGAAGTGGGATAGTTAGTAAGGTGCGCTAGTGTTAATGCATGTTGTTGGTAACTAATTTCCATTGAATAACATAGGATTTATTCTAAAATAATGTGTGTGATGCTGAATTAAGATGGGCTAATGTTAGTACACCTTAGTATCTAGCCTCCTCAGTTTTTTTTTCAGATCCATCCCTTATTGTTTTTTTCCATAGAAATCTGTGACTGCAGGGACAATGTCCTATCAGACTAGGTAAACCTGTGGTTATGCTTTGAATGCTGTTAGTTGCTGGTTGCCTATTTTGACATGAGCATCCCTGCTATTCCATTCTCTAGCAACAGTGGTTTTCAATCCATTCCTCAGGACACAATCATCCTGTTGGATTATGAAGGTATCTACCATGAGTATGCATGAGAGAAATTGGTGTCCATTGCCTATGTTCTATGTATGCAGATAAATTATATGCATATTGATTGTGGATATCCTGAAAACTCAACTGTCCAGTTGTGTCTCAAGGATGGGGTTAAGAATTGCTGCTCTAGTGAACACAATGCCTTTCATGAACATCCTCTAATATTAAACAAGAAACAGAGAAAATGATGGCAGAAAAAGACCACAAAGACTATCTAGTCTGCCCTTCCATATCCACTACAATAGGCCCCTTTTATGCTTTAGAGATCATCTGTGCTTGTCCCATGCTTTCTTGAATTCAGATACCATCCTCGTCTCTACTACCTCAACTGGGAGACCTTTCCATGCATCTACTACTCTTTCCGTAAATAAATATTTCCACATATTGTTGTTAGGTGCCATCAAGTCGATGTAAACTCATGGTGACCCTCTGGATAGTTGTCCTAAACTGCGTTCAGTCTTCAGTCAGACTCTCATTGCTGATAGAGTGACACCCATAGCTGCTGTCATTGTATCGATCCATCTCATTGCTGGCCTTCCTCTTTTGCATTGACCTTCTACCTTGCCAAGCATATTACTCCTGATTTTATCCCCTTTCACTCTTATCCTATGTCCCCTCGTAGCAGAGCTTGCTTTCAATCAAAAAAGCTCTCCTCTTGTGCATTTATGCCACAGAAATATTTAAATATCTGTCAGATCACCTTTATCCCGCCTTTCCTCTAATATATACTTATTAAGATCTTTAAATCTGTTCCCATATGCTTTATAATGAAGACCTCTAACCATTTTAGCAACCACCTTCTGCACCAACTCCACCCTGCTTATATCCATTTGAAGGTGTGGTCTCCAGAACTGCACACAATACTGCAAATGTGGGAGGAGGGTGGAGTGGCGTAGTGGTTGGGGCAAGTTACCTCAGGCCAGAAGGTCAGAGGTTCAAACCCCACTAGAGAACAGCAACCTTTGGCCAGAAGGACTGGGGTATCTAGTCCCACAGGTGCTCCTTGTGGTCTTGGGCAAGCCACTTAACCCTCCATTGCCTATGTTCCCTGTAAAAAAAAAAAAAGATATCTTCAAGTTATAATGCCCTGTTCATTGTCATTTCAGTTTGTTCAATGTAAACCACCTTGATATCATGAAAGACAGTATATAAGAAAAGATAAATAAATAAATGTTGTCATACCAGAGCCTTATACAGAGACACTATCACATCCTTTTTTTCTGCTGGCCATTCCTCTCCCTATGCACCCATGCATCTCTCTGGCTTTTGCCATCACCTTTTCTACGTGTTCTTTCAGATCGTTAGAAGCAATAATGCCTAGGCCCTGCTCTTCTTTCGTGGACAGAAGTATTTTGTCCCCAACACTGTAACGCTCTCTTGGATTTTTGCAGCCCGAATGCATGACCCTGCATTTTTTAGCATTAAATCTCAGCTGCCAAATTCTAGATCATTCTTCAAGCTTAACTAGATCCCTCCTCATGTTATCTACTCCTTCCTGAGTGTCTACTGTATTGCAGATTTTGGTATCATCTGCAAAGAGGCAAACCTTACCTGACAGCCCTTCCGCAATATCACTAACAAAAATGTTAAAAATAATCAGACCAAGGACAGATCCCTGCAGTACACTTTGGTAACCACCTCCTCCTCAGTGTGAGCTCCATTTACTTGTACACTTTGTCACCTCCAACTCAACCAATTTCTAATCCAGTTACTCATTTTAGGGTCCACCCCTAGGGTGCTGAGTTTGTTTATAAGTCACCTGTGTGGAACGGTGTCAAAGGCTTTACTGAAATCTAAGTACACCACATCTAGGGCTCTCCCTCGTTCCAACTCCCTGGTCACCCAGTCAAATAAATCTATCAGATTTGTATGACAAGACCAGCCCCTGGTAAACCCATGCTGCCTCAGATCCTGCAATCCATTGGACACACTATTCTCTATTTTAGTAGTGTTTTCAATAATTTGCTCACTACAGAACTTAGACTAATTGGCCTGTAGTTGTCAGCCTCATCCTTACTTCTGCTCTTGTGTATTGCGACATGTGCCTTCCTCCAGTCCTCTGGGACCACTCCTGATCCTAAAGAAGCATTGAAAAGAACAGTAAGTGGAGCCACTAGAACATCCCCAAGTTCCTTCCATATTCTGGGATGTATCCCATCCGGTCCCATTGCCTTACCTACTTTAAATTTAGCTAGTTACTCACAAACATAGTCTTCTGAAAATCATTCAAGATCCTCTTCACCACTTCTATTTGTAGGTGTTTTCTGAGGTCCTGATCCTGACCAGGATCTGGGAACACAGAACAGAAATATTTGTTAAGCAATTCTGCTTTATCCTCATCTGCTTCTACATATTCCTCCCCTTCACTCTTGAGTATGACAATATTGCTTTTGCCCTTCCTCCTCTCACTAACACGTCTGAAAAATGTCTTATCCCCCCCCCCCCTTTATTGCATTGGCTATTTCTTCTTAATTTTGTATCTTTGCTTTCCTGACTACTTTGTTAGCTTCCTTAAGTTTTTTCCAAATATAGATGCTTGTCTTTGTCTCTCTGTGATCTCTCGTATTTAATGAAGGCCACCCTCTTTTTCATCACCTTTTCAGCTACTTCTTTTGAGAACCATAGGGGCCTCCTTTTCCTTTTACATTTATTTACCTTTCTAACAAAAAGGTTTGTTGCCCTTAAATTATCCCCTTTCAATTTTGCCCATTGCTTTTCTACACCCCCCAGATGTTCCCATCCCATTAACAACTCCTCAAGATATTTTCCCATATTGGCAAAGTTAATTTCCCAAAGTCTAAGACCCTCGCTTTTGAATGGATTTTATTAACTCTAGTCCTAATACTGAACCACACCATCTGGTGATGACTGGATGAGTGAAAATCTCCCACTATGACGTCAGAAACACTTTCCCCATTGGTGAGCACCAAGTTCAGTATGGCCCCTTCATGTGTGGGTTCTATTACCAATTGCCAGAATAGTTTTCCCTTTAGAGAATCTATGATCTCCCTACTTCTAGATATCAATGCAGCAGAGATGAGCCAATCAACATCCAGCATATTGAAGTCACCTACTGTATCAGTAACACTTCTCCTTTCATTGCAATACTGTGTATGTCTTCTATTATATTATGTGAGACTTCCCAATTCTCAGTTTTATCATTATGCCTATATGCTAGTTAATAAAAAGGGGAGCATAAAACCATGAGGTCTTCTTACTAAAGTGCATTTAGTGTTTGCACCTAATGCAAAATGTAATATTTATTAAGTGCAAAGCCTTCGTGGTAATTATCAAGTCTCCATGTTCAATATCATTAATATAAGTAAAAATCCTTTTATGTTCTCCCACCTCTGTATTTTATATAGAAAATTTACAGACCATTTTTGGGGTGGATGTCCGAAGTAGACAAGAATAAAAAAAAGACACCGATATTTTATAATTATATAGCTCACCAAATCATCCAAGAAGTTTGGTTTAAATTACATAAAAAGAGAAAAAAATAAATCCAGAATTTGAGTTTTTATGCTTCATCCATCTTTTATTATAAAATTAGAAAACACACATCATTATCCATCTCTGCTTGTTATATCTATCTCCTCCAGTAGCATCTGATTAATATAGGCTTGCTGATATTTTATATAGCCACCAGGAGGCAGCATATGATCAAGTAATGAAGCCATTTCAGTTTGGTTTATCTCCTTATAGTATTTATCAAATAGCACAAGAAGAAAAGAAATAGGTGAAAATAAAGAAAGCCATGAGGAGAATTATATTATTACCTAAAATCATGACTAGAAAATTAAGGGGCATGTTTACTAAGCTGGGCTAACGGTTCGCAGTACTGTTTATAACTAGGTCCCATGCTATTCAATGAGGTCGAGTTAGAAACAACACTTGCTAACAGTTAGCCTAGCTTAGTAAACATTCCCCTAAGGGTGAGATGATTTTATAAAGTAATTTTCAGGTCTATGTGGCTACATATGCATGTAAGTGGTCTCATGAAATATCAAACAGCATAAAGATATGCACTGTGGCATCATAGTCCATACTTTGCTAGAAGCATGCACTGGGGCAGAGTTTGGATTGAACGTGCATGGAGTGCGCAAGTATACACATAGATAATAAAAATACTACAGATTTTCTGTACCTAGAATTATAGACATGGCCATTAACACTTGCAAATATAATAAATGGAAGTTAGAGTAGAGATTTAAGAATGAAAACTAGGAAGACAGAGTAACTGTTCCACGAGCTATACTAAAGGACAGATATATTTGAAAAAGGTTATATGTTCAGTGGCAGCTAGTGAACATATAACTTTCCTATCCATATGTTTTTAAAACTTATATGGAAGGTATTGGGCCAAATATTTGACTGAATGGCTTGTACTATCTGTATAAGAAGGGGCCAAGTTGAGATGTGGCAAGAGCAGGCTAAAAAAAATTAGCCATTTAGTAGCAATATTCAGCCATTAAACATTTGAATTTAGGCCTCAATAGCAGGCCTAAACTAGATAGATAGTGCTAGTACAGTGGCTGCACTATGGAATTAATTTTAGAATGAGCTGAGTAAGGCTATGCGCCATCAGTGGGCATAAGTTTCCTATTTTCAATGGCTTGCGCATGGGAATGGGCACTTAACCGTGTAGCTGAGGTGGGCACTGTTCTGTAAGTATGCATATCAGGGCACCTTTGGAGTGGGTGTGTACAGCGGAGGAGTTTGGGAGGAACATAGGTGGAGCCTAAATTTATATGCTTAAGTTATAAAATATTAAAACTTAGATTAATTCTCTACAAATCTAAGCACAGGTATTTACATGAAGTCTAGGGTTGGTGTAAGTGGCTGTGCCTAGATTTGGAGCATGTATCTTACTACTTACTGTATGCTCCTATTTTATAAAAAAAAGTATGTGTACTTTGCTTTATAAAAATAGGTGCAAAAAATTGTGAAGTTTACAATGATGGCACAAAAATAATATAACCAGCAGGTCAAGGAACCCTTCCCCTCCCCAGCCTTTTTGGGCCTCCAAAAGGGGGGAAACAAGAAATACCCCATCCAATATATAGCTGTAACAAACAGCCCAAAAATCAGGAGCTCAGCACTATTTAAGCCTTCTATGAGGGTATATCCTGCAGCTCTCGTAGGAATGTTCAGCTACCAAAACTGTAGTGAAAATTTATGTTTTACCATTGCTGTGGACCCAAAGCCGGGCTGGGTAGAGCATGGTGTATGAGAGACCCCATTCCTGCCTGGTTTTCTTTACTGATTGAAACTCCTACCACTTGGGCTGTAACCTGAAAGTGTTTTGATAGCACAGGTTCCCAGCCTTGCACGTTACCTCTAAGATCCACAACTTATCAGAAAAATAATGTACGTGGGCAATCACCACCCGAGGTCAGCTCTGTGTGGCTGGAGCAGGATCAAGAGCTTGATAACAAGAGATTGATAACACTACATGCCACATCCAGAATCCAGCATGAAAAGAAAGCAGTAGGATCCCTGCCCTCAATCCTTTCAGGCACCCCAATCAGCTGAATGTTATGTCTCCTGCTCTAATTCTCTAAATAGTCATTTTTCTTTTTGTGACCTCTCTTCAATAGGTCGATCTTCCGCCATGCCTCTATCAGTGAGACCTCCATCTCCTTGATGCATTCTTCCACAGCATCGATACCCCAACCGAGGAGTCCAGCTGGGCCACTTTGACTACCACCACTTCTAAGTGTGAGTCCAGCATTGTGTATATACTGTACAGGCAACCAGTAAATCCATCACTCCTTTAATAGCCACAATCAGCTAAAGAACTAGGCTGCCCTCAACCAAAAAATCCTCCTACTCAGTGGAATCTACTGCCAGAGGGACCTTTTTTAGATAAGGGTTTTAATTGCTTGGTTTAGCTGACGAATAACTCCATAAATTTGGATAGGGAGCAATTATCCCCTTCTCTGGGCTTATTTGCAGAGTTAAAAATAACGTGTGAATAAGAAAAAAGAAGGTTAAATCATGGGCAATGGTGGGAGCTTCGCGGGGCCCATGAGCAGCCACCATCTAATTGATGCAGAGATTTACAGACGCTTAAGAAAGTACTGTAGCTAAAGTGGAATAGGAGCAACTGTCACAGGGATAGGAGCTATACAAATAGGGAACAGAGAATAGCAATGTGACAGGAAAAAAAACAACAACATACCTTCCCACTCCCAGTTGGGTTGAAAGCATTTCAGAAAGGAACAAAACTTGGAGCGATAGGAGTAGGCCTACTTTTCTAAAGTTCATGTTGGCTGAAATAATCAGGATAAGGAAAATATAACTGGTACAAATAGTTCAATTATGAGTAGCAGGCATCTAGGATTCTAGGAGTAGGCAAAAAAAGGCAAAGATAGATGAAAAGCATAAAATGTATAGACATTTGTTAATGCTCAGTGCACACAATTAGAGTAATTTTATAAATTCCCATGTAGATAACATAAATTGTTAATATGCATACATGACACCTATTTTAAAAAGTAAAGTACCTACAGTTCATACTTGGCTTCATAAAATACTACCGCAAATGGCTGACCACGTGTATAAATATAAGGCATGATCACTTGTACCAGCAGTAGGGCTGGTGTAAATTCCTGCACCTGAATTTGGAAAGAAGATGTGTAAATTATAGGATTTAATTTTTTATGCATGCAACCTTGTGCTCAACTTATGCTCTGCCCAAGCTTCGCCCATGCATACCCACCGTGAAAGTATGAGTGATTGGATGTGCACGTATACAGGGTCACGACTACATCATTTACATCATTCTCACCAACGTTCCCTGTATAATTTGTTTTGTTAAATTCGTTAAACCTGTTAATATTGTTAAATGCACTATATCAAACTTTGTTCAATGTAAACCTTTAAACTCTTGAGTTCCTTGTAAACCGCTTTGATTCACGAAAAGCGCTAAATAAACATAAATAAATTACATGTGTAAGTGGCGACTTGCAGACATATATGACTAAAATACCTAGATTTACACACGCTGTTTGTGTGTAAATCTAGACAGTCTGCCCACTCTCCATCCCTATCCTCCCACTTGCCACCCTAACGCGCCATTGATATTTGTGCCATAATCCAACAGTGATAACTGTCATGGACCCACATTAGCTGTCAGCGCAGATCCAATGCGAGCATCAGACCCATGCTGACAGCTCATGCCCTTTAGTAAAAGACCCCCTTAAAGACTTACTTTCTGTGTGTGAGAAAGAAATAGGTGAAAATAAAGAAAGCCATGGCTGGTCAAAGAGGGAACAAAGTATGAAAAAATCCTGTTTGGTCTAGTTGCCACCAAGGTAAGTGACTACCAAAAACAAAAAGCATAACAGGGCACTTACTGAATGATCAATGGCATTTTTCACAATAAGGGATGTTGAGGACCTCAAGAAAAATTGGAGACATCTCAGAAAAAATGTCAAGGTAGAATTTGCAGCCATTATCTGGCAGGCTCCTTTCTGCTAATGCTGAGCTTTAGTGTAGCAGTTTGCTCAATATTTTCCTGTGTTGTGGTACACATGATGCAGAAAGCTTTCTAGTTCTGGAAAAAATTGAGCTAATCCATTGCACTAAAGCATAACACTCTGGGCATTCAAATCACATAAAAACAATAAATATGAAATTGTTCCCAATATAAAAAATTGCACTGAAACTGATGAGAACGGTGTCAGTATTGGAGAACCAGGATTCTAATATGAATAGTATGTCTATGTTATTGTTGAGGATATGGATCTTGTTTCTTCTCCAGGACCAAGAAGGAAGTCAGTCCTCACATATGGGTGACATCGACGTCGATGGAGCCCTTGCGGAGCATTTCCCCAGCTTTCTATGAAAGCCTTTGGGAATGCAGGCACGCATGCGCAGTCCCCTTCCCGCCTAAAGGTGCCATCTTGCCCAGTCTCTCTTTTTCCGTGAAGCCCGTCGGACGTGTGTCCTAGTCCTCCCGGAAAATAGTTGAATTTTTTTGCGATTCCTTCGCTGTTTTTTCTCCGGTTCGACGCCGATTCCCCTCCTGCTGGCCTAATTTTTCGGTTTGTGCCCTTCGTGGCTGGCGTTCGCGCCCTTTTTTTTTCTTTTTCCCTGGAAGGCCAGTCCTTTGACCTCGCGGGGACTCTTTTTTCCCCGATGGCTTCCAGTGGTTTCAAGAAGTGTGATCGGTGCAAGAAACCAATGTCTCTCACCGACACACACGACTGCTGTCTTCGGTGCCTGGGTCCTGACCACGATCCTAAGATCTGTGGACCATGTGGAAAGATATCCACCAAGGCGCTGCGAAGTCGTCAGCACCAAAAGGAAAGGCTTTTCTCCGACTCGGCCTCCGGCCGGGCCCAAACCTCGTCTGAGGCCTCGACATCTCGGGAGTCTGATCCTGAGCACCGTCGGGGCTCCTCGGACAGGGGGTCCCCCGACCGGGAACGGAAGAGGAAGAAGCGTCTCGCGAGGGCGACGTCGGAGGAGGTCTCTGGCTCCTTGAGAGCTAGGTCTCGGACCCCCGACCGCCGTCCTGGGCCCATGGAACAGGAGAAGCCGCCAAAAATACCTCGTGTGGAGCTGGAGTCTGCTGGACATGTAAGTCCTGTAGTCCTCGTGGACTCTCCTCCCAGAGAGCCGACGTCAGGCCCGGTGCCGTCGGGGCCCGAGTCGGTGGCTGCTGAGTCTCCTGAGCTGGGTCTCAGGCTGACAGCCTTGGAGTGCAGATTGTCTGCCTTCATGGAACAGCAGCGGGCGCTGATGGCCAGCCTGTCTGGCGCATCTGCCCCGACCACCGGGACATCGACGTCGAAGTCGACCCCGGAGACCGAGCCGATACTCGAGACCATAAAGGCTTGAGGTTGACCTCGGTCGCGGTCTCCCTCGACCTCCCGCTCGGGACCGAGGGTGTCGATGCCGGTGCCTTCAGCATCAGGGCAGGTGCTCACAGGCCCCGCGCAGTCGGAGCCTGATTCCTCATCGGACGAGTCCGCCTGGGAGACTGAGGACGAGGAGTCCCCCGACACCTTCCGGACTCGGTGCATCCCATCGGACTCACTGCAGTCTGAGCCCCGGAGTAGATCCCTCCGGAGGATACCCGGTTCTCGGAGTTCGTCCGGGATATGGCCGCTTCGTTGGCTATCCCTGTGGATCCCGAGGGGGAGCCTTGAGCCGAAGAGCTCGAGGCCCTCCAGTATGACTCTCCTCCGAAGGAGGCCTTTACTGTTCCGGTTCCTCCGATGCTGGAACGGCTCCTCTTCCGAATGTGGGAGGCACCGGCCTCGGCGCCGGTTCTAAGCAAGCGGGTCGATTCCATTTATCGACTCCGGAAGAGCCCTGGTTTTCAAAAAGTGCAGCTTCCACACCATTCCATGGTGGTGGAATCGACCATGCATTGTCTCAAAAGTCAGAAGATGCACTCCGCGGTGCCCCCTGGCAGGGAGGCCCGGAACCTGGATGGTTTTGGTAGAAAGTGCTTCCAGGGCTCAATGCTTGCTTGCCGTGTCCAGTCTTACCAGCTGTACATGGGCATGTACTTGCGAGACCTGGCCAAGGAACTGGTCTCTCCGGGGAACCCTTGCAGAGGTTCAAGTCCTTGTCCTCGGGGATACGGGAATGCTCTAAGTTTATGTCCCGCGCTGCCTACGATGGCTTCGAGGCTTCGGCCCGTGTTGCGGCAGCCGGCATCGCGGCCCGACGCCAAGCGTGGTTGCAGTCATTGGACCTCGAGCCTTGGATTCAGGACAAGTTGGTCGATGTCCCTTGCCGAGGTGAGAACCTTTTTGGCAAGCCCATGGCCGAGAAGGCCACACAGCTCGAAACCGAGCACCTCACGAGGACAAGGCTTTCTAGAAAGACTTCTGCCCCTTCTCAGAAAAAGAAGGGCTCAGATAAAAAGCCCTTTTACCCGAGGAAGGGCACTGCCTACAAACAGTTCCCACAGTACCAGGCCTCCCACGCTCCCCCACAGGGTCAGCAGGCCAAGGGTCAGGGGAATGGGCCCCGTAGGCAGAGGGCCCCCAAGCCTCCGGCTCCTGCTCCCACTCCCACTCAGCAGGGTGGGGTTTTTTGACTCCTTAGGCATAGCCTCTCCGTCCCTGCTCTCCCAACCCTGCACAGGAGGTCGACTTACCCTGTTTACCCACCGGTGGCCACTCATCACTGGGGACAGTTGGGTGTTGAGCATCGTCCACAAGGGCTATATGCTACACTTCCAGCAGCTGCCTCCTCCATACTTCCCAGGGGAGCCTCCAAGGCCGCCCCTGCACACAGATCTTCTCCTTCAGGAGCTCCAAGGTCTGTTGCGAGACAAGGCAGTGGAGCCTGTGCCTCCCCACCTCCAGGGTCAAGGGTTCTACTCCAGGTACTTTCTCATACCATAAAGAACCGGTGGCCTCCGGCCTATCCTTGACCTCAGAAATCTCAACAAGTTCCTAGAGAAAGAAAAATTCAAGATGCTTACTCTTGGGACACTTCTGCCCTACCTCCAGCAGGGAGATTGGCTATGCTCCTTAGATTTAAAGGACGTGTACACTCACATCCTCATTCATCCAGACCACAGAAAGTACCTCAGGTTCATTGTGGGAAGAAACCATTATCAGTACAGAGTACTGCCTTTTGGCCTCACCTCCACCCCCAGGGTCTTTACCAAATGCCTGGCAGTGGTGGCGGCCTACCTGAGAAATCAGGGTACCTTTGTCTTCCCCTATCTGGACGACTGGCTCATCAGGGGTCAGACGTGCCAGGAGGCCAGACAAGCCACCCTCCGCACTATTGCTCTTCTTCAAAACCTGGGGTTTGTCATAAACTTCGCAAAGTCAACTTTGCTCCCCTCCCAGAACTTGGAGTTCATAGGAGCAAGGCTGGACTCTCTGCTGGCAAAGGCTTTCTTGCCAGAAGACAGAGCCCAAAGACTGATAAACTTGGCAAACCAGTTTCTCAGCAGCTTCTTGGCCACATGGCTTTGACAGTACATGTGACCCCCAATGCCCGGCTCCAAATGAGGCCTGCACAGTGGTGCCTTCGAACTCAGTGGACACAGGCCACATGGAGCCTCAGAGACACAGTAAGGGTGTCCAGACCATTCCTGAACTCCCTCCGCTGGTGGCTGCACCCACCCAATCTACTGCAAGGGGTGCCTTTTCAGATTCCTGGGTTCACAGTGGTGTTGACCACAGATGCCCTCCTGCAGGGCTGGGGAGCACATTGTCTGGGCAAGTGCACCCAGGGCTTGTGGTCTCCCTGGGAGGCCACGCAGCAGATCAACCTACTGGAACTCAGGGCTATACGTTTAGCCCTCAAGACTTTCTCTCAAACCCTGGCTCATCAGTCTGTCTTGGTTCAAACAGACAACCAAGTAGCCATGTTTTATGTGAACAAGCAGGGCGGCACTGGGTCCAGGCTCCTTTGTCAGGAGGCACAAGACCTTTGCTTGTTTGCTCTCAAGCACATGTTCCTCAAGGCTGTGTATCTCCCTGGCCAGGAAAACTACCTGGCCGACAGGTTGAGCAGGATTATGCAGCCCCACGAAGCAGCTCCATCCTTAGTGGTTCAGAAGATTTTCCTGAAATGGGGACTTCCATCCATAGATCTGTTTGCCAGTCCATTGAACAAACAGCTGCCAAGGTTCTGCTCCAGGCAACCGCATCCTCTGCGGCTAGCAGCAGAAGCTTTTCTGATTTCCTGGTCCCAGGGCCTCCTGTATGCATTTCCTCCCACGCCCCTGGTGGCCCAAACCCTATTCAAAATTCTACAGGACAAGGCCTCGGTCCTGCTGGTAGCTCCCAAATGGCCGAGACAGCCTTGGTACCCTCTTCTGCTTCAACTGGCAGTGGATCCCCCACTGCCTCTGGGGTTGCAGTCTGACCTTCTCTCTCAAGACCAAGGTTCCCTTCTGTACCCAAATCTCAGACCTCTCAATTTGATGGCATGGAGGCTGCAAGGGTAGTTTTGGCTCCCTGGGGCCTACCTCAGGAAGTTGAGGAGGTTGTCCTAGCCTCTAGAAAGCAGTCCACTAGGAAAACCTATGCCCTGAAATGGAAAAGGTTTTCTGTGTGGTGTCAGCTACGTACAGAAGATCCTTTCTCCTGTGCTGTACCAGTAGTGCTTCAGTACCTACTGCACTTATCCAATCAGGGACTTAAGTCCAATTCTGTTCGGGTCCACCTCTCAGCTCTAGCAGCTCACCACTCACTAGTGGAAGGACATTCTCTGTCGGTTCACCCCTTGGTGTCCAGTTTCTCAGAGGCTTGCTTTTGCTACAGCCTCCAATCCGTCCTCCAGCTCCTGAGTGGGAGTTGAATGTGGTCTTACAGCAACTGACTCGCCCACCTTTTGAGCCGATGGCTACTTGTCCTCTATTCTTCCTGTCCTGGAAGACACTCTTCTTGGTAGCCCTAACCTCGGCCAGGCGAGTGAGTGAGCTTCAGGCCCTGGTCTGTGACAGGCCTTACACTCGCTTCTATAGGAACAGGGTAGTCCTCAGGACTCATCCAAAGTTCCTCTCAAAGGTTGTCTCCTCTTTCCACCTCAACCAGGAGGTGGTTCTTCCGACCTTCTTCCCTAGGCCTCATGCAAGCCAGGCTGAAGCAGTTCTGCATACCCTGGACTGTAGGAGGGCCTTATCCTTCTACCTTGACCGTACGCAGGGGCATAGGAGGTCTACTCAGCTCTTCATATCTTTTGATCCTAATAATTTGGGGTTAGCTGTGTCCAAGTGTACCTTGTCCATCTGGGTGACTGACTGTATCACCTGGGCTTACAGGGCGGTTGACCTTCCTTTGCAGGGTCGGGTCACGGCCCATCGTGTCAGGGCAATGGCTGCCTCAGTGGCTCATCTCCGCTCTGTACCGTTGGTAGATATCTGCAGGGCTGCAACTTGGTCCTCAAGGCAGACTTTTGCAGCCCATTACTGTCTGGAGAGGGAGTCCCGTAGGGACAGTGCTTTTGGCCAGGCAGTACTCCGGAATCTCTTTGAGGTTTAGGCAACTCCTGCCCTCCAGCCCTCCGTTGGGCTACCGGTGGAGGTTATTTCAGTGAAAAGCCTTTCTTTGATGCTGGGAATAGAGGGAGTTCTCTTGTTCAGCCTGGGTTCCTGGTAGCCCAGAGCTAGGGAGTCACCCATATTTGAGGACTGACTTCCTGCTTGGTCCTGGAGAAAGAGTAGTTACTCACCTGTAACAGGTGTTCTGCAGGAGCAGCAGGAATCAGTCCTCACAACCCTCCCTCCTCCCCTGGGAGTTGCAGTTGTACATAGTTTATTTTTACATTTTTGTGTGCTGTTTTTAGCTATGTCATTGACTGAGCAAGATGGCACCTTTAAGCGGGAAGGGGACCGCACATGCGTGCCTGCATTCCCAAAGGCTTTCATAGAAAGTTGGGGAAATGCTCCGCAAGGGCTCCATCGACGTCGATGTCACCCATATGTGAGGACTGATTCCTGCTGCTCCTGGAGAACACCTGTTACAGGTGAGTAACTACTCTTTGCGGAGTGGGTATATATTAAGGTGCATTTTAGATTGTGTATGTTTTTTGTTGTTTGAGTGGATTTTCCCTGAGTGTGATGTTGCAGGAAGGGGATATACAGCAGTCTGGAGTTGTTTCTTAGGGGGATGTTTACTAAGTGGTGGTAGCGGACTTTGTGCGATATCAATGGGGCCGCGGCTCCGATATCACATGGAGTCCACTACCGCCATTTACTAAACATCCCCCTTAGTCTTGTTCTGTGTGGTAGGCAAGTTTGATATAGTGAGCCGAGGTGACGGAATACTGGGATGGTGCTGTGGTTAGGTTGTGCCATTGAGCCTTGCTGTGATGTGCTCGAGTCCAGGGTCCACACAGTCCAGGTTTTGGGGGATGCCCTAGTTAAGAACAAAATTCTTGTTCACCGATGGATGGAATAGTTGGAGAACCAAGTGCGCCGGAAGAACCTCTGTTTTTTGAACTTTCCAAGGTCCCTCCTTATACCCCCTATTGATATGGTTAAAAAGTATCTGACCGAGATTCTAGGCATGGACTCTGGGTCTCTTCCCCCTCTTGTGAGGTCCCAGTACCTATTCCCAGGCAGACTTGGTCCACCCGTTAGACAGGGGGACTCAGTGGGGTTAAACCTCATTGAGTTCCTGCAGTCCTCTCTGGAGATGGTTATCCAGCGATCCACATTAATTGTAACATTTGCCTTAGAGTTCGACCACAATATTGTCTTTAGAATGTATTTCCGTACAATAAATAAGGTATTCCTAGGCTCAAAAGGTCATATATTTCCAGCTTTATCTAGATTTACACTGGTTTGACCCTGGGTTTGAATTTTGTGTTACGATTTCCATGTGTTTGTGTGGTGGTTTGTAAGGGGGGAAACGTTTTATTTTTTGAGCCTAGACAGCTATCTGAGTTCACAGTGGCTAGGGAGGAGATTGAGGTGCAACTTTGCACCCCTCAAGCACTACTATAAGGCTTGCTGGGCATCATATCACCAGGAGGAGCACACTCTGGTTTTTTTTTTTATATCATCTTACTTTTCTTTTTCTTGACTTGGATCTATTTACCTGTACTTGTGGGGTAATTTTTGCATTTTATTGTGACTTTCTTTTGTTCATTGCCTTTGTTATGTATTTTTTGTTTTGCTTATTCACTTTCTTTTTAAAGTGTAAGATTTGAAAGTATAAAAAAAATAAATAAATCATAGGAATGCCTTACAGTACTTGCAGGTATTGCACTAGATGATGGTTAGGAAGATCCCGTTTACATTTTACTTGATCAAAAGAAGGGCATTTCACTCTGTGGAGTTTTAACAGGTGACCTTTTTCCTGCCATTCTTGACATTTTGACTTTCCCAGCCATGGTAAAAATCCCGGATTACCCATAAGAGTTACATAGAAACATGTCAGCAGAGACTACAAAAGGGGACTGCTACTTCTGGAGAGAGAACTGCAATTGTAATTACTTCTGGGAATTTTTCTGAATCTTGGGGAAAAAGGGATTCTTTAAGTTAAAGCTGATTAATCTGTGAACCCAGTGTATTTGTTAAATCAGTCAGGGCCTAGTAGCAGCAAATAGCTTTCAGTTTAAATTTAAAACACAGCTGAGAGCTTTCTGGTTAAATTTAGACCCCAAGACTCCCTCTATCCAAGCAAGGGCTGTGGGACTCCCCCTGGAAATTGGTCACAGATTACGTTAGAAGCACAGGACAGGGTACTGTGTAGCAGCCAGCTTTTAATACATATTTCAATTACCCCGGTATTGACTGGGTCAGTGTCATAGCAGGACATGCTAGAGAGATAAAGTTTCTAGATGAAATAAATGACTGCTTCTTGGAGCAGCTGGTTCATGAACCAACCAGAGGGGAAGTCATTTTGGACCTAGTCCTTAGTGGAACACTAGATCTGGTGCAAGAGATAAGGGTATTGGGGCCACTTGGGAACAGTGATCATAGCATGATCACGTTTGATTTAATTAATGGAGGAGGAATGTTAAGGAAATCCACAGTACTACTTTTTAACTTTCAAAAGGGAGACTATGATAAAATGAGGAAAGTAGTTAAGAAAAAACTGAAAGGAGCAATTGCAAAGGTTAAAGATTTACATCAAGCTTGGGTGTTGTTTAAAAATACTGTCTTGGAAGCCCAGACCAGCTGTATTCCACGCTTTAAGAAAAGTGGAAGGAAGTCCAAAAACTCCCAGCATGATTTAAAGGTGATGTTAGAGAGGCTGTTATTGCCAAAAAAGCATCTTTCAGGAAATGGAAAAAAGAGCCAAATGACAAAAACTGGAAACAGCACAAGCACTGGCAAGTTAGATGCAAGGCATTGATAAGGAGGCAAAGAGAGAATTTGAGAAGAAGCTTGTTGTGGAAGCAAAAACACATAATAAAGGCTTTTTCAAGTACATTCATAGCAAAAGGTCTGTGAGAGAGTCAGTTGGACCATTAGATGATAGAGGTGTAAAATGGGTACGAAGAGGAGAAAAGGCCATAGCAGAGAGCCTGAATGAATTCTTTGCTTCGGTCTTTACTGTGGAAGATGTAGGGATGTTACACATGACTAAGCGGTATTTAAAGATGGTACTGTGGAAGAATTAAAAGAAATATCGATACACTGGGAAGATGTATTACAACTATTTGAAAAACTGAAGAGTAGCAAATCACTTGGACCGGATGGTATACATCAAAGGGTTTTGAAAGAACTGAAATATGAGATTGCAGACCTGCTATTAGTAATCTGTGTACTATCATTAAAATTATCTGTAATACTTGAAGACTGGAGGATGGCCAATGTAACACCAATTTTTAAAAAGGGTTCTAGGGGTGATCCTGTAAACTCCAGACTGGTGAGCCTGATGTCAGTACCGGGAAAACTAAAAAGTCATGGGATAGGAGACAGTGTACTATTTTGGATCAGGAACTGGTTAAAAGATAGAAAGCAGAGGGTAGGGCTAAATGGCCAATTTTCCCAATGGAGAAAGGTGAATAGTGGAGTACCCCAGGGATCTGTGCTGGGTCCGCTGCTTTTTAACATATTCATAAATGACCTGGAAATGGGAATAACGAGTGAGGTTATCAAATTTGCAGATAACACAAAACTATTTAAAGTTGTTAAAACCCATGAGGATTGTGGAAAATTGCAAGAGGTTCTTGATAAATTGGAAGACTGGGCATCCAAATGGCAGATGAAATTTAATGTGGATAAGTGCAGTTATGCACCTAGGAAAGAACAATCCAAACTATGTTTACATGATGCAAGGTTCCACATTAGGAACCACCACCTAGGAAAAAGATGTAGGCGTCATCGTGGATAACATGTTAAACCCCTCCACCCAGTGTTCAGCGGCAGCTGAGAGAGCGAATAGAATTCTAGGTATCATAAGGAAAGGAATGTAAAATAAAACAAAGGATAGTATAATGCCTCTGTATCGTTCCATGGTGCAACGGCACCTTGAATATTGTGTGCAATTCTGGTCGCCATATCTTAAAAAGGATATAGCATTATTAGAAAAGGTACAGAGAAGAGCCACCAAAATGGTAAAGGGGATGGAAGGATACCCCTATGAAGAGAGGCTAAAAAGGTTAGGGCTCTTCGATCTGGAAAAGAGACGACTGAGGGGAGCTATGATAGAGGTCTATAAATTAATAAATGGAGTGGAACGGGTAAACGTAGATCGATTGTTTACATCATTAGAATATAGAAAGACTAGGGGACATGCAATGAAGCTACAGGGTAACCTATTTAAGACTAATAAGAGAAAATATTTTTTTACTCAACATGTAATCAAACTCTGGAATTTGTTACTGGAGAGCTGGTTGGCCAGGGTTCAAATCTTAGTGTGGGACTTTGTATTCTAAAGCTAGTCACTTAATTCTCCATTTTCTCTACACTCTTTGGATGTTTTAAGATAAAATCAAACACCTTGAGGTCCATCTTAAAAGGGTTTAGTCATGGTTAAGACATCTGCAGACATGCATGTGGAGGTTGAAATCACAGACGTGTCTCTGTAAGCATGCTACAAATGCAGTTCACAGATGTCGCCAGAACAGGGACATTCGAGTAGGCACCAGGGTGTCCCAGGCAATGGATTATACATGTCCCTGCTTAATCCCAGGCATGTGTATGTTTAGTCCTGCTCCAGGACGAATAGGTGTCAGGAAAGTCTTTGTTTTCACCTTAAAAACCTCTAGAGAAGATAGAGAATTAAGTGACTAGCATTAGATTACAAAGTCTCACACTAAGATATGAACCCTGGCTGCTACATAGTAGCTCTTATACCACTACTCTAACCAGATGCCTTGGTTCTGAAATACTCTCCTGGGGACATCTATATAGGTATTTGACACATGTGCATATCGTGAACGTCCACGTTTCTGGAAATGTGCCTGAACTTGCACGTGCCTGCCTTTCTTTTCAGACGTTCTGGCTTTGATGTCCCATTTGGAGTGTGGCTCATCCTGATACTTATTCATACCTGGAGAAGGATTACAGATGCACGTGCCTGCAGACAGCTACAGCTGGCCTTATTCTGGGATCGAACGGGGATATGTAAGTCCATTCCACCCCCCCCCATCCACAACTCCACAACATCCCCGTGCCTACTTGAATGTCCCTGTACTAGAGACATAAGAACATAAGATATGCCATACTGGGTCAGACCAAGGTCTATCAAGCCCAGTATCCTGTTTCCAACAGTGGCCAATCTAGGTCATACGTACCTAGCAGTTTCCCCAAAAGACACAGGTTCTGCAATGCTTGTACTAGGTCAAGCATTGATATCCTGGGTCCCTTCTTAATAATGGTTTATGGACCTTTCCTCCAGGAACTTGTCCAAACCTTTTTTAAACCCAGCTACACTAACAGCCTTTGCTACATCCTCCGGTAACAAATTCCAGAGTTTGATTACACGTTGAGTGAAAAAATATTTTCTTTTATTAGTCTTAAATAGTTTACCCTGTAGCTTCATTGCATGTCCCCTAGTCTTACTATATTCTGATAACGTAAACAGTCGATCTACGTTTACCTGTTCCACTCTGTTTACCCGTTCCACTCCGAGACGTCTGTGAAAGGCATTTGTGGAATGGTAACGGAGAGATGTCTGTGAATTTGAAATCCACATGCATGTCTGCAGACATCCAAACCACGACTAAACCTTTTAGAATGACCTTGATACTGTCCACATCTCTACAACATCCACTGGGAGACTATTCCATGCATCTACCACTCTTTCCGTAAAGAAATATTTCCACATATTCCTCCTGAGTCTATCCCCTTTCACCCTCATCCTACGCTCCCTCGTTGCAGAGTTTACTTTCAATCAAAAGAGGTTCTTTCCTTGTGCATTTATGCCATGGAGGTATTTAAATGTCTCTATCATATCTCCTCTATCCTGCCTTTCCTCTAAAGTATATATATTAAGATCTTTAAGTCTATTCTCATATGCTTTATAACGTAGACCACTAACTATTTTAACAGCCACCCTCTGTATTGACTCCAACCTGTTTATGTCCTTTTGAAAGTGTGGGCTCCAGAATTGCACACAATACTCCAAATACGTCACACCAGAGACTTATACAGAGGCACTATCACCCTGTTTTTTCCTGTGACCATTCATCTCCCTATGTACCCAAGCATCATTCTAGCTTTCGCCGTCTCCTTTTCATTTTAACAGCCACCCTCTGTACTGACCCCAACCTGTTCCCATATAGTCTACAACGAACACCAGTGACCACTTTAGTAGCTACCCTCTGCACTGACTCCTGATCCTTTTGAAGATGTGGACTCCAGAACTGCACACAATACTCCAAATGAGGTCAAACCAGAGACTTATACAGAGGCACTATTACCTCGTTCTTTTTTCTGCTGGCCATTCCTCTCCTAGTACACCCAAGCATCCCTCTGGCTTTTGCCGTCACCTTTTCTATCTGTTTAGCCACTTTAAGATCATCGGAAACAATCATGCCCAGGTCCCGGTCTTCTTTCGTGGACAGAAGTACTTTGCCCCCTACACTGTACTGCTCCATTGGATGTTTGCAGCTCAAATGCATGACCTGTATTTTTTTAGCACTAAATCTCAGATGCCAAATTCTTGACCATTCTTTAAGTTTAGCTAGATCCCTCCTCATGTTATCTACTCCTTCCTGGGTGTCTACCCTTGTGGATTTTGGTATCACCCGCAAAGAGGCAAACCTTACTCGACAACCCTCCTGCAATATCACTAACAAAGATGTTAAAAAGAATCAGACCAAGGACAGATCCCTGCGGCACACTGCTGGTAACATCCTTTTCCTCAGAGTGAGCTCCATTTACTGTACTTGTACCCTTTGTTGCCTCCCACTTAACCAATTTCTAACCCAGTCAGTCACTTTCGGATCCATCCCTAGGGTGCTCAATTTATTTGTAGGTCATCTGTGTGGAACAATGTCAAAGGCTTTACTGAAATCCAAGCACACCACATCTAGGGTTCTTCCGCAGTCTAACTCTTTGGTCACCCAGTCAAAGAAATCAATCAGATTTGTCTGACAAGACCTACCTCTGGTAAACCCATGCTGCCTTGGATCCTGCAATCCACTACTACTACTACTACTACTACTACTACTACTATTTAGCATTTATATTGCGCTACGCACGCAGCGCTGTACAGAAATATAAGCAAAAAGACAGTCCTTGCTCGTCTCAGCTTACAATCTAATCCCACATATGGGACTCCACTGCTACAGGCTACCAAACGTTCATAGCAAAAATAGGGAATTGGGGAAGAATATTAATATGGTAAAAGCACCTCCAACCAAAACCGAAACCTTCTGGAGAAAGCTATATGAGGACCCTATTCAGCACAATCACAAAGCAGAATGGTTACCCAGCATACAGAAGCATTTAGAAAAAACAAACATCAAACCTATGGAATGGCCTGTAGTAACAAAGGAAGAGCTGGAAAACAGGTTAAAACAAGCTCCAAACTGGAAGAGCCTTGGCCCAGATGGAGTAACCAACTTTTGGATCAAACAGTTAACATCACTCCACCATGACCTGGTGAACTGCAAAAATCAATTGTTCTAGCGACCGGATTTAACACCGCAATGGCTTACTTCAGGAAGTACGTTTCTCCTTCCGAAGGGAGATCTGACTAACATTCCTAAAAACTATAGACCAATAACCTGCTTACCTACCATCTATAAGCTGCTTACTGCGATAGATGTAGACAGAATATACGACTGGACTCTAGAAACCTCACTATCCTCTGTTTTAGCAGCGTTTCCATTAGTTTACTCACCACAGAGGTCAGTTAGGAACTGGGATATCCCCACGCCATGTGGAAGGGGAGTATGAATTGCTGGTGATCTCTCAAAGTCCCTGGTGAGTTATCTCTCCCGTAAAGTAGATTAATAAATTTACAGTGCTTACACCATTGTTGCAATAGGCCTTCTGTTTCAGGAATCCAGTGCATTAAGACTGTCGTGTTGTACAAGCGTAAGTCTGGCAAATTCAAGCCCCCTGTTTTCTTTTGTTAAGATTAACTTTGGTTTTCCTATTCTAGGCCTCTTCACTCTCCAAATAAATTGTCTAATGATTCCTTTACAGTATCTTTTGTCTGCCTGTTTCACCCAGACTGACATCATTTGTAGAGTTGTTTGGGCATCTTTACCAGAGCCACATGTCCCATCAAACATCATGGTAGCTCTTCCCATTTTTCACATAAAATCATTATCTGTTATATTTTATCTATAATATTTTTCTGATACATGTGGTTTCTGTCTAAGTAAATATCTAAGTATTTTATCCATGTTAGTAGAAAGGCTGCCCTGTGTCTCCATTCTCCCGCTGGGGACAAATCTAGAGTCTCTGGTTTTCCAAAATTGATTTTTAAGCCTGAAAAGCTTCCAAATTGATTGATCATACAAATAATCTCTGGCATGGATTCCCTTGCGCATCCCACAAATAGGAGTATATCATCAGCAATAAATTAATTTAGTATTGTACTGATCCCACTTTAATACCTTTTAATTACAGATTGCTACGCTTTAATTGCCAGTGGCTCTACTGATAAAACAAAACAAACAGGGGATAGAGGACACTTCTGGCATATTCTCCTCTCCAGCTCAAACTTATCTGGCAATCTACCTTTGATCAAAAGTTCTGCAGTATATTTCCTGCATAGTTCCAAGAGTCACATCAGAAAACCCCCTTGGATCTCAAATTGTGATAGAATCAAAAATAAATATTCCCAAATTATTTTGTTAAATGCTTTTTCCACACCTGGACTGACTATGACCAAGTGTTCTTCACCCCTCTATTTTGTCTATAGAATGGCCAACAACTTCAGCAGATTCACTAAGTCACTCTTCCTCCACCACCTATAGCACCGATTGGCATTGGGCGAGAGGAGCGGGTTAGGAAGCCCCTTCCCGCCACCTCGACCAAGGCCAATCATCCTCTGCAAACCTTCTGACCTGGACAGTTAAAAGGAGCACCTCAGCAGCAGGAAAATCTCTTTCTCCATCACCTACAGCACCGATCGGCATCAGGCGAGAGGAGTAGGGTAGGAAGCCCCTCCCCGCCCCCCTCGACCAAGGCCAATTGGCCTCTGCAAACCTCCTGACCTGGACAGTTAAAAGGAGCACCACATCAGGCGCACCTGCACCTGAAGGCCTCGTTAGAGGGCCCTTTGGCGTGGACCTGAGGTGCTGCAGATAACAACTATTGGCATTCAAAATCCCTGCAGTACCTCCTGTTCCTCTGCAGTCAAGTTGATCCATCAAGAGGGCTTATTCCATCTTGCTGATGCCAAGCACGGACTGACCTCTCCACAATGCCAACCATGTCTTCATTTCCTCTGCTCCACCTGCTCATTTCTCAAGCAATCCCACCTAAAGACTATCTAAGAAGACTTCTAACTGTGAGTATCTCACTTCACACATGGCGCATACCATCACAGAATCTCTGCCACATCCTGTACTCCTCATCCATAGGATTCACAAATGTCTGTCTAAGCCACAGAAGCTCAACCGGATGACTTCCCTTCAACTATATGCCATCAACCTAGCACTGACCCTGTTCTCTCAAATAACAAGCACTACATAATTCTACTCCACCCTTACAACAGCCCTTCAAGCTCCACCTACTTACTTGCCATATCATTCTCCAAAATGGCTAACTACCTACAAACACCCCAACAGGAGACCTACCAGGCTAATTCAAATACCACCCTCAACACATGCAACCAGGCACAATCCAACCAAAGCCCCTCCATAACCATAGGTCTTATTAATGCTAGATCCATACGTAATAGGACAAATACCATTATCGATCACATTCAAGCTAACCACATTGATATTCTATGCATCACCGAATCTTGGCTTAAGAGTTCTGACCAAGTCATCCTGAACCAAGTTACACCCTCCACATTCTCAGTGTTCAACTGCCCTCACACCCACAGACGAGGTGGTGGGGTACTTATCCTAGCCTGAACAGACTTTCACCTCAAGACTTCCAAATCCATAAGCTCTGAATGCTGTGACATTATCAGCATAGTAAATAAATACATAGCCATCTGCCTGATCTACAAAGCCCCTAACGCTACCTCTGAAGACACATCCAACATTCTAGAATCAATATACTCTGCTAATTCTCAGTACCGGGAAAATGGTAGAAACCATCATAAAGAATAAAATTACTCAGCATGTAGATAGTCATGGCCTAATGGGAGACAGCCAACATGGCTTTAGACAAGGAAGATCTTATCTTACTAATCTGTTATGTTTTTTTGAAAGTGTGAATAAACAGATGGACAAAGGTGAGTCGGTTGATTTAGTGTATCTGGACTTTCAGAAAACCTTTGACAAGGTCCCTCATCAGAGGCTTTTGGCAAAACTAAAGAGTCATGGGATAGGAGGCAGTGCACTACTGTGAATCAGGAACTGGTTAAAAGATAGAAAGCAGAGGGTTGGGCTAAAGGGCCAATTTTCCCAATGGAGAAAGGTGAATAGTGGTGTACCCCAGGGATCTGTGCTGGGTCCGCTGCTTTTTGACATATTCATAAATGACCTGGAAAGTGGAACAACGAGTGAGGTTATCAAATTTGCAGATGACACAAAACTATTTAAAGTTGTTAAAACCCAAGAGGATTGTGGAAGGTTGCAAGAGGATCTTGATAAATTGGAAGACTGGGCATCAAAATGGCAGATGAAATTTAATGTGCACAAGTGCAAAGTTATGCACCTAGGGAAGAACAACCCAAACTATGGTTACACGATGCAAGGTTCCACATTAGGAACCACCACCCAGGAAAAAGATTTAGGCGTCATTGTGGATAACATGTTAAAACCCTCGGCCCAGTGTGCAGCGGCAGCCAAGAGAGCAAATAGAATGCTAGGTATCGTAAGGAAAGGAATGGAAAATAAAACAAAAGATATTATAATGCCTCTATATCGTTCCATGGTAAGACCGCACCTTGAATATTGTGTGCAATTTTGGTCGCCGTATCTTAAAAAGGATATAGCGTTATTAGAAAAGGTTCAGAGAAGAGCCACCAAAATGGTAAAGGGGATGGAAGGATACTCCTATGAAGAAAGGCTAAAAAGGTTAGGGCTCTTTAACCTGGAAAAGAGACGGCTGAGGGGAGATATGATAGAAGTCTATAAATTAATGAACGGAGTGGAACGGGTAAACGTAGAGTGATTGTTTACGTTATCAGAATATAGAAAGACTAGGGGACATGCAATGAAGCTACAGGGTAAACTATTTAAGACTAATAAAAGAAAATATTTTTTCACTCAACGTGTAATCAAACTCTGGAATTTGTTACCAGAGGATGTAGCAAAGGCTGTTAGTGTAGCTGGGTTTAAAAAAGGTTTGGACAAGTTCCTGGAGGAAAGGTCCATAAACCATTATTAAGAAGGGACCCAGGATATCAATGGTTGACCCAGTACAAGCATTTCAGAACCTGTGTTTTTTGGGGAAACGGCTAGGTACGTATGACCTAGATTGGCCACTGTTGGAAACAGGATACTGGGCTTGATGGACCTTGGTCTGACCCAGTATGGCATATCTTATGTTCTTATGTTCTTAACTCTCCTCACAAGCCTCTCATAGTACTAGGTGATCTGGACCTCACATCTGCATCCAGCAAAGAAGAAGCAGTGTTTCACAAAGCAATGGAGTCCCTTCTATTCAACCAAACTCTCACAGGACCTTCACATCGCTCTGGCTCCACTCCAGACCTTATATTTGTCCTGTCAAGCATAATGGATCAAGACAACATAACTTCATCCACAGTCACACCCATACCATGGTCGGACCACCATGCCATACTATTCAAGATCCGCCTGCCCCCTCAACAAAAACCTCAGAAAACACCCAATCCTGCAAGACGCTTCAAAGCATTCAATAAAGACCAATTCCTCATGGACACTGTTCAACACCTGCCCTACGACATTACTGATCTGGATGAAGCAATCAACTTCTGGAATACCACGATCAGTGCTACAGCAAAACCCCCAGACTGAGCAAGCTCAAAACACAATGAAAATAGGCCAAGATCACCTCCATGGTACTCCATAACAATAAGAGAAATCAAGAGAAAACTACGTCAACATGAATGTCGATGGCAATATGACAGGTCTGAAATCACATTAAAGCAAAACCAAACAATGCAACAAGAATACAACAATCTAATTAACAAACACAAGCAACAATACAACACCAACCTCATTTTAAAGGCCTACAATAAGTCAGAGATCTCTTCAACATAGTATGCACTCTAACTAAAGACCCATCTCTGATGGCTCAAAACTTTGCTGACTCCCTTATTTCCAAGAACAAACCCCTCCTGAGGACACCATGTGCAGACACCTCCTTCACTGGCACACCTTTCATTAATGCAAGCTCTAACACTACAAACTACTGGAGTGTCTTCTATATCCCCATGATCGAGCAAGTAGCCCGCACCATAACACCCTAAATACAAGCACAAGTGGCATAGATCAAATCTGCCAAGGAAGATCTGAACAGTTTCATCCACAAGATAATAAGCCCTAACGCAAGACTACATCTTGAAAATTAAAAACAATATATTAGCTGGAATCTTACAAGGCCTGATCTGTACCAAGCCCATCAACAGGCCAGAGAGAATTAGCACCATAAATACCATACCTAAACCAAGCTTATTTACAAAGGCCAACCAGTCCACTGCGAAGAGGGCCCTTTCACGTGCCGCTCCCGCTATCTGGAATTCCCTTCCAGAGAAACTAAGGACCACCTTGGACATAAAAGAATTTAGAAAACAGCTCAAGACCCTTCTTTTCATTGAACACTTCAATGGTCACCCCTAACACTTTAGTCAGTCTCTGGTCTCATGCCCACACTTCACGAACAAATATATATAGGTCCCATTGTACATAAGTTGTGCTCTCAAGCACCTCCTGCATGACCCCCTCCCCCCTTATTCTCTAATGAATGTTCTCTGTAATAGTTTTGAGTTACAATGTTTTTCAATACAAATTCTCTGTAATATTTTGAGTTATAATGTAAACCGCCTTGATTAAATAAGGTGGTATAAAAAACTTGTTTAATAAATAATTAAAAATAACACTCTTTTACACAGCACACCTGATCTTTATGTACTAAGCAATGCAGAATCCTGCCTATTCTGGCCACCAGTGTTGTAGCAAGTATTTTCAAATCTTGCTTGAGAAGGGAGATAGGCGCGGGGATTGCCATTCAACGTTATTTCCTTTCCATCTGCTTGGCTGTTCACTTGAGAGACACCAGGAGAGCTGGTAGCTGGTGGAGGAGGAGCTTCCTCTGACGTCCTTCCTACTGCCATTATAAGAACTTGCTGCTCCACAGAAGTCTCCGGGATTGCCATTCATCATTGTTTTCTTTCCACCTGCTTGACTGTTCACTCAAGAGATGCCAGGAGAGCCGGTAGCTGGAGGAGGAGGAGCTTCCTCTGATGTCCCTCCTACTGCCATTATAAGAACTTGCTGCTCCGTGGAATGCGGCTGCGGGTGCGTGCCCAAAGGGGCATGACCAAAGGGGCAAGTCCTGCCCATTTGGAGCCACTTCAGAGTCTGAAGGAGTCTGTGTTTGTGTTTTATGGGAAAACGCAAGAAGCAGTCTTTGCCGATGGCTGCGGCTAACACCGTGAAAACTGTTGGGCCCATGGATCGTCATGTCCAGACAACCTCCTCTAATCTTTCTGTGAGCGACTCAATTATTTTTTTCTGGGAACGTGAGTACTAACTCAGACAGGTCTTCTCTAATTGTGGGTCTAACCCCTTCCATCTTGCAAGGTACTTTAGAGTCTGCTGTTCCCTCGAGCCAGGAAGGCTTATTGGGGGCCGCATCTCATCCTACTCAGCAAGATTCCTCTCGGTTGGATGCTTTTGATGTATCTATGCCTGTTCCGTTGTCTTTTCAGACACCTGCAGTGAATTTGGCTGCTCCAGATAATGTATCATTGCGGATATCTGGGAGGTGGTTACCCATACTGAGGCTACAGTGTGGATGGCACTCGCCCAGATTTCACAGGTTTTTTTTTTGTTGTTGTTTTTTTTTAAACTTTTTTTTAAATATCTTTATTTAGCTTTTAATCAAAGTTAACACACATCATAAACCATAGGTTCCAAGCAATAAAAGGAAAAAGAAAAGAACAACAACGAAACAAACCATCATTCTAACCCCCCCCCCCCCCACTTCCCAAGCCCTCACCCCCTCCCTCCCTAGCCCTCCCAGGTCCATCCAGGTCCTTATCTTCACCAAGCCAAAATCCCTAAACAGTACACTATGGGGAATACAATAGATAGTAAGGTACATATTAGCCAGTAGAGAAATGTAGAGCAAGGGTCTCGCACCACTGAATGCCCCTTAATCATTGTAACAGCCAGCGGCCGCTCCAAAGTCTAAAAGAGCTTGCCATTTACGCCTACTGGCAGGATGAAAGACACCTCCTTTATGGGGCATCTGCTCATACTTACTATAACAACATACATTGTTCCACCAGGCTAGCCAGTGGAGCTCAGCGGGCCGCTTCCAATTACACACAGTCTGATGTAAAGCCACCCCCAACATGAAATCCAGCAGGAAATATCTCCCTTTAACTAAAGAAGGAATCTCCACACTTAACCGAAAAATTATAATCTGCCAGGTAAGGGGAGCCAAGAATCCCAGCACCTCTTGTATCTTAGCCCATACCTGCTGCCAGAAAGGCTGCACCTGTGGGCATTCATAAACCACATGCACCAAAGTCCCCGTGCTACCTTGGCAAGCCCAGCATTACTTACTTGACCTCTTATCCCACTTGGCCACTCTAACAGGGGTATAGTACGCTCTATGAGCAAAGAAAAATAGTGTTTGGGTAATCGAGGCCGATTTAGTTATCCTGATCTTTTTAGACCAAAACGTATAGTCTTGTGAGGAAATCGAACGCCCCGTCCCATACTCCCATACCCGCTGAAGGCCCACAACCTGATCTGGAGAAGCCGAGTTCATTAATTTATAGTAAAAGGAGGCCCCCCCTTTAACTGATTGAGATTCTTGAATCTTTATATGTACCCCCCATTCATCAGCTAGGGATTGAATATGAACTCCCGATTTCCCCACACAGTCCCTCAACTGCAGCCACTGAAAATAGGATGACGCCGGGAGACTAAATTCCCGCTGCACCTTCTCAAAAGCCTTCCACCTACCACTCTCGAGCAATTGTCCAAGGGTCCATACCCTCCGCCCATACCACTGGGGCCATGCAAAGGACTTCTGTTGTATTTTGAAAAGGGGGTTATGCCACAGCGGGATACAGGTAGACATCCTCTGTTGTGGCTCAAGTAGTTGAAGGAACTCATAGAAGGCATTCTGCATGTCTTTCACAATACGCATCCTACCCGACTTATCACTCATGAGCATCCCCGGAAGAAGATTCAGTGGGAAAGGGAACACCAGTTTCTCCTCTAGCTCCAACCACCTCGGGCTTTGGGCATTTAATTGCTCCATCCATCTGGAGCCCTGCTTCAACAGGAAGGCGCTATGATATCTCTGAAAATCTGGAAAGCGCACTCCCCCTTTTTCTTTGATAGCCTTAAGCTTCCTAAGCGCAATCCGGGCAGGCTTATTCCTCCATAAGAATTGCGTCAATACCCTCTCAACTTGTCGATAAAATTGTAGAAACAACAAAAGTTCAATGGGTCTATTGGAACAATAGAACAGTACTATCACAAAAAATTGTTCCACTCTCTAACCAAAGAAGTATCACTTTTTTTTCTCTTGTAAAATTGTAGAGGCAAGTAAAATGGCAACATTTCTAAAACATAGTTAATTTTAGGAGCAATAGTCATCTTGATTGTCTCCATATGGCCCCACCAGGATAAGAACAGTGGGGACCACTTATTAATCATAGTCTGAATACTAGCCATTACAGCTGCAATATTTGCACTGATCACCTCCTCCAGTGGGTACCCATAACCAATGTTCCCTCTAATTTTCTGTAGGCTGTGTGCGCATAAAATATCAGCTGTGCAGCTTTTGAAGGAAGGTTAAATTTTTGTGCGCCACATAACGACCCTCGGAGTTATATACTTTAAAATTTGACCACACGTCAGAATACAGTATGTACACCACATTGATTGCACTAGAAAATATTGTAGAACTTGTGAAAACCATAAATACACAACAACTTTTCAATTTTAAGAACGTCTGTGTTGTTTTCTATCAGAATCAGAACCGTAATTTTTGTGCGCTCTGTTGTAAAGTATGTGCGCTCACTCAGTGAGGTGTGTGCGCGCGCACACGCGCACAGCTTAGAGGGAACAGTGCCAATAACATACTCCCAGGTATTTAACCATTTTGGATTCCCATATAAAAGGAAAGTCTTGCAAGTCAGCCCTGTGTACATGAGGATTAAGGGGAAATACCACAGATTTTGACCAATTGATCTTGTAACCTGATAACAGCGAGTACTGAGTAATCTGGTCCAGGATATACGGCACAGACTCGGGAGTAGAGAACAGCAGGAGATCGTCTGCATAAGCCGAAAGCTTAATCTCAACCCCAGCTACCTTTATACCCTGAATCTTGGAATTTTGGCGGAGCAAAAGGGTCAGAGGCTCCAACGCTAAGTTAAACAGCATTGGCGATAGAGGACAGCCCTGGCGAGTGCCTCGACCCAGCAGTAAATCCCGAGACTGGGCTGCATTAACACAAATGCTGGCCAACGGCCTAATATGGGAGGAGGGAGGAGTGGTCTAGTGGTTAGGACAAGGTACTTCAGGCCAGAGGGCCAGGGGTTCAAGTCCCATCTGTGGACAGCAATCTCAGGCCGGAGGGACTGGGATTTCTAGTCCTATAGGCACTCCTTGTGGTCTTGGGCAAGCCACTTAACCCTCCATTGCCCATGTTCCCTGTAAGTATTAGTGTATGTGTCTCATATCCCCTTGTGTTAAATGTATCCCCCAATTGACCGCTTTGACCCGGTGAAAAGCGGGATATAAATACAGCTAAATAAATAAATAAAATAATATACATTACTCTCAAGAAGCTCAAGAACCCTTGATCAAAGCCAAACCACTTAAGCACTGCAAACAAAAACTCCCACTCTAAGCGATCAAATGCTTTTTCCGCATCTAGGGATAAACCCACTAGTGGAGAAGTACTTCTCTCCGCCTCCGCCAAAACATGGCACAAAAGCCTGGCATTATCTGCCGTTGACCTCCCTTCCACAAAACCACATTGATCTGGATGGATCAACCCGGGGATAACTCCAGACACCCGACGTGCCAACATTGTGGCATAGATTTTGTAGTCAGCATTTAAAAGAGATATTGGGCGGTAGTTACTCACCAGTTGGGGATCTCTCCCCGCCTTTTCCAAAACAATGACCTTTGCTGCTGCAAAAGCGCCTACCTGTGGGCTCTCCTCCAAAAGTGACTGATAATATTGCAGTAAATGCGGGCCAAGCTCTTTAGCAAATATCTTAAAAAATTCAGTGGGAAGACCATCTGAGCCCACTGCCTTGCCCCCTGCCAGTGACCTAATCGCTTGGTTAATCTCCCCTAGAGAAATTAGTCTATTCAACTCTTCCACTGACTCCTTACTCATTGTTGGCCTATTGACTTTATCCAACAAAGCATCAAATGCCTCCTGCGAGAATTCTACTTCACCTGTATAAAGCTGCTCAAAAAAGGATCTAAACGTTTCAGCAATGTCGGGCACTCCAGTTAACAATGCCTGAGTCCTCAGGTCTTTCACCGCAGAAATCCGACCGGCATCCCTACGAGCCCGGAGGGAATTTGCCAGTAGACGCCCAGCTTTATTACTCTCCAAATAATACATGCTCCTCTGAGCCTTAATACACTGCGAGGCGTCAGAGGATAATAGCAAGTTATATCTAAGCCTAAGCCGCTGTAGACGTAATAAAATGTTGGGGTCTAAGCGCTTCGCCTAAAGTCTCTCACCAGCCTTTATCTGCATATCTAGCTCCCGCAATTGCTCTCTCCGCGTCCTAGCTTGCCTAATACCAAAACTTGTGATGGAAGCACATATTGCGGCTTTAAAGCCTTCCCATCTAGCCCACCCAGCAGTAGCATGAGGAGAATTAAACTGAAAATACTCGGCGATAGCGGCTTGGATATACAGACGGAACTCCTTGCTATCCAAAAGAGCCCTGTCAAAAAACCATCCCGTAGGCTTGGGATTCTGCAAATCTATGCTCACCAACATCGAGATAGCGGCATGATCTGAAATATGAGCCGAATGTATATCAGCAGACACTACCCTGGAGACTAAAGCTTTGGAAACCAAAAACAGGTCAATCCGCGACAAGGATTGATGCAGGGCAGAAAAGAAAGTAAACTCCTGCTCCACTGGATCAGTAGCCTCCAGATATCCTCCAAGCCCATCTCCTTCATCAAGGAAACGAGAACCGAATGAGATTTAATAAATCTGGTTACTCTCGGGGGTTTCCTGTCTATTAGGGAATCCAAAACAAGATTAAAATCCCCACCTAGTATAACCTCTGGAGAGGAGTCAGCATGTATTTCGTCAGCAACAGCTTTAAAGAAATCTGGATTGTCATTGTTTGGGGCATATATATTCATGAGAACCAGCACTGACTCACCTACCTCCATCCTTACTTTGGCCCATCTCCCTTCTTGATCAGATCGTGCCTGCAACACTTTCGGAGCAAGCGCTGACCTAACCAAAATGGCTACTCCATTGTGCTTATGTAGGGCGGCCGAAAAAGCCTCCAACGTGTAGGGTTTTAAGTTCAATTTCAGAGACTCCCTTAAATCTAAATGGGTCTCTTGCAGGAGCAATATATCCGCTTTCTCATGCTTCCCATATAAAATTATTATTTTCCGTTTGATAGCATTCTGAATCCCTTTGACATTCAAAGAGACAATTTTAAACATTAACAATTGTATGACAGACTAGCAACTCGCAGGCCAACGAAGTTGGGTACCGCCTACCTACCCAGAATCTACCTAGCCTTCTATAAGGGTTTTCCCCACCACCTTGTATATTCACACCAATAACGTCCCCTCCAACATGAGCAATAATTATCAGCTTGCTATCCTCTCTCCTCACATCTACATACTCTACCAACCCCAACCTATCCCCAATAAAACCCACCCCTATGGACCCAAAGGAAGAACACCCCAACCAACAAACCATGGGTGAGCCCTGAGTGTACGAAATGGGCACAGAAGGATACAGACAACAATCTTATAGTCTACATACACAACTAAATATAGCACACGCAATACGCAAAATCAAACATTCCCACACAACGAGGCTGCAACAGCACCAAGCCCCTCAAAACCCCAGGAGTCTGACTGACCACGCAGGGCCAGACGAGAAGCAATTACTCTCATTGTTCCTCGCCACTTCAAAAGGGGCCACTTGGGTCAAACTCCCTGCAGGTCAGGCTTCAGCGCATCAGGGATAGTTCCTTGTCCTCCAAAAACGCTTGCAGAGCCTCCGGATCCTCAAAGGACCGCGTCTGATTATGCAATGTAACTCGTATTCGTGCCGTATAGAAGAGCCCGTAGCGTGCCTGCAGCTGCTGGAGCCTTGGCCTCAGGGCCAGCAGACTTCTTTGACGATCAACGGTGCTTTTTGCAAAGTCAGGGAACAGCAGCAGGGTATGACCTTCAAATACCACCGGTATTCGGGATCGCGCCGCCGCCAAAATCTGAACCACTTGCTGGTGACGCAGTATCTTCATTATAATCGGACGCGGGCGGGTATTGCCTGGTGAGATCTGAGAAGGAATACGATGAGCGCGCTCTATTTCGAGCGGCATTTCAAAGTTCAGTTTTAGTACAGAAGGGAGCAATTTCAGCAAGAATGCAAACATGTCCTTCCCCTCTGCGCCTTCAGGAACCCCCACCAAACGTATGTTATTTCTGCGAGCCTGGTTATTGCCGTCCTCAATATCCCTCTGCAAGGCCTTGGTTTGCTTAGCATGCTTGTCGAGCTCCCTTAGCCTCTCCTCGTGCACATTTAGCCTCACCTCGATCTTCTCCTGGCTGACTGAAAGCGCTTCCATCCGGCCTTTAAGCAGGCCAATGTCCTCCTGCACACAGGCAAGCGACTCTCCATTCGCCTTCACCATTTCTTTCACTGCCCGCACTTCCTTTAGCAGTTCTTGCAAGGCTGCGGGCTGCTCTTGCCCGGCGGCCATTTTCTGCGGGGAGAGAGGTTCGGTTTTCGAGCGTTTAGCGCTAGTATTTTGCATTGCAGCAAATTCTAACCGAGTCAGGGGAGAGATTTCAGCTGTTGCTCCTCTGTGGAGGGGGCGATTTATCCAGCGTGTGCAGCTTGCCGGCTTCCTCGGGGCAGCTCCACCTACGTCATCGAGGGCCCTTATTTAAGATCCTGGTGTCTCAGAGCTGTTGGGAGAGATTTCAGCTGTTGCTCCTCTGTGGAGGGGGCGATTTATCCAGCGTGTGCAACTTGCCGGCTTCCTCGGGGCAGCTCCACCTACGTCATCGAAGGCCCCCCTGCTCTTTTCCTTCATTGGATACAAATTGCGGCGTTGTTATCTTGGCGTCAGCCTGGGCGTCAGCAGTGGGCGTATCCTAAGGGGCGTATCAGAAGGGGCAGACCACGCCCCTTGGGAGCCCCTTAGGAGCAACTTAGGAGGCTGTGCTGCTGTGTATCATGCCAGGAGGCAAGAGAAAGAAAAAGATCCCCCCCGCCGAAAAGACCGCAGAAAAGATCGCGGGCCCCATGGACCGGCACGTTGTATCAACGCCGTTGGCAGTTCCTCCAGGTACTGTCTCTTCTCTTCCCTCTTTAGAGGGCGCTAGCCTTAGTTCGGTGGAGCGTACTCCACCTTTGCCTCCGGGTTTTTTGGAACTCTCGGGACTGCCTTTTCCCTCCGTAGAATCATCAGAGATTGGTCCACTACCTAAAGTAGTCGATTGGAAGGAGCCTGTTGCCCCTGTTAGTTCTCCTGCTGGGACTTCAATCTCCCTGATAGATATATGGCAAGTAGTTAAAAGAACTGAGTCTCTTCTTATGGAGACGGTCCCTTCATTATGCCAATTTACCAGGGATACTTATTGTAAGTTCCAGGCAGTTGACCGGCGAGTGGATAATTTATCCTCCAATTGTCTACAATTAGATACTCAGGTTAAAGCATTATTATCCTGGCAGTCAGATAGTGTCAGGGATAGTTTGGTTTATTCCCAGAAGCTTGAAAGTCTGGAAAATATGCATAGATCTAAAAATCTTCGGGTGTTAAACTTTCCCTGTATATCTTTATTATCACCTTTAATTCTTTTTAGAAAATATCTTAAGGATATATTGCAAATTACTAATGCAGACACTTTATCTTTCCCAAAATGTTATTACCTTCCTTCTAAGGTGGTTAAACCCAACGGCGATGATTTAGTTGTCTCTGAAGAATCTGTGGTCTTTGATTTGACCGCTTTTTTAGAGGACACTCAGGATAATATCTCCACGCGGGCTACATTACTTGTTACTTTGTCCTCAGAGGAAGAGAAAGTTTCTATCTTAAAGGCCCACTTTAGGAAAAAAGATGTCTTATATTGTGGTGGGAAGGTTTCAATGTTTCCTGACGTGTGTCGTGCGACCCAGTTTCGTCGGAAGTCCTTTCTTTCCTATAGAGATAGAATCGTCGCTGTTGGGGCCACCTTTTTTCTCCGCTATCCTTGCAAATGTATTATTACCATAGATCAAAATAAATTTGTATTTTTGCTATCTACTGATCTGGAAAGATGGCTCTTGGAGAAGGAAAGGCAGGTACAGAGGGTTTCTTCTTCTTCTTCTCTGTCTGATGCCTAATTACCACCGGAAGTGAAATCCAGGCTAGTTTAATGTTAATCAGGCACTTCGTTGTGTCTGATTTGTTTTCTTGTGAATTTGTTTTCTTTATTTGAATACTCCCCGTGATGTGGTCTGTTGTACTTGGGAATCTTTTTTTCGTTTAAAATTGTTTCTCTTGATTTTTATTATGTTTCTTTTTCTGATCTGTATTGTCAGAATGTTAAAAATTTTCAATAAAAATAATATTTAAAAAAAAAAAAAAAAAATTCTAACCGAGTCTGCTTTGCCCCGGTCGACTTCCCCGGCTTGGCAATGCCGGTTTCTAACTCTTCCGAGCGCATTACAGTCCAATAGACACAGGAATCAGCAGGAATCCCTCCGGAGCTATGCTCTATGCCTCCATTCCACTCTGTCCCAGGCTCCGCCTCTCCGATTTCACAGTTTTCTAATGATGTGGTAGCTAAGTTCACCGAGCAGGAGGTTAGTATATTTAGGTGTAACTCGTCTGTTAACAAGTTAGAGGGTCAGGTGGCTGTTGCTCACGCTGCTATCTCCTCATCAATTCGGGACAGTTCTGTGATTCATTATCAACTGGAATCGTTGGAGATTGTGGCAAGGGCAAAAAATTTGCGATTTATTAATTTTCCTTGTAGTCATTACCTTTCTCCTCTGATATTGTTACAAAGCTATTTTAAAGAGATATTATTGATACAGGATGTGGATTCTATTAAGTTTTCTAACATATATTATGTTCCTTCTGGGGCCAAGTCTCAGGTTTTGTCTCAAGACGATTCTGCTCAAGGGGCTCAGTTAGAGACTTTAGATGTTTTGGCTTTTTTTGGAATCGTCAGCTGATGATATTTCACAATGGGCCACAATACTTGCCTCTCTTCTTTTACTTTCTGATAAAAATTTGATAATGAAATTGTATTTTTCTAAGAAGAGTGTGGATTTTTTGTGGGTTTCCTATTTATATTTTTCCTGTTGTTAGCAGGTCTACCCAAAAGCGTACAAAAGATTTCCTGAGTCTGAAACCGAGGATTTTGGCTCCAGGTGCTACTTTTTTCTTGAAATATCTGTGTAAATGTATTGTGCAGTACCAAGCTGATAAGTTTGTTTTCTTAGATCCTGCTCAATTAGAGGCTTTTCTTTCTGGGAAGGAGAATGTAGTTTCTATAAGGGCTTAATTTCTACTTGCTTGCTATTGTATAGGGGGTTTTGTGATGGGTTATTAGTCTCCTGGGTGTTATGGCTTTTTGTTTTGTTTTTACCGTTTTGTAATTTTGCTCTCCTCTTGATGTGGCCTTTTGTTTCTTTTTCCTTTTGCTTAATAAAGGTAAAAAAAAAAAGAGAGAAGGGAGATAGGCCTATGAGAACCTACACTACTTATTCCATGTCTTTACCCAATTTTGGGATCACCACCACATAGGTGTGATTTTTGATCTTTCCTCTGCCCTCCTCTAATAGCCTATCACTAATTTTCTGTAGAGTGGAGGTCATCAATTCACCCAAATTTTTATAAAATTCATCAACCAGGCTGTCTAGTTCTGGCATTTTAGCTAGTTTCAGTTTCTGAATTGCCCTCTGTATCTCCTCTGCCTTCACAAGTCCATTCAGAAATTACAATTGTTCTTCTGTCACCTGAGGCAATTTAATAATTTGAAAGAACATCTGTTTGTCTATTTCATGATTCTGCCCTTCTGCATATAGTATAATAGTCAAGAAAGCAGTTCAGAATGTCCTTTATCTAGGGGCATAAAATTCCTCTTTTCTATCTAACTTCGGCTATGTAGGTTTTAGCAGTTTGGGGCCTTGAGATTTCCAAAGAGTTTATCCACCTTATTCCCCCATTTGTACAAATTACATTTGTAAAGTCTGAGTGCCACATGTTGATTTAGTAAAACATCTGTTCCTCTACACAAGTTCACTGTATTTTGTGGCATTACTCTGTCCTTCTCAGGACATGATCCCTTCAACACATCTGTAGGTGCTTTACCTTTAATAATTCCATATCTCTGTATTTCCTCATTTCAACAACATAAGCAATTTTCTTCCCACTTAACACTGCCTTGGCTACATTCCAGTTAGTTATGGGGTCCACATCTCCCATGTCACTGTTGCTTACAAAGTCCAACCAAGCATTTTTAAGGTAAACTGTAGAAGGATTCTTGGCTCTTATGAGGTATAGAATGTCAGATTCCTTTTCCAAATAAAGTCTCCTTGCCCTTCACCCCATTTCATTTCTACACTCACTGCAGAGTAATCTGAAACCATGGCCTTACTATGGGGGTTGCTGCAATGTTGCTAAATAAAGTTTCCATAATTACAATAGAAACATAGAAGCATGATGGCAGAAAAAGACCACATGGCCTATCTAGTCTGCCCTTCCATATCAACCACTACAACAGTCCCCTTTTTTCCTTTAGAGAGCCTCTGTGTTTGTACCATACTTTTTTGAATTTATATACTGTCCTCATCTCTACCACCTCCACTGGGAGACTATTCCATGCATCTACCACTCATTCCGTAAAGAAATATATCCTCGTATTACTCCTGAGTCTATCCCCTTTCACCCTCATTCTATGTCCCCTCGTAGCAGAGCATTCTTTCAATCGAAAGAGGCTCTCCTCCTGTGCATTTATGCCACGTAAGTATTTAAACGTTTCAATCATATCACCTCTATCCCACCTTTCCTCTGAAGTATACATATTAAGGTCCTTAAGTCTGTCCTTATATGCTTTATAATAAAGACCACTAACCATTTTAGTAGCCACCCTCTGCACCGACGCCAACCTTTTTATATCCTTTTGAAGGTGCGGTCTCCAGAATTGTACACAATACTCCAAATGAGGTTGCACCAAAGACTTATACAGAAGCACTATACAGAGGCCATTCCTCTCCAGCATCCTTCTAGCTTTCGCTGTCGCCTTTTCTATCTGTTTAGCCTCTTTGAGATCGTCAGACACAATCATGCCTAGGTCCCGTTCTTTCGTGGACAGAAGTGCGTCACCCCCTATACTGTACTGCTACTTTGAATTGTTGCAGCCCAAATGCATGACCCTACATTTTTTAGCATTAAATCTCAGCTGCCAAATTCTAGACCATTCTTCAAGCTTAGCTAGATTCCTCCTCATGTTATCTACGCCTTTCTGGGTGTCTACTCTGTTGCAGATTTTGGTATCATTTGCAAAGAGGCAAACCTTACCCAACAGCCCTTCTGCAGTAATACTAACAAAGATGTTAGAATCTAATGTAATCATGTGTATACTTTATGAGGGCAGAGAAAAAGGTATACTCCTTATCTAAGCCCAATTGGGAGAATCGGGGTGAGTGAGTCACCCCTGGAGCCATGGCCGGGTGCGGGAGGGTCTTCGCAGCAGGGATTTGGGGGCCAGAGCCACAGATGTCTTGGGCGCCTGTGGGGAGGACATCCCCGCAGACAGAAGGGGCATTCCGGGCTGTCCTCAGGCCTGAATCTGGCTCCCGCAGGAACGTTTTGTTCCCACAGACCAGAATTGGGTCCAAACATCCTCGTCTTTGTAAGGGATGTCTGGACGGCCCGGACGTCGCCTTCTCAGAATCAGACTCCACATGTCTTGTCAGAACACTGCATTAGTTTTTATTCTCTTAAGATAGACTAATACTTTTTTTTCTTTTCAGAGGTGAGTGGAGGCCATCCACATTAAGGGAGACCAGTTTAAATGAATCATCCTGCCATTCACTGTTGTGTAGTTGGTATCATTCACTCATCGTCCTTCCAGAGACCTTCCAGCTAAGCTCTTTACTGGAACTTACTCATGTCTCTCATGCACCAAGAATTACATTACCGTCTGGAATCCCATTCATCAGCACAGTTACCACTGCAATCAACCATTTCTCACACACCCCTTCTGTTTCATCACATTCACACCTCCACACACTCCCCCTACTCTATCACTCATTCTTTTTACAAAACATGACATGCTCCTTCCCTTAATGCATACTCCCCTATGCCGTCCTATTCTGAGGTAGCATGGGTCCTTCTTTCAACTACAGAGATCTGGTAAACAACAACAAACAACATAGACACCCTATAGCTAGACAGCAACAAGCATATATTCCTCCCATGTCTGCCCAGTCACTGTCTATGGATGATACTCTTCACACAGCATTCTCTGTTTTCCTATCAATGTTCCTGGATCCATTACGGAATGTTATTGACACACCAGAACTAGACTTCTCAGCCTTATTATTTTGCTAACTGTAACAGTCCTGTAAATCATCATCTGTCTTATCACTAACCTTATGATCCCAAAGTAATCCAGCACTATTCCACTGAGTAGCACTCTGCAGTAAGTAACTATGCAGACCCCTACGTTGGCAGGAAATGCCAGCCAGTGTAGGATATACAGGCCTCTCTGTCACCAAGCACATAAAGTCCTTGCAAATTTCCTAACAATCTGGACTTCCATAAATGTTGTTGCTCTTCCCTTAGTTCTCAGAAGACACTTTGTAGTGTGGTAGCAGTCAACAGCAGATTGGCCAAGTTTCTTAAAATATAAGGGTTGCTGAAGCTCATTAGTGCCATTACTGAATTCTCTGCACCCAGGGAAGGGATGCTCCCAAGTTTTTGTTCCTATATTTCAGTTTTTAAGAAGTCTTCTGACTGTGCACCAACAAATTAGTGTAAATCGGGGACGTTACTCTAACATGATGAGTGTCACGGGTGGCAGTTATCACAGTTAAGTCACCAATGGAAACTCCCAGCTTACAGAGAAAATATTTGTTATTATTTCTACTATGCACTTTAAACTTTATGAACCTTAAATTCAAATCAGAAGTTAGCAAGGGATGAGAACTCTCCCACAATGAATCACTTAAAGAAGTTTTAGTTTTGAAAATTTTCTATTTTTAATTTGAAAAAATAAATTTAAATTTTTGTAAACAAACAATAACAATCTTTATGAATGTAGTCAAGTATTTTCTGTGATCAATTCTTACAATGCTTCTATTCAACAATGGTATAATATTGTATCTTTCAAAAACAGGCAAGTATTAGTTAACCAGTTTAAAACTAGAAGTTTCTTTACTCCTCAGTCATAGAAGAAAAGTTCTAACACTGTTTTTTATATATACACATGCAGGTGAATGTGTGTTATCATTCAGGTAAGGACACTTTTTGTTTCAAAAAATGTTTACTAAGAGTGCATTAGTGTTTTGCCAAAAAATAGTCATTGTGGTGTGTCAGTCACTTATCTCAAATCTTATTTTCATGTCTTGCTGCTTTCTTGATGCTGGGTGTTGTAGGATCCCCTCTTCTCCAGTAATGCCCAGCAGTAGTCAGGACACCTACTACCTATCTTTAAAAATCAATAAAAGAAGTTATCTCCCTAGCTATGTGTGTAAAACTAGAAAAGTGTTCCTGTCATTTTTTCTCTATTTGTTTCTATTACTTGGAAGGCTTGCTATTTTCAAAAAAAAAAAATAAAAGATAATCAAATTCCCTATCTTTTCCTCCCACAGAACTCTCTGTACCAAAATCAGTTTTTTTCTTTAGGTATGTGCCAGAGTCAGTCCTTACAAATGCCAATCAGTTCAGACAAAACTATACCAGTTGCCTATGAATTTAATTCTTTAAATAAGGCGATGTTTTTTTCACACATTCAATCCTTCACTCTTTCAAACATACAATCTCTTCCTCACTGAAACAGTTCAATATGTTTCAGGATTAAATAAATCCTATGATCAGTACACTGGTATAAAACAGCTCACTTTCAGGGTTTCTCTCATTTCACTGGGAGTTTTATGCCTTCAGCCATATTTTTCCTTCAGTGTTTGAAGGACTCCAAAGCTATTGAAAGCAAGTCTCACACTGTTGAACCTTTAATCAAAACAGTGCTCAGAATTAAACTCACTTTTCAGTAAATCAATTCAAATTCTCATTAAGCTTATTTTGTTTATTTTTTATTGATTTAGCATTTTTATATACAGAATTTCCAAAGGTCAATGCTGTTTACATGAAACAATTTATAAGATAACGTTACATTGAACAGGAGGTGTTAACTTGAAATGAAAACATTTAACACTGAGGGTAAACAAGTATTGACTCTAAGAAATTAACCTAGGATACATGCTTGTGTATGTACTGCTAGGTGATATTTAGGAGAATGGTGCATGGAGATATAATGTTTTGATTACATAAGAACATAAGATATGCCATACTGGGTCAGACCAAGGTCCATCAAGCCCAGTATTCTGTTTCCAACACAGTGGCCAATCTAGGTCATATGTACCTAGCAGTTTCCCCAAGAGACACAAGTTCCACAATGCTTGTACTGGGTCAAGCATTGATATCTTCGGTCACTTCTTAATAACGGTTTATGGACCTTTCCTCCAGGAACTTGTCCAAACCTTTTTTAAACCCAGCTACACTAACAGCCTCCGGTAACAAATTCCAGAGTTTGATTACACGTTGAGTGAAAAAATATTTTCTTTTATTAGTCTTAAATAGTTTACCCTGTAGCTTTATTGCATGTCCCCTAGTCTTTCTATATTCTGATAACGTAAACAATCGATCTACGTTTACGCGTTCCACTCCGTTCATTAATTTATAGACTTCTATCATTGAATTGGGGATGGAGTCTTATTGTCCAGTTTTGTATGTAGGCAAGCAGAATGTATCATAGTCAGATGCAGGGCAATGGCGGGTGAAGCTGAGTTATGTTTTGTCCTCAAAATGGCCTTTTTTTATTTATTTATTTATTTATAAAGTTTTCAAAATAAATCAAGCAATAAGCTTGTACAGAACATAATGCTTGCAAAGAAAATAATCCAGAAATATACCAAACAAGAAATAAATGCAAGAATTATACAATAGTCCCCAAAAGAATGGAGGGGTTAGCCAAGAAAAAAGAAAATAAGCTAATTATTATTAACAAGAAAAAATAAGAGGAGACAGTGGCCCAAGGAGACCTTAATTTAAACAGATGGAGTTAGTACACCTGGAGAGGAGGTGACCGGCAGATGCAAACTTAAAAAAACAGAGAGATCCTCGGGAGAGAAAAAACCTGGGGTGTTACGTATAGGTGCTACATTCATGTTAACATTTCCTTGCAAATGTTTGATCACCTTTAAAACACAGAAATATGTCTCAAAATGGCCTTTGAAGAGTAGAGTTTTCAGTTCCTTTCTGAAGTGAGAGATGTCATCCATGTTTATCTTGATTTTAAAACTGCTTGAATGAGTTACAGAGCTTATTCAGCTTGCTTCCAGTCACTAAGGGAAGAGTTTCCACATTTAACTTTTAAAATTTCTCTTCAGTTTTCACTCCCGCTTCTTACATATTTCTCCTTTAACCAGTTCTCAATTATTTACAATTCTGATTTCAATCAAATTCTTTCACAGCTCCTCCATAGAGAGGTTCACTCTGGAATACCTTACCCCATTATAATCTTCTTCGCCAACCTCTAGCTAAAGTTCCTGCATCAGTATCATATCTGTACTATAAAAGTGTTCTTCCACCTAGCTCTGTTTGAAAATAGTCCCTTATTCTAGCTTTATTCTAGTTCACACAGAAGTCTATTAGTGTTCCTAACACATATAAAAGTAGTTTACAAACACATACAAACCATTTCCTTTAAAATTTGCATAGTATATGCATTATTTAGTCAAATTAGGGACTCTGTTGCAAGCAAGGTAATACTGTGTGGCTTTTAACTACAATCTCTCTACATGAAAACTCTTAAAGGGGTTTTTGTTTTCATTTGTAAAAGTTAATTCTTTTTTTCTACAGTGCAAAGGGAGAATTGTTTGTGGTGTTGGGAAAAGTTCTGTCAGAGTTCATTGTTTTTTGTTCCAGCTACCCATTCACAGCTAACACTTTGAAGTCACTGACCTCATTAGGTGTTAGCTCCCCCATACCCACCCCAGCTCCCACCCACTCCATGTGAGAATTCTTGCTTTTTCTCCGGGAGCAAGCAGGAAGTCAGTCCTCATATATGGGTGACATCGGCATCGACGGAGTCCTTGTGGAAGCATCCCCCCAGCTTTCAAAGAAAACCTTTGGGAGATGTCACCATGCATGCATGGTCCCCTTCCTGCTCAAGGGTACCATCTTGCTCAGTCTCCTTTTTTCCACGAAGCCCTTCAGACATTCATCTGACTTGTCCCTGGAAAAAGTTGATTTCCAGTTCATACTGCTAGACCAGTCCAGACAAACGGGTTATGCACCCCTGCCAGCAGATCTTGGAGACAGAGAATTCTACCAGAGCTCTGATAGGCTGGAGCCTGGTGATATAATCCTACCCCTAGGGGTCTCCCTCAGTTTTTCTCTGTCTCCAGCAGATCTGGATGCTTTGTTTTTTTGCTCCTTCAAAAACATTTAAAATGATTTATTTCTTTGTGATTTCTTTTGGAGAGATTATACCCTGTAGTTGCCAGTGTACTTATCTGAGCAACAGGATGGTTTCCAGGTGAGCTCCTGTGTCCTGTCACAGTAGAGATCGCTGATGTGAAGACTTCCCAGCACTAGTCAAGAGGACTATTTAGCTGGATGGTAAGCCTCCTAAAATCCAGTCCCTGGGGCTGATTTTAGTGGTGAGGCAGCTGGCAGTGGGCTGAGCAGCGGTCCGTGGCTTCTCTGCACTTTCGGTACTGTGAGTACAAAGCCTGTCTTTCTCCCACTGATGTCTGGTGGTGACTCGATTTATTTTTCTTGATTTTTCAGCGATTTTAGGCATTTCTCTCATGCCTGCAACCCTCCCACCTTGTCCTTTGACTTTTTAAGTTAATTCCTTAGCTTTTGGGGGTTTTAATTCACTCTTTTTGAGGTTTATTTTTGCCGGCGGCCATTTTGAATAGCTAATGAGCCGCGGTTTTTGGCGGGAAGCCAGATTCCTTCTCTACTTGCTTTCTAGCACCTCTATTGCTGTTTAAGTTTTTTCCACAACACTTGCTAGCTGTGAGTTGTGGAGGGGTTCTTTTTTCTCTGCCTATGTATTAACATAATGAATAAAAAGTACGGAAGGCATGAATAGAGAACAGGATGCAATTCAGAGCCACAGTACAATGCTAAGACACTGACCAATGGTGCAGGGCTCATGGGTTCCATCCCCCACTGTGCCCAACAAAGAAGGCTGGCTGAGGCATTACCTATTATGGGGAATATTGTTAAATGCCTGTTCCTGCGGGGCAGAGTTATTTTTTTCTTTAGTTCTCACTATGCCTTATTCAGGTCTACGCTGCATAGCCTGTCAGAAGAGACATACGGACCTCAAGAATTAGCTGTGCTCTTCCCCCAGCGTCTTGATTCCCCAGATAAACTTGGGAACTCCTGAGCCTGGCTTCAGTGGAGCTCTCCATTTGCTTTACGCTGCACTGAGTCTTTGCCACGAGGGTTTGGACATCCCCAGGAAGTTCAGGTATCATTTTCTGAAAGAAAACTGTGAGTAGCCTGTTTTTTTCTTACTTGCCTCAGCTGCCCTGGGTTGATTTCAACTGCATCCAGACCGGCTGCCTCTGAGTTTTGAAGTTCCTACTTTAAATTCTTAATCCACAAACTGCAGCCGGGTTACTTTGTACGTCTTACTGAATATTGTACCTGTCTTATTCAATATACCATTTGATTGGAATTTTAAGTCAGTGTTTTGGATCCTGACTGTTTTGGGCTCGGCCTAATTAAGCATACTCACTGTAATCTTCAGTACAGCTAGATTTGAGCTTCTACATCCCTCCCCAGAAACACCATTCAGCCCCTACCATGGAGGTCTGAGTGGCTGCGGAAGGATCAAACTCTAATTTCCCTACTTTCAGTCACTGTAATTGCCTTACCCTGACTTTGAAAGTTTCTCTGTACCAGCACAGTGAATGACTGACAGTTCCCTTCTCAGCTCAGTGAATACCTGACAGTTTTTCTGTGCCAGCGGCCATTTTGTTTTTCTCTTCAGTGTTTCTTTTTGGAGGGAACAGCTCTAGACAGCAGTTTCCACACATTTAAACATGTTGTGGAGGCACGGGGAGTTTCAAAATCCTTTTCTTTGAAGAGTCTTCGGTTTCCCTGAGCCAACCTTGATTTTTGTTTTAAATGCTAAAAAAAAAAAAAAAAAAAAGAGGAAAGGTGGTTTAAGTCTCTACAATGCTTGTTTCTCTGGCTGTATTATATGTGATATGTAATCAGCCGAAGGGGGAATTAATAGATTGCTTGTGTTCCACCTGCACGCTGCATCCCGGAGACTCTTTCCCCATTCCCACTGCGCTGCTAGATGGGTTCATCAGCACCTTATCTCCTCCCTCCTCAGAGCCCCTGCTGCAGGATCTTCCTGCAGGAAAGGATTCAGTCAGCTCCCATGTCGCTTCCACAGCCGCTGGAGGCCACAGCAGCCTTGACTGACAGTGCCTTCCTCACACTCTTCCATCTGGCATGACGCCTGTGACTTTTGGAGTCTTTTGGAATATCTCCTACATCTGCCCAGTAGCAGGCAAGCATATGGCGTGGTCTCGCAAGTGGTCCCATAAGTCCTCAGACCTTAGAGCAGTGCGTCCTCCTTGGAGCATTGCATGTGCCTTGCGGGGTACTATGGATATTCAAGAAGACTTTAAATCTTCGGAGGTCAGCCCTGACTCGTTGGAGCACGGAGATGGGGAATATTCTCCATCTTTTTTCTTCGCTGACGGTTCTCAGCCTTTTTCGGAAAGAGGAGTTGCCGGCTCTAATCACACAGGTGATGGAGTTGCTCCCCCTAGCTGACACGCCTGATCCTCCGGATTCTCAAATCCGGTTGCAGCCGGATCCCATTTTCCAGGGCATTCGTACGGCACGCGGTATTGGTCAGTTATACCCTTGGTCTCCCTTTCACTTGGACCGTTGGCTGACATACCCGACAGTTGATGCATTCTGACCAGGGTCATCAGGCATACCACACTTCCGGTTGAGGGCGGAGAGGCGCTCCGCGACCAGCAAGACCTAAAGAGTTGGGAGGCTGCTAAGGACGGGTTTTCCTTCGCCTGCTATTTCCTTCTTGCAGGGGTGTGCGGAGGTCTAGCAGCTCGGGTCTCCCTTCGATGGATTCAGCAGCTTCCAGGTGTTCCCGAGTTGGTTCATTTCAAATCCATCGCTGCATTCCGGGCAGAGGCATTCTGTGATCTCTTGCGGCTGTCAGCTCGCTTCCTAGCACCGGTGTCGGTAGCTCGGAGATGGCTCAGCCTGCGTCAATGGGCAGCGGATGTTGCTTCATTTAAAGGCTCCAGCGTTTAGATGCCATTCGTCCCGTTCCACCGTTAGAAGGAGGACTGGGCCGTTCCTCTGTCTATTTTGGGATGCTTCAGGACCTGGATTTTCTAGGGGCTGGGTGCGACACTCGTCGGGGACGGGTGTTTCTACCTCAGGAACGTTTTCAGAAGATCTCTCTTCAGCTCCGCCGCTGCTTGGATCAAGCGGCGCCTCGGCCTTGGGGCTACCTTCAATTCTTGGGGTCCATGGCAGCAACGATAGCCCTCGTTCCGTGGGCAAGAGCGCACATGCGCTGCTTGCCGACGGCGCTTCTATCGCGTTGGTCGCCGGTATCGGAGAGTTATGGAATCCGGTTGCCTTTGCTTCTGCCGGTGCGCCGCAGCCTCCGCTGGTGGCTTCTGGCACACAATCTTCTATGGGGGGTCACTCTGGAGTCTCTGCGCTGGATCTTGGTGACGCCAGTCGCCGACCTCTCCGGTTGAGGAGCGCCTTGCGGCTTGGCCTCGACGCAGGGGAGTTGGTCACCTCGCGAAGCCCAAGGGTCTATCAATCGTCTCGAGACGCGGAAAGTGCGCTTCGCCCTTCTTCAGTTTCAGCCTCTTCTGCGGCGGTGTGCGGTTCGGATCCTGTCCGACGCCACGACGGTTGCTTACCTAAGCCGCCTAGGCGGCACGCAATGTCCGGATATCTCACAGGTGAGGCGTTTGCTCCTCCCGTGGGTGGAGGAACATCTTCAGGCTATCGCCGCAGCACATCGCAGGCGTGAACAATGTGTAAGCCGATTTTCTCAGCCGGCACTCTGGAGCCCGGGTGCTGGGCTCTGCAGCCGGATGCGTTCCGGTCCATTGTTCACCTGTGGGGACTGCCGACCATGGCTCTAATGGCTACGGCGCAGACTTCCAAGGCTTCGCTGTACTTCGGCCATTGGAGGGGCGAGGGAGCGCACGGCATAGGTGCTCTCTCTCAACCGTGGCCGACTCATCTTCTCCTGTGTGTTTTCCCTCCCTGATCCGTGATATGCATGGTTCTCCAGCGGCTCCGAGACCGTCGCGGCCCTGTGCTCCTGCTGGCTCCGAATTGGGCTCGCGGACCATGCGGACCTCTTCGGTCTGTCTGGGGCGTCGCTGCTCTGCCTCGAGGCGTTTCTCGGCCTTCTGATTCAGGGACCGGTGGAGATGGAAGACCCGGCTCCTTACTCGCTTACGGCCTGGCTATTAAATGCCGCCGGTTTGCTCGCTACGGCTATTCGCCTTGCGTAGTCGTGACGCTTCTCACGGCGCGGCGGTCTACCACGACGCTGACTTGCGCTCGGGTTTGGCTTCTCTTGATGGTTGGTGTTTGCGAAATAACCTCTCACCCTGGCGTTGCGGTGTTCCGGACATCCTGTCCTTTTTACAGGCCAGAGTGGATAAGGGATTAGCGCTCAATTCCTTGCGAGTACAAGTGGTTGCTTTAACTTGTTTTCGGGGTCCTATAGCGGGGCGATCGATAGCTTCGCATTCGGACGTGTCTCGGTTCCTCTGCGGAGTTCGGGCCTTCCGGCCTCCTCTGCGTTCGCCTGTACCGGCGTGGGCTCTCGTGCTTGTCCTCTGTGCTCTCGTTGCTCCTCCCTTTGAGCCTCTGAGGGCCTGTTCTCTTCTAGATTTGGCTCTGAAGGCAGTCTTCTTGGTGGCCATAATTTCGGCACGCCGTATTTCTGAGCTCCAGGCTCTCTCGTGTCGAGATCCCTATCTCTCGTTTTCCTCCGAAGGCGTTTTTCTGCAAACTGTCTCTTCCTTTTTTGCCCAAGTGCTGACACCGTTCGCTGTTAACCAGCCTCTTTTCTTTCCGTCTTTTCCAAAGGTGCAGTGTGACAGTGGTCGGTCTCCGTTGCGGGTGGTAGACCTTAAGAAGGTTCTTTTTCGGTATCTGGGGGTCGTGAGACCCTTCCATATGACTGTTCCTCTTTTGTCTTGTTCGCGGGTTCTCGTCGGGGATCCGCAGCCTCCGAATCTACCATTTCTAGATGGGTTACGGAGGCCATTGAGGCGGCGTACCTTCTTCTGGGAGAGCCAGCTCCACCGGCACTCCGTGCTCACTCCTCTTGGGCGCAAGCAACTTTGTAGGCCGGGAGGTCTCATGTAGTTCCTCTCGATATTCGCCGGGCGGCGACTTGGTCGTCACTGTCCACCTTTGTCGTTCATTATGGGTTGGACGTTCATGCCCGTCAGGAGGTCCGTTTTGGAGTTGCTGAGCTTTCGGCGGCCTTGCCCCCCCTTGAAAGCAGGTAGCTTGGGTACTGCCCGTTTGTCTGGACTGGTCTAGCAGTATGAACTGGAAGGAGAAATTTCACTTACCGTTAATTTCATTTCCTGGAAGACTGCTAGACCAGTCCAGGACCCGCCCTGCTGTTTGTTGGAGTGCCGCTGGTGCCGTGCAGCCGCCGACCGCGGTTCTTCTCTTTGCCGGCATGCCTCGCCATGGGCAGTCCATGGGTTCGTAGGTGGATACTGTTTTCAGCTCTAGGGAGTTCTTCGGCTCCCTTGTATATAGTTCACTTGAGACCCTCTGGGGTGATGTTACAGTTCATGTTGCATTAGCTTGTGGACGTAACTGAGGGAGATCCCTAGGGGTAGGATTATATCACCAGGCTCCAGCCTATCAGAGCTCTGGTAGAATTCTCTGTCTCCAAGATCTGCTGGCAGGGGTGCATAACCCATTTGTCTGGACTGGTCTAGCAGTATTCCAGGAAAGGAAATTAACGGTAAGTGAAATTTCTCCTTCTTTCTCTCTGAGTTTCATACTCGCCTCTGGTATCGTACCGGTATTCTTCCCACCACCCGACCTTGCTGCCTTGGAATCAAGCTCAGGTCTATTTTTATAGCTTCTCTTTTCTTTAATTTTCTGGTGTCTTCACAGATTTTTTCCCAACTGGCAGCCCAGCGAGTCTTCGACCTTGCGGGGGTACTTTTTCCCCCATGGCTTTGGCTTTAAGAAGTGTGATAGTTGCTCAAAAATTATGTCTTTTACCGACACACACGACTGCTGTCTCTACTGCCTCAGGCCTGACTATGACCTGTCAGCATGTGGTCTTTGCAAGAGGATGTCCAGCAAGGCCCTCAAGAGCCGCCAGCAGCAGTGTGATTTTCCTCAAGTCACCGGTGCCTCCGAAGGCCAGGGCCTTGTCTGAAGCCTCGACACCTCGGGCAGATAGTTCCAAGCCTGAGCCCCACTGTAGGTCTTCAGAAAGGGGGTCTCCCTTGAGAGAACCCAGGAAGAAGAAGAAACCCTCAAAAGTTGCAACCTTGGATGGATCCGACCAGCCGGGTGCCCCCCGAGCCAGGTCCCGCAGTCCGAGATGCTTGTCCGAGGCATCGGAGAAAAAGCGGCCTGCAAAGGTCCCCCAGAAGGATTCGACTTCAGACCGGCATTGGTCCCCAGACACCATCCTCATCGAGGATTCCCCTTTGGGGGAGCCGCCACCAGGCCCGAGTCCGTCGGTACCCATGCCGAAGGCTGTGGAGCCTTCTGGTTGGGAGTCCAGAATGGTGGCCTTGGAGCGCAGTTTGTCTGCCTTCATGGACCAGCAGTGGGCGCTGTTGTCTGGTACAACCAGTTCATCTGCCCTGACCACTGGGCCCTCGACATCGAAGGTGTCCCCTGAGACCAAGCCGATCCTTGAGGTTCTTTGGCCTCGAGTCGATCCTCGGCCGAGGTCTCGATCTGATTCCCACTCGATGAGACCGCGATCATCCCCGGCAAGTGTGCCGGGCACCAGCTGTGGAGCATCGGGAGCCCCGAAGCCCGCGGAGCAGCCCTCCTATGAGTCCTCGACGGACTTCTCCGAGTGGGAGACAAAGGATGAGGAGTCCCCTGATACCCGTCGCCACCATGACATCCCATCAGACTATCCCATCTCAGAGCCTCGATGGCAGTTCCTGCCGGAGGATATGGGCTTCCTTGATTTTGTCAAGGATATGTCTAAGATCCTGGCATTCCCGAAGGAGTCAGAGGAGGACCCTTGGGTGGATGAGTTGGAAATCCTCCAGTACGAGGCTCCTCTGAGGGAATCGCTCATGGTGCCCATCCATCCCATCCTGGATCGACTGATGCTTCGGATGTGGGAGACACCAGCATTGGTGTCGATGTTGAGCAAACAGCTCGACTCAATGTATCAAGTCCGCTGGAGCCCGGGCTTCTAGAAATAACAGCTGCCGCATAACTCCATGGTGGTGGAGTCGGCCATGCATTGGCTGAAAAACCAGAAGACACACTCCTTAGTGCCCCTTGGCAGGGAGGCCAACACCTTTGATGCCCTCGGCAGAAAGTGTTACCAGGGCTCGACGCTCATCGGACGCATCCAGGCCTACCAGCTCTACATGGGCATGTACCTGAGAGACTTCACTGGGTTCTCAGCTGGATTCTCTGAGGAACCCCTGCAGTAGTTCAAGAACCTGGCCAAGGCAGTCCCATGACGGGTTTGAGTCAGCGGCTCGAGTAGCAGCGGCAGGCATTGGTACACGGCACCAAGCTTGGCTATAGTCGTCTGACCTTGAGTAGTGGGTTCAGGACAAATTGGTCGACGTCCCATGCCAAGGAGAGAACCTCTTTCGCAAGCCCATGACCGATAAGACTGCCGTGCTGGATATTGAGTTCATGACGAGTACCAGGCTCTCAAAAAAGACTGCTGCTCCTCCCTAATGGAAGGGCTTGGGTAAAAAGTCCTTCTACCTGAGGAAAGGGGCTGCTTACAGAAACTACCCACCTTTTCAGGCCTCCCCAGTTCCCCAACAGGGTCAGTAGGCCAAGTGACACGGGCATGGCCCTCATAAGCAGAAAGTTGCAAAACCCCAAGCACCGGCTCCATCCCAGCCAGGGGGGAGTTTTTGGCTCCTTGAGCATAGCATATCTACCCCAAGGTGATCAGCAGCCCACCTAGGGACATCTGGCCCACTATGCCCAGAGGTGGTTGACCATCACCACTGACTCCTGGGCACTTTGGGTGGTCAGGGAGGGTTACCTCCTCCACCTGACTCAGACATCTCCCCTTTATTTTCCAGGAGAGCCCTTCAGGACTCCCCTCCATTGGGACCTTTTACTGAAGGAGTTGGCAGATCTTCTCGAGCATAAAGAGGTGGAACCTGTGCCCCACCATCTCAAGGTCAAAGGGTTCTACTCCAGGTACTTCCTCATGCCAAAAAGAACAGGGGTCCTATGGCCCATCCTCGACCTGCGCAACCTCAACAAATTCCTGATGAGGGAGACGTTCAAAATGTTCTCCCTTGGAACATTGCTACCCTACCTCCAGCAGGGAGATTGGCTATGCTCCTTAGACCTCAAGGATGCCTATACCCACATCCTCATTCACCCCAACCACAGGCAGTATCTGTGGTTCATAGTGGGGGACAGGCACTGTCAGTACAGGGTGCTCCCTTTTGGTTTGGCTTCTGCCCCAAGGGTCTTCACAAAATGCCTGGCAGTCATGGCCGCCTTCCTCTGTCTCCAGGGGGTCTTTGTCTTCCCCTACCTGGACAACTGGCTCATAAAGTAAGGCACAGCCTCAGAGGTGCAGCAGGCCCCACGCACACCATCCAGGTCCTACAGCTCTTGGGTTTTGTCATAAACTACCCCAAGTCTCACCTCCTCCCGACACAATATCTGCAGTTCATTGGGGCAAAGCTGTACACTCTCCATTTGAAGGCCTTCTTGTCCAGGGACCTAACTGACCATCTCAGGTCTCTGGCATAGGGCATACAGTACCATCCCTCTGTGCCCGCTCGGCTTCTTCTGCGCCTTCTCAGGGACATGGCCTCCATCATCAACGTCACACCAGACGCTTGCTTCCACATGAGGGCGGCGCAGTGGTGTTTCCGAGACCAGTGGGCTCAAGCCATGTGGTGCCTCCAAGACGATAACCCGCCAACTGGCGGACTCTCTGGTCTAGTGGCAGTCTCTCCAGTATCTCAAGGTGGGCATGCCTTATCAGGCCCTGAACCCCTTAAGGGTCCTCACCACGGACACCTTCCTGCTCAGATGGAGAGCCCACTGCGGGGAGCTCCGCACCCAGGGCAGCTGGTCACCAGGCGAGAGCACCCAGAAGATCAACCTCCTCGAGCGATATACTTAGCCCTGCGAGTGTTTTGCCACCATCTGCATCACCAGTCAGTGCTGGTCCAGATGGACAACCAGGAGGCAATGTTCTATGTCAACAAACAGGGCGGCAAGGGGTCTCATGCCCTCTGTCAGGAGGCAGTGGTCCTCTACTTATATGCAATCCAACAGGGTATTCTCCTGCGTGTAGTATACCTACCAGGCCAGAACAACCTGCTGGCTGACAGGCTGAGCAGAATCCTCCAGTCGCATGAGTGGCAGCTGGATCCCATGGTGGCTGACCGGCTCTTCCAGATCTGGAGAAAACCCATGATGGACCTGTTTGCCAGTCCAGACAACTTCCAGTTGCCTCACTTCTGTTCCTGGCAGGCCCACCCCTCCAGGGTGGCAGCGGACATGTTCCTCGTCTCATGGTTGGAGGGCCTCATGTACACCTTCCTTCCCATACCTCTGATTGTCAAAACCTTGTTCAGGACCCTCTGCAACAGAGCCTCACTCATCCTGATAGTCCCCCCGGTGGCCCAGGAAACCGAGGTTCCTGCTGTTCCTCCGATTAACGGTGGAGACCCCCATTCCATTGGGGACCTCTCCGGGATTCCTGTCTCAGGAAGGGGGCTTTCTTCTGCACCCCAACCTGGGGTCCCTATTACTGACAGTGTGGCTGCGGAAAAGGGTGACCCTAGCCTCTTTCAACCTCTCGGGTGAGGTAGAGGAGATTCTGCTGGCCTCTTGCAAGGCCTCTACTAGAAAAGCTTATGCTCTTAAATGGCACATGTTTTCAGCCTGGTGTGCTGAGCATGGGGCTGACCTGTTCTGCCCGGTGAGTTTGGTGTAACAGTACCTTCTCCACCTCTTGCAATCCGGACTCAAGTCCAACTCTGTCCAGGTGCACTTTAGTGCCCTGGCGGTGCACCACCACCCGGTTGATGGCTAGACCCTTTCAGTCCAGCCATTGGTGACCCGCTTTCTTAGGGACCTCAACCGAATGGGACCTCAACGTGGTGTTGGGGAAGCTCACTCACCTACCCTTTGAGCCTCTGGCTACTTGCCACCTACGCTACCTCTTTTGAAAGGTGGCATTCCTGGTTTCACTCACCTCCGCTCGCAGAGTTAACAAGTTACAGGCCTTAGTGGCGAAGGCGCCTTACACCAGGTTCTACAAGAACAGAGTGGTGCTCTGAATGCACCCTAAATTCCTTCCGAAGGTAGTATCATCCTTCCATCTCAACCAGGAAGTAATACTCCCTTCCTTCTTTCCGAGATCTCACTTCAATAGGGCGGAGACAGTCCTTCACATCTTGGACTGTAAGAGGGCTTTGTCCTTTTATATCCAACGCACTCAGGGCCAGCGCAAAGCTACTCAGCCTTTCGTCTCCTACTACCCCAGTAGACTGAGGGAGGTGGTGACCAAGTGTACGCTGTCCATCTGGGTGGTGGACTGTATTGCCCTCGCCTATGAGCAGGCGGGCTCCTGCTGGAAGGCTGGGTCACAGCGCACTGTGTCAGGGCCATGGTGGCCTCGGTGGCAAACTTGCATTCTTTCCCTATGGTGGACATCTGCCGGGCCGCCACATGGTCTTCGGTCTATACTTTCGCAGCCCGTTACTGCCTGGAAAGAGAGTCCCAACAGGATAGTGCCTTGGCCAGGATGTGCTTCGTAACCTTTTCTGGGTTTAGGCAACTCCTACCCTCTGACCCTTCTGTGTTCAGGCTACTGGAGTGCTGGTTTTCTTTGGACACAGGGATCCTACTGTGGTCTGTGGATATGGACTTGATTGCTGCTGCTCACAGCTCCCTGTGAGGGAGTCCGTGTTTTTCGCTATGGGCTTTTGGTAGTCTGTAGCTGGGGAGTCCCATATGTAAGGACTGACTTCCTGCTTGTTCCCGGAGGAAGCGTAGTTACTCACCTGTAACAGGTGTTCTCCAGGGACAGCAGGAATCAGTCCTCACAACCCTTCCTCCTCCCCTTGGAGTTGCTTCTTTACCATCTTTTATTTTTGCCATCTTTTAGCTATGTCATCTAACTGAGCAAAATGGCACCCTTGGGTGGGAAGGGTACCACGCATGCGTGGTGGCATCTCCCAAATGTTTTCCTTGAAAGCTGGGGGGATGGTTCCACGAGGGCTCCATTGGTGCGGACGTCACCCATATGTAAGGATTGATTCCTGCTGTCCCTGGAGAACATCTGTTACAGGTGAGTAACTATGCTATAGGGCAACTCCCTAATTAGCTATAAAAAGAGACTTAGAATAGCACTGTTAGAACACACTTAAAAGAGGCTAAATGTTTTTTCTCTGAAAGGAAAGCTGTGGAACAGGCAGGGACTTTAGTAGGTCTCTCTTTTTTACTAGAACAGGTACCAAAGCTCCACCAATTCAAGAATGACTGGGAAAAATCATATTGCCAAAGCTGTTGTCCCCATTCCAGCTTCTGCCTCTGTCCAGACAGAGATCCCAATGCCAGTTGAAAGACTGGTTCCATGTGCAGGATGCCTGCATGCTGAAGCTCTCAGAAAACAAGTGGAGGAGCTCAGAGAAGAGGTGGTGAGGCTGAGGATCTTCAAGAGAGTGAGAAGTACATTGATGAGATGCATCTTGAAACATCCAAGCTCTCCAACAGAGGTGAAGATGGGAGCCTACAAAATGAGGAAAGTAGGACATGAGTCACAAGGCCTGCAGAATCACCAATCCAACTCATCTAGCCCTTGAATTGAATAACCATTATGTGGCCCTTGAAGTGGAGGAGGTGAAAGCATCCCAGAAAAGGGAAGAAACAGAGCTCGAGCACCCCAATGTTTCAGAACCAGTGACCACAAGGAAGCGAAGAGTACTGGTAGTTGATGACTCTCTTCTGATGAGTACTGAGGCATCCATCTGCCGACCAGACTTGATGTCCAGAGAGAGATGCTGTCTGCCAGGTGCCAGAATCCGATATGTTACAGAGAGTTTGCCAAGACTCATCAAGCCTACTGACTATTACCCAATGTTGTTCATCCATGTCGGCACAATGATACTTCTAGGTATCCCTCCGAGTGTATCAAAAGTGACTTCATGGCTCTGGGACAGAGGGTGAAGCCGGTAGGTGCACAAGTGGTGTTCTCTTCAATCCTCCCCGTTGAGAGTAAAGGCTGAGGCAGAGAGAAGTTTGCATCCTGGAAATAAATGCTTGGCTGCATGGATGGTGTCATCGAGAGCGTTTTAGTTTCCTGGACCGTGGGATGATATTCCAAGGGCTGCAGAGCAGAGATAGGCATCCATTTGTCCAAGAAGGGTCAATGTGTCTTCAATAGCAGACTGGCTAATCCACTGAAGAGGGCTTAAAACTATATTCGTTGGGGATGGGTGAAGAAAGCACCCAAGTAAGTGAAATCCCTTAGGTAAGTGAAACATTAAATGCCTTTACAGAAATGGGTAACAGGAGCAACATCTGCAAAGCAGTGTGTATAAGTGTCATAGCATGGGAAATAAGATACCAGACAATGAGGCTTTAATGGAGGAGGCTTACTTGGATTTAGAGATTACAGAGACGTGGTTCACGGACAACCATTTAGTTATTTATTTATTTTATTTAACATTTCTAATATACTGCCTTTCATGATATCAAGGTGGTTTTACATTGAACAAACTGAAATTTCATTGAACAGGGCATTATAACTTGGAGATAACTATTTACAGGGAACATGGGCAATGGAGGGTTAAGTGGCTTGCCCAAGACCACCAGGAGCACCTGTGGGACTAGAAATCCCAGTCCTTCCGGCCCAAGGTTGCTGTCCTCTAGTGGGATGTGAACCCCTGACATTCTGGCCATGACTGGGATGGAATACCAGACTATACTTTATTCAGAAAGGATAAGGTAGGAAGAAGGGGAGGAGGAGTGGCACTATATGTAAAAAATAATATTGAAGCTATAGAATTACAGGACTTAAAATAGAGAGAGGAAGCACTGTGGGTTAAACTAGAAAGTGGGAAAGAGAAATCCATTTGCATTGGCGTGAAATACAGACCCTTCTCACATGGAGATTTAATAGAAGACATATGCAGCATTGTCAGCAAAGAGAACGTGCTACTGATAGGTGATATCAATATGCCAGATGTTGATTGGCACATCCCTGCTGTGGTATCATCTAGAAATAAGGAGATCCTGGATTCTCTACAGGGAGAACTATTCAGGCAACTGGTAACAGAACCCACATGTGAAGGGGCCATACTGGACTAGGTGCTTACCAATGGTGAAAGTGTTTCTGATGTTATAGTGGGAGATCATCTCACATACAGTGATCACCAGATGGTGTGGTTCAGTATTAGGACTAGGGCTGATAAAATCCATTCAAAAGCGAGGGTCTTAGATTTTAGGAAAACTAACTTTGTCAAGATGGGACAATACCTCAAGGAGTTGTTAGCGAGATGGCAACAGCTGGGGAATGTAGAAAAGCAATGGGCAAAACTGAAAGGGGATATTTTAAGGGCAACCCATCTTTTTGTTAGAAAGGTAAATAAAGGTAAAAGGAAAAAGAGGTCACTATGGTTCTCAAAAGAAACAGCTGTTAAGGTGAAGAAAAAAGAGGGAGGCCTTCAGGAAATACAAGAGATCACAGAGAGTGGAAGACAGGCATCTATATTCTGAAAAACTTAGAGAAGCTAGCAAAGTAGTCAGGAAAGCAAAGTTACATTACAAAAAAAGAAGAAGAAATAGCCAATGCAATAAAATGGGGGGATAAGACATTTTTCAGATATATTAGTGAGAGGAGGAAGGGCAAAATTGGTATTGTCACTTTCAAGGGTGAAGGGGAGGAATATGTAGAAGCAGATGAGGATAAAGCAGAATTACTTAACAAATATTTCTGTTCTGTGTTCACAGATGAAGGTTCAGGAGCAGGTCCTCAGAAAACAGCCACAAATAGAAACAGAAGTGATGGGAATCTTGAACTATTTTCAGAAGACTGTGTTCTTTATTTTAATTTTATTTATCATTTTCTTTCATTGCCCAGGCTTCCTTCTCTCTCCTGCTGCCCGCTCCCTTCCTGGAGTGTTACCGTGCATGCACAATTGTGCATTTGCACATACAGAGGCACCTCTGGGTTCGGGCTGGAGGTAAAAGCATTTAAATTTGAGGCTGTGGAAGCTCCAGGCCAGCACAGAAAGCATCAGGCTTACCTCTATGAGCCTGCCCGATGCTTCCTGGAGCCATTTTGGGGCCCTGGATGACATCGCCAAGGCCATGTCCCCAGCACATCCCCAATGTCGCCCGAGAGTCAGGAAGCCAGCAAGCATGCGCCCATGGGCTCCCTGCAGCATGGAAATGGTCTGGAACTGCACCAAAAAAAGACCAGGCAGATACTTTTTTTTCTGCCATTACATTAGGTATAAGATCTTTGAGGAAAATCCAGATAGTGCAAAGCTGCCCTCCTTATTCTTTTTTACTTACTCCAGTTGGTCTACATCTCTCTACTTCACTGCCAGTTCTCCAGCCAGGTCTTTCAGATCGGTGGATTTGTCAAAATATTATACTTTATTACGGTACATTACTCACACTTTTGCAGTATATAGCCTCAGAAATCAGATGCTGCACTTGTAAAGTTCAGAGAAGTGTAGAGCCATTGCATGTCTGCCCTCCACCATGCCCATAGAAAAAACTTGAAAAAGAAATAGTTTGCCACACAGTAAACCAGCTACCTCTGGGTTTGATAAAGTTGAAAAAATGTTAACTTTGTCTACAAGTTCAAAATTTGAACAATTACTGTACTACCCACAGTCTCGTATCTCATCCTTTTTAGACCTGATCCGGTTTGTCTTTCAACTTTGACTGGAAACCTAGAGTCAAGCATTCAAATGGCCTTTGGCAACCAAGAGGCCACAAAGTCTAGGAGTTTGTTGTCTTTTATGGTTTCAGGCAGGCCTATTATTCTTAAATTACTTCTTCTGCCTCTGTTTTCTTGGTTATCAACCAGCTTCTTATTCACTTCCTCTAGTGCCCTAATCTGGGCCTCCGCAGTAGTCATGTGGTCATCATGCCGTGAAATCCTCTTCTGCATATTGAAGTCTGGTACTCAATAGAAGACTATATTTTTGAAAATTTGTCTTACAGGACCGCTGTTATCTGTCTGATGAGTTCTTAGATTGCATCTTCATGCAGAGTCACCAAGGGCTGATTTGTTTCTGTCGCCATCTTTGTCTCCAAGTGCTTCATTTTCTCTAATTTCTCAGCAATCAGGCAATCTCATACAGCGATACAATGTTTTCTTTTTCAGCATCGTTTGGTACCAGGGCAGCATGCCACAACTGGATTTGGTTTCAGCCTCCATTCCCACAGGAAACAAAGCCTGGATGATCTCTGACACAATTGTTATTGTTTAAAGCAGCAGTTCTCAACCTGTGGGTCGCAACCCCCACGGGGGTCACCACAGGATTTAGCGGGGGTCGCCTCACTCCGCTGTTAAAAAAAAAAAAAGCGCACAAGTTGCTGTCGCTTCTGAGTCCGCTTCTCGGCAGCGGCAAACTCACAGACTCCAATCTTCTGCAGCCACGGCTCCCTGCCTCTTAGGAAACCACGGCTATGCCTGTAAAACCATTGTGGAGCCTTCCTGCCTCTCGACGGGCTCAGTGCAGCATTGTCCCGCCTCCAAAGAAAGTTCTTTACCACTTCCTTTGGAGGCAGGACAATGCTGCAGAGAGCCCATTTAGAGACAGAAAGGCTCCGCAACAGTTTTACAGGCATAGCTGCGGTTCCCTAAGAGACAGGGACCTGCGGCTGCAGAAGAAGGAGGCAGACATGGGGAGAGGGGAGCAGGGAACCTGCAATGGGGCTGACATGGAGGGAGGGGGGTGACTGACATGGACAGAGGGGGGGCTGACATGGAGGGAGGGAGGGAGGTAGGCTGACATGGACAGAGGGGGGCTGACATGGAGGGAGGGAGGGAGGGGGCTGATATGGATAGATGGAGGGAGGGGGGCTGACATGGAGGGAGGGAGGGAGGGGCTGACATGGACAGGGGGGGTGACATGGATGGAGGGAGGGGAGAATTGACAGGGAGGGAGGGAAGGGGGCTGATATGGATAGATGGAGGGGGGGCTGATATGGATAGATGGAGGGAGGGGGCTGACATGGACGGAGGGGGGCTGATATGGACAGAGGGGGCTGACATGGAGGTAGGGAGGGCTGACATGGATAAGGGGCTGACATGGACAGGGGGGCGGATGGATGGAGGGAGGGAGAGGGGACTGACATGGACAGAGGGGGGCTGACATGGAGGGAGGGAGGTGGCTGACATGGACAAAGGGAAGAGACGGGGACGTACTGGACAGACGGGGGATAAATGCTGGATAGAGGGGGGAGACAGTGCGGGTTAGGATTATAATGGTCAGATGGGGGCTAGGACTGGTAATGGGTTGATTAGGGAAGGCTAGGACTGGGAATGGATTGATCAAGGGGGGGGTTGGGACTGGTAATATGCTTATGGGGGGGTAGGACTGGTAATGGACTGATGGGGGGCTAGCATTGGAAATGAGCTGATCGGGGAGGTTAGGACTGGAAATGGGCTGATTAGAGGAGGCTAGGACTAGTAATGAGCTGTTGGGGGGGGTAGGACTGGTATTGGGCTGATTAGGGGAGGCTAGCACTGGTAATGGGGTTGAGGGGGGACTAACACTGGAAGCGAGCTGATTGGGGGGCTTCGACTGGGAATGGGCTGATTGTGGGGAGGGGAGGATAGAGCTGCTGGCCCTGGAAGAAAACTGGGGGCTAAGGCTACAAATGGGCTGATACGAGGGGATGGGAGAATGCAACTGGAAGGGAGTGGATCTGAAAGGGGCTGCCATGGTATCTGTACTAGAAGGGACTGCTCAGTGGGGAAGGAGGGGGACTGGAAGGGAATGGACACCAGTGGCAGTCATGGGAATGCAAGTTGACATTGGAAGGTACTGGGAGTGAGGACTGGAAAGGGGCTGATACTGGGGAGGGTTACTGGGACTGGAAATAGGCTGATGGAAAGAAGTGAAGAAAACGAAAGAAGAGATAAGAAATGGCAGATGGACCATAGACCACAGAAAGAGAGCTAAGAGAAGACAGGAAAGCAGAAGCCTCAGATCGGAACCAGCATGATCAGAGAATAAATTGGTCAGACAACAAAGGTTGAAAAAATAATTGTATTTCATATTAGTGATTTGACTACAAAATCATCATAATTTTGAAATCAAATATTGTTACTTGTTATTGTGATTAATTATTGTGGTTTAAATAAGTACATTTTATAAATAAAAACATATTGCAAAGGCCTATAATATATTAATAATTCAACAAATGATTACAGCGACAATGCGTTAACGGTAAAGGAAGAGAGACGCATTTGATTTTATCATTGGGGATCACCACAAGTTGACCAATGGTAAAAGGGGTCACGGTACAAAAAAGGTTGAGAACCACTGGTTTAAAGTGAGTTTTAATATATATGGGGTTGTTTGTGCTTGTTTTGGGGGTTCTTTTCCCAGAGCTTCCTTTTCAGGTGTCCATTCATCCAGTGATCATCACGTCCGAAAGGAGATATGTACTCACTATGCATCTTACCCTGTTTGTTTCTGATAGTGCACACTTTTTAATGCAGCAGTAATTTGTTTGCATTAGTTACCTTTATGAGGATTAAATATTTGTTTCAGTGCTGGCGTTAGAATGTAGTACACTAGAGCTTAATGCAGCCTTTGCTGCACTGAGGCCCAAATCTATTTCACAGACTGAGCACCAGGTAGTCAGTACAGTGGATGTTGAAAATGTGTCTGGGGGGTCAGCCTGCTGGATACCACCTGCTCTGCAGTAAGAGAAAGGAAGTACTTTCAATGTCTTATTCTTTTAGGTGACCTTCCCCTTTTTATGCCTTGCTGTTTTCTAGTAAGCTTACCTGCCTATAGCTTTGTTCTGTTTTCCTTCTTCCTGTATGAAGCAGTCTGCCTCATAACTGTGAAACAATAGTCTGCCCTTCAGGGTTCCCTGTCTTTGGGTTGTCTGTGACTACAGCCGTAACAGTAGTTGCTAAGAGCTATAGTTGTTCTTTATCTTTATTTAACATTTGATAAACCACTATTGTAGAAACATTAAGCGGTGTACAATAAAAAAAAGACAGGTTAGGCACTGCAAACCAAGAAAAGGAACGCCAAAAATAAACAGGAAAGGAGGAAACAGGATAGAATAGAGACACCGCACACTATTACCAAATCATAATAAAGACACAGCCCAACCAGGCAACACAAACTGTAGACAAAGGGAAGGCAAACAGAGGCTTATGACAGGACAAAAGACAGAGACAGACATAATCAGGGAGGGGCCTCAGGGGAAAGGTCAAATGCTTTCTGAAACAGATGAGTCTTAAGTAGGGATTTAAACTGAGGATACAATGGTTCTAATCTGAGGGGAGCTGGTAACATATTCCATAATAAAGGTCCAAGGAAGAAAAAAGCTGAATGACGTGTCTGCTCCAAATGGGCTCGGGAAGGTGAGGGTAGGGATAACCGGTTGGCATGGATTGAACGAAGTTGACGATGGGGAGAATGTAAAGAAATACAATCTGCTAAATAAAGGGGGTTGCAAGTGTAGAGAGCCCGATGAATCAAAATCAAAAATTTATAATAAAAGCGATAGCGAAGGGGCAACCAGTGTAACCGGAGGAGGATAGGGGTGATATGATCGAATCGACTGGAAAATGTGACTAGACGTGCTGCTGTATTTTGGATACATTGCAATCTTTGAAGTTGATAATTTGGGAGATTGGCCAGAAAAACATTACAATAATCTAGTCTACTGATGACTAGAGCGAGCACGAGGATGACTAAGGAACTAGATGGCAGCACAGAGCGGACGGCCCTGATTTGCCGCAGAGCAGCAAAGGAGCGGCGGGAGATCGAAGAGATATGCTCATGAAAGGAGAGAGAGGGATCTAGAAGAACACCCAAGTAACGGAAAGAAGATGTAAGGGGAATACTAGTCGTTCCGATGGAGGGAGTAAGTGTGGGGCACAGACCACTCAAAGATACCCACATTGCTGAGGACTTTGATGGGTTGAGATGGAGAAAATTCTCTGAAAGCCAGGAAGCAATATGGGCAAGGCAGAGATTAAACTGGGAGTTATCTGGAGATGATGGTGAGGTATGGAAAAGAAGAATGATGTCATCCGCATAGATGTACGATGAAACGGGTTATTGCTGAATGATTAGAGGCAGTGGGGAGAGGAAAATATTAAATAGTAAGGGGGAGAGAACAGAACCCTTCAGCACACCACAGGTGAGAGGAAGGGTAGTTGAGGACTGGCCATGTTCTGACTGAAGGTTGGGAACAGTGAAGAGCTAAGGCTTGGGACTTTGGAAACAAGCTAATGCCAGACAACATAACAAGCTGTTGTAGTCAGAGCTGCTTACTGGATTAGTAACAGGCAGTTATTGAAGCCAAATCTTCGTCTGCTGTTCCAGAGTACCTTGCTCAATAAAAGTTTACATATGTTTATCCATGTGCATGCCGCTTGTGGCATGACAGACTGGTAGGCATTGCTGAGACTTCCCTGGTGCTTCTCCCTCTGAGCTAGCCAAAGACTAAGAGGCTTTTGTGATGAGAAAATAGCAATGGTAAGGTCAGAAGTCCTTTCTTCCCTCAAACCATCCTCTAGAAATTTGGCCACTCTCAAAGAAGTGCTCGGGGATGTCACACTGTGATAGAAAAGTGCATGCAAAAAAAGTATGGTTTGTTTTGGGATTTTTTCCCTGACTTTCACACTGTTTTTTGATTGATCCACACATTTCTTTTAATAAAGATTGTTTGAATGTTGATTGTAACTTTTCAATGTGCACTACTGGACTTATCCTACATTAATTCATGAGTTATTGTGTGTTAAATTTATTTTTTAAAGATGTACTAACAAACCGAATAACACCAGGGAATGCACATCTCCAGAATGTATGCATCATGACAGGAGCTTGTGAAGTGTGGGGAAACCTGAATAATGAGACCTGTTGTGATGCAGAGCATCTACATATTGAGGTAGTAAAAGGCCTTACATTTTCTTCACGTAGGCTTATTGCAATGTGTTTAGAATCTATTGCCCTCAAAGCTGATGAAAATTGAACCATCTCATAACATTCTGTCACGGTTTACTGACTCTGCTGTACTTCCTGAGAAAAACAATATATTCATTTTAATGTCCTGAGAAAAGCATTCAGAAACCGAACTATGCAGAGAGAGTGACTGATTGGCTTGTGTCCGCTGACACAGCTGGAATGGTCTAAAATACGTCTATGGCCAAAAAGGTGAGTTCTTTACTGATCTTCAGGTGCACTGGCAGGATCTGTCCTCTCCTAGTTGAAGATTTCTGCTCACACTCTAGCACTTGGCATTGATGGAAAATGGTCTCCTTAACCTGGATAAGCATTGCTCCTCTGACAAGTCCATGGAATAGTTTCTGATACTGTAAATCATCTGCAGATGGTATTTCTTCTGTCTCTGAGCCAGAGCCATTCAAATCACTGGTTCCGTGCACTCATCCTATACAAACTACCCACCACTAGTGCACCATATATGCATAGTGAGTAGCAGTGAAGATATGTGTTTGCCACCTGGCTGTTATTCATATAGCACTGATATTCAGCCACTATATGGATAGTTTAGATGTTTGACTTTAACAAATGCCAGGGTTGTCTGTACAGTGGCTGAATATCATTGCTATATGGATAATTTTGTCTCTCCCTATTTCTACCTTCTCACCACCCTGTAGGGCTTGAATTTATAATAGGACCCCTATGTGAGAAATCCAAAGAGGTGGCTATTTGCCTATTTTATAAAAGCAATATAGGCGCTTCTGTGATTTTATAAAATAGTCTCCCAGATCCAGCCCCAATAGTACACAAATGTATATACACAAATGTACATCTGCTCTAAAGAAGGTGTAATGGTGTATATCTGCATATAGAAGTCCTTTGTGTCTGTCCCATGCCTTTTTGAATAAAACTGCTTCCTTCATACATAGGCCTCTAGATTTCCTGATTTTAGGTAGACTGAGGTTGGAGTAGAGTCCATTGGATTTATTTTTACTTTTCCTTCTAAACTTCCCTTTTGCCTCCAAAAATTTTTTATGAAAATAGTGCTTTACATGGCTTTTCATTACCTACTAAAATTGACCCATGGTTCTCACACATTAATGAAAGAGCCCTGCCTATGAGTGGAGGAGGTGTCTGGTGGTTAGAGCCCAGGCTTGGTAACCAAGCAAACCAGGGTTCCTCATCGTCCCTCCAGTCTAGTCCCGAACCTCTGGGGTTTAGCACCTCCTCTCGCAGCATGGAGACTGAGCATGTCACTCTTTTGGTGACACTGGTATAAATAGTCCAGGGATTGCCTCCTTGCTCCAGTAATCTCAGTCTCCAAGCAGCTGGAGGAGGTGTGAGTCCTAGAGGTTCGGGACTCACTAGAGGAATGATTAAGAAGTAGTTAGAGTAGGTTTAAAAAAATAAGTAGTTAAAGGTTTAAAAGGTTAAAGGTTTAAAAAAATAAGTAGTTAAAGGTTTAAAAACATAAGAAGTAGTTAGAGTAGGTTTAAATTGGCAATTCTATTTGTGGTGATCTTATAGTTTAAGTTTACTGAGGCTGCCCCCCCTTCTCCCCCCTCCCTGAAGCGCTGGTGGTCTGACAGGGAAGAGTGGGGGAGTTGCGTTTGGGGTCTCCGGCTCCCGATCCCCCTGGGCGGGTGAGGAGCTGTAGAGACGCGATGCTCGGGCCGTGCACAGTGGAAGTCCAAGCTGAGCCAGGACCGTGAGGGTTCCAGTGGCTCGATCTCTGGTGGCTCGATCCCCGACGTATAGCCACTGAAAGGAGGCTAATCGCGGGGACCCGAAGCGATACTTTGACGGTGCCGGATAAGGTAAGCGCCCTAGCGGCCAAAGAGAGCCAGTGTGTTGGCTCGGCGGTGAAGTGTGCAGTAGGTTGTGAGCGGGCAGGCCCGGACCGCGTGGCAGCAGCACGGGAAACCGGGAAAAGCTAAAATTGCTCATGGGCTGTTCAGACGATTTTGATTCTTTCGGCAGTTATAGCACAAGTTTGAACAGTAATTAACTGGAATTTCGTCTTGGGGGAAAAAAAACGGAGTTGAGTTTTCGGTTGGAATTTGGTTTAAGAGGGTCAGGATAATACATATGCCGTCTAAGTCTATTTGCCTCCTTTGTGGGGCCAGAAGAGGGTCGTTTCGGAGGCGGGGATGTACAGGGGCTGTGCACAAGAAGCGACCGCAAAAGAAATGGCAGAGGAGAGTGGGACAGAGAGGTTAAGGGATACTTCGGTCTCAACTGAACCTCTTTCTCTGTCCGTGTTACCCCAGGAGCCAGTGCCGGGGCCCTCCACGGCTCCAGATATACCTTCTCCTCAACCTCCCTTACAAGGGGGGTTGGCGGCAATATTCTCACTGGAGTTTATGGCACTGCTCCAGCTGGCTCACGGGGAAACTGGTCGTGGGGTGGCAAGGCCTGCGGGGGAGGGGGTGCTGGGGTCAAAGCGCCCTGGGACTCCACTAGACGGGGGAGTGAGTAATGTCCTGCTTAAAAAGCCTAAGCTTCTGACGGATAGGATGGAGTAGGCTTTGGTCTTCGAGGATCAGTCTGAGAATTTAGAGGACTCTGAGATAGAGCAGGACCTGGAGGCAGGTGAGATCATGGAGCGGAGCACCAGGCAAGAGTGGTCCACATGTCCCGGCGTGAGGAACTCTCAGCGCTTATCACAGAGACGCTGAAGGCATTGAACATGCCGGTAGCGGGGCAGGCAGAGGATACCACTTTGGAGGATCCTTTGTTACAGGCAGTTTGAAAGTCCCAAAGAGTTTTCCCAATACATAGGGTATTTAAGGAAATGATTCAGGAGGAATGGGACGCGCCTGAGGTGAGCCTGAAGGGATCCAGAGTGATGGCTCGTCTCTACCCATTGGAAGAACCGGATAAGGAACTTTTTAAATCTCCTAAGGTAGATGTGGCGGTCACTAAGAAGACTACGATTCCCGTTGAAGGAAGTGACGCTTTTAAAGATACACAGGATAGGAGGCTAGACACTTTGCTAAAGCAGGTCTTTGAGGTTAATGCACTGTCCATGCATGCCTCCATTTGTGGGGCATGGGTGGCAAGGGCTTGTTTTAGATGGTCCCAGAAGATTAAGGATCTGCCGGTAGAAGAGACGGTCGAAGAGGTGTCCCAGATGGAGTCAGGGGTAGCGTATTTAGCAGATATTCAGTATGATCTGATTAGAGGTCTTTCAAAGAGTATGGCGTCGGTGGTGGTGGCACGCAGATACCTGTGACTGCGTAATTGGGTGGCGGATGGGGCCTCGAAGGCAAGGCTTGGTAAGCTCCCTTTTAAGGGCAAGCTTTTTGGAGAAGAGCTGGACAAGTTAGTAAAGACCTTGGAGAGTCTAAGGGTGGAAGGTTGCTAGAGGACAAACAAAAACAGGGTCTTCCTATGGCGCCTTCCAAGAGTCAGCAAAGGGAGTTTCGTCAATTTCGTCCATCGAGATTTGGTCAGTTTCAGAGAGGGCAATTTCAGTATAGATCCCAGGGGTTTTGGGGGTTCAGGGGAGTGGGTAGAGATTTTGGAGCCTCCTCCCCACCGAACCTCAATAAATCGCAATGAAGTGAGGGGGGTCCAGGCAGGTTTAGTATCCATAGGGGGTCGTCTGAGGGAGTTCTACCTTGCTTGGGCCCAAATAACGTCCGATCAGTGGGTGTTGGAAGGGGTTCAAAAAGGTTATGCGCTCGAGTTCCAACGACCAGTGGTCGATGCCTTTGTTCAATCGCCATGCAGAGTGAGATCAAAACTATTGGCAGTCCGAGAGACTTTGTAAAGTTTGCTAGCCCTCAAAGCAGTGGTGCCGGTGCCGGCAGACCAATGCGGATGCGATCGGTACTCAATATATTTTGTGGTTCCGAAAAAAGAGGGAACCTTGAGGCCGATTCTGGATCTCAAGAGCGTAAACAGGTGTCTCAGAGTGTCGCATTTCTGCATGGAAACTCTGAGATCAGTCATAGTGGTGGTGCGGCATTGGATCTTTCGGAAGCATATCTTCACATACCAAATCGATTAGAGCATCAGAGTTTCCTGCAGTTTGCGGTGCCTATGGGGCATTTTCAGTTCCAGGCTCTGCCATTTGGTTTGGCAACAGCGCCGTGTACCTTCACCAAGGTCATGGTGGTGGTGGTGGCAGCACTGCGCAGGGAAGGGATATTAGTGCATCCTTACTTGGACGATTGGCTGATTCAGGCAAAGTCGAAGGAAGAAAGTGAAGTAGCTACCCGCCGAGTGGTACAATTCCTACAGGGCCTAGGGTGGGTAGTCAATGTTTCAAAGAGCAAGTTGAAGTCGTCGCAGGAGTTGGAATATCTGGGGGCCCGCTTTGATACAAGAAGCGGCAGAGTGTTTCTACCACACTCCAAGGTCCAAAGTCTTCGGCGTCTGGTTCCTTATCATCCCTCCAGTCTATTCCCGAACCTCTGGGGATGTAACAGAGCAGTGAACACTTTATCGGGAGGGACCTGCCAGACCAGCCTGAAGCACTGCCGATCCAAACCTCATTTTCCCTTCCACCTGAACATCAATACGGTAATGTTTGACAAAAGAATTCAATGACGACCAGGTCACCGCCTTACAAATCTCGACTGCTGGCACTAAACTCAGCTCCGCCCAGGAAGCCGCCTGTGCCCTAGTCGAATGGGCTCGTAAGCCCTTCAGAACTGTCTTGCCCTTCACAATATACGCCGATGCAATCGCTTCCTTAATCCACCTAGCAATGGAAGACTTCACCACCGGCTCCCCTTGTTTTGGCCCCCTGAACAACACAAACAATCTGTCCGTCTTGCGGAGCACAGCCGTTCTCTGCAAATATTTCCTTAACGCCCTACTGACATCCAACCGATGTAGCCATCCTTTAGAGTTACCCTTGCCAGCTCTCTCAAACACTGGTAAAGAAACCACCTGATTCACATGAAACATCGAGACTACCTTAGGTAAAAAGGAAGGCACGATTCTCAAAACAACTTGTCATAAAATGTCAGAAAGGGCTCTTTACACGACAAGGCCTGCAACTCTGAAATCCTCCTACTGTTAAGCAAGGAAAAGGGCGAGGCAAGCCTAAGCAGGAATATAAATAAGGGTTGCCTGGTAGATTGCCGGGTAACTTGATTAGTTATGTAAAAATTATACAGTTATACATTTATGTAGTTCTAAGGTTTAAGGTAAGAATATCTACTTACTTATTGCTCTGGTGAGTCTGCTTTGTCAATAGGTTACTGGAGCAAGAAGGCGGTCCCTGGACTATTTATACCGGTGTCACCAAAAGAGTGACATGCTCAGTCTCCAAGCTGCGAGAGGAGGTGCAAAACCCCAGAGGTTTGGGGAGTTCCTCAAGGAACAACAATTAGCAGGTAAGTCTAATTTCATCTTCAGTTCCCACTAGTACTCCTTGTGGCCTTGACCAAGCCACTTAACTCTCCTTTACCTCAGAAGAAAGGCTTGGCAATCTACTTCCAGTCAAACTGCCAAGATAACCCAGGAGATGTTGGGTTGCCAGAAATCAGTACTGATTTAAAGGCACACACTGCATTCCCCTTTTTCTAGAAAAAATACACCGCTGTTTTGTTGCATTTACAATATCTTGCATAAATTAAGTGCAGGAGGCAGCACTAAAAAAAAAGTAGAACCATAGTATAGTTTTAAAATAAGAAAATGTTATATATTCAGAGAGCTAAACTAAAAATGAAAGGGACATTTTCAAGGCCATTGCCTTCTGTATTTATATATTCCCATTTCAATATTAGGCCTGTAGGAATTACACATGCCAGTGTATTAGTGGTCCATTTACAAAATCACACTGGGTTTTTGTACCTAATGCGTGTTTAGTGCAAAAACTAACGAGTGTTCAGGATTGGCACAAAGTTTTCTACCACCCGAGGCAGAAACCCCAGCTATGCTGCTCCACTGTGCCAAGCCACCCCCACTGAGCTGCACCACCTGCCACCGATTCCATCTTGGTGGAGAGGGGGCGGCAGCGGTAATGGCAGTATTTTAAAAGCAGTGGCTTTGTGCCACCACTTCATTGCCCGCAGCAGGCCATGTGCTTCAGCACATATGGTCTGCCGCTTCTGAATTCCTCCCAACAGTAAGTTGCATTGGAGGGGGATCAGAAGCGGTGGGTCATGTGTGCCAAAGCATATATCCTGCCGCAGGCAACAACGTGGCGACACAAAGCTGCCCACCCTGGTCAGCCACTGTATGCGTTAAGTGCAAAGACTCCACAGTAACAATCGGGGGCAATAGCAAACATATGAATGAGTGCCCTAACGCACAGTACTATCTCCTCAGGTGTGCTTAACTCCACCTACTGAAATGCTGTTAAGTAAACCTGACTACAAAGAAAATAGCTCCAATCGAACAATATTCCAAAGTGGATATTTTTATAATGTGAGATAAGAATGAATTTTTATGTCAAGTGAATTTAAACACAATGGTGGTGGAGTATTGGTGATCACATAAAAATCCCAGAAAAGTCGTTGATGCTATCATGCGCAAACCTTGAACATGCAGCAATTAATTTGTTCATAGCGCTGTTTGGTCTGAGACATTCTGGGCACTTTAGTTAATTTTTAGTTCATTATTACAGTTTAAATATTAGAATCAGTGGCTCCCCACATTATAAAAATATCCACTTTGGAATATTGTTCGATTGGAGCTATTTTCTTTGTAGTGAGATTTTATCTTGCTCCGTTGAGGACCACGATTTATTTTTATGTTAAGTAAACCTGTGCAAATAGCAACTTTACTGTATATACGGTACTTCAAGAGGATTTTCTAAGTCTCTCAAGTCATTGGCGTTTCTGAGCTAAGTAGCCATTTTTAAGTTCTTTGATTAAAATGGGTCCGCTGCAGCAGGGGTGAGAAAATTTATCTCCTTCTCCTATGACAGCAGGTACCTGACACAAATTTTTTTTCGAGTCTGTGTCATTCTTGGGATCTTTTAGTATATTAATAGCAACTTTAACAGAATTTAATATGCCCCCTCCCCCCCCACTATCTGCAATGTGCTCACTATGACCATTATCCACCCCTACCCTATCCATGTAGCACCCTAACACACGAGTGTCTGAATCTGTGTGCAGAAACTGGCATGCCCCCACAGTAACAGTTACTGTGGGCCCTTGCACACAGTTAACTGTTCAGCACACTTCATCAAAACTGTTGCTTATGCTCCCTCTTGCTCTTAGAGAGGAAAGTAATCAATATTTTACCTGCATAAATGGGCTCTCTGATTATTTTTTATTTTTAGAACGCCATGTTTTGTTTTTCTTAAAAAGTACCCCATTGTTTGCAGCAACACAGGCAGTTTATTGCTTCCAAAATGTTCTTTTCCTACTTTATTAACCACGTTACCTTCTCTATTATTTATTCTCTCTTGACTGCTTTTATCTTGTTTATTGTCTTACAACTCCTTTTTCTGGATCTTATGTCTTCATTCTTCTCTCTATGTATGCAAAGTTTTTGAGAGGGTTTTTTCTCAGTTTTTATTCATTCTGCTATTCTGTTTCCCTGGTTTAGTCATCGTCATTTTTTCTCCTTTCTAAAACGCATCCTCATTCATCTCCATTTCTAGTTTCACTCATCTGCCCCTCGTCCTTACCTTCTTCCTTCTCTTATCATCTCTTATAGCATCCATCTTTCCCCTCAGTCCTCTACCTGCCTATTTCTCACCCTCACTGATCTTTTATTTCCATATCTCTGACTTATGCCAGTACCTATAATTAAACCCAATAATTTGCTAAAGTGCACATAAAATAAGGAGGGGAGAGAGGAAAAGACTTTAGAACTTAAAAAAGGTAATGCTTTGTTGTAGCTGCTGCATGGGATTCAAGTTACATTGGTCTAAAACATCTTCTTAAAGCCTTTGTGTTTCCACAGTTGCTTTTACCTTTTGGATTTGTTTTTCTATTTAAATAAATCTTAACTCAACAAAGGCAGCTGTATACCCTGCATAATTGATTTTAGCTTTTTAAAGGGAACTGCTCTTATCTATAGCAGTTGTATAGCCCGATGAATTGAATACAACTGCATCAGGGCAAAAGAACCCACTAATGCTTTTATCATTGTTGAGTTCTAGCTGCCATCATTCCCACATTCTCCACATATCTTGGGAATGGAGGAGCAGCCTAGTGGTTAGAGCAGTGGCTGTGGTGCCTAAGAGACCAGGGGTTGATTCCTACTAGCATTCCTTGTGGCCTTGGTAAGTCATTTTACCCTCTATTGTCTTGGAAGAAAGAAAGGCCTGGCAATCTACTTACGCTCATACTTTGCCACAAAAACCCAGGGGCTGCTGGGTCACTAGGAGTCAGCATTGACTCAGTGGCATGTATTGGCATCCCAGGTATTATGAATTTCCTCAAATGCATTGACAGAGCAAACTTGAACTGATGGCAGCAAGATTCACTAATGAACTGAACTTATGATAAGTAGCAGTGGTGTGCCCCTGATGCAGTAGTCTGCCTAATGAAGACTTTCATCGAGATACTGTATAAAGCTGCTACAGATAAGTTCCTGTTAAAGCAACCTGTATAGATATGCAGCGGCCTCTGCTGAGATGAGCTTTAATTTAAATAGAAAAAATGATCAAAAAGTTAAAAGCCATTGTGGAAAAGCAAAGGTTTTAAGGAGATTTTTAAAACCGATGATAGAGCGAGATTTTTTTAAAATTCTGAGGTCTTTTCCTTCCTTTTTCCCTATTTTTTTGTGCACTTTAGCTAATTATTTGGTTATAAATTTGCTTTGCCTAGAGAATATCATAGTTCTTTCATTCCCCTGCCCCTTCTTTCTTCTGTGTCTTTTTCCACTTTGATTCAACCCTCCATCTCACCTGTCTGGCTTCCCTTCTCTCCCTTTAGCCCTCCTCCCTCCTACTGTCTGCTCTTTTCCCCTCTGCTTACTGTTTGCAGCTATCACAGTGGCAGCAGTAGGGAGGAGTGGCCTAGTGGTTGGGACAAGTTACCTCAGGCCAGAAGGTTGGGGGTTCAAATCCCACTAGAGGACAGTAACCTTGGGCCAGAAGGATTGGGATTTCTAGTCCCCACAGGTGCTCCTTGTGGTCTTGGGCAAGCCACTCAACCCTCCATTGCCCATGTTCCCTGTAAAATAGTTATCTCCAAGTTATAATGTCCTGTTCAATGTAAGCTGCCTTGATATCATGAAAGGCAGTATATAAGAAATGTTAAATAAATAAATAAATAGTGCAGGCCCTGTCCCCCTAGCAGCTTCTCATGCCCACCCCCTGCTTGTTTCTGATTCTAGAGGATATCATCATTCTGCCTCACATAAGCAGAACATATACAGCCCTTGGCTGGGAAATATGGTACAGGTAGTGGGAAGATTAGCAGATATCCCAGGAGTTGCTCTGAATATTCATGAGTCTTGGGTTGTATGCTGCAAGTAGAAAATAGATACTTTCAGTAGATGAGATGCTAGGTTTTAGAATCCTAGTTGTTGGAAACTTAAAAACAATGAAAGAGAAATGGAAATGTTTGAGGGAAAGGGGTAGTTCTGTAGGAAATTAGAAAGAAATACATGAAAGGACAGGAGGGAAGGAAAAAATGAAGGAGATGGTGGCTGATAATTGGAGGCTTAGTTCAGAGACGGCATTCTGTACCTCAAAATTAGTGACGGCCAAGATGAGTATTTTGAATGGTAATCTACATACTTATCTCAGATGTTAATTATAAAGAGAAACAAACTTCTCTTGTGAGTAGTGTTGCTACTTGTCCCAGGTCATCCTTGAGAAATGATAAGTTTCTGGTTTTCTTAAACCTAAAACTACTGCATTTGTGATTTTTCCTTTTTTTTAAAAAGGGCTATAAATCATAGAAATGAAGGGAGATTGGCTTTACGAAAAACAAAACCTAATGAACCTTTCAATGTGAGAACACAAATTGTCATCCAGAACATATATTATAAATCCATAAAATATCATCAAGACATTTCTGACTCTTTCTAATTTGTAATATACTGCACCAATTCAACCAGAAGGCTTTAATATAAACCTTAAACCTTTACAAATCTAATTTTCTAAAACAAAGATTTATCATGGAGTCTAGAGGGATAAGATATTTACTTGAGTGTGATTAAAGACCTGATAACTCTAAAGGTTTATCAAAAGGTCTTCTTTCAAGACTGGGACAAATTTCATGACGTATTTCTAGCATTTTGTATTTTTTCTAAAACTGAAATCTAGTATAGAGTAAGATAATGGAGACTAGGATGCGAATACATTATTCAATAGGAAAGTCTCTCAAAGACCTGTGAATAATTGAAAGCGGATCTAAATATTTTACTGAAAAAGTTTGAAGTCATGGCATTAAGTGCACCCATGCCAACAACAGGTGAGGTTAAGTGTGTGCCTAAGACATCCACTCCTATCGTGACGCATCATCAATGTCCATGTTTTGCCCCTAACCTGCACAGTCTCCATCTAATCATGCACTAACCGGTTAGCATGACATTTTTAGCATGGGGTACTGCACTGTTAGCGCACAGCAAATCCGACACTAATGGGTAGCGCATGTTAATAATATGCCCATAAATGCAAGTTTATCTGAATTGAATGGACACATTTCCTCGGGTAGGATTGGGAACAGTTAGTCATTACTTGCATACTTTCTAAATATACAGTATGGAAGAACAATCCAAACTACCATTTCACAATGTAAGGTTCCACTTTAGGGATCACCACCCAGGAAAAGGAACTTAGGCTGCACTACATGATCTGTAACTCAGCCCTGAGCCACAATCAACCTCCTCCTCCTCAGAGAGGTCAGCCGGAGTTCCTGGAAAATGAGAAGAAGGCTACCAAAGAGATGGAAGGACACAAGGAAGAACTGACAGCAAGAAAATTATTTAAATACATCTTTAGAGGATAATTATTTAAGAAGTCATTCTACACATGGGAGTTGAGACAAGGCCTTGGCCTGTAGGGCCTGTACCTCTGGCCTGTTCTGAATCTCTGGCCAGCTGAGACCCAAAAGCTTGAACAAACACTTTTCTTCTGTTCAAGTGTCAAACCTGCAGATCAAGCAATTCTATCAAGTTATGAGCCATACAGCAGGGACATTGTTTTCAAGCCATTGCTACGTGCAAAAATACTCGCTGTTGAGGCCATTTCTGTTTTACTGGTCCTAACATTTGCATCAACATATGAACCAATATAAACTTAAAAATGGACCCGTGTGAGAGTAATTATTCCACAATAGTGACTGTTATTAACTCCACACAATATAAATGCTTATTTAAAAAAAATTAGCAAGTATGTTGGACTTTTTTTATTCAAAGTTGCTATAAACAAGCTACTTCTACCATATGAGTCCTTTTTTCTCTTTAATATAAAGTGATTCAGTGCTCAACAAAAAAATCTGGTAATATATTTTTAAAAATTGATAAAGAAAAGAATTATCATGCCAGCTATGACCATCATGTTTCGAACAGGTTACACACTATTCTGCATCAGGGGTTAAATATTTCCTTATATTGAGAACTTGTCTGATCCAGGCATTGACATTTCCCATCTTCAGTAAATCATTGGCTCCAGCAAGGCACCAACAGTATTTTCGCTTCTTTGTTTGGAGAAGGACCACCTAACAACTGTTACCTGATTCGCTGAAGATGTCACACAGTATCTGAGACTAGCCAATTCTCGTGCGGTGTCGAGAAATTCAGGACAAGGAATTATATGCTAGGCACAGAGGAATGGGGCACTTTTAGAGACTTTCACACTACTTTGGTCTCTTTCTGCTTTCTGCTACTCTCTGCCAATCTGCAGTCTTTAGCCCTATTGTCTGCCTGTCTCCGGCTAGGAAGTCAGACAGTGTGCAAGGGCAAGGACTAACCTTGGGAAGGAGTGAATTTCTCCCACAGACCTGAAGCTCTGTTTTATCATGCTGCTCAGCCAGACACCTGCAGTCTGCATTGGACCACTGCCATCCTCTGGACTTTGTGGCGTCCCAGAGACAACATCTCTAATACTGCCACATCCTCCTGGCAAAGCTAAAGTACTGGTCTTAATTCTGCCAGGGGTGGGCCTAGCTAGACAGACAGCTAATTTTCTGTACGTCTAAGTGCAGAGCAAATCAGCGACTTTTGTTGCTAAAACAGTGATTTATGATCTTGGTGTAATTGCAGTCATACGGCTACAAAACTTGCCACCTCATAATTGTAATTTATTCTATATCTGCATTATTTTTCTATAAGCAATACAGTCTAATTAATATATATACACAGAGTTGGTTTGTGTTATTTCATGTGGTTCATTTGCCAGCAGTCCCATAGAATCTTGGGAAAAGAACTATAGAGTAATACATATTATATACTTGCTACTGATAATAATCCCCTTCTAAAGGATCTTAGACAACAGTTGAAGAAGATTGACATTCAAAGCTGCACCTTGACATTTCTTCTCTTACAAATGCATTGTTGTTCTTGATTTCCTCTTACATAGCCACTTCTTTATTCAATACTTTTACTATTTTCTCCAGGACCAAGCAGGAAGTCAGTCCTCACATATGGGTGACGGCGCTGAGAGAGCCCCCGTGCGAAGCATTTCCCCAGCTTTCAAAGAAAGCCTTCGGGAATGCAGCGTGCCTGCGCGGTCCCCTTCCCGCCCAAGGGTGCCATCTTGCTCAGTCTTTCTTTTTTCCACGGAGCCTGACGGACGTGAGTTCGTGTCACCCAGGAAAAGTTGATTTTTTTTCTGCAATTTTCACGTTGTCTTATCCGGTTCGACACCGGTTCCCCTTCCCGTCTGGACTTGGTACACCGGTATCGAGTCCGGCGTTTTGATTTTCGTTTTTTGTCCTTTGTGACTAGAGTTCGCGCTCTTTTTGTGTTTCACTGGCAGCCCAGTCTTTTGACCTTACAGGGGCCCTTTTTCCCCCGATGGCTGCCAGTGGGTTCAAAAAGTGTAATCGGTGGAAGAAACCTATGTCTCTCACTGACACACATGACTGCTGCCTCCGATGCCTCGGGCCCGAACATGACCCGCTGGCCTGTGGCCTGTGCGGCAAAATGTCGTCAAAGGCGTTTTGGAGCCGTCAGCATCAACGTGAGAGAATTTTCTCTGACTCGACATCCAGCCGGGCCCAGACTTCGTCAAAGGCCTCGACATCTCAGGAGTCCAACCCCGAGCACCATCGGGATTCCTCTGAAAGGGAGTCTCCCACTCAGGAGCACAGAAGGAAGAAAAAGCTTGCGAGGGCGGCGTCGGTGGAGGCTCCTGGTTCCTTGAGGGCCAGGTCGTGTAGCCCTGACCGTCACCCCAGGCTCTCGGAGTTGGAGAGGCTTTCCAAACTACCTCGTATGGAGCCGGAGTCCCCGAGTCATGTAAGTGCAGTTCTCCTTGTGGACTCTCCTCTGGGGGAGCCAACGTCGGGCTCGATGCCGTCGGGGGTTGCTGAGTCTCTTGAGCTTGGACTCAGGTTGACGGCCTTGGAGAGCAGCTTGGCTTCCTTCATGGAACAGCAGCGGGTGCTGATCGCCGGTCTGACCGGTGCATCTGCCCCAACCACTGGGACCTCGACTTCTAAGTCGACCGCGGAGACCGAGCCGATCCTCGGTCAAGGTCCCCCTCGACCTCCCGTGCGAGGCCGAGGTTGCCAACGCCAATACCCTCGGCATCAGGGAGGGTGGCACCGAGGCCCACACGGCCGGAGCCACTCGATTCCTCCTCAGAGGAGTCGGTGTGGGAGACGGAGGACGAGGAGTCCCCGGACACCTTCCGAACCCGGTGCGTCCCTTCGGACTCATCGGAGTCCGAGCCTCGGAGACGGTCACCCCCGGAGGATACCCAGTTCTCGGACTTCATGAGGGACATGGCCAAAGCCTTGGCCTTCCCTGCGGACGCTGAGGAGGAGCCTCAAGCCAAGGAGCTCGATTCCCTCCAGTATGATTTTCCTCCGAAGGAAGCCTTTACTGTACCGGTTCCTCCGATGCTGGAATGGCTGCTCTTCCTTATGTGGGAGGCACCGGCCTCGACGCCGGTTCTTAGCAAATGGGTCGATTCCATTTATCGAGTCTGTAAGAGCCCTGGGTTCCAAAAGGCACAGCTACCGCACCACTCCATGGTTGTGGAATCGGTCATGCACCGTCTGAAGAGTGAGAAGATGCACTTCTTGGTGCCCCCCGGCCAGGAGGCCCAGAACCTGGATGCCCTCAGTAGAAAGTGCTTCCAGGACTCTATGCTATCTTGCCATGTCCAGACCTACCAGCTGTACATGGGCATGCACTTGCGAGACCTGGCAAAGGAGATTGCCGGGTTCTCAGCTGGCCTCTCTGAGGAACCTTTGCAGAGATTCAAGGCTTTGTCAACAGGGATTCGAGAGTGCTCGAAGTTTATCTCTCGAGCAGCCTATGATGGCTTCGAGGCTTCGGCCCGCATAGCCGCGGCCAGCATCGGTACACACCGTCAGGCCTGGCTACAGTCATCAGACCTGGAGCCTGTCAGACGGCTGCCTGGGTGAGAATCTTCACACTCTTGGCAAGTGCATATTTCTATATGATTTGCAAGGTATTGTGGGCAATGTAGTTCATTCACACCAGACACAGCTGCTGACAATAATTTAGTTGTGCTCTTGGGTAAAGCCAATAAGATATTTATTTATGGGGTTATTTCTCCCAACACAGATATGCTTGGTAGCACATAAATTAGGTTACTTGCTTTCAGTGTTAACTTGGAAAAACAAAGTCAAAATCAGGAAAACAACAAATGAAAAGTCACAAAGCAAGAAACAAACTGATCTTTTCAGGTTAACTTCTGATTACTTCCCACATAGATACAGAAGTGATTCTCTCCTAGCTCACAAGCAATTAGGTGAGGCTTGATTGCTAGCAGTTACCAGCTGAAACCCCTTAGCTGGCTTGCTTTGTACTGTGTGGGTCAAATCCTGCTTCAGGAGCTTTTCTGAGTAGATTAAAGAACAAATTTGTATTTCTTTGTGATGGTTGCTGTACTTTATAACAGAAAGTTACCAACGGAGTTTAGATAGAGAGCAGTCCATATAAACAGGATCCTCATCTGCTATTATTCCCCCTTGTTCAACAAGCATGGGTTCAATATCATGGATTGGCACAGATGAATCTCTCAATGGAGCATTTTCAGGAGAATACTTGTTTCCCTGCTGTCTTTCAAGGTTATAGCTAGGGCATAGATCAGTGTTCATACCTGAGCTTCCATTGCTGCTAGAGTTCCTCTCTATATAGCCTGGCCAGTATGTAGTCCAGTTCTTATGTCCATCCTTCCAATCCAGATCCCTGGACACTGGATCTCTCTTCACATATCTTCTGGCACAGGTCTTAGGGTCCCTTCCACGTGCAGCCGTCTCCCTCACAGGTAGCCTCTGGTGATTCCTAGCTCTGCAGCACCATTCCTCTGGCTTTCCCCAGTCCAATGGTGTATGCTGGCCCTGGGAATACCTCCCAGTATACGTACTGCTTTGGACTCTTCTAGACCTCTCAAAGGCTTTTCTCTTCCTTCTTCCAAAGGGTCTCTTTCCCTCTCTGTCCGTCCGGTTTGGCTTCTGCTTCTGATGATCCTTCAGATGAAACTGATGATCCTTCTCTGTATATCCAAGGTGATCATGAAGATGGTCATCTGTAGAATAAACTCTACTCTTATTCTGCCTAGATGAGTGCTCCTCCCTAACACAGGGCAGCTGTGCTGAATCAGGCCTTGCCCTTTGAGATGAGTGTTCCATCCTAGCACAGCGCAGCTGTGCTGAATCAAGCCCTGCCCTTTGCAATGAGTGCTTGGGGATTACCTCATAGCCCTTTTGATTGAACACACGTTTTCTCACTTCAGCTCCTCTCATGGCTGTTGGAAACCTGGTGCATTCTGGGACTGGTAGTCTTTTATGGCAAAATTCTGTTTTCTCATTTCTACCAGCACTGACAGGTTGCTTGTTCAGAGACACTTCACCTTTTCTATAGCCCCTTCCTGAGCTATGATAAGCTTCCTTATCACAAGCCATGGGTGCAGGACAAGTTGGTCGATGTCCCCTGCTGAGGTGAAAACCTTTTCGGTAAGCCCATGACTGAAAAGGCTGCGGAAATCGAGACTGAGACTCTCACCAGGACAAGGCTGTCCAGGAAGACTTCTGCCCCTTCTCAGAAAAAGAAGGGCTCGGGGAAGAAACCCTTTTTCCCGAGGAAGGGTGATGCCTACAAATCCTACCCTCAATACCAGGCCTCTCCAGCTCCCCAACAGGGCCAGCAGGCCAAGGGGCAGGGGCATGGGCCCCGTAGGCAGAAGACTCCCAAGCCGCCAGCTCTGGCTCCTGCACAGCAGGGAGTGGGGTTTTGACTCCCACAGCATAGCCTCTTCTCCACAGCTGGCTCCACTCAGCACAGGAGGTCGGCTGACCCTGTATGCCTACAGGTGACCAGCCATCACAGGGGATACCTGGGTACTGAGCATAGTCCAGAAGGGCTACTTGCTCCACTTCTACCAGATACCCCCCTCCTACTTTCCAGGGGATCCTCCAAGAGTCCCTCTGCACAGAAACCTCCTCCTTCAGGAGTTGGCAAGTCTTATAAAGGAACAGGCAGTGGAACCGTGCCACACCACCTGAAAGGGCAAGGCTTCTACTCCTGGTACTTCCTGGTACCAAAGAGAACAGGAGGTCTAAGACCTATCCTAGACTTGCGAAATCTGAACAAGTTTCTGGAGAGGGAAAGGTTCAAGAGGATGGCGTCAGTAGAGGCACCTGGATCCTCGAGGGCCATGTCACAAAGCCCTGACCGCCGTCCCGGGCTCTCGGAGTCGGAGCGGCCGACTAAACTACCTCACCTGGAGCTGTAGTCGCCGAGTTAGGTAACTTCGGTTGTCCTCATTGACTCTCCTCTGGGAGAACCGACGTCCGTCGGGGCCCGAGTTGGGGGCTGCGGAGTCTCTTGAGCTCGGTCTCAGGTTGACGGCCCTGGAGAGCAGCCTGGCTGCCTTCATGGAACAGCAGAGGGTGCTGATCGCCGGTTTGACCGGTGCATCTTCCCTGACCACCTGGACCTCGATGTCTAAGTCGACCCCAGAGGCCGAGCCGATTCTCGAGTCAACCAAGTCTCGAGTCGATCCTCGGCCAAGGTCTCCCTCGACCTCTCATGTGGGGCCGAGGTCATCGACGCCGGTGCCCTCGGCATCGGGGCAGGTGGCATCGAGGCCTACACGGCCGGAGCTGCTCTACTCCTCCTCAGAGGAGTCTCCCATGCCAAGCCTCAGAGAAGGTCCCCCCTGGAGGATACCCGGTTCTCAGATTTCGTCAGGGACATGGCCAAGACTTTGGCATTCCCGGCGGACGCCGAGGGGAGCCTCGAGCCGAAGAGCTCGTTGCCCTCCAGTATGATTTTCCTCCGAAGGAAGCCTTTACTGTACCGGTTCCTCCGATGCTGGAATGGCTGCTTTTCCGAATGTGGGAAGCACCGGCCTCGGCGCCAGTTCTTAGCAAGCGGGTCGATTCTATCTATCGAGTCCATAAGAGCTCTGGGTTCCAAAAGGCACAGCTGCTGCACAACTCCATGGTTGTGGAATCGGCCATGCACAGGCTGAACAGCCAAAAGATGCACTCCTCGGTGCCTCCCGGCCAGGAGGCCCGGAACTTGGATGCCCTCGGTAGAAAGTGCTTCCAGGGCTCGATGCTGTCTTGCCATGTCCAGACTTACCAGCTGTACATGGGCATGTACTTACGAGACCTGGCAAAGGAGATTGCCGGATTCTTGGCTGGCCTCTCCGAGGAACCTTTGCAGAGATTCAAAGCCTTGTCTACAGGGATCCGAGAGTGCTCGAAGTTTATTTCTCGAGCAGCCTATGATGGCTTTGAGGCTTCGGCCCGGGTAGCTGCGGCTGGCATCGGTGCACGTCATCAGGCCTGGCTACAGTCATCGTACCTGGAGTCATGGGTGCAGGATAAGTTGGTCAATATCCCGTGCCGAGGTGACAACCTGTTCGGCAAGCCCATGACTGAGAAGGCTGCAGAAATCAAGACCGAGACTCTCACCAGGACAAGGCTGTCCAGAAAGACTTCTGCCCCTTGTCACAAAAAGAAGGGCTCGGGGAAGAAGCCCTTTTTCCCAAGGAAGGGTACTGCCTACAAATCCTACCCTCAATACCAGGCCTCTCCAGCTCCCCAACAGGGCCAGCAGGCCAAAGGGCAGGGGCATGGGCCTCGTAGGCAGAAAACCCCCAAGCCTCCAGCTCCGGCTCCTGCACAGCAGGGAGGGGGTTTTTGATTCCCAGGGCATAGCCTCTCCTCCACCGTTGGCCCCACTCAGCACAGGAGGTCAGTTCACCCTGTATACCTACAGGTGGCCAGCCATCACAGGGGATACCTAGGTGCTGAGCATAGTCCAGAAGGGCTATATGCTCCATTTCCACCAGCTACCCCCCTCCTACTATCCAGGGGAGCCTCCAAAACTCCCTCTACACAGGAACCTCCTCCTTCAGGAGTTGGCAAGTCTTCTAAAGGAACAGGCAGTGGAACCAGTGCCACACCACCTGAAAGGGCAAGGCTTCTACTCCAGGTACTTCCTGGTACCAAAGAGAACAGGAGGTCTAAGACCTATCCTAGACTTGCAAAATCTGAACAAGTTTCTGGAGAGGGAAAAGTTCAAGATGCTTACCCTTGGGATACTGATGCCCTACCTCCAGCAGGGAGATTGGCTATGCTCCTTAGACCTAAAGGATGCTTATACTCACATCCTCATCCATCCAGACCATAGACAATATCTCAGATTTGTGGTGGGAGGAAACCACTTTCAGTACAGGGTGCTTCCTTTTGGCCTGACCTCTGCCCCCAGGGTTTTCACCAAATGCCTGGCGGTGGTTGCGGCCTATCTCAGAAATCAAGGGATTTTTGTCTTCCTGTACCTGGACAACTGGCTAATCAGGGGCCAGTCACTCCAGGAGGCCCGACAGGCCAATCTTTGCACTGTCTCTCTTCTTCAGCATCTGGGCTTTGTCATAAACTACGCAAAGTCCACTTTGTTCCCCTCTCAGAACCTAGAGTTTATAGGAGCCAGGTTGGACACCCTTCAGGCAAGAGTTTACTTGCCCAAGGACAGGGCCCACAGACTTATGGATTTGGTCAACCAGGTCCAACGCAATACTCATGTTTCCGCCAGGCAATTCCTGCGTCTCCTGGGCCACATGGCATCCACTGTACATGTGAACCCAAATGCCCGTCTGCACATGCAGACTGCTCAATGGTGCCTCAAAGATCAGTGGACACAAGCCACTGGTGACCTCTGAGACAGAGTAAAGGTGTCCAGACAACTTCTGAACTCCTTGCAGTGGTGGCTACATCCACCAAACCTTTTCTGGGGTGTACCTTTTCAGGCTCCAGCACACACAAGGGTGCTGACGATGGATGCCTCCTTAAAGGGCGGGGGTGCACATTGCCAGGGCTCATGTACTCAAGGCCTGTGGTCCCCTCAGGAGGCCACACAGCAAATCAACCTTTTAGAGCTGCAAGCAATCCGCTTAGCTCTGCAAACGTTCTGTCATGCCCTCTCTCAACAGTCTGTCCTAGTTCAGACGGACAATCAGGTGGGAATGTTCTGTGTGAACAAACAAGGGGGCACAGGGTCCAGGCTCCTATGTCAGAAGGCACTGGCCCTTTGTTCCTTTGTGGTCAGGCAGGGTATGTTTCTCAAAGCAGTCTACCTACCTGGTCAAGAAAACTTTCTAGCAGAGAAGCTAAGCAGGATTCTCCAGCCTCACGAATGGCAGTTGAATCCATTTGTGGTCCAGCAGATCTTCCTCCGCTGGGGACTTCCATCCATCAATCTCTTTGCTAGTCCACTAAACCGTCAGCTACCCAGGTTTTGCTCCAGACAGCCGCATCCCCTGAGGATGGCAGCGGATGCTTTTCTGATCTCTTGGTCTATGGGCCTCCTGTATGCACTTCCTCCCACGCCCCTGGTGGCCCGAACTCTGTTCAAGATCCTTCGGGACAAGGCCTCGGTGATTCTGGTAACCCCCAGATGGCTGAAGCAGCCTTGGTTTCCACTTCTTCTGCAGTTGGCGGTGGAAGCTCCGTTCCCTCTAGGGCTGCATTTAGAATTCTAGTATTTGCATTTTAGAGGTTGTATTTTATTCATATTAATCTGGTTATCAGTTGATAGGTGTAATTTGGAATCTTTCGGCTCTGTACTGAAGAACATCTGAGTTACTTTTATCTTTGTTGGAACCTCTCTGTCAGGATGCCCTAATTTCCCTGTTTTGCTAGTATCCTAGATAGTAAGGGAAAGCGACTGTTGGCTTTCCCTTACTATCTAGGATAAAAGATGCTCTATCTCCTTTTTAAAGGTTAATGTGAGCAACTTGGTTCCATCCCAGTTAAGGTGGAGCCCACCCCTTCACAAAAGCCCCTCACTTCCCCAGAATGTTGCACAGTTCCTAACAAATTTATGGTTTCTACCATTTTGCCTGGTACTGACATCAGGCTCACTGGTCTGTAGTTTCCCGGATCACCCCTGGAACTCTTTTTAAAAATTAGTGTTACAAGAAAACAGGATACAATATCAGCAGCCCAACTTACATTGAACATATAGGCAAGTCCCGTAATCATGAATCAGTCATGGACCACTCTCTACTCCCCCCTCCCCATCCACACTCTCCAACCCATAAAAGGCCTGAAACTGATCCCAAATCCAATCATAGGTTTGTCTGTACCAAAAGCACAAAATGTGTCGCAAAAAGAAGCTGAAAAATTGGTGGCCTAAAGTGCAAAGATGAAGGGAGTCTTTCCATGAGCCGATTAAACCTAGTGTAGGAGGGATATGAACTGGGCATCCCAGCATTTCTGAAATTTCTGAAGCCATTCTCAACCAAAACTGTCACCTGTGGACAATACCACCACATATGTTTAAAACATGCGCACCTCCCTGTACAGTGACCACAGTATGGGGCTGGGGATGTGGTGTTGGGGAAGGACTAGCCACGCCCACATGCAAGCCCCCGACAATGACATGCCCACACCTGCCTGCCATGTGGTGGGTGTCTGCACAGGGCACCTGGCCTCTGCACCCAGGTCCATGCATACCACTGTCTCCCACAGGGCCACATGTATCGCAGACATGCATCTGGGGCACAGGCCCCAGCACACATACCATCGCAATTACATTAGAGACCTTTGTAACCTACCGTGTCACTGGCAGTGTTGCTGTATAGACCAATATGTTGCATAACATAGGCTCCCAAAATATCCAGGAGGTATAGCACACAGGAAAAGTTACATGTTTTCAACTGCAGCGGCTATCCATATGTAACACGGAAGGCAGATGTACACATGAATCTAGACATACACATGTGTTCGGTATTCTGAGTGTTTGCACATATACGTAGTTGTACGTCTAACTGCATCAAAATGTGTAACTCTAGCGTGGACCCCCCCCGTAAAAGCAACAGTATTGAGTATTGAGTGTTCTGACATGTGCATATGGCTTTATGGATGTTACCGGAGCTGTGAGCAGGAGCCCCTCCTCCCTCCTATTGCCTGCCTATGAGAAGCCATCAGCAACGGCTCAAACCGCCGCTTCAGGGGCGCACAGGAAAGCAGCGATGTTACCGGAGCTGTGAGCAGGAGCCCCTCCTCCCTCGTATTGCCTGCCTATGAGAAGCCATCAGCAACGGCTCAAACCGCCACTTCAGGGGCGCGCCCACGCCTTGCGGGCCCGCGCCTGAGGGCCTTGCCAGAGGGCCCTTTGGCGTTGGTCCATGGCGTTTGTCTTGAAAGGAGCATTGGAGATGTGGTCTGGATTGTCATTCACATATATTATGGTAACTTGCTGTTCTCTTTCTTTGCCTATCCTTTTGTCTGTTTCTTTCCTCTACTCTGTCCTATCTTACAAATGGCGTTCCTTTCATGTTTCCTCAAATGATATATTATTGTAAACCACTCTAATACTTCGGCCTGAGCGGTATATCAAACTCAAATAAACATAAACATACTCAGACCTATTTTTAACCAACTTCACAGTAAGTGGAACAGAGAGAGAGATGCTTTCATCCCAGTATTGCGAAATACCTATTGTTGTGAAATAATACAAGTTTGGAGATCAGCCTCCCAGATCTTTATCATTCCCCCAAGAAATTTATTTGACCTTTGCATATGCAATTAATAGAATAGTATATTGCCCTTTGATAAATGTGGATGCTTAATTTTTTAATGGGAAGATGTTTTAAATGGAGAGAGGTTATTCGTCACAAGAAACTGGACATTCTCACCATCGGCCACCATCAACCTAAACAACACCATCATACCGGTAAGACAAGAAATAAAATACCTGGGAGTAACACTCGACAAGGACCTCAACCTCCAGTCCCACATTGCAAAAATAACAAAGAGCGCTTACATCAAAATGAGGACAGTCAGAAGGCTCAAACCCATCCTCGCCCATGAACACTTCCGAACAGTCTGTCAAGCCATCATCACTCCAACCCTAGACTATTGTAATCACATCTACCAAGGACTACCTAAAAAGACAATAAAACCACTACAGCTAGCACAAAACACAGCTGCATGACTCACGACAGATCACACAATTCACGATCACATCACCCCCCATACTGTACCACCTACACTGGCTCCCAATCAGCTCCAGAATCCAATTCAAAATACTTCTACACATATTTAAAATAATACACAACCTATCAGCAGACAGCCTACGCCCTCTCATAAAAACCGATGACAACAGGAGACCAAAAAGAAAAGGAACCTCAGACACCATCAGAACACCAAAAGAATTTGCTAAAACAAGGCTGGCCACATCAAGGAGGGCACTCCCTGGCAGCACCCGCTATATGGAACTCTCTCCCAGACCACATAAGATCAACCAAGAACCTCAAGGACTTCAGAAAACTCCTTAAGACTGATCTATTTACAGTACATTTCAAGGACCTCACATAAACTTTCTACCTCAAGACATTACAGGATCACGATCCTACCTCCAAGACATTACAGAATCTCAATCGTAGCACGCCTCTCAAACAGCCCCATTTTGTATATATGTATATAGCTCATTATGTAAATAGTTCACCGATATAATCTAATGCACTGCCCCACACACTACACTTCTCAGTTCTCACACTGCATGCTACAAACCACACTTTATTATTGATTGTGATTGATGTGCCACACCGCCTTGATTTAACGATAAGGCGATATACTAAATCCTTCTAAATAAATAAATAAGGTTACTGGTTTTCACTTCGGTTTGGGACATGTCATATGCATAAGGTTTATCTGCATGACATAGACATTTTTACACACCAATCAGATCTGTTGTCTGTGAAAATGCCCTCTGTTACTGACTACCATTGGACCCCTATTGCTTTCACATGGTTAAGTTTGTTTCCCTTCGTTCAAATGGCCGGTCTATTTTAATTTCCAGATGTAGCCAATCTGGATCGCATCTACAGAGTAGCATCCTCACAAAATAGCAACATGCTATATTGCTTACCCCAGGATATGTAGTTCTTTTCCCCATGTCTATGTTATGGACTTTTCCTTCAGGAACTTGTCCAGATCCTTTTATGACACAGCTATGCTTTATTTAAACCTTGATGCCCTTCTGTGCTGTTATAATACAGTGCTACTTTAGCCGACATAGGCTGCTATTCCATGTTTTAGCAGGTCTAACCTAGATGTCTAAGATGTATGTACACGTTTTCATCAGAATACGGTTTAGACTTATAGATGGCTTGACATGCCCACGCTCCTCTCCTCCATGCACATATCCAGATTATCCGTCTTTCTTGTCTTAGAATGTTCTGTCATCGGAATCATGTCTAGATGTTTAAGTGCCAAAGACGTCCAACTTGCACGTGTAAATGGCTTATTCGTGGTTCAGAATAACCCTCATAGTATAAGCTTGCATGAGTGGTCAAATAAATAGGATAAAAATATATAGAGCACCGAAAGATATGCCCAATAAAAACCACAAACCGCAATTAAAAATGGGAAGGCTGTAAAGCAAAAGATGTAGGAACACATTGATATTGATCATATAAATAGAGCAGGCTGCAGGGCCAGGGTCCTAGTGGCCGATCAGTAACCAGGTGCCCCAGCTCCTGTGGCCTGACATGCTGCAGAGGCTCGATGTGGTGGGGGGGGAGGGTTGCCTGGCGCGGGACGCACGGCATTATTTGAAATTGCCCTGCACGAGTGAACAGGGCAATTACATTGGTGGTGCAGCATGCTCTGGCTAGCTGAGGGGAGCGGTGAGAGCAAGGTTCCATGCTCCCGCCCAGCCAGGGTGCATTGGCAGCGGCAGTGGATGGTCGGTTTTGGCCTTTGTGACCACGGGAGAGTTTCTTCTTTTGGCGGCTGGTGTTTGAAGGCCCTATTTAATTGGAGGTAGGGAAGGAGCATGCAGGGTCCAAAGGCACTGGGGGAAGGCAGGCTCAACTTTGTCGTTGGGGGAGTAGGAGCCATGGGCGAGGCAGGGGGCTGCATGGGCTCTGTGAGGAAGCTGTGGGGAGGGGGAGGGTGGTGCTTGGTAGTGCAAGGCAGATTGGAGCAGGAAAACAGACGGTGGCCAGAAGCAGGGTTGGTATAACAGCAGCAGCTAGAGGCACAGGGGAAGCAGCAGACCTTGGGATGAGGGGGCAGATAGTTCTGGGGTTCCCACAAAGGGGAAAACTGAAAGGGAAGGCAGAGGGACTCGGAGAGGCAGTAAGGGTAGAGGTACTCAGAGGGGTAGTGCCAGTCACGGTGTTGGGCGGGGGGCTGTGGATAGGCGAGGGGGGGCTGGGGAAAGGGATTCTGCTGGGTGTGATGTGGCTGTTTGAGGCAGTGAGTGTGCTGCGGCAATATGGTGGGGAGAACAGTGCAGAGTGGCAATGTGGTGGGGAGGGGTTCAGTAGGGAGGCAGTGGCAGGCCTGGTAGGGCACGGACATTCTTCAGGGGATGTAATCAGATGTCTTAGTGGGGGTAGATGGATAGCAGTGGATGGAGGAAATTATCCTGGAGATGCCAGATGGGTTGGGTTACCATGGCAGGGTGGGGGGTGGACCTGGGGTGGCGCTATCTCTGCCATTTGGGCAAGGGCCATGGACCCCAGGGCACTCTTGTGAGTGGGGCAGTGGGTATGGTGTGTGACAGGTTGTGAGGGTTGGGAGTTGGGGAGCTGGGGGTTATGGTGGGGCAGGTTCTTGGGACGCAGGTGGACAGGGACCATCATGTGAACTGGGGCCCCCCTGCTGGTGCAGTGTTTGGTAGGTATTCTTCTCCTTCCCCACAGGTTGCTCCGGAGAGGGGTAGAGCATGTGTGAACCTGCTTGGAAGTGGCACACCTGCAGCAGTCAGGGAGGTCAGACCAGGATGTCCTGGCACAGGAGGGCATGAGCCAGGCGGTCCGGGTCTCGGAAGACACTCATCAGGGGGCCCCATTGACAGGTCAGCATATTGCTGCCGGGGAGAATGGTTCCATCGTCGAGTCGGCAGTTTTGGGTGTGGGGAAAAAAGGCGAAGGCCAAGCACAAACATTTGCATTGGTGTCGGTGTGCGTTGTCTTCATCGTCATCTTTATCTTCGTCTGATTTTTATTTGCCATTGCCCCTGGCCAAGGAGATGTCACACGCGGAGATGCAAAGGGGTGCATCTAATCTGATGGCATACACGGAGCTGTGGGAGGGCATTCCATGGAAATTGTGTCATAGAATAAAGTGGCAGTGGTACATCAATATTTTTAGGTTGTTAGAAGGTCGGAAGCGGTCGGGTGAGAGTCGTAGGAAGCGGAAGACAAGAAGGATGGAATGATAGGGAAAGTTTCCAGGAATACCCTCAACTGGACTAGGGCCTTTTTTTGACTAGCCAGTGTCTGGGGCCATTATTTCTCAGGGCAATATGGGCAGCTTTTGGCATACGGGGATGCTATACTTGCTGCGTCCCAGGCTCATGAAGGTTGGGCCTGGCTGAATTATGACGAGGATTTTCAGGATAGGATGGAGGAGAATGTCCATTCATTGTGGGGGATGAAGGACGTCAACCTGTGGCTTACTCAGATGTCAGCTAGGTGTGGGCCAGCGGGGAGCAGAACGTCAGTTGCCAGGGGGGAATTTCTGGGGAGGCGGGGTGGAGTTGGTCCTTTCGGAGCACAGCTGCGGCGGGCTCCCCAAAGACGAGTGTAGGGACGTCGGATGTCTGTTGGCACTTCAACAAGTCATCCTGCTTTTTTCCAGACTGCAAGTTTAGGCATGCCTGTTGCCTTTGTTGGAGTGGTCATGCAGCGGTCAAGTGCAGTCGGAAAGGTGTAGCAGGGGCCCCTCCACCCAGTAAGTGAGCACCAATTGTTCAGCTTGGCTCCAACTCCTGTGAGTGTGGAAGCCATGTGGCCCTGGCTGTGGGCCCATAGGGAACTGGGAAAGGGTGGGCAGCTGCTTGAGGGTTTCGAACATGGGTTTCAAATTCCCTTTCAGGGGTGCATGCGGGATACTTATGCTCCGAATGCTGCATCAGTTTGATTTCTTGGGGAGGTTGTGAGGGTGAAGATTCAGGCTGAGTGTGCTCTGGGCAGGATTGCCAGACCTTTTCAAGAACCTCCTTTTTGGCCATTTGTCAAAGGACAGACTCATACACAATTTATCTTGCCCGGCGGGGGACTCGGTGAATGATCACATACTGCCTGAGCTCTTTACTGTGCACTATGCATCTTTTGACAGCACGGTCGGGCTGGTGCAGCAGTGCAGAGCGGGGGCTCTCATGGTGAAGGTGGATATTGAGTCCGCTTTTCGTCTCCTTCCAGTACATCCTTCTGCATTCCAGTTATTGGATTTTCAGTTTGAGGGTGGGTATTATTTCGATAAGTGCATGCCTTTGGGTTGCGCTATTTCGTGTGCATACTTTTAATTGTTCAGCTTTTTTTTGCACTGGGTTGTTGAACAAAAGACAGGGTGGTCCAACGTTGTGCACTGTCTGGATGATTTTTTTATTCATGGGACTTGACCAGTTGGGTGTTTGTGCAACACTTTTGAGGACCTTTTCTGAGATGGCCTCTGACTTTGGGATGCCTTTGGCGGCAGAAAAGACTCTGGGCCCAGTCATATGCTTGATGTTTTTAGGGATAGAAATTGATTTAGTGGCTCTAGAGGTACAGTTGCCACACGAGAAGGTTGAAAAATTGTGCAGTTTAATAGCTGAGGTCTCGTGGAAAGTGGCGTTGAACATCATGCAATCGTTGGTGGGTCATCTCAATTTCGCGTACCAGATGATTCCGATGGGGCGTCCTTTTTCTAGACATTTGGCATTGGTGCAGCAGCAGCGGGGCTGGGTGGAGCCATAATCTGGCGAATAGGCAGATGGTGGTCCGGAGCCTATTTGGGTTATGTGTACCCCCAAGGGAATGGTGAATGAGCCAGGGTTGCATTGAGACGGGTTGTGGGGTGGGGGGGGGGGGGAGATGTGTTTAATGGCTGTGTTGTTTTCCAGATGGCAGCCGGATTTCTTCTCTAACAGATGACAGTCTTCACCCTGGGAGTGGTGGATGCTGAGCCACTCTTTCATGTCTGGGCCGGGCGGCGGGCCTCGGCATGTCCACTGGGCGCACATCTTGGAATGGCGTCTGTGGGATTTCACTTGGTTTGGATGGGAGAACGTGGCATGCGATGGTATAGTTTGTTGCTGCTCATTAGTGCTCTGACCAGGCTTAGGCGACCACCTGCCGGAATTGTTCTACATCTGGGAGACAATGATCTATCCGAATGGACTTGCAAGCAGCTTATATGAGTGGCACATTGGGGCTTGACTGCCATCTATGCTTTATTGCCTGGGGTGATCTTAGTGTGGTCAGACATTATCCCAAGGCCGGCTTGCCAGTCTCAGCGCAGATGGTACCACGGTCTCGTGAAAGTGAATCGCCAGATAGGGCGGTGGGTTCAGCCGAGTGGAGGCGTACAAGTGCAGCACTTGTGAGTTGAAGTGGCCTGCATGGGTCTCTACCTCTCCGACGGGGTACATTTATCTCCGGTCGGACAAGATCTCCTTTTGAATGACTGGCAAGGGGCCTTGGAAGGTGGTGCCCATGGGGGATTGCTGGGTCACAGCTGACTTCGTTATGGGCGGGTGGCACAAGGATAGCAGAAGCTACCTTGCACTGTTGGGGAGGGGAGTCCCGAGTCAACGGATGTTGTGAGTGTGTCCCAAGTCAAGGGGTGCTCAGTTGCATCTCAGAATTGGGCCGATAATGGTATGATCCTTGTTAATTTCCTTGATGAACTTTCTATTTTTTTCCCAGCCGCAAATCAAATGAAATGAAAATAGATGTTTGTTTCTGGCATTACAAGCATTTGTAATACATTTGAAAATTAAGGAATCACCTTATAATTGCTATATTTAGTATTACATTTATGTGCAATATGTCGTTAATGTCTGGAAAAGTTTGAACAGACCGAGAAAGATCCCCAAAAGGAAGGTGGAATGACAACTATATAAACATAAAAGATCGAACCACAAGAACACAATCTCACACCATGTATATCGTGTCTAAAACCAGATTTTTTTGTCAGACTATTTGTGACGAAGACTAACCTCAGTTTACCAACATTCCATTTTATTAAATGTATTTAACTTCTACAAAAATTCAAAAGCACATTAAAGCTGCATAAAACAGTTCACTTATCTGAGGTAATATCATTGAAGGAAAACAGCAAACAGTCCAATTGATGCAGTACCGCATTTCAAACCAACTAGTCAGTTAGGTTCTGTGTCAGGAAATGGTCCAGTAAGTCCCTCCAACAAGCACCTCAGAAATCTAAAAGCTTAATTGTGGGTGCCGACAAACCACCATCATGAAAAGTTTGTCGCTTTTGAGTTTTTGCACAAGTTAAATTTAGTAAAATGGAATGTTGGTCAATTGAGGTTAAGTCCTTGTCACAAATGGTCCAACAAAAAAACCTGTTTGCAGGCACGACATACATGGAGGGGTGAGATTGTGCTCTGGTGGTTTGATCTTTTATGTTTGGAAAATTTTGAAATCATGAAGGATAGCACTTTAATTACTATCTGTCCTTGTCTTTCTTATGTTTTATTATTTTGGAATCTCTGATTCTTTTTTCATTTCATTTCTACATTTTCTAAGGACCTACATTGGAGTAATTGAGTGCCTTTGCTGCATCTAATGTACACATGAACTTATGAATCTATGACAGTTCTATTGATTCAGATTACCTCTGAAGATTGTAATACTGAAATAAATGCAAAGAATGTAAAAAAGGCATGAGTGAATTTGGGTCACCTTCACAGTGATGATTAGTTTTTGTCTTCTCTGCCTCCTCAAAAGATCTAGGTAGCCAGAATATGAAAATGAACTTGTTTGGTTGACAAAGCACGTGAAAATATATATTTATCACATTCATTATGAGTAGTCTGAAAATGATCTGTCTGGAAAGTCCTCGAGAAATGGATTTGTGAGCCACACCTTTCACGTTATCGTCTTTCTTCTTGTTATACTGCTCACAAACCCCTCTCTCTCATAAAAGATACACCTGCTTACCCAAAGCAACAATATACCTAAATGTACAACTTTTTTTTACTCTGGAATGATGATATGGCCCGCTGTTGACAGAAAATAATTCTAGGAACATGCTGAGATACTGTTGTCAGGCGTTCTGCCACTTTTCATTGCACACTGATAAAAAGGCACATTCTGTCTTAATGAAGTTTGATTTTTAGTTGCCATTATACAAGTGCTTAATTTGTTTGTTTTTTTTACATCAGTGAAGCTAAAATTCCTTATTACTGGTGTCCCTTTTTCAGGCTTTACAGTTTTTATGTGCAGTTCATTTCCTCAGTTCTGGTGATTCCACACAAGTGAAGAGAGAGGGCTTCAGCCATGCACCATGCCATGCACATTTGGCAGGAAAGCTTTTTACAGACATATTCCCATTGTTCTAAAGCAGCAGCCAGAACTATGAGCTTCAATTGCTGCTGGATAAAATGTTGCTGAAAGCCTTTAAAAGCAGTCATTTTCTTAATGTAAAAAAAGATGGTTTTGTAGACTTCTTTTAACATTTTTCTCTTCAGTAAATAAATAAATAACAGAAAGAGAGAGAGAGAGACTCACACACACAAACACCAGCAGCCAGTGAATGTCTGAGTTTGCTAGTCATGTATTTTAAAAATTTATACAGAGAGTATTGGGTTAAAAATCAGATTGAACAGCCCAGTACTCGTAGGAATGGGTTTAGGGCAGAGCAAGAACATGTTTTAAAATTATGCAAATAGCAATGATAGTTAGCTGCTATCCTGACAATTTTAAATTTGCTGAAGAGCAGGTCTGTTACTAAAAGGTGCTGGGATGGTGACCACATTATATATATATATATATATATATATATGTCCCATACCATTTCTTATACACCTATACATATTCATTTAAATTAATATGGTCTCCACACTGGCTGAATATTAACCTCATATAGACAGATCCCAATCAGACAAAAGCAAAGTACATTTTACAGATTTTTCCTTCAGTATGCTTGGGGTTTTTAAATTTTATTTTTATGCAATTTTCAACAAGTTACTCAAGCATTACACTTGTAGACAGAAAAAGGCTGGGCAAAGTAAATAGCACAATATATAATAAAAGTAGCAATCATCAAAATTCCTGCCCTAGCCCACCAGCCCAACAACAGGAGTTTAAGAGGATCCAAAATGAGAAATAAATAAACCCAAAAAAGTGAGGTAACATACAGACTCCCTAGCCAGTGACCTATTTCTACTTGCTGCTACCATAAACTCAATCTGGGGCTGGAGGCAAGCTGAGCTGATAAACAACCCCAATTGTGAAGGATCAAAGAAAATAAAACTTTCAGACTGCAATTTAACAAGACATTTACAAGGAAATTTAAAAAAAAGCCCTCCCAATTGGTCACAAACACCTTTTCTGGGTCTCATGGGCAAGATCAGGATATATTCTAACCTGAAGCTTCCTAAATAATATAGAGCACTTATGAAAATACATCTTGAAAAAACACTCTCTATCAGCTGGTAACGCAAATGTAATTAACAGGCACAACAGCATCAGAGTATGAGGATTCAAGTAGCTTTGATACAGTACATTCAAAATATCCATCTGTTGCAACACAGGAGGAGAAGACTGCTGAGATACAGCAGAACATTTCCTTCTGGTAGGTATATGATACACTTTAGATAGTGGAGGCAACTCATTAGCAGTTATCTCCAAAGTCTCAATCATATGGAGGCCAAATCAGGTCTGGGTACCTCTGGCAAAACCAGATCTGGGCTTCTCAGCAAAACCAAGTGTATGCAAATGTGATGCATGTAAAACCCCAGTGCTAAGGAAAAAACCATCGTAAAATGCTGGCGTTAGAAATCAGATAATGCATGTGCACGAGAGGAAATGCAAGAATTAGTCGACAGAGCATGCGCATGATTTCACAGTACTATCTGGTCCCCTGTAGATCTCGTCACACAGCATGCATATTCCTGCATCCACTGCGGCGCATAAATATGAACGCTAGAGTACCGAACTTTCTTTTATTCAGTTGTACACAATCCAATACCACCATGCAAGTTTTTAAAGAAAGGTGACATCAGGAACAGATGCCAGATCCTTAAAAATGACCAATGTCTCCTTAGCCCTTGACATCATGGCAATATTACAGATGCATTGAACAGGCAAGCTTAGTGACCAAGGAGGCCTTCAAGATGCATAGTATCTCCGTCCACATCCCCAGTTCCACATTTGATTGTTTCCTTACCATTATCAGTCATACCCCCAGGTCAGAAATAGCCTGACACCACTCACCCCCCAATAATATCAGTCAAAAGTATTCTCGCCTCAAAATCATTTATTAGGAAAACACAAGTAATCATATCATATCAATCCACAAAAGGATTACTGATAACATGCAAAGTCATCTAGAAAAGTAGTCCTTTATAAGTCTTCTTCGTCTCTGGTTACTCCCTGCTGCATCGTGGTGGGCAGGTGCATAGATGTAAGGTTCCGGTGGCAAGCCGGGAGCTATTTCACATGGCATTCCATGTTCCAGGGCTATGCTGTGCAACATACAGCAGACTGCAACAATATTCCCAACCTTTTCAGGTGCATATTGCAATGTACCCCCAGAATGGTCCAGACAATGGAAATGAGTCTTGAGAACCCCAAAGGTATGTTCTATCGCACCCAGTGTGTGCCTCATTGTAGCGCATCTCTGCAGGTGTGCTTGGTGAAATCAGCAGAGACATCAACCAGGTCTTACACCCATATCTAGCATCACCTATGGCATTAAAAAGACAAAACAGCTTTCAAATAAATAAATTGCCTTATGGAGATGTATAGATGTTTGTCCTCTGATACCTAGCATCCCCTAGGACAGCGATGGCGAACCTATGGCACGCGTGCCAGCTGTGGCACGCGAAGGCCTTGCAGCTGGCACGTGGGTAGGTCCGCAAAAAAGAAAAAGCTGGCTCTGGCTGCTGCCGCGGACGCGGCAGCGGCAGAGTGCAGTGTCCCGCGGGGCCCCCTCCGCCCGCTAAGCCCCTCTGCAAGGGCTTTCAGATTCGTGAGGGAGAGCGTCTCCCTCGCGTCTCTGTTAAGCCCGCAGGGGCTAATGGGAAATTTCCCATCAGCCCCTTTAGACGCGAGGGACTGATGGGAAATTTCCCATTAGCCCCTGTGGGCATAACAGAGACGCGAGGGAGAAGCTCTCCCTCGCGAATCTGAAAGCCCTTGCAGAGGGGCTTAGCGGGCGGAGGGGGCCCCGCAGGACATTGCATTCTGCCGCGGCAGCAGCCAAAGCCAGCTTTTTTTTTTTTTTTAATATGCCATGGGGGGGGGGGGGGGTTTAGGACTGCTAATGGGGGGGGGGTTTTGGACTGCTAATGGGGGGGGGTTTAGGACTGCTAATGGGCTAGGGGGGTGTAGGACTGCTAATGGGGGGGGGGTTAGGACTGCTAATGGGCTAGGGGGGGTGTAGGACTGCTAATGGGCTAGGGGGGGATTAGGACTGCTAATGGGCTAGGGGGGGTAGGACTGCTAATGGGCTAGGGGGGGTAGCGGGTAGGACTGCTAATGGGCTGGGGGGGGGTAGGATTGCTAATGGGCTGTGGGCTGATGGGGGCTGTCTGGAAATGGGGTGATGGGGGGTTAGGACTGGTAATGGGCTATGGGGGGGTTAAGACTGCTAATGGGCTTTGGGCTGATGGGGGCTGTCTGGAAATGGGGTGATGGGGGTTAGGACTGATAATGGGCTATGGGGGGGGCTAGGACAGGAAATGGACTGATGGGGAGGGGTTAGGACTGGATGGGCTGTGGGCTGTTGGGGGGGTTAGGACTAGTAATGGGCTATGGGGGGGTTAAGACTGGTAATGGGCTGTGGGTGGATGGGGGCTGTCTGGAAATGAGGTGCTGGGGGGTTAGAACTGCTAATGGGCTATGGGGGGGGGGGTTAGGACTGATAATGGGCTAAGGGGGGGGGGCTAGGACAGGAAATGGACTGATGGGGAGGAGTTAGGACTTGAGGTGGGCTGATGTGGTTAGGACTGGTAATGGGCTGTGGGCTGATGGGGGGGGGGTTAGGACTGGCAATGGGCTGTGGGGGGCTGACTGGAAATGGGCTGATGGGGTTAAGACTGGAAGTGGGCTGATGGGGGGTTAGGACTGGTAATGGGCTATGGGGGGGTTAGGACTGATAATGGGCTATGGGGGGTTAAGACTGGTAATGGGCTTTGGGCTGATGGGGGATGTCTGGAAATGGGGTGATGGGGGGTTAGGACTGGTAATGGGTTTCTAGGGGGGGCTTGGGCTGAAAATGGGGTGAGGGGGGTTTAGGACTGGAAGTGGGTTGATGGGGGGCTAGGACTGGTAATGGGTTGGGGGGTTGCTATGACTGGAAATGGGCTGAGTGGAAGGGGAGGCTTGAACTGCAAATAGCTGATGGGGAGGGAGCTTGGAATGGAAATGGGCTGTGAGGGAAGGGAGCTAGGACTGAAAATGGGCTGATGGAGCAGCTAGGATAGGACTGGAAATGGGATGTTGGGGGGAGCTAAGATTGGAAATGGGCTGTGGTGGGGGCTTGAATTGAAATGGACTCATGGAGGGGCTAGAACTGGAAGTAGGCTCATGGGGGGGCTTGGACTGGAATTGGACTGAGTGGAGGGGAGCTATGATTTGACATGGGCTGATGATGGGGCTAGGAAATGACTAGAAATGGGCTGATGGGGGGCTAGGATTGGAAATGAGCTGATGAAGGGACTCAGACTGAAAATGGATGGGGGAGCTAGGACTGGAAATGGGTTGATGGGGGCTAGGACTGGAAATGGGCTGATGCAGGGACTAGAAAGGAATGGATGCTGGGTGAGACTGGAACTAGAAGGGAGCTGATGTTGGGGGAGGATTAGAATGGGATGGGGCTGGGAGAGTAAAAAGGAGAGGGGAAAAATATTTTGTGTGGGAGGAATGAAAAATCTACAATTGGCCGGGTATTGGGAGAGTAAGTGGGGATTGAGGATGGAGCGGTAAAATTTGTGTGGATGAAATAGGAATGAGGAAAGAGCAAAAGGAGAAAGATTAGTATGTTAAAGCAGATTTAGAGAGAGAATGGAAAAAAAGACTAGAAGAGAGAAGAAAGAACAAATGGACAGCATACGATGGAGAGTTAGCAGAAAACATGAAGAAACCAGAAGAAAGTGGCTGGAGCAATTGCAACTGAAAAAAAATGCACAAAAGGTAGAAAGATATCTCTTTATTTTGAATTTATTAACTGGAATATGAAACCTCTGGGAAATGTGCATCATTAACGTCTGTGCTTTGTTTGGTACAAGAGGAAATTAATTTATAGTTTTATTTCTACAGTGTTGTACATTCCAAGTTTGGCTTTTGGGGTTCCCAGTTTAATTATTGCCTTCCTGTTTCTAAATTGTGATTCCTTGTTTGGTGATGGTCTATGTTCTGCATGTGTAACTGAGCTGAGGTTTAATTGACGTGCTGGCACTTTGAGGAAATTCTTTGGTTTTGTGCGGCAGTTTGGGCACTCGGGCTCAAAAAGGTTAGCCATCACTGCCCTAGGATTACAACTCCAACAAAACAGCCAAGATAGATATACATATAGTAGTAGTTCTTGTACAGCTGTCCCTCCCCCCCCCCCCCAAAGTTTCAGTATGCCTATGCAGCACTTACCGATGAGCCAATCTTAACCGTACTTTCCTTCTTCAGTGTGGCCGAGTGTTGACTTGGAAAGGATAAAGGCATCATGACAGCTGCCCGGGAACTTGGAGACCACATTCAAGATCATGTGTGCATCACATACCACTTGGGCATTGAGTGGAAGTTTTTCCTGTTTCGGAATGCCAGTTCTCTTTCATTGGGAAGTGTTAGGACTACATGAAGTCTATTGCTCCGATGACATTTGGTAGTCTGGCAAGATTAAAAAAGTCAGCCTTCAATAACTGCCTTTCTGTCTCCTGCTCTGGATACCATATATGCTCCCCGATGTGATTTTTCAAGGCCTGCAATACCTACTTGAAATGCCTTGAAAATGATGACTGATCCATTTCACAGGCCAGCCCAACAACATTTTGGAATAATCCAGTACCCAGAAAATATAATGCAGCAAGTAATTTCGCCAGTCCTGGCATGCCCCCCTAGTAGTGGCAGGATCAATATCAGCTTTAATGTCCTCAAACAAGGACAAGATGGATTGTCTGCATAAGCAATAAATACGCACGACATGCCTATCTGGGAGTCCATCCAGTACTGCCCTGTCTCTGAACATGGTGGAAGGAGGGCAACCAGTGGTACACTGTGATATCTGGGTACAAACTATATCGTAATGATAGAGTTGATCAAATTGGTGGAGGGGTTGAGTTCTATGTTAGAGAGGGCATTGAGTCACAAAGGATTAAAGTTTGAGGAAACAAGTTTTGCTGTAGAATCTCTATGGATTGAAATTCCATGTAAAAAGGGGAAGGCAATGGCAGGGTATACTATCGACCGCCTGGCCAGAATGAACAAATGGATGATGAAATGCTCAAAGAAATCAGAGAAGCTAACAAAAGTTACAGCACGGTAATAATAATGGGTAATTTCAATTACCCCAGTATTGACTGGGTCAGTGTCACGGCAAGACATGCTAAGGAGATAAAGTTTCTAGATGAAATAAATGACTGCTTCTTAGAGCAGCTGGTTCATGAACTCACCAGAGGGGAAGTTATTTTAGACATAGTCCTTAGTGGAACACCAGATGTGGTGCAAGAGATAAGGGTGTTGGGGGCCACTTGGCAATAGTGATCATAGCATGATCGCGTTTGATTTAATTAATGGAGGAGGGATGTTAAGGAAATCCACAGTACTAACTTTTAACTTTCAAAAGGGAGACTATGATAAAATGAGGAAAATAGTTAAGAAAAAAATAAAAGGAGCAGTTGCAACGGTTAAAGACTTACATCAAGCTTGGGTATTATTTAAAAATATTAACTTGGAAGCCCGGACCAGCTATATTCCACGCTTTAAGAAAAGTGGAAGGAAGTCCAAAAAACTGCCAGCATGTTTTAAAGGTGAGGTCAGAGAGGCTGTTGTTGCCAAAAAAGCATCTGTCAGGAAATGGAAAAAAGAGCCAAATGACGTAATTTGGAAACAGCACAAGCACTGGCAAGTTAGATGCAAGGAATTGATAAGGCAGGCAAAGAAAGAATTTGAGAAGAAGATTGATGTGGAAGCAAAAATGTGTAATAAGACTTTTTCAAGTACATTCATAGCAAAATACCTGTGAGAGAGTCAGTTGGATCATTAGACGATAGAGGGATAAAAGGGGCACTAAGAGGGGACAAGGCCATAGAGGAGAGACTGAATGAAGTCTTTGCTTCAGTTTTTACTGAGGAAGATGTAGGGATGTTACCCATGACTGAAATGGCATTTAAAGGTGATACTAAGGAAGAATTGAAAGAAATATCGATACACCGGGAAGATGTATTACAACTATTTGATAAGCTGAAGAATAGCAAATCACCTGGACCGGATGGTATACATCCAAGGGTGTTGAAAGAACTGAAATATGAGATTGCAGACCTGCTATTAGTAATCTGTGAACTATCATTAAAATCATCTGTAATACCTGAAGAATGGAGGATGGCCAATGTAACACCAATTTTTAAAAAGGGTTCCAGGGGTGATCCGGGAAACTACAGACCGGTGAGCCTGACGTAAGTACTGGGAAAATGGTAGAAACCATCATAAAGAACAAAATTACTAAACATGTAGATAGTCATGGCTTAATGGGAGATAGCCAACATGGCTTTAGACAAGGAAGATCTTGTCTTACTAATCTGTTAAATTTTTTGAAGGTGTGAATAAACAGGTAGACAAAGGTGAGTCAGTTGATATAGTGTATCTGGACTTTCAGAAAGCCTTTGACAAGGTCCCTCATGAGAGACTTTTTGCAAAACTAAAAAGTCATGGGATAGGAGGCAGCATACTATTGTGGATCAGGAACTGGCTAAAAGATAGAAAGGAAAGGTTAGGCCTAAATGGGCTATTTTCCCAGTGGAGAAACGTGAATAGTGGAGTACCCCAGGGATCTGTGCTGGGTCCATTGCTTTTTAATATGTTCATAAATGACCTGGAAATGGGAATAATGAGTGAGGTTATCAAATTTGCTGATGACACAAAACTATTTAAAGTTGTTAAAACCCATGAGGATTGTGGAAAATTGCAAGAGGATCTTGATAAATTGGAAGACTGGACATCCAAATGACAGATGAAATTTAATGTGGACAGGTGCAAAGTTATGCACCTAGGAAAGAACAACCCTAATTATGGTTACACGATGCAAGGTTCCACATTAGGAACCACCACCCAGGAAAAAGATTTAGACGTCATCGTGAATAACATGTTAAAACCCTCTGCCTAGTGTGTAGCGGCGGCCAAGAGAGCGAATAGAATGCTAGGTTTCATAAGGAAAGGAATGGAAAATAAAACAAATAATATTATAATGCCACTGTATCGTTCCATGGTGCTACCGCACCTTGAATATTGTGTGCAATTCTAGTTGCCGTATCTTAAAAAGGATATAGCGTTATTAGAAAAGGTACAGAGATGTAATACCAAAATGGTAAAGGGAATGGAAGGACACCCATATGAAGAGAGGCTAAAAGGGTTAGGGCTCTTCAACCTGGAAAAGAGACGGCTGAGGGGAGATATGATAGAGGTCTATAAATTAATGAATGGAGTGGAACGGGTAAACATAGATCGATTGTTTATGTCATCAGTATATAGAAAGAGTAGGGGACATGCAATGAAGCTACAAGGTATCCTTTTTAAGACTAATAAGAGAAAATATTTTTTCACTCAACGTGTAATCAAACTCTGAAATTTGTTACCGGAGGATATAGTAAAAGCTGTTAGTGTAGCTGGCTGTAAAAAAAGGTTTGGACAAGTTCCTGGAGGAAAGGTCCATGAACCATTATTAAAAGGGACCCGAGATATCACTGCTTAAACCAATAGAAGCATTGTGGAATCTGTGTCTTTTGGGGAAAGTGCTATGACCTAAATTGGCCACTGTTGGAAACAGGATACTGGGCTTGATGGACCTTGGTCTGACTCAGTATGGCATATCTTATGTTCTTATGTTCACATGGGCCTGTATTCTATGCCTTGACAGATAACGTGGGTATCAAGGCATGGAACATGGCTCCGAACAGCATCTCCCGACTCTATGGGGCTTGTTTACAAAGCTGCGGTAGCGGTTCGCGATCGTTATCGGAGCCGCGACCCCATTGATTTCATTATCGGAGCCGCGACCCCATTGATTGGCTCCGATAACGACCGCGAACCGCTACCGCGGCTTTGTAAACAAGCCCCTATGATTCTACATAAAATGTAAGTCTCCCCCAAAGACTGTACCCAATTCCTCTCCCCTGGGACTTACAATAGGTTCTCCCTGATAGTATGGTGGACCAGGGCAGGTTGTGGTCTCTCTCCAGTTCTGCCTGCGAGCCACTGGGCTTCACAATGGCAGCTATGCCCCTAGCAGTAGTCTTGCAGTACTACCACTAACCTGCCATAAAAAGGCATTTTCTCCTTATATGGAATTTTGAGCCATCAAAAAAATGGCGGATTGTCCATAAGGAGGCCTGGAGGAAGTAGGCAGTCAACTTATATTTCTCTAATTCACAAAGGGTGGCTCTGAGTGTCTTAGAACAGTGAGTGCTGATTTTCCTGGATGATTAGCTTGATGTATGCAATGGGAAATTGCTGACTAGGCCCAGGGGCGGCTCAAGGCAATCTGCTGCCAGAGGCGAAGTATGAAATGAACATAAGAACATAAGATATGCCATACTGGGTCAGACCAAGGTCCATCAAGCCCAGTATCCTGTTTCCAACAGTGGCCAATCTAGGTCATACGTACCTAGCAGTTTCCCCAAAAGACACAGGTTCTGCAATGCTTGTACTAGGTCAGGGGTCTGCAACCTTTAAGACATAAAGAGCCACTTGGACCCGTTTCCGAAGGGAAAAAAAAAACTGGGAGCCGCAAAACCATTGCGACATTTAAAACAAATCTAACACTGCATATATTGTTTCTTACCTTAATGCTATATACGACCCCCTACTTTTCCTGTTAAAATATAGGTGTTTGGCCTATACTCGCCGTATAAGACTACCCCTCTTCCTTCGCACACCAAAAAAAAATACGCCAGAAAATATCACAACAACAAGTAACAATATTTGATTTCAAAATTATGATGATTTTGTAGTCAAATCACTAATATGAAATAAAATTATTTTTCTACCTTTGTTGTCTGACCAATTTATTCTTTGATCATGCTGGTCCCGATCTGAGGCTTCTGCTTTCCTGTCTTCTCTTAGCTCTCTTTCTGTGGTCTATGGTCCATCTGCCATTTCTTATCTCTTCTTTCGTTTTCTTCACTTCTTTCCATCAGCCTATTTCCAGTCCCAGTAACCCTCCCCAATATCAGCCCCTTTCCAGTCCTCACTCCCAGTACCTTCCAATGTCAACTTGCATTCCCATGATTGCCACTGGTGTCCATTTCCTTCCAATCCCCCTCCTTCCCCACTGACCAGTCCCTTCTAGTACAAATACCATGGCAGCCTTAGCCCCCAGTTATCTTCCAGGGCCAGCAGCTCTATCCTCCCCTCCACACAATCAGCCCATGCCCATTCAAAGCCCCCCAATCAGCTCGCTTCCAGTGCTAATTCCCCCCTCAACCCCATTACCAGTGCTAGCCTCCCCTAATCAGCCCAATACCAGTCCTACCCCCCATCAGCTCATTACCAGTCCTAGCCTCCCCTAATCAGCTCATTTCCAGTGCTAGTCCCCTCAATCCCATTACCAGTGCTCCATCCCTCCATGTCAGCCCCCTCCATCCCTCCATGTCAGCCCCCCTCCCTCCATCCATATCAGCTCCCACCCTCCATGTCAGCCCCCCTCCCTCCATCCATATCAGCTCCCTCCCTCCATGTCAGCCCCCTCCATCCCTCCATGTCAGCCCCCCTCCCTCCATCCATATCAGCTCCCTCCCTCCATGTCAGCCCCCCTCCCTCCATCCATCCATCATGTCAGCCCCCCTCCCTCCATATCAGCTCCCTCCCTCCATGTCAGCCCCCTCCCTCCATCCATCCATGTCAGCCCCGCTCCCTCCATGTCAGCCCCCTCCATCCATATCTGCTCCCTCCCTCCAGGTCAGCTCCCTCCCTTGTTCTGCAGCCGCGGTTCCCAGTATCTTAGGGAACCACGGCTGTGCTTTTAAAATCATCTCGGAGCCCTTCCTGTCTTGACGGGCTCCGTGCAGCATTGTCCCGCCTCCAAACTTCCTTTAGAGGCGGGACAATGCTGCACGGAGCCCGTCAAGACAGGAAGGGCTCCGAGATGATTTTAAAAGCACAGCCGCGGTTCCCTAAGAGGCAGGGAGCCGCGGCTGCAGAAGAAGGGAGGGAGCTTACAACACTATTGCCTGTCACCGGGCAGGCAGTGTGCTCCGGAGCCGCGGCAAAGGTGAGAAAGAGCCGCATGCGGCTCCGGAGCCGCGGGTTGCCGACCCCTGTACTAGGTCAAGCATTGATATCCTGGGTCCCTTCTTAATAATGGTTTATGGACCTTTCCTCCAGGAACTTGTCCAAACCTTTTTTAAACCCAGCTACACTAACAGCCTTTACTAAATCCTCCGGTAACAATTTCCAGAGTTTGATTACACGTTGAGTGAAAACATATTTTCTTTTATTAGTCTTAAATAGTTTACCTGTAGCTTCATTGCATGTCCCCTAGTCTTCCTATATTCTGATAACGTAAACAGTCGATCTACGTTTACCCGTTCCACTCCGTTCATATCTCCCCTCAGCCGTCTCTTTTCCAGGTTAAAGAGCCCTAACCTTTTTAGCCTTTCTTCATAGGAGTATCCTTCCATCCCCTTTACCATTTTGGTGGCTCTTCTCTGAACCTTTTCTAATAACGCTATATCCTTTTTAAGATACGGTGACCAGAATTGCACACAATATTCAAGGTGCAGTCTCACCATGGAACGGTACAGAGGCATTATAATATCTTTTGTTTTATTTTCCATTCCTTTCCTTATGATACCTAGCATTCTGTTTGCTCTCTTGGCTGCCGCTGCACACTGGGCCGAGGGTTTTAACATGTTACCCACAATGACGCCTACATCTTTTTCCTGGGTGGTGGTTCCTAATGTGGAACCTTGCATCGTGTAACCATAGTTTGGGTTGTTCTTCCCTAGGTGCATAACTTTGCACTTGTCCACATTAAATTTCATCTGCCATTTTGATGCCCAGTCTTCCAATTTATCAAGATCCTCTTGCAATTTTCCACAATCCTCTTGGGTTTTAACAACTTTAAATAGTTTTGTGTCATCTGCAAATTTGATAACATCACTCATTATTCCACTTTCCAGGTCATTTATGAATATGTCAAAAAGCAGCGGACCCAGCACAGATCCCTGGGGTACACCACTATTCACCTTTCTCCATTGGGAAAATTGGCCATTTAGCCCAACCCTCTGCTTTCTATCTTTTAACCAGTTCTTGATCCACAGTAGTACACTGCCTCCTATCCCATGACTCTTTAGTTTTGCCAAAAGTCTCTCATGAGGGACCTTGTCAAAGGCTTTCTGAAAGTCCAGATACACTATATCAACCAACTCACCGTTGTCCACCTGTTTGTTCACACTTTCAAAAAAACATAACAGATTAGTAAGACAAGATCTTCCTTGTCTAAAGCCATGTTGGCTTTCTCCCATTAGGCCATGACTATTTACATGCTGAGTAATTTTATTCTTTATGATGGTTTCTACCATTTTTCCCGGTACTGACGTGAGGCTCACCGGTCTGTAGTTTCCCAGATCACCCCTCGAACCCTTTTTAAAAATTGTTGTAAAAATGGCGCACCCCCCCCCCCATACCTTAGAGGGGGAGGGGCTTTTTCAGAAATCAAATCAGAGACTGAACCAATCCAAAATGCCGATTAGATTATATGGAGGAAATGCAAGATGTTTGCACACAGGGCCGTATTGAGCTGCAGTCGCACCCTGTGTGACTTGCAGCTTGTGTGCATGCCCCCTCTCCCCCCATACCTCCGTCCAGCGCTGCCTGCTCTTTCCCTGTTGCTGCCGCACTCTGTTTTTTTCACGGCGGCGCCGGCAGCAAGGAAAGAGCAGGCAGCACTGGATGGAAGTATGGGGAGGAGGGGGGGGCATGCGCCCGATCTGAAAGGCACCGGCACTTTAAGCAGATCTGTCCCTCCCTACTCTGACATCGCGTTGGAGGAGTGAGGGTCTAGACCTGCTTAAAGTGCTGCGAAAAGGCTTGGGGAGTGCATTTTGGCTGCCTGCTATTGTCCTGCCAGTGGTGGTGGGGCAACAGCAGACAGCCAAAATGCGCCCCTCAAGCCTTTCCGCCCTGTGCGGCTGCACCGCTTGCACAGGTCTAGGTACGGTCCCATTTGCACACCAAGGAACTAAAAGACAGCAAGAACCAACAGCACAGTTTATAAAACTAAATTGTAACTCATTTTTATTTTGTTTTTATAAACTGTGTTATGGTTCTTGCTTTTTCTTTTTCAACATATATTTTGTATCCACAGTAGGTGCAGAGCAGAACCAAGACATTCACCCACAGAACTCAATATTTTAAAAAAAAATCTGATTCTGATCATCTCATTAACAATAACAACAACAACCACTATTCTCCAGTACCAGGCATATTGTGAACTAATACAAAACTCTACAACAAAGAGCAAACCTACCATACCATACCATATCAGCTCAAACTTCCAAAACTCACATAAAGACCCCATCCAAAAAAAGCGTCACTGTAAATACTACAGTGGGCCCTGGAACATCCATACACATACTGTATTTGAAAAGCTGAACAAGTCAAATTACTACAGTACAGTATAGATCTTTATATACAAACTCCATGTTAACAGAACACCTGACCTCAGTCACACACTCACAACATCTACCCTCACCAAGTACAGAATAAGTAACCACAATCTAAAGTAAAAATAAAAATATGTAGACAAAATTTAAATTGAAACCCCACGAAGCCAGAGTTCACATGCAGTGCAACGTCAGATAAATAAGAGATGCAGTTCCCCAATACTGTGTAAAATACAAAAATAGCACTAACTCCAATCACTAAAATTAAATAAAATTATTTTTTTCTACCTTTGTTGTCTGACCATTTTATTCTCTGATCATGCTGGTCCCAATCTGAGGCTTCTGTTTTCCTGTCTTCTCTTAGCTCTCTTTCTGTGGTCTATGGTCCATGATCCATCTGTCATTTTTATCTCTTCTTTTATTTATTTATTTTGTTATATACTGCCTTTAATGATATCAAGGTGGTTTTCTTCACTTCCTTCCATCAGCCCATTTCTAGTTCCAGTAACCCTCCCCAGTATCAGCCCCCTTTTCAGTCCTTCCCTTCCAGTACCTTCCAATGTCAACCGCCTTGCATTCCCACAACTGCCACTGTTGTTCATTCCCTTCCAGTCCCCCTCTTTCCCCACTGTCCAGCCCCTTCTAGTCCAAATACCATCCCAGATATCAGCTCATGTCCACTCTCAGTGCCACCCCCCAGTCAGCTCCCTTTCAGTCGTCCTACCCTCTGTCCATCCCCCTTCCAGTGCCATTTGCATGTCAGCTCCCTTCCAGCCTCCTCCCCATTACCCAACCACCTACCACTCCCATCCCCAAGTGCCAGCTCCCTTCCAGTCCCCCTTCAGTATATCCCAGGTGTCAGCTCCTTTCTAGCACCCTCCTTCCCCCGTTTCAGCTCCCTTCCTGCCCCCTCCTTCCCCTGGCAGACCCTCTCATTATCCGCTCCCTTCCAGTCCTATTCTACCATCCTCCTGCATCAGCCCATTTGTAGCCTTAGCCCTAGTTTTCTTCCATGGCTAGCAGCACTCTCCTCCCCGCCCCCATTAGCCCATTTCCAGTCCTATTCCCCTTATCAGCCCACTCTAGTCCTAGCCCCCCAATCAGCCCATTACCAGTCCTAGCTCATTTTCAGTGCTAGCCCCACATCTGCCCATTACCAGTCCTACCCCCCCCAATAAGTCCATTTCCAGTCCTAGCCCCCCAATCAACCCATTTCCTGTCTTAACCCCCCATCAGCCCACTTCCAGTCCTAACCCCCCCATCATCCCATTTCCAGTCCTAGCCCCCCCCCCAGGGAAATTGAAAAAAAAAACCCTGGCTGCTGAAGCCGCTGCCGCTGCTGCTGCTGCTGCGGCGGCAGCAGAATGAAGTGCCCAATGGCTTCCCCGGCAGAGCTCTCCTATCTCCCTCAGCAACAGCTTTTCATAGCTGCGAAGGAAGAGTTTCCCTTTCTCGCGGCTCTGTTAAGCCCACGTGCTGTTTCCCATCAGCACCAGTGGACTTAACAGAGCCGCGAGAAAGGGAAACTCTCCCTTCGCGGCTCTGAAAAGTCGGCGCTGAGGGAGATAGGAGGGCTCTGCTGGGGAGGCCGCAGCCACGGGGCACTTCATTCTGCTGCTGCTGTGGTGGCAGCAGCAGCGGCTCTGGCAGCAGCTCCTCTCATCGTTTTTTATTTTTTGAAGGCCAAGTGAGGTGAGCTTTTTGGGGGCAATTTTTGCCACCCCCAAAAAGTTGCCGCCCGAGGCCATTGCCTCACTCGGCCTCATTATAGAGCCGCCCCTGACTAGGCCCTTCCAATGGTGTTACCTTCAATTACATGGAAACTACCTGTCAAAGGAAGACCAAACTGTGGTGACTGATGTACACAAGGAAACCTTGACTTTTCTGTGTATCACTCTCTACATCACCTTTTAGCAGTTCATAAGGATCCCAAATGGATTGTTTATTAAGTGGGTCCATTTTGAAGTCTAATTCATGTTTTGGACATCTAAAAATGGGTGTAGAGATGTCCAAAGCACAAAGATGTCTCTAGAATCACTTTAGAAGCTGGGTCTGGGGACATGCAAGTCTGAACAGGGGGTTATGAAAGTGTTCCCAGGAACCTGGACATCCCTGCCTTCTCTCAGAAATGTCCTAGTCATTCAGCAGCACATCTAATTTTAGACCTGCTCCAGGTACTCTTTTTGGCTGAACAACATCTAGAGGAGAAAACACTCTATCATCCCCAGTAAGCAACACAATTTCAATGATAGTAGCAGTAGGATTTGAACCCCGACTTCACTGTTCCTAGCCTACTACTCTATCTGATGGTTTATGGTTTATTAAACTTTCTATACTGCCCTTTAAGTCATATACCAGAGTGGTTTATGATATCATCAATAAAACGGATGTACAAAATATTTCAGACTTATTAAAACATCATAATGTGGATAAGTGCAAAGTTATGCACTTGGGGAAGAACAACCCAAAGTACAGCAACATGATATAAAGTTCCATATTAGGGATTACAACCTAGGAAAAGGATTTAGTCATCATGGTGACTAGGACATTTCTGAGAGAAGGCAGGGATGTCCAGGTTCCTGGGAACACTTTCATAACCCCCTGTTCAGACTTGCCCCTAAGTACTGGAACGCTCTACCCCCAGAGATTCGTGCTATCACTGATCTATCCCTTTTCAGAAAGGCACTCAAATCCCACCTCTTCCCTCAATATTACTTGACCAACTAACCAATCTTAATCACTACCCAAACTAAGAACAAATCCTGTTATGTATACTTGTAAATACTCTTGTAAATAGTTGCAGTAATGACGTCCCATGTTTTATCCAAGTTCTCTGACCTTGTTCTCTGTAAAAACCTAACAGTTTGTTGTTATGGTATGTTGTTATATTGTGAACCGCGCTGATTCTGAATAGAGCGGTATATAAGAGCCTGTAATAAATAAATAAATAAATAAATGGTGGATAATATATTGAAATCTTCTGCTCAGCATGCAGCAGCGACCAAGAAAGCTAATGAATGCTAGGGATTATAAGGAAAGGCATGGAGAATAAAAAAAGGATGTCATAATACCCTTATCGCTCCATGGTAAGACTGCATCTTGAGTATTGCATGCAGTTCTGGATGCTGCATCTAAAATAGATGTCTGAGATACGGTTTTGGGGATATCTATATTGACACCGCCACAGACATCCATGTTGGGCATGTCCCCATTTGTTAAATCATGTCTGCACCTGGACGTGCCTGCTCTTTTTTAAAACTTTTTAGCTTAGATGTTCCAGATTTCACTTGGACATCTTTTCTAAAATTCCCCTTAACATCCAGTACATCCAGTATGAACATGCTCTTCAGATAAGTCAAAATAATTAATTCTCACTCTGTAATCCTTTTCTGCCTGCTTGCCTCTGCCACTTCTGCAGCTGACCCTCCTCTGCTACCTCTGGAGCTGGGAATATCTCATGCTCTACTGGCACTGATCCACCTACCACAGCAATAATGTTCAGTCTGCAAGAAGTGCAGCTAGTAGAATAAATGCCACAATAGTAGTAATAAATGTAAACAGGATACAGTTCGGAGTGTGTTTTGAAAGGCCTCTTTCTAAAATGTCCAAATAATAGTCCTAAGTTTAAACAGACATACAAAAACGTTGTAAATAAATAAATAAATAACCCATCCATCTCCATGCTGATGAAAATTTACTGATGTGGATACTGTGTATTTTGACCACACCTCCAAAACATCAATGTTTATTTTCAATTAAATCCAGCAGATATCAATTACATTCACTCAGCAACTGCTGCATGAGCTTGCAGAAAGCAGTTTCATCCAGTAACTTCCAGCATAACTTCAAGAGAATCTGCACAGATAAGCTTTCTAACTTTTTACTTTTTGGCTGTTTTTTGATATAGATTTTCCTTACCTATTTATTACCTCTTTTATTCTATTATAATACTACTTAGCCAATGTGGTGTGTTAGGGTAGCTGCACAAAAAAAAAAAGTAAAACTACTTTGCTTTTCCTCTTTGTTCCTTTTGTAAAGGAGAAGGCTTTTTTTCCTTGCAAATCTCTATCTGTTCACAGCCTCCTTGATCTATATTCTAATGCCAACCTAAATTTTGGTTATAAGCTTAGGAAACATTAGCTTGACTGTATTCCTTGCCTAGCCTTTTTTAATCAAAAATTTGAGTATGCCCTCAGTTCATATGAGGTCTACTGGCCTGGGGCACTTAAATTCCCACCCATCACACCCCTCACCCCACCCCAACCTACCCCAGAGAGGCATTTCCTATATTATCTTAATATCATAGATAGATATCTGTCCTCCAATTAGGTGGAACACCAACCTTTTCTCCTTGTGTTAAAACTGCTTTATAACCCTCTTAATCAACATGTCGTGTAGTCAATGCAATAACTGTGTGGTGCCTTCATTCTAAGAATAATCATTTGGAGCCATAGAGCTTGCCCTATATGTCTCAAGCTATCTGCTAAAGAATTGATCCTATTAAGGGAAGAATTATCTGCAACAAAACACACCTCCCCTAGGGTGCAAACTGAAAACAATCCACCACTGCTCCCACAAAGAATCAAACATCCCAGGAATAAATGGATCAGAGTGGGCTCTAGTAGGTTGCGACCTGTAACATGGAGATACCCTCTCAGTCAAGAGATATCCCTGCATAATGCCTTCTCTTAAAAAATTAGAGAGCCCAATTAGTGGAAACTGAAGTGGCCTTAAATGAGAAGATTAACACCCAATCTATCGATAAAGCAACAAGCATGAACAAAAAAATCACAAAACAGGGGACCGTTACTACTTGGGGATTCCATCCTTAGGGGGAATAACTTAGTAACACAATCCAAAGGATAGAAGATGGTCAAAAGCCTCCCAGACCTTTCAGCCACCATGAATACAAACCAAATTGTTAGCATAGACAGTGCAGAACGTGATCACTCCAGAATTGATGTTATTATCCACTTGGATACAAATAATGTGGCTAGAAACAGTACCTCTACAGTACAAAGGGACTTCCAAATTCTGGGAAAGAAACTTAAATCCACTGTCAACACTATAGCATTCTCAGAAGTTCTACCTGTTCATGCGAAGGTGGAACAGAGGCTGTATCACATAGCCAACTTTAATATGTGGCTCCAAACTTGGTATAAATGAGAAAGATTTAGATATATAGGCAGCTGGAGCAATAGATGGAACAAGAGGCTATACTGTGTTGATGAAATGTATCTCTGTGACAGGAGTAAGGATCCTAAGTAATAAATTCAGGCAATATGTGGACAAGCATTTAAATTATGGAAAGGGGGTGACAGATTGAAAAGAACAAGTTCAGGGCGTCACTCCCAGCAAAAACATAATAACATTGGAAACAGTCACTGTATTAATCCACACATCAATGACAAGTGGGAAGAGGAGTCTAGAATAAAGTTCATCCAAAATATAAGCAAGCCAACCAACAATTGCTGGAAGGCAATTAGCACAAATGCTCAAAGTCTAGCCAACAAAGTTCCTGACCTGGAAGCGCTAATGGTAGCCATTACAGAAATAGCTTGTATATAGTTTACCATGTTGTCTCCAAGTTACTGACCCTGTTATAATGTAAGCAAAAGACCCTGTTATAATGTAAGCAAAGGACTGTTCTAATGCGAAATTTGTTATCTGTAAACCGCGCTGATACCAAAGAGCGCGGTATATAAAAACTGTAAAATAAATAACTAAATAAATATGGTTTGACGAGTCACATGAATAGTATATAGAGATAGCTGGCTATAATTTATTTAGCAGAGACAGAGAAGACAGAAAAGGAGGCGTAGCCCTATTATATACAAAACCCCCCCAATATTTAATTTGCTGACCTGCAGGGGAATTGGGGAAAAGAAGAAGCACTGTGGATTCTTTTGGAAAGAACATAAGAACATAAAATATGCCATACTGGGTCTGACCAAGGTCCATCAAGCCCAGTATCCTGTTTCCAACAGTGGCCAATCCAGGTCACAAGTACCTAGCAGGTTCCCAAAAAGACACACAGGTTCCACAATGCTTGTATTGAGGCAAGCAGTGGATTTCCCGGGTCCTCTTTAAGGATCCAAACCTTTTTTAAACCCAGTTTATTTATTTATTTATTTCAATTTTTTAAGTACGCATGATGCAAACCACGCATGTACTTTCATACTGGTAAGCATTTTAAAGAGGCCATTTATGCAGGTAAATGACCATAGTACTGGAATTTATGCATATCGGGGCGTGTTACTAAAATATGCTAATGTTTAGTGTGGGGTTTATCATGCATGTGGTAACTTGTTAGCATGTGCAAAAAATGCAGTTGTGCTAAAAATCCCATGCTAAGAAATGAGCTTGTGATTTAAAAGCAAATGAAAAGGAAGCCAATCAAAACAAACCAAATAAAATGTTTTATATGCACAGCAAGCAATATAATTAATATTTTTCCTTATTCCTTAATTGTTGGCAAACTGCAAACAAGTTGGCTACTGTTAAGTTTGTAGAATTTTTTGAGCTATTAAATAGTCAACAATATGCAGTAAATAGTGCTAATTATTTAAAAATGTAACATGAAAAATGCATTGCATTGTTAGAAATAAAATTCAGCCTGCAAACACTGCAAGTTAAATCATTTCATTATTTTACTTAGCACTTCATCAAACTGAAGGGTACTAAAAAATGAATAATTAGAAATGGAATTAGAAACTGACTGAACCTTCAGCTTTCTTTAGAAATGTGTTTGACAATGAGGGCTTTATGAAATAAAAATTTGCATTTGATACAAACTGTATCTAAGTTTACAAGTTAAAACCAAGTACAGTAGTACTATTTTCACTAAATTTAATTTTTAGCTTGTGGAGCCTGATTCTATAACAACCACTTCCAGCTGGCAGAAATGTCTAAAGTGAAATCAGGCATATAGTATACCAGATTCCGAAACCGCGGAGATAGACATGCCCACGGTTCTGGAATCAGGGAGATTTATGTTTCCGGCACAGCACGAATAACATGTCTGGGGAAACACGGGCCCTGACAGCTATAATGGGATATGGGTAAATGGGATATGGGTAAATGCAGCAAATGGTTTGTATGTCCCTGTGCATGCCATATTCTGAAAAGATAGACATTTGTGATGCTTCCTGTCTCCATGCCTTCACTGGCAAAACATACATCTCCTAAGTTGATGCTCACACTGACAGTGTTGTGCTCATGCAAACAACACATGAATACTGATGAAAACAGCACAACACGTAGAATGAAACAAATGAACTCATATAATCCAGTGCCATGCCATGCCATGCCACACATTACGCCAATGCTGCTCAAACAGGTATTACATTGCCCTATTCCACCTGGAATCTCCCAGTATCAATTTGATTGCAACATTCTGTAAAACCTGCAGCCAACTGTCAATCTTGAAGGCCCAACAATATGTTGATACAATAATCCAGGTGAGGAAAACCTTTTGATTGCATGATACTTAGTAATTGCCTTTATGTCAAGGTATGCCTATATTTGATGATCCATTCTCAATTGACAAAAAATGTTCTTCACGATTGCTGCAATCTCAATCTCCATAGTGTTGATTCAATATAAATCCCAAGTATTTTTGTCTTCCAGCTCAGGGGAATATTAATACCTCCTATCTTTGGATTTGTTAGCAGCCTTATTTATTTATTTACATTCTCTTATATACTGTGCTATTCTGCATCAGTGTGGTTTACATTGAACAGGGTATTATAACTTGGAGATAACTATTTTACAGGGAACATGGGCTATGGAGGGTTAAGTGGCTTGCCCAAGACCACAAGGAGCACCTGTGGGACTAGAAACCCCAGTCCTTCCAGCCCAAGGTTGCTGTCCTCTAGTGGGATTTGAACCACCAACCTTCTGGGCTGAAGTACCTTGCCCCAACCACTAGGCTACTCCTCCACTCCACTACTTATCACATTTGACCCCCCTCTCACCCTTGATCTTCTCTGGGTTAACTTTTAATCCATGATGCTGCATCTAGCATTGTAACCATTCAAATGATAAACTCCTATGGGCATAGGTCTCTGATACGGAGAGCATCACAGGAAATACTATAATGATATCATCTGCATATGAATAGATTAGGGGGCTTATTATCTTACCTAAGAGGCTCAAGTAAACATTAAACAGAGTTGATGATAAAGAAGAGCCCTGCAGCATACCACGTATCATAGGCCATGAAGATGATATTTTATTTTGTCAATGTACCTGTAGTGATCTATTTTTTAAAAAGCCCTCAAACAATTTTACATACAATGTTGAGACTGGAATTGAGATATCCAGGTTTGTATATGTTCAGTTTCACTGGTATTTAACAAAAGGTCCTACTGAATGCAGAGCCTTTGTGAAATATGCATAAGAACGTGCAGAAGTGCACTTGTATCTGTCAGCGTGCACAGTGGAAGCAGTCATTTTATAAATATACCCATGCAAAAACTGAAAGGCATGCATTTGGCAGCTTCCTTGTGGAAGTGGTGATTGTGCAACTTTCACATATAAATGGCACCATATATATGTGCATAACCCTCACTACCGACTTCTAACCCCAGATATTCAATGTCGGGGTCATATGTGGCCCTGGCATTGAATATCTGAGGTCACCGCACAGCCTCCAACATCACAGAAGCTAACCAGGCAGCGACGATATTGCACCATTACCTGGTTATCTCCCATGTGTAAAACTAGGCCAGCTTTTACTGTGCCTAGTTTTACCCACAGGTCACTAACTGGATAGCAGTGCAATATCGCTGCTACCTGGTTAGCAACTGTTGCCGCACAGTACATGTCCCTATGCTAAGCGGTTAGCATTAGGGCATATAGAGCATTAGTTGGGGATATTCAGTTGCACTAACCGTGTTAGTGCCATTGAATATCCCATTCAGTGGAATTTACACGGTTTACACACCTGCTTTTCAATATTGGGCCTATGGTATACACACACACACACACACACACACATATATATATATATATACCAAGGTGACATATTTTAAATTTTTTATCATTTTGTAGGTGGAAATACTGTGTACAATGGATTAAAGAGAATTACTCATTTAATCCTTTGCATAACGCCCAGGCTGAAATGGGAACTTTTAAAAAACCTGTGCATGTTTCTGAGCTGTGCAAAATCTGGCTGGGGAATTTTTTCCTATATACTTTCTATTGTAAAATGGGGAATACACATGTTGGCCTTTGGCCTTCCAAAGCCACACCCAAAACACATCCCACTATGCCCTCTTTAAATCTGTACATGTTGTGGCTTTGCACTTGTAAAAAAAAGTGGCTTTCTGAAAATGCTAGATACGTGTTTATACAATCCACATATGTAAGTGCTGTTATTTACACGTGGAGATGCTTCTAAAATAACCTCCATAGTTTAAGCAACAATATTCATTTGATAGAATTAAATGTGGCTTTTACTGTATTACAGGTGCTAAGTGCTATCATAACAAAAACACAATGAAATAGACACTGATCCTGCATATTATTTTTTGCATAACATCTTTGGGACATGTTTACTAAACTGCAGTAACGTTACAGACCACGCGTTAGGTAACGTTAATGATCGTTAGGTAACGTTAACGCGGGGTAAGTAACATTAACACACATTAACGTTCCCTAATGATCGTTAACGTTCCCAGCCGCGGTAAACACCGCAGAGGGTGGAGAGAGGGCAGCGGGGAGAGGCCCCTGCACACTAACGCGCTGAACTGAAGGGCTGAATCCTACCGCGAATGAAAACCTGCCGTTAGATGTACATGTGCAGGAGAGAGAAACCATTTCAGTGTCAGCAATGTACAGCATAGACAGGGAGCCCAAGCAACATGATAGTAGTGCTCCATTTCCAGCAACAGCATAGTGCCCAAGTATGAAAGGCTACTATGGCGATGGTGCAAGTGGGGCATAGGGGGCTGCAGGCGGGACATGTAGCGGGGGCAGCTGGGGCACAGGGTGGACTAGGCGGGCGCCTAGGTGGCACATAGGAATATAGACAGGGCCGGCCCGTCCATTGAGCGAGAATGTTTTTTGCACAGGGCCCCGCGTTTCAGGGGGCCCCACGCAAAAAACATTCTGATCCTAAAGTCAAATTAAAAAAAAAAAGCTGTCTTCTCCCGCTGCCGGGGCCGCCGCGGCAGAATCGAGTGTGCCGCGGGGCCCCCCCTGCCCAGCAGAGCCTGCCCTCCCCTGTATCCGCTCTCTCGTACAGCTGCCTGCAGTCTCACGCACCGGCTTTCAGAGCTCGAGGGGAGAGTTTCTCCCTCGCTGCTCTGTTAAGCCCGCGGGGGCTGATGGGAAGTTCCCATCAGCCCCCGTGGGCTTAACAGAGCCGCGAAAGGGAAACTAGTCCCTTTGCGCTCTGAAAGCCGGCGCGTGAGACTGCAGGCAGCTGTACGAGAGAGCGGATACAGGGGAGGGCAGGCTCTGCTGGGCAGGGATCCCGCGGCACACTCGATTCTGCCGCGGCGGCCCCGGCAGCGGCAGAAGACAGCTTTTAAAAAAAAAATTTTGGCTGGGCTGGGCTGAGCTGAGCTGAGCTGAGCTGAGCTGGGCTGGGGGGGGTTAGGAGTGCTGATGGGCTATGGGGGGGCTGGGGGGGGTTAGGAGTGCTGATGGGCTATGGGGGGCTGGGGGGGGGGCTGGGGGGGGTTAGGAGTGTTGATGGGCTATGGGGGGCTATGGGGGGGGTTAGGAGTGCTGATGGGCTGGGGGGGGTTAGGAGTGCTGATGGGCTATGGGGGGCTATGGGGGGCTATGGGGGGGGGTTAGGAGTGCTGATAGGCTGGGGGGGTTAGGAGTGGTGATGGGCTATGGGGGGCGGGGCGTTAAGGAGTGCTGATTGGCTAAGGGGGGCTATGGGGGGGTTAGGAGTGCTGATGGGCTGTGGGGGTAGGAGTGCTGATGGGCTATGGGGGGGTTAGGAGTGCTGATGGGCTGGGGGGGTTAGGAGTGCTGATGGGCTATGGGGGACTGGGGGGGTTAGGAGTGGTGATGGGCTATGGGGGGGCTGGGGGGGGTTAGGAGTGGTGATGGGCTATGGGGGGACTGGGGGGGTTAGGAGTGGTGATGGGCTATGGGGGAGCTAAGTCTTTATATGGGCTGATGGGATTAGGACTGGAAGTGGGTTGATGGGGGGGTTAGGACTGCTAATGGGCTATGGGGGGCTTAAACTAAAAATTGGGTGATGGGGGATTAGGATTGGAAATGGGCTGGTGGGATTAGGACTGGGAGTGGGCTGATGGGGAGGTTAGGACTGGTAATGGGGTATGGAGGGCTTAAACTGAAAATTGGGTGATGGGGATTAGGACGAAATGGGCTGATGGGGGGGTTAACACTGGAGGTGGGCTGATGGGGTTAGGACTGGTAATGGGCTATGGGGGGGTTAGGACTGATAATGGGCTATGGGGGGGGGGCTAGGACAGGAAATGGGCTGATGGGGAGGGGTTAGGACTTGAGGTGGGCTGATGGGGTTAGGACTGGTAATGGGCTGTGGGCTGATGGGGGGGTTAGGACTGGCAATGGGCTATGGGGGGCTGACTGGAAATGGGTTGATGGGGTTAGGACTGGAAGTGGGTTGATGGGGGGGCTAGGACTGGTATTGGGTTGGGGGGTTGCTAGGACTGGAAATGGGCTGATGCAGGGAATAGAAGGGAATGGATGCTGGGTGAGGCTGGAACTAGAAGGGAGCTGATGTTGGGGGAGGATTAGAATGGGATGGGGCTGGGAGAGTAAAATGGAGAGGGGAAAAATATTTTGTGTGGGAGGGATAAAAAATCTACAATTGGCCGGGTATTGGGAGAGTAAGTGGGGATTGAGGATGGAGGGGTAAAATTTGAGTGGATGAAATAGGAATGAGGAAAGAGCAAAAGGAGAAAGATTAGTATGTTAAAGCAGATGTAGAGAGAGAGAATGGAAAAAAAACTAGAAGAGAGAAGAAAGGACAAATGGACAGCAGATGATGGAGAGTTAGCAGAAAACATGAAGAAACCAGAAGAAAGTGGCTGGAGGAATTGCAACTGAAAAAAAAAATGCACAAAAGGTAGAAAGATATCTCTTTATTTTGAATTTATTAACTGGAATATGAAAGCTCTGAGAAATGTGCATCATTAACGTCTGCGCTTTGTTTGATACAAGAGGAAATTAATTTATAGTTTTATTTCTACAGTGTTGTTGTACATTCCAAGTTTGGCTTTTGGGGTTCCCAGTTTAATTATTGCCTTCCTGTTTCTAAATTGTGATTCCTTGTTTGGTGATGGTCTATGTTCTGCATGTGTAACTGAGCTGAGGTATTCTGTTTATGTAATTCCTATTTGACATTGCCACTTGTTCTCTTTCCCCAGTAGGTCATGTATTGTTGTTCTCTGTAATGTATTGGTTTAATATTTGCAGTGTTGCCTTTTGATAGGTAGGGTATGGTGCTTTGTGAGGCCTGGTAGTGCTGTTAGGATACGGCGGGTTTGCTATGGGTTCTAAATGGGCAGTGTTTGTAGTAGTTCCTAATGTGCCTGGCGGTTGGCACTGGATTATAGTAATGTAGAAATCTTTTAGTCTGTCTTTATCGATACACTCATTAAGAGACATGTTTACTAAAAGTTAGTGTATGTTAGCATTATGCAAATATTTATGCAAATAAGGCCACTTATGCAAATGAGGCCCCGCACCGAGTCTCCGCACATGGCCCCGCACCCCACTTGGGCCGCCCCTGAATATAGAAACCGGAAATCAGCATGACAGCAGCTGACAAAGGCCAAACACAATCCACCTACATCTACCTGGTCCACCCAAGCTAACAGTTGCCAGGGCACTGACCTGACATCCCCCCAGCCAACCCTCCCCCAAGCGGAAGGGACAGACTATTGGTAGGCGGTGATGGGTGGGGATGAGAGGATGCTCATGTATGCCCCATGCCCCAGACTCCGCTCCCTAGGCGACCACCTACTCACACAATGGATGGCCTGGGACTGCGCACTACCAGCACTGACAGCATATGGTCATGTCAGCATGGCAGGGGTGGTGTGTGCCCGTGCTGGAGGGGGCAGTGGCACCTCCCTGCAGTGGACCTAGGCCATGCCCTGTACCAGTACGTGGTGTGCAGTGTAACATAAAAGGTCTGGCCGAGGAAAAGTACAGGTAGCCCCAGGGACCACCATGCATCTGTGGCAACAGTGTGGTGCAGTACACCCAGCCAGTGTGTCCAGTAAGCAGGGTCACAGGTTCAATCCCCAGCTGTGGTTCCTGCAGAGCATGTCCCTATGTTTTACCCTACAATGCAGATACAACAGCAACATGTGCAAAGCCCAAAGCAGCAGCGAACAGGGGTACAAACACCTACTCACACAGGCTCCACAATCCAAAGATGCATGGAGAGTCAGGCTTTTGGCCTCAGCATTGAGCTGCAGTTATCACCAGAGCACTACTACTACCTCCTGCACAGTTTAGCAATGTCGGCACTGTGATCAGGACCAGTGTGGCGGGCAGGGTTGCCAACTACACCTATCCTTGCACAAAGCTGCAATAGGCTTGTGTGTGTGTATGTCTATCCATTGTTTTGTGGCTGCCCACACCTCACTGGGCCCACAATGTCCCACTGTTAGCAGCATTAGCCTGAATATGTGCATAATAAGGAGCAAGGTGTTGTGGGTATGGCCCGGACAGGGCGGATTGGCCAGGATGCATCTTCACAGGGTGTGGGGCAATGGCTGGGATACTGTAGTGCCCGACCACCACCTGCATGGACAGGGTGGCCACAGCATGGCATGCTGGGAGGGCACTCACTCTGACCGAGCAGTCACCATGGCATGTCTAGGTTCCCGCATAGCACTTTATACTCTCTGTCTCCAGTGCTACTTTTGTGTTCCCAGTGCTGGGGCATCAATCACTGAGATGCCTGCTTGGTGCACATAGTTCCTCTGTGAGCATGCACTATAGACTGGCTAGTGGACTGTCTGCAGTTAGGCTGTGCATGGTCAGAACACCTATAAAGTGCAGTCTGATTGTGCTGTTTGCTGGTGACTGGTAGACAGTGGTGTGAGGCAGTTGTGGTTTTCCAGAGCTAACCCCATCATTGCTGCTGGTCTGCTTCTGCCACTGCCCCAGCCACAGGAATGGCTCTGGCCCACCAACTCTGGAGGGCTGTTGTATACCAGCAGGATGGATGTTGTTTCACAAGGGCTGGGGCACCTGTCCCTTACCTACAAAAAGGGTGATGTGAGCCTTTTGGGGTATGTAGTGTATACCACTTTGACCTATAAAGGCACTGCTACACAAACCTCATGCAAGTCTGGAAATCCCTCTGTCCTGATAACAGGTGCCCATGTCAGCCAGACCCTAACACAGAATACCCCCTAATCTGGGTGGTGTCTGGTCCCTGAGGGCCACATGTGACTGCTGGATAAAGATGGACACCAAATTGCAGTCAGCTGCACTGCAGGGAACCTGTCACACAGTGGTAGTGATGGGGATGTACTGCAGCGCCTATCTCTAGCACTACATGTACTGCGGACCTAGTGCTGGGCACCCATCCTATCCCTGAGGGAGAACACAGGACCTGTACAATGGCATGGTCTGTAGCTACTCTGTGCCAGTATCACGCACTGTCAGTTCATCTTTCCAAGCTGAGGTACCGGAGAGGTGCAGACCCATTTGCTGATCAGCTGTAGACAGCTATTCAGCATGTGCATTGCATAATGGATACTGGTGGGGTTACCCTATCCTGGCACTCAGAGCAGACAGTTTGTGCAGTGACCTGCAGTCCTTCTGTACCCAGCCATTGCTGTGACATACACTACGGAGATATAGCCTACTGGTTAACATAATGCCATTCTTGGCAGTGTTCATGGGTTCAATTCCTCATTATTCCCTCCTCTCATGCCTGTCCTACTCAAATAGTGTGCATGCCTGTAACAGTCATATATTTGCAGATTTGTGCTGCCAGCCCATAATACCCTCACCACAATTGCCAACATTCCCTCGGTCTGTCTATCTGTGTCTGTCAGCTGTGTAGAGTCGTTTTTCCGTTTTCCTCAAATGATATAGTATTGTAAACCGCTCTAATGCCTCTGGCCTGAGCGGTATATCAAATTGAATAAACATAAACATAAACATAAACATAGAGTCCTGTCTGCCTGTGCAGGCTGTCACCCCATGTCCTGCACTGCTACCCTTTCCTGCATTGCACCTCTTCATGCTTGCCTCGCCTGTGCCTGATCTGCATGGCACCACAACTCCTCTGTCGACCCATCATTGTAACTATCCTGCCACTTCCGCCTCCACTGGGGGACACATATTCCCATCGTCTGCCACCAACTGTCTTTCCAGTGCTTTACATTGCCAACACCCTGTGCTGTGGTACAATTGCCCCCACCATTTTTGTCATCAGTACTGGCAGCCACATGGGATGCCTGCAGATATGGCAGGTCCAGCGGCTCCCAGCTCTCCCTCCTTCATTCACCTGTTCATTGCCTTTCCTGAGTTCTCTATCTAGTGTTAGGGCTACATCTGTCTCTGTTCCTCACAGGTCATGCATGTCATCCTGAAGCACCTTGCAACCCTTAGGCTACACTAACCTAGGGCACCATAACCTTGTTAGGCCACCTTAACCTATGGTTCCATAACCCAGAGTGCCTTCTAAGGTGCCTTGTCTAGGGGTGCCTAATACGGCGCTTAGCCTAAGGAGCCCTACTGTATAGAGCACCTTACAAAGTGCTTTATGAGGCACCTTACAAGGCACCTTCTAGGCCACCTAACAAGGCACCTTACAAGGCACCTTACAGGGCACCTTACAAGGCACCTAACAAGGCACCTTACTTAAAGGCACCTTACAAGGCACCTTACAAGGTGCCCTACAAGGCACCTTACAGGGCACCTTACAGGGCACCTTACAAGGCACCTTACAAGGCTTGTAAGGTGCCTTATAAGGTGCCTTGTAAGGTGCCTTGTAGAGCGCCTTGTAACGCATGGTAGTTGAAGGCGCCTTGTAACATGCGTTAGCTGATACGGCTTGCTGTAACGATGCATCGCCCACGCCTTTATATGGGCATCTGTACCTTTACCGCAGAACCTAACGCGAGTGACATTACCGCAGTTTAGTAAACATACCCCTTTAAGTTAACTATTGTGAGCTTTCTTAATTAGGAGATCTAAAATACTGCTTTACTCATTATGGGGTCAATTTTGTCACTGATCGCACATGTAAATAGTACATGTATGCTTTTCTCTGTGTAGGCACGGGTAAATTTTCAAAACAAAAAGATGCATGTACCTGCATTTTGGGGCATATTTACTAAAGTGTGCTAACACTTAGCATGGGGGTTTGCCATGCACAAAGTTGTCATGGGGCCCTATGGCAAAAAATCCCATGCTGACCAGTTAATATGCAATTGGGCAGTCACTGGGCATCATTGGTGCATGCTACCCATGGTTGTTGCTGTTGGCACAGATGCACTTAATACCACCTCAATGGGTGGCGTTCAGTGCAACCACATGCCGATTAGCATGGTGCTGTGCAGTTGTAATGTGCTAATGGCCGGTGGATAGTCGTACATGCCTACTGAGGGTAGTGTGGGCCTCCACGCTAGAATTGTGGCCCAATCATGCACAAACTTTAGTAACATGCCCCTTTGAAAATTACCCTAGGGTACACATACACTGTACCACACACAAAGTTTCTGTGTTATGTGCCACATATCTTGAAAAGTGTGCACATGAATATAAACCCCTTCCAAGTCCCTTGCCCAGAAATGCTCCCGCTTAGTTTGGGTAAAGTTACATCTATACACTGTACGCACATACATTTATGCCCATTTTGTATGTGCAATTTTGTAAGTACCCATTTTCACACATAAAGCACTTCTATACTGGTACTTTATGTCTAAAGAAAAGTCTGCATCTGTAGTCTATTTTTCATGCAGGTATCATCACTATATTGTTAAAATGGCAACAGCAAAATCCTGGAGCAGAGTCCAGTAAAAACAGGGGAGTCAGTGTTCTAATCTTTTGGAAAGTAAGCATGGCAAATGTCTATCAATATTAGAAGTCCATGTATAAACCAGAAACGGTTTAGAAATATTTCTTCTCATGCTAATCTGATTTTGCTATTCTTACAAAACTTCCACAAGATGGCACCAGAGGAGCACCTCAAGAATGTAAATATTTCACGTCATCAATTGAAAGTAGTTTCTTTTGAAATATGGAGTCTGTGAAACAGCTCTTATTAAAATACAGAGGAAATGGGAAAATCTGAGCTATTTAAACACCTCATTTAAATTATTTTAAAGGTAGACTGTAAGCTGCAGTTTATGAGGGGTGTTTCATATTACCTTGAAGATTTAGCATTAACAGTTCGACCTAAGCGATCTGCTATTGTCAGATATTACTGGCAGGAGTCAGTCAAGTTCATGATGTACATTTATAGAACTATGTTTCTCTTATAATTATAAAATTGCTGAAAACTGCACATGTAATCTTCAACATAATATATAATTTATACTTAAATGCCATTTTTATTAGATATATTATCAGGATAAGATTAGGCAGAGGGAAAAAATCATTCACAAAATCCTTGTTTTATTAAAATGACTGTAGATCATGACCGTTTCTTCTCATAAAAATATAGTCATTTTATAGTTCTTTCATTCATTATAGATGCATGAATGGCAAAAATCTAAATGACTTACAACTTATGTGTGCCAGTTATAACATGTAAATGTGGGACTTAGTAATCCTACATAAACTGATTTTAGTGGGCAACAATGATCACATCCAGCCTGTCAAACGACTTCCCATCTACATTGCCATGGATATAACCTACGACTACTACCACCTCTCATTTGTATAGCCTAGAAGTGCTGTATAAAAAATACAGGGGCAGAGGAACATCTTTTTGTTTGGAGAGACCAAATAAACCACTTTCTGTATTTGCTGATACAGTATTAGACAAAATATTGGTGGGGCGATGATCCCTGTGGCCCACCCCATTCCACTGCCTATGCACAAATATACAAGAGGCAGTCCCTGCTCAATAGAGTTCACAATATATTGTCACTTTAGTGCTTGCACTAGTTATTAGTAGATTAGACTATTGTAACGTAATACTGGCTAGTTTACCCCTTTATCAACTTCAACATTTACAACTAATCCAAAATACAGCTGCACGGCTTGTTTCAAATGCTCGACGATCAGATCATGTTACTCCACTTTTGTTTAGTCTTCACTGGTTGCCACTTCGTTTTCGGGTCAAATATAAAATATTAATTTTAACCCACCGGGCGCTCTATTTGTCAACTCCGTTATACCTATCTGATCTCATCTCTTTACATACTCCTTACCGTCAATTACGCTCCCTTCATGCCAATCGCCTCACTCTCCCATTTCCTTCACAAGCACACCTGGAACAGACTCGGCATGCTGCATTCTTTTTTCTCAGCCCAGCACTTTGGAATGTCCTGCCGTCTTTACTCCGTTTAGAGCCTATTTACTTGACATTCAAGAATTTGCTCAAAACTCACCTGTTTAAACAAGCTTTTGACCTCAAAGAATGACCTCCCTAGCCTGTTGTCTGTGTTTTGTTGCTTTCTCTGTCCCTTTCCTGTCTCAAATATGGCGTTCCTTTCTCCTTTCGCAGCAATGTTTTAATATTTTATTGTAAACCACCCTAATGTCTTAACGTGGGTGGTATATCAATGTAAATAAAGATAAAGATAAACACCAAAAACATGGGACTAGGGCAAAACTAAGAGGAAATGATAGGGAACCAATGAAGTGACTTTAGGAGTTATGTGAGTGTAGCTACACTGGTTGAAGGTTAGTCGTGCGGATGAGCTGTGAATGGATTGAAGGTACGAGATGATTCTGGAGACCAGTGAGGAGAAGGTTGCAATATAAAGTGGTATACAAAACTGGTTAAATAAATAAATAAATAGTCAAGATGGGAGGTGACTAAAGAGTGCATAAGGGTCTTGATAATGTGTTCAGATAGGAAGGGACAAATTTTGCAGATGTTATAGAGAAAGAAATAACAGGATTTAGCTATCTGTTGCATGTGTGCAGAGAAAGAGAAAGAAGAGTCAAAGATAACACTGGTCAACAAATTTTTACAAAAGTCATGTTACCGAAATAAAAATAGTCATTTCTTATCAATTTTTATATGCTGAACACGAATGTGACAGTGAAATTGCAAAGTTGGCTTTAGTTTTTTTGTAATCTTTTTTTTTTTTTTATTGAGATTTTAGTCAATTACAATAACCAAGTAAGTGAAGGTCAATCAAAGATACAAAACAAGAGAAAGATAACTAACTCTTTCATAGTACAAGGAAATAAACTTGTGATACAGTCCACATCATGAAACCATGCTGCACTAACAATCAGGAAATAACTTTTTATAAAGAAAAAAAAGGGAACAAACGTCCCAACAAAGAGGTCTATAATTAATCGCTGGTCCTTTCTACCACTCTCTTATCGGCCAAAAATCTTTCCAGATGAAGCACTTCAGTAAAAACATACAAAGCATCACCTAAACCAATGATCCATTTACAGGGGAAGCGAAGGAAAAACGTAGCTCCCAAAGCCAACACCTGAGGTTTCAACTTTAAAAATTGCCTCCGGCGTAGTTGGGTATTTCGTTAGACATCGGGAAAGATATTGACCCGCTGGCCACAAAATTTAGTCAATTTTACTTTAAAAAAGTCTCAAAGAATACGTTGCTTAACTTCAACCGAAGAAAAGTGACTAATAAAGTGGCACGCGTATTGATGTTATCCTGTGAGTCCTCTAAGAAGGCAGTGAGATTATCCAATGGAGAAACAATTTCATCAAGCTCACCCTCCACCACATTAATTTGCTTGACTGAAGAGGGAATATAATACAGAAAGGAAATTTCAAAAGAATCCGAAATGGCCAAAACATCTTTAAGAAACTTATCTAATAGAATTCTATGAGAAAGCAAAGAAGAATAGGGAAAATTAAGAAATCGCAAATTAGAAGACCTTAAGGAATTCTCCAGGGCTTCAACCTTATTATGAAGCAATAAAGAATCCTTAATTCCAGCAACACTTGTCGTATGGAAGGGAAGAACCTGGGATTCCAAACTTGTTACAGCCAAATCGACAGAAACGATTTTCTCATCAAGCAGTCGCAGTGCAGCCGTGGCCTCTTGCGAGAAAACGCATAGGGAATTCAGAGAAGTTGATACTTTATTATCAATTAACTTTAAGGCACCCCACAGATCCCGCAAGGTAATCTCCGTATCCGATGAAAGGGCAGGAAACTCAGAAGAGCTACCTACCTCTAAGGGCGAGACAGGAGTTGGTAATTTAACAGAGAATGAATCCCTTACCAAAACAGGTGACTTCGTAGATTGGCCAGATAGATTGCCAGGAACGGGGCACAAAGGAGGGGATCTTCCGCCTGAACTCAAAGACAACCCTTCCGGGGAAGACTGCGCCACTGGTACAGAGGCAAAATGCTTATCCAAGGGACCAACTGGTTTGGAATCTCCGGTCACGGTCCCTAAAGCTTTACTCCCGGACTTAGCCTTCCTCTTCCCCATAATACAGAGAAAAAATTAGCTCACAAATAACAAAGTAATTACAAATTCTACCAAACAACAACAGAAAACGAAAAACACTAAATTCTAACAAACAGAAAATACAGCAGTGCGGTGCCGTGAAGTGTCGTCGAAGGGGTGTCAAAGGGGCCTAACGAGCCCCTTTGACCACGTCCCTTTGACACACACCCCGCGCACATGCTCCGCGTCAAGCAATAGACTCAAAATATAGAGCTAAAAAAAGACCCTGCAGGTAGGGCTGTCCCGTCAGTGCCTGGCCGCTGAAGTAGGAGGAGAAAGCCCAATCCTCAGCTGCAATGGCAGCAGCAGCCTCCCGAGCCGATGTCCTGGCTCTGCACACCTCCGTGGATAGAGACAGCTGGTTCACAATTTGCACCTTCCGGTTCAGCTATATCCCCCAAAGGGAAGTCCCCGCAGGTAGGGCTGTCCCGTCAGTGCTTGGCCGCTGAAGTAGGAGGAGAAAGCCCAATCCTCAGATGCAACGGCAGCAGCAGCCTCCCGAGCCGATGTCCTGGCTCTGCACACCTCCGTGGATAGAGACAGCTAGTTCACAACTTCACCTTCCGGTTCAGCTATATCCCCCAAAGGGAAGTCCCCGCAGGTAGGGCTGTCCCGTCAGTGCCTGGCCACTGAAGTAGGAGGAGAAAGCCCAATCCTCAGCTGCAACGGCAGCAGCAGCCTCCCGAGCCGATGTCCTGGCTCTGCACACCTCCGTGGATAGAGACAGCTGGTTCCTAGTTTTTTTTGTAATCTACGAGAATTAATGTTTACATCACGAAATGCATGTCAATAGTAAATATAATAGGCCTTCGGTTAATACCTGTAAAAAAACAAGTCATGGACTACTTCTTAGATTTTTTCGCCTGTCTCTTGTACAGCTGTTCGGGAGCTTCTCTGGGGAGTGTCCAGCAGTAGTCAGCCAGCATTCTAGTGGACCATTTTCCCTGGTATCTTTGCTCCATCGTTGCGATATCCTGGTGAAAACGTTCCCCCTGTTCATCACTAACCATACCACAGTTGTCAGGAAAGAAATCGAGATGGGAATCAAGGAAATGGATCTTTAGAGACATATTGCAGCCAAGTTTCTGATACTGTATCAGCATGTCTTCTACTAGTTCCTTGTAGTTTTCTATCCCAACATTCCCGAGAAAGTTTGTTGACACTAGGCGAAAAGCATTCCATGCTTGTTTCGCATCACCCTGCAGGAAGTTGTCGAACCGGTCATCTTTGAAGAGCTCTCAAATCTGAGGACCCACAAAAACTCCCTCTTTAATCTTTGCTTCGCTGAGTCGAGGGAATTTTTCATGCAGGTATCAGAAATCTGGCGAAGTACGGTCCATGGCTTTCACAAAGTTTTTCATCAAACCTAGTTTGATGTGAAGGGGTGGTAGCAGGATTTTGTGAGCCTCAACCAGAGCTGGGTGCTGGATATTCTTCTCTCCAACTGTTACATTTTGTCTGTGATTCCATTCCTTCCGCAAGTAGTGCCAATCCCTTGCTCGGCTATCCCACTCACATAAGAAACACATGTATTTTATATATCCCTGCTGCAGTCCCATTAAAAGGGCAACTACCTTCAAGTCACCACAGAGGTGCCAGCTGTACTTGTTATAGTTAATGGAAGTCAGTAGATGCTTTAAGTTATCGTATGTCTCTTTCATGTGGATGGCATGCGCTACTGAAATAGATGGAAGACGGTTTCCATTGTTCAAAAGCACAGCCTTCAGACTCAGTTTCGAAGAATCTATAAATAGTCTCCAGTCTTGTGGGTCATGAGTGATTTTTAAGACCTTCATGAGGCTTTCAATATTGGAACAGAATACCAGATTACTTTCCTTTCCGACTGTGTATAGTACACTGCAGACGTCAGATGGCTTCAGCAGCCATCTGGCAGCAGTATTACATTGCATCAGAAAATGATGCAATCAACTCTGGATGATGTGTGCATGCTGGTATTATGCAATGTGATGCAATATTACATCATTCAAGGCTTATTTGGGATGTTGTTGATGTCCTACTGGATAAATTTACACGGTGAAACGTCAAAAATGAACTACATGCAATATCTTCAAACCGAGAGCCAATAAAAATTTTTAAATGTTATATTTGTGTTCAGCTCACCAAGATACTACAGATTAGGGCCTTTTAAAGTCGGTAACGATTTCAATGTTGACCAGTGTAACCCCAAGATTGTGAGCTAAGGAAACAGGGAGGATGATAGCGTTATTGACAGAGAGAAAGGAGGAAGGGGGAGGTGGGTTTAGAGGGAAATAAGACAGTAGTGGGACATCCAGGCAATGTCAGACAAGCAGGATGAGATACAGACCTGGATTCCTGGAGAGATTTCAGGTGCCAAGATAAATCAGAGTCATCAGCGTCAAGATGGTACTAAAAGCTATGGGAGGAAATCAAAGCACCAAGGGAGCGAGTACATAGAGAGAAAAGAGGTCCCAAGATAGAGCCTGAGGTATACTGACTGAAACAGAGATAGCAGTAGAGAAAGATCCACCAAAACATACAGTATACTAAAACCAAGCTGCCAGCTATAGAGCATGACTATATATATCACATATCATTCCTTATCCAAGATAGCTTTTGTCAGTTTCTTTCATATATTCCACCTTCCTAGATAACTGAGCATTCAAGATCCCCAATACCTCTACCTCCTATGCCCAAACCCATTGTGCCAATACTTTATCATTTTTTATTTTGTTTTTCCCAGGAAAACTTATTCATTTCCTATATGTTGGAGCAGCTCTTAGAATATCTGGAGGAGGAGGAGAGACTTCCCAACCTTCTACCCCCATCCCCAAACAGTAGCAGTGTCCACAGAAAAAGGAAGGCACTCAGTACACACTCACAAATCCATGATCTGGCACATAAGAGGCAGCATGTTTAATGTTTGTCTTTTAACAAGTTTATTCTATAAGCAGTTTCATGTTGTTGATATATCTTGAGTGCATTGAAAGTTTCTGCATAATCTATTTAATACTGGAATATATATGTAAGAAATAATATACATTTTCCATTCTCAATGATGGTGTGATGGGTATGACATAAAAAGATCTTTGAGTTATATATGTGTATGATATCTTGTTGCTAGAAAACTGATTGCATGCAGTAATATTCACTAATGCTAGGAGTAGGGCATGCTCGTGAGTCCTGCTTGCTAATATATCAGTGCACTATGATAATCCTGTATATTTTTTTATCCATGTAGTCTTATGGATTGCATGGATGTGTATAACATATGGGTTAAAGTGTTTTCATGTTTTTAAAAAAGTATTTAAAAATATGGCAAGCTAAAAGAAGTTGTGGAAGTTGTTGGGAAAGTAAAACTGCTAATTTAAAAAAAAAGCAATATTGTAAAAAGTGGTGGGAGGCAAAACTTTTATTTAGTTATGCTAGTGAAAGAAAGAAGTGTAAAAGCGACATTGTGATAAGGATAAAGTAGAATAAAATAGAATTTCTGTCCTGTGTTCACAGATGAAGGTCTATGCATACAAATGCAGAAATCAAACACAAATAGGAATGAAAGTGAGGTAGACCTGAGATGATTTTCAGAAGACTGTGTTTATGAGCTAGCTAAATTAAGAGTAGAGAAAGTGATAGGGCTGGAGGGGATTCATCCGAGATTATTGAAGGAACAGTTCAGGTGACTCTGCTGTCTGACCATTTAAATGCTTTAGAGTCAGGAGTGGTCCTGGGAGACATTTATTTAACAGTTTTTTAAAATACTGCTTTATCATTTAGTCAAAGCTGTTTTCATTTTAACTTAAACTTGGTAAATGCATTAAACAGGGACATTGTTAACTTGGATTCTTCAGAGGCATTAGAGGGTTAAGTAACTTGTCCAACGCCACAAGGAGAACTAGTGAGAACTAAACCTCAATTGCTTGGTTCCCAAGCCAGTGTGTTAACATTAGGCTACTCCTCCACTCCAGGAGATAGGTGGAAGTAGTTCCTCTCAACAAAAATGGAACTAAGGAGGATGCTGAGAACTACAGGCCAGATAGTTTGACCTCAGAGGTAAATTAATGAAAATGTCACTAAGGGAGATGTTTACTAAACTGCTATAATGTCTCAGCGGCAGTGTTAACGCACGATACGTAACGTTATCGCGCGATACGTAACGTTATCGCGCGATACGTAACGTTATCGCGCGATACGTAACGTTATCGCGCGATACGTAACGTTATCGCGCGATACGTAACGTTATCGCGCGATACGTAACGTTATCGCGCGATACGTAACGTTATCGCGCGATACGTAACGTTATCGCGCGATACGTAACGTTATCGCGATACGTAACGTTATCGCGCGATACGTAACGTTATCGCGCGATACGTAACGTTATCGCGCGATACGTAACGTTATCGCGCGATACGTAACGTTATCGCGCGATACGTAACGTTATCGCGCGATAACGTCTCCGGTGGTGTTAAGGCACACAGAGGGTGGAGTAAGGCTCCCCAGAGGGCGGAGAGAAGGGGTCAATGGGTGGAGAGTGGGCAGGGAAAGGCTCCAGGTACACAAACGCTGTGAACTGAAGGTCTGAAAAATAATGCCAATGAAAACCTTGCGTTAGAGGCACATTTGCAGGAGAGAGAAACCATTTCAGTCAGCAATGCACAGCAAAGGCAGGGAAACCAAGAAAAGTGATAGTAGTGGTACATGTGCAGCAACAGCATAGTGCCCAAGTACGAAAGGGTACTACGGTGAGGCTTCAAATGGGGTACAGGGGGCTGAAGGTGGGACATGCAGTGGGGCAGCTGGGGCACAGGGTGCACTAGGCAGATGCCTAGGTGGCACATAGGAATGCAGAAACTGCAAATTAGCAAGCCAGCAAGTGACCAAGGGCAAACATGCCCACGAGTGTGTGTCCCACAGTGTCCCAGGGGACATTACCCAGCAGGTACCCCAAAGGGCACATAACATTGACAGGCAGTGCTGGGGGGGGGGGGAGCGCGGATGTCTATGTAGGCGCCCTACCCCAGATCCCACACCATAGGCAGCCGCCTACCGGCACACTGGATGGCCTGGGACTGTGCAGCACCAGCACCACTGGCATAAGGGCATGTCAGCATAGTGGCAGAGGGGTGCTGGTGGTGGAGGAGGCAGTGGCATCTGCCCACAGCACACCAAGGCCAAGCCCTGTTCAGGTGGGTGGCAAGCAGTGCAACAGACAAGGTCTGTCTGATGAACAGTAATGGTATCCCCAGGGAATAACCCACTTTTTTGGCAACAGTTTGGTGCAGTACACACAGCCAGTGTGTTCAGGGGCAGAAGATCACAGGTTCAAATCCCAATTGTGGCTCCTGCAGACTATGTCCCTATATTTTACCCTAGAGCGCACATACACCATAAACATGTGCAGTCCCTACAGCAGAGGTTCCCAACTGCAGTCCTGGAGTGCCTAACACCATTCAGGATTTCATGCTGTCCCTAATAAATATGCATGAGATGTACTGGTATGCAGTGCCCCCATTGTATGCAACTGTATCTCATGCATATTCATTAAGGACAGCCTGAAAACCTGAATCGTGTTTGGCCCACCAGGAGCGGAGTTGGGAACCTCTGCCCTAGAGCAGCGGCCAACAGGGGCACAAACACCCACACCCATAGGCTCCACTGTCCAAAGCCTCATGGAGAGTCATGCTGTTGGGCCCTGCCCAGAGCAGCAGCTACCAATACTAGCACCTGCATACCTTAGCAATGCCTGCACTGTGCCCAGGACTGGTGTGGCGGCCAGGGCTGCCAACCACCTCTATCTTTGCACAATGCTGAAATAGGTGTGGGAGTGTATGTATGTCTATCCAGTGTTGTGTGGCTGCCTACACCTTACTGAGCCCCCAATGCTTGCACTGTTTCCAGTGTTAGCCTGCCAATGTGCATAATAAGGAGCAAGGTATTGTGGGTGTGGCCCAGACACGGCGGTCTGGGAAGGATGCATCTGCACAGGGCATTGTGCAATGGTTGGTACATTGTAGTGCCCGACCACCACCTGCATGGACAGGGTGGCCACAGCATGTCATGCTGGGAGGTCACTCTCACCCTGACTGAGCAGTGACCTTGGCTTGGCTAGGTTCCCACATAGTGCTGTACAGTGTTTTTTTTAAGTGATGTCTCTGAGTTTCGTTTTTTGGTGCCCAGTCACTGACATACTTGCTTGGTGTGTGTGCTTGCATCTCACTTTTGGGTGCACACAGTTCCTTCAGGAACATGCACTATGTAGTAGCTAGCAGACTGTCTGCAGTTAGCATGTGTATGCCTGGAACACCTTGTAGGGTGCAGCGGGTGGAGACTGACTGTGCCCTCTGCTGGTGAATGTCAGATTGTGGTGGGGGCAGCTGGGCTTTTCCAGGCCTGTCTTCCAGTGCCTTATGTGATACATATCGATCTGCATTGACTGCCCGGGTGGGTGCCTATTCCCCAACAGGACTGGAGTTGATGGTCCCCTCTACTACCTACGTTGCAGAGATGTAGAATGTGGATCTGTTGTTGGGAGATCCTGACCCAGAGAGGGTGGTTTGCGTGGTGCTACATAATCTGCTTTTGGGTCCAAACACCACCCTTCTCTTATAACAAGTGACCATAGCAACCACACAGGATATGCACTACTATGGGATGAGGGTGAAGGGAGATAGATTCAGGAGTGATATGCGGAAATATTTCTTTATGGAAAGAGTAGTGGATCCATGGAATAGTCTCCCAGTGGAGGTGGTAGAGATGAGGACAGTAACTGAATTCAAAAAAGCATGGGACAAACACAGAGGATCTCTAAAGGTAAAAAGGAGACTGTTGTAGTTGTTGATATGGAAGGACAGACTAGATAGGCCATGTGGTCTTTTTCTGTCATCATATTTCTATGTTTCTATTCTGGGTGTATCATGGTCCACAAAGACTAGACGTGACTGGGGAATACAGATGTATCCTAGGTGTGTCTGCAAGGACACACTGGCACTGATGGGGACCTGCAGCACAGCCTATCTCAGCCAAGCCAGGTGCTGCGGAACTGGTGCTGGGTGCCCCACCTCACCCTCAGGGTGAGCACAGGAACCACACAATGTCACGGTCTGTAGCTACTCTGTGCCAGTAACACACATGTTCAGTTCCCCCTACCAGGCCGGGGTGCTGTAGAGGTGCATACCCCATCTTGTGATCAGATGTAGACTGCTGATCTGCATGTACAGTGCATCATGGGTACGGGTGAGTTTACCCTATCCTGGTAACTACAGCAGACAGTTTGTGCGGTGACCTGCAGTCTTTCTATAGCCAGCCAGCGGTGCGTTAGAAGCTATAGAGATGTAGCCCACTGGTTACTACAATGACTGTGGAGGTAGAAGTCATGGGTTTGATCCCACAGTGGTGTTATTTAATGAGGCTGTCTGGGCTTTTCCTTTTAATTTAAATCTGTGCTGCCAGCAATGCTGCCCTCACAGTGCCGTAACCTAAGGCGCCCTATAGGGCGTCCTATAGGGCACATTTTAAGGTGCAATGGCAGACAGGGCACTTTATAATGTGCCCTATGGAGCGCCTTATAGGGCGCCTTATGAGGCACCTTAGGTTACGGCACTGTGAGGGTGTTTTTGCTGGCAGCACAGATTTAAATTAAAAGGAAATGCCTCAGATAGCCTTATTAAATAACACCACTGCAGGATCAAACCCATGTCCTCTGCCTTTGCAGTCATTGTGGTAACCAGTGGGCTACATCTTTATAGCTGCTAATACTGCACTGGCATGAACTTAAGATTAACGTGCATTAACGAGCCAAGGCGCCCTCTATCGTGCGATACAGATTCCTTGCTACCTTCCCTCTGGAACGCCCACTACCTTATATGGCATTCCTCACATTATTGCTGCAACTAGCGCCGGTAACATTAGGACGGTTTAGTAAACATCCCCCTAAGACAGTAGATGGTGCAGTTTCTGGAATCCAATTGATTACACAGGTACACTAAAAAAAAATTTTTTAAACTGCCTCTAATGTTTCGATTGATTTTTACGTTTTTTGGTGCGCTGAATCCAAATCTGGTAACCAATTTGCTCCATCACGTACAGATTTTTTGCTACATTGGGTTAGCAGTTTGAGGTGAACGTTTCAGATTGAGTGCGATCGAGATAAAAGTTTCTTGGATGAATTCTTTATACTAATTGTTTAGTAGTTATTCAAATAAGAATAAAGAAAATTGTAACAAGGCAGCACATAAGAATAGAGTAATGTCAACAAAACACACTGTGATGGTAGCAAAATTGTCTGCACTTAAAACAGCCACATACATGTGCACAAACATTGAGCATATAAGAGCGAGGTTAGACACAAAGCAAAGCAAAGAAATGTGCAAAAATGTTGTACAGGTATGTATGTAAGAATAGAAAACGCAAACCGCACCATTGCAATACATGGAGACAAACACCCGATGGTGTGAAAATAAAATTCTAATAAATGAGATCCGACACTGTGGTAATAACTAGCAAATTTTTATTTCAAAGTTTAGTAAAAACACGATATTTGTCAACACAGTTTAGATTTTAAAGTCATTCTTGGGTCAATCAATCTCCTGGTGGGCCCGTTTCTTCTTCCCCCGAATGCTTCTCTTGGTGTGCTGCTTGGCGTATTTTTCATCTGGGGTTTCCCGCAGCAGCAACCAGCAGAAATCAGCCATCATAGTGGTGTTCCATCTTCCTTGGTACCTTCTCTCTGCGTCTTTGATGTCCTGGTGAAACCTTTCACCTTGTTCTTCACTGTACGCCCCCAAGTTTTCGGGAAAGTAGTTCACATGGGAGTGCAAGAAATGGACTTTCAGGCTCATGTTACAGCCTTGTTCTTTGAAGGCATTGAGCATCCTGGCAACAATATCCTTATAGTTCTCATCCCGCCTGTTCCCCAAGAATTTGAGAACAACATCCTTGAAGGAATCCCAGGCTTCTTTTTCCTTCTCAGACATCGTTTCAGCGAATGCTCCATCTGAAATGAGTTTCCTTATATCAGGGCCAACAAACACTCCTTCCTTTAGCTTTGCTTCAGAAAGTCGGGGGAACTTTGAGCAAAGGTACCGAAAGCACTCACCATCTTTTGGAAGGGACTTGATGAATTGCTTAATGAGACCCAACTTAATGTGGAGAGGTGGTATAGAATTTTATCACGAGGTACCAAGCTCTCATGAAGAACATTTTTCTCACCGGGTCTCAAATACTCCCGAATTGGCCAGTCTTTTTTCCCCCAGTGTAGGTTGCGGGCCCGGCTATCCCACAAGCAAAGGAAGCAGGGATATTTGGTGAAACCAGATTGCTGCCCTAATAGCATGGATAGAATTTTAAAGTCTCCACAAATCATCCACTTATGCTCATCATAACGAATCTTCTGAAGAATCAGGGCCAAATTCTCGTATTTTTCTTGGAGAATAACAGAGTGAGCAATAGGAACTGAAGCGAATGTGTTGCCATTATGAAGAAGAACACCTTTTATGCTGTCTTTTGACGAATCAATGAACAGCCGCCATTCAGCAGGATCATACTTGAGTTTAAACTTTTCCATCACTCCGTATATATCATTGCAAAATACCAAATCTTCCTCTTTGCTGAAATACTTCAAAAATTGTGTCTCGCGGTTGCGGTACCAATAAAAAGTTGTTCCTTGTGACAATAGATTTTTCTGTTTAAGCCGAGAACCTAGCAGTTGGGCAGCATCTTTTGGGAGTCCTAAATCCCAGACTTCCATACAAAGATTCGACTTGTTCAAGCCATGGTATTTTCAATAACATCATATGGATGTGAAAGCTGGACAGTGAAAAAGACAGACAGGAAGAAAATTGATGCCTTTGAATTATGGTGCTGGTGGCGAATACTGTGTATACCATGGACTGCCCGAAGAACAAACCAGTCGGTACTAGAGGAGATCAAACCTAAGCTTTCTTTAGAAGCTCAGATGACAAGACTTCGACTTTCATACTTCGGACACATCATGCGAAGAGAGAGATCATTAGAGAAAGACATCATGCTTGGCAAGATAGAAGGTCAACGCAAAAGAGGAAGGCCAGCAATGAGATGGATCGCTACAATAACAGCAGCTACGTGTACCAGTCTGTCGTCAATGAGCCGCCTGACTGAAGACCGAACACAATTTAGGATAGCTATCCAGAGGGTCGCCATGAGTCGACTCCGACTCGACGGCACTTAACAACAACAAATCCCAGACTAAATCATTCAATTCAGCTTGAGAGAAAAGTTCAGGTTTCGGATCTGGTTCAGTTTCAAACTCGGAAGTACTGGACTCATCGGGAAAAGCCATCTGATGAGTCTCATCATGATCAGAACCGTCCACACAAATATGATCCAAAGATTTTGGTGGTTCAGGCACAGGTACTTCGTTGCTATGAGGCATAGGCCTAATTGCTGAGGGAAGGTTGGGGTAACTTATTACGTTCTTATTTTTTAAGTTGTATCCCTTCACAATGCAAGAGCAAAAATAGCAGTCACTGCTGTGGTCTCTTTGTTCACGTCACATCATTTCTCATCCTCTCAAGTTAGTCTACTCCCAATACTTTATTTATGATCACAAATAACTATTATAGTCTCTTACTAACCATGTAAATCTACCCTTCTGGTTCCTTGTAACATAGTTTTATGACTCCTTGTAACATAGTTTTATACTTCCTTTTATGTTAATAACCCTCACATTGTTTTCCACTTAACCTAGTTATTATGTAACCTAGTTTATGTTCACCTAATATTTAATGTAATTCAATATTGCACTGTTCTGCTATATTGTTGTTTAAGTTCCTTGTTTTTACTCAACTAATGTTTAATGTAATTCAATATTGCAATGTTCTGCTATATTGTTGTTTAAGTTCCTTGTAAACCGCCCCTGATCTCTGGAAGGGGCGGTATAGAAAAGCACTGAAATAAATAAATAAATAAATAGGTATTCCGAAACGAAATGCTTGTTTTTTACCTTTCATCCATAAGCGTAGATCTTCCTCACATGTCTTGCACACTTTGTGAGGAGCCCACGGTTTGTCTTGATCGCCTAACTTCAAACCGAAATAGGCGAAATATACTTTAATAAATGCAGAAATGTTCCTCTGCCGCTTTTTCACGGTATATTCCCCACAAATAAAACAAAAACTGTCCGGAGAGTTGACGCAATCTCTGGCTCTGTGAGCCATCACAAATACACAGCACTGCAAACTACAACTGTAGTGAACCACTTCGGAATAAAGCTGGATTACGACTGAGCAAACAAAAGGTAATAATGAACTTGCAAGAAACTGAAATTTGACAGGAACGTTCAGGTCGCAACCACCGTGTTTGAGCGAGCGAACGAGGTGAGGCGAACAGGAAAGAACATGCGCCAGCGCGAGTACTGGATTTAGCCCCCCGCCTCCCAATTGTCCGTTAATGTATAAAATGAATACAAAACACTCTAAAATATCATGAGGGAGTGTTTCTAGTTAGTTAACCATTACAACCTCTATTTTGGGCCAAGAAAATAAACTGCAGTCGGCTAAAAAGAAATTATGTGAACATTCCTTATATGGGTAAGAAATCTAATTTTGCAAGAAAACGTGACGTGATGGAACATTTTGGCTATTTTTCCTGGATTCAGCACCCCAAAATCTATAGGAATCAGTTGCAAAACTGGAGGCAGTTTTTTGGTAGTGTCCCTGTGTTACATGTTTCACGGCAGCATAGTTTTACTAGAGGTAGGTGTTGTTTGACAAATCTGATCAATTGCTTTGCATGAGTGACCAATAAATTGGATTGACATGGTTATGTAGAGGCAACTTATAAATAAACTGTGAACTCTTAGGCTCTACAGTGACAGTCTGGGTGAGAAACTGGTTGAATGGGAGTTCACTCTGTGAGAAGGGGCATTAGCAATGGTCTACTACAGTGATTAGTCCTTGGTCCATTTTTTCCCCAACATTTTTGTAAGCAATATTGCCAAGGGGCTGTCAGAAAGGTTAGTCCAAAATCTGCAAGAAGGTAGACATCCTGAACAACATGAGGGATCTAGTGAACCTTTAGGAATGTCTAGATATGCAAAAATCCAAGTGAGCAATAAATTATAGGGGGTTAAGTATTTCTATGAACAAAAGAAGAGCAAGAACTGTGGGTAATCATATCTAGTGACCTTAAGGTGGCCAAAGAGCTAGAAAAGGTGATGGATGATTGGGAGCCTAGAGAAAGGATTGGTCCAAACGGAAAATAAGGTGACTGTGTATCTGTATAAGTCTCTGGTGAGGCCTTGTTTGGAGTACTGTATGTAATTCTGAAGACAACATCTTGAAAAAGATATAAAAAGGATAGAAGTGGTCCAAAATGTTACTAAAATGGTACATGGTCTTCATCATAAAGCATAGGGGAAAGACTCAGTGATCTAAATATGCATGTTTTGGTAGAAAGGCAAGAGAAGGGAGACATGATAAAGATATTTAACTACCACATGGTAAATACACAGGAAAGAGCCTCTTTCTATTTAAAGGAAGTTGTGGAACACAGGGCCATAAGATGAGCGTGGAAGAGGATAGACACAGAAGTAATCTAAGGCAATATTTTTTATGGAAAGGGTTGGTAGATGTGGCACAGCCTCCCAGTGGAAGTGGTGAAGATGAGAATGGTATCTGAAGTCAAGCTAGCATGGGGCAAGCATGGAGGATCTCAAAGGGAGAGGAAGGGATTATAGAGCTTATTAATTAGTGTGGATGGGCAAACTGGATAGATCCTATGGTCTTTATCTACCATCATTTTCTCTGTTTCCATGTTTCTATGGTTCCTAGCATTTTTATTTTACTGCTACTTGATAAACTAAAAAAGATATTTAGGTTTGTCTTGTCTACAACTATAAAACATGTGGAGGGTAATTTTTTAAAAATGTTTATTTTTCAACAATTTCAAATTACATCAAAGATTAATTTTTTAAAAAGAAATATTCCCCAAATATACATCATAAGTCAAAGAATAATATTAAAAAAAGAAATATAAATGAGATATATAATAGTAAAGGGTAGGGGATAAATCAAAGATGGCAAAAGGAAATTAAATTAGAAAAATAGGGTAACAAAACCAAACTCTAAAATAAAACAAGTCCAGTTAAGTCACAAAACCAGGCAGGCCTTCAATTTTCAAGTATTCAGGAAAAAATGGAGTTGAGAAGCTCCAAAAATGGTAAGTCTTATTCTGATGGAAAGTAACACATTTATATGGACATCTTATATGAAATTTAGCTCCTAATTCAACTATTTTGGAGTGAAAAGCCAAAAACATCTTCCTCCTTTCCTGTGTTGATTTTGAAATGTCAGGAAAAATCTGTACTCTTCCTACCAAAAAACAAATTAAAATATCATAAAATACAATCACAATAAAGGGGTATGTTTACTAAACAGCGGTAACATCACCGTCGGTAAGCTCAGTGCTAATGTTACTGACGCCATATAAGGCTATGGGCGGGTGTGGGTGGGCTGGCATAAAGGTAGCCATGGGCCATGTACCACACGGAACAGGGTGCCCCTGGCCACGTACCATGTGGAACAGGGCACCCTGGCCAAGTACCATGCGGAACAGGGAGCCCTAGCCACATACAGCACGGAACAGGGTACCCTGGCCACGTACCGTGCGGAACAGGGTGCCCTGACTATGAACCATGCAGAACAGGATGCCCTGACTACGAACCACACGGAACAGGGCACCCTGGCCACCTACCATGCAGAACAGGGCACCCTGACAATGAACTTCACAGTAACAGCACAACACATATCAAGGTGACACGCGTGAAGGTGCCTGAAGGGTATAAGGTGCCACAACCAAGGATCCAGGTTCCTGTAGGCAAGGTGCCCTGAGGGGTCAATGCAGACAAGGTGAAAAGGCCCTGAGAGGGAAGGTGCTGGATAATGGAGCATCAATAGAAGTCAATCAGAAGGTGAGCGATGGACAGACAGACCAGATGATCCCTGTCCATATGATACTGTAGCCAGTAAGTGGGATGTGGACCATCCATCCATCCACCCTGTCAGGCTGCACACTCTGCCTGTCTGACAGGATGGATTGAAAAGGGCATGCATAAAGTAGCTCACATAGAATAGATGCAAAGGTGCCTGGGGCCATGCCGAATCTGGACCCCTTTTGGATGGCCCTTGCACCAGCCAAGAACGAAATGAACAGAAAAAACACCCGTGGGAACTGAACCAGCCCTACGGGGTGCCCAAAAATGGTGCCACAATCAATATGCTAAACGTACAAAGCATCTGGCATGGCAGGGATCACCAACAAAGGGAATGTATTTATTTATCTGCAAAGTAGAAACTGGTGGAAAGATCCACATCACCCGTGTAGGATGTGACTGCATGTCCAGTATATATGTGATGGAGGCCCCCACCGGCCACCACTGGCAGCCACCAGTCCCCCAAGCCTGTCCATTGTATGGGTCATGCATCAGCTGCAGACATATGACCAACACTCTCCAATGGTCCACAGCTCAGGCTGCACACCCTGCCTGTCTGACAGTTTGGATTGAAAATGGCATGCATAACGTAGCTCACACAGAATAGATGCAAAGGTGCCTGGGGCCGTGCCGAATCTGGACCCCTTTTGGATGGTCCTTGCACCAGCCAAGAACAAAATGAACAAAAAAACCCCACCCAATGGAACTAAACTGGCCCTCCGGGGTGTCCAAACACACTGCCACAACCACTATGCTAACCTTGCACACCAGTTGGTATGGGGAGATCTACTAATAAAGGAAATGTTTGTATGTAAGTATCAGCCTGTAATGTATCAGCAGGTTCCAGCTCAATCTCACCGGACATTGATTGACCTGTGTGTTCTGCACATATTGGCATGAACATACAAATGCAGCAGGTTGTCTTGCACTGAATGCAGGAGAGTCAGTCACATGTTGCATACCAACATGTGTAGCTCCCACAGGATGGTGCTGTGTACAAGGACAGTGCAGGAGCCCTGATGCTAGGCCCCTATAACATGTAACTGTGGAAGATCAGCAAGCAATGTAGCAGCATGTGCCTGCCTGCAATGTGTGAGCATGTAGACATCTCCCCATTTCAGCAGGGCTGGTATGTAGTGAAGAGCTGGGAAAGACACAAGGTCTGGTATCAACAGGTCCCATGTACAACCAGTGCTGTGTCCAAGGCTCATACCCATGACAGATGCCGAGTAGGAGCTGCTTTATGTGCATTGCACTGCATGGCCCTCATTGCAGTCATGGTCCGCAGGCCAGAATGTTCAGAGCATGTGTGTAGACATTATGTTGCCAGTTATGAGTCACCAATACTCATTATGTATGTCACGCACTATATAACATTCATGCCTGTCATGGTAACCATGACAATCCAGCACATGCATACCCTGCAACAACTGTGGTGGTGTATGTAGAGCCTCAGGTATGTTAGGGATGGTGTGTGTACCAGAAGGTGCAAGTGGGGGCTCCTTGTTGCTCGTCAACCTGGATAGCCAGTGATAAATATGTCATAGGCCAACTATGTCCCTAATGGGCCAGTCAGATGTGGATGTTAACTTACCAAGTTGGCCCTTGTCATCCTTTCTGGGGGAAATACATGTGGACAAAATGAAAACAAGGCAGGAAGAGATGCAGGAGCTGACAGTGCAGCTAATTGCTGTCTATGGGCCGGCATATTGTGGCTCTGGCAGCATGGCACTAACAATGTTGTTAGTTGCCCTGGATAACAGACATGGAGACAGAACCAGATATACTTTCCCTGGACATTATGGGGCCCTGCTGCATCAGCTATGAACCTCATGAAGATTGTGCCATGGAATGCCTATTGAGTTTGTAAGGCAACATACTGTACATGTGCACCCAAACTATACCTGTTGTACCACTATTGCATCTCTTGCATCTTTGCCCAATGAAGAGTAGCTGTATAGGGTCCAGATGTGTAGCATGCACTGAGTAGCTATGTGCAAACATAACACAATATGAGGGCAGCTGGAATAACTAATGTGTACAGTCATGTTGGTAAGCAATCATGTAGATGATGTCTCGCATGCCCCTCCATGATATCTGGGATATTATGCAAAGGTCTATTGTATGAGAACAGTTAATGTATGTACATACGCAGTGGCCATCTGCAAAAAGGCTGCTGCTGAAAAGCACACATGTGTGACAGCAGCTATGGACCATGTGAAAGAAATGGTAGGCTCAGCCAAATATGAGCATACTGTACACATGTCACCCATGCCTTGGGATTGTCATGTAACTGACAACATTTGCCATTAAGCATGGGATGTCTCAGTGAACCACAGATTTGATAGCAGTAATCAGGGCCATATTGGGGTATGATGTGCCCAGATATATATGAACCTCAAAGCTATCTCTGAGAGATGACCAGCTGAAAGAGAAATGGTTTACCCCAGCAATGGCTGTGACTGTGTGAAGTGACATATTGTGCATACATCTGAACATTAGAGGTGTGCACCTTTATACATATGTGCTGTCTCACAGAGATCTGTATCATGCATAGCACATTTGGAAAACTGTGCTTCCATATACATGTGTGTTATATATCTCCACAGTGGCCAGTGAGGACATTGTTGCACTAGGGATGTCAGTGTGGTGAGTGATTTGGAGGGCATGCAATGATATGTCCTGCACCATCCCCGGAGGTTTCATGGGACATATGGGACATGGCTGATGTTTCCACATAGTTGTTATGAATGTGTGTGCATATATGAATACCATGTGCAAAAATACATGGTTAACAGATTCTCATCTGAGTGGTGCACAGAGATGTTCTGGTTCATTGCATGACTGCCATCTGTATAACCTTGATGTGAATGATGTGGCCATATGTAACCTGCCTATTGAAAACCAGGGTCCATACACACAAATTAGAGGGAGTAGGATCTAGCCAGGTATGATGTAATTATCTGACACATCACAGAGACCCTAGTCTGGAAAGTTAGCTCTGGAGAATCAATGCCAAGGGGTCATGCACAGATGGATATGTGTGTTGCCTAGACAAACATACCCACCTGTCAACCATGTCTATCTGCTCATGTGGTGCCACACAATCAGCATAACACACCCTGATACCACTAACACAGCATATGGGTGTGTTCAGGAGCCACATAGCATCTCAGAGGGCCAGCACCCAAGTTGGTGCCGTACCAAAACTACCCAGAAGTCATGTACACAGGTAAGTTTGGCAGGCACATCTATAAATGTCTTCTGTCATCTGGGCTATGATCTGAAATGTGGAGCTGGGACCAGTTATGATAACCACATGTGCTGGCACATTAGAAACCATGTCCCACACAGGTGCAGACTCAGCAAATGAAATAGCTTTGGGGTGTCACCGTATTCTCCTATGTCCATGAGGTGAACAGGTCTGAGAATGTGCATGCAATATACAATGTAAGCCATGTGAGAGAATAAAGATAAGCAGATTGGTAAATGCGCCATGCCATGTGTATGGCACATCATCATGAGAGACACAGGTGAAGCACACATGTGACTGTGTAAGCTGTAAATATATCAAGCTTTATTAGGAAATAAAAGGTCAACATGTTATGTTACCCAGCCAAGCATTAAAACCATGGTACAGCAACCTTCTCACAACAAACATCATCTGATGTCACTATGTCACAACACATTTATGCACACTGTAAATCCCCAAATGTCGCCAAGACACCCTGTAGGCAGAGTAGCACACCTGGATATGGGGAAACAGACATAACACCTGTTGTAGTGGTGTACCTTGTGGGGAATGCGCAACAGTCTGCCATGGTGAAAATGACCAGCACAAGGGTGGCAAAGACATGACACACCCCATATGCAATGTGCCTCTGCTACTACACACCCACTGTGAAGCTGTGTCCTGCAAAAACAGTTGTCAGTCATGGGGCCATGGCAGTGACATGTTAAAACAAGCAAACTGTAAATGACAGTCAGGCGTGCCAGGCCACAGTTGTCAGTGCTGCTGTTGCTGCTGCTTGACTGTCCTGCATATAGTCTGTATCCCTAGCTATAATGCTGTGTCAAGCAGCACAGCTATCTTCAAGTCATGTTCTGCAGCCATGGGTGTTGACAGTGAGGTTCAAGGTTTGACAATGTTGACGGCAGAATCCACAGTGAGGGACTGTGACAACTAGAGTGTGACAAGGAGCCACTTGGCACAAGCAGTGGACTGTCTTGCCAGCCCAGTGTGCATCCTATGAATGCACTACTCTGCCACTTGGATAGCAATGTCCAGCATTGGCATGTGCTCCACAACAAAAGCTCCTTTACTGTATGCCACCCCTTCTCAGCCATCATCCCCTGTTGTTCCTGTCTCATCCAACCTGTGGGCGGTGGTGACTGCAGATGCACTGATGGGCCCATCTGCTGTGGGAGGTCCATGCTCTGTGAAAAAGATAATAGGAAGGTTGGTATGTCTGTCATCACATGTCATGGGTTACCATCCCAGTGTCTGCAACTTTTACAAGTCAGTATGGAAAACTGTAAACATGAAACTAGCACATTGTTATAACACAGCTACCATTGAAGGCATAGGACATTCAAATGGAACAGTACAGATCATGTTCACATTTGCCCAGCCACATAGACATGTCCATGGCCATGTGGAATGGGTGTGCAATAGGTCCCTATAATATCTATTAGTATAGCATGACAATGATGTCTCAATGGCGTCCGAGTACCAAACCAGCCAATGACATACAGGATATATGATGATACTAGGCAAACAGTTTCCAATGTGGAGAACATCTTGTGTGTGCTGCATGTTCTAGATAGGGACTGTCTGGAGATGATACTGTGTGTAGCCTGTCATCCCTGTCCCAGAGATGTCAGTTGCAAGGTTTGAGAGTAGCCAGTGTGGATGTTAAACATCATTGCCTGTTGTCCAAAGTAGCACGTGACAAATGTGAATGATGAAACATCTACATATGCCAGCAGACAAAATGTATATGAGTTCCCAGAAGGAACACAAGGTGGGTCATGATCACACCAGTCACATGGTGGCATTTGAATGTCAGCATCAGTACTTCTGTGATATGTACAGGGCCAATCACACCTCTCACCAGGAACCAATAAAGAACATATGTCTGTACAGTGTATCTGTACAATGGTGATAGCTCTGCACACACATAGCAATATACAACATATGTGCACCTGATCCCAGGTCCCCTGTCTGGTTACAAGATGGCCCTAAGGGGAGCAATGTCATAAGCCTATCCAAGGTCACAGTCATGCTGAGTGTGTGGACAATGGCAGGAAATGGTCAAATGCAATGTGCAACTCAACCACTCCTATCACATGTGTACACTCAACATCACAGTCGACAATGTCTTCAACACTATGTTGTGAAATAACCACCTGCTGAAATCCTGGCAGACACATAAATGGTAAACTGCAGACATGGGTCACATGTAGGCATGCAAGACAGGTCCACAGCACGTTATGTAGGAACATGAGGGAATATCACCCATGTTATATGTTGTCCTGTGCCCTCAAAAAGACATTAATACTACACTTGCTACTAACTCTGTATGTACAATACATTGCATACCCTCTAATCATAGTCTATTGTCTCCTGTTATAAAAAATATTTGACCATACCTTGTGTAAGTCAATATACTGTACAAAATCTACAAATTAACACTCAAAGAATCCTCTCTACCCTCACACTAACCAAACACACATCTATACCACCACCATATATTAAACTATAATATTAACAAATCATGTCTACAAACAACACACTAGCCCATTGGTTACTCTACCTCAGCTACATACTACTCATCTTTATAGTAATAACCAATGCACATAATCCCTCATACCCCCACACCATACCGACCATATACAACCCTACCAGATACATATTCACACCTCTCCAAACTGGAATAGACATCATCCCAAACCAAACCACAACAGACTAATCAACATAAAGCTAAAAACAATCCCACTCTCTGCCCCAACCTTGACATCACAGCAGACCAAAAACCTAACATGCTATCTAGTCAATTCTAGGTCTTTAAAACCCAAAATACCAATTATCCTGGACATACTAACAGATAATGCCCCAGACATCATATGCATAACAGAGACCTGGCTATTAGATACTGACACTGTCACAATTAATCAACTGAAAACCCCAGGATACCAAATATTCCACACTCACAGAACATCAAGAAAAGGAGGAGGAGTCCTCATCATCATAAAAGAAGATCTAAAAGCTTCACTAATCTCCTCTGATAATATATCAAACATTGATATACTGACAATAAAAATGAAACACCTACACATTTGCTTAACCTACAGACCCCCAGATCCAAAAACTGATAACTTGGATATACTAACAGAAATACTCTGCACATCCATGACAAAAAATCCCTAGTCTTGCTAGGTGACCTTAACTTATCTCTCTCCCACCTAATCAAATGTCGACATTCCTAACCTCCGCTGAAGAGATGGACTGTCACCAAATAATCACTACCCACACCCACACCAAAGGTAACATACTGGATCTAGTTTTCCTACCTGACCATTTATTTCATGCCTATGATAAAAAATTACTAGCAGTACAACCTATATCATGGTCAAACCATCATCTAATAAAATTCCATCTACCATACCATGACAACCCACAACCTAAAATCACACATACATGCAGAACTAGAAGATTCAAGAAATTCAACAAAGATGAATTTCTGAATCAAGCACTGCTACACCTCAATCAAACACCTACAAATCTTGATGAAACAGTGACCTTGTGGAATAAAACACTGTCAGAGTCTGCAATACTACAAACACCCCACACCAACCCCACAAAAAGACAAAATGCACCAAGGTACCTGCCCAACATTAAACAGCTTAAAACAGACCTTTGAAAAACTGAACGCAAATGGTGTCACTCAAATTCTAATATTCATCAATCTCAATACCTATACACTCTCAAACTCTATAGGGAAGCCATTAATTCTACTAAAAAAGACCATTACTCCACACTACTATCTAAATCATTAAACCACCCAAGAGATTTATTTGAGATAGTGAAATCCCTAACTGCAAACACAGCCAACAAAGAATCTACCGACCTTGTAATAACACCCCAGATTCTAGCCAATTACTGCAAGGAAAAATTAAACAGACACCAACCACAACACAAAAGATATCAGATTACAACACACAGAACAACTCTTGGTCATACTTCTATCCTACAACTAAAGACCCTATTAAAAACATCATCTCCAAACTAAATACTACTACATCCTACCTTGATCCCTGTCTGGTAAACTGGATAAAAGAAACAAAATCAGAACTCTCATCTTTTATCCTACCCCTCATCAATCTCTCATTACAGAATGGTCAATTGCCAACCTCACTTAAACATGCACTCATCCGTCCAAGCTTAAAAAACAAAACCTTAGACAAAACCTCACTAACATCACAGACACTAACATCACTAACACAGACCCATCTCAAGCCTCCCCTTCATGATCAAACTTATAGAAAAAGTAGTCCTAATCCAACTTCAGGATCACATAGAGTCATTTGTACCACTAGACGAACACCAATATGGCTTTAGGCCCTTCCACGGAGTCGAGACCCTACTAACAGTACTATCAGACAGACTCACACGAGGCATAGATGACACAAAACAGGTCTTTCTCTTATTATTCCTGGACATTACTGCTGCCTTTGACAGCATAAGCCATCAGATCATGCTATATCTCCCCATTAACACATCAAATCTTGCAAATCAAAAACTTACTGACTATTTTCTTGAAATAATTGAATGACTAGAAAAACACAACCTCAAGATCAACTTTTCCAAAACCGAAGCTATGTTTGTAACTAGAAATCAGAACTTCTCTCCCCCAACAACCTTCAGATTACAAAATATATATATAACAGTCAAAAACGAGGTAAAATACCTCGGCACAATCATTGATCGCACCCTCAATATGTCATCACACATCAACCAGACAACCAAAAAGATATATTATAAGCTCAAAATGCTAAAACAACTCCGCCCACTACTTCACCACAATGATTTCAAATCCATCATCCACTCAATCATAACCCCCCACTTTGACTATGCCAACACAATCCTCCAGGGTACCACAAAACAGGTCTTAAAACAACTTCAACTAGCACAAAATGTTACAGCATGGATCTCAATGCGGATCAACCCAACAGAACACATTACCCCTATACTGTACAACCTACATTGGCTCCCCATCCAGAGCCGCATAAACTATAAAATAATCATCACAATGTTTAAATTAATCAACTATATTACCCCATCTTTCCTATCCACCCTTATCAGAAAAGAAGAGCACAGTTGAACACAATGCAATCAAAACAAAAATAAACTCAAAATACCTAAAGATTTCAGAAAATCAAAAAAGGTGACCAACAAAGCATTTTCCCACACTGCCCCCATACTATGGAATGCCCTCCCCATCAACATACGAGAAATTAATGATCTCATCACATTCAAAATAAAGCTTAAAACCCATCTGTTCACCCTTCATTATGGCACCCAACCAGACTACAACAGCTCAGGCCCTAACCTTCTCACCTAATAAAAACACTACTTTCCCCCTTCTTCTACGATGCCTTTATAATGTATATAGTTCCATGTTAATAAAACACTGTTTCACCAATGTTAATGTATATAGTTAAAATCGTTCTATGTAACGGAATATGCACATGTTTTGTACTTTTCAAACTGTTGTTATATGTGAACCACTTTTGATTGCCTGGAAAAATGCGGTATAAAAATGTTAAATAAATAAAAAATAAATATTAAAAAATACATGCAGGGTAAGTGGCACAACAGCATCGGCACATCAGAGAGATATCTTTGTGAAACATTTGCAGATAGGTGATGTAAAATGCATACCTCTGACGCCTCTGTGTATGATGCACCAGTCCCAAATCACTGCCATGTTGTCATGTGTATGGAGCTGCACCACTGTTGGCTGCATGTCCATCCTCTTGGGCCAATGAGATACCTCACCACAACAGCAGGAGTGGTAGCCTGCCAAACACATTCTGAAGAGTCACAAACAAAGCAAACACACATATGTGAGGGTGTAGTCGTGAAGCACACAGGATAGTATGCACATTTGTTCCCATATGCCCTTCCCCACATATTCATCACTTATATGAGAAGAACTGCTCGATTAGACATTGCTGGATTGCTGTGCCCACACGTGTGTGCCCACGGTCATGTACAGTAGGGCTCACAGGATCTTCAAGATCCAGATTAATGTCAACTGGGATATTGTGCCTGAGAGCAATGTTGTGCAGGATGCAGCAGGCCAGAACTACCTGTGCCACAGTCATGGGTTGGTATTGTAAGGCTCCACCGGTCTTATCTAGACACTTGAAGTGACTCTTTAACACACCAAAGATGCGCTCTATGACAGAGCGGGTGGAGGCGTGGGCCTCATTGTACCTCATCTCTGAACGTGACCATAAAAAATGTACAGGGGTCAGCAACCAGGCATGACACCCATATCCAGCATCACCTGCACAAGAAAAAGAAAGAGGTCACCAAGTTATATGGGGAAACACATCATGTCTGGATGTACATGCCTGTAAATCTCCATTGCAGCCTGCGCCTCCCCTTCACACATGCACACAAAAAATGTAGCCATAACATCTAACACATACTATGTTACAACAAACACAAAGCAGCATTGGAGCACCTGTGTCCCTTAGACACAGGATCTCTGACTAACGAGAGACATACCATTGATCCCCTGTCAACATGCTACTGCAAATATGCCTGCCTGTGTCAAACACATCTCAAGCATGCCATAATACAAAAATTGTGCCACCAGTTGTAGAGGACCAAACTCTACATGGTACAACACATCTCTGCAAATATGGCAGGTACACATCTCTCAAAACAAGAACACATCACCTACTGGTGAAAGAGAAGCAGTGCCACTGTCACATAAACAACATGAGCAGACCATCTAAACTATGTTAAACATTCCAAGCATAGTCTGCCAGCAAATCAACAACCAGGGAGCAGAGGCTACAAGCCAAGATACAATAATTAAACAACCTACCCAGAAAGCTACATCTGAACTGTTGAACAGCTCTCGAATGTGAACAATGTTAGGTACCTGATTTGGGCAGTAGACTAATGGCAAAGGCGTGAATGATGCACATATCCCAAACCAGACAAAGGGGAGGCAAAAAACATTTGCATAACAGGAATGTGCCTACCCTTGCTTCTCAGAAATATGAGCGTTCACGTGATCCGGTCCCGTCACCTTCATCAGGTGTCAGCATATCCCCTGCTAGCTCACCATAGTCTGCTGTCTATTTGCCCTGTCCTCCCACACCAGTTCCCCCACCATTCACGCTCAACATCTGCAGCAACATGCTTAACCGTTCCATTTTGTCTGCACCGCACAGCTCCCTCTACTCCCTGTGTTGTACACTCAGATATCACCCTACCATCCTCAGTTTGCACCTATTCTTCACATACTTGGACAATCATAGAACCTTCCCTGATCACAAACAAATACTGTTTGCCCCCTGCATTTCAATTCCTCTGACCCCCATCACATTCAAACTCTTCCTCAACAGCAGCTCATAGCACCCAATGGGCCTACATAACATCCCCAACTGACACCCTCTATCATGGATTCACACACAAACAGACCATTCCCTGTCCTGGGCCCCACCCTCCAGCCTCGAGGGGGGCTGTGCATGATAGGGTGACTGTACAGGAGGCCAGCCAGGCCACAACTCATCTGGCCACAGCTGCTGAGGTGAAGAGTGGTGTTGCTCTGGAAAGTAGTAGTGTGCTTCAAATGTGGGCCACAGTTGCAGTGTGCACTGAGAGGAGCCAAGTGACCAGAAACCCAGCATGCCTGTGCCGCACACATGAACACCTCTACCTGATGGAAGGAAAGGCGGTGTGATTCATCTGGGCAGCTGTACATAGATGAGATGGGGGCTGGGGTCTCCCTCTGAGGCTGGCATTGCTGGAAGAAAAACCACATTTGTGTGATGTCAGTAGGGAAGACCTCTCCAAAATGTAGGGCCCTGTGCAAACATGACACCTGCATTCAGGTCATGAGAGGTGTACCCAGCAGATCTGATGCCCAGCACAAGCAGCAGAATAGTACATGATGGCCACAGCACATGTTCTGAAACATGCTGTGGCTCAAGGAATACTCAATGGGGATAGGTTGTGGAAGACATATCTAAACCTCATGGTTGCATGGTTCCACAAATTACATAGTAGAGGTAAACTGCAGACAAATGCAATGTTCCCTCTAATTTTCTGTAGACTGTGTGCGCATAAAATATCAGCTGTGTACAGCTTTTGAAGGAAGATTCAATTTTTGTGCACCACATAATGACACTCGGAGTTATATACTTTAAAATTTGACTACACGTCAGAATACAGTATGTACACCACACTGATTTTAATCAAATTAAATGAAAATAGACGATTACTAAATGAAGCAGGAAATTTCTAGTAATTACAATCATAACTTTTAAATTTTAAGATGTCTGTGTTGTTTTCTATCAGAATCAGGGCCGTAATATTTGTGCGCTCTGTTGTAAAGTATGTGCGCTCGCTTGGCAAGGTGTGTGCGCGCGCACACGCGCACAGCTTAGAGGGAACAGTGGACAAATGTCATTGTGAAAACATAAAACAAACAGTGATGGGAAAAGGAGTCAGGAAACAGTGATGTGCTGAGATAGGAGCAGCAGGTGGCCAACTTGGTGCACTCCCACAACACAAACAGCAGACATATGAAAAAGGGGAGTACCATATGCTGATTTATTTATTTATTTATTTATTTGCTTTTCTTATATACCGCGCTATTAAGATCAGTGCGGTTTACATTACAACTGAACAATGCAACAATGTTTTTTACATAACACAATGTGCTTACATAGAACAAGGGTACAGTCATAACGGGAGAATAACGGGGGAAACTATTTACAAGATATATACACATAAAATTTACATAGAGTTAAATACAACTGATATTTGGTTATAGCTAGATCGGATGGGGGACAGGATACAGCCATAGGGAGAGGGCGGCTAACCGTTTTCGTGTTGGGTTAGTGCGTTGGGATAATTAGAGCAGGGGTGGATGCCTGTGACTTATGTTTTTCAGGACTGGTTTCGGGATAGTAGATTTGAAATAGATGGTGTTTTATTTCTTTTCTGAATGTGGTGAGGCTTGGTATGGATCGAATCCAGGTGGGAAGTTCATTCCAGGTTGTCGGAGCAACTACAGAAAGACATGTAAGCCTTGGCTGTGGTTTGATGTGCCATGCCTGAAACACCATTGTGTACCATGCCTGACATCAAAACACTATTTCCACAGTAGGCCATGTGTGGATTTCACACTGAGATTCCCAGACATAAATGTGTCACCTAGAACCACATCTTAATCTGACATATCTGTGATAGTGGTCATGCAAACCGTATCTCATAAGCATTATGCACATAGGTGACATAAACAGTACTCACCCAGCAGGACACAGTCCTCATAATATCCATTCTCAAACTGTTGGAATATTACTGAGTGATGCAGGATATAGGAGTCATGGGTGGACCCTGGAAACCTAGGAACCATATTCAGAATATGCATATTTGCATCACAAGTCACCTGCACATTCAGGGAATGGTAGTGCTTGCGGTTGCGGAACACTGCCTCCCTGTCTCTGGGTGGGACCAGGGCAACAAGTGTGCAATCAATAGCTCCCATCATGTGTGGTATCCCTGAAATTTGCTCAAATGCCTGGTTCAGGGCCCCCCATTGTTGCCTACTGTCAGGAAATACAATGTAATTTCTTATCCAACTGACCATGGCTCTCAATACCTGGTGGAGACAGCATGAGAAGGAGGGCCGGCTCATTCCACCTACTACAGCCACTGATATCTGGAAGCAGCCAGAGGCAAAGAAATAAAGGGCACTCAGGAGCTTCACCAACCCTGGTATGGCATGAGACCGGCCAATTAGAGGCTTGAGGTCAAATCTCAAATCCTCATAAAACGCTTGTATAGCTCATGTGCTTAGACAATAGACGGAGATGACCTGGTCCTCACGCATGCCCTAGAGCATGGTCCTGGGCCTGTAGAGGCTAGGCTATCTGGGGTGAACCTCAGAATGCCTACGGCGCCATGCCTCCCCATACCTGGTCTGTGGGTACTCCACAGCTGCAGGTCTGGGTTGCTGCGGGGCCAGGCCCCTGCCCATTGCCACTCTCCTTGGCACACCATCTCCCTCATCAAGCAACTGCTGTTATTCCTCATTAAGCAACAACTTGACAGCACTCGCAGCAACGCCAAAGTGAGCCATCTCGGACAACATGATCTGCCAGTACACTATGGCTCAAATAGGGTCAGTGGGAGAAGGGGAGGGACTGGGCAATTGATCATAGCAAACACCACACACCTGCACATCATGCAACGCACATGAGCCATGGAAAGGATTTCCCCTTGTGACAGCACCCTCTGTGCACTTGTCATGAACAGTGCACGTTATGCAGATAGTAGGCACCCTGTGTGTCACAGGGCATGGAATGGTGACATGCAGAGCATAGAATGGAGATGAAAGGCACCCTGCGTGACGCAGGGCATGGAACGGTGATGTGCAGGGTGTGGAACGGAGACACAAGGTGCCCTGCACGATGCAGGGTGCAGAATGGTGATGCAGGGCACCTCATGTCACTCTTCTGTGCACTGCATCACGCTGAGCATGGAACGGTGATATTAGGCGTGCAACAAACCTGAATGTGCCCTGCACATGCGCAAAGCATGTTGTACGGACTTTCACAGTAGAATGCATCTTTGCATATGTCTGGTGCACTCTCCAGAGAAGATGGATTCCCTGCAACAGGGTACATCTGCAGAGGAAAGTGTAAGTCCACAGGAGTCCGCTGATGTGGGGGAAACCACTGCTGGTGGTCTGGAGGTGTTGACACAGGGGCAGCCAGGGGAGACAGTGTCCTCTGTGGTGCCCAGGGATGATGACCAACCTGGCCCATCTGGGCTGACCCATCAGAGGCCAACATAGCCTGGCAAGGCAAGTGCAACCAAATGAAAGCACAAGAAAGTGCCTGAGGCAGCATGCAAGAGGGCACTGCGGTTCACCCAAGAGGAGAATGATGTGCTCCTGGCCAATGTCTTGGAACACTATGAGGAACTATATGGACTTAGCAGCTCAACACCTATCAGCAGCAAAAGTGCCATCTGGGAGCACATCCAGCAAGCAGTTGCTTAGGTCGGTGGACCATCACGTGACTGAGAGAGCCTGAGGAAGAGGTTCAATGATATGGAATGTGATGGGCACTGGTGGAGGTGGTCCCCGTGCTGCCCAACTGTCCATCCTTGAACAACAACTGGCAGACAGATTTGGCCCCATCAATATCCATGGACTGCCCCCAGAGCTGGATACAGGCCACCCATGTGCTAGTAGGTGTTGAAGGGTGTGTACATAAGGTCCTACCATGTACATGTGTAATACAATGTGTGTGCCCATGCCCACGCAACATCAGGTTGTACCAGCCAGGCTAAGGTTCATCACAGTGGTGTACAATCACTGCAAGCAGGTAATGGAAACATTGGCCATGGGTGGTGAGGGTGATGCCCACTAGCCACACATTGCAAACATCTCAGGCCCCACTCCCCAACTGACGCCCCTCACAGCCAACCCCAGCTACCCACCAATGTCCCCATCCACCACCCTCTTACATACCAACAATGTAGCAGGTACCATGTTGGGTCTGCAATGTCTGTCCATGCATCCTGTCCATACCAAAGTGAGATGGAACCAAGAAGTCACATACTGTGCCCCTCTGTCCCATGCCCTGCATCCCTATCACCACACACCTGTGCCCCTGTGACTGACACTCTGCCTTTGTGTCTCTGCATGTACCAATGTGGATTGGCTTGTGGATATGGTGCATGTGACCTGTGGCCAGCATATGATGCACCAGTGTGATGCATATAGTCCATGTGTATGTACAGTGCATTGCTACTGTGTCTATCCCCTGTGTGTAAGTCATGTCATGTCACAGCACAAAATGGGATCTACATGTGTGTGTGTGAAGGGGGGGGGGTTGACTCCATGTGCTGTATACAGCATACCAAGATGTGTTGAGGAGTGTAACATCCATCAGTAAAACATAGAAGAGGCGTAGGCCTGTGTAAACATGACAAGGGGCAGCATTGTCTGCACACCACCACAACATGACAAAGATTGTTGGGGCCAAGGCCAGTCATCAAAATGACCCTGCATCTTCAGGCCATCATGTACACAATGACATGACAGCCCGTATACTAGGGATGAAACCACATAAGCACAGCACTGAACATCATCCACATGACTGGGGGTGGACATCTACCAGTATGTGAATGGTTATGTCTGTTTATTGTCCTCCACAGGTGACATCTGACAGACACAGGAGGAGGTGCAAGACAACAGTGATGGGGCCATGTCGGTGCAGGGACCTGGTGAGGGCACCGAAGGGGACACAGCCCAAGGTGGGGAATTATCACGTCCCTGTGATGTACAAGTAGGTTGCCCAGATGGGGCCCAGTAAGCGTCAGTGTTGTTCAGTTGCAGTCTGAGCTGGATGATGGTAGGGAGGAGCAGGAGGATAACATCAGTTTCCACCTGACGGCCAGTAGCAGTGTGGATGATGCTACACACCACTGTACCACACTGGTGCCACCAGGGCTGGACACTGAATCAGGCCCTGCACCACCCATGTCTGCAGCTGGAACATCTAGCAGGCTCTCACAGGACATACTACAGGAAATGATGCATGGGCTGGTGGACCACACAGCAGCAACACATAAGGACGTGTCAGGTGGGTGACAGACCACCATGTGGCATGTTATGGCACATGGTGTGACAGGGTGCAGTTGCCAACATGTGTGGGGGGGTATGGTGAAGAAAACTCCGTGATCTGACCACAATACCACGACTCTTTAGGTCTCTGGTCCTCAAGCAGCGAGAGACAGGCAGAGAGTAATACAGAACACAATCACACACACAAGTGTTACGTTCTTTGAGCTCAGAGGGAAGACAATAAACGGGTCTATGAACATGCATAATTCCATGCTTATTGAATTCAAATTCCTCCTCCTAAAAAGCTCCTTTTATTAGAGAAAAAGAGGAAGTAACAATCACTTATTATAACCATGAAATAACACAAGGTGTCGCCAAAGTTCTTTTTACAGAGTAAGATCTGATTACAGTGTATTAGATGAAATTTATAATTGCAAAAGTTGCAAAAATTATGTTTTGTCAGCAGTGACTGTACAATGAACTATGGTTGCACAGTTCATAGCCTATGTTCTTTATGCTTGCGTTAACACTGTTCCATCTATTTTAAAGATGGTTACACAGAACTCATGATCATGACATCCTATTCTATTTAAGAGGAAGTAGGTGAACAGTCAAACTTCTAAACACATTCTATATCAAGAAATTCATCCATCTTCAATTACATATTGGGGATTCTGGTATCCCTTTATCTGTCCATGTCTACAGTCCTCCCTGTGATTCTAGAAAGAATCATTACAAAAGAACAGTAGCTGAAACATGTCCAATCCCGGAATAATCTTCTACAATAGGCTTCATTTTGGAGATGTTCTTTCAAAGTCCTAGGCACATCTGGTCCATAGGTGAGCTCCATCTTGTTCATTGGAAGAAATCATTATACAAAATCATGTGACATTGTTTACCTTTGCTTAGCCTCAATAAAAAAATGTGTACAGAGAGAAAGACTTTACCAATTATTCTTGTAAGCACTACCTCATCCAGCAGTGGCCAACTGCTTCTCGTAGATCTAGCAATAATTCAGAGATTAGTCCCTCATATCATGACACCAGTCATCACTCCAGATTCGTCAGCAGCATCCTTTCTCACCATGGGCTGTGCTATGCACATCTTAGATCAATCTTTTTCAGTGACCGTCCACCCAGGCTTCACTGCTGCGCATACATGAGTAGTTCCGCTGGAATCGCTGATCTTTATCAGGAGTCTCCATATTCAGTAGCATATCATTCAGTTGTTTTCCTCTTCTGCCCATAGGATTCAGTGCATACAATATATAATTTGTAAAAATCCAATTCTCCACTACAGCATCTCTCTTGATGCCATACAATTGCAAACAAGCACAATTATTCATCCCTAATGACAGTCTTAAATTGTTGAACAGAATTATATTATCTATTGTTAATTACAATACATTCATAGTTAGCACTAAATTATTACATAGCTAACCTGTAACATAGTTATTTTTTTCATCTGCATTCCTAAACTTATTCTGTCTACTTGTCAAATCAAATGTTAGCATGTGGTCTGATAGACACATTGCTTTTTCCTGTCAGGAACACAATTGTACATATTCATATCACTAATTATATTTGTGATGTATTCTCCAGCTTTAACAATATACAAGATATAGTCAATCTGGTTATTCAAGGGGTAACGACATTAAAACATAACTAGCAGTTTATGACAAATAATCTAAACTCATTTCAATTGTTTGTCAACAATTATTAGGAAGGCTGTCTTATCTTAGGTGATGATTCAACTCACATTACTTTAAACATTATCACCGCGTCCTGCACACACAAACACCCCAGTACCTCACTGGTCTTCTGCGCTTCCACATCCCTACACGTAGTCTTCATTCTCTTCACATTGATCAACTTCACCTCCCCCCACCATCTCGTGCACACTTACAGTCCACCCGTCATTCTGCCTTTTTCTTCCTTGGTCCAGCCCTGTGGAACTCTCTTCCCACTCCGCTCTGTCTGGAAGATAACTACACCACTTTCAGGTCCCTACTTAAATCTCATCTGTTCACCTCAGCATATAACTTCCCAGCCACACCCAGCTGACCTGGTTTATCTATGTTTGCACTTTTCTTTGTTCTTTTTTGTTATTTTTTTTTAATACTACTTTCCCCACTAATCACATTGCAACTAAAACTTGGTACAGCACATTAAACAGGAACATTGATAACTTGAAATTTTTCTTTGTAAGGCAATGAGGGGGTTTAAATGACTTATCCAAGGTCACGAGGAGTGCTAGTACTCTAGTCATTAGACTACTTCTCCATTCCATTCTAATTCGCATAGACATCTAAGCTCACAAAGGAAGGAACATTTATATAAGGGTGTGTACATTCATAAACTATAAAACCTTTTTTAACACCAAATTTGAACCAACTAGAAAATCAATTATCACTTCTTAATAAATTAACACTTTTATCTTTGTTACACTGTTCTCAGAACAAAACAGCATAGTAGTATCAGCACATAGAGCTCCTCATGCAAGAAGCCTGAGACAAAATCAGTATTAATCAAGTGAGCAGATAACTCAAGAGCTCTAGAAAGAGCAAACACTCCAGCTAGTTGAGCATTAGCAAATAACAAAACAGCCGACTCTGTCACAGAATCAATTCTTTCAATTGCATCAGTTTTCCTTATTCATTGTGCAAAGCAGAACCATCAGTACAGAGTAAGGTCAAACAGTAGCAATCTAGAGCTGGAAGGGAGCTGGGTTTTTTTTCCAAGTGTAGAAGACACGAAAACTTAATGAGAGACATGTTAAAGTACTAGAAAATCAGTAATTTGGATTGCAAAGACTACTGTTAGGCATATTAACTCTAACTCAGTAATACTAATTTAAAACTAGCAACAAGGCATTCACTTCACACTTGCAATTAACAACATCAATTCTGCAGAGGTCTTTCCATAATAACTAAAACATATACGACATGAAAATTTAAGATCACTCCTCCAATCGACTCCTGCAGATTAGTTTAAAAGGGACTAAGAGAAATATCAGCATTTTTTCTTCAGACATTTACTCATACACTATCATAGCTGAACTTTCAACATTATACATATATTCGCCATACTGTTTTAATTACTTAATTCACTTGTTTGAATATAATTGTATCATTCACTTTTTCCCTTTAAGTAAACAAACTTGCTTGACTTGACTTGACTAGCAATTCAATTTTTTTCCAGTTAAGTTACTAACTTCTCTTTCCTTTAAAACACTTAATTTTTTTAAACCTTTATTACATCACACACTTATCAAATATCTAAATATATCAAAGCATGGAAGATCTTCCCGTTCATTCACATCAATTATAACTAGAAATACAAGTTGGAGAATATATCAATCATTTTTTTCCCAAAGCATCCAGAGACATAAGAAACACCAAGGAGTGATGTTTCTAATAATATTTTTCAGCATTTGCATTATTACACATAGAATGGAATCAGTAAATAAATTCTCATAACCCAAAATAAGTTCAGATCCAGACCTAAAAACCAAAACTTATTTACTATACATACACAAGTAAAAGAAATAGTTAATCACATTTGGAGTTTTTTTTTAACTTCCCCAATAAAGCTAATGGTTAGTCTAACAAAGAAAATCTTACCACAGTTGCTCAAGACTTTCTTCCTGCTAATATTGCAGTCATGCCAAGCTGTTATCTTGCCAGAAACCTCTAAATTATTACTGCAGTAAATATCAAAACTTATACTGCACAGAACAATTCCCTAACCACGAAATTAGAGGAAACAAACTTCACACTACAATTATGACAAGAAAATTAGTCCTTTAAAACTTTGTTTGATTAATTTCTATTTTACAGTCATACAGCAACGATATAAGTTTTTCCCTGTAAGCTTCCGTTTCTTTTATATTTACACTATCCATCCTAAACACTGGATTTTAACTTTTTCAAACACAGAGTCAGTGACTGGTATGAGATTTGCTTGAAAAGCCATTTCATACTGTAACCAACCTCAATTTGTTCCACTGAAATGTTCCAAGGGGGAACGGCAAACTGTGGTTACTGGCAGTCATCGAATGTTAACATAAGGGCGCTTCACAAAACTTGCGCCTCATTTCACAATTAGGGCTTCCTTTTCTCTTGCCCCATCTCACTTCACTTATCTAACTGAGATCTCTAATTAACCTTACCGACTTTACATTATAATCACAATATACACACAGATATCTGTCAATTGTTTAGTATACTCACACAACCACTGCCTGTGTCCTTGAGACTTGTCTGCTGTTTCCAACTGCTGAAGGAACACGGAGATCCGAGTCACGGCACTAACTGAAGAAAACTCCGTGATCTGACCACAATACCACGGCTCTTTAGGTCTCTGGTCCTCAAGCAGCGAGAGACAGGCAGAGAGTAATACAGAACACAATCACACACACAAGTGTTACGTTCTTTGAGCTCAGAGGGAAGACAATAAACGGGTCTATGAGCATGCATAATTCCACGCTTATTGAATTCAAATTCCTCCTCCTAAAAAGCTCCTTTTATTAGAGAAAAAGAGGAAGTAACAGTCATTTATTATAACCATGAAATAACACAAGGTGTCGCCAAAGTTCTTTTTACAGAGTAAGATCTGATTACAGTGTATTAGATGAAATTTATAATTGCAAAAGTTGCAAAAATTATGTTTTGTCAGCAGTGACTGTACAATGAACTATGGTTGCACAGTTCATAGCCTATGTTCTTTATGCTTGCGTTAACACTGTTCCATCTATTTTAAAGACGGTTACACAGAACTCATGATCATGACATCCTATTCTATTTAAGAGGAAGTAGGTGAAAAGTCAAACTTCTAAACACATTCTATATCAAGAAATTCATCCATCTTCAATTACATATTGGGGATTCTGGTATCCCTTTATCTGTCCATGTCTACATATGGAATGCACACCATGAGCAGATCTGTCACCCTTGACATCTACAAAAAGTGTATGTTGCTAGGATGTCAGGTTTCTGTCATCCCTGAGCCCCCAGTTGCATGTGTTTGCAGGGCAGCTGTATGCACATTGCCTCACTATTCACAACCATCATTCCACAGGTATCCGCCAGGACCTGCTGGGCATCTGCCAGGATCTTCATCAGGACCATGAGGTGCACCTACTGCATGGCTGAGGGCCTGCAGGCCCTTACATCTGCCATAAATAGACTTACAGAACTCTAGGCCGGTATGGCAAGCAGGGGGCAGCCACCAGCACCAGCACCACCACCAGCAAGGGGTAATCGGAGGCCAGGATGACGTGGAAAGGGTGGCCATTAAGGCAATGAAGATGGCCAGGGGGGCAATGTTGACACACACACAATTAAAAGTCTACACCTGTTTGTCTGTCTGTGTTTTTCTGCACCATAGCAAGGAACCAGTAGAGACTTCTACCTGATATGCATGTGAGCATGCACCCACCTACACATGTCATGGGTACCCCTACCCTCAGGTATCCAACACCACACCCCCATCTCGCTCCCATATATGTCCCATACCCCCTCCGCTCACGCATGCAAACTGACATTAACATGCAGTCCATTGCTGTTGTGTGGCCTCACAGTCATCATCTCCATGCCCTCTTGGACCCTCCTCATAATGGCATGTGTCCCATACCATCAATGTGTACATCCACTCACCTTTTCCTGGCATACGACACAGCCCATACTCTATGCACCCCCTTCCTGACCTGTGCACTGTGTTTGGCAATATGTCCCTCAATCTTCACTTCGGACTGTGTAGTTGACTGGTGTTGCAGGCTATATGCTGAATACCTTTACCTGCCGGGTCACTCCTCACCATGTGCTCATTGAACCATGGCTACCCCTGGCACACACTCAGTTCTGTTGTTCCGTGACTCTGTCACATGTCCACTACTATTTCACCCACGATGCCATGTGTGTACACATGGACATGCCCTGGTCCCCAGGCATATGGGTCGAATGGGCAGGATATTGCCACTAACATGTCCCCTGCTGTGCGTGGGAGGGTGGTGCCATCTGGGAGGTCCCAGAAGGTTGCAAACAGCATCACACATACCATCCCTACTGTCTGCTGTTTACACTGGACCATGTGTGTGACATATGTGTGCCTGTCGCAAACCCAGGGAAGCAGTGCTATGTGTGCACCAATATGCACATTAGTGACAAAAAGAACACTTGACCAGGCCAGAGTTATATCAAACTATGTATAGCTTTATCCAAACAACATGGGCTACACATCAGCAAAATGTACATTGAATGGCACACAGTGCCTACATTGGTGGCAGTGGCTGGTCCAACCACAAACCACTCCTGGCCATTAGGTGATGGCAACACCTGAGACCCAGGAGTGCAGAGGGCTGGGCTGAACCCAAGCCCACTGGGGGCACTATTCCTCCTGGGGGTCTCCATGGCATGATGGCTCATGCCCTGAAGAAGCTTGGTCACCATCCCTCAGCCTCCACAGCTCATGAGCCATCATGCACACAGGATCCACCAGTTGCCTCATGGTCTCAGTTTGGACACACTGAACCTGTGCCTGGGCCAGCAGTGTCACAGCTAGGGAGTGGTCCTGGGCCCTTGTCCCCAGGCCCCATGGGATGCATGCCCTGGCTGTAGCACTGGTTGGCACAGAGGGGTATATCCCCACCTGTGCAGGTAGACCATGGGTCATCTGGTAGGGCTCCCTGGGCCCTCTACAGTCGTGGATCCCAGGTGTGTGCCCACATGTGGCCATGCCTGGTGGGTTGAATCCCTGGAGGTGTGGGGATGCTGGGCCTCTGTCTCAGCCTCCTCCCCCTCCTCCTCCTATCCCACACATTCTTCCTCCCCTTCAACATCCCACACCTCCAGGGGGTCTTCCGGCCCCTCCTCCTCCTCAGACCACTCCATCCCCTGTACTTCCTCTCCACCTCCTCCACCTCACTTTCCATTCTTCCCCCTCTCCCCCCTCCCCATCCTCCTCCTCATTCTTTTCCTCCTCCCCCTCCTTCTCCTTTTCTTCCTCATCTTCCACGTCCCAGGTGGAGGTGGACGTCTCCCCCTCTTTTGTAGTCTCCTCAGCCTTTTCTGCCACCTCTGTGGCCTGGAGGTCTGCACCGCTGCCACCTGCCGGGACACCCAAGGCACCTGCAACATCTACAGGCTCTGTGAATGGGAACAGAGAGTTTCACATCAGCGACATGTTCTCTGCTGACAGGGCAGTCATCAACTGCTGCAAGGGCTGCAAGCTTTTTACATAGCTAATGGCCCGTCAACCATGCAGCAGGTAGAACATGCACAGCAGGGCATGCAGGCCCCACAGATCAAACAGGATATCCACTGCACAGTGTGATGCATCCAGGAGGTGTGGACATGACAGACAAGGGGTTATGAGTTGACCAACCTGTGTAGGCAGCTGCAGAGGGGCTAGCCTCCCACCGGTGTCACTGTGGCTCAATGGGTACATGGCCTACCACCCCTAGATGCCAACCCAAAAGCAGGGGCCCTGGGGTACCCTGCAGTGTCTGTACAGATTAGTGCAAAGGGGAGGCCAGACAGTGGTAGCACACCAGCACTGTGTGCATAGTATGCTCTGGGGTGAGGGTGTTTGACCCACAGTGTGCATGTGTCCATACACCATCAGGTTGGGGCTGACATCCATCTGTTGAGGTCCAGGGGAAGTGTAAGGTGACCTGGCCAAGGCATGCTACCAGCATGCTGGGGACAGCAGAGGAGACTGCTGCATCAGGGGTCTGTGCAGAGCATTGGGGTTAGTTGGACCACAGGTGCTGTACATCAGCGAAGGGTGCGGACATATATTGACTTGGCTGGGCAACCAGGGTACATGTAGGTGCCCCAGTGGTATGTCTGTGGTGGTATGTGTGGCTGATCAGTGAGTTAGTGGGACATGACTGGCAGGTCATGGGTGAAAGTTGGATGTATGTTGCACTGGAGAGGGTGGGTCAGTGATGTTGGCATCATGGCAGGATGTGTAGGGATGGGTGGCCTGGGGTGGTGGGGTACTGGTTCAGGGGTGCATCTTGTGGCTACAGCAAATTCCATTTTCAGGCAGCCACTATACATCCCAGCAGCAATGTAAGGCAGCCAAGCATCAACCTTAGCACGTTGTGAGAGTGCATGCACATGTATGTTCAGATAGGTCAGTGTGACAACAGCATTATTTAGTCCCCCAGAGCCATCTGAAGGGGTGTGTGCAGCTGGAAAATGTCTGCTATGTGGGCAGGAGGGGAGACACAGGGCACGCCTGCCTTACACCTATTACAATTGTGCATATAGTAGAGGTGTGCCGACACAGACATGCCTGATGGGTGAATGGGTGGGTATGGAAGAGTCACTGGTGGATTTTGAGCCCTGATGGCTCCTATGGTCCCTCAGTGCCATCCTGTGATTCTGCCAAGGATGTGTCAGGAACTGTTGGGTGGCTCTCAATTTCACAGACAACAGGTCTGCACCCTTGGTATAGACCTGTGGTACCATGCACCTTATGGCAAAGTGTGCCCCCTATCTGCTTGATATGGTATCATTCACATATGTGTGTGATGTTTACTCTGGGAAAGGTGTGATACGGCACAGAACATGAATGTTGTGACATCCTCTTCTCTGCAATGAGCAATTGTGGCATGCCCACAGCAGCCATTCACATGGTGCATCACCACATACCTATATGTGTTGACTGGGGGATGACTGATAAGTCCATATGATGCCTCTGGGACAGCATGTCAGCCCCTGCATATATGGGTGTACCTCGATGTGGTCTGGACAGTGCCCCAGTCCCCCATGCCAGGGATGCTAGCACATACATGGGTAAATTTGCAAAGAACGTCCTGTTTGGTGCATGATGCATGGACATATGCCCACATGTGTAGTCCAGTGTTGTGATTTGGCCAGGGCCATTGCATCACTCATGCTGTTGGGTCACACATATGCTACATTACTTGCCATCTGAAGATTGCTGCATCTCCTCCAACAGCCACTGGAGGAAGTCCGGCTGCCTCCAGCGCATCTCTCTGGCCTTTTTACGCAGATCTTCCACCTGTGGGAACAGGGATAGTTGCCATCTGTGGTGTTCCAGACAAACCAGTGGTAACAGTACCGCAGAATGCCCATGGGTATGCATTTTGTCACAGTATTCAGGTTGCAGCTGCAGCTAGCAAGCCCCATTGGGGCTGCACAGTACCCCCCTCTTCACGGCCACACATCCATCACTGCTGGCCAGTGCCCCCCTGCCATCACACTGGCATGTCATGGATGTGGCATTGTTATCACACTTGTGGCTGTGCCTTGGGTCCCATCTTTGCAATGCATGCCGTCTTGTCACAGATCACTGTGAGGGTGTCACATGGCATATGATATGATCCATGTCCCACAGTATATTTCCAAAACATCATGTACATATGTGTGCCCTGTTGACATAGACTGACCTTACATGTTCTATAACAGACTTTGTCAGACGGCTGCCTGGGTGAGAATGTTCACAGTCTTGGCAAAGGCATATATCAATACGATTTTGCAAGGGATTGTGGGAAATGCAGTCCATTCACACCAGACACAGCTGCTCACAATAATTAGTTGTGCTTGAGTGTAAAGCCAATAAGATATTTATTTATGGGGTTATTTCTCCCAACACAGATATGCTTGGTAGCACATAAAACAGGATACTTGCTTTCAGTGTTAAACTTAGAAAAACAAAATCAGGAAAACAACAGATGAACTTGTCAGGCAATCAAAGCAAAAGAATAAAGACCTGGTTGGTAACAAACTGGTCTTTTCTGTAGGCTTTAGCTAATATTTTCTTAGCAGTGTTTCAAACAACAAGCAAAACCCACAAAGAAGGAAAAAACTGTTCTTTTCAGGTTAACTTCTTATATCTTCACACATAGATTCAGAAGTGATTCCCTCAGAGCTCACAAGCAATTAGGTAAGGCTCAATTGCTAGCAGTTATCCAGCTGAAACCCCTTAGCTGGCTTAATTTCTACTGCATGGCTCAAAATCCTACGCAGGAGCTTTTCTGAGTAGATTAAAGAACAAGTTTGCATTTCTTTGTGATGGTCGTTGTACTTTGTAACAGTAAATTACCAAAGGAGTTTAGACAGAGAGCAATCCATATATTCACAGCCTGTATCTAAGACCGCTCCCCCTTCTTCAACAATCATGGGTTCAATATCATGGATTGGCACAGAGGAATTTCTCAATGGAGCACTCTCAGGAGAATACTTGTTTCCCTGCTGTCTTTCAAGGTTATAGCTAGGGCATAGATCAGTGTTCATACCTGAGTTTCCATTGCTGTTAGAGTTCCTCTCTAAATAGCCTGGCCAGTATGTAGTCCAGTTCTGATGTCCAGCCTTCCAATCCAGATCCCTGGACACTGGATCTCTCTTCACATACCTTCTGGCACGGGTCCTAGGGTCCCTTCCAAGTGCAGCCGTCTCCCTCACAGGTACCCTCTGGAGATTCCTAGCTCTGCAGCACCATTCCTCTGGCTTTCCCCAGTCCAATGGTGTATGCTGGCCCTTGGAATACCTTCCAGTATACGTACTGCTCTGGACTCCTTTAGACCTCCCAAATGCTTTTCTCTTCTTTCTTCCAAAGGGTTTCTTGCCCTCTCTGTCCGTCCGCTCTGGCTTCTGCTTCTGATGATCCTCCAGATGATGAAAGGGTCCAAGATATTGAGGATCTCCAAGGTGATACTGAGGATGAGGATAATTCTCTGTAGAATAAACTCTACCTTTATTCTGCTTTGATGAGTGCTCCACCCTAGCACAGCGCAGCTGTGCTGAATCAGGCCCTGCCCTTTGAGATGAGTGCTTAGGGGTTACCTCATAGCCCTCCTGATTGAACACACGTTTCCCCACTTCAGCTCCTCTAATGGCTGTTGGAAACCTGGTGCATTCTGGGACTGGTAGTCTTTTATGGGAAAATTCTGTTTTCTTATTTCTACCAGAACTGACAGGTTGCTAGTTCAGAGTCACTTCACCTTTTCTATAGCTCCTTCCTGAGCTATGATAAGCTTCCTTATCACATACCCCCCTGCTTAAGCTATTACGGACTGGTTTAACTGGTGAAACTTCTTTCCTACAGTCCGTAATACCTACGAGAGTGTTATCTTTTTGAAGCTCACTTACTTCCTGACTGGCTTCAGGGTCATTATTATTTACAGGCCTCTCCTTCCAAGACTTAAGTACATTAATATGGTAGGTCTGCCTACGCCCTCTTGCATTTTCTACCATATAAGATACTGGGCTCACTTGTTTAACAACCGTCCATGGCCCTTTCCACTGTACTTCAAATTTTGGGGCTGTACCTGCTACTTGAACCAAAACCTTTTCACCAATGCTTAATTGGCGGCTTTTGGCCCTCCTATCATACCACCCTTTCTGGCGAACTTGACTGTCCTGCAGGTTCCTCTCAGCAACCTGCGAGGTCCTTTTTGCAAACGTGCTCTCAAGTCACGTAGAAACTGTGGCACCTCCTGACTTCCTGGTTCAGGATCAATCCATTGTTCCCTCAAAATATCTAACAAACCCCGTGGAGCCCTACCATACCTCAATTCATATGGAGTTACACCTAGGGACACCTGAATTCTTTCCCTGCAGGCATATAAGGCAAAAGGCAATAACATATCCCATTCTTTTACCTCTCATACTAACCCCCTTCTCAACATTTGTTTGAGAGTTTGGTTGAATCTCTCCACCAAACCGTTTGATTGTGGATGGTAGGCTGAGGTTTTCACGTGATGAATGCCAAAGGCATCCCAGACCTGGGCCAAATATTTGGATACAAAATTGGACCCTCAGTCAGTCAACACCTCTCTTGGGAATCCCACTTCACAAAACAATTTTACTAGCTCTAAAGCTATTGTTTTTGCAGAAACATTCCTCAATGGTATGGCCCAGGGAAACCTTGTTGCCTGATCTACCATAACTAGGATGTATTGGAAACCTCGGGGCGTTTTGACTAACGGGCCTACAATATTCATGGCAATGCGACCAATTGGGTCTGTGATAATTGGCATGGGAATCAAAGGCACCACCGGTGGGTGAGCCGCTGTAACTCGCTGACACGCTGGACATGCAGCACAAAACTGGGCAGTTTCTTTGAAAATACCTGGCCAGTAAAAACGCATAAGTATTTGATCCAGCGTTCCTTGCATCCCTTTATGACCTCCAACTGGATGATCATGTGCTAATCTAAGTACTAGCCCTTTGAAAGTTGTGGGTACCACCAATTGTTTACGTATGGTCCCATTTCTGGGCTCCTGACTCTCTCTATATAATATTTCATTATCTAGTCTGAATCTGGGCAATTCCTCCCTGACCTCATGAGCATACTTAAAAGCTCGGGTGAGAGCTTGATCAGCTCGCTGCTCTTGTGGAAAGTTAGGAAACTTTGCCACTAACTCAGCAGGCACCCAGGGTAAACTTTGACCAGCTAACATCTCAGCCCTACCCTGTGCTCTGCAAAGTCTCTCACGCCGCTTTTGTGCTTTCAACTTTCTTACTTTACCAGATGATGGAGTTATTAAATCATCATGAGAGGGTAAGTCTCCTAATAACTCTGCCTGCTCCCCCTCCTCCTTTTGCTGGCTCTCTACCTTAGCCTGCGAGCGGGTGGATACAAGGACCCTCTTATTACCCATAGTTTGGCCTTCTGGAAGCTTAACCATCTTTTTAGCTAGGGACTGAGGACTTCCAAAGAAAGGCCCGGAAGCTATTTCCATTATTCCTTCTCCCTCCTTCTTTCCTAGCCCTTCCACTAGACCCTGTTTAAATCTTGGCCAGTCTCTTTCTAGAACCAAATCAAAGGGTAGCCTAGGCACCACTGCTAACAGAACTTCCTCTTGTTCCCCCAGGTACTTAACCCTTAGCCTATAGGTGGGATATGATGTTGCAGCACCATGAATGCATCTGATGTGAACTTGGCTTTCAGGGGTTCTAGGCACAAATCCTTCTTGGGCCTCTATTCTCTTCCAAAGCCTTTTTGACATCATACTCTGGTCTGCCCCAGAGTCTAACAGAGCATTTGTGGTAATTCCTTGCACATCAACCATCAAAAGAAATCCTTCTTTGGGCTGTTTTAAATCCACACCCATTAAGCTAGTGTGTGTCTGGCATCCCTTTTCTAAATGTCCCCATTTTCCACACTTGAAACATTTCTTTTCACTCCACTGTGTCATCTGGTTTGGCACAGTACATTTATTTTCAGAAACACTTTTAAGCATTTTCTTTTCTGATACAGCACAGCTTGCCTCAGCACCCATCCTCAGAGGGCCACCCATTCTATGGCAAGCCTGCGTGGCTTCCAAGAATCTCTCTGCTAGCATGGTTGCCTCTCCACGATTTTGGCAATTTTGCTGTATAAGGAAAGTGTGCAAATCTTTAGGCACAGCAGACATAAATTGTTCAAGCATAATAATGTCTAATAACATTTCTACCGTCTTTTGCTCAGGCTCCAACCATTTTACAGCTAATCCTCTGATTCTCTGACTCAGAGCCCTGGGTGTTTCACCCACTCTCAATGTAGTAGCTCTAAACATTCGCCTATACTCTGAAATAGACAACCCTAGGCGATCTCTAATAGCAGCCTTTACATCCTTATAATTCAAAGCCTGGGCTGCTGGCATTGCTCTATAAGCTGCAAGCGCCTCTCCAGTTAATGAGGCTGCCAGCCTTACTGCCCACTGGGTCTCTGGCCATGCTAATGCTTGTGCCGCTCTTTCAAAAGACTCTAGAAAATCATCAACATTATCATCTAGAGTTAGCTTCCCAAATCTAAATGCCCCAATTCCCTGATTGAGTCCCACACTGTCCACATGTGGTGTACCAGTATTTACTGCTGGTCTTGCATCTGGTCCACTTTGGTTCTGCAGTTTAACTAGGGCTTGCACCAGATCAAGCACTGGCTTCTGCTGGTCCATTAAGGCTTTCATAGCAGTGTCCTGAACTTGCTGCGATAGCTCCTGTTGCCTGCTAAACTGGGCTGCCATCCACTGAGGTAGTTCCCTTGGATCCATCTTGATCCCTGCAAGAAAACACAAAAAAAAAAACCCCACAGTGCACCACCTTCCAAACAGGTGTTTTTTTTCTGCTTCTTTTTTTTTTTTTTTCAATTACCCCTGTGCCTTACTCCCATCCACCACTAGACATGCCCAGGTACTTGTTACCTTATGCCAGTGATGAATCCAGCTCTGCACAGGGTCTTTTCTTCCTGGAACAGCTACCTGGAACAGCCACCTCTCCTCCAAAGTGCAGTTGAGGGAAAATCTTTTCTTTCAGCTTTTAAGCTTGAACTGTCTTTTCCTTCAGACTTGAGTTGTAATCCTTTAGCAAGTAAATCCTTTTGCGCAAAAGCAATCCGAAAAACTATGCCATTTGTCAGAATGCCATTTGTGAGAATGTTCACAGTCTTGGCAAAGGCATATATCAATATGATTTTGCAAGGGATTGTGGGAAATGCAGTCCATTCACACCAGACACAGCTGCTTACAATAATTAGTTGTGCTTGAGTGTAAAGCCAATAAGATATTTATTTATGGGGTTATTTCTCCCAACACAGATATGCTTGGTAGCACATAAAACAGGATACTTGCTTTCAGTGTTAAACTTAGAAAAACAAAATCAGGAAAACAACAGATGAACTTGTCAGGCAATCAAAGCAAAAGAATAAAGACCTGGTTGGTAACAAACTGGTCTTTTCTGTAGGCTTTAGCTAATATTTTCTTAGCAGTGTTTCAAACAACAAGCAAAACCCATAAAGAAGGGAAAAAAACTGTTCTTTTCAGGTTAACTTCTTATATCTTCACACATAGATTCAGAAGTGATTCCCTCAGAGCTCACAAGCAATTAGGTAAGGCTCAATTGCTAGCAGTTATCCAGCTGAAACCCCTTAGCTGGCTTAATTTCTACTGCATGGCTCAAAATCCTACGCAGGAGCTTTTCTGAGTAGATTAAAGAACAAGTTTGTATTTCTTTGTGATGGTCGTTGTACTTTGTAACAGTAAATTACCAAAGGAGTTTAGACAGAGAGCAATCCATATATTCACAGCCTGTATCCAATGTTCCCTCTAATTTTCTGTAGGCTGTGTGCGCATAAAATATCAGCTGTGCAGCTTTTGAAGGAAGGTTAAATTTTTGTGCACCACATAACGACTCTCGGAGTTATATACTTAAAAATTTGGCTACACGTCAGAATACAGTATGTACACCACATTGATTGCACTAGAAAATATTGTAGAACTTATGAAAACTGGAAATACACAACAACTTTTCAATTTTAAGACGTCTGTGCTGTTTTCTATCAGAATCAGAACCGTAATTTTTGTGCGCTCTGTTGTAAAGTATGTGCGCTCGCTCGGCGAGGTGTGTGCGCGCGCACACGCGCACAGCTTAGAGGGAACAGTGCCTGTATCTAAGACCGCTCCCCCTTCTTCAACAATCATGGGTTCAATATCATGGATTGGCACAGAGGAATTTCTCAATGGAGCACTCTCAGGAGAATACTTGTTTCCCTGCTGTCTTTCAAGGTTATAGCTAGGGCATAGATCAGTGTTCATACCTGAGCTTCCATTGCTGTTAGAGTTCCTCTCTAAATAGCCTGGCCAGTATGTAGTCCAGTTCTGATGTCCAGCCTTCCAATCCAGATCCCTGGACACTGGATCTCTCTTCACATACCTTCTGGCACGGGTCCTAGGGTCCCTTCCAAGTGCAGCCGTCTCCCTCACAGGTACCCTCTGGAGATTCCTAGCTCTGCAGCACCATTCCTCTGGCTTTCCCCAGTCCAATGGTGTATGCTGGCCCTTGGAATACCTTCCAGTATACGTACTGCTCTGGACTCCTTTAGACCTCCCAAATGCTTTTCTCTTCTTTCTTCCAAAGGGTTTCTTGCCCTCTCTGTCCGTCCGCTCTGGCTTCTGCTTTTGATGATCCTCCAGATGATGAAGGTGTCCAAGATATTGAGGATCTCCAAAATGATACTGAGGATGAGGATAATTCTCTGTAGAATAAACTCTACCTTTATTCTGCTTTGATGAGTGCTCCACCCTAGCACAGCGCAGCTGTGCTGAATCAGGCCCTGCCCTTTGAGATGAGTGCTTAGGGGTTACCTCATAGCCCTCCTGATTGAACACATGTTTCCCCACTTCAGCTCCTCTAATGGCTGTTGGAAACCTGGTGCATTCTGGGACTGGTAGTCTTTTATGGGAAAATTCTGTTTTCTTATTTCTACCAGAACTGACAGGTTGCTTGTTCAGAGTCACTTCACCTTTTCTATAGCTCCTTCCTGAGCTATGATAAGCTTCCTTATCACAACGTCCATGGACACTACTTGTTCCAACCCTGTGTTTGTGTTCTGATGTGAGGTGGCTCTGATCACTGTTTCAGCAGAAGCAAGTGCTCATGATTGAAACTTCATGTTGTAGTTTGAGAAGTTTAGCTATGGCAACACATAAGAATTGTGCATGAGCGGAAAATTATCTAAACGATAATTGTGAATATTGAACATACTGCTAAGAGAGTATGCCAATACCCCTGATGAAGGTGTGATGAAACACGGCCTGTGTTGGGTCTTTGGCACGCAGTCTCAATTGAGTGCAAAATAAAATGTTTTCAAGCTAAAGCCTTCCTTGTGCTACGTTTTGGACTTGTTTTTTCTGGTTTTCGTGGCACAGTGCCGTTTTGTTGGTTGGATAAGTCACACCATGCTGTGGGTCATTACCTGCACATGATGTCCATTGTCAGGTCATGGTCCAGCTTGGTAGAATGTTTATGGAAATGCCTTGTCGGGCTATTCCTCCTCTCAGTATTTGACTTTGATGTTTGTCTACATACAACGTGTGCTGTGATTCCATGATCTGTTTGCTGCTCTGTATTGGTCCCAGTGTTATTGGCCATGTTTCAGCAAGGCCAATGATACTGCCACTCATAGGGGTCTTATCAATATAACTAACAGCTTGGGGATGGGTTCCAGGATGTTAATCGGGATCTGAAATGCATTGACTGACAGATGACAGAGGTTGATGGTGGACAGAACCCACTTGGATGGAAGGGTGGTGACTAGTGATGTGGCCCAGGGTAGAGTCCTGGGACCTATATCATTCTATGTATGTGTGCATGATAGTGGCCAAAGACTGTTTGGACAGGACTATCTTCCTGCAGATGACACATAGATATCAAACAGAGTGGATTCCCTTGAGGGAGTCGATAACATGAGGACAGGTCAACAAATGCTGGAGGAATGGTATAATGCTTGACAGTGCCACTACGATGTGAAGAGGGGCACTGTCAGACACTGGGAAACATACATCACAGGGAATTATCTGCAATGGGGGTGAGAGGTTGTTGTGCGCAAACCAGAGGACGTACCTTGTTGAGATATTCTCTGAGGATTTGACGTTGGGAGGACAGCATGACATGACAGTGGCAGGGGCAAGAGGACTGCAAGTTTGCATACAGGGAGGTATGGCTGACTAACAGGTAGAGGTACATATGGCACTATACAAGGTGATGGCAAGGCATCACTTGGAATACTGTGTTAATGTTTGCAGACCATCTCTCATGAAGGTCATGAAACAGCTGGAAAAGGTTCATAGGATGGTTGGCCACACTATCTTCAGCCTGCATCAGACAACCTATGGGACAAGACCTGAGGACCCATATATGTCCACTCCAGGGGAGGGGGGGGGGGGAGAAGGGAGATTTGAATCAGAAATTTCAGATCTGTGGAGTCTTGTAGTACACACAAACCTCCTCCAAAGAGATGAGAGCTGTAAAAGTATGGTGCTATGCGAGGTGTGACAAAAAAGAAACAAGACTGTCCCATAAATGCTTTATTACAAAATCTACAGAGAAATTGCCTATTGTCCCCTTCAAAGTAATTTCCCCCCCCCCCAGAGTTAATGCATTCCTGAATTTGCTTCTGCCACGTACAGAAGCACTTGGTAAAGTCCTCCTCCTTGAGGTCCCTCAGCTCCCTCATCACAGTGGCCATAATCTCTTCTACAGGGGTGAAATGAGTTCCTTTGAGCACTTTCTTCAGCCTGGGGAAGAGCCAGAAGTCACACGGTATAAGATCTGGGGAATAAGGAGGGTGGTCAAGAGCTGTGATCTGTTTGTTGGTCAAGAACTGCCTCACACTGCTCACACTGCCTCACACTGGGTGTGTGAAGGTGCTTTGTCGTGGTTGAGAAGCCTCGACTTGTCTCTCCATAGAGCCCTCCTGTTGTGCCAAACCCGGTTATGGAGGCAATTGAGGACCTGCTGGTAGAAGTGCTGGTTGACTATCTGACCCTTAGGCACAAACTCATGATGGACCACTCCCTTCTGGTGGAAGAATGTGATCAGCATGACCTTGATTCTTGATTTGGACATGCACACCTTCTTGGGTCTGGGTGACAGTCGAGTCTTCCACTGCAGGCTCTGTCTCTTGTTTTCCAGGTCATATTGGAAGACCCAAGTCTCGTCTCCTGTGATGACTCAGTCAACGAACTCTGGATCTTCTCCGATCTTCTCTAGCAAATCTCGATGAACATTGATCTGGTGCTACCTCTGATCGTCCGATAAAAGCTTGAGCACCATCTTGACGTACACCTTCCACATCCCCAGCTCCTGCACCAAGATGGTCTGCACTGACTCCCTGTTCAGGCTGAGCTCCTCAGCTATCATCCACACTGTCAATCTGCGATCACTCCGCACCAGCTGGTTCACTCTGTCAATGTTCTCAGTTGTCTTTGTCATGGAAGGCCGTCCTGACTTGGGGTCATCCTCCACCTCCTTGTAGCCAGTCTTGAAGCATTTGTGCCACTTGAAGACTCGTGACCTTGACATTGCTTCTTCTCCATAAGCCTTTTGGAGAAGTTGGAGACATTCAGTTGGACGCTTCTCCAACTTAACCAGAAATTTCAAGTTGATTCTTTGCTCCATATTTCTGCCACCTCCAGTTGCATGACAAAGTGATGGAGCAGTGTGCTACAAAAAAAAACTGAAAAAGAAAAACAGAGTGAGAGAGATGAAAAATATTATAGCAGAATAGTGGTGAGATGTTGCACAACACAGTGACATAAGCGGTTAGCCAATTGGCATTGAGTCATGGGCATGGCTGCCACAGTCTCGTTTCTTTTTTGTCACACCTCGTACATGTAGCTGCATGGGTGTCAACCATAAGGAAATGTCTGGGGATACCTTTCCACTGAAAGGGTGGTGGCTGCTTCGAATGGCCCCCACTGGAAGTGGTGGTGGCAAAAAAAGTCACAGACCTCAAAATGGCATGGGACCAACACAGTTGATCCCTTTATGGCAACAGCATGTTAGCAAACACAACATGACCATCTTGTCTATCTTATTAGGTTGGGTTGACCTATACAAAGCAGTGTGAACACCCCTGAACCAAGGCATGGGGAGGGCTAACCTTCACAGATCAGCAGGTGCCCCTACATTTGCCATCTTGATTGGCGGATGTGATGTACCAGATCAGTCATTATCTGCCACCATCTGCCATGTTGCCATGTTACAATGCTATGGACACCTTGTGCGGCACATCGTCAGATTGCAGTGCATAAAAGTTGCATGACCACAGGTTGTCACCCCTTTTACTATATCTTTATTGGTCAATTTACCGAACGATTGGTTTATACCACAATATTATTGAAAATCGCTCATGTATCAGTGAAGTGGATATACACTTATTTCCTCATATCTTAATCAAAAAATTAAATTTTCTAACTCGAGGTCTCAGACTCTTCGGCTCTGCTATTGAGACTTACGTCTGTTGTTCAAGCAGTTTGCCCATTTGCATCAATGACCTCATAATGAAAAGCACATTTGCAGGTGACATTAGTATATTCAACTACTTTATGTCTTTTAACAAAGACTACTTATCTTAGATACTTGAATGCACCCGCCAATGCTAAAAGGACAGTTTAAGGATCCCGACGCCCTCAATGGGTACCGCTTTTGCGTTTCAAACTGAGACTTTCTTCAGGGGATTTGCAATAAACTCATAGTCCTGTAAGCTTTTCAACATTTTCAAATGCTGCTGCCCGCATTTCATTAGTGTGTAATCCTTCTTCTCTACTGCTCAGATGTTTCATTTTTGAGCAGTAGAGAAGAAGGATTACACACTAATGAAATGCGGGCAGCAGCGTTTTGAAAATGTTGAAAAGCTTACAGGACTATGAGTTTATTGCGAATCCCCTGAAGAAAGTCTCAGTTTGAAACGCAAAAGCGGTACCCATTGAGGGCGTCGGGATCCTTAAACTGTCCTTTTAGCATTGGCGGGTGCATTCAAGTATCTAAGATAAGTAGTCTTTGTTAAAAGACATAAAGTAGTTGAATATACTAATGTCACCTGCAAATGTGCTTTTCATTATGAGGTCATTGATGCAAATGGACAAACTGCTTGAACAACAGACGTAAGTCTCAATAGCAGAGCCGAAGAGTCTGAGACCTCGAGTTAGAAAATTTAATTTTTTGATTAAGATATGAGGAAATAAGTGTATATCCACCCCTTTTACTATGTCACCCCTATGTACAATCTAGTCCATACAGTTCTCCACAAAGAGAGCATGTTCTTTGGCATTGGCTCCCCCTAGGTGTGGTGTGTGTCACCTGCTCAGTCACATGTAACTATATGTGGATCCATGTAATGACAGGCCCCCCTTACTCTACTCCAATACTACACAGGCAACATACTGATCACTATGTGCTCCACACTGTTCACAGACCAAGTTGTGCCTTCAGGATTGCATTGTGAGACCATGTTACATTCTCCTATGATCCTATGCTGTATAATTCATTCCAGGCTAACACATTGCAGATAATGGGGCACCGCACAAAGGTGGACCTCAGGGGCCACACACCAGCACCCACAGACCTGCCAGGGTGGTAATTGCTGTACATTGCAACTAAAAGATCAACTTTCACAAACAACAAGCTGCACGGACCCACAATAGAGGTGGGGACATAGGTTTGTGAGGGCACTTTGGCCTGGTGACTCCACAGACTGGGTTTCTATGGATGCTCACATATGTATCCCTGCCATTGCACAGGGGGATCTGTAAAACTGCAAGGGACACACATTTGTGTTTTCAGAGGAAACATATGGTGGACCTGCACACACATGGATGGAGTGTGTCTGTTCATATCTGAACCAGAGGGGGTTCATTTGAACCCCAGCACCAGCATTCATATCCACCATTTGCAACACTGAGCTAACACGTCCCATCACCCCACACACAACAGTCTGACAGTACAGCCTGGTGGTGTGAACTGCAGATTGTGGGGATGTTTCTCCTCAGCATAGATAGGTAAATGGGTCAGGTGCACTGTTCCCTCTAAGCTGTGCGCGTGTGCACGCGCACACACCTCACCGAGTGAGCACACATACTTTACAACAGAGCGCACAAAAATTACGGTTCTGATTCTGATAGAAAACAACACAGAAGTCTTAAAATTTAAAAGTTGTGTATTTACGGTTTTCACAAGTTCTACAATATTTTCTAGTGCAATCAATGTGGTGTACATACTGTTGAGCGAGCGCACATACTTTACAACAGAGCGCAGAAAAATTACAGTTCTGATTCTGATAGAAAACAACACAGACGTCTTAAAATTTAAAAGTTGTTATTGTAATTGCTAGAAATTTTCAGCTTCATTTAGTAATCATCTATTTTCATTTAATTTGATTAAAATTAATGTGGTGTACATACTGTATTCTGACGTGTAGTCAAATTTTAAAGTATATAACTCCGAGTGTCGTTATGTGGCGCACAAAAATTTAACCTTCCTTCAAAAGCTGCACAGCTGATATTTTATGCGCACACAGCCTACAGAAAATTAGAGGGAGCATTGTTCAGGTGTCTTGGATCTTGGTCTTACGCTACATAAGGGCCCCTTCTATGCCTGGCAAACATTTTCATCTCCTTGATTTCTGTCTTGTTTTGTCCTATTACATACAACCTTGCATGGAAATCGAGGTTCATTTGTATGTTTGGTGATAAACCTAATACCTTGGTCTACTTTGGCTGAGTGTGGTAAAAGCTTTACTCACAACAGAAACCTCAAAATGCATCAGGGATTCCACACAGGATTAAAACCATATACATGATTGTGATAAAGGCCTCAGTTCTAATAAGGACCTTGCAATCCATCAGAGAATAAGAAACCGGATGCCAGGAAACCTGACAAAGTGGTAAAGGAGAAGAATACAGAACGGCTTTGATCATAGAAATGTCGGTATCAAGTAATTATTCTGTGAAGCACGTGGAGAGGCAGAAGATCTTGATGTACCAAGAGATGTGGTCAGAGACCATGAAAATGTGGCAGGAAGATACAGATATATTTCCCATTGTACTGGGAGCCACAGGCTTGATAAAGAAGACCTTCCAAGCACATCTTGACGAAGTACCCATACATGTTAGATCTTACAGACTCCAGCGGGAGGCTCTCTTTGGCATGATGTGGTATTACACCAAGCATTAGCAGTTGAGTTGAGAGACACAGATCATACTCCACATACACTGACATAGAGGTGAGGTGCACAACTGCCATAGTATGTGCAAAAGTAACCCATTTGGAGACATTACCCAGTCAGAGATAAGGTCCTGGGGACATATAGATGTGGGTTTCACTTTGATATCAGATCCCAAATCCCACATATGTCACAGCACACCATTGAATCCATTCAGACAACACAGTATGAATATGGTTCCACTACACACTAGAGAAGAGAGGGCCACCCACCAAAGCTCACAGACCAGGCAGGTAGGCCATTCAGCAGAGCTGGTACAAAGACAGCAATGGTAACACTGCAGGAGCTGCTAAGATCAACTGTGGTGATGGGAGTCTCTGTGCACGAGACCCCCTTAACCATAAAATCCAGAGAGTGGGCCATGAAAAAGACACTTTCTACAGTGAGACATGAGAAAAGATGTTTGGTGTGACACTCCCCCCAAACACATGGAGGATGGTCCTCGGGATAGTTGAGCTGGGATTTGCACTAGTTGGCCCATCAGGGGAAACTCCATGTTTTGCCCACATCTAACGCCCCCTGAACATGCCTATATGCCATTGGCGTGGTGGTGACTGGTCCCAGGCCTCCCAACTTGCAGATAGGTGGGTAGCTAGGGCATGGACTCCGTGTGGGGCAGAGGCATATCTGTACAGACACAAATCACTCCCCCCCCCCAATCTGCCTCTGCAGGTCCATATCACCACATGGCAATGTTATGTCTCTTTGACCCGGGGAGGGGACAGCTGTGTGGTGTTGGGTTTGAGGTATTGGGAATATTGTCTGCAGTGGCTGAGGTTTTCATTGTTCAACTGTCTATACCATGTACTGCAGCTGCTGTGTTGGCCATACTTGACAACTACTGTATATGAACATATGTTGTCCTTCCACCCATTGTCACACCCTGCACTCCATTACCAAAGGATGTGTAAGGGCTGCCAGTGTACTGATTTTCATGTATGTTTGGGCAGAACCCCAGATTTGCACTGCATACCCCATTGCAGGCATCGTGGATCATGTGTGTTTTTGGGGGTACCTACTAGGTACCTGTGCCATAGTTCATACACTGTCAGTCACAGGATACTGGGCATGATGGGCATGATGGACCTTGGTCAAAAACTGTCTTGCATATTTACCAATCATCTGTTCATATGTGCCACCTAGGCAGCCGCCTGGTCCGCCATGTGCCCCCGCAGCTCCCCTGCATGTTCCACCTATGCCCCATTTGCACCATCAACAATGTGCCCTTTCATACCTGGTCACTATGCTGTTACTGCAAATGGTACACTACTATCACTTTCTTGGGCTCACCTGTCTGTGCAGCACATTGCAGACATTTAAATAGGCTCTCTCTCCTCAATGTGCACCCTTACCGACGAGTTTTCACTCGCTGTAATGTTCCTGGGGTTAAGGTGCCGGCGGTAATGTTCCCACTCACTCCCCACCCACTGACCCCTACTCTCCGCCCTCTCTCAAGTGCGCTTAATGCTGTGGGTAACATTATCGCACACTAACGTGCCGTATACCGAGCGCTAATGTCACATATGTAACATTAGTGCACGCTAACATTATGTTTGCTACCTTACCGCTGTTTAGTAAACATACCCCAAAGCCTCCTTATTTTGCAGAAATACAGAGGACACCATCAGAGTAGATCTGACTTTAACTTCTTCCTAGGTTTTCTCCAAAAAATCAGTTAAATTAGCCAGGTCTAAACTATCAGAGGAAACCTCAGCAACAGAAGTTACCATGTTCTTCGAGTTGATATTTGAATACTTAGAAGGAAGATAATACACTTTCTGAAGTGGTAGCAGATCAGTTTTCAGATATTTATAAACTTATCTCAAGAACCTAGAGAATAGCTCCCTTGGAGCTAACATATTAAGCTGAGGAAAATTAAGAAAATGCAGATTTAAATTCCTGCTCTGATCGAGGTTCTCAATCTTCCAGAGAGATCAGCTTATCCTGCACAAAGCTGCTCTGCATTAGGACATCATCATCATCATTCCTATTTCCTCCTTCTGAGTGGTCAATGTGGCCTCAGAGGTGCAAAATGAATAAAGCCAGCACAGACCTTATAAACAGACTCCAGTGCTGACCATATGAACTCCAGTCACTTTCTTGAGGAGAGTCAGTGGCTGCACAGTAACTCCTTCCAGAGAAATGGTAAAGGTATTTATCAACTGAACATGCTCCCAATAAATAATTGTGCATACTCTCCTCCAACGATGGCAAAGGGGAAACACCTCCCTACTTGGAATTCAAATGCCTGTTTTGTATGTCTTGGGGTCCCTCTACAGCTGCAGCAACAGGAGCCTCCTTCTTGTTCCAACACAGAGTTGCCCCATTGCCAACACAGACAGAGCCAGAGGAGGAACCAGACCTAGCCTACAGATAGTTTGAAAATTGGATATGCATCAGTAGTTCTCTGCACAGTCACTCAGACCTCAGGCTTCAGGAGAGGGTTCCCTTCAGCTTTGCCTTAGATTTAGGAATGCAAAAGCAGTATACATTTTAGAAAAGAAAGTTGCTAAGTTAGACCAGCAAAACTAGAGACCATCTTGGACCCGCCAGGTAATTTTATAAATTCCCATGTAATCAATGTATATTTTTGTTTGGGACACTAGCCCCTTTTTTATAAAGTCAAATAGATGTATACCTTTCTCTATAAAATAGAGGCATAAGTGGTCAAAATGCACATAAAATCTAGGCATTCACACTTACACCAGCCCTAGGGCATGAATTGTATTATTTTCTAATTCATGCATGCAAATTTACACTACAGCCAGACTTTGCCCATGTGCATAGGCTGATGTGTGTACTTATAAAATAGCGACTGGCTAAACCATGCACCTAGAGACCCATTGATGCATATGTCACTGAAAATACATGATTTACATGTGTTGATGGCACATATTTATGCTCCATATATAATTAGTCCAATGTAGAAGCACTGCAAAGACATGCAGACACACCAGCTAATGACAAGGAATGAGATGAATACATGATCGTTCAGGAACTTTATTCAGGGGTACATTGTAGCCACATTCAACACAGGCCATGTTTCAGCTCTTACCTTCTTTTTTTGGCACTATAACAAATAATCATAACATACAAACATAAATCAGAAATTATAATATCATTAAGTAAAAGCATTATGAGTCAAAAATAAATAAATAAAACTATAAAAACCAAATGGTGGCCATTCTGAACAAAATAACATAAAAACATTATATATATATATATATATATATATATATATATATATGAAAAAAACATTGGCAGTGCTGAATAAAAGCATATAAAAGTAGAAATAAAATCAAACATATACAACTGATCAAATTAATCAAGAAAAAGAGCAGAATCTAAGGGTGCAGAGATGAGGAATCATCAGATATAACCAACTGAAAGGCTCATGCGGGCAAAAAAGATTAAGAGGAAGACAGAACAGGACATTACCCAATATTGCAGCCCTCTGATTTCCTGACTTGTTTAGAACATCCTTTTACATGTAGTCTGCAGAACAAGGAAAATATTGTATCATAAAACACCCTCCCCCCTCCCCCTCCCCCCTTCCCCTCCCCCTCCCCCTCCCCCCTTCCCTCTCCCCTTCCCCCTTCTCTCCCCCCCATCCTCCTCCTCCCCCTCCCCCCTCCCCTCCTCTCCCCTCCCCCCTTCCTCCCTTCCCCTCTTCCCCCCCTTCTCTCCCCCCCTCCCCCCCCTCCCCCTTCCCCCTCCTCCCCTCCCCTTCCCCCCCCTCCCCCCTCTCCCCCCCTTCCACTCCCTCCCTTCCTCCCCCTTCCCCTCCCCCTCCTCCCCCCTCCCCTCCCTCCTTTTTTCCCTCTCCTCCCTTATCCTCCTCCCTCCCCCTCCTCCCCCCCTCCCTTCCCCCCCACTCTCCCGTCCTTACCTTCCCTTCCTTTCCCCACCTCCCTTCCCTTCTTCCCCCCGTCCTACCAATCTTATAACAAGTTCCCTATTCATATATATATATATTTTTTTTTTTGAATGCTTTATTTTCGTTTTATAACAACAAAGGAAAGGAAGACATATAGCTAAAAGACAATACATACATAGAATATGATACATACACCAAAGTAAACCCCTACCACCCCCCTCCCCCCTGCTTCTTCTCTAGAAACTAATCATTCCCGAAAACGGGCGTGTACTGACATTATTGTGGTACAAAACCTAACGGTGATCTGATACATGATGAGTATACATTAAACAGACATGTCGGAGCAATGAGCAGAGTGTACATAATCATTGAGCATCTGCCATTTAGACAAGCGAGAGTGAGTTTGGATATGGGGAATAGCTCTCCGAGATATCTGCTCATATTTACTATATAAGCAGACGAGGTTCCACCATTCATTGGCAGTAATTCGAGAGCTATCCTTCCAATTCCTCGTGATTAAACATATGGCTATACCCAGCATGAAATCAAGGAGAAAGCGACCCTTCTTAGGAAGAGAGGGGACCTCCGCCACTGAGCGGAGTCCCACAATCTTCCAAGAAAGAGGCTCGTGAAGGTGTAAGATAGATTGAATACGACCCCAGACCCGCCCCCAGTAAACCTGCAGTTGAGGACATTCATAGAGAACATGAGCGAGGGTTCCCACAGCAGTATGGCAAGACCAACACTGGTCCCTAGCAGTTGTGTTCCATTTGGCTATTCTTTCTGGAGTATAAAAGCATCTATGTGCAAAAAAAGAAGAGAGTTTGGGTTACAGAGGCAGATCGGGAAACCCGCACTACTTTGCTCCAGAAAACGCTCCATTGCACAGGGGTTAAAATGGTTTGCAGTTCGCGTTCCCAGGCTTGCTGAGCTCTACAAGTAGCAGTATCGGTACCCTGACATAATAATTTATAAAAGTTAGAGGCTACCCCATGTGTACTGCTAATAGAGTGAATTAGTTCTAATAGCCCGTCCTCAGTAGGGGCAGAGGGCGGCAGGATTTGAGCACTTTTGAGGCAGTGTTGAAGCTGCATCAATTGAAAGTAATGTTTCGCTGGTAACGCAAATTCCTTTTGTAAATCAGAAAAGGTCTTCCAACGAGCTGCAGAGAAGAGTTGTTGGGGTGTCCAGATCCCCCTAGAGTACCAGGGTTTCCATGCGATCGGTTTATTTAGGACTTGAATTCTGGGGTTATTCCACAGCGGGAGTCCGTCCTGAGGACATACGTTTGGACCCAATGACAGAATGAGAGTGTTAAAGGCCGCAAGAGTATCGACAATCATTGGGGGATGGCGGGTGTCTACTTGATGGGACATACCAGGGAGATGGATCAACGGAATTGGGCTACTTAGCTCCTCTTCAATGTCAAGCCAAACTGGTCTGTTGTCTGTTGAGGCAGCTAGCCATCGGGCACCTTGTTTAAGTAGGAAGGCTTGATGATATCTAAGAAAATCAGGAAAGCGGGTGCCCCCTAATTCCTTCGCAGACTGTAGTTTTTGTTTAGCTACTCTTGGTGGTTTTCCCTGCCAGAGATAACGGACGAGAAGGCCCTCAATGTCTTTGTAGGTGTGTAGCGGAAGGAAGCAGGGCAGCATTTCTAAAATATAGTTCACTTTGGGGACTATCATCATTTTCACGGTTTCTAGGCGGCCCCACCATGTAAGGGATAAGGGAGACCACCGATTTGTGAGCTCACGGACTTTGGAGACTACCTCCTTGGCATTAAAACTAATAGTTTCTTCTAAAGGAGAACAGTAGTGGACGCCAAGATATTTCACCATGCGGGATTGCCAAAGGAAAGGAAAGGCCTGCATGTCAGCCTCATGTACCCAGCGGTTCAGTGGGAATGCTACGGATTTGGTCCAGTTTATTTTATAGCCCGATAATTGCGAGTATCCATCAATCAGGTCCAAGACAGCCGGGACCGAATCAAGGGATACAAAGAGCATAAGGTCATCTGCATATGCAGAGAGTTTAATCTCTCTGTGACTGAAGGGGACACCTCGAATACGTGCGGACTGTCTAATAAGGAGGGCGAGGGGTTCAAGAGCTAGATCAAAGAGCATTGGTGATAGGGGGCAACCTTGACGCGTGCCTCTTTGGAGATTAAAAGGCCGAGACTTAATGGCATTTACACAAATACTGGCAACGGGTTGAGAATACATGACTTGGAGGTATCGGAGGAAGCCCTCCCCAAAGCCATACCATCGGAGAACTGCAAATAAGAAGGGCCATTCCAGGCGATCAAAGGCTTTTTCAGCATCTAGGGAAAGACCCACCCTTGGGTGGTCTAAATTGGCAGCACTGGATAGCACATGGCACAAGGTCCGAGCATTGTCAGCGGTGGAGCGGCCGGGTATAAAACCACATTGGTCGGGATGGACTAAGGTGGCCATCCTGTCAGATAGCCGGGTGGCCAAGATCGTTGCGAAGATCTTATAATCGGCATTAAGTAGGGAGATTGGACGGTAGTTGGCGGTTAGCAGCGGGTCTCTGCCTTCTTTCTCAAAAACTACCACATTAGCTGCAGAAAAGGATCCCAAAGAGGATGTATCTACCGCAAGGGCAGTAAAGTAAAGTTTTAAGTAGGGAACTAAATCTGCACTGAACGTTCTGTAGAATTCTGTCGGGAGAGACCATCAGGCCCAGCGGCTCGACCCGAGGCTGTTCGTTTTAGGGCAGAATGGATCTCTGAAGTAGAGAAGGGTTCATCCAGCGCATCCCTATCAGCTTCAGAAAGGGTCGGCCGCTGAATACCAGAAAACAAGCGCTCGAAGGTCTCGGATGAGAACTCACATTCAGATTGATATAGACGGGTATAAAAATCCCGAAAAAGTTCTACGATATCGGAGTCTGTGGTCAGTATGCCCCCTCCCTGTGGGGCGCGAAGGGCCGCTACGCGTTTGGCTTCTTTTTGACCTTTCAAGGCGTTGGCTAAAAGTCGACCGGCTCGGTTGCTTTCACGGTAGTATGTCCCTTGCTGAAGTGCAATACTTTGAGAAGCTGCAGTTGAAAGGATTGCATTATATTGAAAACGGAGACGCTGTAAGCGAACTAAGACGCATGGATCAGTACGTGAAGTTAGAACTCGTTCGCCTGCTTTGATTTGTTGGTCTAGTATAAGGAGCTGCTGTTTGCGTTGTTTCCGCAGGCGAATTTGATAACTAGTGATCGTTGCACGAATGGCCGCTTTAAAACCCTCCCACCAAGCCCAATTTGCAGTGTCCTGGGGTAAATTAAAGTGAAAGTAGTCCTGTATGGCTGCTCGAATTTCTAACTGGAACTCTGGTTGAGTTAATAGGGCTCTATCTAAGAACCAGGCCCCCGAATTCCCTTGGGGCGCAGTGGTGTGTAATTGAAAAGAAATAGCAGCGTGATCCGAGATATGTTGGGAGTGAATCTTTGCAGTGTCTACCTGAGGAACTAACAGTTTTGATATTAGAAAGAAATCTATGCGAGACTGGGATTTATGAGGGGAAGAGAAGAAGGTAAAGTCAAGCTCATTGGGGTGTAGTAACCTCCATAGATCGACTAAATCAAGATCTTTGATCATAGAGGTAAGCGTAGTGTGACTCTTGGGGGGACCACTCGTCCTAGGCGGCTGTTTGTCAATCAGGGGATCAAGAACTAAATGTAAATCCCCCCCAATTATCAATGAAGTATTAGCAGAGGCCTGCGCAACCTGAGCAATGGTAGCAAAAAAGGCAGGGTCATCGATATTAGGAGCATAAAGGCATATACATGTAACTTCAAGGTTACCTATCTTGAGGTGAGCCCTGGACCATCTGCCTGCTGTATCTGAGCTAGTCGCAATAATAGTAGCATGCAGAGATTTCCTAACCAGTATGGCAACCCCACATTTCTTAGAAACAGCTGGGGAATAGGCGGCCACCATGTAAGGTTTAACATTGAGTTTAAGAGTTTCCTTCGAATTTAAATGCGTTTCTTGGAGGAAAATCAGGTCCGCAGCTTCATGACTTAGATAGCTCAGGATTTTCTTCCGTTTTATCGGATTATTGATGCCTTTTACGTTCAATGATAAAATCTTACATGGTGCCATCAATCGGTAATAGACATTTTAGGTAAGGGCGCTTGAAAACATACAACATAAGCAGAATCTGTACAGCAATGACATAATCACCGAGTATGCTGGCTAATACACCCCATATTGAAAAGCATGTACCAAAGTAACTTAGAGAAGAAGCAAAACCCCCAATGAATATGGCGACCATATGTCTGCGGGAGGAGGCCCTAGAGAGGAGGATAAAGACATGAAAAAAAGAAAAGAAACACCAGAGTCCATAATTAACACTGTCTCTGATATTCATCGAGGCTACTCTGGGTAGATGGAGTCGGGTCACAAATATCATCAAAATAAGGCAACAAACCGCCCTCGACAGACTCTTTGCTGAACCGTGGCAAATCCAAGATAGCGGGTACAGCGGATATGAGAACACTGGTATGAAAACTCTGGAAGTCAGCGCATCAAGTCGGCTTCTTTAGCATCCAAAAACTCCGCTAGTAGATCAGGGTCCTCAAATGTTCTTGTCTGATTGTGAAGCGTGACTCGGAGCTTGGCCGGGTACATCAGGCCATAGCGTGCTTGTAATTGTTGAAGCCTCGGCCGGAATTCCAGAAAGCGCTTTCGGCGATCAACCGTGGGTTTAGCCAAGTCAGGATAGAAGATCTTGTGGCTCTCAAACTCCATATGGCCCTTTGCCCGAGAGGCGCTGAGAATTTGCTCCACATGTTGATATCTCAAGAGTCGAAAGATGATAGGCCGCGGAGTCTTCCTGTTGAGCGTTATGTTTGTGGGTACACGATGAGCGCGATCGATCTCCAATTCTTTGGTAAAGGTGATTTGGAGCAGAAGGGAGGATTTTATATAGAAACTCCTTCATGTCTCCCGATTCCGCTCCCTCCGGTATGCCCACTAGTCGTAGGTTGTTGCGGCGCGCTCTATTATTGCCATCTTCCACTTCTTTCTGCAAGGCCCGCACCTGACGTTCAACTTTGTCGAGTTTGAACAGCCGGACCGCATGGGAGTCTAATATACTCTCCATTTTGTCCTGACGCGAGGAGAGCCCCTCTAGCCTGCCTTGCAATACACCACGGTCTTCCCGCAGCGCTCGGAGTGCTTCCCCGTTTGACTGCACGAGGTCTTTAACCCCTCTGATCTCTGCGAGGATTTCCTGCTGCATTTCGGGGCCCTCGCGTAGAGCCAGCCCCTTCTGCGGAGACGGGGGTTCAGTTTTGGAGCGTTTGCCGTGAGAAGCCGCTGGAGATCCAAATTCCAGGCGCGTAGGTTTGGTCCCCGCCATCTCACCAATGTGCCCCGGTAAGATCAGAGCAGAAATTCAAGTATGTCCGGTGTTAATTCAGGATTCTGAGTAGGCCTCTCGGGAGCCTCAGCGTTATGCGACCATCCCGCTGGACATCAGGCTCCGCCCCCCATATTTTTTTTAAACATACAATATATTTCATTTGAACATTAACTGTTTATTTTCGTTATTCCACCCTGCTTTTCTTCGTTTATTACAAATGTATGTGTTTTTAAATCTTCGGATTTGTGAGTCTATATTAATCTATTGAGCACATGTACATGAAATGTTTTTTATGTATATATTTATAACATTGGTCCATTTTCATAAGGCAAACATGATTTTAAATATATTTATATGTTTTTTATGTTGTATGTCATTTAGCTGTGTGCCCCCTGAAGAAGGCTACAGCCGAAACGCGTTGGGGTTAATAAATTTTGTTTACACCCACCTACGACTCTTGCCCTTTGTTGCCTACCTTGTGTTTCCTGCAAGAGCAGCTGCTCCCCCTTGTTTTTCCTGGACTCTTTGGAGCCATGTTTTCTCCATGGAAGGAGGTCCTTAGTTTTAAAGAAGATGTTTTACAGTCAATGTTGCCGGAAGACCCCTTCTATACAGAGGAAGAAGCTACACCCAACCTAGAAGAAGAATGGAGAGAACTAGTGTGGGCTACACAAAAACATATAAGAGAAGAACTGCACACAGCTTCCTTACTGGAATACTGTAGAAAAAAGATTATCCCAAGAGTTTTAAGAGTTCAAAAGGCACCAGGAATGTTTAAGGATGACCCTTCTTTTATGACGAACTGGATAAAGATTCTCAACAAGTGCTCATTAGATCTCATGATATTGTTAATTAACACATCAAAACGCAGGGTGGAATCTTTAAAACCACAAATAGATACAAAAATAGAGGTTTTAAAGAAAAAAGACGCACAATATGATCTAGAAAAACATAAATTTGACAAGAATACTATTGATTACAGACAGGCAATTAAGGACAAAAAGATTCATAAATTAAAACGCGACGAGGAAGATTATAAATTAGGGACAGTGTACTATTGGACATATAATAAAATGGATAATAAAAATAGACAGAGGAGTAATTCATACAAACGACCATACAGATCACCAAAAATGAGGAGGCCGCGGGCAGGGTCCCGGCGGCCGACTGTAACTGGGCGTGCGGCCGGTGTGCGGGCCCTGTGCGCGGCCTCGGGCATTTTGAAGTGATTGGCTCCCGGCGGTGGCTGCCGCGCGGGAGCCAATCAGGGTGGTTCCTGGCAGCGTGGGGGTGGTAGGAGCCGGCGGGCAGCCTCCGTGTGGTCATTCACGGCGGAGGCTGCTCGCGGGTGCCGGCTTGCAGCGGACGGGCTGTGGAGGACCGGTGGAGCGGCCGCGGCAGGCTGAAGCAGGCGGCCCGAGGAGGCTGGTGGCATGCGGTGGGTGCTGTTCCTCTCCGGGCTGCGGGGGGCAGGCAGGCCTTCGTTGTCGGTCAGTCGGATGGGAGGGGGGGGAGGGGGGAGGGGTGGAGCTCCGTGCATGTCGGGGGCGGCAGTGGAGGTGGCCTGGTGCTGGTCATTTCGGTTTGGCTTCCTCCAGCTTGGCGGAGGTGGTTGCCCTGGATTTGTTTTCATGTTCTGGTTTCCCCATTTGCTCGGGTCGGGTGCCTGCGGACTGAGGGGGCCTGGCTCTGCGGGGAGGAGCGGGGAGCTGCGGTTCATCGTTTGCAGGTGCCGCTACACTGCCCCTCTCGTTTCTGTTGGTTGTCTGGCTGCACCTGCCACTCGCATTGGGCTGTGCTCAGTTGTGTGTGGGCCGCGGCAGGTGCTCGGCAGCAGGAAACGGCAGGGGGTCAGGCGATTTGGAGGGGCCATCTCTGGAGGCTGTTTCGCCGATTGGGACCAGTGTGGCGGTTTCCACGGAGATGCATCGTTTGGGAGAGGGCGGGTCGGAGTCGGGGATTGCATTCCAGGCCACGGCGTTTCGCTCTTCGCTGACGGATTTCCACGGACTGTGTGTGCACGGAGCGGCAGGTGCGGATGCAGCGCTGGGCTTGGGGCCGTGTGGTTCTGTGGGCATGGTTGCCAGCTCTGGGAGGGCGGAGGCTGCTTGGGCAGATTCCATAGGCGTTTGTAGGGAGGGTGGTGTGTGTTGCATTTCATGCCCCCAACCATTTTGACGGGTTGGCCCCTGTGTCTGTGGGTGGACGGTGTTTGACTCCATCGTTGGTTCCCTGATTGGTGGTGTGGTGCTCGGGAGAAGTGAGGTGAGGATTTTGTCGGTGCAGATGGCAGGCGCACGGATTCGCTGGACCGCCGGGAAACTGCATGAATTTGTGGGTTCTCCAGGTTGGTTTGTCAGGCCTTTTTTCAAGAAGATGCAACATGATTTTGTTTAGGTCAGTGAATTCACGCCGAATTTCGGCGGCTCTGGATTGTTCCCCGGATTCACCTGGAAGGTCTGAGGGAGGTTTGCAGTGGGATCAAGGGCCGGGCGGTGGCTCAGCATCATTCGTGGCTTTTGGGTTTTCCGACGTCTGTGTTGTTTTCTATCGGAGTCGGAGACATCTTTTGTGTGCCCTGTGGTAAAGTATGTGCGCTCACTTGGCGGGGTGTGGGCGTGCGCACACGCGCACAGCTTGGCGGGATCGGTGTTAACGGGTGCAGTTAGCTTGCATGACATGCCAGGGGTGGGTACCCGCCGGGGGGGGGGAGCAGTGGCGGGGGGGAGCAGGTAAGGCTCTTCTCGGGTGGAGTGGTTTGGGGTGTGGCAGCAGCCTTGGTCTGTGGCAGGTGCCTTTCGCCTTTTGGTCTCTTCTATCCTCAGGTACCACCTGGATGGCAGCAGTCCGAGGCGGCAGGAGTGAGTGCTGTAGTGCACGGCCGGCGACCGCGTGGCAGACGGACCACCGGCCGGGGGCCCCCGCCTGTGACGGAGCATCCAGAGACTACTTGACCGCGGAGAGGGTGAGAGGTGCGGCAGGTGAGTGGATCTGGACGGCGGTGCAGAGGGGAGGATGGCATGGGGGCAGCTGGGGGGTGGACAATGAGGTGAAAGGAAGCGTATGCCTTCTTGTTGACGGCGTTGTCGGCCTGGTTCCTGGTACGCGTCGTTCACTGCTTCCTCGTCGCATTCGGCTACGTTGGAGGGGAGCGGGCGGGGGACCGGGGCCTTGTGTGCTGTGCAGCTTTCGTGGGCGGTGTTCTCGGGTCGGAGGGTTGCTAGGAGGGTGGTTGCTTGGGCTCAGCCCCCCCCCCCCTGTTTTTTCGCTTATGTCTCCACAGGGGCCGGCGCTGGTGCCTTAGTCGTGGAGGCCTGGGGCTAGTCCACTCGGTGTGGTGCGGCAGCGGAGGCTTCCGGTGCGGCGCAGTGAGATGGTGCAGACCTGCGATGACATTGGCCAGCTGGACACCGGGATTGCAGCTGCCGGGGCAGCCGGTCGTGAAGCAGGTGAGTGGTCGGGCCCCCCCCCCCCGGGCGGGGAATGGCGTGGGGCTTGGCGGTCGGGGGAGGTAGGGTGGGGAGGGCAGGCGGTATTCCTCGGGGCTTCGGGGTCGGCTTCCTCCTCCTACGCGGGTGCTGCATCATCGGCAGCTGTGTTTGTGCTGCCGTGGAAGGGGTCGGATGGCGTTGGGGTGGTGGGGGCCCAGGGCTGGGGGAGGCCCGCCGGGGGTCACGTTCTCTGAGTCATTGGCAGGGATAACAGGCCAACTCGACATTGGGGCTGCCTGTCGTAATCGATACAGGCTTTCGACTGTTTGGGGGCTGGAAGCGCTTGGGTTTGAGCATACCGGGGGGCATGGAGGATGGTAATGTGTGGTGGGTTCTGGGGGTTGCGCGCATGGGGCATTGGACTTGCTCCCTCGGTGCTTAGGCGGGTGGGGGGACATCGCCTGCTTGAGCGCTCCGGGTTGATATGGGTACGCGATTGTTATTGGGGGGTACCGGACTCGCACGGGGGGGCGTGATTGTGCTATGTGGGAGGGGTCCGGGGGCGGATGGCGGCCGTTTGGTTGGTACTGGAGAAGGGGTGCATGGGGTTTCCCAGGAAGGTGGGTGGGGGGGGTTCGTACCGCGGGTTGGGGTGCATATGTCAACCTGCCTACTTCCGGACTGCGCTCTGTTGTAGTGTGGTCGTCTATGGGTCACGCTTTGCAGGGGTGGCTTCGGCGGTATCCGCGACCCTGGGGTTTGGTTTTTGGTTAGGTGTTGTTTTCCAGCGCTGGGCATAATGGGCCGGTAGTAGTGGCTGATGTCGGGTTCGGCTGCTGAGATCTCATTCTGGGAGCGGTTTCGGTTATGGGTAGTGGGGGAGCTTTGGCCTGCTTGGCTCCGCAACCGTGAGGCGGTATGGTGGGCGGCAATGCGGCGGTGGGCAAGGGAGGCCTTCGGTGCTCCCGCGGGGGTGTGGCACGGGCGAGTTGGATGCGGGTGGTGGTGTTGGCATCTCTACAATTGCGAGTGTTGAGGGAGGCTTGGCTTCTCTCCAGCTGGGTGGCTGGGATGGTCATGGCTCTATCGAGTTCCGGTGGACCGGGTTCGGGGTTTGGACACGTAGTGGACAATGAGGGATCTGGGGCCAGGTGGCCTTTAAGGAGCCCTGTCCCGGGATACATGCGGCTTTTACTGCGGCATTTGGTATCACAGGGGCCGTGGTGTGGGTATCATCAGGGCTGTGCCTACGGGGTCCGGTTTCGGTTGTGCGCAGGCGGCAACCGGAGCCCCTGCTTGGTGGTATAGCGGGGTGGATAAGGGCGTGGGGGGGGTTTCAGAACGGGGTGGGATCGCCGTTGGGACGGTTTTATTGAGCGGCGGAGGTCTGCGGATCGCTAGTGGGGGGATTGGCAGCTCGCCGGTTACCGCGAGGGGGGGGTGGGGCCCGGCTGTCCGGCCTCGCGCACTTGATGTGCTGGGCTGCCCCCCTTTTTTGGTGCACTGCGGATGTCCGCATGGGGGTATGTAGTCTTTGTCTGGCCCGCTTTGAGAGGGCCTTTGGGAAGGGGGAGTGGGTGGCGGCTCCGGTCGGGATTTGGGGCAGGAGAGGGCTCCCCCCCACGTTTGGTGTGCTGGGTGGTTTGGGATGTTGGGGCGCATTTCCACGGCTCGTCTGGGTGTCAATGTGGGGCTGGTGGAGTCGTGCAATTCCCTGTGGCGGCCATGTCTTTTGGGGGAGGGGGTGTGGGTCTCCTGCCCCGGGGTATTACGGCGCTTAAGGTGATCAGATTGGCGCGGTGCTTGGTGGGGGGTGAGTCTACTTCTTGGCGCCGCACTCTGTTGCCTTTTGGGTGGGTATGCAAGTCCTGTAGAGTATAGGATGGTGCTCTCGGCCAGGTAGAGTTTCAGTGTAGCGGTACCGGACCAGTACTGGACCAGGTGGGTCGGGGGGGTGGGGACTTTTCATTGTTCCTTTATTTTGCAGGGGGGGTCTGGAGCCTTCTGGAGGTTGGGGACCCTGCACTCCTTTGTCTGCCGAGCTGGCCAGCGAGTTCTGGTGAGGCGGTGACTGACAATCGGGGAGCGGCCCAGGTGTGGTGGCTATAACATGGCTAGGTGAGCCCGGACCTCGCGGGTCACAGCGGCTCCCTTTGCTACGGCGCCATGGGCGGTTCTCGCGATGGCTTGCAGGTTGGATGCTATGATCGTGTTTCAGGTAAGGCAAGCAGCTGCTCAGAGCGGCGCCAGGGGAATTTTGCTGGGGTTTTGCAGGCGTTTTTTGTTTTGGGAATTTTGCTGGGGGGCTGCCTTTGCTTCAAGGCTTGCCTGTTGGAGCTGGCGGCGTTGGTCAGGGGGCGGGGGGCTACTAGCTTGCTTGGCCGCCAGTGGGGTATCAGAGGATGCCTTATCGGGTTCCCGGTAATGCATCTCCTTGGAGCGGAGCAGGGTTTTTTTTGCTGGGGTTTTTGCGGGGGTTCTGGGTACTTGTGCTGGGGGCTACCTTTGTTAAAGGCCTGCATGTGGGAGCCGGCGGGGGTGGTTGGGGGGGCTGGCTAATAACTTGCTTGCTGGCGAGAGGGGTGTCAGATGATGCCTTATTGGGGGAGATGGAGGCCGGGGCTGTATAAGGATGATGGGGCTGTTCTCGCCAGTAGTGCGGGCTCTCCTCTTTTAGGTGCGGCGGCAGGTCTGGGAACTTGTTTTGGTGGGGGTGCTCACTGGTCGCAGCTTGGCTTTGGGGGGGGGGCAGCACAGGAACAGGGTTGTTACCTGTGCCGGTGGCGGGATCCCGGAGGTTTCCGGGGTCCGGAGCCTCAGGCTACACCTAGGGCGGGGGCGGGGTGCCCCTGACCCGGACAAACCCTGGTCGACTTTTGCTATAGCATGGCGAAGTCGGGGGAAGGGTTAGGTAACTTGCCGGGGGGGCAAGTTATGGCATTAGCGGTGGCAAGGCACTTTGCTAAGGTATGGCTGGTGCGGGCCGGGTGCCGCTAATCGATTGAGAAGGTGTAGCATGTTGGCATATTATGTTGGCATATTGTGAAATTGTTAAAGGTTAATAAATCTGCGACCAGTTGAGTTCCATGAAATGTGGTCTGTGTCTTTTGTTGGGTGGGGAAGATTGGGGGGGGATGGGGGAAGGTGAAACGGGCCCGATGCACCAAGGTCCGCCTGCCTCGGTTAATGAGGAGGCCGCGGGCAGGGTCCCGGCGGCCGACTGTAACCGGGCGCGCGGCTGGTGCGCGGGCCCTGCACGCGGCCTCGGGCATTTTGAAGTGATTGGCTCCCGGTGGTGGCTGCCGCGCGGGAGCCAATCAGGGTGGTTCCTGGCAGCGTGGGGGTGGTAGGAGCCGGCGGGCAGCCTCCACGTGGTCATTCGCGGCGGAGGCTGCTCGGGGGTGCCAGCTTCCCGCCCACCCGCCCACATTATTTATGAGGGTGTGGTTTCTGGGGTGTTGCAGCTTGGGGGAGGGGGGTTTGGCGGGATCCCGGAGGTTTCCGGGGTCCGGAGCCTCAGGCTACACCTAGGGCGGGGGCGGGGTGCCCCTGACCCGGACAAACCCTGGTCGACTTTTGCTATAGCATGGCGAAGTCGGGGGAAGGGTTAGGTAACTTGCCGGGGGGGCACGTTATGGCGTTAGCGGTGGCAAGGCACTTTGCTAAGGTATGGCTGGTGCGGGCCGGGTGCCGCTAATCGATTGAGAAGGTGTAGCATGTTGGCATATTATGTTGGCATATTGTGAAATTGTTAAAGGTTAATAAAGCTGCGACCAGTTGAGTTCCATGAAATGTGGTCTGTGTCTTTTGTTGGGTGGGGAAGATTGGGGGGGGGATGGGGGAAGGTGAAACGGGCCCGATGCACCAAGGTCCGCCTGCCTCGGTTACAAACCTTTAGGACTGATAATAAGACTAAACATTATAATAAAAATAGACCACGGTCCCCTACTCCTGAAGCTGGGAGAAGTAGCAAACGGATTCGCCATCAATCACGAGAAAAAATGGACCAATCTGGTTCCCTATTCCCAACCCAGCCCCCAGATAATCCACAAGGGAAAAGACGGGATTTTCACATGGACCAACTATGGGCTGGAGGAGGAAGAGACAGGTCACCAAGGTCGCCAGAACGTCAACAGTACAAACATCGCAGCCGACAATACTCACACCGAGAGAGGAGGGACAGTCAAAATCTAATGTCAAAAAGACGTCTGGATTGGGACCTTTGAGCTCAGTCATTAATCTGTCCCAATATGTATTAACAGTGACAGAACTAGAAGTACTGGATAAAGGACTCAAGTTTGTACCAACTCAGACACACGATAGGTTCTCCACACATGTAGAAATATATAAATTTTTCCGCAAATTAAAAATAACAGATTTTTTTAACAACCAAACACGAATTACTACAGATTCCTCAATAGTTAAAAAACCCTCTCGGTGGTATCCACCACCCAATGTAAATCCTTTGATCATGGCATATGAGAAAACAGTACTCACCAAGGTAGAGAGTCTATACAAAGCCAGCAACAAACGTCCATTTTTTAATCTCACTAAATTACAAAAAGAAGCACTTCACAATTTAAAGACCAATAATCACATTATCATTAAGCCAGCAGACAAAGGAGGTGCAATTGTCATACAGGATAAGCAAACATATATAACCGAGTTCCTTCGACAATTGAATGATCAGGAATTCTATGAAAAAATATTCGATGACCCTACTATAAGATTGAAACAAAGAATAGAAACTTTACTGTTCATTGGAAAGGAAGCGGGATATTTGACTAATGATGAAATAAATTTTCTCACAGTGGCACATCCGATCACACCCACCATTTACATGGTGCCAAAAATCCATAAATCACTCACAAACCCACCAGGTAGGCCTATTGTCTCCGCAATAGGTTCTCTTTTTGAGCCACTATCCAGATTTTTAGATATCATTTTGAGACCCTTTGTCGTTCAAGCAACATCCTATGTTAGAGACTCTACTCACATTATCAACATCCTTCAGGACTTTCAAGGTTATCATGAAGATTTGATTTTGGTAACTTTAGATATAAGGTCATTGTATACAAATATACCACAACAGGCAGCAGTAGAAGTTCTGGCCAATGTTTTGATAGGAAGAGAACAACCAACACGCATACCCACCTGTTACTTGGCAGAAATGGCTAGACTTATTATGACTGAGAATTTTTTTAGTTTTAATGGGATTTTTTATAAGCAAATAAAAGGGGTAGCGATGGGCTCCCCCATGGCACCGGACGTCGCCAATTTGTACGTAACAGATTTTGAAATTTTTTTTTTATCATTTCATCCATATAAACCCAATATTTTATTATAGAAGCGATATATAGATGATATTTTAATTATATGGAAAGGTACAGAAACCAATCTTAACACTTTTTTTAATTGGTTAAATACATTAGACCCTAATCTCCAATTTGAAGGCTCCTACAGTTTTGATTCCATCCCCTATCTAGATATTTTGATCAAAAAAGACAATCACCAATTTACAACAGATTTGTATAGAAAACCTACAGAGCGAAATAATCTACTAAAATATGACAGCTGCCACAATATCTCTTTGAAAAGAAATTTACCTATAAGTCAATTTTTAAGATTAAAAAGATTATGCACAAAAGATGAAGATTTTCAACGACATGCTGAAGACATGCACAATAGGTTCCAACAAAGAGGTTACCCTACAAATTGCATAACTAAGGCCTATATAAGAGCCAATAATGTAGAACGAACAACACTTTTACAGAAAAAAGAGAAAGAAAAAATGGATGATAGAATAGTTTGTGCACTTACTTATACTTCACATTCCAGGGCCATTGCGGATATTTAACGCAAAGAATGGCACTTATTAGCATCTATTCCTTCATTAGCTACAAAGCGCCCCATGGTAGCTTACAAGCGCAATGTTAATTTATCACACCATTTGGTACCTTCTGCACTCCCAAAAACTAAACCAATATCCACAATCAAAGGGCACTACAGTTGTGGTAACTGTTCCGTTTGTATTCACACGATGGTTGTTAAGAATGCCTTTGTACATCCCTTAACAGGAACAAAAGTATATCTACAACAATATACTAATTGCAAGACCATCAATGCCATTTATCTCATACAATGCCCATGCAGTCTGATATACATTGGAAAAACATCAAGACAAATACGTACGCGCATAATAGAACATAGGAGTAATATAGTGCCAGATAAGCCATTGGTCTCTCATTGGCTGGAAAAAATGCATAAAGTCACAGATCTTAAATTTACTGTTCTAAGAACCATAGTTCCCCATTGGAGAGGTGGAGATGTTAACAACAAGTTACTGAAGTTGGAACAACGTTTTATTTACGAGTTTAATAGTTTGGAGCCATATGGCCTCAATCAAGAAATAGATTTAACGATATTTTTATGAATATAATCTTATTTTCATTTTAATCTTATCCAACATAGTACAATATCTCTTAATTATGTAATTTATTTATTTATTAAAGCCCACAAATGATGGGTCACAACATATAATAGTTGTCAAGATTTATTATTTTAATGATGCATTCATGATTTATGTAATTTATATTGGTTCTTTGTCTTTTAATGGGATTATTTATTTATTATATTTATTTTATAATGGTGATTTATTTATTTCTTAATGACCTTACTTTATAATAGGTTATCACACAATTTTACTAATTATTTTTGTTTATTATCTAAGCATTAGTTGCGTACACTTACGTTCTGTTTTAGCTACGATTAATCCCAATGATGTTCACAGGTATTATTATTATTGTTATTTATCATTTAGTCTTTTTAATGTGATTTCATTTTTTATGATTATTTTTATACTATTTGGTGCACCTTAACCAGTCCACAATCGTCTACATTTACATGTCTATCAATACACTTATTTATTTTTATGTATTTATTAATATTTTACAATATGTTTTTTAACATAATTTTTACAATTTGAGTTGGATAGTACTTGATTAATTGTTCATTTCTGTCACTAATTTTAACAATAATCTATATTAATTATAACATTAGTTAGTATATGCTACTTATTTATTATTCATTTTGTTATTAATTAATTAATATATTATTCATTGGAATTCATCTGTTTCTCTAGGTACTTGAGTGTTCAATACACGTTTGGTCTACTATTATCTTCCACCTCCTTCCCTCTCTCCCCCTCCCCTTCCTCCCCCTCCCCCTCCCCCCCTTTTCCCCCCCTCCCCCCCCTCCCAGCTCATTTTCCTCTCGCAAGACATCTACATGGCCTTGATTGACATTACTAGCTTCTCTCTCCTCAATCACGTCATCTAAAATTGTCTCGCTATTCGGCTTTTCTAAGGACAATAATTCAGTTATTAATCTTTGCTTTTTAGGAGCGTGCTTTGTCTAGCCCAAATAGGTACATAACCTCCACTCCCTTTACAGCCCCTTTTAACGCCCACCTATAGCAATTCGGCGCGATTTTTAATACATTTAGTTTCACTTTCTACAATGCATTGAAATAGTTGTGTCTATCTCAAAGTAAAACATGTTCTCCCTTTGATCACATTAGTTTCATCTTTGCAATTTATCTTTCTATCAAAACATGCTCCATAGCTTTAAATAATAAGCCAAGCTACTATACACATTTATTTACATTTTTTACTTTTTTTTACTTTGTTTTACCCATTCATAAGACCTCGCGTAATATGGTCATCTGTTACATCACTTAATCAGTTTCATCACTACTGTATAGTTTCTTTTAAAGTATCTATAAACAGTAGTTAATGTGCCCCCTTTTTTAGAGATCCCATAGACAGTACCAATTTCTTATACAGCGGTTTCACATACGTGTATAACAACCTAGCCTTCACAAAAGATCCAACAATTTAATAAGTGTCCTCAGTTTTTTTAATTTAAATTGATTAAATATAGCTTTGATTGACTTTAGTTAGTTCCTCCCTTTCAAATGACGTCATTCAAAATTGGCGCGCAAATCAGCGTTTTTAAGGATATCGATTCAGTTGACAAATCCTTGCTGTTCCAGGAACGAGCTTTTTGAAACTCGAACAGGTGCGTTTTAAGCTTTCACAATCTCCTAAAGTCATGTCTTTGCAGCGATTTGATGGGTTTATACTTATTGTCACTCTACTTTCAACATTGTATTGACAAATTTTCGTTCTTCTTAAAATAAGATAGGTTTCCCTTTTGGATCACATCAGCCCCATAGGCTCACAACAAGAATCTGATTTCTTTTATTTTCATCCAATATGAGACTTTGTGCAACATGGCTACTTTTTTATCATGACTGTTCCTCCACAGTTGTAACATTTTTCAGGAGCACTTATAAATAGTTTCAAATATGTCTTTTTTCAGCTATCCCTTAGATAGTACCCAAGTTCGTATGCAGTAGTTCACATACGAGCACAACAACACAGTCTCCACAAAAGATGTAGCATTTTAATAAGCCTTAGTATAATGTAGTTCATTTATTCCATATAGTCCCCCCCCCCTTTTTTGACGAAAATGATTCACAATCTGAGTTAGGCTTTTCAGTCTCAATATTTTGTCTTTTATTATTTTTATTATTAGATATATTTTCCTGAATGCATTTTAGTACCATGTTTCAGCATACTGTGGTTCATCTTTCTACTGTGACTATGGTTTCCTCAGCAATTCTTAACTATATATTTTTTTAAATTATATATATTTTTTTAAAAAAAGTCTATATAGATCAACTTTCCAATGTATTTATTTTACAGCGTTTTTGCAGACGATATAAACATACATTAGAAGGTTTATATGTAAGTAAGAAGTTTGTTTTCTCAACGTTGTTTTTCGTAACATTGTTTTTAAGCACATGCTGCTATCTAGCATTATTACAAAGCTATTTCTTGACATATCACACCTCACTACGGATCATTTTTTCCATTCTCAAAGGCTCATAGATTGTTTGGCTAATGTGCACACGCCAGTTCTCTTCCCCTCCCCCCCTTTTTTATTCCCACAAAAATATTATTTAGTATCATGTGTTATTTATATCATAGTTGCCTCGGTGAACACCTTATCTCCAGGAACAAGCAGGAATAAGTCATCACATATGGGTACGTCGGTACCGACGGAGCCCGCGCGGGAAAGCTCCCCAGCTTTTCAGATTAAAAGCTTTTGGGGCCTCCCACTGCACATGCGCGCTGCCTTCCCGCCTTCCTGACCAGCTCTCGTCAGTTTCTTTTTTTCCGCGGAGCCAGCAGGTCGTGTTCCTGTCACCGCTGAAGAAATTGTTAATTTTATTGTTTTCTTTAGACCGCGTACCTGCCTTCCCCATTCTGAAACCGGTACTGCCGGTCTCTCTTTCTTTCTTTTAAAAAAAAAAAAAATATATATTTTCTTTTCTTCAGCACAGCTTGGTACTTTGTTAGGCCTTCAGGCCTACACAAATTCTCCTCATGGAGAAGCTAGTTCCTGGTTTTAAAAAGTGTACCAAGTGCAGTGCTGTCATTCCTCTTACAGACACCCATGAATGGTGTCTTAAATGTTTAGGACCTGACCATTCCATACCGGACTGCCCATCCTGCTCCCAGATGTCGAAACGTGGATTGCAGAACCGGGCCAACAAGTTCCATGTGCTGTTTCCTTCAGAAGCATCACAGTCATCCAGGTCTTCCTCTCCGGATGGATCTCAGGTAACCAAAACTCCAGTGGCAAATCCTCTAAAAGCAAATCTCTTTCTAAAGATCGAGAGGCTCTCAATTCTGAGTTCGAGGATTCTGCCCAGGCCAAAAAACCCCGGCGGGAGGTTCCGGCCTCCAAAGCAATCATGGGGTCACAGGTTGACATCGATGGCGCGGCCTCGACAGATCACCTGTTGTACTGCTCTGGGGTACCGGCCCATACCGGTACCGACATCCAGGCAGCAGTGGCGTCTATGGGCACTACTGTCCAAGTCATGCAGCAGGCCATTCTGGCTTTTATTAATGCTGCTACGCCCTCGGTACCGCAGCAGCCAGCGGTACTGGGTCCGGTTCCGGTAATGGCTTCCATACCGGAACCGAGGCCATCGTCTTCCAAACGCAGATCGGTTCCGCATGCCGGATCCGGGCTTTTGCCCGGTACCGATCCCATACCCGGTACGCCCGATGTCGATACCGAACGGTATGCGTATCGTGCGTTGGAAGCACATAGAGGATACTCTGCTTCTTCAGAGGATTTTAACTCCTCTGATGATTCTGATGAGTTCTCCCTTGATCTTCCTGAGGAGCCTTCTTCTCCTAACAGGAGAATGTCTCCACCAGAGGATTTGTCCTTTCAGGACTTCATCATAGAAATGGCTAAAGGTCTTTCTATTGCTTCATCCTCTGAAAAGGAACCCAGATCAAAGAAACTGGATATTTTAGGATACTCTAAGTCTCCTAAAGAGGCAGTCACCCTGCCTATCCATGAAATCCTTCAAGAACACTTGATGGACTTATGGGAGGCTCCTCTAACATTGTCTCCTTCTTCTCGCAGGTTGGACACCATGTACCGTGTCCCCCCTTCTCCTGGTTTCCAAAAAACCCAGTTGCCTCACCATTCTATTGTGGTGAAGTCTGCAATGAAGAAGATAAAGAGTACCAAAAGGCACTCTTCTACTCCTCCAGGGCGAGAATGTAAGACTCTAGACTCTTTTGGCAGGAAAACTTTCCAGGCTACTATGCTTATAGCCAGGATTAATTCCTATAGTCTTTACATGGGCATGTTTCTCAGTGAAATCGCTCTAAAAGTTCGGCATTTTGCCCCCTTTATCCCTGAGGATAAGAGGGAGCAGTTCATTTCCTTAGTGAAACACCTTTTGGATATTTCAAAGTTCTCCAACAGGGCAGCTTTTGATTCCTTTGAGGGTGCTGGTAGGGCTTCGGGCATTGCTATAGCAGCCCGACGTCTTGCTTGGCTCCAGGCTTCTGATCTAGAACCTTGGGTCCTAGATGGCTTACGAAATCTGCCCTGTACAGGTGAGAACTTATTTGGTGAGGAGTGGCAAATTAAGGCCACTCAAATGGATGCAGAAAATGCCACCTTAGATAGACTTTCTAAGTCTACCTCCACTCCTGCCAAGAAGAAGTCTTTTAAGAGGCCTTATTACAAGAAGTCCAGATTTTCTACAAATACTGGCCAACAATCCTCTCAGCCTCGTTTTGCTGCTAAACGTCAGCAACCTAAACAGGCAAGGTCAAAGCCTGCGGCGTCTGCTACGCCTCAGCAGGCTCCACCCCCTCAGGGGTTTTGACTTGCCCCTAGAGAACTTAACTTTTCTGGCTCTAGAACAACCAGAGCCCCTCACCATACCCGGAAGGTTAGCTCACTTTGCTCCCAGATGGGAGCAAATTACATCAGAGCAATGGACCCTCTCTATCATCAGAGAGGGTTACAAACTCCATTTTTCCGACCTTCCTCCTTATACTATGGTGAGGCAGTTCAATTCTCCCCCATCTCTCCTGGCCCTCTTGGGTCAGGAAGTCTCCTCCCTCCTTGCCCAGGGGGCAATAGAGGAGGTCCCTCTTCTTCAACAGGGGACGGGATTCTACTCCCCTTATTTTCTAATACCAAAGAAGACAGAGGGCTTCAGACCAATTCTGGATCTGAGAGAATTGAACAAATTTCTTTTCAAGGAGAAATTCAAATGCTTTCTCTGGGCATTCTCCTTCCATACCTTCAGAGTCAGGATTGGCTTTGTTCTCTAGATCTAAAGGATGCGTATACACACATACTCATCCACCCATCCCACAGAAAATACCTTCGATTTCTGTTTCAGGGAAAACATTTCCAGTACAGAGTACTCCCCTTCGGTCTAGCCTCTGCTCCAAGAGTGTTCACCAAATGCATGGCAGTCGTAGCTGCCTTTCTAAGAGGCCTGGGAATTTTCATATTCCCATACCTGGACGACTGGCTCATCCGAGCTCCCTCTCAGTCCCAGGCCCAAATTTCCCTGGACCGCACAAGGCGTCTTCTGCAGTATCTAGGACTGGTAGTAAACCTTCCCAAGTCTCAACTAATCCCTACTCAGTCTCTCGAGTTCATAGGGGCCCAGTTAGACACCATCACTGCAAGGGCCTACCTGCCTCAGGTCAGGGCCCAACGCCTGCTGAGTTTGGCCTCCCAAGCTCAGTCCAGCAGTCATTTGACAGCCCGGGAAATGCTGCGACTTCTGGGCCACATGGCCTCCACGGTACATGTGGTGCCCTACGCTCGTCTGCATATGAGAGCAGCTCAATGGACCTTGGCCACCCAGTGGACTCAAGCATCTGGAGCGCTCTCCGACCAAATACTCACCTCAAGCCGTCTATTTTGGTCCCTCCAATGGTGGACATCCACCAAGAATCTGTTGTTGGGGGCCCCCTTCCAACCTTTGTTGCCCCAAGCAACCCTCACAACAGATGCCTCCCAGACAGGGTGGGGAGCTCATCTTCAGAACCTCTCCACTCAGGGCACTTGGTCTCCACAGGAGGCCACCCTTCATATCAACCTCCTGGAACTGCGAGCAATTTACCTTGCCCTCAAGGTCTTCTATACCCTCCTTGTCAACCTGACTGTCCTAGTTCAGACAGACAATCAGGTAGCCATGTTCTATATAAACAAACAAGGAGGGACAGGCTCTCTGTCGCTTTGCAACGAAGCTCTCAGAATATGGGCCTTCGCCAGAGAGCATCAAATTCACCTTCTTGCAGTGTATCTTCCAGGAGTTCAAAACTCTCGTGCAGACAGACTCAGTCGAGTTCTGCTTCCACACGAATGGTCCCTACATATGGACCAGATACGCAGAATCTTTCAGGAATGGGGGACCCCGGACATAGACCTCTTTGCAAGTCCGTGGAATGCCAAACTTCCCCGGTTCTGTTCCAGAACTCAGTGTCAGGAAGCTCAGGCCCACGATGCCTTCCTCCTGCATTGGGGTCAGGAATTCCTCTATGCCTTTCCACCCATTCCTCTAATATCCAAGACTCTGTTCAAGCTCCAGAGGGATCACGGGACTATGATCCTCATAGCTCCCCGCTGGCCACGCCAGGTGTGGTTCCCTCTACTTCTGCATCTCTCCCAGGGATCCTCCCTGGACCTGGGAGCTGCGCCAGACCTTCTGTCTCAGGAGGAGGGGACTTTGTGGCACCCAAACCCCAAATCCCTACATCTCAGAGCTTGGTTACTGAAGGCCTAAGTCTTCAAGACTTTAATCTTTCTCAACCTGTGACAGATATCCTTCATGCCTCTAGGAAACCTTCCACGAGGCGTTCTTATGCTTTCAAATGGAAACGTTTTTCCATTTGGTGTGCTCAGCAGGGTCTTGACCCTCTAGCACTTCCTTTGAATTCCCTCTTGGACTATCTCCTGCATCTTTCAAATGCAGGCCTTAAGACGAATTCAGTAAGGGTCCATTTGAGTGCTATTGCAGCATCCTTAAAACCTATAAATGGACAACCTGTCTCCTCTCATCCTCTTGTTTCACGTTTCATGAGAGGCCTGACTCTAACTAAACCTCCCATCCGACCTCCTCCGGTAGCATGGGATTTGAACCTAGTTCTAGGTCAGCTTATGAAGCCACCTTTTGAGCCTTTGGACTCTACCTCCTTCAAATTTCTTTCCTGGAAAGTTGTTTTCCTTATTGCAGTCACTTCGGCTCGCCGCATCAGTGAACTGCAGGCTTTAGTGGCTCATCCACCTTATACTAGGTTTCATCATGATAAGGTGGTCCTTAGGACGAATCCCCACTTTATGCCCAAAGTGGTCTCGCCTTTTCATCTTAATCAAGAGGTCTTTTTCCCGGCTCCTCATGCATCCAGTGCAGAGAGGAACCTTCATACTCTGGATTGTAAAAGAGATCTTGCCTTTTACCTCAACAGGACTCAACCACATCGAAAGTCTTCCCAACTTTTCGTGGCTTTTGATCCTTCTCATTTGGGACTTCCAGTCACCAAGCGTACACTTTCCAATTGGATCGCTCAGTGTATTTCTTTTGCTTACCAGAGTAAGAACATTTCTATGGAGGGCCATGTCACAGCTCACAATGTGAGAGCCATGGCCACTTCTATGGCTCATCTTCACTCTGTGTCTATAGATCAGATCTGTCGAGCAGCCACTTGGGCCTCGGTTCATACCTTCACAGCCCATTACTGCTTGGACAAGGACTCCCGCCGGGATGCCTTGTTTGGTCAGGCTGTCCTCAAACACCTGTTCCATACTTAAACAACTCCTGCCCACCTTCCCTGGATGGATGCCTGAGATCCATGCGAAGATGGTTTACCCTTGGAGGGGGATCTCCCAGGCATCTTAGCTAGGGAGTCCCCATATGTGATGACTTATTCCTGCTTGTTCCTGGAGATAGCACAGTTACTTACCTGTAACAGGTGATCTCTGGGAACAGCAGGAATTAGTCATCACAACCCACCCACCTCCCCTAGGAGTTGTATCTCTATCTATCTATCTTCCTGTCCTCTCTCTCTATTGTCTCAGCTTTAAACTCGAACTGACGAGAGCTGGTCAGGAAGGCGGGAAGGCAGCGCGCATGTGCAGTGGGAGGCCCCAAAAGCTTTTAATCTGAAAAGCTGGGGAGCTTTCCCGCGCGGGCTCCGTCGGTACCGACGTACCCATATGTGATGACTAATTCCTGCTGTTCCCAGAGATCACCTGTTACAGGTAAGTAACTGTGCTTTACGATTGCAGATTTCGTCGATCATACACATGTGAGTCATCCAATAATGTCCTTTCTTTCCTTTCTTTTCCTTTTCCCTACTTTCTTCCTCCCCCTCCCCCTCCCCCTCCCCCTTCCCTCTCCCCTTCCCCCCTTCTCTCCCCCATCCTCCTCCTCCCCCCTACACCTCCCCTCCTCTCCCCTCCCCCCTTCCTCCCTTCCCCCCTTTCCCCCCCTTCTCTCCCCACCCTTCCCCCTCCCCTCCCCCTTCCCCCTCCTCCCCTCCCCTTCCCCCCTCCCCCCCTTCCACTCCCTCCCTTCCTCCCCCTTCCCCTCCCCCCTCCTCCCCCTCCCCTCCCCCCTTCCCCCTCTCCCCTCCCCCCCCTTTTTCCCTCTCCTCCCTTATCCTCCTCCCTCCCCCTCCTCCCCCCCTCCCTTCCCCCCCGCTCTCCCGTCCTTACCTTCCCTTCCTTTCCCCACCTCCCTCCCCTTCTTCCCCCCCATCCTACCAATCTTATAACAAGTTCCCTATTCATATATATATTTTTTTTAAACATACAATATATTTCATTTGAACATTAACTGTTTATTTTCGTTATTCCACCCTGCTTTTCTTCGTTTATTACAAATGTATGTGTTTTTAAATCTTCGGATTTGTGAGTCTATATTAATCTATTGAGCACATGTACATGAAATGTTTTTTATGTATATATTTATAACATTGGTCCATTTTCATAAGGCAAACATGATTTTAAATATATTTATATGTTTTTTATGTTGTATGTCATTTAGCTGTGTGCCCCCTGAAGAAGGCTACGGCCGAAACGCGTTGGGGTTAATAAATTTTGTTTACACCCACCTACGACTCTTGCCCTTTGTTGCATACCTTGGGTTTCCTGCAAGAGCAGCTGCTCCCCCTTGTTTTTCAAGGAATGAGATGAATACATGATCGTTCAGGAACTTTATTCAGGGGTACATTGTAGCCACATTCAACACAGGCCATGTTTCAGCTCTTACCTTCTTTTTTTGGCACTATAACAAATAATCATAACATACAAACATAAATCAGAAATTATAATATCATTAAGTAAAAGCATTATGAGTCAAAAATAAATAAATAAAACTATAAAACCAAATGGTGGCCATACTGAAAAAAATAACATAAAAACATTATATATATATATATATATATATATATATATATATATATGAAAAAAACATTGGCAGTGCTGAATAAAAGCATATAAAAGTAGAAATAAAATCAAACATATACAACTGATCAAATTAATCAAGAAAAAGAGCAGAATCTAAGGGTGCAGAGATGAGGAATCATCAGATATAACCAACTGAAAGGCTCATGCGGGCAAAAAAGATTAAGAGGAAGACAGAACAGGACATTACCCAATATTGCAGCCCTCTGATTTCCTGAATTGTTTAGAACATCCTTTTACATGTAGTCTGCAGAACAAGGAAAATATTGTATCATAAAACACAAATATAATATACACATCTAGCATGGTGCATATGGATATCAAGGCACAATATTTCAACTAATGTGCCAATAGATCAATCTATCAGTCATTATAAAAATGAAGACAGTGTACCAAGGAGCATCATGTGAAAATCCTTCCATACTAAAAATACCGCGGTCCAGTTAAAAAACGTAAATATTGGGTCATAAGTGAATATAACCCGCAAATGAAACATTAAAAATAAAACCTGCTATTACAATATAAACCAAGACTAAAAAACCGCAAACTTTGTTATAATAAATACTAAAAACATGCCCGATGGTCTTTAGAACTTTTCACAATTTACAAACAAATGAAGCATCATCGGTAAAATACCTTAGTAAAGGGTAATATAAAATGAAGACCACCCGATTATACTCTAGTTAGTACAAAATTGTGTACACTGATGGTCTTTAAAATGTTTAAAAGTGTCTGAACCAAATCCTACCTGGAGTATGTGCATCAGTATCTCAGAACATGAGAGCATCTAAATTGAAAGACACCATCGGTCTTGGCATTCTTTTAAACCCACTAAATTATGCACCAAAAATAGGGAGGAGGAAGGTATACCAAAAGTTAATGTGAACTTTTATAATACCAAGAAACAATTTTTAAAAATGAAAACCAAAACACCCATCTCTAAAATATGAAATAAGCAGGTTTGCAGCTTGTCGTGCTGTGAGGGCTTGTGTGCATCACTGATGCTGAGGGCTAAGCTATCGGTAGTTTAACTACTGGCAGGGTCTCCCAAGATGGACAGGTCGCAGCAGCAGATTGGCAGAGGATCACATTTCTGTGACAACAGCAACACTAAACGTAAACTGCACGGAGGAAAGGCCTGGCAATCTACTTCTGTATCTTGCCATGGAAACCCAATGGATAGTCACAACAAAACAAATTGCATTATAGTGCTGGAAGATGAGACCCCCAGGTCAGAAGGCACTCAACTAGCTACTGGGGAAGAGCTGAAGACTTTTCAGCATAAAGTCAGCATTTATGACTTGGTTGGATCAAAGCCCTCGGGACGTCTGACTGCTGATGTAGCTGTGCATGAAATGAGAGTCAGAAGCTGTAAAGATGTCTTACGTACTGGGACATGGAAGGTACGAAGTATGAACCAAGGGAAGTTGGAGGTAGTCAAGAATGAAATGGAACGTGTATAACTTGATCTGTTGGGTGTCAGCGAACTGAAATGGACTGGCATCAGGCACTTTGCATCAGATGATCACATGGGTCTACTATGCTGGAAATGAAAGACAAAGAAGAAATTGTGTTGCATTTATAATTAAGAAGAAACTTGCAAGAACTGTAATGAAATACAATGCATTCAGTGAACGCTTAATCTCTATTTATCTATGAGGAATGCCTATCAACACATCTATAATTCAAGTATATGCCCCAACAACAGCTGCAGAAGAGGATGAAATTGATGAGTTCTATGCTGAAATTGACAGAACATGCAAACAGGATATCCTGATAGTCATGGGTGTCTGGAACACTAAAGTTGGCAACAAAGAAGAAGGCAAAGTGGTTGGAAAATATGGACTTGGCAAACAGAAATGAAGCTGGAGAAAGACCGATAGAATTCTGCAAGACCAACGATCTATTCATCTCAAACACCTTCTTCCAGCAACACAAGCGGCAACTGTACACATGGACTTCACCCAATGGATTGTGCAAAAATCTAATTGACTATATCTGTGGAAGTCAACGATGGAAAAGCTCTATAACATCAACAAAGACAAAACCTGGAGCTGACTGTGGTACAGATCATCAAATGCTAGTATGGAAACTCAAGCTAAAGTTGAAAAAGAGCAAACTACTCAAGAATGCTGCAAAATATGACCTTGAGAATATACCACTGGAATTTAAAGACCGCCTGCAAAATCGATTTGTTGCTTTGGATAAAAATGACAGAGCTCCAGAAGAGTTATGGAATGACATCAAGAAGGTTGTGTTGGAAGAAAGTGAGAAGTCTCTACCAAAGGTGATAAAGCAAACATGGCCAAAATGGATGACGGAAGAAACTCTGAAAATTGCCCAGAAATGCAGAGAAGCTAAAACCAGAGAAGAAAGAAAGACAATCGTAGAACTCAACAGAGATTTCCAATGTGCAGCAAGACAGGACAAGGAAAAGTACTACAATGACACATGCAAGGAAATTGAAGCAGAAACTATTAGTGGAAGAACAAGATCGGCTTTCCTAAAGCTACGTGAGTTAAAGAAAAAATTCCAGCCTCGAATTGGAATGTTACAAGATGCTCAAGGTTCTATGTTGAATGATGTTGTGAAGATCAAGAAAAGGTGGAAAGAATATACAGAGTTTTCATATGATAAAGATCAAGTGGACCAACAGCTGTTTCAGCCTGTACCTTATGATCCAGAACCATTGGTGATGAAAGAAGAAGTTAAAGGAGCATTGAAAGCCTTATCAAAGAATAAATCACCAGGCATTGATGGCATTCCCACAGAAGTATTACAGCAATCTAATGCAGCTGTTACCGTACTTACAAGGCTCTGCCAAGAAATTTGGACGACAACATCATGGCCAACTGACTGGAAAAGATCTGTGTTTATGCCAATACTAAAGAAAGGTGATCCAACTGACTGTGGAAATTATCGCACAATCGCTCTGATCCCACATGCCAGCAAGATTCTACTGAAGATTATTCAACAGAGGCTACAACCATACCTGGAACAAGAACTACCTGAAGTGCAAGCAGGGTTCAGGAAAGGGAAAAGAACGAGAGACATCATCGCGGATGTGAGATGGATCCTTGAAAAGACTAAAGAATACCAAAAAGATATCTATTTGTGCTTTATCGACTATAGCAAGGCTTTTGACTGTGTAAACCATGAGAAACTCTGGGCCACATTAAGAAGCATGGGTATACCAGAACACCTGATCGTTCTCTTGCACAATCTGTACATTGATCAAGAAGCAACAGTTCGAACGGAACAAGGAGAAACAGAATGGTTTAAAATAAGCAAAGGTGTAAGACAAGGCTGCATACTTTCCCCCTATCTGTTTAATTTATATGCAGAACAAATCATCAGGAAAGCAGGATTGTATGAAGACAGCAGAGATGTGAAGATTGATGGAAGACTTAACAACCTTCGCTATGCTGATGATACCACATTGGCTGAAAGTGAAGATGATCTGAAACATTTGCTTCTCACGATCAAAGAACATAATCTTAAAATGGGCCTGCACCTTAAGGTAAAGAAGACAAAGATCATGACAACTGGCAAAATCAACAAGTTCATCACTGAAGGAGAAGAAATTGAAATCTTGGACAACTTTAACCTACTTGGATCAACTATCAATAAAGAAGCAACAAGCAGTCAAGAAATCTGATGACACATTGTTCTTGGCAGAATGGCTATGAAAGACCTAGACAAGATTCTCAAGAGCAAAGATATCTCTCTCCATACAAAGATGTGACTCGTTCAAGCCATGGTATTTTCAATTACATCATATGGATGCGAAAGCTGGACAGTGAAAAAGATAGACAGGAAGAAAATAGATGCCTTTGAATTATGGTGCTGGTGGCGAATACTGTGTATACCATGGACTGCCCAAAGAACAAACCAGTCAGTACTAGAGGAGATCAAACCTAAGCTTTCTTTAGAAGCTCAGATGACAAGACTTCGACTTTCATACTTTGGACACATCATGTGAAGCGAGAGATCATTAGAGAAAGATATCATGCTTGGCAAGATAGGTCAACGCAAAAGAGGAAGGCCAGCAATGAGATGGATCAATACAATAACAGCAGCTACAGGGACAAGTCTATCAACAATGAGCCGCCTGACTGAAGACCGAACACAATTTAGGACAACTATCAAGAGGGTTGCCATGAGTCGACACTGACTCTGCTGCACTTAACAACAACATAAATATTTTTAAAAGAAACCTTAATAAATTAATTTATGCTAAAATCTATGTTGTGGGGATCATGGGAAAAAAACTTGTAAGGGCAATAAAACCTTCTCTGTGCAAATAAAAAACAAATTGTATCATAAATTACTAAACCATAAAACCTCATGTTGCACAAATTATGAAAGGAAAGTTTTTTGTTGTTAAGTGTTATGTTCAAAATGTGCTGTTCCAAGTCCCTGTGTGTAGTTAGTTGGGGAGGTGCCCTATAAAGCAAGACTTCTCACTAGGGGTAGGTGGGAGGGAACTGATTAGGTGTCAGTAGCTTCAAAGAGCTGAAAAAGATACTAAAGCAGGGTTTTAAACCTACCCCACTAAAGAAAATATTTCTCCTTTTAAACTAAAGCACCAAAAATAATGTAACTTTGTTTTAAAAATGTACCAAAACCCTTTTAAGAGCTCCCAGTCAGAGAGCAGTAATTTAAAAAGACACAAACTCTTACCTTTGTTTGAAATGTACAGCCCCTGTTAGGAGAGGACTTATGGATAAGCCCTTGGTTTCACACTGGATGGAGGCACAGCATAAACTTTTGGACCTAAAGTTTTTTGCTATCAAAAAGGTCAAAGAAAATTGGAGAGGTGGTGATCTGGATAAAGTTTTATTACGCATGGAACAACGGTTCATATTTATGCTTAGAATCATGCAACACAATGGATTAAATCAAGATGCTGATCTGTCCATTTTCCTTTAGGACTCTGTGTGATATATGGACCGTTTTCCCTCCTCTTTTTTGCCTTGATGATTTTTCATTACTGTTTCTGAATTTTATCCTTTTTATTTTTTAATTATTTATTTTTTATTTTTAATAGGTGCCCCACTATTTTTTATTATAAGCCTATTTTAACCTTTTGATGGTTATTTTTAATTTTTAATTAGATACAAGTTAGTTGTTTTCCTTCCTCCCCCTCCACCCCTTTTCATTCCCCTTTCCTCTCTCCTCTCTCTCCCTCTCTCACCCTCTTTCCTTTCCCTTGTCGGGGAGATCATATGCCAGGGGGATCTTAGGCAGTGTATCAATGTAAGGGGATGATCAGATGTACATATGGAGTAAAGCTGCATGTTTTTCCCCATGTGCAGCTTTTTAAAATAGCTGTTCCCATTGGATGAGAGGAGACATTGATGTGCGCTCTTACATGTCTTAATAGTAGGAGCAAACTTTGATATTGTTGTTATTTTGAAGACATGGTTCAATGTGTCTTATGAATGGAACATGGCCATACCAGGTTATAATATTTTTAGAAGGGATAGAAATGGACAAAAGGGTACAGGACCAGCTCTTTATGTGAAAGCCAGTATTAAAGCAACTGAAATGCAAAGGGCTCGGGGAAAGAAGTAAGCAATATGGGTCATCTTGAAAAGAGAAGATGGAACTTTCGTCCACACAGGCATGGTGTACAGACCTCTAACCCAGAGAAACTGGAAAGAGATTTGGCCATGGATATCGAGAGGTTGGGAAAGAAAGAGGAGGCACTGTTACTAGAAGATTTCAGCCTGCTGGATGTAAATCTGGATATCCCATCTTCAAATCAGAAAGAAGTAGAGAGACTGTGGATGCCCTTCAAAGTGCTCTGCTCAGACAAATGGTGAAGGAACCAACATTCGAATGGATGACGCTGGATATAGTACTCACAAATGCAGACAGCATGTCAAATATCCAGCAGTTATTATCCCATGATATGGTTTGATGTAAAAGCTAATGTGAGTTCAGGCATATGAAACTCAAAGTCCTGGATTTCAAACAAGTTTTCTTTAATAAAATGGGAAAGTAGTCTGGCAGATGGAGTAGAGGAGTAGCTTAATGGTTAGAGCACTGGTTTGGAAACCAAGAGACTAGGGTTCAATTCCCACTAACACACCTTAACCCTCCATTGCTCAGAAAAAAAAATCCAAGTTGTCAATGTCCCTGTTTAATGTACATTACCAAGTTTAAGTTACAATGTAAACTGCTTTTATTGAAATGATAAAGCAGTATAAAGAAAACTGTTAAAAAATAAATAGGGGAAGTAGAAAGGCAGTGGACCAAACTAAAAGAAACTATAGCAACTTGAAAAGTATAGATCTACAGTGTGACACAATGGTGTTTCCTCCATTTGTAGAATCAGGCATATGGGGGGGGATAAGAAATGTCATTGGGTGTGTGCATGCAAGCCCAGATTTAGGCATACAATCAAAAATCTTCATTCCATATGCACCAAACAGGATGAATAGAATCACACTTGGAGGGGGAGAAAAGGATCTCAGTACCTATGGGCCATCATGTCTCAGCTATCAATCCAGGCCTGGGACTGGCACATTAACATCAGGGATCCTAAAAAACTCCCACACCGTATCAAAGAGCATATAACTTCACAAAAATATCTCAGTGCTGTGAACTCAGTGCCTCACTGCTATAAACTCAGTACACTCATCTTGTAGTTTATCAAATCACACTTATCTTATGCCAAATGCTATTTGTATGAGCATGGACTTGACCCAGTTGAACCCTATATATGACACTCAAAGGCGTTTTGCAATTGCTTTGTCAGGAGTCAATTTTCTCTATCACGTTGAAAATCCACATCAATCACACAAACGGCAAGATTTACACAAACTGTAAGACACAAAAAGAAACATTAAAATTGCCCTTAATACTAGTGTAACCTATCCCCCTTTACATACCACACTCTAGTTTCATCCAAAAACAATCCATTCCTAAAGTGTTAAAATCACATTGTACATTTTGACACAGTACCCACCCAATGAGCTCTTCTTAACTCTAACCAACAGTAGACCAAAATCCACCACTCTTAGTCACACCATTACAGACTCATCAGCAGGAACATTTTGCTCAAACACCCTGTCCCAACTATCAGGACCACACCCACCCACGTGCAGTTTAAAAAGATCCAACAACCAACCACAATTGCTCACCTTAGACAAGCACATGCAGGGACGATTCGTATCCATCAGACCACTTAAACATCCACCCATGCATTAAAACAGATTTGTTCACACAAAATAGCACACCTCAAATAAAATTTCAAACCCCATACTGTGTGCCAGCTCATATTAACACACCACCCTACATACATGTTCCCGGCATACACGTATATCCACTAGGTATGTGCATGTCTGTTTGTGTCATGGGAAGAGTCAGGGTGTGTGTGCGAGTGTGTGTGTGTGTGTAAGGACTGAGTGCATGTGTGTGTCAGGGGCTACATGCATGTGTCTGTGTGTCATAGGGAGTGTCATGAACCGCATGCATTTTTGTGTCATAGGCAGTGTCAGGGACTGCATGTTTGTGTGTCATGGGGAATGTCGGGGACTGCATGTGTGTGTGTGTCAAGAGATTGCCCTAGAAGCACAGATACAAGTAGGTCAACGATTGTCAGTCCTGAAGACCTGCTGAGAGAGCAGCTCCAACTACTGCACTTGTATTTACCTGCTTGGAATTTTTCAAAATCTTGGGGAAAAGGGAATTTTTAGGTATAAGCTAATAAAATCTGTATCTATTTTAAAACTCTGTGTTATATTAAGTCAGAGAGTTATATTAAGTTAACTTTCACTCACCCACCTCAATTCTCACCCACTCCTGGCATAAAACCAGTTAAGAGAAAGGAGGTATCTTATTCACTTTCAGGTTTACCTAGTTATCTTCATCAACAAGTTATCAGTCTTTAGGAATAGATTAATTAGGTCTTTGAAGTTCATTTTGAGGTGAACATTAAACAAAGTCCCTTAAAGTTATTATGTATATTTGTATTGATTCAAGTATCCCTATTCCCCTGGCAACTTTAAATAACTGAACAACTTTAAATAGCTAAAAAGATATCAGTCCACAGTGAGATGAGGGCTATCAGGGGTGGCCCAAGGGGGGTGAAGGGCCATGTGCGGAGACTCGGTGTGGGGCCTCATTTGCAAAGGGGACTCATTTGCATAAACATTTGCATAATATTAACATGCACTAGCTTTTAGTAAACATGTCTCTTAATGAGTGTATGGATAAAGAAAGATTACCAGATTTCTACATTACTATACTCCAGTGCCAATCGCCAGGTACATTTGGAAGTATTACAAACACTGCCCATTTAGAACGCATAGCAAACCCACCATATCATAACAGTACTACCAGGACTCATAAAGCACCATACCCTATCTATCAAAAGGCAACATTGCAAATATTAAACCAATACATCTCAGAGAATACCAATACATCTCCTACTGGGGAAAGAGAATAAGTGACACTGTCAAATAGAAACTACATAAATAGAATACCTCAGCTTGGTTACACATGCAGAACATAGACCATCACCAAACAAAGAACAAGGGATCACAGTTTAGAAATAGAAAGACAATAAATAAACTGGGAACCCCAAAAGTCAAACCTGGAACGTATAACAACACTGCAGAAATAAAACTATAAATTAATTTCCTCTTGTGCTAAACAAAATGCAGATGTTAAAGACACACATTTCCCAGAGCTGACATAGGCCAGTTAATAAATTCAAAATAAAAAAGTACTTTTCTACCTTTGTTGTTTGTGCATTTTATTTTTCAGTTGCAATTGCTTCAGTCACTTTCTTCTGATTTCTTCTTGTCTTCTGCTAACTCTCCATTGTCTGCTGTCCATTTCTTCTCTCCTCTAGTTTTTTTTCCATTCTCTCTCTACATCTGCTTTAACATACTGATCTTTCTCCTTTTGCTCTTTCCTCCATCTCTTTCTTTATTCATTTTTCATCCACTCAAATTTTACCCCTCCATCCTCAATCCCCACTTATTCTCCCAATACCCAGCCAATCGTAGATTTTTCTTCCCTCCTACACAACATATTTTTCCCCTCTCCATTTCACTCTCCTAGCCCCATCCCATTCTAATCCTTCCCCAACATCAGCTCCCTTCTAGTTCCAGCCCCACCCAGCATCCACTCCCTTCTAGTCCTCGCATGAGCCCTTTTCCAGTCCTAGCCCCTCATCAGCCCATTTCCAGTCCTAACTTCCCCATTAGCCCTTTCCAGTCCTGTCCTCACCCCTCCATCAGTCCATTTCCAATCCAAGCCCGCCATCAGTCCATTCCAACCCAAACCTCTCCATCAGTCCATTTCCAATCCTAGCCTCCCATCAGTCCATTTCCAGTCCTAGTCCCCCATCAGCCTATTTCCAGTCCTATCCTAGCCCCTCCATCAGCCCATTTCCTTTCCTATCCTAGCCCCTCCATCAGCTCATTTCCAGTCCTAGCTCCCCCCACACTCAATCCATTTACTATCCAACCCCCCCCATGAGCCCATTTCCAGTCCTAACTCCCCCATCCACTTCCAGTCCTATCCTCGCCCCTCCATCAGTCCATTTCCAATCCTAGCCCCCCATCAGCCCATTTCCAATCCTAGCCCCCCATCAGACCATTTCCAGCCTTATCCTAGCCCTTCCATCAGCCCATTTCCTTTTCTATCCTAGCCCCTCCATCAGCCCATTTTCAGTCCTAGCACCTCCCACACTCAGCCCATTTCGAATCCAAACCCCCCTTGAGCCCTTTTTGAATCCAAGCCCCCCATGATCCAATTTCCAATTCTAGCCCCCCCATCAGCCCATTTCCAGTCCTTTTCTAGCCCCAGCATCAGCCCATTTCCAGTTCTAGCCCCCCTCCACTCAGCCCATTTACAGCCCTAGCCCCCCACTCAGCCCATTTACAGTCCTAGCTCCCCCAGCCCAATTTCCAGTCCAAGCCCCCCTTCCCATCAGCTATTTCCAGTCCTAGCTCCCCCCACTCAGCCTATTTCCAGTCCTAGCTCCCCCCATTCAGCCTATTTCCAATCCAAACCCTCCTATGAGCCCATTTCCAGTCCTAGCCCCTCCATCAGTCCATTTCCAATCCAAGTCCCCCAAAAGCCCATTTCCAATCCGAGCTCCCCATCAACCCATTTCCAGTCCTATCCTAGCTCCTCCATCAGCCCATTTCCAGTCCTAGCTCCCCCCCACTCAGCCCATTTCCAGTACTATCCTAGTCCCTCCATCAGCTCATTTCCAGTCCTAGCTCCCCCCACTCAGCCCATTTCTAGTCCAAGCCCCCTCTGCATCAGCTATTTCCAGCCAAGCCCCCCCACTCAGCCCATTTCCAGTCCTAGCTCCCCCTACATTCAGCCCATTTCCAGTTCTAGCCCCTCCATCAGTCCATTTCCAATCCAAGTCCCAACAGCCCATTTCCAATCCTAGTCCCTCCATCAGCCCACTTCCAGTCCTAGCTCCACCCCCAATTTTCAGTGAAAGCCCCCCCACTCAGGCCATTTCCAGTCCTAGCTCCCCCCCCCAATTTTCAGTCCAAGCCCCCCCACTCAGCCAATTTCCAGTCCTAGCAACCCCCCCCAATTTCAAGTCCAAGTCCCTCCCACTCAGCCCATTTCCAGTCCTAGCTCCCCCCCCCAATTTCTAGTCCAAACCCCCCCCTCTGCCCATTTTCAGTCCAAGCCCCCCCTCCCCTCCAGAAGAGCCCCACGGCTGTCTAAAATGCTTTAGAGGGAGCCGGAGAGCCCCTGCTCACCTCTAACAGCTACTGAAGTGAAGAGCATCTTTTTCCTTCATTTTGGCAGCCGTATTGTAGTTTACAATGCTGCCGCACTGAGGTCAAAGGGGACTTCTTGTTTCCCAGCACTCAGCGTGGCAGTGTCCTAAGCTATAGTACAGTTGCCGAAGTGAAGGAAAAAGATGCTCTTCTCTTCGGCAGCTGTTAGAGGTGAGCCGGGGCCTCTCCAGCTCCTACTAAAGCCGCCCTGCCTGCCAGTATTCATTGTGGGATGTTGTTGGCGCAGGGCCCCCTGAAGCATGGGGCCCTTTGTGAACAACACCCTCGCATAATGGAAGGGCCGGCCCTGAGGGCTATCCAGTCTTTTGCACTCAGAGTTGCATAGATGATTATCTCCTAGTTGGTGAGACATCGTATTTATTTATTTAACTTTTTTTTTATACCGCCTTATCATGTATTCAAAGTGGTTTACATTGTAACACAAACCAGGAAATTTTACAATGAACAGGGTTAATATACTTGGAAGATTATATAGAGGGATATCATATGGTAAATATAATCCAGAATATTGGCTAAGGGTGGGGAGGAGGCCCCATGCTGAAGCATACAGGGCTAGAAATCAGATCAAGGTAGCATAAGTAAAAGGAACAGAAGAGGGAGCAAGAGCTCACAGGTAATTGGTAATTCGGTACACAGGGGAGGAGGGGCAATGAGGCAGGTATTCAGGCATAAAGGAGGGGGAAAATTATACAGGGAATACAAGGGAAGACAGTGCTATATGTTCATATGGTGAATCTATTAGGGAGGCTCATATGGGGAGCCATAATACTCCCTGAATAAATGTTTTTAATGCTTTCCTGAAGTCCCAGATGTCTTCAATGGATCTTATTTTCTCAGGCAGTCCATTCCATAGGGATGGCGCATATGTAGGAAAAGCTCTGTTGCATGTTGTCTGGTTGGCTTTCATTTTGGTTTGAGGAATGGACAGTGTGCTTTTGTTCAAGGTTCATCTTGGTCTGGTCTCGGGCTTCTCAGATCATCGGTTGGAGGGTGATTGGAGATAAATTATGTAATATTTTGAAGATGATCAGTGAAAATGTACTCTGCTCCTCCCCTCACCGGTAACAGCACCTGGGCTCTTGGGTAACAGATTTCCACACCCAGAGCAATGAGAAGGAAGCAATCACTATTGCAGATCACACACAATTGTATTATAAAAAAACACCAAAGCTTTGGGAGAGAAAGCAAAGCTTGCAACTTGTCTCTCTGACTTCACAGACTTTGGCTACTATTTTTATTGGTCAAAATTCCATTTCACAGCATAATTTCCATCTTATTTTTCTACATCAAGCATCATATATATTCATAATGTGCATCTCTTATGTCTTTATGTCATAGGTCAAATCTTATTCGTATAGGTCATCAGGAGGAGACATACATGTATTCTCAGACATAACTTCTTAAACAATAATTCTAACACAAGCCATTTTCATATCTTTGTTTCAAGACTGAAGGGAAAGTATCATAAACAAACTTAGTTTCTCTGTTATCTGAAAGTTCAGCATAGTTTTTCAGTAGAGTCTCTCAAGGTCATTAGCTAAGTAATAGGCCCTGGAATGTCTGAGCTACTGAATCTGTGGTGTTAACTCTTTCTGAGGGCTTTCAGTAATATAGTATTATTAAGTACCCTCACAGTGTACAAAGCCCTGTACAGACAAGCTTCCTTTCAGTCCCCCCTCTGATTCTGCAAAGAATCATTTCAAAGGTAAGGAAACTCAGACATTGATATTAAGGAAGGATTGTAAATAGACTCTGGGCCAATCTGTAATATCATCCTAGGGATCAAAGATTCCACTGACTTCTTACAGCAATCAGACATTACACAAAGAATCAATGCTCCTAAAATAAAAAAAAAAATCAAAAAAGTGATGCCAACATGCCTTGCAGGGGCTTAGACAATGAATTCCAGAAAGAAGAGACAGCATCAAAGAAATCGGAAAAATAACTTACATAACTACTACTTGGGACAAAAGTACAGTTTCTAACCTTATCTAATAGGCCTTTCACTGCCTTTCCTTCATTATTCAGGAAAGAACAACAATGGTCAAGGATTAATCCACACACTCCATCTTCCTTCGCTAGGAGGTAGTCTAAAGCCATGCGATTCTGAGCTGCATAGACAGAAACCTTGTCCACTGCACCTTGTAACACACTAATTGCCTCTGTGAGATCCAGGGCTGAAAATTCAACAACTGCCTGTAAATGCATAATCTGGGTACCATATTCTCTTGTGGGTGCTATTGCTCCAAAAGTTGAAAGCCAAACGGTGCCCATAAATACATCAATCTGAGATTTAGTTAAAGGACTTGTAGAGTCTACTGGTTGCTGTGCAGCTGCTATGGCCTTGTCCTGAGGGGAAATATCTCTTTTTCTTCTTAAAGAATCACTCGGGGTTGATAATAAAGTAATATTTTGGTACGATAAAAATCGCCACGGGGTATCTAACTGGGCAACATAGCAAGTACCTTACCAACCTCTAGGCAGTTCTGTTTATGCAAGATTACCACACACAAAATTCTCCTTCTAAAACCAGTAACCCACTTTCCCAAATTGTCAAATTGTGGGGACAAGATATATTCTGTGTACAGTTATTCAAAGCCCACTGAGTAATACTCATCTCTTCAATTCCTACTGATAGATTACGTTCCCTGGGATGGTAATACCCTAACAAGGGGCAACTCCAGTTAGGCATGTCTAGGTCTGAACTAGAGTCGTTCAAAGGGATTGGGTATCCAGAACTATTATACTGTATCAATTCATGATCATGCACTTGGTTCCCTTGTGTTGGCACTAATTGTACTACTGAAATAAAGGAACTTCTTACATGGGATTTTTTTATACCACATAGAAGAGTTATGCATCATTACTGTTTTACAAATGTTCCAAGGAGTGTCCCCTACCTTTTTCCCTGTATTTTGAGTCATAAAACATATTGGAGTGGACATTAGAGGCATAGGGCTAATCACTCTAGGGTCTGTGGTTGTTTGAGACCATTGTACAGTAGTTAGATTAAAAGCTATGTCACAAAACTCTTGAAAGGTTTTAGGCCTAGCTCGTAGCAGAAACCCATGCTGAGTGGCTGTCACAGTTGGAAGACAAACAGCACAGTCTGACAGATTAAAGTGTTTTGTGACTGAGTGTAAGTGTGATTGAAAAATATTTGGGTGTTCCCCATAAGATTCCCAAGATTCTGAATGTAGTACTGCTTCATTAACAATAATATGCCATAACACAATTACGACCTGATAAGGAAACATTCTTAATAGACCTCTAAAATATCTAAAACTAATTACTCCAAACATAAATGTTCAAAGAAAAAAAATGAAAACACAACTATCCTTATTAACACTATGAAGATAAGCACTATAACTATAACCACCCCAACTCCCAAACACTTCACGAGGTAGAGGTTAAGTGCCAAAAGGTCATTGCTTATATATCAGTAAAGAACTAACTCATACTAATTTTATCAACATAATCAGCAGTATAGATGCTGGAAAAAGTTTCTTACATAATTAGTTCATTCAAAAAGCAATTAATCATGATAGTCTTTTCTGCAATATCACTGTTGTCCAAGTCTGAATGAGTCTCTGCGTTGCAACAACAGAAGACACCTCTCTTGATTCACAGATGCAAGGAACCACCCTCTGGTTCCTGTGAAGAAGCCTTTTCACATTGTGAAAGATGTATCCAATGACGTTGTCCTTCCACTTTACAAGCTGAGTATCCCACCAGGAGCACACAGAATGGACCCAGGAACTTGGGAGCAAAAAGTGTCTTTGGATGCAAGTTCTTAATCAGGACCCAATCTCCTGGCTTCAATTCTGGATGCGATAACTCTGAAAGAGTATCCTGCTGAGGATTCACCTGCAATAAAGGAGAAAGAGACAAAACTGAGTGCAATAGTGAGCCATGGAGGTATTTAAACATCTCAATCATATCACCTCTAGCCCACCTTTCCTCTAAGGTGTACATATTAAGATCCTTAAGTCTGCCTTCATATGCTTTGTAATGAAGACCAATAACCATTTTAGTAGCCACCTTCTGTACAGACTCCAGCCTGTTTATATCCTTTTGAAGGTGTGGTCTCCAGAATTGCACACAATACTCCAAATTACTTATACAGAGGCACTATCACCTCCTTTCTTCTACTGGCCATTCCTCTCCCTATGCACCCAAGCATCCTTCTAGCTTTTGCCGTCGCCTTTTCTACCTGTTTAGCTACTTTAAGATCGTCAGACACAATCACACCTAGGTCCCACTCTTCTTTAGTCGACAAAAGTATTTCACCCCCTATACTATATTGCTCCCTTGGATTGCTGCAGCCCAAATACATGACCTTGCATTTTTTAACATTGAATCTCAGCTGCCAAATTCTAGACCATTCTTCAAGCTTAGCTAGATCCCTCTTCATGTTATCTATACCTTCCTGGGTGTCTACTCTATTGCAGATTTTGGTATCATCCGCAAAGAGGCAAACCTTGCCCAACAGCCCTTCCACTATATCACTAACAAAGATGTTAAAAAGAATCAGACCAAGGACAGATCCTTGGGACACACCACTGGTAACCTCCTTCTCCTCAGAGTGAACCCCATTTACCTGAACCCTTTGTGTCCTCCCATTCAACCAATTTCTACTTTATACTTTATACTTATACTTTATTCCACACTTGATAGACCGCTTACGTTAAAAACATTAAAGCGGTGTACAAATAAAATAAAAAGGCAGCACTGCAAACTACGGAAAAAGAACGCCAAAAATAATAGGAAAGAGAGAAAAGAATAGCACAAAACTGTACAAACAGTAATAAATAACAATTAACATGGGCACAAGTTAAAACAATAAACAGTAGTCAAGTAACATAAGTTAAAAACAATAAAATCAAACAATAATAGGCAATAAAATAGCCACCAATTAACAATATTCAAACACTAACCAATAATTAACACCAAAAATATAAAAAACAAAGAATGCAGACAGCACCACTAACAAAGACAAACAGAAGGGGGACAAGACCAACTAGGCTAGGACAAGACACTAACCAGGGACGGTATCAGGGAGGGAAAATCAGAGGGATAAATCAGGGGGGGAGATCAAACACTTTGTGAAACAGATGAGTTTTGAGAGAGGATTTAAACTGTGAGTAGGAGGATTCTAAGCGGAGGGATGAAGGCAAGGCATTCCATAACCAAGGTCCAAGAAAGAAGAAAGCAGCCTGACGGGTCTTTTCAAGATGGGCATGAGATGGAGACGGTAAGACCAAACGGTTAGCGTGAAGGGAGCGAAGCTGGCGGTAGGGCGTGTGAAGGGAGATTAAATCAGCCAGGTATAAAGGGTTATTGGTATAGAGTGCACGGTGAGTAAGGATCAAAAGTTTGTAATGAAACCTAACACGGAGGGGCAACCAGTGAAGTCGAATGAGAATGGGAGTGATGTGATCAAAGCGGCGGGCGAAGGTGACAATACGGGCGGCAGTATTTTGAATGAGCTGTAGACGTTGAAGTTGGTACTTGGGGAGATTGGCCAGAAAAATATTACAATAGTCGAGACGGCTAATAATGAGCGCAAGGGCGAGAGTGACCAGGGACCCAAGGGGAAGAATGGAGCGAACAGCCCGAAGACGACGAAGAATGGCGAAAGAGCGTCTTGGAAGGGAAGAAATATGATCATGGAAAGAGAGAGAAGAGTCAAGAATCACCCCGAGATACCGAAAAGAAGACACCAGAGGGACGGGTATAGAATCAATCATGGGTGCAACTGACGGACATGACCCAGAAAGCGAAACCCACATAGCAGTGGACTTAGAGGGGTTAAGACGGAGGAAGTGTTGTGAAAGCCAGGAGGCCACGTGAGAAAGGCAAGCGTTGAAGGGAGAAAGATCTAGGAGAAGTGGAGAGGTATGAAAGAGCAAAATAATGTCATCTGCATAGACATAACAGGACACAGGATATTGCTGTAGAACCAGAAGCAAAGGGGCCAGGAAAATATTAAACAACAAAGGGGACAAAACAGAGCCTTGGGGGACACCGCAAGTAAGAGGAAAAGAACTGGAAGACTTACCATTTAAAGTAACAGAAAAGGAGCGGGAAGTGAGGAAAGAACGAAACCAAAGAAGAACCGCCCCACGTAACCCCACCTCAGCAAGACGAGTGAGAAGAAGAGTGTGATCGATTAAATCAAAAGCCGCGGATAGATCAAGAGAAACCAAAAGAGTGAGATCACCACGGTCATGAGCAACGTGTATTTCATTTAGAACAGCAAGAAGGACAGTCTCAGTGCTGTGACCCTGATGAAAACCGGCCTGCCGGGGGTGAAGTGTGTTTGTGGACTCAACATGGGAAGACAACTGATGGAATGCAAATCGTTCCAAAAGTTTGGCCAGGTAGGGAAGGTTTGAAACAGGGCGCCAGTTGGCAAGAACAGAGGGATCAAGAGAAGGTTGTTTTAACCCAAGCAGTAACTTTATGGTCCATCCCTAGGGTGTTCAGTTTGTTTATAAGTCACCTGTGAGGAACGGTGTCAAAGGCTTTACTGAAATCAAAATACACCACATCTAGGGCTCTCCCTCAGTCCAACTCCCTGGTCATCCAGTCAAAGAAATCAATCAGATTAGTCTGACAAGACCTGCCTCTGGTGAATCCATGTTGCCTATGATCCTGTAATCTGCTGGACTCCAGAAATCTCACTATTTTCTCTTTCAGCAGCGCTTCCAATAATTTACTCACCACCGAAGTTAAACTAACCGGCCTGTAGTTTTCAACCACATCCTTACTTCCGCTTTTGTGTAAAGGGACCAGATGTGTCTCTCTCCAGTTCTTTGGCACCACTCCTGACTCCAACGAGGCATTGAAAAGGTGAGTCAGTGGAGCTGCTATAACGTCCCCAAGTTCCCTCAGTATTCTAGGGTGTATCCCATCTAGTTTCTCACAAACAGTTTTCTGAAAATTGTGTGAGATGCCCGTCACTTCTGTTCCTGTTTGTGGGTGTTTTCTGAGGTCCTGCTCCTGGTTCTTCATCTGTGAACACAGAACAGAAATATTTGTTAAGCAATTCCGCTTTATGGAGGAAGGATGGCAAAGAAATCCATAGTACTATCTTTTAACTTTCAAAAGGGAGACTATAATAAAATGAGGAAAACAGTTAAGAAAAAACTAAAAGGAGCAGCTGCAAAGGTTAAAGATTTACATCAAACATGGGTGCTGTTTAAAAATACTATTTTGGAAGCCCAGACAAGCTGTATTCCACGCTTTAAGAAAAGTGGAAGGAAGTCCAAAAAATTACCATCATGGTTTAAAGATGAGGTCAGAGAGGCTGTTGTAGCCAAAAAAGCATCTTTCAGGAAATGGAAAAAGGAGCCAAATGACGAAAACTGGAAAAAACATAAGCACTGACAAGTTACTGTACATGCAAGGCATTAATAAGGCAGACAAAGGAAGAATTTGAAAAAAAAGCTTGCTGTGGAAGCAAAAACGCATAATAAAAACATTTCCAAGTACATTTGTTGCAAAAAGCCTGTGAGAGAGTCAATTGGGCCATTGGATGATAGAGGGGTAAAAGGGACACTGAGGGGACAAGGCCATAACAGAGAGACTGAATGAAGTCTTTGCTTCAGTCTTTAGTGAAGAAGATATAGGGATGTTACCCATGACTGAAATGGTATTTAAAGCTGATATAGCAGAAGAATTTAAAGAAATATCAATAAACCAGGAAGATGTATTACAGCTATTTGATAACCTGAAGAGTAGCAAATCACCTGGACCGGATGGTATACATAGTAACATATTATATGATGGCAGATAAAGACCAGTATGGTCCATCTAGTCTGCCCAGCAAGGCGGTAAGAATAGGTGCACCTGCCACTCTGTGCAGGTCACTCATCCCCATGCCTTTGTTTAGGAGTGACCTGCACGGAGTAGGTCACATCTATTTGTTGAGATATAAGAGAGTTATATCCATTTTGATTTTATCCTGTTGCTATAAAGGGATCCACTATGTCTGTCCCATGCCATTTGGAATTCCGTCACTGTATTTGCCTCCACTACTTCCATCGGGAGGGCATTCCAAGCATCCACCACCCTTTCAGTGAAAAAGTATTTCCTAATGTTGCCTTTCAGTTTACTCCCTTGCAACTTCATGTTATGCCCTTTAGTATTAAAGCTTTCCCATCTTTGGAAGAGGTTTGTTTATTCATTAATACTCTTTAACTATTTGAAGGTCTGAATCATATCTCACCTGTCCCTCCTCTCCTCCAAAGTGTACATATTTAGGTCTTCAAGTCTCTTCTCATAAGTCTTCTGATGCAAGCTCAAAATCATTTTGGTTGCCTCTGAACCATTTCTAGTCTGTTTATATCCTTTGCGAAATATGGTCTCCAAAACTGAACACAATATTCCAAGTGAGGCCTCACAAGCGACTTGGCATTAGTACAGTGGCATTAGTATCACTTCCTTTCTGTTGGTAAATCCTCTCTGTATGCAACCCAGCAACCCTTTGGCTTTTTCCAATGCCTTGTTATACTGTTTTGCCACCTTGAGATCCTCAGAAACAATCACTCCGAGGTCCCTTCTCTTGCACACCAACCTCTGGCCCCCTATCACATACAATTCTCTTGGATTTCTGCTTCCCAAGTGCATGACACTGCACTTCTTTACATTAAATCTTAACTGCCAAGCATTAGACCATTCTTCCAGCTTTTGTAGATCTTTCCTCATGTTATCCACTCCCTCAGTGGACTCCACTCTGTAGCAAATTTTTGTGTCAGCTGCAAAAAAGCCAAGGGGTATGTTTACTAAACCGTCTTAATGTGCGCCCGGCGATAGTGTGCAGGATGCCATAAAAGGAGTGGGTGTTTCGGTCTTAATGTAGCAAAATGGGATTATTGCGCGATAATTCGCACTGCGCACATTATCGGGCGAAAAGCCGCTAAGCACGTTAACGCGCGATAATCTTAAGTAGGCGCGCAGACATGCAAACATAGAAGCAGAGGTGTAGCACAATGGTTAATACACTGACTGATGGTACAGGGGTCATGAATTTGATCCCCTAGTGTGCCTAATGCATAAGGCTGGCTGAGGCATCACCCTTTTTTTTGAGGCATTTTACTTTTATTTTAATTAGTGCTGCCAGCAAACACACCCTCACGGTAGTGTAACCTAAGGTGCCGCATAAGGCACCACATAACGCACTCCATAGGGCACATTATAAAGTGCACTGTCTGCCAAGGCACCCTACGAGAATGTGTCCTATAGGACACCTTATAAGGCGCTTGATAGGGCGCCTTATAAGGCACCCTATAAGGCGCCTTATGAGGCACCTTAAGGTTACAGTACTCTGAGGGTGTTTTTGCTGGCAGCCCTAATGTACATTAAAAATAGACAATGCCTCAGACAGCCCTATCAAATAACCCCACCATGGGTTTGAACCCATGACCTCTAGCTTCACAGGCAGTGAAGTAACCAGTGGGCTACAGTTCTATAGCTGCCAACAAACCTTTGGCTGGCTGCAGAAGGACTGCATGTCACCACACAAACTGTCTGCTGTGGTTACCAGGATAGGGTTAACCCACCCATACCCATGATGCACTGCACATGCAAATCAGCAGTCGACAGATTGGCACAAGATGGGGTATGCACCCCCACAGCACCTCGGCCTGGTAGGGGGAACTGACCGTGTGTGGTACTGGCACAGAGTAGCCACAGACCGTCACATTGTGCGGGTACTGTGCTCACCCTGTGGGTGAGGTGGGGCGCCCAGCACCAGGTCCACAGCACCTTTCATGACTGAAATACGCCTTGCTGCAGGTCCCCATCAGTGCTACTATGTGTGATAGGTAGTTCCTGCAGACACACCTAGGATACATCTGTGTCCTTCTGTATTTCTCAGTCATGTCTAGCCCTTATGGGCTATGATGCACCCAGAATAGTGCATATCCTGTGTTGGTGCCATGGTTACATGATGTAGGTGAAGGGGGGGTGTTTGGACCCATAGGCAGATTATGTACCACCACACCACCCACCCTCTGGGGCTCAGGGTGGGAAACAGGATCACCCACCAACAAATCCATATTCTACCTCTCTGCAATGGTGGCAGTAGAGGGGACCATCAACCCCAGTCCTGCTGGGGAACAGGCACCCTACAGGGCAGGCAATGCAGAGCTGTACACATCCATAAAGCAATAGCAGACAGACAGTAGGCCTGGAAATGCACAGCTAGCCCCCACCACTATCTGACATTCTCCAGCAGCAAGTCTCCAGCCACTGCACCCTGCAAGGTGTTCCAGCAAGACACATACTAGCTGCAGACAGTCTGCTAGCTAGTCCATAGCTCATGGTCCTGGAGGAGATGCATGTACCCAAAACTGGGATGTCAGCATACACACCAAGCAGATAAATCAGTGATTGGGCCCCAAAAGAGAACCCTTAAATATCACATGAGAGAAATACTATATAGCACTATGGGGGAACCTAGCCATGCCGTGGTCACTGCTCCATCAGGGTGAGAGTGACCTCCCAGCAGGACGTGCTGTGGCCAGCCACTACAATGTCCGAGCCATTGCCCTATGCTATCTACAGATGAATCCAGTCCAGACCACCCTATCCTGGCTATTCCCACAGTCCCTTGCTCCTCATTATGCACATTGGCAGGCCAATACTGGCAACAGTGCTAGCAGTGTGGGCTGTGGAGGGTGTTTGCAGCCACCACACACTGGATAGACAGACATACACTCCCCACACCTATGCCAGCATCGTGCAACTATAGAGATGTTTGGCAGCCCTGGCCACCGCACCAGTCCTAGGCACAGTGGAAGCATGGCTATGGTATGCAATATGTTTGGGTCACCCCCCAGGGTGGTAAACACTGTCAGACACAAGACCTGTAGCACACTCCACAGACATCAGAAAGGTTGCTATGCTGCAGCTCACTCAGAAAATTGTACTTAACCTCGGAATTGCTATCTGCCAGTAATCATAGCAACCTTTTGATAGCTATGTACCGTATTCCCAGGTTTAGGGTGGCATTGCTAAGGTATGCAAGTGCTAGAATTGGGAAATGCACTGTCATAGAGCGGATGCTAATGAAAGTGAAGACTTAGAAAAAAACGCTGTCTTTCACAAAACAAATGATGTGCAGAAGATGCAATTGCCCTGCAACACAGCTAGAGGGAACAGGCGAAAACTTACAGAGGCTGAGTTAACACACCCGGCTGATGATTCTGCAGAAGTTAATCAGCTGCACCTGAAAAGTAGCCCGGGGAACTCAAACGTGGAATGCCTTTATAAGCAGAAGGCTAGTGCAGGAGGGAGAAGGATTAGAAGGGGAGCTGAGACAGCCAGGAACAGCATCCCAGCCAGGTCAAGCAGTGCAGCCAAGACAAGCAGCACGACAAGGACAGCAGAAGCTGGAAGAGGAGCAGAAAGAGCCAGAGAGAAAGACGGGCCGTGGAGAGTCAGTCCAGAGAGAGACTTGGTAGCAGGAGACCTCAGAGGTAAAGAGCTCAGAAGGAGAGAGCCATACCTGGAGAGAGGCCTACGCTCACCAGAAGACTCTGAGACAGGATTGAAAGGCTCCAGAAGGAAAGGTACTGATAGCAGAGTTACCTATAGCAGGAAGCAAGGAAGCCGGGATTCCTCACCAGGTTTTCCTAGGCTATAGAAAGGTCAAGCAGTGCCGAGAAGCTTCCAAGAGAAAGTCTGCCAAAGAGACTGTGTCCTGAGAGAAGTGCCTGAGAAGGAAAACTCTAGCTATACCTGCTACAGGAAGCTCTTGTAAAGCAGATATCCAGTTTGAAAGGAAAAGAAGCAGGCCAGAGTTTTATAAGCCAGGACGTAAGGGCATAGGAACAAGCCATGCTTATTTGAGAGCCTTAGAACAGCCTTACTGGAAACAAGGGAACAGAAACAGTGAGTGGCAAACTATAGTGGCCAGGGAAAGCTCCAATTCAGAGGGAGATAACAATGACCCAGAGCCCATGCAGATAGCGCTTGAGGATCCTATTCCCTTATCTCAAGACAAATTAATGGATTGCTCCATTTGTATTGCGGGCAGTTTTGAATCATTCCCTGAACTGTGAGTTATACAGACATTGCTTTGAGAATACTCATGGTTGTGCTGAGTGAAAGAGGAATGTTCACTCCTTTGTTTTGCTCTAAAGTTTGAAAGAATCCCTGGGTTAAATCCAACAAGCAACTGTGAAGTTTGTAACAGTTTACTTCTTTACTTATGTTGTGGTGGAAGCCTGAAAATAAGGACTTTCTGTATTTCTGTATCTCAGCGAACCTTTTGCGTTAAAAGGGAAATAAAAGCCTTATTTACCCTCTACTTGGCATACACAATTTATTCACATAAGGAACAGGACTACAAAGACCAAGATACCCTTGGCCTTAAAAGAGCCCTCTACTCCCAGAAAATAATAATATGCTCAACCTACCCTTACAGCCACAGGCCACCAGGGGGGTTTGATGACAGCACGCAGGACCCAACATCCTGCCTCTCCAGGAGGCATTTTATTTATTTATTATTTATTTATGTTCTCTTATATACCGTGCTATTCTGCATCAGTGTGGTTTACATTGAACAAACTGAAATTACATTAAACAGGGCATTATAACTTGGAGATAACTATTTTACAGGGAACATGGGCTATGGAGGGTTAAGTGGCTTGCCCAAGACCACAAGGAGCACCTGTGGGACTAGAAACCCCAGTCCTTCCAGCCCAAGGTTGCTGTCCTCTAGTGGGATTTGAACCCCTGACCTTCCAGCCTGAAGTACCTTGCCCCAACCACTAGGCCACTCCTTCACTCATTGGATAATGGAGCCTGTGGGTGCGGGTGTGTCTGCCCCTGTTGGCCGCTGCTTTAGGGCAGAGGTTCCTGACTCCAGTCCTGGTGGGCCAGACACTGTTCGGGTTTTCATGCTGTCCCTCATGAATATGCATGAGATACATCTGCATACCATGGGGGCGGTGCATAGAAATGCAGCACAGGCATCTTTATTAGAGACAGCATGGAACCTGAATGGTGTTTGGCCCTCCAGGACTGCATTTGGGAGACTCTGCTCTAGGTAATGCGCATGTTTATGGTGTCTGTGCTCTGTAGGGTAAAACGTAGGTGTTTTGGGCATGTTTACGTCATCTGCAATAAAGGTTCTGTTTGTATTAGCACGTTTTAGTAGTGGGTAAAATATGGGGACTGGTTGGCAGGAACCACAGCTGGGACTTGAACCTGTGACCTTCTGCTTCTGAACACACTGGCTGTGTGCACTGCACCACTGTGTTGCCACAGAGACAGTGCATTCCCTAGTGATACCATGACTGTTGGTCAGACAGGGCCTGTCTGTTGCAGTGCATGGCACCCACCTACACAGGGCTAGGCCACGGTCTGCTCTGGGCAGCTGCCACTGCCCCCTCCACCACCAGTATCCCTCTGCCACCATGCTGACATGCCCTTCTGCTGATGGTGCTGGTGGAGAGCAGTCTCAGGCCATCCAGTGTGCGGGTAGGCGGCTGCATATGGTGCGGGTTCAGGGGTAGGGGTGCCTGCATAGCTGTAGACGCTTCCCCTCAGCACCGCATGCCAATGTTCCATGCCCTTCGGGGTACCTGCTGGGTACTATCCCCTGTGACACTGTGGGAAGCACACTCGTGCCCATGTTGGGCCCTCATGAGTTGCTGTCTGGCTGCTCTACTGTTTCAGCATTCCTATGGGTCAGCTAGGCATCACCCTAGTCCGCACTGTGGGCCAGCTGCACCGCAGCATGTGCCACCTGCAGCCCTCTGTGTCCCCTTTTCCAGCATCTGTCCAGTTGCCCATTCCGACATGCCCGCCCTGCTGTTGTGAAACATGTGAATGCCATAGGAAACCTGGCCAATGGAGTCGGAAACACTGCTCAGCACAATTACACTGTGGGCTCATTCACCTTGTATGGGGACGGAGCAAAGACCCTTCCAAAATTCATATCTTTTTTTTTGGAGCTTTCTTGGGAGTGTTTTGTGATGTTTCCCATTGATATCACTATTGGCCAGCTTGGTTATTTTAGTTTTACATTTTCCTCTGTACATTTTCAAGGTTTATTTGCCCTTTTGTTCCGTGCACATGTATCACACTTATCACTTTTTGTGGGTTTCCCTGGTTTTGCTGTACATTGCTGACAGAAATGGTTTCTTTTCCCTTTAAATCAACTCTAACGTCAGGGTTTCACTGGCGTTAGTTTTGAGCCTCGGATTTCACAGCGTTAGTGTGCGGGGAGCCTCTCCCCTCCCACTCTCCACCCATTGACCCCTTCTCTCCGCCACTGGGGAGCCTTCCTCCGCCCTCCAGGAGCCTTTCCCCGCCTTCAGCGCTCGTTTGCGCCAATGCGCGCATTAGCGCGAGATAAGGTACCTGTGCGCCGGATAAAGTGCCATTATTGCGCGATAATGTCACAGAGCACACATTAAGATGGTTTAGTAAACCTTCCCCCAAGACTTTTATATTCAGTCCTTCAGCAATATCACTCACAAATACATTGAACAGTACTGGTCCCAGGACCGAACCTTGGGGCATACTGCTAATCAACTTCCTTTCATCCGAGTGAGTTCTGTTTACCATCACCTTCTGTTGTCTGTCAGTCAACCAATTTCTGATCCAGTTCACCATCTTGGAGCCCATCCCCAGACTGTTCAGTTTATTGATAAGCCTCCTATGAGGAACAGTATCAAAGGCTTTGCTGAAATCTAGGTAGATCACATCCATCACAAGTTACTGATCTAGTTCTCTGGTCATCCAGTCAAAGAATTCACTCAGATTTGTTTTGCAAGATCGTCCTTAGGTAAAACCATGTTTGCTCAGATCATACAACCTGTTGGTTTCGAGAAAGTCCACTATTCGCTCTTTCAGGAGTGCCTCCACTACATTTCCTGCCACCGAGGTAAGGCTTACCGGCCTGTAGTTTGTCACTTCTTCCCTATTACCACTTTTGTGAAGAGGTACCACATCAGCCTTTCTCCAGTCCTGAGGAACTTCTCCTATCTCCAAGAATCTATTAAAAACATCCTTTAGTGGCCCTGCAAGAACCTCTCTGAGCTCTTTCAGTATCCTGGGATGTATCCCATCCAGTCCCATGGTCTTGTCCACTTTCAGTTTTACAAGCTGTTCTAGCACATCATCTTTTGTGAATGGTGTGGTATCTACTCCATTTCCATTTGTATATTTGTCAATCACAGGTGGCCCTTCTCCAGGATATGCTTTAGTAAAAACAGAACAGAAGTATTTGTTTAGCATTTTCACTTTTTAAATGTCACTTTCAACAAATTCATTCCCGGCACTTTTAAGTCCTGCAATTCCTTTTTTCCCAAAAAAACTTTTGTTGCCACACTTCACATCTTTAGCCATCTTTTCTTCTACCTTGGATTTTGCTATCCTTATATCTCTTTTTGTCTCTTTTAGTTTTATCCTGTATTCTTTTCTGTGTTCCTCTATTTGCGAACTTCTGAATTTTGTGAAAACTGTGGTTTTTGCATTTATCTGTGCAGCCACTTCTTTGGAGAAGCAAATAGGTTCCCTTTTCCTCTTGTTTTTATTTACTTTCCTTATATATGTATCTGTTGCCCCTTTTTTTGCCTCCTTTAGATTAGCCCACTGCAATTCCACTTCCCTTATCCCCTCCCACCCTGCCAACTTGGCCATTTTACTGGTCAGCATTTTTGAAGTCTAAGGGGTATGTTTACTAAACCGTCTTAATGTGCGCTCTGTGACGTTATCACGCAATAAGGTACCTTATTGCACGATAATGGCGCTTTTTCAGGTGCACAGGTACCTTATCGCGCCTATAACATGCGCAGCGGCGCAAACGAGTGCTGAAGGTGGGAAAAGGCTCCCGGAGGGCGGAGGAAGGCTCCCCAGGGGCGGAGAGAAGGGGTCAATGGGCAGAGAGTGGGAGGGGAGAGGCTCTCTGCACACTAACGCTGTGAAATCCGAGGCTGAAAACTAACGCCAGTGAAACCCTGGCGTTAGAGCTGATTTAAAGGGAAGAGAAATCATTTCTGTCAGCAATGTACAGCAAAATCAGGGAAACCTACAAAAAAGTGATAAGTGTGATACATGTGCACGGAACAAAAGTGCAAATAAACATTGAAAATGACCCCAACAAAATATAAAAAAAACATAACCAAGCTGGGCAATAGTGATATTAATGGGAAACGTCAAAAAACACTGCCAAGAAAGCTCCAAAAAAAAAAAGATATGAATTTTGGAAGGGTCTTTGCTCCGTCCCCATACAAGGTGAATGATCCCACAGTGAAATAGCGCTGATCAGGGTTTCCCTCTCCATTGGACAGGTTTCCTATGGCGTGCACATGTTCCACAACAGCAGGGCAGGCATGTCGGAATGGGAAACTGGAAACACAAAGAAGGAGCAGACGCTCCTGCAGACTGTCCAGGCAAACACAAGGAGCAGGAGACGTGGGGTGGATAGGCAACTTGTTTATTAGAACGAGACCCCCGTGTTTCGGCAACGCCTTCCTCAGGGGGGATATTGCTTAAATAACAAACATATAAAATGAATCAATCAAATTAAAACCATAGAAATACAATTAAAACAATCAAACCAGTTAAAAACAGATGGCATATTAAGAGAAAACTTGTAATCTTGTGCAAGGACAATAATAACTATATAAAAGAACAAAATAGAAGAATACATCAATCAAAATAAAAGTGGAAAAATGCAGGGCTGAGAGACCACAAAGAACATATAAACCATACTTAGTAAGAGAAAGCTCCTATTGACTGGGACTATAATATACAACATGAGAAAAATAATTATGACAACTACACACAGTATTGTACTAAAAGAAATAACTGATGATAAAAACATGAGTAATAAATAATTAAGAACTAAACAATACAAACAAATAGATAAGACTAGTTATTTAAATAAAGGAAAACACTAGGGCTATAAAAGCAATTAAAAAAGAAGACAAACAATTGTATCAACTATATGCATTGTTGTACCAAATGAGACTAGTACAGAATCATAAATAAATAAATAATTAAGAACTCAGTACGAGCAAAATAATAGACTAATTGCTTAAATAAAACATTAAACACGTGGATAATAGCAACAAAGGCAATGCTGGAGCTGAACTTGATATTAAGCAATAGACATAAATAAAACATACTACTGGGTGGTGTTAGAACTAGTTAAAACAAATAAAATGCTACTAGAGTTCAATGGTGACAATGCATTTAAAATTGTACACAGTGCACATAAACAAAAAGCTCGGTTAAGCACTAGAAAGTACTAAAAAATAAGACTGTATGAGAAGTAGTGAAGTATACAGAGTAATGCTAAGCCTCGGGCACTCACCTAATACAAGCGCAAGAATCGTATTTGTTCTAGCGGTGATGTTATCAGGGAGCTATGAAGATAAAACACTGGAACAAGATTAACAAATGAGTAAAAAGTATTGAACCTTGATAATAAAACAGAATACTATGAACATTAGTGTGCAATGTAACCAAAGGATGTGAGAACGGCGCCATTCAAAAAAGAAACTGAACAAGTACCGAAGCCAACTTGTAAAATGAATAGAACAATAAAAACGATGCGTCTTTGTTGGAAAAAGAGAAAACAAGGAATGCAAATAGAATGTGCTAAAACTTATGAGAATAAAAGACATACCATATAAAATTCTTCTTGATCAAGAATACTGATGCACAAATTGCACTGTGTGCAGTGGAAAGGAGACTAAGGGGTATGTTTACTAAAACCCCGGTAGAGTGCGGGCCGCGGTAGAGTGCGGATGCCATATAAGGAGTGGGAGTTCCGTCCTGAAAAAGAAAAGCCGGAATTTAAATATGCGCTAAGGTGCGCGGCGCCCTTGTGCGCCCTGCACCTTAGCGCATCAGATGGCTGCGCGGGAGGCATATGTGGTACGCTGATGGGCAAGCAGAAGAGCAGAGTCACAGCACAATGGTTAAGGCACCTACCAATGGTACAGGGATCAGGGGTTTGATCCCCACAGAGCCCAATAAAGACGGCTGGCTGAGGCATTAATTTAGGAGGCATTGAAATAATGGGCAGCACGCTAATGTTTTTGGAGGCATATTAATAATGGGTGGCATAAGGCGGCACGCTAATGTTTTTGGGGGCATTTTAATATTGTGAGGCATATGGTGGCTCGCTGATGTGCAAGCACAGGACCTGAACCACAGCCCAATGGTTAAGACACTGCCCAATGGTGCAGGGATCAGGGGTTCAATCCCCACTGTGTGCAACAAAACAGCCTGGCTGAGGCAGTGATGTTTTTCTAAAAGTGCTATAGGAGGCATATTCATTTTGTGAGGCCTAAGGCGGCGCACTGTTAATCTTTTGCATCATAAGGTGGTGCGCTGTTAAGTTTTGGCGTCATAAGGCGGTGCGCTGTAAATTTTGGGCATAAGGCGGTGCGTTGAAGTTTCGGCGGTTTGGGCAGCATAAGGCGGTGCGCTGTTAATGTTGTGAGGCATAAGGCGGCTCGCTGATGAACAATCACAGGAATGGAACCACAGTACAATGGTTAAGACACTGACCAATGATGCAGGGATCAGGGGTTCAATTCCCCAAAGTGCCCAATGAACAAGGCTGGCTGAGGCATAACATATTATGGGGAAGATTGCTTTAGGAGGCATTTTAGTCATATTTTAATTACCACTACTAGCAAATGCACTCCCAAAGCGTGTTAACATCAGGTGCCCTATAAGGCACATTTAAAAGTGCACTGTCAGCCAAGGCACCCTAGAATGTTGCTTATAGGGCGCTTTAGAGGGTGCCGTATGAGGTACCGCAAGGTCAGTGTACTGTTTTTTATGGCAGCACTGTGCAGTTTAAGGAATGAAAAGCATACGTAGGTGCGCTGACAGGCAAGGAGGAGCAGAAGTGGAGCACAATGGTTAAGGCACTGACTGCTGATACAAGGGTCATGAGTTTGCTCCCCAGTGTGCCTAATATGTAAGGCTGGCTGTGGCATCAGCTTTGCATTGTACATATTTTGTCCTGCAGCACTTTATATTTATGTTATTAATTGCTTCCAGCAAACACGGCCTCACGTGCCGTAATTGAAGGTGCCGTATAAGGCACCCTATAAGGCACTCCATAGGGCACATTAGAAATTGCACTGTCCGCCACAGCACCCTAAAATGTCCCCTATAGGGCACCCTATAGGTTGCGTCACAGGAGAATGTATAGTGCACCTTATATGGACGGGCACCATAAGGTGCCCTATAGGGCGCCCTATAAAGCACCCTCAGAGGCACCTTATGGGTACAGTACGCTGAGGGTGTTTTTGCTGGCAACAAAATATGTACATTAAAAAAAGATAATGCATTGGACAACCCTATCAAATAACCCCACTGTAGGTTTGAACCCATGACCTTTGGCTTCAGAGGCAGTGCAGTAACCATTGGGCTACAGCTCTATAGTTGCTAGCAAGCCCCTGGCTGGCTGCAGAGAGCATGCACGTCACCACACAGACAGTCTGCTGTGGTCACCAGGATAGGGTTAGCCTACCCATACCCATGATGCACTGCACATGCAAATCAGCTGTCCACTGATTAACACAAGATGGGCAATGCACCCCCACAGCACGGTAGAGGGAAGTGACCATGTGCACCCACACACCACTTCGGCCTGGTAGGGGGTACTGACCGTGTGTTTTACTGGCACAGAGTAGCTACACACCGTCACATTGTGCGGGTACTGTGCTCACCCTGAGGGTGCAATGAGGCACCCAGGACCAGGTCCACAACACCTTCCATGGCTGAAAGAGGCCATGCCGGAGGTCCAAAGCAGTATTAATGTGAGCTGCACCCCACCACCATCTGATATTCTCCTGCAACAAGTCATCAGCCACTGCACCCCACAAGCTGCTCTATCAAGACACATACCAGCTGCAAACAGTGTGCTAGTTAGTCCACAGCACATGTTCCCAGTGGAGATGCATGCACCCACAACTGGGATGTCAGCATACACAGCAAGCAGTTACATCAGTGACTGGGCCCCAAAAGGAAACCCATATCTATCACATGAGAGAAATACTATATAGCACTATGGGGGTGCCTAGCCATGCTGTGGTCACTGCACAGTCAGGGTGAGAGTGATCTCTCAGCAGGACATACTGAGGTCAGCCTGTCTGTGTAGGTGGTGGCCGGGCACTAATATGTCCCAGTCAGTGCCCTATGCCCTGTGCAGATGCACCCTGGCCAGGACACCCTATCTGGCCTATACCCATGGTACCTTGCTCCTCATTATGCACATTGGCAGCCCAATACTGGCAACATTGCTGGCAGTGTGGGCTGTGGAAGGTGTTTGCAGCCACCACACACTGGATAGGCAGACAGCCACCCCCACCCCTATGCCAGCATTGTGCTACTATAGAGGAGTTAAGCAGCCATACCCACCACACCAGTCCTGGGCACAGTACAGGCATGGATATGGTACGCACTACTGTTGGGGGTCACTCCCCAGGGTGGTAAACACTGTCAGAGACCAGACCTGCAGCGCACACCGCAGACATCACAATGATTGTTATGGTGGAGATCAATGAGCAACATGTGCTTAACGTAGGAATTGATATCTGCCAGTTATCATGGGCAACGTTTGATAGCTGTGTACCATATACCCAGGTGTAGTGTGGCAGTGCTAAGGTATGCAACTGCTAGTATTGGGGGATACAGGCAGGGCCCAATGTCCTGCCTCTCTAGGAGGCATTAGCCAATGGGGCCTGGGGGGGGGGGGGTGTGTCTGGCCCTGTTGGCTGCTGCTTTATGGAAGTGTCCTAACTCCAGTCCTGGTGTTCCAACCACTGTTCGGGTGTTCATGCTGTCCCTCAGAAATATGCATGAGCTACATCAGCATACCATGGGGGTGGTGCATAGATATGCAGCACATGCATCTTTAGCAGAGGCAGCATGGATCCTGAATGGTGTGGGGCCCTCCAGAACTGCATTTGGGAGACTCTGCTCTGGGTAATGCGGCTGTTTATGGTGTCTGTGTTTGGTGTGGTAAAATATAGGCGTGTGAACCATGCGTATGTTCTCAGCAATAAAGGTTTCTCCTTACTATCATGGTTTAGTTTGTGATAAGGAAGCTTATCATAGCTCAGGAAGGAGCTATAGAAAAGGTGAAGTGACTCTGAACAAGCAACCTGTCAGTTCTGGTAGAAATAAGAAAACAGAATTTTCCCATAAAAGACTACCAGTCCCAGAATGCACCAGGTTTCCAACAGCCATTAGAGGAGCTGAAGTGGGGAAACGTATGTTCAATCAGGAGGGCTATGAGGTAATCCCTAAGCACTCATCTCAAAGGGCAGGGCCTGATTCAGCACAGCTGCGCTGTGTTAGGGAGGAGCACTCATCAAGGCAGAATAAGAATAGAGTTTATTCTACAGATGACCATCTTCATCTTCTTCATGATCACCATGGATATCCAGAGAATTGTCCTCAGTATCCTGGGAATCAGCTTGAGTTTGATCATCAGTTTCATCTGAAGGATCATCAGAAGCAGAAGCCAAACCGGACGGACAGAGAGGGAAAGAGACCCTTTGGAAGAAGGAAGAGAAAAGCCTTTGAGAGGTCTAGAAGAGTCCAAAGCAGTACGTATACTGGGAGGTATTCCAAGGGCCAGCATAAACCATTGGACTGGGGAAAGCCAGAGGAATGGTGCTGCAGAGCTTGGAATCACCAGAGGCTACCTGTGAGGGAGACAGCTGCATGTGGAAGGGACCCTAAGACCTGTGCCAGAAGGTATGTGAAGAGAGATCCAGTGTCCAGGGATCTGGATTGGAAGGCTGGACATAAGAACTGGACTACATACTGGCCAGGCTATATAGAGAGGAACTCTAGCAGCAATGGAAGCTCAGGTATGAACACTGATCTATGCCCTAGCTATAACCTTGAAAGACAGCAGGGAAACAAGTATTCTCCTGAAAATGCTCAATTGAGAGATTCATCTGTGCCAATCCATGATATTGAACCCATGCTTGTTGAACAAGGGGGAATAATAGCAGATGAGGATCCTGTTTATATGCACTGCTCTCTATCTAAACTCCGTTGGTAACTTTCTGTTATAAAGTACAGCAACCATCACAAAGAAATACAAATTTGTTCTTTAATCTACTCAGAAAAGCTCCTGAAGCAGGATTTGACCCACACAGTGGAAGGCAAGCCAGCTAAGGGGTTTCAGCTGGTAACTGCTAGCAATTAAGCCTTACCTAATTGCTTGTGAGCTAGGAGAGAATCACTTCTGTATCTATGTGGGAAGTAATCAGAAGTTAACCTGAAAAGAACAGTTTGTTTCTTGCTTTGTGGCTTTTCATTTGTTGTTTTCCTGATTTTGACTTTGTTTTTCCAAGTTAACACTGAAAGCAAGTTACCTTATTTATGTGCTACCAAGCATATCTGTGTTGGGAGAAATAACCCCATAAATAAATATCTTATTGGCTTTACCCAAGAGCACAACTAAATTATTGTCAGCAGCTGTGTCTGGTGTGAATGAACTACATTGCCCACAATACCTTGCAAATCATATAGATATATGCACTTGACAAGACTGTGAAGATTCTCACCCAGGCAGCCGTCTGACAAGTTGTAGGAAAAATATGTGGACTAGATTGGCAGTAGCCCCAGCTGGGCTTTGAACCTGTGACCTTCTGTTCCTGCATACACTGTCTGTGTGCACTGCACCACCATGTTGCCACAGATATGCTGTGTTCCCTGGGGAGTCCATGATTGTACATCCGACAGAGCCTGTCTGTTACGGTGGACGGTGCCAGCCTGCACAGGCCTAGGCCACTGTCTGCTGTGGTTTGCAGCCACTGCCCCCTCCACCACCTGTACCCTTCCGCCAACATGCAGACATGTCCCTATCTGAAAAAAAAAATATGACCTGATTGAGTTGTGGCACTCCAGGACTGAATTTGGGGGACTCGGCTGTCGGTAATGGCCATTGTTATGGTTTGTGTGCGGTGTAGGGTAAAATATAGGTGTTGGAACCATGCTTATGTTCTCTGCCATACAGGGGTGTCTGTACTATCACTGTTTGGTGGTGGGTAAAACTATGGGGACTGGGTTGGCAGGAGCCCCAGCTGGGGTTTGAACCTGTGACTCTCTGGTTTTGCAGGCACTGGCTGTGTCTGCTGCACCACACTGTGGCCACAGAGACAATGCAGTCTCTGGAGATAGGAAACCTGGCCGCACGAGTCAGACACCCTGCTCTGCACAATTTTACTGTGGGCTCGTTTACCTTGTATGGGGACAGGGGTGCAATTAAACCTCAAAAATGACCTCCAAAAAAAGGGGAAAAAACCAAAACCAAGCTGGGCAACAGTGATATCAATGGGCAACATGAAAAACACTCCCAGGAAAGCTCCATTAAAATGCAGTGATTTTTGAACGAGTCTACGGAGCGTAGACCCTTCCAAAATCATTTCTTTTTTTTGGAGCTTTCCTGGGAGTGTTTTTTATGGTTACCCATTAATATCACTGTTGCCCAGCTGGATTATAATTTATTTGAAGTTTTTTGTGGTCATTTTCAAGTTTTATTTGCTGTTTTGTTCTGTGCACATGTATCACACTGCTCACGTTTTGCTGGTTTCCCCGGTTTTGCTGTACATTGCTGACGGAAATGGTTTCTCTTCCCTTTAAATCGGCTCTAACGCGAGGGTTTCACTCGCGGTATTTTTAATGCCGAATTCAGCCCCGCTTCTGTGCGGGGAGCCTCTCCCCTCCCACTCTCCACCCATTGACCCCGTCCCCTGCCCCTCGGGAGCCTTCCTCCGCCCTCCGTAAGCGTTTCCCCGCCTCTATCGCACATCAGCGCCCCGCACACGTGCGCCGGCCCGTTAATGTGATGCGCATGCGTGTGCGGCACTTAAGAGCACTTAAGTGCATCATTAGCGTCTGCTCTTGTGCACCATGCACGTGTGCGCGGTTTAGTAAACATACCCCTGAGACAGACCATTTTATAAACGCCGACTTTCGCACCAAAACGAATGTAACCCGATCTGAGGGGAGGAGTTAATTAAACAATATTTGTGCAGGCAAGCAGCCACTCAACGGTGCAAGGGAACGACAGGTAGAAGCATGTACATAACTTTTGAAACTAAAAAGTAGCACCCATGCAAATATGATGAATATAAAAATCAACAACCAAGAAAATATTGTGCTAGAAGGGATATTGGAAAAGATCAAGAAACGATAACCACGTCAGACAAAAGGATAAAGGATATAGACAACCACCTCTATCCACAAATAACTGCAAAGTAATATGCAAAAGAAAATATGAAGATAATATACAAAGGCAAAATTGAACCAGAATGTGTGAGTCCACCATACAGGATATATTAAGGGTTGAGAAACCAAAAAACCATGCAAGATAAAATTTAAAAGAATCATGCAAAGGCCAATAGAAAATAAAATTGCATGTATGGAATATGTGTAAATGAAAGATTAGACTATAAGAGACTACCCCAGAAACACTGACAGATCCACTTCCTGATTTAAACCATATGGTTCTAAAGTGTTAAGCTCATAAATGAAGCGTTGTTCAAGCTTAAGTAGGGCTTTATCAATGTTACCACCTCTCCAGTGTGGAATAACCGTTTTGATCACTGCAAATTTGATATCACTAATGATGTGACTCTTTTCTAACCAGTGTGATACTAGTGGCTTGTCAGACAACTTCCTTAGAATATTACTTCTATGCTCTATAATACGGGAACGGACTTGTCTCTGAGTTTTACCTATATATAACTTGTTACATGGACATTGGATCAAATAAACAACATTATTGGTTTTGCAATTTGAATAATGTTGTAAAAAAAAATTTTGACTAGTGGGTGTATGTATAAAACTATTCTTAATTGTAATGGCATGTATACAAACCGAGCAATTTCCACAGCTATAATGCCCCTTGACCTTGGGGGATGGTCTGGGAGCAGTGAGGGCAGATGGAACCAGGAAGTTAGTCAGATTCAAAGAGCGTTTGTAAGCAATCATTAATTGTTTAGTTGCAAAAGAAGGTATGGTGGACAAAAGATGCCACTCCTGTTTCAAAATGTCAACGATAGCTTTAGAATGTCTGGAAAAGGTGAGAGCGCAGACAATCTTATCCGTACGTGTCTGTGATGATTTAACCAAGAGAGTGGAACAGTCGGTGGCACATGCTCTATGATAAGCTTTTTGGATGCATGTATTGAGGTAACCACGTTGCTGAAACCTACGGGACATGTCAGTGGCATGTTTCTCAAAGTCGGCATTATCTGTACATAGTCTCTTAATTCTTGACTAATTGGCAAATTCTTCTTAAAGGAAGAGTTATGATAGCTGTCATATTTTAAAAACGTATTCCGGTCTGTGGGTTTGCGATATAAGGTGGTAGAAAAAACAGTCTCAGATTTCTTAATGAGGATATCCAGGTATGGAATAGCTTCCATACTATAATTACCCTCAAACTGTAAATTGGAGTCCAATGTATTAAGCCACGTATGAAAGGCGTGCAATAAAGATGTAGTCCCATTCCAGATTAGAAGTACATCACCTATATAACGTTTCCATAAAAGAACATTGGATTTAAAAGGGTGAAAAGTTAAGAATTTGGATTCAAAATCGGTGACATACAGGTTGGCTACATCTGGTGCCATGGGAGACCCCATGGCAACCCCTTTGATCTGTTTGTAGAAGACACCTCGGAAGCAGAAATAATTTTCCATCATCACTAGAGATGCCATCTGAGTGAGAAAATAGGTAGGCGTACGTGTTGGTTTAGGCCTTTTGATTAAGGTGTTAGCCAATACCTCTACTGCAGCTTGTTGAGGAATATTTGTGTATAGTGACTTGATATCCAATGTAACCATAATCAATTGGTCATGAAAACCTTGAAATTCCTGTAAAATATGCATAACATGAGTCGAATCCCTTACATATGAAGGTACTAGCACAACAAAAGGTCTCAAGTATACATCCAGGAATTTTGATAAAGGTTCAAAAAGTGATCCAATGGCAGACACTATGGGACGTCCTGGAGGATTTTGCAAGGATTTATGGATTTTAGGGAGTATGTAAATGGTAGGTGTGATGGGGTGAGAAACTGTGAGAAAGGCAGTCTCCTTGGGGGTAAGATAGCCCGCTTCCTTGCCAATATAGAGTAATGTTTCTACCTTTTGTTTCAAACTTTCCGTGGGGTCCTCATAGATTTTCTGATAAAATCCTTATCATTTAGTTGACGCAGGACCTCTGTCATATAGGCATCTTTATCCTGGATAACTATAGCTCCACCTTTATCAGCTGGTTTTATGATAATGTTTTGATTGGATTTTAAACCTTGAAGGGCCAATTTCTGTGGGCCAGTGAGATTATAGTAAGTGTGCCCTTTATTTGTCTTATATAAAGTATTAATTTTACTAAGGACCACATTCTCATATGCGGTGATCATGACATTGGATTTGGAAGGTGGGATCCACGTTGAAGGTTTTTTTACAACAGAGGGATCCTCCGTATTGGCCTGATGTTGATTAAAGAAATCCATAATCTTTAACTTACGGAAAAATTTAAACAACTCAACATGCATTGCAAATTTGTCATGAGTTTTTGTAGCTCCCAATCAATAGGAGCTTTCTCTTACTAAGTATGGTTTATATGTTCTTTGTGGTCTCTCAGCCCTGCGTTTTCCACTTTTATTTTGATTGATGTATTCTTCTATTTTGTTCTTTTATATAGTTATTATTGTCCTTGCACAAGATTACAAGTTTTCTCTTAATATGCCATCGGTTTTTAACTCTTTTTAACTGGTTTGATTGTTTTAATTATATTGGAATGGGCAACTGGACAGATGCTGGGAAAGGGGACACAGAGGGCTGCAGACGGCACATGCTGTGCTGCAGCTGGGCCACAGTGCGGACTAGGGTGATGCCTAGGTGGCCCATAGGAATGCTGAAACAGTAGAGCAGCCATACAGCAACTGATGAGGGCCCAGCATGGGCACGAGTGTGCTTCCCACAGTGTCACAGGGGATAGTGCCCAGCAGGTACCCCCAAGGGCACAGAACATTGGCAGGCAGTGCTGGGAGGAAGCGTCGACATCTATGCAGGCACCCCTACCCCAGAACCTGCACCATATTCAGCCGCCTACCCGCACACTGGATGGCCTAAGACTGCGCTCCACCAGCACCACCAGCAGACGGACATGTCATCAGGGTGGCAGAGGGGTACTGGTGGTGGAGGGGGGAGTGGCAGCTGCCCAGAGCAGATCGTGGCCTAGCCCTGTGTAGGTGGATGCCATGCACTGCAACAGATAGGCCCTGTCTGATGAACAGTCATGGTATCCCCAGGGAATGCACTGTCTCTCTGGCAACATGGTGGCGCAGTGCACACAGCCAGTGTATTCAGGAGCAGAAGGGCACAGGTTCAAGTCCCAGCTGTGCTCCTGCCAACCCAGCCCCCATATTTTACCCACTACTAAAATGTGCTAATACAGACAGAACATGTAGTGCAGATGATGTAAACATGCCCAAAACACCTACATTTTACCCTACAGTGCCAAACAGCATTCAGGTTCCATGCTGTCTCTAATAAATATGGCTGTGCTGCATTTCTATGCACCGCCCCCATGGTATGCAGCTGTATCTCATGCATATTCATTAGGGACAGCATGAAAACCCGAACAGTGTTTGGCCCTCCAGGACTGGAGTTGAGAACCTCTGCCCTAGAGCAGCGGCCAACAGGGGCAGACACACCCGCACCCACAGGCTCCATTATCCGAAGCCTCCTAGAGAGGCAGGATGTTGGGCCCTGCGTGTATCTCCCAATACTAGCACTTGCATAACTTAGCAATGCCACCCTAAACCTGGGAAAACTGTACACAGCTATCAAAAGGTTGCTATGATAACTGGCAAATAGCAATTCCTACGTTAAGCACAATTGGCTGATTGAGCTGCATCATAGCAACCTTTCTGATGTCTGTGGAGTGTGCCTCAGGTCTGGTGTCTGACAGAGTGACCCCAACAGTATTGTGTACCATAGCCATGCCTGCACTGTGCCCAGGACTGGTATGGTGGCCAGAGCTGCCAAACACCTCTATAGTTGCACAATGCTGGCATAGGTGTTTGTGTGTGTGTGTGTGTGTGGGGGGGGGGTGTCCATCTATCCAGTGTGTGGTGGCTGCTAACACCTTCCTCAGCCCACACTGCTAGCACTGTTGCCAGTATTGGCCTGCCAATGTGCATAATGAGGAGCAAGGTACTGTGGGTATAGCCTGGACAGGGTGGCCTGGCCTGGATACATCAGCACAGGGCATAGGGCAATGGCTCGGACATTGTAGTGCCCGGCCACAACCTGCACCGACACGGTGGCCACAGCATGTCCTGCTGGGAGGTCACTCTCACCCTGACTATTCAGTGACCACGGCATGGCTAGGCTCCCCCGTAGTGCTGTATTGAATTTTTTTCAGTGAAATATATAGGTTCTCTTTGGGGCCTAATCACAGACTTATCTGCTTGGGGGGTGTGATTACACCCTAGCTTTTGGATGCATACATCTCTTCTAGGATCATGCACTGTGGACTAGCTAGCAGACTGTCTGCAGTTATATGTGTATGGCTAGAACACCTTGCAGGATGCAGTGGCTGGTCACTCACTGTGCTTGCTGCTGGAGAATGTCAGATGGTGTTGGGGGGGGGGGGGGGCAGCTGAGCATTTCCATGCCTATTGTCTTCCTGCCATTGCCTTAGGGATGTGTACAGTTCTGCATTGGCTGCCCTGTAGGGTGTCTGTTCCGCCAGTGTGACTGGGGTTGATGGCCCCCCTCTACTGCCACTGTTGCAGGGAGGTAGAATGTGGATCTGTTGGTGGGGGAATCCTGTCTCCCACCCTGAGCCACAGAAGGTGGGTTGGGTGGTGGTACATAATCTGCCTATGGGTCCAAACACCCCCCTGTCATATACATCATGTTACCATGGCACCAAGACAGGCTATGCACTATTCTGGGTGCATCATAGCCCATAAGGGCCAGACCTGATTGATAACTTCAGACAAACACTAATGTGTCCTAGGTGTGTCTGCAGGAACTACCTATCACTGGCACTGATGGATACCTGCGACATGGCCTATTGCAGCCATTGAAGGTGCTGCGGACCTGGTGCTGGCCGCCCCACCTCACCCTCAGGGTGAGCACAATACCCACACAATGTGATGGTTTGTAGCTACTTTGTGCCACTAACACACACTGTCGGCACCCCCTACTAGGCTGAGGTGCTGTGGGGTGCATACCCCATCTTGTGATCATCTGTAGACTGCTGATATGCATGTACTGTGCATGTACGGATGGGTTGCCCCTATCCTGGTAGCTACAGCAGACTGTGTGGTGATGTGCAGTCCTTCTGTAGCCAGCCAGGGATTTGTTAGGTGCTGTAGCCCATTGGTTACTTCACTGCCTATGGAGCCAGAAGTCATGGGTTCTATCCCACAGTGGGGTTATTTGATAGGGCTGTCTGAGGCATTGTCTATTTTTAATGTACATTAGTGCTACCAGCAAAAACACCCTCAGAGTACCGTAACCTTAAGGTGCCTCATAGGGCGCCCTATAAGACGCCTTATAAGGCGCCCTATAAAGTGCCTTATAAGGTGTCCTACAGGGGACATTGTAGGGTTCCTTGGCGGACAGTGCACTTTATAATGTGCCCTCTGGAGTGCCTTATAGGGTGCCTTATGCGGCACCTTAGGTAACGCCATTGTGAGGGTGTGTTTGCTGGCAGCACCACTGTTCCCTCTAAGCTGTGTGCGTGTGCGCGCGCACACCTCGCCGAGCGAGCGCACATACTTTACAACAGAGCGCACAATAATTACGGCTCTTATTCTGCTAGAAAACAACACAGATGTCTTAAAATTTAAAAGTTATGATTGTAATTACTAGAAATTTCCCGCTTCATTTAGTAATCGTCTATTTTCATTTAATTTGATTAAAATCAATGTGGTGTACATACTGTATTCTGACGTGTAGTCAAATTTTAAAGTATATAACTCTGAGTGTCGTTATGTGGAGCACAAAAATTTAACCTTCCTTCAAAAGCTGCACACAGCTGATATTTTATGCGCACACAGCCTACAGAAAATTAGAGGGAACATTGGGCAGCACTAATTAAAATAAAACTACAATGCTTCAAAAAGCACTACTTAAATATACAGGGAGATGCCTCAGCCAGCCTTGTTCATTAGGCACACTGGGTGATTGAACTCATGTCCTGCTGTACCATCAGTGTAGTAACCATTGTGCTACACCTCTGTCTCTGTGTTTATATGTCTGCGCACCTACTTAAGCTTACCGCGCGTTAACGTGCTTAGTGGCGATAATGTGCGCAGCGTGCGTTATCGCGCGATAATCCCGGTTTGCTATGTTTAGACCGGAACGCCCACTCCTTTTATGGCATCCTACACACTATCGCCGGGTGCACGTTAAGACTGCTTAATAAACATACCCCTAAGATCATATATCACATACCCTGGCTTAGAAATGAGGCTCACAACTGCCATAGTATGCGCAAAACTAACCCATTTGGAGAAATTACCCCTTGTGAATATATTTGTTTGTGGTCTTGGTTGGCAAAGATGAATGTGTGAGTATCAGCGGAAGTGGAGTGGTGTGGACTGGACTGGTGGGTTGGAATGGGCGCTTTCTTTTGTCACACTATTGTGTGAAAGTTGCTAGGTGGTGAGCATGGGGAGTTTAGAGATACAGGGTAGGCTTCTCGAGGGGAGGGATGAGTCTGTGTGTTGGTGTTGGGGGGGTATATTAGTGAAAAGAGAGGTTAAGTATGGAGAGGTTGGGATAAGAAAGAGGGTAAACTTGAAGTTCTATGCTTTCTTACACTTTGATCTGGATGGAGAAGCTACAGGAATGGATGAATGAGGGTGGCGGAAGCATGTGGAAGGAATGAGTGAACTGGATCGAGAAAATTGGTGACTCTGAGAGCCTGATTGGATCTATGAGTGCAAAAAGATTTAGCTTTTCATGTGTATAGATCTCATCAACATTATTATGAGAATGGTCATAAAGTGGGTAAAATGCTGGCTTTTCAGTCATGTAACGAGATGGCTGCATGGTGTGTATGAACTTCAAGGAAAGGGTGGGTACTCCTGGGTAAGTCAGCTGAGTTACAGAAGGCTTTTTCAGATTTATAAAAGACAGAGCCTTCAATACTAGAACAAATTGAGGCATTCCTGAATAGGGTGCCTTTCACAGGACTGACACCACAGGAGCAAGATGTTTTAGAGGCAGAGCTCACTGCCAAGCAAGTGTAGTGTGTGCTTGTGCTGCCGCTAAGTGGGAACGCCTCAGGCACTGATGGTGTCACACCAGAATATTATAAAAGTTTGGAATGAGTTTGGCTCTGCTGCTATCTGAATTTTTTAATGCAGTATTAAGGGGAGAACCTCTGCCTCTATCACAGATGGAAGCGGTTATGTCGGACTAAAGCTGGAGAAAGATAGGCTGGATGTTGTCTTTTACAAAACCCAGTCCAAAAACGTGGTAAAAAGGAAAGATAGAGCTTTTAATTATACCATAATAGAGGGAATAAAACGTCAAAGGGACCCGACACAGGCCGTGTTTCGATTAAACCTTCATCAGGGGTTATCTGGCGTGCTATAATCATAAATAAACAACAATTAAATTATGAATTAAAATACTAAAATAATTTTAACTCATAAAGCAAATAAATAATGAGGAAAATTAAAAAATTAAAACATTAGACATCTATACATAAACACTACATGAACAAATGTTAAAATAATTAAATAAACAACTAATCATAAATAATATTCAGTCATACTATATTAACTAAAATCATCATAAATAAAAACATAAAAATGACAATAATAAAAGATAAATCATATAAGGGTGTAACATTAACCATAAATTAAAATTGTGTATTGGTACCTCTGTAAATAGTTTAGCCCATATGTAATAGTTAAAACCATAGCAGGACTGCTTAAATGTCTTTGTTTCTCACAAAGCACTCATTGGAGCACTGCATAATGTCAAGATTTCAAATGGCTAAAATCATACAAAATAACAATCTGATTTAAAAAAAAATGTACTGGACTTCTAACTGTATGGTCACCTGTGAATGGACTTTTGGTTTTAATTGTGTGTATTAGAATAAAGTTGTTTGGTAGCCCTTACTAGTTCAGCCCTCCTTTGTTTGTTTGATATTCTATATTGCCCTGGTACAGTTGAATTGTCCTTTCATGTGTGCTTTTGGGCCAATAGCATGACTCAGCTGACTTTGATTCCTTGCATGAGTAGTCTGCATTATGCTATACTTGATGATTTAGGGGCCCTTTTACTAAATCCAGTTAAGGTTTAGCACTTAATGTGCATTTTTAATGGACAGTAAGTGCAAAGCCTCTGCATTAACCATCGGCGACATGACCAGAACGTTGCTGGAAGTTAATATGCGAATGCATACCTTAATGTGTCTAAACTACTGCAACCTCCTCCTTGCTGGTCTCCCTCTGAATCATCTATCTCCCCTTCAATTTGTTCAAAACTCAGCTGCTTGGCTAATCTTCTGTCAGCTTTGATATGCTCATATAACAAGTCATTCACTTGCTCCTTATCCGTTTCCATATCCAGTTTAAGCATCTCCTACTGACCTATAAGTACACTCATTCTGCTGCTCCTCACTACCTTTCCTCTCTTATCTCTCCCTACACCCCTCTTCGGGAAATCCGCTCTTCTAGCGAATCACTTCTGTCTGTGACCTTTACTTCCACTGCCAACTCCAGACTTCGAACCTTTCACCTTGCTGCTCCTTATGCCTGGAACAAACTTCCTGAGTCTGTGCATCAGGCTTCTTCTCTGGCCCTTTTCAAATCCAGGCTGAAAACTCACTTCTTCAAGGATGCTTTTGGATCCTGATCTGCTTAGTCTCCTCTGTGTTTTCTTTTCCATACCCTAGATGTATCCTTATCCTGTGCTACTGTGCTGTCTTACCTAGATTGTAAGCAACCATCTTTCACATGTGCTTGTGCAGCACTGCGTATGCCTTGTAAAGCTATACAAATGATCAGTAGTAGTAGTAGTAATGTGTGGTGCAGTTGACGTGGGTGCCCCTACTGATACTCAGAGGTGTTGTTAGTTGTAACCTGATGGTGATTCCATACTAATGTGCTCTCCATGCCCACATTCTACCCTTAACCCTCCCACTCTCCACATTAGTGCATGACTGGCAGTAGCTGGCATGCCTGTGCATTGGCATTCACCATGGCCAGTTATCACACACTAAAATGCACATTAACAGGTTAGCAGCACTTAGTAAGAGGGTACCTTATATTGTTATATTTTTATTTTTTTAAATTGATTTATTTTCCATCTTTTATATACCGCCCCTTCCCGATATCAGGAGTGGTTTACATTATTAACATTATTACATAGAACACATTTTAACAGTTAATTTTATATTTAACAAAGTAAAAAAGTAGCATAGAGATTAAACTTATCTACATTATTAGACCTAGGGGTATGTTTACTAAACGGTGCTAACGTCGGAGCTGCGATGTTATCGTGTGATACATGACGTTATTGGGTGATAATGGCACATTATCGCGTGATAATGTCTGCTGCGGCGGTAAGGTGCTCTGAGGGTGGAGTAAGGCTCTCCAGAAGGTGGAGGAAGGCTACCCAGGGGCGGAGAGAAGGGGTCAATGGGCGGAGAGTGGGCGTGGAGTGGCTTCTTGTACACTAACGCTGTGAAATGAAGCTCAGAAAATTAGCACCAGTGAAAACCTTGCACTAGGCACATTTGCAGGTCAGAGAAACCATTTCAGTCAGCAATGTACAGCAAAGGCAGGGAAACCCAAACACGTGATAGTAGTGATACATGTGCAGGAACCAAAAAGGCAAAGAAACAGATAAAATGACCAGAACCACATTTGAAATCCCAATAACCAAGCTGGCCAATAGTGATATTAATGATAAACATAAAGCAACACTATTGACAATGCATAAAAAAGAAGATATCATGTTTGGAAGGGTCTATTCTCTGGCCCCCTACAAAGTGAGTGATCCCACATTGAAATAGAGGTGATCAGGGTTTTGTCTCGTTTATATTGGGCAGGTTTGTTATGGCGTGCACATGTGCCACAACAACAGAGTGGGCACGTAGGAAAGGGCAACTGTACTGATGCTGGAAATGGGATGCAGAGGGCTGCAGGTGGCACATGCTGTGGTGCAGCTGGTGCACAATGCGGACTAGGCAGATGCCTAGGTGGCACATAGGAATGCCAAAACAGTGAAGCAGCAAGACAGCAACTGACGAGGGTCCAAAATGGGCACGAGTGTGTTTCCCACAGTGTCCCAGGGGATATTACCCAGCAGGTACCCCCAAGGGCACATATTATTGGCAGGTAGTGCCGGGGGGAAGTGCACATGTCCATGTAGGCACCCCCACCCGAGAAACCACACTATAGGCAGCTGCCTACCGGCACACTGGCTGGCCTGGGACTGCGCACCACCAGCACCACCGGCATAAGGGCATGTCAGCATGGTGGCGAAAGGGTGCTGGTGGCAGAGGGGGCAGTGGCAGCTGCCCACAGCAGGCCACGGCCAAGCCCCATTTAGGTGTGTGCCCTGCACTGCAACAGACATGATCTGTCTGACGTACAGTCATGGTATCCCCAGGGAATGATCTGTCTTTGTGGCAACAGTGTGGTGCAGTACACACAGCCAGTGTGTTCAGGGGCAGAGGGCCACAGGTTCAAGTCCCAGCTGTGGCCCCTGCAAACCCTGTCCCTATATTTTACCCAGTACTAAACCGTGGTAAGAAAGACAGAACCTTTATTGCAGATAAATGAAACATGCCTATATTTTACCCTACAGAGCACAGACACCATTAACATGTGCAATCCCTAGAACAGAGTGTCCCACCTGCAGGCCCAAACACCATTCAGGTTGTCAGGATGTCCCTAATAAATATGCATGAGATGTAATTACATGCCCCACCCCCATTGTATGCAAATGTAACCATGCATATTCATTAGGGACAGCATGAAGACCTGAACCGTGTTCGGCTCACCCGGACCGGAGCTGGGAACCTCTGCCCTAGAGCAGCGGCACAAACACCCACACCCACAGGCTCCACTATCCAATGCCTCATGGAGAGTCAGGCTGTTGGGCCCTGCGCAGACTAGCATCTCCCAATTCTAGCACCTGCATACCTTAGCAATGCCGTTCTAAACTTTGGAACACGTTACACATATATCTAAAGGTTGCTCTGATTAATGTCAGATAACACATCCTATGTTAAACACAATTTGTTGACAGAGATTCATCATAGCAACCTTTCTGATATCTGTGAATTGTGGTTCAGTGTTTGTTCCTGACAGTGTATACCACCCCGGGGAGTGACCCCAACCATTATGAGTACCATAGCAATGTCTGCACTGTGCCCAGGACTGGTGTGGTGGCCAGGGCTGCCAACCACCTCTATCCATGTACAATGCTGAAATAGGTGTGGGAGTGTGTGTATGTTTACCCAGTGTGTTGTGGCTGCCTACACCTTACTGAGCCCACAATGCTTGCACTGTTTCCAGTGTTAGCCTGCCAATGTGCATAATGAGGAGCAAGGTACTGTGGGTATGGCCCGGACAGGGCAGCCTGGGCAGGATGCATCTGCACAGAGCATAGGGCAATGGCTGGGACATTGTAGTGCCCAACCACCACCTGCACGGACAGGGTGGCCACAGCATGTCATGCTGTGAGGTCACTCTCACCCTGACTGAGCAGCGACCATGGCATGGCTAGGTTAACCCATAGTGCTGTACAGTATTTTTTTCAGGTGATATTTATGGGTTCCCTATTCTGGGGCCCATTCACTGACATCCTTGGTGTGTTTGCTCACATCCCATTTTTGGGTGCACACAGTTCCTCCAGGAACGTGCACTATGTACTAGCTAGCAGACTGTCTGCAGTTAGCGTGTGTATGGCTGGAGCACCTTGCAGGGAGAAGACTGACAGTGCCCACTGCTGGTCAATGTCATATGGTGGTGGGGGGCATCTGAGTGTATACAGGCCTACTGCCTGTCTGCCAGTGCCCTGTGTGATGCAAACAGATCTGCATCCAGTGCTTAGGGGGCACCCTCTCCCCCTGCAGGACCCAGGTAGCTGATCCCACAGCCCTTCATTATGTCCCTCCACTGCCACCATTGCAAAGATATAGAGTGTGGGGCTGTTGGTGGCAGATCCTGTCCCCCCACCCTGGCCCCAAGAGGGTGGGTCTGTAGGCGCTGCCCCAATCCACATGTGGGTCCAGACACCCCTCTGCCCTATAGGGCGCAGTAGGTGATGGTAATGAGGCAAGGGTGTTTCTGCTGGCAGCACAGATTGTAGAGATGTGCAGACTGTTACATGCATCAAAAGAGCTTGCCCCAGACAGCCATATCAGATAGACCCCTGAGGGATGGAACTCATGACCTCTGGCTTGTTGGTCATTGTATTAGCCAGTAGGCTACAGCTCTATATACCTTCTCCTAGCACTGCCACGAAGTTAAGGTTACCACGCATAAACAGCCAACGTGCCTCCTATTGGGTGATACACAGTGCATGCTACGTGGACGCCGGCACACACACCTCCCTATATGGCATTGCTCACGTTATCGCTGGGGGTTTCACCGGCAACATTAGGATGGTGTACACATACCCCATAGCAAATATCAGTGTGTCCACCAAAAATGAACCATCACCTCAGTTGGAAAACCTAAGGTACCCTGTAAAGTGCCTTAGCTGTGGGTCTACCCGATCCCGGTAAGCACTGGGTTAACCTGCAGTTGCTGTGTAGTCAGCCTGTGCTATGAGAAAAGGCATAGCACACTGGTTAATACGATGCCCTCAGAATCACTGCTTATGGGTTCGAATACCCACTGCACCAACAGCGTTAGTAACAGTCAGACACATTTCCACAAACAGTGGCACAAGCCTAATACAATACAACCTTTGTCCCATGCCTCTAAAGAGAGGCTTGGCGTGGCATTGCATTGCTGAAAGCACGTCATAAGGCACCCAAAGCTGAGGTGCAGCAGATGCGGTCCAGACCAACCAGTGTAAGTAATGCAATGTTGTAAACTAAAGGCAGCCACCATAGCCACCAATCACAGTATTCGACGTGTAGTCATGCAGCCCCAGAGATAGTTTTCCGTGTGGCCTCCATGACACGTGCACGTCATGTGCATGGCATAGTAGGGTGAGGCACGGCATGTGCATGATACAGCGCATGCGTGGCATGCGTGCGTGCGTCATCAACACATGGACATCCCCCAAAATGGCGACGCAATCCCGCAAGCCATTCTTTAGCTGCTCCGACCTACGACAGCTGACAGCCCTAATATGCACCAGGCAGCCGCGGCTCTTCCCAGGTGCCTCAAACACCAGGATTTGGAACGCGTCAGGAGAGCGTGGGTGTGCATCACAAGGCGCTTTAACTGTGTAGCAGACTACCCATGTGAGGTAAGTGTATGGGGACAGTCACTAAAGGGAAGGTGTGCAACACAATATCCAGCAGTCAAAACACATAAGATATGTACCACATGTGCGAGACACATGTATGTGGGCAAATCTGTGATCAAGCTATCTGTGTATGTTGCTGTGTGCACGTATGCCAATCCCCAGGAGCCATAGACATGAAAGCAGAGGTGCAGAGGTTATCACATTGTGATGTAAGCTGCTTCTGTTGCAGTGCACACCTCTGCCCAACCCCAAGGATTTGTAGCCCCCATGACAGGGCTATATTAGGCATCCCTGTGCCATAGTGGCTGATGCTATGACATATTATCAGCTCTAGCAAATCCCCAGGAGACATCTGACCTGATCACAGAGATCAAGTAGTCATCATGGTGCACTGGTAGCTGCTGCAGTCAGAGTACCACAGCCCTGCCCCATTCCCAGGAGAAATCAGATCTGATGACAGAGGTCCAGCAATCATCCTGGTGGTGTGTTAGTTGGTGCTGTTGATGTGTGGAACAGCACCCTTGGCCCCAAACGCTCACAGACCTGCGCACAGGGGTGTATCAAACATCCTGGTGTCAGGGTGGGTGCTCCAGTTGCATTTTCACAGCTCTGCCCTAACCCCAGGAGGCCACAGAACAGACCTCACAGGTCTATTCTACATCCTGGTGTTTTGGTGGTTGTTCTTGTTGCAGTTTCCCAGCTCTGCCCTAACCCCAGGAGGCCACAGAGCAGACCTCACAGGTCTATTCTACATCCTGGTGTTATGGTGGTTGTTCTTGTTGCAGTTTCCCAGCTCTGCCCTAACCCCAGGAGGCCACAGAGCAGACCTCACAGGTCTATTCTACATCCTGGTGTTATGGAGGTTGTTCTTGTTGCAGTTTCTCAGCTCTGTCCTAAACCCAGGAGGTCCCAGACCAGCCGACACAGGTCTATTCTACATCCTGGTGTTATGGTGGTTGCTCTTGTTGCAGTTTCTCAGCTCTGCCCTAACCCCAGGAGGCAGCAGAGAAGACTACACATGTCTATTCTACAGCCTGGTGTTATGGTGGTTGATGTTCTTGCAGGTTCCCGGTTCCGCCACATCCCCAGGAGGCAGCACATCAGATTCCAGTGGTCCACCAAGCATCCCGGTGTAATGGTAGCTGATGTTGGTGCAGGTAACCAGCTCCCCCACACTCCCAGGTGTCCGAGCACGCACCACAGAGGATGCATCAGCATCCAGGCAACATGGTGATGGGTTCTGTTGACGTGGGACGGCCTGCCCAACTCCAAGGTGTGTGCTGGACTGCACTGAGGGTATGGAGTCACACCCTCTGTAGACCACAATTGGAACGCCCCACATGCCATGTTGCACTCATGTCATGGCAGGAGATGGCAGGGACATGGCATGGGGTGGCTGTGAGGCGGCCCACAGGGCATGTACGTGTCACAACACAAATGCCCAGCCTCACACCCACATATGCAGGCGGCACTGCCCACAGCTAGTATGGGACCCGCTGCCCATAGCAGGAGCGGCCCCCATTGCACGCAGACATGTGTGCCATGTAGTTTGCCATGGGCAGTGATACAGGGCCCTAATGTTTGCAAACATTGCTTATCCCCCCTGGTAGAGGACCTATGGAAGAAGGGCAGAGAGATGCGGCTACACTGCCCGGGGTACCTCCACCGCATGCAGTGGGAGGCAATGGCCGGGGGGTGATGGTGAGTGTCCCAGCCTATGCATTGCGCCACGCCATGTCCCAGTGACATGGCAGCCTGTGATGCCACATACAATGTGTCTGTGCTGTAACAAATGCATGGTGCCCTGTTCATTCCTGCCTTCTCCACAGAGGCTGCAGATGCTGGGGAGGGGACCACTGCCCCCACACCACCTGGTGGCAGCCCCCCCATGACCACTGGAGGGACGGAGGTGGAGGACATACCAGCAGCGGCGGAGGATGCCATGGATGTGGGGGACGAATACATGGAGGGTGGGGAGGGGTGGGTGGAGGGGATGGCGGAGGGTGCTGTGGAGGTGGAGTGGGAGGGCGAGGAGGGGGGGGGGAGGGTGGCAGGGAGAGTGAGGGGTCCAGCCAGGGCGGGGAGGGTGGGTGGGCCATGGCAGGTGGGGACGAGGAGCCTGTGCCTGAGGGTGGCCGCACGCCACCACAGGGCACTGGGGGCCCCTGCCACCTGCCCCATGTGCACGGCCACGGTGTCAGGCCGGGTGTGGGACCCCCACACATTGCCATGCACAGGGCCCATGCCGATGTCACCACCCAGACCACAGCCATATGGTGTGGATGTGGTGGCAAATGTGTGGGTCTCCTGTGTGTGGAGATGAGCACCGTTATGCGGACCCTGAGTGATGGACGTGATGCGCCGCCAGCATTAGCATGGCATGTTCACGGTACATCCCCAGCCATACCCCCACGGCGGGCCCCCGGGTGTGTGACCCACATATGACCCGTACAGCACCAGACCTGAAACACTACAACTCTTGCCTACAAGCCCACCGCAATCTAATATCAACTAAAATAAAAGAATACCACTTTGACTTGCTCAGCCGATCCTTGAACAAGCCCCACGTCCTGTTCAACTTGGTGAAGACCCTTACGAAGGAACCCTCAGCGCCCCAGGCAAGCTCGATACATCCCCAAGATTATGCTGATTTCATGATAGCTAAAAGCAATAGCGTATGCAAAGCTAACCCATCTTGCCCTATCAAGAATCCACCCATGCAACTAACTTCCTTCTCAACACCTTCACATACAAGCATTGCGAACACCTTAGCCAACATCAATGCCACCACTGCCCCCAGCGATCCCTGCCCAGCTTCCTGGATAAGGTCACTGCATCAGGAGATCAGCCCAATAATAGCTAAAATCATCGACCACTCCTTCTCCTCGGGCCAATTCCCATCAAGCCTCAAGCATACATCCATCAGACCCCTCCTGAAGAACACCAAACTGGATGCCAAGAAGGTCGAGTCATATAGACCCATCTCGAGCATTCCGCTGCTATCTAAAATAATTGAGAAAGTTGCTCAACAACAGTTACAAGACCATATAGACTCCTATACCCCCCTTGATAAGAGCCAACATGGCTTCAGGGAATACCATGGCATGGAAACGCTCCTTACCACCCTCATCAACACACTAATTACCGGGATTGACAACATCAAACAGGGGTATGCTCTAATCTTCTTAGATATCGCTGCTGCATTTGATTCTGTGAACCATGAGCAACTCCTAATTCGACTCAAAGATAAAAGGATATGTGAATCAGCATGGCTATGGTGAAAATCTTATCTTACCGACAGGTGGCAGCAAGTTAGAATCGGTACTGCAACCTCGCAGCCATTCCAACAACAGCACGGTGTCCCCCAAGGCTCGTCTCTCTCCGCTCTCCTATTTAATATCTACATGCAACCTATATGTGACATAATCCGTTCATTCAACATTTCATGCCTACTCTACGCTGACGACGTTCTGCTCTATACGCCGTTCATGACTGAAAACCCCGACCTCACTCAACTGACTAAATGCTTTGATGCCATAACCGACTGGCTTCATTCACAAGGCCTCAAGATCAACTTTAGCAAAACCGACATACTATTTGTTTCTAGAGACCAATGATTCACTCCTCCGCCAACCCTGAAGACAAGAGGTGCAGAACTCTCAAGTAGACCCAGCATCCGTTACCTAGGCGTTACCTTGGACCAACAGCTCAATTTCAAAGCACACATCAACAATACCATCAAACAAATATACCACAAGATACGAACTCTACGACACCTTCGACCATTGTTGCAACCCGAGGACTTCAGATCAATGTTCCAGGCCCTGATTCTGCCTCACCTCGACTATGCCAACGTGATCTTACATGGCCTACCCAAGAGCACCTTAAACCCCCCTACAGCTAGCCATGAATGCGGCCGCCCGTGTCCTAAGTGGAGCTTCTAGAGGGGATCACATTACCCCCGTCCTCAAGAGCCTACATTGGCTCCCAATATACTGTAGGTTAGCCTATAAAGTAAACATCATAACATTCAAGGTAATCAACAAATTAGCCCCTATAGCCTTAATGGACCTTGTTCACCCCATTTCAGCAAACAGGGATAGGAGATCCTGCACTGCCAATACCCTACAGATCCCCAAAGAGATAACGAAATGCAATAAATCAACAAAAAACAGAGCCTTCAAACTATATGCACCCAGCTGCTGGAATGCTCTCCCAGCATCCATCAGAGCCATAATGAACCTGACACAATTCAGAAAGGCGTTAAAACATCACCTATTTCTCCTACACTACTCTCAATACACCAACCCAACACCTTCTATTATGTAAACAACAGCAACCAACTCAAAACCTGCCTAAGAATGTATATACTGTAGATACATATTGTAGTTATTTCTCTTAATATTGTATATAGCTCCCCTGTTCAAGTCCAAGTTTCATTCCCCTGTTTCATTGTAAGTGTCGACCGGCACAATATTCGTTTTATGTAAACCGCGCTGATTTTTAAGAGTGCGGTATATAAGAACAATAAAATAAATAAATAAATATACAGCTGTAGCCATCTCCCAGTGGCATCCCTAATAGCAAGATGTATCCCCACTAACATGTTAAACGGATGTCCATGCTGTGCTAATGCCAAATGTGAACCCGTTTTTAAAGCTGACCCACCTGTGGGAGGTTGTTGTTGTGTTTAACGTTATAACGTTTGTATGGCACCTACCAACACAAACATTTATTAAAACACTGTGTAGGCAGCCAAATTATGCAATGGTCATGTGTCCTTTGTACATACATTCTGTAGTGGTGAGTGTGACACCTGTGTGCATGTCCCAGTGTGTATTTGTGCGACATACATTGCCCCTGCCCCACAACAGGCTGTGTGGAGCACCATGTGCGCTGACGGATGTATCCCCTGCTGACATCGTGATGTAACCATGTGCTGCACCGTCCAACAGACATGGACACATGCACGTTGGCACAGATAGTCAGTCTGTAGCAGGGATGCAGCACATGATAGGATGGTGAGGAGGTACAGATGTGGTACCCATGATGCAGCGTAGATGTGATGCATGCGGGATCCACGTGTCAGTCAATGCGTTAGTTGGTGGGACTCACTAAGATGGGGTTTGGTGGGGTGAAGGAGCAGCAGTGCCAATGTTTCCTCTAATTTTCTGTAGGCTGTGTGCGCATAAAATATCAGCTGTGCAGCTTTTGAAGGAAGGTTAAATTTTTGTGCGCCACATAACGACACTCGGAGTTATATACTTTAAAATTTGACTACACGTCAGAATACAGTATGTACACCACATTAATTTTAATCAAATCAAATGAAAATAGATGATTACTAAATGAAGCTGAAATTTTCTAGCAATTACAATCACAACTTTTAAATTTTAAGACGTCTGTGTTGTTTTCTATCAGAATCAGAACTGTAATTTTTGTGCGCTCTGTTGTAAAGTATGTGCGCTCGCTCAACGTGGTGTGTGCACGCGCACATGGGCACAGCTTAGCGGGAACAGTGAGCGGCGCACTACAGGTGCTGGAGGGGGGTAAACAACTGACGGCAGATAGGTATATCTGTACGTCGTGTCTGCCCGGCCAGCATGTGCGTTTAGTATGCCACGGTGACCCTGGTGTGTGTCTGACAGACGGGTGATCCATGTAGATAGCCTGATATGGATGATATGTGGGGACATAGGGGGGATATACCCCACAGTGTGGGCTGAACAAGCAGATATATACAGCAGGTGGCAGGGGGAGAGGGGTATAGCCCCAGGCATATGTATGGTCATTAACACATGGCACGGTGCATGGAACATAGGGCATGTGTGGACCGCTCTGTCATAACTGCCTATGGTGCACACACCACACCAGCCTGTAACATGGTAGGGCACATGTGACCATGGTACCCCAATTGGGATGGCACACTCAGGGAACCCCCAACACCAAAGAAGGACATGTGCACATCAGTGAACAAAGATAATGTGTCATTTAATGTGGTGATCAGTCCAACTTACAGTCAAACACCTATGGCCTGTGTGACCGCCCCCTCCCATGCCCATGCCCCCTCCCACGACCCCCCACACCCCTTGCTGCCGCTGCTGCTGCCGCCGCCTCTGGCACCGCTGTAGGCTGCAAGATATGTCCTGCCATGGCCTCAAGGGCATCCGCCACCCAGCCTATGCCAGCTGCGATATCCACAGCAGTCCCTCGCAGCTGCCGTGTCTCCAGGCTATGCTCCCTGATGTCCCTGAGGAGCCCACACACCGCCCGCATGAGGGCCCGCACCGCCTGGCATTGGGCATGCTGGAGCTGCTGCTGGACATGCATCTCCGCCTGTATACCAATCAGTGCCTTGCGAGTGCCTGTGGGAGGGGATTAAGGTGACCTGTGAGACATCTGTTGCCCAGACTCCAATGTGAATGACCTGCCGATTCCCCACTGAGCCAATCCAACCACCCCAGACATGGCCAGGGGGGCATATGTATGTGTGGAGGGCCACTGTCATCGTGCATGTGTGTGGCCCCACTGCTGTGTCTGGGGGTTGGTGTGCCACACCAGCACATGCAACCATCCTGCCAGTTTCCTACCTGCAGCATCCCTGCGTGCCGATGCCGTATGTGCCCACAGCTCCCGGAGGATGACAGGCACTGCACCCATTGTTGCAGTGGATGGCCCTGGCGGTGGCAATGTGGGGCTCACCCCCACATCCTCGGGCTCCTCCCCAGCCACTGTGGTGCCTGTGTACCCGCTCTACTGGGGTGACCCTTCATCCTCCTGGGTGGCCACCTCCTCAGACAGCACCTCGGTCCATGGGGTGTCTGGGGCGTCGCTGATGGCAACCTCTGCATGCCATGGCTCGTCAACCTCCGCTGGCTCAGGCTCACCGCCACTGTCCTCCTCAGCCACTCAATAGCCTGGATTTTACCTGGGGGGGGGGAACAAGGTACACAGTAGATATGGGGTGTCACAGACACAGACGTAGAGCACATTGTAACGTAGACACATATTTGTTTATGTACACCTTGCTTTCCTCTGTCTCTCTTATTTGGTCAGCCCTAGGGACAGGAACCCCTCTGCCTGCTCCATCTTCACCCCCTGTTCCTCCTCCACCACACACTGTATGCACAGAACTAACCCATTTGATGGAATTGCCCCATTTCAAAACCCAAATCTTGGCTGCTGACATCCAAGTCTGACTGGGAGCATGGAGTACGCATGTGTGGGGTACTCTCAGACCTTGGATGTCCTCACTGCATCTCAGATATGTCCAGGACATCCTGACCTATATCCATGCCTACATCTGCCCAAGGCATGAATGGATATTAGGAGGGAGCTCATATTGTCAGACAGATATGTGGAAGGTTTGGGTAGGAGGTTTGATTCTATCCCCTATAGTTTCCACATGAAAACACTAACAGGGAGTGTGGACTCAGGTATATGTTTTCCTAGTTTGGACACACCTGCTCCCAGGACATGGGCCCGCTACCCCCTGTGGCATGCCCAGCGTGTGCATGGTAGATAGCTGTATGTGTGCTGCATGTCTCGAACATACCTGCTTGTGGGTCAGCCGTGTCCAGCGCCGGTGAGAGGCCATGGATATAGATGAGACCTAGGCACTCAGCTAGCTGCTGCTCCAGGGGCGTGAGGCTTGGGAGGAAGGGGCCGCCCCCCGCCAGTGCCACTAGCATGTCCGCGTTCTGCAGTCATGTGTGCACGGACCCCACTCCTGATATCATTGAACCTCTTATGGAGGCTGTCAAGGTCCCTTGGTGGCCCCCCAGCCTGTGTCACGGCCCCCTGCACCTCCACCCACACCTGGTTCCATACACTAACAGTTGTGCATTAGCTCTTGCACACATACAGCTCCTCGTATTCGAGGACACTTGCCAGCAGGTTGTGGTTTTCCTGCCGGCTAAATGGTATCGCCCTCTTCCTCTCCCCATATGGCACAGGCGTCCACCTACGCTTGCCTGTGGTATGCCCCTCAGGCTGCTCTTGGGTGGGGTCAGACATACCCGATGGGCTGGCAACCTCAGACCCAGGGTGAACCAACCCTCCCATTTCTGGGGACTGCGGCCCTGCCGTTGCCCCAGACACCCACCTATCATGTCCAGCCACAGCATGTTCCTGCTCTCCCTGTCCTCTCTTTGCATCCAGGACCTGTCTTACCTCGTTTTGCCCTTTCCCCCTCTCCCGTCACCTTCACCAGCCCTCACCACCTTAGCCACTCACCAGCCCTGCCTCCTGTCACCCCCACCACTCACCAACCCAGCCACCTACCTCCCCCACCGGTCACCAACCCTGCCACTCTCCATGCCTAACTTGCCTCTGACCCTCCTTTCGCTTCAACACCAAAACTGCACGCTGTCAAACTCGCTTGCCTGCACTAACCCCTCAGCGTGTACCAGGTGTGCGCGTTGATTTATGGACCTTTGGACGTCTGCGCGTGTGTGTGCGCATTGCGCATGCGCACAGTTGATGTGCAGGCTGCGTACGCGGAATCGTGTGCCACACATGCGCCAGATGTGTACGTATCTGTGCATGTGTGGCACACGGTTCCGTGGCCGTCCCACAGGCGCTAAGGGTTAGCGGAACCATGCACTGCACATGCGCAAGACGTGTACGTATCTGCACATGTGTGATGCCAGGATACGCGCAGGCCGTAACGAATGGCATGGTGTGAGCTGATGCCTCATATGCGTATGCCTCCACAATGCAAATACGTAGTCTACATGCGCATGTGCGGTGGTTGGTTCTGCGTCCATCCCACAGGTGACAGATGTCAGCAGAACTGTGCACCGCACATGCACAGATATGTACACGTCTGGCACATGTGCAGCGCACGGTTCCAAGTATGCACTCTACGCGTGGACTGTGCGCATGTGCAAAGCGTGCACACACGCATAGATGTCCAAAGGTCCATAAATTGATGCGAACAACTGGTACACGCTGAGGGGCTAGGCAGGCGAGCGAGTTTGACGGCGTGCGTTTTTGGTGGTGTAGCGAACGTAGGGTCAGAGGCAGGTTAGGCGTGTAGTGTGGCTGGGTTGGTGGGTGGTGGGAGAGGCGAGCAGCGGCTTTGGTGAGTGGTGAGTGCTGGGGGAGGTGTGTGGCTGGGTTGGTGTGTGCTGGGGAGGTAGGTGACACAGGTGGTGGGTGGTATGGGGCAAGGTTGGTGGGTGGTGGGTGTGGTGTGTGACTGGGTTGGTGTGTGGTGGGGAGGTGAGTGGCAGGGTTAGCGTGAGGTGGGGGGTGAGGGGGGTTGGGTTAAAAGTGTCCGCTATGGCGGCCTTTGTGATTGCTTCCTGTACACTGGGGGATGTGCAGGGCTTGTGGTTGCCTGACGAAGGAGATGGTGTCCATGGTGCTGGGGCACGGGGCGGGGGTGCAGGCCCGCTCCAACACCGACCTGCAGCTGTGGGGGCAGGCCAGGCAGGGCCTGTACTGGCACGGTGCAGGAAGTGTGCCAAGTTGCAGGCTTGCCAGCCTTGCCTCTACAGGCCCTGGGCCCAGCTCCAGGGCATGCGTGAGGACCAGGTCATCTCCCTCTATCGCCTGAGCACAGGGGCTATTAGTGAGCTCTATGAGGATCTAAGACCTGACCTCGAGCCCCTGACTGGTCGGTCACATGCCATACCGGGTTTGGTCAAGCTCCTTGATGCCCTACATTTCTTTGCCTCTGGCTGTTTCCAGTCATCTGTGGCCAAAGTGGGTGGCATGAGCTGCCCCACCGTCTCACGCTGTCTCCACTAAGTACTGCGTGCCATGATCAGCCGGGTTGGGAATTACATTGCATTTCCCAACACTAGGCAACAGTGGGGGACCCTGAACCAGGCCTTTGAAGCATTTGCCGGGTTACCACACGTGATGGGAGCTATTGATTGCACACATGTTGCCTTGGTCCTGCCCAGAGACAGGGAGGCAGTGTTCCGCAACTGCAAACACTACCACTCCCTGAATGTTCAGGTTCTATGTGATGCAGGTATGCATATTATGAATGTGGTCCCGCGGTTTGCAGGGTCCACCCATGATGTCTATATCCTGCGTCACTTGGCACTGTACAGACAATTTGAGGCCCGTCAATTTGAGGACTGTATACTGCTGGGTGGGTATTTTTAATCTCTGAAATGCACATTGCATACCGCCTGCTGTCCGTCTGTCTTTGACGTGTGTCCCGAGTTGTGTGTGTGTGTCATCTGTGTGTGTGTGTGAGCTGCCAGTGTGTGTGGGGGAGGGGAATACACCAGGTCTTCTGTGCTGCAGAGCTGTGTGTTGGTGGCACACTGACATTTGACGTTTCACGCCATTTGGCATTATGTGTCTCCTGTGTATCAACAGTGTGGTGTAGTCTATGCCATCCTGCCTGCCACGGTGGGGTAACTGTTCCTGTCGCATCATCTGTGTGTGGGGAATAGCATGACCGTCACATGCTTGCACATGTATGCATCTCTGCCCTTGTCCAGGGTGCATTGCATGTGTGTCTCTGATGTGTTCAGGCCCGGCACTACTACCTTTTGGCTTCTGGTGTCTGCCCATGTGTCTGCTGTGGTTCAGGTTAATGTTGTTTGCACTCCTTCTACCGCCCCCGTGCTCTGTATCTCACACCTCCAGACACAGGCGCATAGGTGTTGTGTCCCATCATGTGTTCCACTATGTTTCTGTCTGACCTGTAGGTGCTGTGAGTCTACACGTACATTCATGTGTTCATGTGTGTGGACATCAGCTACTGTTTTAACGTTCAACATTTCTTTCTGCAGGTGACGCAGGATATGGGTGTCGGCCCTGGTTGCTAACCCCTGTGCATCTACCACGGACACGTGCAGAAATGAGGTACAATGAGGCCCATGCCACCAGTCGCTCCATCATGGAGCACACCTTTGGCATTTTGAAAAGTTGCTTCAGGTGTCTGGATAGGACCGGCGGGGCCTTACAATACCAACCCGTGACAGTGGCAGAGATCATTATTGCCTGTTGCATCCTGAACAACATTGCTCTCAGGCACGATATCGATGTCAAAATTAATGGGGATCTGGAAGACGATCCAACGTGCCCTCCTGTACATGCCTGTGGTGACACACTCAGGCACCAGCTGATTGAGGAACTATTTTCATGTGAGTACTGGATGCTTCTGAATGAAACATTTGTATAGATATCTGTACTCCTACTACTACTGAGCATTGGTATCGCACTACCAGTCATACACAGCACTGCACTGACATTGCTAACACAATGCCTGGCCATCTGAGCTTACAATGTAGTCCAACCGCTAACACAGAAGGTGTGGGCAGGGGACAACAACGGGTGGAGGTGATTAATGTTTTCAGGATTATTAGGCTTAGGTGATGTGGTGGGCTGTCACACAGGATTTTGAAATGGTTGGTGAGGGTGGCTGCCCTGCAGCCACAGGTAGTTAGTTCCAGTTGTTGGGTGCTGCAAGGTGACAGGTGTGTGGTCCCGCATTAACAGTGGGGGAGCAGCCCATAGATAGGACCAGTTGGCTTGACGTGTGGGGATGACATTTTGGGGATATGAGGGGATTGCTTGGATTTTATGCTCTGATGAGCATGGACTGTGTGTTACATGTTTCGGTATGGTGATGCATACAGGTGTTAGCACTGTTTACATGTGCAGTAGTAGTAGTAGTATTTGTAGTACTTGGTTTTTGTGTGTCAAGGTACAGGGCAACCACAGTGTGACTGCATTTATAGATCAGCAGTTGCGCCTTGACCTCGCCTGGGGCCTGTGAGGTGTCGTGACAGGTGGGGTGTTATTGTCATACTGAGGCTGTCGGTAGATTAGCCATGCAGCGCAGTGCTGCATACATTGCGGTGGACAGAGATGATTTCATGGCAGACCAGAAAGGTGTGGGTTACAGTGACCAGGATGGCGGGTGATGGAGGGGGCATTAGCGCTTTATTTGTGTGTTCTGGGGTGACAGCAGGAATCTTGCTGATGTTATCTAGGGGGACACCGCAGGCCTTAGCTACATGATGGGTATGTGTGGGGAAGGGGCGCAAAGGGTCATAGAGACCTGCTACCTTGACAAACACATAGACAGAAGGTATATCCAACCTATACACAGACACTGTAAAGGTTGGAGAGGGTTTAGGGGTGATGCCCAGATGTCCGGTCTTGGCCATGCTCAATTCATGCAGCGGGGGTACCTGCAGCCACCAATGTCAGGGAGCAAGCTGAGGTCGGGTGTGGTTTGCCCAACATAGTTCATGCGTGGTGAGATATCTTTGGGACACATCAGCGTACAGCTACTGGTGATAGCCAGGGGATGTGCCTGCTGCACCAGGGAACTGGGTATGGGGCCAGGGGGATGTAGCAGCCCCTGCATATATCCCTTTCGTACAGCACCTGGGAGTGGGTTAGCAACATATCCACATGTGTTCGTGCGCAGTTTGTCTTCTCCGGCACTGTCTCTGGGACACATCCAACAGGGCTGCATGTGTCTACAGGTCTTAGGTGTTCTGGTGGTGGGCCGCACTTACACCCTTCCCTGACATTGTAGCATCGGTCAACAGTAGTGTATCATAGCATTTGCCAGGCCTTTATCTCCACTATTCGCCAATTGTGCACATACAGGCCGTATGTTACTGGTGCCACACTCACCTTCTCATACTGCGTGTGTGTGTTTGTGGGTGGCTCTGCTATGATACAGTGTGCATGCAGTTTGCATTATCATGTGGTGAAACATAGAAACATAGAAATATGACGACAGAAAAAGACCACATGGCCTATCTAGTCTGTCCTTCCATAACAACTACAACAGTCCCCTTTTTACCTTTAGAGATCCTCTGTGTTTGTCCCATGCTTTTTTGAATTCAGTTACTGTCCTCATCTCTACCACCTCCACTGGGAGACTATTCCACGGATTCACTACTCTTTCCATAAAGAAATATTTCCGCATATCACTCCTGAATCTATCTCCCTTCACCCTCATTCCATGTCCCCTCGTAGCAGAACTTGCTTTCAATTGAAAGAGGCTCTCTCCCTGAACATTTATGCCATGGAGGTATTTAAACATCTCAATCATATCACCTCTATCCCGCCTTTCCTCTAAGGTGTACATATTAAGATCCTTCTGTCTGTCCTCATATGCTTTATAATGAAGACCACTAATCATTTTAGTAGCCACCCTCTGCACCGACTCCATCCTGTTCACATCCTTTTGAAGGTGTGGTCTCCAGAATTGCACACTATACTCCAAATGAGGTCGCACCAAAGACTTATACAGAGGCATTATCACCTCCTTTTTTCTGCTACCATTCCTCTCTGTATGCACCCAAGCATCCTTCTAGTTTTTGCCGTCGCCTTTTCTACCTGTTTAGCTACTTTAAGATCATCAGACACAACCACGCCTAGGTCCCACTCTTCTTTAGTGGACAAAAGTACTTCACCCCCTATACTATATTGCTCCCTTGGATTGCTGCAGCCCAAATGCATGACCTTACATTTTTTAACATTAAATCCCAGCTGCCAAATTCTAGACCATTCTTCAAGTTTAGCTAGATCCCTCCTCATGTTATCTACCCCTTCCTGGGAGTCTACTCTATTGCAGATTTTGGTATCATCCGCAAAGAGGTAAACCTTACCTGAAAGCCCTTCCGCTATATCACTAACAAAGATGTTAAAAAGAATCGGACCAAGGACAGATCCCTGGGGCACACCACTGATAACATCCTTCTCCTCAGAGTGAGCTCCATTTACTTGTACTCTTTGTCGCCTCCCACCCAACCAATTTCTAACCCAAGCAGTAACTTTAGGGTCCATCCCTAGGGTGCTCAGTTTGTTTATAAGTTGCCTGTGAGGAACAGTGTCAAAGGCTTTACTGAAATCTAAATACACCACATCTAGGGCTCTCCCTCGGTCCAACTCCCTAGTCACCCAGTCAAAGAAATCAATCAGATTTGTCTGACAAGACCTGCCTCTGGTGAATCCATGCTGCCTCGGATCCTGTAATCCGCTGGACTCCAGAAACCTCACTATTTTCTCTTTCAGCAGCGTTTCCAATAATTTACTCACCACCGAAGTTAAACTAACCGGCCTGTAGTTTTCAACCACATCCTTACTTCCGCTTTTGTGTAAAGGCACCACATGAGCCTCTCTCCAGTCCTTTGGCACCACTCCTGACTCCAACGAGGCATTGAAAAGGTCAGTCAGTGGAGCTGCTAGAACGTCCCCAAGTTCCCTCAGTATTCTCGGGTGTATCCCATCTGGTCCCATCGCTTTGTCTACTTTAAGTTGAGATAGTTTCTCACGAACACAGTCTTTTGAAAAATGTTCAAGATGTTCTTTGCTTCTGTTCCTATTTGTGGGTGTTTTCTGAGGTCCTGCTCCTGGTTCTTCATCTGTGAACACAGAACAAAAATATTTGTTAAGCAATTCCGCTTTATCCTTATCAGCTTCTACATATTCATCCCCTGCACCCTTGAGTCTGACAATACCACTCTTGCCCTTCCTCTTCTCACTAATATATCTGAAAAATGTCTTATCCCCCCATTTTATTGCATTGGCTTTTTATTTATTTAGCTGTATTTATATCCCGCTTTTCACCAGGTCAAAGCGGTCAATTGGGGGATACATTTAACACGAGGGGATATGAGACACATACGCTAATACTTAAAGGGAACATGGGCAATGGAGGGTTAAGTCGCTTGTCCAAGACCACAAGGAGTGCCTACAGGACTAGAAATCCCAGTCCCTCTGGCCTGAGATTGCTGTCCCCAGGTGGGACTTGAACCCCCGGCCCTCTGGCCTGAAGTACCTTGTCCTAACCACTAGACCACTCCTCCTTTTGAATCCTTGCCTTCTTGACTACTTTGCTAGCTTCTCTAAGTTTTTCCAAATACAGATGCCTGTCTTCCTCTCTCTGTGATCTCTTGTATTTCATGAAGGCCTCCCTCTTTTTCTTCACTTTTTCAGCTACTTCTTTCGAAAACCATAGCGGTCTCCTTTTCCTTTTACCTTTATTTACCATTTTAACAAAAAAGTTGGTTGCCCTTAAAATATCCCCTTTCAGTTTTTCCCACTGTTTTTCTACATCCCTCAGCTGTTCCCATCCAACTAACGACTCCCTGAGGTATTGGCCCATCTTCACAAAGTTAGTCTTCCTAAAGTCTAAGATCCTCGCCTTTGAATGGATTCTAACAGCCCTAATCCTAATACTGAACCACACCATCTGGTGATCACTGGATGCAAAATGATCTCCCACTACATCAGAAACACTTTCACCATTGGTAAGCACCAAGTCCAGTATGGCCCCTTCACGTGTGGGGTCTGTTACCAATTGCCTGAATAGTTCTCCCTGTAGAGAATCCAGGATCTCCTTACTTCTAGATGATACTGCAGAAGAATGTGCCAATCAACATCTGGCATATTGAAATCTCCTATCAGTAGCACTTCGCCTTTCCTAGCAATGCTGCACATGTCTTCAATTAACTCTCTGTCCACCTCTTCCTCTTGTGAGGGAGGTCTGTATATCACACCAATGTAAATAGATTTCTCTTTCCCTCTTTCTAGTTTAATCCCCAATGCCTCCCCTCTCCCTTTTAAGCTCTGTAATTCCAAAGCTTTAATAGTAGTTTTTACATATAGTGCCACTCCTCCTCCCCTACTTCCTACCCTGTCCTTTCTGAATAAAATATAGCCAGGTATAGTTACATCCCAATCATGGTTTTCTGTGGACCATGTTTCTGTAACTGCCACTAAATCCAAGTCAGCCACTCCCACCAAAGCTTCAACATCAGGGATCTTATTTCCCATGCTACAGGCATTTATACACACTGCTTTCCATATGTTACCCCTGTTACCCATTTCCATAAAGTTATTTAATGTATCACCTACCTGGGGGCTTTCACTTACCTGGGGGCTTTCTTCACCCATCCCCAATGAATCTAGTTTAAAGCCCTCTTCAGTAGATTAGCCAGTCTACTACTGAAGACGTGTTGACCTTTCTTGGACAGATGGATGCCATCTCTGCTCTGCAACCCTTGGAACAGCATCCCATGGTCTAGGAAACCAAAACGCTCTCGATTACACCATCCTCGATGGTGAGCGGGGTCTGCACTCCTGTGGCGCAGTGGTGAGTGTGCTATCTCTACCTTACTGGTGTTAACCTTGTGCACAGTGTGCGCGTGTATTGTGGGTTGTGGGTTGACCTATCTCATGTGTATTGACCGACCACTGCATGACAGCATTTATGTATCCCAGATATCACCATAATGTGGACATGCGGCAACAGCAGCTGGACATGGGGACATGGTTATTCGACATTTAATGTGGACAAGTGCAAGGTTATCCACTTAGGGAAGAACAACCCAAACTATGGTTACACGATGCAAGGTTCCACATTAGGAACCACCACCCAGGAAAAAGATTTAGGCGTCATTGTGGATACCATGTTAAAACCCTCGGCCCAGTGTGCAGCGGCGGCCAAGAGAGCAAATAGAATGCTAGGTATGATAAGGAAAGGAATGGAAAATAAAACAAAAGATATTTTAATGCCTCTATATCGTTCCATGGTGAGACCGCACCTTGAATATTGTATGCAATTCTGGTCGCCGTATCTTAAAAAGGATATAGCGATTTTAGAAAAGGTATAGAGAAGAGCCACCAAAATGGTAAAGGGGATGGAAGGATACTCCTATGAAGAAAGGCTAAAAAGGTTAGGGCTCTTTAACCTGGAAAAGAGACGGCTGAGGGGAGATATGATAGAAGTCTATAAATTAATGAACGGAGTGGAACGGGTAAATGTAGATCGATTGTTTACCTTATCAGAATATAGAAAGACTAGGGGACATGCAATGAAGCTACAGGGTAAACTATTTAAGACTAATAAAAGAAAATATTTTTTCACTCAACGTGTAATCAAACTCTGGAATTTGTTACCGGAGGATGTAGTAAAGGCTGTTAGTGTAGCTGGGTTTAAAAAAGGTTTGGACAAGTTCCTGGAGGAAAGGTCCATAAACCATTATTAAGAAGTGACCGAAGATATCAATGCTTGACCCAGTACAAGCATTGTGGAACTTGTGTCTCTTGGGGAAACTGCTAGGTACATATGACCTAGATTGGCCACTGTTGGAAACAGAATACTGGGCTTGATGGACCTTTTTCTGACCCAGTATGGCATATCTTATGTTCTTATGTTCTTATGTACATCTTCTGCCTTTATTGAGACTTGTTGTGGACTTTGCCTGCCTGTGAGGATCCCAAGCAGACATTTGCTGCAGACACACAGTAGGTAGCACCTTGGCTCGTTTGGGTGTAACATCAGCCTTTATATGTTTGTTTTTTGCTGTTTGTTTCATGAACCTTTCCTGTTGGGTCTCTGTGCACCAGAGCTAATGGACATGGGGTGCAACTGTGATATGCCTGTGTTACTTTGGCATGGACATGACCATATCCATGGGACACGCTCGTCTGCAGTTGCATTTCCAAATGTCCACAACATGCACAGTGTTCTGTGTTGTGATCATGTTATGTTTGTCTGTGTGTCTTTTAATTACGTCGGTACTGATGTTTGACTGGCTGCAATGTGCCCTGCTGTTGCGTCCAGCATACCATGACAGTGTTTGTCCTTATTCTGACACAGGGCAGTGGACACATACAGCACATCTACTTACATGCAGCTGCGGGTGACATCATCCACCTGTTGCAGGACACAACAACACCATTCAAATATCCCTGGAAGATGGTGCCATAGGATGTTTGACCTCTGCGAGTGGGACACATGCCTATGATGAACATTACTGTTGGACTGCTACTTTCCGTATAACAGGCCTGTCCAACACATCTTTGCTACCGTGATCTAGCCGGATGTCCTGTTGATTGCGCAAGACACACATGCACAGGGGCAACATTGTATACGTACTCTTGTATTTGTCGGCCTACCCTGCACTTGGACATGACACAGTTGTTACCACCACACCAGTTTAATGGCCGCCAACATTTTGGATTGATGTTTGCCCTCACCAAGGGAGTTACAGTTACAGTGCATGTGGGGCATCACTGTGTCATGGTTCACCCTACACGGTGCATGTGCATGTGACTGCATATGTTGGTACACAAGGGCATGTGGCAGTGTGGCTTCTGTGTGGGGTACTGGCCCATGTTTGACCTTTCTTTAACACTCCATATACAGGTCATTGTGTTTGGCTACTGTACAGCCATGCTGCTGTACATTGATTTTCAAACATAGCATTGTATGTCTGCACAGTCCTCTTTGTCCCCTGACGTTCTGCCACTCACCTTCGCCCATGACATTTGCAGCGTGGCAGTGTGATTGTCCATTTTCGTCCTTCATTTGTGCATCCCATGTGCCGTGATCTATGTGTACGGTTTGTGTATCCACACCACCAATTGCAGGGGACCTGCTGCATGGTGATATCTCTGCATGTCTGTGAGGTTCCTTTTTTGGTCTTCTCTGGGATCATGTGCCTCTTGTACCTGTTACCTTATCCTCATTTTGCATTTGGCCTTTGTTTTGGGTTCCATTGTTGACACTTTCATTGCTATATCATGCATTCTGGGGCAGCTGTGAAATATATATCTATATCTGTGTGTACACTGGCTTACATGTTGCTACTTATGCTTTTTCAGGTTTTTGCCACCTGTATTGGCAGACGGATATGTTTTTGGGGACAATTCCTGACTGATGTGTGTTGATCCCTCATCATGTACTGCCTAGTGTCTACATGCGACTAGGGCATCTGGGACGTGCAGCAATGAGTGGGGGGTGGGGGGATACTGCATAGTGAACACCATACAGCTACTGCACATTATTTCTCCTGCCCATCATCTGTAGACATGCCAGTGACTTTGGGGTCACACAAATCTATCTAAACGGTCTCTTTCTCAGAGCAATAATTTGTCAAATACTTCATGCTACTCTGATATTATCCTCGAAAGTGCAGTGTATCATGTATTATGATTCAACTCCTATTAAACCATTATTTTATCTAATCGCGACTATAAGGTCTCAGACTCTTTGGGCATTCAAAAGTCAAACTTCAATATAGCTTCTGAATAGCTCCCCATTTGCATCAATGACCTTTTTATCATAGTCGCTTATAATCAGTTGTTTAAAGTGAATTATTTAAAGTTCACGTATACTGAAACAGTGCTTAGCTTTCGATGTTGTCCCCAACGCCATCCACCGCGCTTCTCCTAGGTTTCACCCGGATTCGGTTTCCTCAGGGGGTAACTTTGAAAGCACTGCGATTTAACCATAACTATATTCATTATGTACACACTTTCTACTAGTTTATCAAATTCATATATATCAATTTGCATTGAAAACCACATACCCTTGATTCAGCGATCTTTCATTCATGTATAAGTATTGCCATCCAAATTCTCTACATGAGCCTACTGGCTTACAAAAACGCCACGCATGCGAACTGGGCTTTTAAAGTTGCTTTAAGCCGAAGCCTGCCCCTATGACGTCAATGGATAGATACTGTCACAGAATTTTCACGTACATACTTCCCATTCAATTCGAGCGTTTAGTCCCTCTGGGGAAACTGATCCCAGCTTGAAGATCCACCATTGTTCACGCCATAATAGACTCTGCTCCCTTGATTTTCCTTGTTGTGCTAATTTCACCTGATCAATACAGAAACAGCGTAGCTCCTCGAAAGCATGGTGCAGTTGTAAACAATGATCTACTATGGGTGCTTCACGCTTCAGACATTTAAGTCTGCTCTTATGTTTATACATCCTTATTTTAAATTCTCGAATAGTCTTGTCCACATAAATTAAGCCACAAGGGCATTGAATACAGTATACCACATATGTGGATATGCATGATGTCTGATGTTGTAAATGATAAACTTTTCCATGTTATTGAAATTTCCGTAATTCTTCAGTGATGTGGCATATCTTACAGTCTCCACATTTGTAATGCCCCTTTTGTCTTTGGGGTGACATGTGGGTAGCTTGCATGTTCAATGTGTTTTCAGTTTGTTCACTGTCTACTGGTGACCACAATAAAATTATGTGTTTGACCCACATTTCTCTCTGCTGCTGCTTGACCACACTGACACATGTTTTTCGTTATGTTCTGGTAATGTACATGGCCCGCCTGTGCTCACATCCTTGTACGGTGGCAGCTGGTTATGTGGCAGCCATCTGACACATCACAGGGTGCTATGTGTTTCCATACTGACATTCCCTTTGAGGGGACATATTTGGGACATGCTTGCTGTGGTTGTTTGGGGTAGTGGTTGTGGACATGTGTTGGTGCACAATAGGTTGCAGGTTTGAGTCCCACATGTTTCTTCTCTTTGCCCTTTTTTGTGCTAACCTGACCAGGAGCTACCTGATGACTGGTCACCTCTCCGCACACCCTTCCATCTCTTCACCTTACACCACAGTATGCCCTCGATGCAGCCTATCTGTTGTATATTAGCTGTTACATATGGCTTTTTCTTTGTACTGTCCATGTCGGCTGGGGGGATTGGCATTGCTGTTGTTGATCTGATGTGGTCCATGTCTGTCTGTAGGTTCATGTCTCACATGCTCATTTTCCGTTCTGTTCCCCATTTTGCCCTGCTCCACAGAGCATCCCCTGCCGCCCATTGGGTTTAGCTTCTTTGTTCTTTTGCATGCTATGTCCACTGCATAACATTTCATTGTGTGTGTGTGCATGTGTGTGTGTGTGTGCATGTGTTTATATGTGGCTGTCGTCCCAATTACTGACTGTGATATGAGCTGTACACACCGGTTCTGCATGTGCATTGCATCTTCGTGACTGTTGGGGTTGCCCTATCCTGGCAGCCAGCTGTGTTTTGGTGTGGTGCCCTCCAGTGTTCTTGTATGCAGCCTTTGCTATGATACTTATGTTGGTGTTGTAGCCTACTGGTTTGTGTATTGCCATTTGTGCTACTAGTCATGAGTTTGATTCCTCTCTGTTCTAATTATTTTATGCTTCTCGTCCATATGTACATTGCATTCCTGTTACAGTCCTATCTGTGGTGATCTGTGCTTCTGGCACATTATACCCTCATCACTGTTGCCAAACATCCTTCTGTCAGTCTATCTGTGTCTGCAAGCTCTGGGCGCCCTGCCCTACTGTGCAGGCTGCTACCCCATGTCCTGCACTGCTGCACTGGCACACTTTTCTGCATTGCGGATCTTCATGCTTGCCTCTCCTGTGTCTGCTCTGCATGGCACTGCTCTCCTCTGTCCTCCTGTCATTACACTTATCCTGCCACCTCTACCTCCTCTGGTGGACATGTATCCCCATCCTCTGCCACACACTGTCATTGTTGCACTGTACATTACCATCACCCTGTATATCGGTACAGCTGCCCCGATATGTTTGTCCACGTTACCTGCTGCCACATGGGCTGCATGCAGATTTGGCTGGTCCATGAGCTCCGTCATCTACTTCCTTCCATCACTTGTTCATTGCCTTTCCTTGGTGCTCTGTGCAGTGTTATGGTTACATCTGTGTTTGAGCCATACATTTCATGCTTGTGACCTTGGGGCACCTTTGTGCCCCTGGGCACCATCTCCTGTGTCACTTTAGCATCCCTGGGGCATCTTATTTGGCCAGCTTATGGGGCACCTTATATGCTGCCTTGGAGGGTGCCAACCTTTCCTGCTGCCCTCTGGGGCACATTATGACCTGCCTTGGATGACGTGGTGCTTTATGATGTGCCTTATGGTGCACCAGGTTGTGTCACTGGGGTGAGGCTTTTTTGGCTAGCAGTGCAGATTGTTGAGATGTGTTTTACTGTTACAAGCAGGAAAAGGGATTGCCTCAGACAGCCTTTTAACTGAGCCCACTGAGGGATCGAACTCATCACCACTGTATCAGCAGTCAATGTATTAACCAGTGTGCTACACCTCTGCTGCTATGATTACTGGTCAGCGCGCCTAATTAAGGCTAATGTGCGTTAACGTGCCATGGCTCCCTCTATTGCGTGATAACGGACGTTATTGCGTGATAACCCAAAATGCTACCTTAAGACTGGTACGCCCACTGCCTTATATGGCATTCGTCACAGTAAGACTGCAACTAACTCTGGTAACATTAAGATGGTTTAGTAAACATACCTCCCTAATGTAACAGACACTGGGTTTGGACTCTGTCTGTGGAAAAGTGCAAATAAACAGAAATTGCTGTAGACTGCATATTTGGGTTATGCCAGTCAATTAATGATCACACTTTTGATTTATGCACGTTATAATGTTGATCAGATGCGTGTCTTTCAGCCGAGACATTAGCCTTATACTCCTCATGCATTTATTTATTCAATGTCATAATCTGTTTTTCCAAAACTATAATCAAAGTGGATTTCAACAAGACATAAAATTAATAAAGATATAGGAATTAACACTAGAATTAATTACAAAAACTCACTCTAAAAGTCAACTGCAGCAATCGTAATTACTAATAAAATCAAAATTTGACGTCAAACCCATGCGATATATAAATTATAAAGCAAAACTGAAACTCTAAGTGGTTTGTTTACTAAACCATTTTAACGTAGCAGCGGCAACATTATCGCGCGATAACGCCACGTATCGCGCGATAACATCATGTATCGCACGATAATGTCGGCAGCGGCATTAAGGCACACTAACGCTGTGAAATCCATCTTTGAAGAGTGGAGTAAGGCTGCCCAGAGGGCGGAGATAGGGGTCAATGGGCGGAGAATGGGCGGGGAGAGGCACCAGGCACACGAATGCTGTGAAATCCGGGTCTGAACACTAACGCCAGTGAAACCCTCGCGTTAGAGGCACATTTGTAGGAGAGAGAAACCATTTCAGTCAGCAATGTACAGCAAAGGCAGGGAAACCCAGAAAAATGATAGTAGTGATACATGTGCAGGAACCAAAAAGGCAAATAAACATATAAAATGACCAGAACCACATCTGAAATCCCAATAACCAAGCTGGCCAATAGTGATATTAATGATAAACATAAAGCAACACTACTGACAAAGTGTAAAAAGAAAGATATCATGTTTGGAAGGGTCTATGCTCTGTTCCCCTACAAAGTGAATGATCCCACACTCAGATAGTGGTGATCAGGGTTTTTGTCATTTATATTGGGCAGGTTTGTTAGGCCATGCACATGTGCAGCAACAGCAGAGTGGGCACGTAGGAAAGGGCAACTGTACTGATGCTGTAAATGGGATACAGGGGACTGCAGGTGGCACATGCTGTAGGCCAGTTGGGGCACAGTGCGGACTAGGCAGATGCCTAGGTGGCACATAGGAATGCCAAAACTGTAAAGCAGCAAGACAGCAACTGACGAGGGACCAACATGGGCATGAGTGTGTGTCCCACAGTGTCACAGGGGATATTACCCAGCAGGTACCCCCAGGGCACATAACATTGGCAGGCGGTGCCGGGGGGAAGCACGCATGTCCATGTAGGCACCCCACCCGAGAACCCACACCATAGGCAGCTCCCTACTGGCACACTGGATGGCCTGGGACTGGGCATCACCAGCACCACCGGCATAAGGACATATCAGCATGGTGGCGGAGGGGTGCTGGTGGCGGAGGGGGCAGTGGCATCTGTCCACAGCAGACCACAGCCAAGCCCAGTTTAGGTGTGTGCCATGCACTGCAACAGACAAGGTCTGTCTGACGAACAGTCATGGTATCCCCAGGGAATGATCTGCCCCCATGGCAGCAGTTTGGAGCAGTACACACACATGTGTACAGCCAGTGTGTCCAGGAGCAGAAAGTCACAAGTTCAAGTCCCAGCTGTGGCTCCAGCCAACCTTGTCCCCATATTTTACCCAGTACTAAACCGTGGTAATAAAGACGGAACCTTTATTGCAGATAAATTAAACATGCTTGAAACACCTATATTTTATCCTACAGAGCACAGACACCATAAACATGTGCAATCCCTAGAGCAGAATTTCCCAACTGCAGTCCTGGAGGGCCAAACACCATTCAGGTTTCATGCTGTCCCTAATAAATATGCCTGTGCTGAATTTGTATGCATTGCCCCCATTGTATGCAAATGTATTCATGCATATTCATTAGGGACAGCATGAAAACCTGAACAGTGTTTGGCCCACCTGGACCGGAGTTGGGAACCTCTGCCCTAGAGCAGCAGCCAACAGGGGCAGAAACACCCACACCTACAGGCTCCACTATCCAAAGCCTCATGGAGAGTCAGGCTGTTGGGCCCTGTGTGGAGCAGCATCTCCCAATACTGGCACCTGCATACCTTAGCAATGCCGTCCTAAACTTGGAACACGTTCCACATATATCAAAAGGTTGCTATGATTAATGTCAGCTAACAAATCCTAGGTTAAACACGATTTGTTGATAGAGATTCATCATAGCAACCTTTCTGATATCTGTGGAGTGTGTTTCAGTTATTGCTTCTGACAGTGTTTACAACCCCAGGGAGTGATCCCAACAGTATTGCGTACCATAGCAATGCCCGCACTGTTTCCCAGGACTGGTGTGGCGGCCAGGGCTGCCGTAAACCTCCATATTTGCACAATGCTAGCATAGGTGTGTGAGTGTGTGTATGTCTATCCAATGTGTTGCTGCTGCCTACACCTTACTGAGCCCACACTGCTTGCACTGTTTCCAGTTTTAGCCTGCCAATGTGCATAATGTGGAGCAAGGTACTGTGGGTATGGCCCGGACAGGGTGGCCTGGGCAGGATGCATCTGCACAGGGTATAGGGCAATGGCTGGGACATTGTAGTGCCTGACCACCACCTACATGGACAGGGTGGCCACAGCATGTCATGCTGGGAGGTCACTCTCACCCGGACTGAACAGTGACCACGGCATAGCTAGGTTCCCCCATAGTGCTATGTAGCATTTCTCTCAAGTGCTATTTATGGGTTTTCTTTTCTGGGGCCCAGTCACTGACATAGGGGTATGTTTACTAAACTGCGTTAGTGCAATTCGCGTGAGGAGCCGCGTTAGTGAAAGGAAAGCCAAAAAAGGACATGGGCGGGACATCGTAACCAATAACGCGAGTTACGCGTGTTATTGCACGCCACGCAGCAATGATCGTTACAGCGTGCACTACTGCGCGCATGCTTAAGACAGCACGCAGACACCCAAAGACAGAAACAGAGCTGTAGCACAATGGTTACTACACAGAGTGATGGTACAGGAGTCATGGGTTTGATTCCCCAGTGTGCCTAATAAGTAAGGCTGGCTGAAGCATCCTTTGAAAGCCGACTATAATATTTTAATCCGCAGTCTGCAGGCGGGTTACAGTTTGCATATGTCAGGAAAAGTGTACCCTTCCTATGAAATATGCTCCAATAGTGACCTTCTCTCTGACATGGTCATGTATTATATACCAGTTGATAGGAATATTTAGGCGATCCCTATAAGGCGAAGTGTAAGGCGCGCCCTATAGGGAGCGCCTAAATATTCCTTTCAAATGGCATATAATACATATAATATAGGGTGAAGTGTGATGTGCGCCCTATAGGGCGCCGCGTAATGTGCGACCTATAGGGAGCCGTGTAATGTGCGCCCTATAGGGCGGCATGTAAGTTGCGCCCTATTGGGCGCCGTATAAATCGCGCCCTATTGGGCGCCGCGTAAATCGCGCCCTATAGGGTGCCATATAGGGCGCCCTTTGAGCTACCCTAAGGTGACAGTACCCTGAGGGTGGTTCTGCTGGCAGCACTAATATACAGTAAAAATAGACAATGCCTAAGACAGCTCTATCAATGAACCCCACTGTGGGTTGTGAACCTATGACCACTGGCTCCATGGGCAGTGAAGTAACCAGTGGGCTAGAGCTGCTAATAAACACATGGCTGGCTACAGGAGGACTGCATGGCACCACACCCACATGCTGCTGTGGTTGCCAGGGAGATTACATACCACCACCCAATGCAGCCACTAGGGCTCAGGGTGGGGGACAGGATCTCCCACCCACAGATCCACTTTCAACCCTCTGCAATGGTGGCAGTAGAGGGGACCATCACCCCAGTCCCACTCAGGATCAAACACCCTACAGGGCAGGCAATGCAGAGCAGTACACACCCATACAGCAAGAGCAGACAGACGGCAGGTCTGGAAATGCTCAGCTGCCCACCACCATTATCTGACATTCTCCAGCAGCAAGCCTCCAGCCGCTGCACCCTGCACGGTGTTCCAGCAAGACACATACTAGCTGCAGACAATCCGCCAGCTAGTCCATAGTGCATAGTACTGGAGAAGATGCATGTACCCAGAACGAGGATATCAGCATACACACCAAGCAGATAAGTCCGTGATTGGGCCCCAAAAGGAAACCCATAAATATCACATAAAAAAATGCTATATAGCACTATGGTGGAACCTAGCCATGCCATGGTCACTGCTCAGTCAGGGTGAGAGTGACCTCCCAGCAGGACATGCTATGGCCACCCTGTCTGTGCAGGTGGTGGCCAGGCACTACAATTGCCATTGCCCTATGCCGTGTGCAGATGCATCCAGGCCAGGCCATCCTATCCAGGCTATTCCCACGGTACCTTGCTCCTCATTATGCACATTGGCAGGCCAATACTGGCAACAGTGCTAGCAGTGTGGGCTGTGGAGGGTGTTGGAAGCCACCACACACTGGATAGACAGACAAGCACTCCCCACACCTATGCAAGCACTGTGCAACTCTAGAGGTGTTGGGCAGCCCAGGCCACCACACCAGTCCTGGGCACAGTGCAGGCATGGCTATGGTATGCAATACTGTAGGAGTCACTCCCCAGGTTGGTAAACACTGTTAGACACAGGACCTGTAGCACACTCCACAGACATCAGAAAGGTTGCTATGATGCAGCTCACTCAGGAAATTGTACTTAACCTAGGAATTGCTATCTGCCAGTGCTCATAGCAACCTTGTGATAGCTGTGTAACATATTCCCAGGTTTAGGGTGGCATTACTACGGTATGCATGTGCTAGTATTGGAAGATGCACGCAGAGCCCAAAGTCCTGCCTCTCCAGGAGGCTTTGGATAATGGGGCCTGTGGGTGCGGGTGTGTCTGCCCCTGTTGGCTGCTGCTTTACGGCAGAGGTTCCCAACTCCAGTCCTGCGGTGCCAAACACTGTTTGGGTTTTCATGCTGTCCCTCATGAATATGCATGAGATACATCTGCATACCATGGGGGTGGCACATAGAAATGCAGCATGGAACCGGGATGGTGTTTGGCCCTCCAGGACTGCATTTGGGAGGCTCTGCTCTAGGTAATGTGCATGTTTATGGTGTCTGTGCTCTGTAGGGTAAAATGTGGGTGTTTTGGGCATGTTTATGTCATCTGCAAGACCGGTTCTGTCTGTATTAGCCCGTTATAGTAGTGGGTAAAATATGAGGACTGGGTTGGCGGAAACCACAGCTGGGACTTGAACCTGTGACCCTCTGCTTCTGCATACACTGGTTCTGTGCACTGCACCACCTTGTTCTCACAGAGATGGTGTGTTCCCTGGTGATACCATGACTGTTGGTCAGACAGGGCCTGTCTGTTGGAGTGCACTGCACCCACGTGAAGGGGGCTAGGCCACGGTCTGCTCTGGGCAGCTGCCACTGCCCCCTCCACCACCAGTATCCCTCAGCCACCATGCTGACATGCCCTTCTGCTGGTGGTGTGCGGTCTCAAGCCATCCAGTGTGCAGGTAGGCGGCTGCCTATGGTGCGAGTTCTGGGGTGGGGGTGCCCGCATAGCTGCCCACGCTTTCCCCCAGCACCGCCTGCCAATGTTCCGTGCCATTGCGGGTACCTGCTGGGTACTATTCCCTGTGACACTGTGGGAAGCACACTCTTGCCCATGTTGGGCCCTCAGCAGTTGCTGTCTGGCTGCTCTACTGTTTCAGCATTCCTATGGGCCAGCTAGGCATCACCCTAGTCCCCACTGTGGCCCAGCTGTACCACAGCATGTGCCGCCTGCAGCCCTCTGTATCCCCTTCTCCAGCATCTGACCGGTTGCCCGTTCCGACATGCCCGCCCTGATGTTGCGGGACATGTGCATGCCATAGGAACCCTGTCCGATGGTGGGGAAGTCCCTGAACAGTGCTATTTCACTGTGGGCCCATGCACCTTGTATGGGGACGGGGTATGGACCCTTCCGCGGTTTATAACTACATAAATAAAATAAAGAAATACATAAATATCTGTTCAATGGAGCTTACTCGGGGGGGGGGGGAGTTGATGTTTCTCATTGATACCACTATTGGCCAGCTTGGTTGCTGTTTTTTTCTAGTTTGTTGGGGTCATTTTCAGTGTTTCTGTGCCCTTTTGTTTTGTGCACATGTATCACACTTATCACCTTTTATTTGGTTTCCCTGCCTAGGCTGTACATTGCTGACATTTAAATGGTTTCTCTCCCCTTTAATATGCCTTTAACGGCAGGTTTTCATTCGCGTTGGAATTCAGCTCTGAAATTCAGCGCGTTAGTGTAATGGGAGCCTCGCCCTGCCCACTCTCCGCCCATTGACCCCTTCTCTCCGCCCTCTCTCCGCCTTCTGGGTTGTTTTACCGTGCTGCGGAGCATCGCGTGATAACGCGTGCTATAGCGCATTTATGATCGTTAATGCGCTAAAGCGTGCGCTATAGTGCGCTAACAATCGTTAACGTCGTACAACGCGCGTTATTCACGTTTACCGCAGTTTAGTAAACATACCCCATAGTGTGTGTGTGTACGCATCCCATCCCATCCCATTTGCGGGTGCATGCAGTTTCTCTAGGAATATAAACTATGTACTAGCTAGCAGACTGTCTGCAGTTAGCAGCTAGCAGACTGTCTGCAGTTAGCATGTGTATGGCTGGACTAACTGTTCCCTCTGCTGGTGAATGTCAGATAGTGGTAGGGGGCAGCTGAGCTTCTCCAGCGTTCTGCCTGTCTGCCATTGCCTTATATGATGCGTACATATCTTCATCGACTGCCCTGTAGGGTGCCTGTTCCCCAGCAGGACTGGGGTTGATGGTCCTCTCTACTGCCACCATTGCATAGATGTACAATGTGGATCTTTTGGTGGGAGATCCTGTCTCCCCCCCCCCCCCCGAGCCACAGAGGGCGGGTTAGGTAGTGATACATAATCTGCTTATGGGTCCAAACACCCCCTTCACCTATAATATGTGACCATGGCACCCATGCAGAATATGCACTATTCTGGGTACATCATTGTCCACAAGGGCTAGACATGACTGGGAAATACAGATGAACACAGGTGTATCCTAGGTGTGTCTATAAAGACTACCTATCACACAGTGGCACTGATGGGGATCTGCAGCATAGCCTATCTTAGCTAAGCCAGGTGCTGAAGACCTGGTGCTGGGTGACCCACCTCACCCTCAGGGTGAGCACAGGACCCGCACAATGTCACAGTCTGTAGCTACTCTGTGCCAGTAACACACACGGTCAGTTCCCCCTACCAGGCCTAGGTGCTGTGGGAGTGCATACCCCATTATGTGATCAGCTGTAGACTGCTAATCTGCATGTGCAGTGCATCATGGGTACGGGTGGGTTTACCCTATCCTGGTAACTACAGCAGACAGTTTGTGTCATGACCTGCAGTCTTTCTGTAGCCAGCCAGCAGCATGGTAGTAGCTATAGAGATGTAGCCTATTGGTTACTTTAATGACTGTGGGGGCAGAGGTCATGGGTTTGATCCCACAGTGGTGTTATTTAGGAATGCTTTCTGAGGCTTTTCCTTTTCATTTCAATCAGTGCTGCCAGCAGAAACACCCTCACAGTGCTGTAGCCTAAGGTGCCTCATAGGCACCCTATAGGGTGCCCTGTAAAGCACCCTATAAGGTGCCCTATACAGCGCCCTATAAGTCACATTATAGGCAGACAGGACACTTTATAATGTGACCTATGGGGCGCCTTAGGTTACAGCACTGTGAGGGTGTTTTTGCTGGCAGCACTGATTTAAATTAAATGAAAATGCCTCAGACAGCTGTTTTAGATTACACTACTGCAGGATTGAACCCATGACTATTGCCTCCACTGTCATTGCAGTAACCATTGGGCTACATCATTATAGCTCCTACCTCTGCGCTGGCATGTACTTAGGGTTAACTCGCGTTAATGTGCCACGGCGTCCACTATCGAGCGATATAGATTCTTGCTACCTTAGGACTGGAACACCCACTCCTTATATGGCATTCTTCACATCATTGCTGCAACTAGCGCCGGTAACATTAAGACGGTTTAGTAAACATACCCCTAAATGTATCACACCTAGCACAATCATATAAATAAAAAACAAAATCAAATTTCAAATGCCTATTGGATGCAAATACAACGAAAATTATTATTTTTTAAATATTTAATTCTAAAGTTACTATTTCATTGTCTTTTTTTTCTACATTTAAATGTTAGTTACGGTGATATATTTTCTTGTGATATAACATTATGAGCCTTCTTAAAAAGTGATTTTCCCATTCTGTGCCTAAGGGAAAAATCTTTGTATTGAATCTGACTGTATATGTTGTTGGTTGGTTAAAAAAATCACAAAGAAAGTCTAGTTGGAAAACTGAAGGCTTAAGGTTACATACTGATGCCAATATACTAATAAAAGTGAAACTGTATCCACAAGCATCAGAGTCAGTAATGATTTTTAAACCATCTAAATTGATGTACAGAGCCCTAGAGAAAATAAATGTTCCTTAGGGCTACATTATTCTTGCCATTGGTGACACTGGAACAAAGGTTTCTTCTTTTAATAAATCCTCAATCATATTCTCTGAAAGTGAATCTTTATTGTCTGCATCAGCATTTTAGCAAAAGTTTGTTTTGTTTGTTTTTCTGCTTCTTACTCTTTGAGCATAAAGGAGTGGTGGAGTAGTCTAATGGTCAGCGCACTGCTTTATAAAGCAAAAGACCAGAGTTCAGTTCCCACTACTACTCCTTGGATAAGTTACTTAACCCTCCATTGCCTCAGAAGAATTCAAATTGTCAGTGTCTCCATTTAATGTACATTACCAAGTTTAAGTTACTGTACAATGTAAACCGTTTTAACTAAAATGATAAAGCAGTATAAAAAACAGTTAATTAAATAAATACAGTATTGCTTCTTTTCTGTTATTGTCTTGGACAAGATAAATGAGTGGTGGTGCATATAGAATAAGCTTTGAAATGACCAGTTAAAGAGATCAATTCACCCCTGCTATTCTCAGCCTCTCTTGGACAAATAGCACCAGATATTTGGGTCCTCCCAAACAACAGCTCTCAGAGAAAGGTCTGTTCAGGTGGAACTGAGAGCTGTATTTATTATGGCTAAATATATGTACATTTGGGATATGCATCAGGCAGAGCTATAATAGATGCTCCATTATCAACTTTTACTGTGTCTCCATACAGGCTCCAAAAGTATATTTAAGGAGACACTTTCTGTGCAGCAGATTTCAGAATGGCCTTAGCAGCTCCTACCTGCTTTCTAGGCTATCATTCCTGCTGGCCACACATGCCCTTCCCTTCCTTTCATACCTCATTTATACATCCTGGCGTTCCTATATGTGCTACCTACAGCTATGAAATATGTGTGTACAGTAGCTATCAACTAACCAAGTTGTAATTGTGATTTCTCCAGGACCAAGCAGGAGGTCAGTCCTCACATATGGGTGCCATCGGCGCCGATGAAGCCCCAGCGGAGCATTTCCCCAGCTTTCTATGAAAGCCTTTGGGAATGCAGGCACACATGCGTGGTTCCCTTCCCGCCTAAAGGTGCCATCTTATCTCAGTCTCTTTTTTTCCGTGAAGCCCACCGGACGTGTGTCGTTTTCCCGGTTAAAATTAGATTTTTCAGCGATTTTTTGCTTTTTTTTCTACCGGTTCGATGCCGGTTCCCCTCCCGCCGGGTTCGGTGCACCGGTATCGAGCCTGATTCTTCTTTTTTAGTTTTTGCCCTTCGTGGCTGGCGTTCGCGCCTTTTTTTCTCTTTTTCCCTGGAAGGCCGGTCCTTTGACCTCGCGGGGACTCTTTTTTCCCCAATGGCTTCCAGTGGTTTTAAGTAGTGTGATCAGTGTAAGAAACTAATGTCTCTCACCGACACATACGACTGCTGCCTTCGGTGCCTCGGCCCCGACCATGATCCTAAGTCATGCAGGGCCTGTGGAAAAATGTCTTCCAAGGCACTACGAAGTCGCCAGCAGCAAAAGGAAAGGCTTTTCTCAGACTCAGCCTCTGGCCGGGCCCGGACCTCGTCTGAGGCCTCGACATCTCGGGATTCCGATCCCGAGCGCCGTCGAAGCTCCTCGGACAGGGTGTCCCCCGACCGGGAATGCAAGAGGAAGAAATGACTTGCGAGGGCGTCATCGGAAGAGGTCCCTGGCTCCTCAAGGGCCAGGTCTAAGACCCCCAACCGTCGCCCCGGGTCTGTGGATCCGGAGAAGCCTGCCAAAGTTCCTCCTGTGGAGCCGGAGTCTGCTGGTCACATAAGCCCCGTAGTCCTCTTGGACTCTCCCCCCAGGGAGCTGGGGCCCGAGTCGGTGGCTGCTGCGTCTCCCGAGCTGAGTCTCAGGATGACAGCCTTGGAGAGCAGAATGTCTGCCTTCATGGAGCAGCAGCGGGCACTGATGGCCAGCCTGTCTGGCGCATCTGTCCCGACCACCGGGACATCGATGTCGAAGTCGACTCCGGAGACCGAGCCGATACTCGAGTCCATCGTGGCTCGGAGTTGACCTCGGTCGCGGTCCCCCTCGACCTCCCGTTCGGGACTGAGGGCGTCGACGCCGGTGCTTCTGGCGTCGGGGCAGGTGCTCCAGGGCCCCGCGGGGTTGGACCACGACTCTTCCTTGGACGAGTCGGCTTGGGAGACAGAGGACGAGGAGTCTCCTGATACCTTTAAGACTCGGTGCGTCCCTTCGGACTCACCGCAGTCTGAACCCCGGAGTAGGTCCCCCCCCCGGAGGACACCCGGTTCTCGGAGTTCGTCCGGGATATGGCCACTGCCTTGGCTATTCCGGCGGATCCCGAGGAAGAGCCTCGAGCTGAAGAGCTCGAGGCACTGCAGTATGACTCTCCTCCGAAGGAGGAAGAAGGTTTGGACCAGACTGCTTTATTGAAGATGAAGATCCCTACGCGTTTCGGCTTACGCCTTCTTCGGGGGACATACAGCTACCATGGGTTAAAACAAACAATGTTGTAGTAATAAATATACGACATACAAATCCAATAAATAATATGATGTATAGATTAAAAACAAATAAATAAATAAATATGTAAAAGATATATTAGGACAATAAAGTGACTAATATATTACATCTAAACAAATGTTTGAATAAATATTACATTTAGACCAACCAGAGGACAAATCAGAGAGTAAAAAGAGAGTAAAAAATAAATAAATAATTCAAATTAAATAAAACGATAAAATGATAGTAAAATCAATACAATTGAAATAAAATCAATTAATCAACATCTAATTAAATTAAATAAACGAGGGCCGAGACAGAGGACTAGGATATTGTAAAAAGTAGATAACCCAAGTTGATAAAACACATGAATACAAATCTGCACATATAAATATAGATAGCAAAAGTAAAATTGTGTATTAAATAAATAAATATAATAATGATAATAAGGCAGATAAATAAATATATAAAATATATAAAAGTATATATATATATGCACGAATGAATATAATAGAATAGTAAAATACCAGTATTGTAAAGGTAGAAATGTCTTATAAAGACAATTGGGTCAAAAGCACTATGTGTTGATAGCGCCGTAGTTGATGAGGTTGTCTCTTAAAGACAATTGAGTCGTAGCACTATATTAATGGCTATAAGAAGAAAAACTATATAGTCACAAATGGAGCAAAAATCAAACATCAAATATACCGAAAATAATAAATAAATAAATACATAAAAATAAATAAAATGAGAAATAAAATTAATAATAATACTAGTAATAAATATAAAACTATCTATAAATAAGGTAATATTTAAATACTTACATATAAGTTTATAAATTGTAAGATGTTGAACAAATTTAAAACATACACCTAAACTAAACTGCTTATACAACAATAATATATTAAAAATATTAAAAATAAGAATGCATATGAAAAAAGATAAACACACAATAATAAATGTAGTGAAGTAATATAATAAAAATATATATTAATATTAGATCAAGGAGAACTCGGGTAAATAGATCTATAAACAGAACATGTATTCTATCAATTGGAGCTGCAACGAGAGCACAGATAATGGCCTAATAGGGTATGTAATAAGTATAAATCTCATGTAATCAATGAGGAGGAAAGGAAGGGTATCAATAAACTCATTGGACGTATAACCGTGAAGGAAAAATACAGAGGGGAGATAGATTGTTCCAAAAGTGCTGAATATTGGACATAGGTTTTGAAGCAATAATCGGGCGTGACACCATATTCTTGGAAAATAAAGGGTATGCATGAGGAAGTATTCTATGTGCAGATCACATCAATATATTTAATGTGATTATTAGACTGATTTCGCGCGTGTTTATTGAATGTAGTTGATATATCTTTACAAAGATATAATCACATGATAAACTAGGTAAAAATATGGTATATATATAATAAATGAAAATATATAATATAATATAATAAAGAGTAATAAATAAATAAATAAGAAAAATATGAACTATAAATAAATAGATCTGTGAAAAACGCGTACATATATTATATCAATTAAAACTGCAAAGGAAAACATAAGGCATAGTGAAATGAGCTGCGAATATATAATAAATAAAAATTTAGAAATTTTTAGTTGAAGGGAAGAAAGAAAGTAGGATGGTATCGATATGCTTTTGACCATGAAGAATTGATCCAGATGGTGAATAGGTTATTTCAAGATTATAAGACCGTGTAAAATGAGATTGAAGTGCTGAATATTAAGCATAGATTTGAAATAATAACCTAACATGGGGACATGTGTTATCGTGGTGTATATATTTGCGAAACAAGAAGTGTGCACAAAGAAATCTTCTATATGCTAATACGTCAAATATATAAATAAAGTGAACGCTGACCTGGTTTTCACAAGTTGATGTGAGGAGAAGTATTGACGCGGGTAATGAATGATCAGTAAATGATATACTTATATTGTAAAAATAGTATGATGAAGAATGCAAACTATTGAATAGGGGCATTTGAGACAAAATGAAAGCTATTGAGCTCGCAAGTGAAGAAAGAGTAAGTAAAATAATTGCTAACTCGGCAATCCCGAACAATAATCAAACTGAACAACAACATGGGGACAGGTATTGTCGTGGTGTATATATTTGCGAAACAAGAAGTGTGCACAAAGAAATCTTCTACATGCTAATACGTCAAATATATAAATAAAGTGAACGCTGACCTGGTTTTCGCAAGTTGATGTGAGGAGAAGTATTGACGCGGGTAATGAATGATCGGTAAATGATACTTTATAATGTAAAAATAGTATAATGAAGAATGCAAACTATTGGATAGGGGCATTTGAGACAAAATGAAAGATATTGAGCTCGCAAGTGAAGAAAGAGTAAGTAAAATAATTACTAACTGGGCAATCCCGAACAATAATCAAACTGAAACAAACCGGAGATATGCATATGTAACGTACTTACTATTCAGGCAGGCAAATGTAACATATAAATTACAAATGTGGAAAATCCAAAAGGACAGCGTGCCGAATCTTACACAGAATAGCATCAGACGCTGACACAGTGTGACAGTTGTTTATATGGACGCCAGTTTTCGCGCCTTTTTTCAGGAAAGACGTCACAATTGGGCGGAGCTAAGAAGGAGTCAGTGCACACAACTATACAAATGACAAGGTTATTATATATGTTTTGAAAAATTGTATCATCAATTAATGTAGACTACGGAATATGTGTATGAAGGATGTAATGATATACTATGAAAGAGAACCGTAAAAAATGTATATAAAAACGATTTGATTAGATGCAGACATTTTAGAAAAATATATGTATATGATTACATGATGAGCAAGGCAAGTAAACCTTGTGATAAAACCAAAAATAAAAATAATTATATTTACATATAAATAAAGAGTGTAAAAATGGGCGTTAAAATGAAAAAATAAAAATAAAAATAAGAACTAAATAATTAAAAAATAATAACAATCATATTGAATTATATATAAAAAATATTGAAGCAATATTGTTACTCAAGGAAATTGTGATAGAATTAGTAAAAAGAAATATATGAAAAGTAGTGCAAGGATAAGTACGAAAGTATCCTGAAAGCAAATAGTAATTAAGATATAATTGTGAGGGAAATAAATATAGAAAATATTAATGTAAAAAAACAGAAAGATCACTCTCCTGATTGAGTCCAAAAGGATGTAAACTATTAAAATTATAAATAAATCGTTATTTTTTACTCTCTTTTTACTCTCTGATTTGTCCTCTGGTTGGTCTAAATGTAATATTTATTCAAACATTTGTTTAGATGTAATATATTAGTCACTTTATTGTCCTAATATATCTTTTACATATTTATTTATTTATTTGTTTTTAATCTATACATCATATTATTTATTGGATTTGTATGTCGTATATTTATTACTACAACATTGTTTGTTTTAACCCATGGTAGCTGTATGTCCCCCGAAGAAGGCGTAAGCCGAAACGCGTAGGGATCTTCATCTTCAATAAAGCAGTCTGGTCCAAACCTACTTCCGTCTCTTGCTTTGTCTGCTCCTCTCCTCCGAAGGAGGCCTTTACTGTTCCGGTTCCTCCGATGCTGGAACGGCTCCTCTTCCGTATGTGGGAGGCACCGGCCTCGGCGCCGGTTCTTAGCAAGCGAGTCGATTCGATCTATCGGCTCCGAAAGAGCCCTGGCTTTCAGAAGGCACAGCTACCACACCATTCCATGGTTGTGGAATCGGCCATGCATCGTCTGAAGAGTCAGAAGATGCACTCCGCGGTGCCTCCTGGCTGGGAGGCCCGAAACCTCGATGGCGTCGGTAGAAAGTGCTTTCAGGGCTCGATGCTTGCTTGCCGTGTCCAGTCTTACCAGCTGTACATGGGCATGTACTTGCGGGATCTGGCCAAGGAGTTGGCCGGGTTCTCTGCTGGTCTCTCCGGGGAACCCTTGCAGAGATTTAAGTCCTTGTCCTCGGGGATTCGGGACTGCTTGAAGTTCATGTCCCGCGCTGCCTACGATGGCTTCGAGGCTTCGGCCCGAGTTGCGGCAGCCGGCATCGCGGCTCAATGCCAGGCATGGCTGCAGTCATCGGACCTTGAGCCATGGGTTCAGGACAAGTTGGTCAATGTCCCTTACCGAGGTGAAAACCTTTTTGGCAAGCCCATGACTGAGAAGGCCGCTCAGCTCGAGACCGAGCACCTCACTCGGACAAGGCTGTTGAGGAAGACCTCTGTCCCTTCTCATAAAAAGAAGGGCTCGGGTAAAAAGCCCTTTTACCCAAGGAAGGGCACTGCCTACAAACAGTACCCACGATATCAGGCTGCCCAAGCTGCCCCCCAGGGTCAGCAAGCCAAGGGCCGGGGTAATGGGCCCCGTAGGCAGATGACCCCCAAGCCTCAGGCCCCTGCTACCACTCAGCAGGGTGAGGGCTTTTGACTCCTTGAGCATAGCCTCTCCTCCACTGCTCTCCCAACCCTGCACAGGAGGTCGCCTCACCCTCTTTGCCCACCAGTGACCCCTTATCACCGGGGACAATTGGGTGCTGGAGATAATCCACAAGGGATATGCCCTCCATTTCCACCAACTGCCACCCCCATACTTTCCAGAGGAGCCTCCAAGGCCTCCTCTGCACACAGACCTTCTCCGTCAGGAGCTTCAGGGTCTGTTGGTGGACAGGGCGGTGAAACCTGTGCCTCCCCACTTGCAAGGTCATGGATTCTACTCCAGGTATTCCCTGGTGCCCAAAAGGACCGATGGCCTTCGTCCCATTCTGGACCTCAGGAACCTCAACAAGTTCCTAGTGAAAGAAAAGTTCAAGATGCTTACTCTTGGAACCCTTCTGCCCTACCTCCAGCAGGGAGATTGGCTATGCTCCTTAGATCTAAAGGATGCGTACACTCACATCCTCATTCATCCAGACCACAGGAAGTACCTGAGGTTCATCGTGGGAGAAAACCATTATCAGTACAGAGTGCTGCCTTTCGGCCTCACCTCCGCCCCCAGAGTCTTCACAAAGTGCCTAGCAGTGGTGGCGGCCTACCTGAGAAATCAGGGCATCTTTGTCTTCCCCTATCTGGACCACTGGCTCATCAGAGGTCAGACAGATCAGGAGGCCAATCAAGCCACCCTCAGAACCATTGCTCTTCTACAACGCCTGGGGTTTGTCATAAACTTTGCAAAGTCCATTTTGCTCCCTTCCCAGAACTTGGAGTTCATCGGGGCAAGGTTGGACTCTCTCCTGGCAAAGGCATTCTTGCCAGAAAACAGAGCCCAAAGGTTGATGGCCTTGGCAAGTCAGTTTCTCAGCAGCTCCCTGGTCTCCGCCAGACTCTGCCTGAGGCTTCTAGGCCACATGGCTTCGACAGTACATGTGACCCCCAATGCCAGGCTCCATATGAGGCCTGCACAGTGGTGCCTTCGGACTCAGTGGTCACAGGCCACAGGCAGCCTCAGAGACATGATAAGGGTGTCCAGACCATTTCTGCACTCCCTCAACTGGTGGCTGCACCCACCCAATCTACTGAAAGGGGTGCCTTTTCAGATTCCAGGGTACACCGTAGTGATGACAACAGATGCCTCCCTGCAAGGCTGGGGAGCTCATTGTCTGGGCAAGTGCACCCAGGGCCTCTGGTCTCCCTGGGAAGCTGCACAGCAGATCAATCTTCTTGAACTCAGAGCTATTCAATTAGCACTCAACGCTTTCACTCCTACCCTGGCTCACCAGTCTGTCCTGATTCAGACAGACAACCAAGTTGCCATGTTTTATGTGAACAAACAGGGCAGAACTGGTCCAGGATCCTTTGTCGGGAGGCTCAGGACCTTTGTTCTTTTGCCCTCAAGCACAACATGCTCCTCAGGGCTGTGTACCTTCCAGGCCAGGACAACTACCTGGCAGACAGATTAAGCAGGATACTGCAGCCCCACGAGTGGCAGCTGCATCCTTCAGTAGTTCAGAAGATCTTCCTGAAATGGGGTCTCCCTTTAATAGATCTCTTTGCCAGCCCCATGAACAAGCAGCTGCCAAAGTTCTGCTCCAGGCAACCATATACTCTGCGGATAGCAGCGGATGCTTTTCTGATATCTTGGTCTCAGGGCCTCCTCTATGCATTTCCTCCCACGCCCTTGGTGGCCTGAACCCTGTTCAAGATTCTCCAGGACAAGGCCTCGGTCCTGCTGGTAGCTCCCAGGTGGCCGAGACAGCCTTGGTTTCCTCTTCTGCTTCAACTGGCGGTGGATCCTCCAATGCCTCTGGGGTTGCAACCTGACCTTCTCACACAGGACCAGGGTTTCCTTCTGCACCCCAATCTCAGGTCTCTCAATTTGATGGACTGGAGGCTGCAAGGGTAGTTTTGGCTCCCTGGGGCCTACCTCAGGAAGTTGAGGAGGTTGTCCTAGCCTTTTGGAAACAGTCCACTAGGAAAACCTATGCTCTCAAGTGGAAGAGGTTTTCTGTGTGGTGTCACCCACGTACAGAGGACCCTTTCTCCTGTACTGTGCCAGTAGTGCTTCAGTACTTACTGCACTTATCCAATCAGGGACTTAAGTCCAATTCTGTTCGGGTCCACCTCTCAGCTCTAGCAGCTCACCACTCATTGGTAGAGGGGCAATCTCTATCTGGTCACCCCTTGGTGACCTGCTTTCTCAGGGGCTTGCTTTTGCTCAAGCCTCCCATCCGTCCTCCTGCCCCTGAGTGGGAGCTGAATGTGGTCTTGCAGCAACTGACTCGCCCACCTTTTGAGCCGATGGCTACTTGTCTGCTACGCTTCCTCTCCTGGAAGACACTCTTCCTAATAGCCCTTACCTGCTTCAAGCCCTGGTCTGTGACAGGCCTTACACCAGGATTTACAGGAACAGGGTAGTCCTCAGGACTCATCCAAAGTTCCTTCCTAAGGTTGTCTCCTCTTTCCACCTCAATCAGGAGGTGGTTCTTCCAACATTCTTCCCTAGGCCTCATGCTAGCCAGGCTGAAGCAGTCCTGCATACCCTGGACTGTAGGAGGGCATTATCCTTCTACCTTGACCGTATGTAGGGGCATCGAAGGGCTACTCAGCTCTTCGCATCCTTTGACCCCAATAAGTTGGGGTTAGCTGTGTCCAAGCGTACCTTGTCCATCTGGGTGGCTGACTGTATCACCTGGGCTTACAAGGCAGCTGACCTTCCTTTGCAGGGTAGGGTCACGGCCCATCGTGTCAGGGCGATGGCTGCCTCAGTGGCTCATCTCCGCTCTGTGCCCTTGGTAGACATCTGCAGGGCTGCAACTTGGTCTTCAAGCCAGACTTTTGCAGCGCATTACTGCCTGGAGAGGGAGTCCCGTAGGGACAGTGATTTTGGCCAAGCAGTACTCTGGAATCTCTTTGAGGTTTAGGCAACTCCTGCCCTCCTGCCCTCTGTTGGGCTACCGGTGGAGGTTGTGTCCTTGAAAAGCCTTTCTTTGGGGGGGCGCTCGTGAGCCCGATCAACATGGCCACGATATACTAGAGCTCCTTAGCTGCTTCCTTCCTTCATAAAGTTTTTAAGCTTTTAAACTACAATTTTTTCGTTGAAAATGCTCTGACTAAGAGGGGCTAAGCTCTCTAAGCATCATGTTGCTGTCTGATCGCTCTTCTTGATAGCAAACTGCCTCAAGCTAATGATCTCCCCGATGCTGCATTCATCAGAGGTGACAGTGAAGAATGTCTGTTTGTTTCTCCTGTACAAGGTACTCTGCTGCAGCTGTTTTATGGATCTGTGCTGCCGATGAATGGCTCTCCCTGTCTGCATACTGAGTGAGAAGGGGTATCTTGGCTGCTTAATATGCTGCCATTGAATCGCTCTCCCGATCTGCCTAATACCCCAGCGCTACTCTCATCGGAGGTGACAGTGATGTGTGCCTGTTGTTTGCTGCACTTAATATTATACTGAAGCAGTTCTCTGAACAACCTTCTCTCTACATCGGAATGTAAGCGTTGATTCAGCTGCTAGCCTGTCTATGCTTCTGCCTACAATACTGTTTTTAGCTTCTGATCTCCCTAATGGCGCTTTGTTTTGTGAAGCCGAGTGAAACGCGCCGGTTATAGCGTCTTCGAGACAGCTAGTTGCAGCAGATCTACAAGATTAAAGGCCTGGAGGAATCGGGGGGAAAATCCCTCATTAGCTGCCTTGCCTAACTTCATCTTTCCTTTGCTGCCCTGACTACAAAGTAAGTGTTACAGTTTTGAAAAGAGAGGAGGAAAGTGCCTAAGTGAGAGGATTCTCTCAGCGACTACAATGTTCATTTCATGACTTTGACTCTCCTGCGATTCTTCAATGCTTAAATAACCTGAGTCCAAGTGTCTAACTTAATAAAATAATGGCTGTACCTGTGAGAGTGAAGTTGGAACGCAGATGGGGGTCTGAGTAGAAGCGGGAAAATCGCTTGAAACGCAAGCTGGTGCTGACATCAGAGCTTCTGTTGCTGTGTGCTACGTGTAGAAAGGAATCCCTCTAAGATGGCTGCCGGTCCCTGGAACGCAAGCTTGAAACGCATAAGTGTTCCCAAGATGGCTGCCGCCTCTGATTGACAGCTGATGCTTCTTCCAGGGAGCTGCTTTCCAGGCAAATCTGATTAGGAGCAGCAAGCTGCTATCGGGGCAGCTCACATTCCGGTTGTTCCTGTCTGCTCTGCTGCGATTACCTGCTCTTTGATGTCACTACTGTCTCTGGCCGTCCCGGGAAAAGTGCTGTGCAGAATCGGCTTCACCGATGCAGTTGATTTTTGTAGAGGGGCGCCCTCATGTGTTTTTGAGCGGTACTGCAGGGTCTATGTAATTTCTTGCTTCTGCAGTCCTTTTTTGCTTGTTTTTTGGTCCTGCTTCCTTGATTCAAGTGCTGGAAGAAACACTCTAGTGAAGATGAGGTCTTTCTGATGGAGGAGCTGGGGTTCATTTCCCTGCTGATGGTCTTTCCTGCTCACTGTTAGGGGCAAGTCGCCCTTCTTCAACAAGAAATAATTATTTCTCAGTTGTGGACCAGTTGCTGAATCTTACAGGAGAGCGTCACCTTCACTTAATTGCATTAGAGCACATACAGTAAGATTTTTTCTGATTGCCTCGGCGGCTCCGTGTGTCCATTATGGCTGCGACAAAATCCTACGCAGCTTCCCTCTCCAAGTTCGGGAGATCTTCAGATTCTAATGCTACTCCGTCCTCTCACACCACGGAAAGTCTCTCCAGCTCTAAAGTTCCTGTATCGGGGCCGCAATCTCCAGTTACCAAAGCGGATTTTATGGAAATCTTAAAAGAGCTCAAGTTGTTTCGGCAAGACTTCTCGAAGGCGGTGAGTGATATTCGCTCTGATATAAAGTCTCTCGATGACAGGGTTACGCAGACTGAAATAAATATCGGGGAGCAAATGGACTCGTCTTTGGCCCTCCAGACTAAAATTGTGAAATTGGACCAACTCTCGAAGGAGCTAAAAGAACGACAGGATGATCTTGAAAATAGACAGCGTCGCAATAATTTGAGAATACTGGGTCTTCCGGAACAACAAGGTGGACCGGAAGATACAATGTCATTAGTCCAAGAACTGTATGCCTTTTGTCTACCCAATGCTCCTAAACCAGTCCGATTGGAACGTGCACATCGAGCTTTGGGGGCTCAGCGTTCCTCTAACTCAAAACCAAGAGCGATTGTCATCTGCTTCTGCTTTTTCTCTGATAAAGTGGCGCTTATGAGAAGTTTGCGGGGGAAGAGATCAGTTGTCTTTAAGGGTCAGGAGCTTCAAATTTATCAAGACCTTTCTCAATATACCCTTGAGCGTCGACGAAGCTTTAGACCTTTAACTCAGGCTTTACAGAAGAGAGAAATATCTTACAGATGGGGATTCCCCTTTGCCCTGATCTTTGATTGGAATAACTGCGCTCAGAAAATCACTGATTTGTCGACGGCACTGGACTTTCTTGATGTAATGCAACATGGAGAGCGCCCAGTACGACCAAGAAGCACACACGGAGAATGGGAGACCTTGCTACCAAAGAGACGTAAGATGCCACGTTCCCGGAGATCCTCTAACTCTGAAGCTGACTCCAGTCTACCGAAGGCGATGGATACTACTGCTCCCACTTGAGCTTTCCTGTTTGTTCAAGGACTGAGGGAGGGGGTGGGTTTAAGAGGGTTATCTCTTGTATATTTGCTCTAGGGGAGAATGGTTTGTTGAGTCCTTGGTTTCACTCTAGTTTCAGAATGCAAAACTTGGGGGTTAGCTATAAGAGGGGAGGTGGTGAAAGCTGTGTGAGGGTTATGGGGGAGAGGTGATGTTTATGGGGGAGGCGGTTAGATTTACATCTTATTTCATGCAGGTATGTTCTTGAGGCTAGCTTGATGTTCTTCTTTTTCTCAGAGCCGGTCTAGGGGAGGGAGCAGTTGGGGAAGTTCTTATTTTTCTTTCTTTCCTCTATGCCTCAGTTGATGGCACGTATAGTGTCATCTGCGTTCGGTGGGTTATATAGTAACTATACTTCCTGCTGTTATAGGAATGTGTGGGGAATACAGCTGGGAGGGGAAGGGGAGGGGGAGGGGAGGGACTGTTGGGGTTGAGGACTGGGGTGGGGGTGGAGGGGCAGAAGGGGAACCTTGTTGACTTGCGCATATCCTGGTCTCTTTTATTTATTCTGAATAATTTCTCTGTCTTTTTTCCTTTCATATGGGGTTTAGAGCTTGGAAGAATTGGTCCTGGCGTTCTGGGGCGTCCCTGGCTCCTGACTCTGTTAGGAGTGTCGTTTCTCATTGGGGGGTTTTTCCGCTTTGGGTATGGTTAGGGCTATCTCTTGGAATGTTCATGGTCTCAATAGCCCTGTTAAGCGCAGAAGGGTGTTGGATCAATTGTGCAGGGAGAAAGCCGAGATTATATTTCTCCAGGAAACTCATTTTTCTAAGAAGGATCACTTTGATTCAGCTAAAAATAAGTTCCCACATATCTATTTAGCTAATTATTCTACCAAGAAGCGAGGGGTCGCTATTCTGATGTCCCATACCTGTCCCTTTCAACTGATTGATAGTGTTAGTGACCCGGAGGGTCGTTTTTTGATGTTGGTGGGTACTATTCAGGGTTTGACATTGACGTTCGTGAACGTGTATCTCCCTCCAACAGCGGTGAGAAGTTCTCTGGTGGATCTCACGAAGGCGCTTCAGACCTTTAGTCAGGGACCGTTGATTGTGGGAGGCGATTTCAATTGTGTCTGCTCTGAACTAGACCGGTCAGGGAATCGCCTTTCGTGGTCTCCTTTGGGGAGGGCTTTGGAGGAGTGGGACGCCCAGTTTGATTTGTGTGATGTGTGGAGGCACCTACATGCTTGTGAAAGAGATTATACGTTTTATTCGTCTGTACATCAGTGTCATTCTCGTATTGACCGATGGCTCATGTCTCGTTCGGAGCTCTCTTGGTTGTCTCAGGCGGCTATAGGGACCATGGGACCTTCTGATCATGCTATCATATCTATTGATCTTACCTTAGGGGCGGAGGACACATCGGCTAGGGTGTGGTCTCTTCCTAGGGAGTTCCTGCTAAATACGGAGTTTGCAGAAGGGGTAAAGAAAGGTTGGATGGAATATTTGCAGCTCAATGACTCCTCTGATATTTCCAGAGCTCTCCTGTGGGAAGCAGGGAAAGCAGTCCTCCGAGGTCAACTTATTTCTTTATCGAGTGCGTTTAAGAAACGGTTCTCAGTTAAACAGGAGATTCTACGAAAAGAAATTGCGGAGTTGGAAATCACTCATCGGAAGGGGGGCGGTAACAAGGTGTGGAAATTGCTGACTATGCGTAGAGGGGAATTAGCGGCTTTAGAAGCTGACCGTACGGCATCGCTTATGTTACGCACTAAACGGCGGTATTATGAGCAGGGTAATAAGGCAGGGAAGCTGCTGATGTGGCAATTAAGAAGACAGCGGCAACGGCACCGAGTGACTGCCATTCACTCGCCACAGGGTCACACGATGTTTCAATCCAAGGATATCGCGGCTGAGTTTGCTAGATTTTATAAACATTTATACACTAGCGAGTTATCGGCGACTCCAACGGACATTTCGACTTGGTTGCAAGAGGCTAATCTCCCGCATATTTCGGTGGAAGATCGGGATCATTTAGATAGACCGTTTACTTTAGAGGAGGTACTGTTGGCTTTGAAAAATCTTAAATCTGCTAAAACGGTAGGCCCAGATCTGTTACCTGCTGAGTTGTATAAGACTTTCCCGGATTTGTTTGCTCCAACTCTGCTCTCTGTTTTTAATGAAATACTTCTCCGGAAGACTCTCCCTGCTTCTTTTTATCAGGCGTCTATTGTTGTCATACCAAAGGCTGCTAAAGACCCTTTGCTTTGTTCTAATTATCGTCCTATCTCTCTTCTGAATTTAGATTACAAAATTTTTTCCTCCATTTTGGCTAATCGATTGGGGAAACTCATCCCTGCTATAGTCCACCCGAATCAGACTGGCTTCATTAAAAACAGATATGGGTTCGAGAATGTCCGTAGGCTGATCAATGTGTTGCAGAGGCTGGCACGGGATGATGGATCTTATGGCATTCTCTCGTTGGATGCTGAGAAGGCCTTCGACAAACTAGAGTGGCCTTATCTTTTGCAGGTTCTGCGGGAATTTGGGTTTGGGCCAATCTTTTGTACCTGGATCACAGCGTTATACTCCAGCCCTCAGGCGATGGTGTCTGTTAATGGCTCGATCTCTTCTTCCTTTGGTTTGACGAGAGGCACGCGACAAGGCTGTCCTCTATCTCCTTTGCTGTTCGCACTTGCAATGGAACCGCTGGCAGCCCATATCCGGCTAAAAGCAGAGGACATCGGAATCTCCCTTGGGTCGGAATGGCATTCTATATCTTTATACGCGGATGATACTTTAATTTATTTACGGGAACCTTCTAGGGCTTTACCTATCGTGCTTTGTATTTTAGACCGTTTCTCCTCGGTTTCTGGTTTTTCTATTAATCGCCAGAAGTCCACGCTTTTGCGCTGTGTATCACGTTCCTCCGCTGCTGTTCAGGACTTTGGAGATGCTTTCCCGGTGGTTGATCACTTTAAATACTTAGGCATTATTATTCATCGTGATCTTTCGCGACTGTATAGTTTGAATTATATTCCCCTTTTGAATTCAATTAAGGTGGACTTGGGGCGTTGGAGTTCTTGCTCGGTTACATGGTTAGGTCGCATTAATACTTACAAGATGCTGATCTTACCCAGGTTGCTTTTTCTCTTTATGCAACTACCTATCGCTTTACCTCGCAAGTTTTTTCAGAAGCTTCGGTCGACAATTACTGGGTTTATATGGTTGGGGAAGCGCCCGGCGATTGCTTGGCGGCTACTTACGCTGCCTCGAGAGTCTGGAGGGATGGGTCTTTCTGATCCGGAATTTTACTACTCCTGTATCTGTTTGAGATCCCTACTCCTGTGGAGAATTCACTCGGGGGCGGAATGGGTCTCACTGGAGGCGGATTGGCTATGCCCGATCCCGTTGGACACGGTACCTTTTCTTTCTGGGTATCGTGAGATTCGTCAGGCACAGATGCATGTGTTTATTGGGCCCTGTTGGACGGCATGGCAGCGGATCTGTAAGAAGGCCGGAGTTTCTAATCTCCAATCGCCCTTTCTTACTTTGGGAGCTTTGGGCTTTATCCGTGACATGTTCCAGGGCTCGAACATGGATTTATTGGCGATCAGATTAGCATCTTTGTATGTACATTTACGACCCCTTTCAAAGCGAGACTTGGAGGAACATATGGGTCGTTCCCTATCTTTGTTCCAGTATCTGCAAATCTCTCACTGCTTGACTACTCAATTCTCCGTGACTGAACTTTCTCGACATCCTAGAGGTTGGGAGCAAGATCTGTTTATATCTAGAAAACTTAAGGCGTTCATAGCTCGATTGTACAGGCATGTGATTACTGACTTTACGGCTCCGCCAACTATGAAGCTTCCTCAACAACGTTGGGAGCCGTCTCTGCCGGGTAAGGAGCAGGAGTTCTGGCTGGAGGTATATTCTTATTCCCACTCTTGTTCTATCTCGCTGGGGTTACTTCATACCCAACTTCGGATTCTTTATCGCTTAAGTATCACGCCGGTTGATCTCTTTCACTGGCGACGAGCTGATGATCCGCTCTGTTGGAGATTGTGTGGCCGGCAGGGCACTTTTGATCATATGTGGTGGGGGTGTCCGTACATTCAGAACTATTGGCGGGGGGTAACGGGATATATTGCGGTAAAATTACAGGTGATTCTCCCGATGGACATGGAGTCCTGTTTATTGGGGATGTGTCCGGAATTCCCTTCCCGGCGTCCTCTCAGAAGACTGGTGCAGTCCCTTCTTTTGGCGGCCCGATCGGTGTTGGCTCGCTTCTGGAAACGAAGTAGGGCTCCCTCTTTGATTGAATGGCATGCTAAGTGCTGGGAAATGTACCGGTTTGAAAAAATGACTGCTTCAATTCGGGGTCGTCCTTTTCTCGAAGAGGATCTTTGGAGCTTAATGTTTCAAGAAGACACTTGATGATCTCCGACTTGTTCTGGTGAGTGGATGAGCGGTATCTTTTCTTGACCGTGGTTGTCTTTTGGATCTGTTCTTCCTGTTTCAGCTTGCTTTTTCTTTTCTTCTTCTTCTTCCTCCCTCATCTCGGGGGGAGTGCTAGGTCAACAGGGTTGGAGGGGGGTAGTGATAGGGGGTCTGGGCTGGGAGTGGGATTTCGGGGGGGGGGGAGGGGTTATAGGAGTAGAGTTTGGCATTTCCCTCTATTGATTTCAGGCATTGTGGGTATCTTCTACCTTACGATTTAGAAGGGTATGGTAGTAGTAGTGATTTCTTCCCTTCTTACTAGCCTGTTTTTGGACTGCTTTATTCTGAAATTTTCTGGGTTGATTGAACTGTTTTGTAATGTGTTATTATATGTCACTGCACTTCTGTACTTGTTTCTTATGAATCTCTAATGTAGAGGTCCCCTCTTATTTTGAGTTGGGTGGTACGAGAGGGGAGGGGTTCTGATTACAGGGATGGTTAATATCTGTCGTTTGTTACCTGCTTGTGATTTTGATGATTGTACGGGCTACTGTAACGGATTTGTTATTGTTTCTTACTATTTATTGGCTGGTTGGTCATGTTCTAAGAGAATGGAGAATGTCCTACATTGTTGTGTTTAAAATATTGGACTGTATGTTATTGAACTTTGCTCAATAAAATTTATTACACAAAAAAGAAAAGCCTTTCTTTGCTGCTGAGACTAGAGGGAGTTCTCTTGTTTAGCCTGGGTTCCTTGGTAGCCCAGAGCTGGGGAGTCACCCATATGTGAGGACTGACTTCCTGCTTGGTCCTGGAGAAAGAGTAGTTACTCACCTGTAACAGGTGTTCTCCAGGAGCAGCAGGAATCAGTCCTCACAACCCTCCCTCCTCCCCTTGGAGTTGCAGTTGTACATAGTTTATTTTTCTTTTTTTGTGTGCTATTCTTAGCTATGTCATTTGACTGAGGTAAGATGGCACCTTTAGGCGGGAAGGGAACCGCGCATGCGTGCCTGCATTCCCAAAGGCTTTCATAGAAAGCTGGGGAAATGCTCCGCTGGGGCTTCATTGGTGCCGATGACACCCATATGCGAGGACTGATTCCTGCTGCTCCTGGAGAACACCTGTTACAGGTGAGTAACTACTCTATTTTAGGCCAGCACTGATCTAAATAAGTAGAATCAGAGACTACAAATATCACACTGTACTGGAGATATATTTTGAAAGCAGGACTGTCCTAAAATGTCCCTACTGAAAATGGGTACATTGAGAGTGTTTCTTTTTTTCTCCATAAAGGTTGGAGGGAGTTCCAGCAGAGTCTCTGCAGGCAGTGATTCATAAGGTTACTTTTCCTTGTTCAGGAATAAAATAACTTGTCTGGGAGCTTGATTTTGATGATTTTAAGGTGGCATTTTGATGATTTTGAGGTGGTAGAAGAAGACTTATGTAGACCATCTACGCATCTAGAAGGAAGGGAATCAGTGGAAGTCTTTGTTGCCCTACAATTTTACTCAAGCATCACAAGAAAATGTGCTTTTCTATTTGTGAATTGTTGAAAACTCTAAATATTGATTTTTTATGTTTTCTTTTGCTAGTTTTTGATTTCAGTACAATCTACTTTGGTTATGGAACAACTTCTATTGTTTGGATTGGGTTTTTTAGACTGTGTGCTTGACCTCATTGGGCCTAGGAGCCATCCACAACCCCATACCCTACTAGAGAATGCTGATCTCAGGGCTGTATTCAATTTTTCCAGTACTCTGTGGTCAGGGGCGGCTCAAGTCAATCTGCTGCCTGAGGCAAAGAATGAGATGGCACTCCCCCCCCCCCCCACTTAGAGGGGGGCAGAGTTTTTTCAGAACTCCAATCTGGGATTGAACCAAACCAAAAAGCCGATTAGATTATATGGAGGGAATACAAGATGTTTGCACACAGGGCCGTACCGAGCTGCAATCACGCCCTGTGCGACTTGCAGCTTGGACGCGCACCCCCTTCCTCCCCCCCCCATACCTCCGTCCAGCGCTGCCTGCTCTTTCCCTGATGCTGCCGCCCTCTGTTTTTTTCACGGCAGCACCAGCAGCAGGGAAAGGGCAAGCAGCGCTGGACGGAGTTATGGGGAGGAGGAGGGGGTATTCACCCGATCTGAAAGGTACCGGCACTTTAAGCAGATCTGCCCCTCCCTGCTCTGACATCCCGTTGGAGAAGGGAGGAACCAGACCTGCTTAAAGTGCTGTGAAAAAGCTTGGTGAGTACATTTCAGCTGCCTGCTATTATCCTGCTAGCGGTGGCAGGGCAACAGCAGACAGCCGAAATGTGCCCCCCAAGTCTTTGTGCCCTGTGCGGCTGCACCGCTTGCACAGGGCTAGGTACAGTCCTGTTTGCACATCAAGGAACTAAAAGACAGCAAGAACCAACTGCACAGTTTATAAAACTAAATTATAACTCATTTTTATTTTGTTGTTATAAACTGCGTTATGGTTCTTTCTTTTTCTTTTTCAACATATATTTTGCATCCACAGTGGGTGCAGAGCAGAACCAGGACATTCACCCACAGAACTCAATATTTAAAAAAAAAATCTGATTCTGATCATCTCACTAACAACAACAACAACCACTATTCTCAAGTACCAGGCATATTGTGAATTAATACAAAACTCTACAACAAAGAGCAAACCTACCATACCATATCAGTACAAACTTCCAAAACTCACATAAGGAGCCCATCCAAAAAAAGTGTCACTGTAGAGAGTACAGTGGGCCCTGGAACATCCATACACCTATTTGAAAAGCTGAACAAGTCAAATTAATACAGTATAGTATAGATCTTTATGTACAAACTCCATGTTAACAGAACACCTGGCCTCAGTCACACACAACATCGTCCCTCACCAAGTACAGAATAAGTAACCACAATCTAAAGTAAAAATAAAAATATGTAGACAAAATTTAAACTGAAAACCCAAGAAGCCAGAGTCCACATGCAGTGCAACATCAGATAAATAAGAGATGCAGTTCCCCAATGCCTTGTAAAATATAAAGATAGCACAAAGTCCAATCACTAAAATTAAATAAAATTATTTTTTCTACCTTTGTTGTCTGACCATTTTATTCTCTGATCATGCTTGTGCCGATCTGAGGCTTCTGCTTTCCTGTTTTCTCTTAGCTCTCATTCTGTGGTCTATGGTCCATCTGCCATTTCTTATCTCTTCTTTTGTTTTCTTTACTTCCTTCCATCAGCCCATTTCCAGTTCCAGTAACCCTCCCCAGTATCAGCCCCCTTTCCGGTCCTCCCCTCCCAGTACCACCTTGCATTCCCACGACTGCCACAGGTATCCATTTCCTTCCAGTCCCCCTCCTTCCCCACTGTCCAGCCCCTTATAGTCAAAATACCATCCCAGGTACCAGCTCACGTCCATTCTCAGTGCCACCCCCCAGTCAGCTCCCTTCCAGTCGCCCTACCCTCTGTCTATCCCCCTTCCAATGCCATTCATATGTCAGCTCCCTTCCAGCCTCCTCCCCATTACCCAGCCACCTACCACTCCCATCCCCAAATGTCAGCTCTCTTCCAATCCCCCTTCAGTACATCCCAGGTGTCAGCTCCATTCCAGCCCCCTCCTTCCTCTGCCATATCAGCTCCTTTCCAGCCCCCTCCTTCCTCTGTGTCAGCTCCCTTCCTGCCCCCTCCTTCCCCTGGCAGACTCTCTTAGTATCTGCTCCCCTTCCAGTCCTATTCTCCCATCTCCCCACATCAGCCAGCCCATTTGTAGCCCTAACCCCTAGTTTTCTTCCAGGGCCAGCAGAACTCTCCTCCCCTCCCCCATTAGCCCATTTCCAGTGCTAGCCCCCCATCAGCCCAATACCAATCCTAACCCTCCAATAAGTCCATTTCCAGTCCTAGCCCCCCTAATCAGTCCATTTCCAGGCCTAACCTCAACAGTCAGCCCATCACCAGTTCTAACCCCCTCTCCCGATGAGCCTATTTCTATTCTTAACCCCCCATCAGCCCATTTCCAGTTCTAACCTCCCCAATAGCCCATTACCAGTATTAGCCCCCCATCAGCCCATTTCCAGTCCTAGCCCTCCCCCCATCTTCCCATTACTATTTCCTGTGTTATCCACCCCCCCCTCCAGCCCAGCCCAGCCTGTCCTTCTGAAGAACTTGAAGAAAAAAAAAAGGTTGCAGAAGCTGCTGCCACTGCCACAGCAGCAGCAGCAGCAGTGGCAGCCTAAAGTGCCCCATGCTCACCGCCTCCCCAAAGAGCCCTGACAGCTGCTACTCATTTCCCTCCCCCACGCCAGCTCAGCTTTGCAGAGCCATGTGAAGGAAAAGCATTTCCCTTTCCCGCGGCTCTGTTAAAGCTGAGCCCATCGGCGCTGATGGGAAACAGGCATTTCCTGTTCCTGTTTCCCATCAGCGCTGGGGGGACTCAGCTTTATCAGAGCCATGGTAAAGGGAAACACTCTCTCTTCGCGCAGCTCTGCAAAGCTGAGCCGGCGCAGGGTGGGGGGGAGGGGGGAGACTAGTAGCTATCAGGGCTCTTCGGGGAGGCGGCGGCTGCGGGGCACTTCAGACTGCCGCTGCTGCTGCAGCAGTGGCAGCAGCTTCTGCAACCTTTTTTAAAAATATTTTTGGAAGGTTGAGTGAGGCAGTCTTTTTTGGGGGTAATTTTTGCCGCCCACAAAAAGTTGCTGCCTGAGGCTACCACCTCACTCAGCCTCATTATAGAGCCGCCTCTGTCTGTGGTATCCAAAGATGGCCTTTTGCCTGCTACAGGGAGTGCCCTATAAAAAGAAGATTACAGGCCCTTCTGTACTGTAAGGCATACTAAATCCTATAGCAAACTTATCACCAATATAATTTACTAGAAATGTATATAGTTTCCCCCAAGTTTAACTCCATGTTAAATCCCTGTTCTTTGTAAACGACGGCCAAATTTAACTGACCAAGTGTTATACTGTTTCAATGTAAACCGCACTGATGACAAAGAGCGCGGTATATAAGAAATGTTAAATAAATAAATAAATAAAAGGCAAAAGAATTGTCTAGGTGATGACATCAGGAAGTAGTCAAGATCTAGAAATATGGGAAAAGTAAATTAATTATTTATTCATTTATTTTAATTGAATGGCACACCTCATTGTATGAATTGATTTGGGGAGAGTTACAATTTAAATATCAAAAATATAATAACAAAATCCCACCCCTCTCTAAAGCAAAATCCCACGTTAATCATCACTCCCTATAGATACCCTCCCACCCATTAGCATAAGAAATCCCAACAACTAAACCCAAAATATCCCTTGCCAAGTCAATAGAATTTAACTATATTATAAGCAGATATAAATATTTTATTTGGAAAAAAATTCTAATAAACAGCATCACTACTAAAGGGCTACAAACCCCAGCCTCGTTCTGATAGTACATTAGTTGAATTCAAAAGCCTTGTTAATAGTCAAGTCCTGGACTTTTTACAAAACTGAAAATAGTTTTTCTCAAGATGTATTTATTGAAGAAGGGCGTTCAACAGCTTAGTGCTACGAACATGGCTGACCCTGGTATTAGATAGCTGCCTAAGATGGCACAATTTTAGGGGCAGCAGACAACAGAGCATAAGTCACATACTTGAGTCATCAATCCATCTGCCAGCCTGCATCCCAACTGCCAACAGGACCGGATATCACACATCAGATCAGAGCTGTGCAGCAGAGGTATCCCTTCTTTCCCTGCAGTCCCATTCCAAGAAGCCACTAGGTCCTCAGCTTTTAGCTGTTCCATGCAGCGCTGGACACGCTCTATAACTCCCTTCCCGCCCCCCGCCCCCAGAGGAAAAGGACATGTGATACACAGGGGGAATGTGGCTGGAACATGGCTGCACGTGAGTTATTCTTTTCTTACTTTGGTGCTTGTTGGTTCGTCTCACAGGCAGGATAGCAAGGTAGCAAAGGAGGGAGCAACACTGGTCAGTATATTTATTTACCTTGACTTGCACTTTGTTTTGTTTCTTCTGAGTTGCCTCCCATCATAGGCATCTGAAATGGGGGGAAGTTGGCTTGGAAGACAAAAACCTTTCCTGTCACATGCCTAGCATGATAGCATTAGCCTCTTTCTCTTACCTGCCCAGCACCTCTAAATCCAGAGTGGTGGAAGCTTGTTCTTCACACATCCCTCATTCTACACAGGGGAATTGTGGCTGGAACATGGCTGCATCATGTGAGTTACTCTTTTCTTACTTTTGTGCTTGTTGGCTTGGCTCACGGGCAGGATAGCAAGATAGCAAAGGAGGGAGCAATAGTTCTGGCCTTCAGCACTGTAGGGGGTTTGAAACTGGAGAGCATATGGCCAGCATCAGTGGAGGAAAGGCAGAATGACTGGAGAGTAAAAAAACAAGCTCCTGCAATGACTGTTGCAGTGACTGAAAGGAATCAGCATGTTCCATAGATATTTTGAACCCTTACGATATTGTTAGGGCTTCTCTTCTTAGATGCTTATGAATTGTACATTTATCTGTGTATTTTCCAGCTACTTGAAGTTTTTTCAGGGTATACAAAATCAGTGTTCATTGGTGTTTTTGTGTTGCAGTTTTCCAGTAGAATCAAACATGTCCATTTGTGCCTCTTCAAGAAGTGTTGGCACAGAAAAGGTATGAACACTGAGTGGAGGATATAGTAAGACAAGTCAAGAGAGAGATGAGAGAGTACTAGGGGAAGTAGTGTTTTTCTGGTGTGCATCCAATAAACACCTATTTTAATGTTTTTGCTTTGGAGGTGTTTTATGAGTGTTTATTGGTTAAAACCCCAAATCAGAAGTCTTAGATATACTGTAGTACTCTGTTAACTAAACACAACTATTTGAATTGAATCTGGTGCACTACAGGAAGTCAATGTAGAAAATTTAGACTGATATAATGGCATGGTAAGCTTCCTTCTGAAGTTATAGTCGAGCTGCAGTCCTCTCGAGTAATTGCAGGTGTTTCAACTGTTTTTTTTTCAGTAGTCCACAATAAAGAGTAGTAAAGCTGAATCCAAAAATTGGTCCACTATAGCTGCTAATCTGTATATCAAAAGATGCCACTTGATGATGATCATGATAAGGACATTCTTTTCACATTACAATGGAAAGCACACAATATTTTTGGTTATTTATTACCATAGTAATATGTTACATAGTTAATATGAGACATTTTATATTCTTTCAGTCTCCAGTATAATAATAAGGCAATTTACTAGGGTAAATTGAGTGTCTGAAAATGATCTTTTCCCAGTCAGGCTAAAAGTATACATTGAGTTCCACAGTGTTTGTTTGTTTAGCCATATTGGGGATGTTCTTTGGGCAGATGCTGAAAGTAATGCAAATGCAAATATCTCACAATTTCCAAATTGAAAGTAAGCACATGCATTCTCCTGGAATTTTGGTGCAAAGATACTCAGCAAAAAGTATCCATGTTTTTTTTCATCTTAATTTCCTATTGGGGCAGAACTAAACGTTTTGCTTTACAATCATTCTCCTTTACATAAGCAGTGCATTAGATCAGCTCTTTTCCCTTACTTCAAAAATGGCTTTTAAAACTGTTTCGATGAATGTGAATGGTATCAATCATCTTATTAAGGCATAAAAGGTTTTCTGCTATTTTAAGGCTTTGAGTGCGGATGTGATCTTCCTTCTGGCAATGCATATGACTTATGAGGCCTGTGCCATGTTTCGGACAAGATGGATTAAACATCATATCTTTTTCCCTGGTGTCAACAAGAAAAACGGGGTCTCTATTTTTTTTTCATAAGGGGGCACCAGTACAAATTTTGCAGCAGAAATCTGACAATGAGGGTAGAGGGATATGCCTAATTTAGTACTTGCTGGGTGCAAGTTTTCTTTAATGAATATTTATGCGCCCTCATTTGCATCCTCAACCTTTTTTGAAAAGGTCTGTCATACTTTGCTAACCTTTGGAACAGGTAAAATGATTTTTGGTGATAATTTTAATACAATCTTAGATGAAAAAATGGATAGGCAATTCTCCAGTAAAAACTCATATTGGAATTCCGGTGTGGCATTGCAAGATATGTTGGATTGATTAGGTTTGGTAGATGCCTGGCGACATTCTAACCCTTCCGTACGAGAATATTCCTTTTTTTCATTTTCCCACATTCATACACACAAATTCATTGCTTGTTTGTATCTAAATCTTTTCTCCCCAATATGAAGAACTGTTTATTGGTCCCAGCCATATTTCAGATCATGCTGCAGTCATAGTTGACCTTTTGCTTGAGAATCACATGCCCGTCAGGCCCTGGCATTTTCTTTGAAGAGTCTTCTGTTTTCCTAAGTCTATCTTGATTTTGGTTAAAAAAAATGGTTTAAGCCTCTGCAATGCCTGTTTCTCTGCACAGGTGTATTATATGTAATAATAATAAGAAGGAGTTAATAGATCGTTTGTGTTCCACCTGTATGTTGCATCCAGGAGAATCTTCTTCCTCCATATCCACTGTGCTGCCAGTTGGGGACATCAGCGCCTTAACTCCTCCCTCCTTAGAGCCCCTGAAGCCGGGTCTACCTGCAGAAAGGCCTCAGTCAGCTCACATTTTGCTTCCACAGCCGCTGGAAGCCACAGCAGCTTCAGCTGACAGTGAGTTCCTGACGCTCTTCCACCAGGCATGGCACCTGTGGCGTTCAGAGTCTTTTGGTATACCTCCAGCACCCACCCGGTAGCAGACAAGATATGGCGGGGTCTCGCAAGTGGTCCCAAAAGACCTCAGAGCTTAAAGCAGTACGTCCTCCCAGGAACGTTGCATGTGGCTTGCGGGACACTACAGATATTCAAGAAGACTTTAAATCTTCGGAGGTGAGCCCTGATTCGTCGGAGAAAGAAGATGGGGAATATTCTCCGTCTGATTCTTCGCTGACAGTTCAAGACGACTCTCAAGATATCAGACGTTTTCAGAAAGAGGAGTTGTCGGCCCTAATCACGCAGGTGATAGAGTCACTACGCCTAGCTGACACGCCTGATCCTCAGAGTTCTCAAATCCTTTTGCAGCCGGATCCCATTTTACAGGGCATTCGTAAGCCTTCCAAAGCTTTTTCCTTTCCAGCCGAGTTACAGCAAAAGTTATCTCGAGAGTGGGACTCTCTAGAGTCCTCTCTATGTACAGCACGCTGTTTTGGTCAGTTATACCCTTGGTCTCCCTCTGACTTGGACCGTTGGCTGACATACCTGAAAGTTGATGCGTTAGTGATCGGGGTCACCAAGCATACCAGAATACCAGTTGAGGGCGGAGCGTCACTCCGTGACCAGCAAGACCGAAAAAGTCGAGAGTCTGCTAAAGACGGGTTTTTTGTCATCTGCTCTTTCCCTTCAAGCAGCGGTGTGCAGAGGTCTAGCAGCATGGGCCTCCCTTCGATGGATTCAGCAGCTTCCAGATGATCCCAAGTTGGCTCATTTAGAAACTGTTGCTGTATTCCTGGCAGATGCCTTCTATGATCTCTTGCGGCTGTCAGCTCACTCCATAGCAGCAGTGACAGTGGCTCGGAGATGGCTCTGGCTACATCAATGGGTGGCGGATGTTGCTTCTAAGATGCGGCTGTCAAAGCTTCCTTTTAAAGGGAGACTCCTCTTTGGCGAAGATCTCAATAAACTGGTAAAAGATCTGGGGGAGGTGCAACCGCAACGCTTGCCGGAGGACAAGCCAAAGGCATTCTCCCGTCACGGGTCTCTGTCCCAAGGCTTTCGACAATTTTCTAGAACTCGTGACTCTCGGAGATACATATCCTTTAAGCCAAGTACTTCATCCACTCCTACCAGTTGCTGCGGACAAAGATCGCAGTCCTTTCGGGGAGCCCGCAAAGGAACTGACTCCTATTCAGGCCCAGTGAAGTTTACGGGAACCTCCCATCCTTCCCACTGACGGGACGAGACACCACCTTGAGATGCCTCCACCTGTCGGGGGGGGGGGGGCGGTTGGCTCCTTTTTCTCGACAGTGGGCATGCATAACTTCAGATCAATGGGTCCTCGACATAGTTTCTCACGGCTATTCTCTCGAATGTTGCCGACCCATTCATGATGCGGAAAAATGAGTGGCCATTCATACTACCATTCAGAAGCTCCTCTCCTTAAAAGCCATTTGTCCAGTCCCTCAGTTAGAAAGAGGGCTAGGCCATTATTCCATCTATTTTGTGGTGCCCTAGAAAGATGGCTCTTTTTGTCTAATTTTGGACCTCAAAGGCGTAAATCACAGCCTTCGAGTACCACACTTCCGGATGGAGACCCTAGGTCAGTCCTTCACTCAGTATGCCGGGGAGAATTTCTAGCATCCTTGGATCTAGCGGAAGCATATTTTCATATTCCCATTTGAGAAGACCACCAGTGCTTCCTGTGTTTTTCAGTCCTCGGCCAACCTTTGAAGTTTCGGACAATGCCCTTTGGCCTAGCCTCAGCACCTCAAACCTTCTCAAAGGTGATGGTGGTTGTGGCAGCAGCCTTATGCAAGAAGGGAATCAGAGTACACCCGTACTTGGATGATTGGCTCATTCATGCGGACTCCCTTCCAGAGGCTCGCAAAACTGTTTCCACAGTAGTGGCCTTCCTACAGCAGCTCGGTTGGGTTATCAACCGCACCAATATTTGCCTCCATCCGTCTCAAGAAATCGAATTTCTTGCAGCACACTTCAATACCTCTCAAGGGTGTGTATTCCTGACTCAAGCCCATTTCCTAAAGTTGACTTCTCAGCTCCAACGTTTTTTGGCCCAAAGAGGCCCCTGGACATGGAATTACCTCCAAGTCCTTGGGTCCATGACCACCACCATCGAGCTCTTGCCTTGGGCAAAGGCTCACATGCGCGGTCTACAGGCCGCTCTGCTTTCCAGATGGTCTCCAGTGACAGAAGACTACCAGACCCGTCTCCCATTACAGCTGCAGGTCTGGCACAGTCTACAGTGGTGGCTTGCATCTCACAATCTCCTCAGGGAAGTATCATTGGAAAACCCATGCTGGATCTTGTTGACAACCAATGCCAGTCTGTCCAGATTGGGAATGCACTGTCGCACTCACTCAGTGCAAGGAACTTGGACGACGCGCAATGGACGAACAACAGGCTCGAGACGAGAGCAGCTCGATTTGCCTAACTGAAGTTTCACTGGTTCCTACAGGGACAAGCGCTTCAGATCCTATGCGACAGTGCCACTGCAGTGTCCTACCTCAAACGCCAGGGTGGCACCAAGTGCACAGGAGGTATCGAAGGAGATGTCCCTTCTCTTCCCTTGGGCGGAAAGGAACCTTCAGGCTCTCTCAGCATAGCATATAGCAGGGACCAGCAACGTGAAGGTGGATTTTCTAAGCTGACATACTCTCGATCTTGGCGAATGGGAACTGGCCCCACAAGCGTTCCAGACTATAGTTCAGAAGTGGGGGCAGCCGAAAGTAGATCTCATGGCATCAGCCATGAATGCGAAGGTTCCGATCTTCTTCAGTCGCTGGAGGGAACACAGATCACAAGGCATAGATGCCTTGGCGCAGCCATGGCCGAAACACCAGTTGCTCTATGTATTCCCACCTTGGCCAATGATCGAAAGAGTCCTGCAATGAATCAGGGAACACCAGGACCCAGTAATCTTAGTGACCCCGGACTGACCCAGAAGACCATGGTATGCCAATCTCATAAAACTATCTCGAGTCCCTCCTCTGCGACTACAAGCTCCCTTCAGACTTCTCAGGCACGGACCTATCTCGATGGAAGATTCAACTCCTTAGTTGCTTATGGCTTGGCTCTTGAGATCCGTAGATTAGTCCATAAGGGTTACTCTTCCAAGTAGTGTTAACTCTCCTCAACGCTCTCCGTTTGTCTAGGTTGTTAGCTTATGCTAGTGTGTGGCGAGTGTTTGAGTCCTGGTGTACTCAACATCTTCTTTCTCCTTAGAGTACAGACATTCCAGACATTCTTGCCTTTCTTAAAGAGGGCCTTGACAAAGGTTTAGCTCTTGGCACTCTACGGGTACACATTTCAGCACTGACGTGTTATAGGGGACCAATTTGCGGTCGTTCTCTTGCATCCCACTCCGATGTGTCACGTTTTTTTAAAGGAGTCAAGCTTCTACGTATTCCGGTCCGTCCAGTTGTCCCTGCTTGGGACCTTGTCTTGGTACTACGGGCTTTGATGTCTCTGCCCTTTGAGCCTCTAAAGGAAGTTACCTTAACGGATTTGACACTTAAGATGGTTTTCTTAGTGGCTATAACTTCGGATCGTCGCATTTTGGAACTGCAGGCCCTCTCTTGCAGGGATCCGTATTTGTCATTCTCAGCAGAGGGAGTATCCCTTCGCACTGTTCCCTCATTCTTGCCTAAGGTGATTACTCCTTTTCATGTCAATCAGCCTCTTTTGTTGCCTGCCTTTTCTAAGGAACAATGTTCCATTCGTTCCAAGAATCTCCGGGCGGTTGATCTCAAAAGGATTCTCCTTTGCAATCTCAAAGTCACCAATTCTTTTCACAAGACCGATCATCTTTTTGTGCTTTTTGCGGGACCGCGCCTAAGTATGGCAGCTTCAAAATCTGCTATCGCCAGATGGATGTGCCGTACCATTGAATCAGCCTATATTCTACAAGGCAGGCCAGTGCCTGCCGGTCTTCGTGCACACTCGACTCAAGCTCAAGCTATGTATTGGGCCGCGCGATCACACGTAGTCCCTCTTGATATTTGTAGAGCGGCAACCTGGTCTTCCTTGTCTACTTTTCTCCAGCATTATCGCCTGGACTTTCAGGCACATGAGGACAGTCGTTTTGGGGCTAGTGTGCTGTCAGCGGCTCTCTCTGCCCACCCTTGGGTTGATTAGCTTGGGTTCTTTCCACTTGTCTAGACTGGTCTAACAGTATGAACTGGAAGGAGAAATTTCACTTTCCATTAATTTCCTTTCCTGGTATACTGCTAGACCAGTCCAGCTGGTGCAGAGGAGCTGACGTTCAAACACAAGCAATTACATATTCCGGAGAAAGTCCACAACTGTGGATTCAGAGTTTTTCTCCAAGGAATGATGTTTGATCCTTCTCCACCCTTCCTGGTTCGAGTTGAGGGTTTTAATTGAATTAGTTGTTACCTGTACATAGTTGAGTTGGTTAGCCAAGTTTTCTCCTTATGTTGGTGTTTGTCAAAAGAATACTGACTAGGTCCTCTAGGGGCACTCCTATGTCACCCAGAGCCCAACCAATCACAGCTCTGGAGTGTTTATTCTCTGTCTCCAACATCTGCTAGCAGGGGAACATAACATGCTTGTCTGGACTGGTCTAGGGGTATTCCAGGAAAGGAAATTAACGGTAAATGAAATTTCTCCTTCTCTCATGTGATATCTATGTTTTTTTTTTTCTGGGGCCCAATCACTGGCATACTTGCTTGGTGTGTGTGCTTACATCCTGCTTTTGGGTGCACACAGTTCCCCTAGGAACGTGCACTATGTACTAGCAAGTAGGCTGTCTGCAGTAAGCATGTGTATGGCTGGAACACCTTACAGGGTGCAGTGGGTGAATGTCAGATTGTGGTGGGGGGGGGGGCAACTGAGCTTTACCAGACCTACTGCCTGTCTACCAGTGCCCTATGTGATATGTACAGATCTGCATTGCCCTCCCTGGCGGGTACCTATTCCCCAGCAGGACTGAGGTGGTGATCCCCTCTACTGCCTCGGCTGCAGAGTGTGGATCTCTTGGTGGAAAATCCTGTCCCCCACCCTACCCAGTGAGGGTGGTACTACATAATCTGCTTTTGGGTCAAGACACCACCCTTCTCCTATAACAAGTAACCATGGCAACAACACAGGATATGCACTATTCCGGGTGCATCATAGGCCACAAGGGCTAGACATGACTGGGAAATACAGTTGGACACAGGGGTAGTCTAGATGTGTCTGCAGGGACTACCTGTCACACACTAGTGCTGATGGGGACCTGCAGCACAGCCTATCTCAATCAAATCAGGTGCTGCGGACCTGGTGCTGGGTGCCCCACCTCACCCTCAGGGTGAGCACAGGAACCGCACAATGTCACGGTCTGTAGCTACTCTGTGCCGGTAACACACACGGTCAGTTCCCCCTACCAGGCCGAGGTGCTGTGGAGGTGCATACCCCATCTTGTGATCAGATGTAGACTGCTGATCTGCATGTGCAGTGCATCATGTGTATGGGTGGGTTTACCCTATCCTAGTAACCACAGCAGTTTGTGCAGTGACCTGCAGTCTTTGGGTAGCCAGCCAGCACTGTATTAGGAGCTTTGGAGATGTAGCCTACTGGCTACCACAATGATTGTAGAGGCAGAGGTCATGAGTTCAATCCTGTAGTGGTGTTCTTTAATACAGCTGTCTGAGGGATTTCCTTTTAAGTTACATCAGTGCTGCCAGCACAAACACCCTCACAGTGCAGTAACCTAAGGTGCTTCATAGGGTGCCCTATAAAGCACCCTATAGGGCACATTATAAAGTGCCTTGGCAGACAGGGCACTTTATAATATGCCCTATGGGGCGCCTTATAGGCACTTAGGCACCTTAGGTTATGGCACTTAGGCACCTTAGGTTATGGCACTGTGAGGGTGTTTTTGCTGGCAGCACTGATTTAAATTAAAAGTAAATCCCTCAGACAGCCTTATTAAATACATCTCTATAGCTTCTAGCACAGCGCTGATATGGACTTACGGTTAACGCGCGTTAACGAGCCAAGGCGCCCTCTATCACGCGATACAGATTCTTGCTACCTTGCTGCCGGAATGCCCACTACCTTATATGGCATTCCTCACATTAACGCTGCAACTAGCGCCGATAACATTAGGACGGTTTAGTAAACATCCCCCTAGTAGAAAAATGGTATATAAAACCAGTTAAATAAATGAATAAATAGGTACTCTAGGCTACATGTTGTTTGACTGTCCCATTGTCAAGTCATTCTGGCTTATTAAACTGCGGTAATGTTACCATCGTTAAGTTCCCCGGTAATGTTACTGATGCCCATATAAAGGAGTGGGCGGTGCATCGTTATGGCAAGCTCTGTCAGGTAACACGCATTACAAGGTGCTAACTCGCGGTACAGTGTGCCCTGGATCTACCGCGTGTTATCGTCACCTTATAAGGCACCCAGGCTAAGGCACCATAGAAGGCACCTTATAGGGCGCCTTAGGTTAAGGCGCCTTATACGGTGTCTAGGCTAAAGCGCCCTATAAGGCACATTAGGCTGGTGCGCCTTATAAGGCACATTCGGCTGATGTGCCTTATAAGGCGTCCTAATATAAGGCGCCCTAAGGGCTTTAAGGTGCCTTAGCCTAAAGCACCTTATAGGGCTCCTTAGGGTAGGCGCCTTATCAGGCACACTTGATTAAGGCACCTCAGAAGGTACCTTGGGTTATGGTAGCATAGGTTAAGGTGACCTAACAATGCTATGGAACCCTAGGTTAGTGTGCCCTAAGGGCTGCAAGGTGCTTCAGGTTGACATGCATGACCTGTTAGTCATAGAAACAGATGTAACCCTAACACTGGAGAGAACACTGAAGAAAGGCAATGAACAGGTGACTGAGAGAGGGAAAGCTGGGAGCTGCTGGACCTGCCATGACAGTGGGTGGCAGATAATGGGAATACATGTCCCCCAGTTGAAGCAGAGGTGGCAGGATAGGTACAATGATGGGTTGACAGAGGAGTGGTGGTGCCATGCAGATCAGGCACAGGCGAGGCAAGCACGAAGAGGCGCAATGCGGGAAAGGGTACCAGTGCAGGACATGGGGTGGCAGCCTGCACAGGAAGACAGGACTCTACACAGCTGACAGACGGTAATAGATGGACTGAAGGATTGTTGGCAACTGTGGCGAGGATATTATGGGCTGGCAGCACAGATCTGAAAAAATATGACTGTTACAGGCATACAAACTATTTGAGTAGGACAGGCATGAAAGGAGGGAACAACGAGAAATTGAACCTATGACCACTGCTGAGAATGTCATTGTACTAACCAGTAGGCTATACCTCCATGGATGGTTGCACAGTAATGGCTGGGTACAGAAGGACTGCAGGTCACCGCACAAACTGTCTGCTCTGAGTGTCAGGATAGGGTAACCCCACCAGTACCCATGATGCAATGCACATGCTGAAGAGCTGTCTACAGCTGATCACCAAATGGGGTCTGCACCTCTCCGGTACCTCAGCTTGGTAAGACGAACTGACAGTGAGTGATACTGGCACAGAGTAGCTACAGACTATGCCATTGTGCAGGTTCTGTGTTCACCCTGAGGGTTATGATGGGCGCCCAGCACTAGGTCCGCAGTACATGTGGTGCTAGAGATAGGTCCTGTTGTACATCTTCATTGCTACCAGTGTGTGACAGGTGTTCCTTGCAGTGCATCTGAAGGTAATTGTGTGTCCATCTGTATTTTGCAGTCACATGTGGTCCTCTGGTACCAGATACCACCCAGATTAGTGTGTACCCAGTGTTAGGGTCTGGCTGCCATGGGCACCTGTTATCAGGGCAGAAGAGTGTCTATACTTGTTTGAGATCCATGTAGTAGTGCCTCTACAGGTCAAAGTGATATATGCTATATACCCCAAAGGGCCTACAACCCCCCCCCCCCCCCAGTTTTGTAGGTGAGGGAGTGGAGGAACAGGTGCCTGAGCCCTGAGGAATGGCTGTAAGACCAGCAACCCCCATCCTGCTGGCAAAAGACAGCCCTCCAGGGTTGGTGGGCCAAAGCCATACCTGTGACTGGGGCTGTGGCAGAACAGCAGTAATGCTGGGGGTAGGCCTGAAAAACCTCAACTGCCCCACACCACGGTCTGCCATTCACCAGCAGACGGCACAGTCAGACTGCACCTGCAGCACCCTACAAGGTGTTCCAACCATGCACAGACTAACTGCAGACAGTCCACTAGCCAGTTTATAGTGCATGCTCACAGAAAAACTATGTGCACCAATAGGTGGGATGTACAGTATCTCATTGATTGGGGCCCAGAACTGGGAGCATGCAGATATCACTGGAGACAGATAGTAGAGCACTATATGGGAACATAGACATGCCATGGTTACTGCTCGGTCAGAGTGAGAGTGACCTCCCAGCATGACATGCTGTGGCCACCCTGTCCATGCAGGTGGTGGTCGGGCACTACAGTGTCCCAGCCATTGCCCTACACCCTGTGCAGATGCATCCTGGCCAATCTGCCCTGTCCGGGCTTACCCACAATACCTTGCTCCTCCTCTTGGGCAAGCCACTTAACCCTCCATTGCCCATGTTCCCTGTAAAATAGTTATCTCCAAGTTATAATGCCCTGTTCAATGTAATTTCAGTTTGTTCAATGTAAACCGCCTTGATATCATGAAAGGCGGTATATAAGAAATGTTAAATTAAAAAAATAATAATAAATTATGCACATATGCAGGCTAACGCTGGTAAAAGTGGGACATTGTGAGCCCAGTGAGGTGTAGGCAGTCACAAAACAATGGATAGACATACACACACACACTCCTATTGCAGCATTGTGCAAAGATAGGGGTGTTTGGCAACCCTGCCCGCCACACTTGTCCTTATCACAGTGCTGACATTGCTAAACTGTGCAGGAGGAACACCAACTACTGGGCATGTTTGGCCTTGGTCAGCTGCTGTCCTGCTGATTTCCAGTTTCTTTGTTCCTATGTGCCACCTAGGCGACAGCCTAGTCCACCCTGATGCCCCCACTGCATGTCCCGCCTGCAGCCCCCTATGCCCCATTTGCACCATCACCATAGTGGCCTTTCATACTTGGGCACTATGCTGTTGCTGCAAATGGAGCATTACTATCACCTTCTTGGGCTCCCTGCCTATGCTGTACATTGCTGACGCTGAAATGGTTTCACCCTCCTGCAAATGTGCATCTAACAACAGGTTTACACTCCCGGTAATGTTTGGACCTTCATATCCCCGCGTTAGTGTAGCAGGAGCCTCTTCCCGACCACTCCCCGACCATTGACCACTTCTCTCCGCCCTTTCTCCATCCTCTGCAGGACTTACTGTGACCGGTGACGTTAACGCGCATTAAGTAACGTTAACGCGCATTAACGTTACGTTAACGTACGTTAACATTACTTAACGTGCGTTAACGTAGCCGCTGCTACGTTACTGAAGTTTAGTAAACATACCCCTTAGTGTCTGTGGATACATTAGAAAAGTGTTACACGTAGATAATCCTTTATCATTATGACTTGTAGAATGCCTCTCCTTGTGTTTAAAAGATGAGCTTTTCAAGTATGACCAAGTGCTTTTGGCCATTATGCAGCCCTGGAAGTAGAGGAGGTGAAAGCATCCCAGGAAAGGGAAGAACCAGAACTCAAGCACCAAAGTCACAGAATCAGTGACCACAAGGAAGTGAAGGGTAATGGTGGTTGCTGACTCAATTCTGAGGGATACTGAGGCATCCATCTGCCATCCAGACTTGATGTCCAGAGAGGTATGCTGTCTGCCAGGTGCCAAAATCTGAGATTTTATGTTGAGTTTACCAAGACTCGTCAAGCCCACTGACTATTACCCGATGATGCGCATCCCTGTCGACACAAATGATACTGCCAGGTATCCCTCTGAGCATATCAAAAGTGACTTCATTGCTCTGGGACAGAGGGTGAAGCAGATAAATGTGCAGGTGACATTCTCTTCAGTCCTTCCTGTTGAGGGTAAAGGCCAAGCAGAGAAGCTGTCATCCTGGAGATAAATGCATGGCTGCATGGATGGTGTCATTGTGAGTGTTTTGGTTTCCTGGACCATGGGATGCTGTTTCAAGGGCTGCAGAGCAGAGATGGCATCCATCTGTCCAAGAAGGGTCAGCGTATCTTCAGTAGCAGACCGGCTAACCTACTGAACAGGACTTTAAACTACATTCATTGGGGATGGGTGAAGAAAGCCCCCCAGTAAATAAAAGTCCCCAGGTAAGTGAAACATTAGATACCTTTATGGAAATGGGTAAAAGGGACAACATCTGGAAAGCAGTATGTATAAATGTCAATAGCAAGGGAAATAAGATCACTGATGTTGAGTCTTTAATGGGAGAGGCTGACTTGGATTTAGTAGTGGTTACATAGACATGGTTCACGGACAACCATGACTGGGATATAACTATACCAGGCTACACTTTATTCAGAAAGGACAGGGTAGGAAGAAGGGGAGGAGGAGTGGCACTATATGTAAAAATTAATATTAAAGCTATGGAAATGCAGGGCTTAAAAGGGAGAGAGGAGGCACTGTAGGTTAAACTAGAAAAAGGTAAAGAAAAATCTATTTGCATTGGTGTGATATACATACCTCCCTCACAGGGAGAAGAAGTGGATGGAGATTTAATAGAAGATATGCAGCATTGTCAGGAAAGGGGAAGTGCCACTGATAGAGAATTTCAGAGGGAGGAGTAGCCTAGTGGTTGTGGCAAGGTACTTCAGGCCGGAAGGTCGGGGGTTCAAATCCCACTAGAGGACAGCAACCTTGGACCGGAAGGACTGGGGTTTCTAGTCCCACAGATGCTCCTTGTGGTCTTGGGCAAGCCACTTAACCCTCCATTGCCCATGTTCCCTGTAAGTATTAGTGTATGTGTCTCATATCCCTGCGTGTTAAATGTATCCCCCAATTGTGTTGTGACCGCTTTGATTGAAGGATAAGGCGGTATACAAAACTGGCTAAATAAATAAATAAAATAAAATATGACAGATGTTGATTAGCGCATCCTTGCTGCAGTGTCATTAGAAGTAAGGAGATCCTGGATTCTTTACAGGAAGAACTATTCAGGCAACTGGAAATAGAACCCACACGTGAAGGGGCTATACTGGACTTGGTGCTTACCAATGGTGAAAGTGTTTCTGATGTCATAGTGGGAGATCATCTTGCATCCAGTAAACAATAGATGGTGTGGTATTAGGACTAGGGCTGATAAAATCCATTCAAAAACGAGGGTCTTAGACTTTAGGAAAACTAACTTTGCCAAGATGGGCCAATACCTCAAGGGTTAGTTAGCGGGATGGGAACAGCTGGTGAATGTAGAAAAACAGTGGACAAAACTTAAAGGGGATACTTTAAGGGCAACCAACCTTGTGGTTAGAATGATAAATAAAGGTAAAAGGGAGGCTACCATGGTTCTCAAAAGAAGTAGCCTTCATAAAATACAAGAAATCACAGACAGAGGAAGAAAGGCGTTCATATTTGAAAAATCTTAGAGACTGGCAAAGTAGTCAAGAAAGCAAAGGTTCAAAAAGAAGAGGAAATAGCCAATGCAATAAAATGGGGGGGATAAAGCGTAGTTACTCACCTGTAACGGGTGATCTCCGGGAACAGCAGGAATTTAGTCTTCACATATGGTATCGTCGGCACCGATGGAGCCTGAGTGAAAACGCTCCCCAGTGTCCATTAGGAATGCTTTTGGGAGCATCACTCAGCACATGTGTGCTGCCTTCCCGCCTTTCCAACTGTCCCTCTTCAGTTAAGTTTGTAGCTGAGTGAAAGGATAGAGGGGGAGAGGAAAGAGACAAAGAGATAGAGTCTTCCTCTTCATGACCATGTCACAGCTCATAATGTGAGAGCCATGGCAAGGGAGGAGTAGCCAAGGGAGGAGTAGCCTAGTGGTTGGGGCAAGGTACTTCAGGCCGGAAGGTCGGAGGTTCAAATCCCATCAGAGGACAGCAACCTTGGGCCAGAAGGACTGGGGTTTCTAGTCCCACAGATGCTCCTTGTGGTCTTGGGCAAGCCACTTAACCCTCCATAGCCCATGTTCCCTGTAAGTATTAGTGTATATGTCTCATATCCCTGCGTGTTAAATGTATCCCCCAATTGTGTTGTGACTGCTTTGATTGAAGGATAAGGCAGTATACAAAACTGTCTAAATAAATAAATGGCAGCCTCTATGGCTAACCTTCACTCTGTGTCTATTGATGACATTTGTCAAGCAGCCACCTGGGCTTCGGTACACACCTTTACAGCCCACTACTGCCTAGACAAAGCCTCCCGTCGGGATGCCTTCTTTGGCCAAGCTGTTCTTCAAAATCTCTTTCATACCTAATTCAACTCCTACCCACCAACCCTGGTGGGATGCCAGAGATCCATGGGAGGAAGCATGGCCCACCTTACTATAGGTGGCAGCTTCCTGGGGTGATCTCCCTGGCATCTTCAGCTAGGGAGTCCCCATATGTGAAGACTACATTCCTGCTTGTTCCTGGAGATAGCATAGGTGAACAGCAGGAATTTAGTCTTCACAACCCACCTACCGCCCCTAGGAGTTGTCTCTCTTACTCTCATAAGCAAAGGATATGCATTGTGCAATCCATTTGCATAGAGTTCTTTTGGAGACTGGAAGTCCCAAATGACTAGAATCAAAAGCAATAAAAAGTTGAGAAGACTTTTTATGTTGCTGTGTTCTTTGTGGGTAAAAAGCCAAGGCTCTTTTACAATCCAAAGTATGAAGGTTCCTTTCTGCATTAGAGGCATGAGGCCTCGGAAAGAATACAGGAAGATAAATTGATTGATTTAAATGAAAAGGCGAAACCACCTTTGGCATAAAGTGTGGATGAGTTCTGAGAACAACCTTATCATGGTGAAACCTAGTATAAGGAGGATCAGCCACTAAAGCTTGCAATTCACTAATGCGATGTGCAGAGGTGATTGCAATTAGGAAAATGACCTTCCAGGACAAGAGCTTTAGGGTTGTAATGGCTAAAGGTTCAAAAGGCGGTTTCATGAGCTGCCCGAGAACTAGGTTCTCGGGATGGACTCTTACTGAATTGGTCTTTAGACCAGAATTTGATAAATGAAGTAGATACTCTAGTATCGATTCCAAAGGTATCATAAGGGGGTTTAACCCCTTTTGTGAACACCATATAGTAAAACGTTTCCACTTGAAGGCATAAGAGCATCTTGTGGAAGGTTTTCTAGAAGCCTGAAGGACATCCTTTACCTGTTGGGAAAGGTTAAGATCCTGCAGGTCTAGGCTTTCAGCAACCAGGTTCTGAGATCCAGGGACTGGGGATTCGGGTGCCATAGCATCCCATTCTCTTGGGAGAGAAGGTCTGGAGCACACCCTAACTCCAGAAGTGCAGCTTAAGAGAGATGTAGAAGCAGGGGATACCATGTTTGTCGTGGCCACCGTGGCACTATGAGGATCATACAACCTCTGTCTCTCTCTGAAGCTTGAAGAGTGTTTTGGGGATGAGGGGAATGGGTGGGAAGGCATAGAGGAAGTCCTGACCCCAGTGAAGGAGGAAGGCGTCCCTTGCCTGGTAATTGTGAGCCGGAATTCTGGAACAGAACCGGGGAAGTTTGGCATTCAGTGGACTTGCAAAGAGGTCTATGTCTGGGGTTCCCCAGATGTGAAATATCTTTATCACCTGGATAAGGTGGAGAGACCATTCGTGAGGCAGCAGTACTCAGCTGAGTTTGTCTGCCCAAAGTTTTGAATGCCTGGAAGATATACCATGAGAAGGTGAATTTGATGCTCTCTGGCGAGGGCCCATAGTCGTAAAGCTTCATTGCATAACAACAGAGAGCCTATTCCGCCCTGCTTGTTTACCTAGAACATGTCTACTTGATTGTCCGTTTGGACTAGGACTGTCTTGTAGCTGAGCTGGGCATTTATTTATTTTATTTATTTGGTTTCATTTGTATACCCCTACTTCCAGCGATCAGAAGTGGTTTACTCTACACATCAAACATTGGTTACATATGGTAAGAATCAACAATTTACATTTTCATTGAGGTGTACTTGACTGTACATTTATACATATTTACATTTTATATTGTTTTGCTTGCTTTTTTACAGATTTGAATATTGAAATTTTGTTTTCATTTATACAGTGTAAGGCATCTATATAGTATTTAAACAGTATGGGCCATGTACAGTTTTGTTTCAGTGGTTGCAATATATACATTTTGGTTACAACAAATCGGTTCTTAATACTTTTGTTTGTTTGGGTTGCGAGGTTATTGTTAGGGAAATCAGAATCCTATATATATGTCCCTTGTAATAATAATGCTTAGTTTAAGTGCATATACAAGAGGCCTGCACAAGAGAAATTAGAATCTTATAGAAATCAGAATCCTATGTGTGTGCCCTTTGTACATTCTGGTGGGTTGGAAAAAGGAATGTGCTGTGTAAGCTAAACTGATTGTTCTGCATTAGTTACTGATAAACTATAGTGGGCCCCCAGAAGATGGGTGGATGACGTATGACTATGTTTCTAAGAATGTATAAAAGTACTGACAATCCCTCCACCCTTTGGAATAAACTTGCATACTGTCCTTCTGTCTGGTCTGTGTGTTTATTCCCCTGGGTTCCAGCCAGCCGAAGCAGCACACCGCAGATGAAGGGTTCGGGATTTCCTGGCCTGGAGTGACCAATAACACGCAGACCCATTACATTTGGTGTCAGAAGTGGGATTCTCCCGCTGGCCCAAGGATCCCTGTGCTTTGGTAGCACGGTTTAAATTAGAACTGGTATTCTCCCTTTGGTTGGGAGTGTCCCTATTGCTTTGGTAGCATGGTTAAATGGTAATTAAATGGTAATTAAGACTTTCCTGTTCCCTGGGCGGGAATCGGTGGGAAAGCTAGATTTCTTTTCTTTCTCATCTGCGGCTGCTGTGCAGGCTGTGTGCTTGTGTGTCTGGCCAGCCGTGTGCTTGTTGTAAATTAATTAGAGGATGGGGGGTCCCAAGGTGAGGGGACCACTCCAGAATCCGCGTGAATGTATGTTCTGCTATATGTTGTGATAAGTTTTAAAACTGCAGCTAAAAAACAGCCATTCTACATAAATTGTCAGTGTAAGTTACAGGATTCTGCTGAATCAGTCTGTTAGCAAGTTTATTGTGCTTAGTTTATCTCTGTGCCTATACGACACCCCTCTCCCCCCTCCCCCTCTCTAGCAAAGGTAAAACTGATGATTCAGAGTCCCTGGACTGTAAGTGACAAGTGGTGTTTGTTTATTCTTCCATTGCTCCGCTCTTCCCCTCCCTCCCCCTCCCTTTCTGTTCTTTGTGTTCAAAGGCTACAGACAGGCAGACAGAATAAAAATTTAAAGTTAACCGGCATACTAAAACGTAAATTATTATTTATTTGCAGAGTGTCTCTTTATTGCCATATTGTAAGACGACAAGCTAAATAGAAAAAAATTACTTTTGTACTTAACAACGGTATAACTGTCACTGAGATATGTAAAAGGGTGTGTCTGTATTTAGACACCCATTGCTATAGCAATGTACTGAATAATGAAATACTAAAAAGAGCTCTTAATCTGCTTCACAATACCCCTCCCCGAGTCTCATTGGCCAGGTTGGCTAAAGGTGAATTGGCCACAGGTAAAGGTGTAAACAACAGCTGGGGCTCACTGGGATTCTCCCACAGTGGAGTGACTCCTGCTGAGTGGGGGTGCGAAGACGCGTCCTGTTGATTTCAACAGTCTCACTTCCTTCTCTGCAGAGAGGTCTCTTTGCTAGTTGGTAATGGTCCTGGGTGACTAGAGATATTGTGAATCGGATAGACAGTGAATTAAAAGCAGACCGTGCAGCAACCAATTTTGTGCACAGACCGAGGTAAGGAAAAGGGGGACTTTGGTATCTACCTTGGTGGTTTCTATATTCTATTGGGAACTGAGACTGATTGTGTGTGAGTGAGATGTATAATGTAAATAGTGGAGAAAATTCGGGGAGTGGGGTGCGCTCCAAATACCCCGAGGGTCTGGTTCATTATGCAGGGCGAAATTTCTTAAGAAAGCACTTGTAAGCTTTGATTTGTCTCTTGTTTAAATAAGAATTGAAACAGAAGTTTCCCAAATAAGTAACTCCTTCGTGTTCTTCCCAACAAGTTGAAAAAAAAAATGTTTTGTTTACAGTAAATATTGTTTTTCTTTTACTTGCTGGTTGGTGCAGGATTTAAGAAATTTGAATAAGATTGTCCAGACCTAGCAACGGATACTTTCCTTTGAAAACCTTATTTCTAAAGAAACCCCTTGATTTATATATTTATGCTTTTGGTTCAAAATATTGAGCTAAATTTTGCATGAACATAAATGGTTAGTGTTGTAGATTTGAGGTATATGTTTGAGTCTGCTCCCTAGGCACTATGTAGATGATCTTCTATGTTCAGGGCAGGAGAAATCAGTTGTGATAGAAGTCATTCATAATCTGCTGCATTTCTTGGGAATGAAAGGATTTAGGGTGTCCTGAAAAAAAAAAATTAGGTTGGGGCTATCCCTTCCCCCTACAGCATCAGAAACGAAACTAGAAACTTAACAAAGAGAACAAAGAAGAGAGAGGGAAAGGGGGCAGCCCCTCCCGTGGGCTACAGAAGGCACAAATCCTGAGCCAGTAATTAAAAGACTGCAACTTGAAAAAATGATTTGAATCCTGAGTGAATAATGTTATGTTGTTTGGTCTTTGTTTGTGTATGCTATTGAGTAAACTTAAAGAGTTAAAAAAAAAAACAATGATTTTTATATTTTGTGGCAAGCACCTCAGAGGTCATAATTATTGCTCATATATTACAAAACACATAGAGTTGTAACTATAGGAATTTAATAGCAATCACAATTAGTGACAATTCTCAAGCAACTTTTTCTTTTTAAACTCAGTATTTAGGACTTTTCTCTCTCTTGTTTAGCTATCTGCAATTGTCTGCAGGAATCTAGACACATTGACAGACCTGCTGTTTACTTTACTTTGTTGTGTTTGAGATAACATCAAGGTTGAACTGTTACTCTAAGCAAATTGCTTTAACATAATTTCATTGTTTCAGATCAGTTTGATACTAGTCTCCAGTATTATGTATAAGGTTTTAATTTAAATGTGAAAAGTACATTTTGGTTATTAACTGTAAAGATGTTCTGTCTGAGAGCAGTAATTAGTACCGACAAAATAAAAACATTGACAGTTGTCAGAACTACTCAGTAAGGGTTTATTAGTGCCATGCTAGAGAGAGGCAGATAAAAGGAAGAGAATACCAGATTGCTTATACACTAACAAAACTGCTTCATTGAAGTCACTTAAATAGATGTTGTTTAATGTATTTTGGCTCATTCTTTTAAAATATTTAGTGTTTTCTGCACAAATGTTTTCTGTTTTGCAAACAAATCTTTTTCTGAACTTGCAAATACAAGTAATACTTCTGTATGATATGCCATCTTTTACATTTTAATCTGCAGACAGTATATGCTGTTTTGACATTAACTGCCTTGATCAACTGTATTCACTTTTCTGATACTACAATGATACCTTAAAATGGTTTTAGTAAGATTTGTATATTCCATGTTACTGTATTACTTTAAACATATAAAAAAAGAGTATTTGCATTCCAGATATCCATCAACCTTTTTATGAGTTAACTACTTTGCATTGTTTAGCTCGGTGTGGATGGTGACGAACAGGAGAGTAGCACCATGGCTGCTGGATATTGATTTTTCTGATTTGATTTATTACAATATTGGATTTTAGGATAAATTCACCTGTTTTTCTGTATTTGAATTATATGTGTTAGTGTCCAGCGAAAAAGTGTACCTTGTTCTAAAAGTTTTTATTTCAGTTTCAATACAGTTGCAGAGAAAACAGATATATGTTGCAGCACTGTGAGATATTGATTTTCTTTAGTTTACACACTTGCACTTTATGTTACCAAAATACTTGTTCTTGCAGTACATTATGTAGAGGTTCAGTACACATAGAAATTCTAGAATTTTGGAAAGAGGCTGATCTGAAATTGCTCTGTTCCCAAGCATATAGATCTTATTTAGTGGAAAGATGAAACTTAGTTCCCAGAAAACATGAGAATATTTGTAAAGTTAGTAGACAAATAAAACAATAACATTAACTTGAGTTGATTGGATAAACAAAATTTTAATTGTTAGCAACGATCTAGGAGAGGTTTGAAAAAAAAAAAAAAAAAAAGCAGAGAGTGAGAGAGAGAGACAGAAGGTGAGGCTACAGCCTTGGGAAAAGGCAATAAATGTGCTGCTCTGAGTGTGATGATCTGGGCCACCGGAATTCTGACTGCTTTAAGACTTCTCGAGGACCCCGAAGGCCTGAAGAACATGAACCTTGTATTTTATTTATTTATTTTATTTATTTTATTTATTTATGTATATATTTCTATACCGCCCCTTCCAGCGATCAAGGGCGGTTTACAAGGAACATTTTAACAACTGTACACAGATGTATACATTTACATTGAACAATTAGATTTAACTATTTACAATGAACGGTTGAGTATAACTATTTACATTAAACAAAACTTCAACTTCAAGGTGTATTAATAATACAAACATCGTATATTTATGCCTCGGCAGAGACATGGATAGGCAGGGGAAAGTAGGCCAAGAAGAACCCAAGAAAACATCGCCCTGCGGCCCAGCCACAGATGCCTTGAACCTTCTTAGGCCTCTCATCTCAAAAGGATCTCTTAAACACCATGATTAGTGAGTAACCTCCACAGATCCTTGTGGGCACTGCGATTATAAGATCAGTCTTCAAATATTTTTAAGTTTCCACAGCACTCTCACTGGGAACCGGGTATAAGATAGACTTTAGTCACACCTGAGAGATTATGTGGCTGTTCTGTTAGAAGCCATACTCCTTCTTATTGGGATTGATGTTATAAAATGCCGTGAAGCACTAGTCTATATTGTAAGGACTTTATCTTTATTTTGTTTAGGCAGTTGCTAATTAGAATGAGCATTGTTTACTCATATTGTTATGCTTATTGAAAAGGATCTACATTTATATTTTATATATACCTTTGTTTACAAAAATACTAAGTTTCTAACAATTGTTTGATGTTCTTAGCAGCCTTGCCAAATAAGGATACACTAGTATGGTATAAAAAAGACAGAAGGACCTAGCATGTAGTTTGATGGAATGATGTAAGTGGAAAAAAAAGTGGTGTTGAGAGGAGTGTGATGGAATATTCATGTTGGAAAAGAGAACTCAGATTAACATTATAAAATGGTGAGGGTAAATTGAAATGTGAAATGATGTATCCGATGTATCCACCTAGAAAGAAAACTGACAATGAACAATATTTGATTATGCCATCCGCATTAACTCCAATTTTGAAAGTCATCTAGCTCAGAGATATACCCAATAATTGGAAATAGATACTTGGAGATAGGCTGAGTGCACTTTTCATCCTAATGAGCTTTGGGGAGACCCACACTGGCCACGTGGTGCTTTTCAGATGTTTTTATCCCTTTTTGCCTCTATGTGTCCTGGCCCGACACATGAAGCTAAAGGAGGAAAGTTACTTACAAAAATTTTACAAATTGGTATAATTCTAAAATTGTGAAAACATTTGAGGAAGTGTGGGCATCTTGTCAAAAATGTATTAGCTAAATTGAGTTGCTTAGGATTGGCTGTTGTATGCAAGCAGCAATCCACGAAGGGGGGAACCTCCGAAACCTTAAAAAACTTTGTAAAGACACTAAACTGTCTAGCCTTTGACTTTGTTCAATAAACAAACAAACAACCAAACAAATTGCCCTAAGGGAGTAGACTGAACTTTTTCTCCCTCTGAACTGTTATATGGAAGACTGCTTACCTTTTATACTCCTGAGCCTCACATTTGATCTCTTGTATTTTCTAGCAGCAGAGGCAACTCTCTTCCCTCCACAGGTATGCTCAGCAGGTCCAGTCCTTTCTGCTGGATGACTCAGCTCTTTTCTTTCAATCCGGAGACTGGATTTTGGTAAAGACATACCACCAGCACATGGTATAAGCCCCTTTCCAGTATGGGACCGTTCCAAGTTCTTCTGATAACATCGATTGCAGTGAAGGTGGCGGCTAAAAGATCCTGAAGCCATTACCCTCGCTGGAAACATTCTCCATATACAGATCAGGCTTCAGGACCAGGATGAGAAGTAGCTGACGCCGGGGCAGCCAAGGCCCTAGCAACTGGAGAGGAGAGGAGAAGACTCCTGAAGAAAGGCAGCTTTCGGCCTAGAGGTACCGAACCAACATATCCCTTCAAGGTTGGTGACAGGTCAGAGCACCTCAAAAACACGGTACCGTAGACCCGCTCTACGGACCTCCAAACTACAGTGATCGCTATCACATGGTCAGCCATCCTGTGTGACCCCTCCCCTTCGTGGATTCATGCGTCAAGAATCAAGCGTGTATCGTCTCCACTGACATCTCCGGTTCCAGCCTCCTGACCATCACGCACAAGACTGTGTTGACTCCTCCTACCACTCATGTGGCGCCTCCTTCAGTCCATTTCGGGAACTGTTAATACGGCAATACTACTTGCCCAGACTGCCTTACTTTTTTGTGTGCGCAGCTCGCTACAAACTGAAGCTTTTCCCTCAACATGTTTCATTACTGTACCTTCTAATCTGTGTGAAATGTAGAAGTTTACTGTACTTGACAATTTAAACTGCACCCAGCCCCATGTTTCTTTTTCTACTTTCTTGTATAACATTGGTATTACTCGCCTCTCTTTGGAATATGACTAGGTCCCTTGTTCATTGTAAACTGTCTCTAGTTTTAATGCTACAGATTGTTTTATTGTTTCTGCTTTTAGCCTGTCTAATACTGCTCTATACTGTTCAACTACAGGGAAGTTTCTCATGATTACTTTCTGATGTATTTTCCTTTGGGGTGGTCTCAAAGGACTGCTTATTGCCCTATTGAGCGGTTTTATAATTCTTGTTCTTTTTTGTTGTATATTCATTTGTTCTTGGCTGTTGTCGCAAGGCCCTACAAAGCTCTACTACCTTTATGTATTTCTATACTCTTGCTTTTATGGTGGCTGATGTACCTGAGCTGCCGCATACAGATGTTCCATTAATAATGTCTGTTTAGTTATTTTATAGTAGATTGTTAGGCTGTTCTTATAGTGGGCCTATGCAGGCCCAAAGGGGGGATTGTTAGGGAAATCAGAATCCTATATATATGTCCCTTGTAATAATAATGCTTAGTTTAAGTGCATATACAAGAGGCCTGCACAAGAGAAATTAGAATCTTATAGAAATCAGAATCCTATGTGTGTGCCCTTTGTACATTCTGGTGGGTTGGAAAAAGGAATGTGCTGTGTAAGCTAAACTGATTGTTCTGCATTAGTTACTGATAAACTATAGTGGGCCCCCAGAAGATGGGTGGATGACGTATGACTATGTTTCTAAGAATGTATAAAAGTACTGACAATCCCTCCACCCTTTGGAATAAACTTGCATACTGTCCTTCTGTCTGGTCTGTGTGTTTATTCCCCTGGGTTCCAGCCAGCCGAAGCAGCACACCGCAGATGAAGGGTTCGGGATTTCCTGGCCTGGAGTGACCAATAACACGCAGACCCATTACAGTTATGTTCATTCTGGATTGTTTATGTTAAGTTGTAATGATTCTGGAAGAGGTGGGTCTTTAGTTTTTTCCTAAAGTCCTGTAGGTCGCTGTTCGATCTTATTTGTTTAGTAGCTGATTCCATGGAATGGAATACGCGAAGAGCTAGATAGATTGCTCTGAGTTCTAGGAGGTTTATTTGAAGACAAGCCTCCTGTGGAGTCCAGGTACCCTGGGTGGAGAGATGGTGCAGGTGTGCTCCCCATCCCGCCTGTGATGCATCTGTTGTTAGGGTGGTCTGGAATGGGGGTCGTTGGAAAGGAGACCCCATTAAAAGATTCTCCAGTGATTGCCACCATTGTTGGGACAAGATCAGTCATTGTGAGTTTGATATCTTATCTGACAGACGTCCTGTGGCCTGTGTCCACTGTGTGGATAGGGTCCACTGGGCTGCTCGTATGTGGAGGCGAGCATAGGGAACTACATGAACTGTGGATGCCATATGTCCTAGTAATTGCAGCAGTTCTCAAGCAGTTAGGGAGGACTTTTCCGCTGCTTGAGAAGCTAGTTGCACTATGCGAAGACAGCAGGGCTATGGGAGGAAAGCCCTTGACTGTCTGGTTTCTAAAAAAGCTCCTATGAACTCCAGGGTCTGAGAAGGAACAAGTTGGGATTTTGGGAAGTTTATGACCAATCCCAAGTATTGGAGAATACGCATTGTGTGAGACAGTGCAGAGCTGGCTTCTGGAATCGTGGGAGCTCGAATGAGCCAGTCCTCCAAGTAAGGGAAGATGAATATCCCTAGGGTTCGCAGGAATGCAGCTACTACTGCCATGCATTTCGTGAATACTCTTGGTGCCGAAGCCAGACGAAAAGGAAGAACCCTGTATTGGAGGTGTTTGCCTTTGAAAAGGAATCATAAGAATTTCCTGTGATCTGGATGGATCAGAATATGAGTATATGCATCCTTTAGATCTAGAGAGAAAAGCCAATCCTGACTTTGAAGGTATGGCAGAAGAGTTCCCAGAGAAATTTTTTTGAAATTTTCTCGGAACAGATATTTGTTCAATTCTCTGAGGTCCAGAATGGGTCTGTGTCCTCCTGCTTTCTTTGGAATAAGAAAATAGGGGGAGTAGAACCCTGTACCCTGTTGGGGAATGGGTACTTCCTCTATTGCTTCCTGAGCAAGGAGTGTTGAGACCTCTTGATCCAGTAGATTGTCTGGAGAGGTTTGGAAATTGAACTGTGTTACGACTGTAGGAGGGGGCATGCTGATCTAACCAACAGGAACTACCAACATTCCCCCTTAAGACCCCCTGATAAGAAACTGTATAACGGCTCACGATGTATCTTAAACCCTCATTGTATAGAAGAATGTATTATAGCACATGCTGTATCATAGCGCACAATGTACATAGTTCAACCTAATCTAACACACTATAACATCTTACACACAAATCATGACATATCTTTCACTGCATGAAGTACACGTCCACTACTTTTGATTGTCTTGCTGTGATACCGCCTTGATTGTAGGATAAGGCGGTATAGAAATACTGTTAAATAAATAAATAAATAAATGCTGTGAAATGAAGCTTGTACCCCTCCCCTACAATGGACAGAGTCCAATTTTCTGTTGTTATTTGGTACCATCTCTTGACAAAATGACACAACCTGCTTGGAATGTTTAGGGGTTCTGGACCCTTCAGAGGCAGGAAAGCTAAGCTCTCTAGGAAGGAGTCAAAGCCCTTGAGGGGGCTGAGCCTGTGGAGCTGGTTGAGCTCTCGGGCCTTTTGGCTTCTTTTGTTGCCTGGATTGTTGCTGTTGTCCCTTTTGGGCAATTTGACCCCGAGCTTGCCCTTGCTGGGTATAGGATGGATAAAACTTCCTCTTTTTGCTGAAAAATGGTTTCTTATAGGGTTTCTTTTTGGCTGGAGTGGCTGTAGATTTTGACAATCTGTCTAAAGTGAGATTGTCAGTATCTATCTCATTAGCCTTTTCCTGCCAATTCTTGCCAAAGAGGTTTTCTCCTGTGCAAGGAATGTTTCCTAATTTGTCCTGTACCCAAGTCTTCAAGTCTGATGCCTGAAGCCAGGCAATCCGCTGTGCACCAATGGCAATAGCAGAAGTTCTGCTGATGCATTCAAAGCAGTCAAAGGCTGCACGATTTACAAACTTGGAAACTTCTTGAGCATGTTTGACAAGAGTAAGGAAGTCTTGCCATTTGTCATCAGGGAGAAGGGGGCTCATAAGCTCCAAGTCTCCTGTGACTTCTTTGAGGAACATTCCCATATATAAAATATATGAGCTGATCCTAGCTGAAAGCATGGAAGCCTGAAATGTTCGATGCCCAAAGGCATCAAGAGTCCTGCATTCACGACCTGGAGGATTGGATGCATGCCTTTTTGCACTTTTCATCCTACGCATGGCTGATTCCACTACCATTGAATGGTGTGGCAGCTGAGTCTTTTGAAAACCAGGACATGGTGGAACTTGATACATGGTATCGAGTCTCCTAGAATGAGGAGATGTGGTTAGAGGTGTTTCACACATTCTGAGCATCAAATCATGAAGAATTTCATGAATGGGCAGGGTAGCTGCCTCTTTGGGAGCCTTAGGGTATTGGAGTATTTCCAATTCCTTTGCTCTAGATTCTTTTTCAGGAGCTACCGTGACTGATAGGCCTCGGGCCACATCATGAATAAAATCCTGAAAAGACATGTCCTCTGGAGGAGATATTCTGCTTTGAGGAGAAGAGGAGTCTTCCGGAAGAAGTACTCTGGTACCGATCGAGTTATCCGAGTCATCGGAATTAGAAGACTCGAAGCATCTCTGATCCCGATGTTCATGCAAAGCACGGTATCAGTATCGATCAAAGTCGGCATCGAGTTGGTCCAGTACCGATCTGTCGATGCCCGAAAAAGTCGGCATGGGCAGAATTCCCACTGGGGCCGGTACCGTCGGTGTTGGTACCGGTATTGGTACCGGTGCTGGTATTGGTATTGGTGTTGGTGCCGGTGCCCGTTGAACCGTCGGTAGCGGTGTCAACGGTACCGCAGCTGTAAGAAGAGCTGCAAGATTGCGTTCAATAGCGAGGAATCTCTGATCTATCGACGCTGACGATACCTGGGTGTCGGTACCGGTAGAAACGGCCCAAACCCCTGAGCATGGCACCAGTAGTTCTGCCGAGGTTGATGCCTTGAGAACATTCTGGAGCCCCGTTAGTGCTTTGGAGGCCAAAGCCTCCCACCGGGGCTGTTTTGCCGGTATAGTTTCCTCAAGGGCAATGCCAATGGCTTCTCGATGCTTAGAAGGAGATCTACCCTTTGAGGACTGGCTCTTATGTTTAGTTACCTGAGATCCATGGGAAGAAAACGAGGCTCTGGAAAACGTCGATGCAATGGACATCGCATCTGAAGAAAAGAAGGTACCAAGCTTTGCAGCCTGGTTCTGTCTTCCTCTTTTAGTCATCCCCATACAAAAGGAACACTCCGATGGAGAATGGTCAAGGCCTAAACATTTGAGACACCAGTCATGGGTGTCGGTGATGGAAATGGTACCGCCACACTTAGTACATTTTTTAAAACCACTAGCTGGTTTTTCCATTTTTCAGGAAAATGGGGCCTAATGCCCAAAATGCCGCCTAGCACCAAAAAGAAAACGTTTCTGAAGAGAAACACTTCAGAAGTATATATATATATTTTTTTTTGAAAAGAAGAAGAAAAGAGAACCGGCGGTTCCGGTAGGCGTCGAGAGGAGGCAGGCACGACCACAAGAAAAACAGTTTAAAGAAGACATTTTCTGCGGTGACAGGGTATATGTGTCCTGTCGGCTCCGCGGAAAATGAAGAACTGAAGAGGGACAGTTGGAAAGGCGGGAAGGCAGTGCACATGTGCTGAGGGATGCTTCCAAAAACATTTCTATTGGATGCTGGGGAGCATACCCGCGCAGGCTCCGTCGGTGCCAACGATACCCATATGTGAAGACTACATTCCTGCTTGTTTTATTTATTTTTATTTATGTTGTAATTCTTCTATACCGCACTATTTATCATCAGCGCGGTTTACAAATAACCAGAATTGGGCAATGTAGAAACAGTCTAACATTGACATTTACAAAGAACAGGGAAAATTAACATGATGAACGGGTGAACTATATACACTATGTACAAATTAGCATAATGGTCGACATGTTTGTCTTGTTAGGGACAGGTTGATGTGGGGGGTAGTTTAAAATGTACTGAATGTAGTCTAGGGTATGTTACTCTGTGGGAGCTGCTATGGGTCAGGATAAGGAAGGCTAAGTGATGTTGTCAGGAATAGAGAAGTGTTGTAGGAAGAGAGTTTTACAGGAGAGGCGAGTGCGAGTCACGTACTCAGTCTCAATCTCTGTGGCCTTATCCTTCATGGGTTTGCCAAATACCTGCTCCCCAAGGCAGGAGACATTCAACAGCTTCTCCTGGACCCATGGTTCCAGGTCGGAGGACTGGAGCCAAGCCTGCCACTGGGCTCCGATGCCAGCCACCACCATCCAGGCAGAAGACTTGGAGCTGACGTACGATGCTCACGAGAGATACTTCAAGCATTCTCCGACCGAGAGGGCTTGAAAACACCAGAGATGGTCTCCGTTAAGGCCTGCCACAAAGCCTCCAAGCTCTCTAGCGAGGTCATGGAGAAACATCTCAATGTATAGCATAGTTACTCACCTGTAACAGGAGATAACATTTTTCAGATATGTTAGTGAGTGGAGGAAGGACAAAAGTAGTACTGTCAGACTCAAGGGTGAAGGGGAGGAATATGTAGAAGCTGATGAGGATAAAGCAGAATTGCTTAACAAATATTTCTGTTCTGTATTTACAGATGAAGGACCAACAGCAGGATCTTAGAAAACACCCACAAACAGGAACAGAAGTGAGGAGCATCTCGCACAATTTTCAGAAGACTGTTTCCGTGAGGAACTAGCTAATCTAAAATTAGACAAAGTGATGAGACCAGATGGGATACAGCTGGGAATAATGAAGGAACTTGGGGACGTTCTAGCATCTCCACTGACTGACCTTTTCAATGCCTTTTTGGAGTCGGGAGTGGTGCCAGAGGACTGGAAAGAGGCAAATGTGGTCCCTTTACACAAAAGTGGAAGTAAGGATGTGGTTTAAATCTACAGGCCTGTTAGTTTAACCTCGGTGGTGAGTAAATTATTGGAAGCGCTGCTGAAAGAGAAAATAGTGAGGTTTCTGGAGTCCAATAGATTACCAGATCCGAAGCAGAATGGATTCATTAGAGGCAGATCTTGACAGACAAATCTGATTGAGTTCTTTGGCTGGGTGATCAGGGATTTGGACCGAGGGAGAGCCCTAGATGTGGTGTATTTGGATTTCAATAAAACCTTTGACATTGTTCCAGACAAGCAACTTATAAACAAACTGAGCACCTTAAGGAATGACTCTAAAGTTACCGCTTGAGTAAGAAAATGGTTGAATGGGAGGTGACAAAGAGTACGGGTAAATGGATTTACTCTGAGGAGAAGGAGGTTACCAGTGGAGTGCCGCAGGGATCTGTTCTTGGTCCGATTCTTTTTAACATCTTTGTTAGTGATATTGCATTAGGGCTGTTGAGTAAGGTTTGCCTCTTTGCGAATGATACCAAAATCTGCTATAGAGTAGACACCCTGGAAGGTGTAGACAACATAAGGAGGGATCTAGCTAAGCTTGAAGAATGCTCTAGAATTTGGCAGCTGGCATTTAGGGGCATGTTTACTAAACTGCAGTAATGTCACTCGCGTTAGGTTCCACGGTAAAGGTACAGATGCCCATATAAAGGTGTGGGCATTGCATCGGTACAGCAAGCCGCATCAGCTAACGCACGTTACAAGGCGCCTTAGACTAATGCGCATAACAAGGCGCCTTGTAAGGTGCGTTAGCCGATGCGGCTTGCTGTACTGATGCAATGCCCACGCCTTATAAGGTGCCTTGTAAGGTGCCTCATAAGGCGCCATATAGGGCTCCTTAGGCTAAGTGCCGTATTAGGCACCCCTGGACAAGGCACCGTAGAAGGCACCCTGGGCTATGGAACCATAGCTTAAGGTGGCCTAACAAGGGTACGGTGCCCTAGGTTAGTGTTCCCTAAGGGCTGCAATGTGTCTCAGGATGATATGCATGACCTGTGAGGAACAGAGACAGATGTAGCCCTAACACTAGATAGAGCACCCAGGAAAGGCAATGAACAGGTGAGTGAAGGAGGGATAGCTGGGAGCCGCTGGACCTGCCATATCTGCGGGCATCCCATGTGGCTGCCAGTACTGATGACAAACATGGTGGGGGCAACAGTACCACAGCACAGGGTGTTGGCAATGTAAAGTACTGGAAAGACAGTTGGTGGCAGACGATGGGAATACATATCCCCCAGTGGAGGCGTAGGTGGCAGGATAGTTACAATGATGGGTGGACAGAGGAGTGGTGGTGCCATGCAGATTAGGCACAGGCGAAACAAGCATGAAGAGGTACAGTGCAGGACATGGGATGACAGCCTTCACAGGCAGACAGGACTCTACATAGCTGACAGACACAGATAGATGGACCGAGGGAATGTTGGCAATTGTGGCGAGGGTATTATGGGCTGGCAGCACAAATCTGCAAAAATATGACTGTTACAGGCATGCACACTATTTGAGCAGGACAGGCATGAGAGGAGGGAACAATGAGGAATTGAACCCATGAACACTGCTGAGAATGGCATTGCATTAACCAGTAGGCTATACCTCCGTGGTGTATGTCACAGCAATGGCTGGGTACAGAAGGACAGAAAACAGTACAAAGACGTGGGCAGTATTTGGAACACACAATTTTTATCGGTCCTTAAAAAGGGGGGCCAAACCCAACACAGGCCGTGTTTCGTATGATACTTCTTCAGGGGTTGAGGCACACCAGAAAACTAAAAAACATCATAAATACATTAAAAGTTACATATAAAAAAGTAAAAATTAAAACCATATTAAAAACGTGGATAAAGAACAAATAAGATATATGAACTATAAATTGGACACACAATAATAACTTAAAAACAATAAAAACCTAAAAACTAATAAGAAAACTCATCGGAAACTATATTACCACATATTAAAAGAATACTAATAAATAATAACAATAAATATAAATATCTGAATAAAAAAAACAACATGATTATACTTTAGGATCAATAAAAGGTAATATTAAATCATAAACATTCTATAACATAATTGTGCGTGTGATCTAAGGATATGCCTTCAGTCTGAGTGCCCCAAGCCTCTGGAACTCCCTACCACCACACATCAGAGCTATCCCCAACTTGAGCCAGTTTAGGAAGGCCTTAAAACACTTCCTCTTCATTAAATACCTCACAGCCTCCCCCGAACCCCAGCCACCATGTATGAGCAACACACAATAACTCCATCTCACATATATACAGTTACCTATTTCAATGTTCCACACATGTAGATAGTTTCCCCTGTTATCCAAGTTCACTGCTCCTGTTCATTGTAATGACCTGACTCTTGTTTATTGTCGGATACTGTTTGTTCTATGTAAACCGCGCTGATCGCAAATAGTGCGGTATATAAGAAATGTAAATAAATAAATAAATAAATAAAACTATGAACAATCATGAAAATGAATAAATAGTAATTGTGCTAAAACATATATGTGTGAAACATTAATATATCCATAAAAATCAGAAAAGGGGAGAAATCCAAAGGATCAAAAACCAAAAAAAGGTAAAAAAAGGTGGATAATAATTAAAAAATCAAAATGATAATTAAATGAATTATTTTGTAATAAGTGATAATTACTTTTATCACAAAGGAGCAGGAGTGGATGAGAGCAAGAATGAATAAGAAAACAGATACCTGTGGACCATAGAAATAACTGCCAACTGATATTAAGGTCCAAGGACCTTAAATGAAAAACAAATCCCTGTAAAATCCAATTGTATATAATTAAAAAGGGCCATGAAGGGGTACAATGGAATGTGCACGTTTTTAAAAAACACTGATGAGTACGAACTATCTATCTGTATAATAAATTTTGACATGACCGATGGACTATTAGTTCACAAAACATAATTTAGCAGTTCTTGACCAAGAATATTTGCAAATAAACCACAAAGCATGTGTGTGCTTTTTACAAACCCTATGTATATTTTTTAAAAAAACATTGTATATTCTCTTATATACCCAATGAAAAACATAAACTGTCACGACGTGTCCCGTACCAAAGAGTATGTGAACATGCTACATATATTGTAAACTTAGCTGTTATGTATCCGCCAATTATAGAAACAATGTTGGAGCGGTTCAGAAGGCTAAAAGATTAAAATATGCCATAACTCTAAAGTTTGTATATATATATGTATGTATATATATACCGATGCTGTGTATTTACTGTGCTCTGAATCAACCATTACATGTAAATAAATAAAAATAATAAAAACTGCCGTAAGCACTAGTAAGGCGAAGTCTATAACAAAAGCAAAAAACATTTAATTGAAGGAACTTTAAAACAATTATTATCAAATCAAACCATGATAAATGGATACCGCAATTGTATCGGGCGTCGGAACCAAGCGAGTTAACATTACCTAATGATCGTTAACGCTACCTAACACGCGGTCTGTAACGTTACCGCAGTTTAGAAAACATACCTCTTAATGTTAAAAAATGCAGGTTCATGCATTTGGACTGCAGCAATCCAAGAGAGAGATACAATATAGGGAGTGAAGTATTTCTGTCCACAAAAGAAGAGTAGGACCTAGTTGTGATTGTGTCTGGTGATCTTAAAGTAGCTAAACAGGTAGAAAAGGTGACAGCGAAAGCTAGAAGGATTCTTGGGTGCATAGGGAGAGGAATGGCCAGCAGGGGAAATGAGGTGATAGTGCCTCTGTGTAAGTTCTTGGTGTGACCTCATTTGGAGTATTGTGTGTAATTCTGGAACCCACATTTTCAAAAGGATATAAATATGTTGATGTCGGTGCAGAGGGTGGCTACTAAAATGGTTAGTGGTCTTTGTTATAAAGCATATGAGGACAGATTTAAGGATGTTAATATGTATACTTTAGTTTAGAGGAAAGGCGGGATAGAGGTGATACGATAGAGATGTTTAAATACCTCTGTGGCATAAATGCACAGGAGGAGAGCTCTTTTGATTGAAAGCAAACTCTTCTACGAGGGGACATAGAATGAAGGTGAAAGGGGATAAACTCAGGAGTAATATGCGGAAATTTTTCTTTATGGAAAGAGTGGTAGATTCGTGAAATAGTCTCCCAGTTGAGATGGTAGAGATGAGGACAGTATCTGTATTCAAAAAAGCATGACAAAAACACAGAGGATCTCTAAAGGAAAAAAATAGGGCTGGAAGGGCAGACTAAATAGGCCATGTGATCTTTTTCTACCGTCATGTTTCTATATTGTAATCCACTGCTGGAAGGATGCTTCTTCTTTTTTTTTTTTTTGTAATTTATTTTTTTTTGAAACTTTTATTTTCATTTTGCAACAAACAAAAGAAACAACACACCAAAGGAAACAAAACAATTATACAATAAAGAAAAGTAAACCCAATTACCCCCCACCCCCACGCTTCTTCTCTAGCTGAGTATGTCAGCATGTGAGCGCTTCCAAACAAACGTGATTGTACATCAAAACAATCAAAAGAGTATCTGCGATACAGAATAATCATGAGACAAAGATATATATAAATTTAGACAGTCAGATGAGAGCATTGAGCAGAATGTACATAGTCATTGAGCATCTTCCATTTAGACCGATGATGAGGAGTCTGAATGGGGGAAGCAAACATACGAGGTATTTGTTCATATTTACTGTAGAGACAGACATGATTCCACCATTCATTGGGGATCAACTGGGAGCTATTTTTCCAGTATTTCGTAATTAGGGAGATAGCAATGCCTAGCATAAAGTCCAAAAGGAAGTAAGCCGTTTTTGGAAGAGAGGGGATCCCCGCTGCTGAGCGAAGTCCCACTATCCTCCAAGAAAGGGGCTCTTGAAAGTGCAAAATAGACTGGATACGGCCCCAGACCCGACTCCAGTAATACTGTAGTGCGGGACATTCATACATAACATGAGGTAGTGAACCAATGGCCGCATGACATGTCCAACAATTATTGCCCTGAGTAGTGTTCCATTTGGCTAATCTATCAGGAGTGTAAAAACACCGGTGGGCTAGAAAGAAGAGTGTCTGAGTGAGTGAGGCGGATCGGGAGACCCGTGTCACTCTACTCCAGACAAGGCTCCATTGCTCCGGGGTCAAAGTCACATGCAGTTCTCTCTCCCATGCTTTCTGCGCTATAGGGGTATCCCTAGTTATAGCATTACATAAGGTTTTGTAAAAATTGGATGCTACACCCGGTGAACTACCGATAGATCGGATAGTCTCCAACCAACCTTGTGTAGGGGAGGCCGATGACGGGAGCACCTTAGCACTCCTAAGGCAATGCTGAAGTTGCACCAACTGAAAATAGTGTTTCGCTGGGAGACCAAATTCAATTTGCAATTCACTAAAAGTTTTCCAGCGACCTTCATGGAACAATTGGCTAGGAATCCAAATGCCCCTAGTGTACCAGGGGCTCCACGCCATCGGCTTATTTTGTATTCGAAATCGAGTGTTGTACCAAAGTGGGAGTGTGTCTAACGGACAGAGTCGGGAGTCTAAAGATTGCATGAGATTATTAAAGGCACCTAAGGTGTCTAAAAGCATTGGTGGGAAGTGAGAGTCTGATGGGAGAGTCATACCAGGGAGAAAAGTAAGAGGAATCGGTTTGCAAAGGTCCTCTTCTATGTCTAGCCACACAGGTCTACTCGGTACTGGATCTTCCAGCCAACGAGCACCTTGTTTGAGAAGAAAAGATTGATGATACTTCAGGAAATCAGGGAATCTGACACCCCCATATTCCTTATCTGCTTGCAGCTTATGTTTCGCTATCCTAGGTGTCTTGTTTTGCCACAAGTATCTAGTCAGAAGGCCCTCGATATCTTTATATATACGTCGAGGGAAGAGACAGGGCACCATTTCTAAGATATAATTCACTTTCGGAACAATCATCATTTTTATGGTTTCTAATCGACCCCACCAGGTAAGCGTTAAAGGAGTCCAGCGGTGAGTAAGCGCTCGGACTTTAGAGGTTAAGTCTTTGGCATTGAAGGAGATAGTGTCTTCCAAAGGAGAACAATAGTGAACCCCAAGGTATTTGACCATGCGAGGTTGCCATAAAAAGGGGAAGGATTGCATATCTGCCTGATGAAGCAGAGGATTTAATGGAAAGGCTACCGACTTGGTCCAATTTATCTTATAACCGGACAGTTGTGAGTATTTACCAATTTGCTCTAAGACAGCCGGTACTGAGTCTATAGAGACAAAGAGCATAAGATCATCAGCATACGCTGAAATTTTGATTTCCCTATGGGTGAAGGGGACTCCATGAATCTCCTCCGATTGCCGGATTAGTAAAGCCAAGGGTTCGAGTGCTAGATCGAAGAGGAGTGGAGACAGTGGGCATCCCTGGCGAGTGCCGCGTTGAAGGGGAAAAGGTTGAGACTTTAAAGCATTTGCACATATACTGGCTGTAGGCTGAGCGTACATGGTGCGAAGACAACGGAGAAAACCTTCCCCGAATCCGTACCAGCGGAGGACTGCAAACAGGAAGGGCCACTCTAAGCGATCAAAGGCCTTCTCAGCATCAAGTGAGAGGCCAACAAATGGGCGATCAAGATTAACTGCGGTAGTCAATACATGGCATAGAGTCCGAGCATTGTCAGCAGTTGATCTACCAGGAATGAAACCGCATTGATCTGGGTGTATTAAGGTAGGCATCCTATCCGAGAGCCGGGTAGAGAGAATGGTGGCAAAGATTTTATAGTCCGCGTTTAGGAGGGAAATTGGACGATAATTAGCTGTTAGTTGCGGGTCTCTCCCCTCTTTCTCAAAAACTACTACATTTGCCATTGAAAAGGACCCAGAAGGAGAACCCTCCTCGGCCAGAGCAGAAAAATAAATTTTCAAAACTGGAGCTAAATCAGCGTGAAAGGTTTTGTAGAATTCAGCGGGGAGACCGTCTGGGCCTGCGGCTCGACCTGAGGCACATTTCTTGATGGCAGAATGAATTTCTGAGACAGTAAATGGTGTGTCTAAGGCCACTCTATCTTCGTCAGATAGGGTCGGTCTTTGTACTCCTGAAAGTAAGCGTTCAAATACATCTGGCTCAAAATCACATTCAGATTGATAAAGCCGAGTATAAAAGTCACGAAAGAGTTCTAAGATTTCGGTATCTTTAGTGACCAAGCCCCCCCCCCGACGGATTGCGGAGGGCGGTAACACGCTTGGCTTCTTTTCGACCTTTTAGGGCATTTGCTAATAATTTGCCAGCACGATTATTTTCCCGATAATAAAGCCCTTGTTGTGATTCAATATTTTTAACAGCAGCAGTGTGCAAAAGCTGATTGTATTGAAAACGCAAGCGTTGTAAACGGAGTAAAATACATGGGTCGGTACGGGACGTGAGAAGACGCTCCCCAGCTTGTATCTGCTGCTCTAGAGTCAGTAAAAGCTGCTTTCTTTGTTTCCCCTGCCGAATTTGATAGCTAGTTATAGTGGCACGGATAGATGCTTTAAAACCCTCCCACCAAGCCCAGCCCGCTGTATCATGGGGTGAGTTAAAATGAAAATAATCTTGGATAGCGGCCTTTATATCAACCTGAAAATCTTTTTGACCCAGTAGGGATCTATCAAAAAACCAAGCTCGGGGAGAATCGTCCCGCGCAGTGACACGTAATGATAAAGATATGGCAGCATGATCTGAAATATGGAGAGGATGAGTCCTAGTCGTGTCTACTTGAGAAATCAGTGTTTTGGAAATGAGAAAGAAATCTATTCTAGATTGGGAGTGATGGGGGGCAGAAAAGAAAGTGAACTCTAAGTCGGAGGGGTGAAGCAGCCTCCATATATCTACCAGCGCAAGATCTTGCATCAGAGCTGTAAGGGTAGCAAGACTCTTGGGTGGACTACTCGTTCTTGGCGGCTGTCTATCTATCAGAGGGTCTAACACTTGATTAAAGTCACCACCAAGTATTAATGGAGTATTGGCAGAGGCCTGTGCCAACTGCGCAATACTTGCATAGTAAGCAGGGTTGTCCACATTCGGGGCATAAATGCAAATACATGTAAATTCACTATCTCCAACCTTAAGATGTACTCGGGCCCATCTACCCTCCTTGTCAGCGCTAGTATCTATTACAGTAGCTTGCAAAGATTTCTTAACCAAAATGGCTACCCCGCACCGTTTAGAAACGGCGGGAGAATAGGCAGCCACCATGTAAGGCTTAACATTGAGTTTCAGTGTTTCAGCAGAGTTTAAGTGCGTTTCCTGAAGAAACGCTAAATCAGCATGCTCATGGCTAAGATAGCTAAGGATTTTCTTTCTTTTGATTGGACTATTAATGCCCTTTACGTTGAGTGATAAAATTTTACATAAAGCCATTCAGACAAGTTAAAAATTCTGAGCATGATAGCGCACCTAATTTCACAATGTCCCTCATATTGACTGTATCAGGCTGTACATATGGCATAAAAGAAACTAAGCTTAGATAATACAATGAAGCGCCCCACATTAAAAAAGAAAAACCGCAGCGCGGTAGAGAAGAAGCAAAACCCCAAAAATTACTGGCGACCATGTGTCTGCGGGGAGAAGCCCCAGAGAAGGCCAAAATTGAAAAACACATAACCTGTAGGACTGTGCGTGCTCCGAATCCGACCGAGGCACACATCATGGAGGGAGAGGAGACCACAAAACAAGAGTCATAGAAAGAAAGAAAGAAAGTCCAGGAAGTCTCTGTGCTTGACTATGACCGCCGCATCGGGCCCTTCAAAATGGCGGACAGAGCCGGCGAATAAAAGTCCACGTCGTTGGATTAGCGCATCTGCTCTGCCTCTTTGGAGTCTAAAAATGTTGATAGTAGATCAGGATCTTCGAATGTCCTGGTTTGATTGTGGAGAGTCACTCGGAGTTCCGCGGGATACAACAGGCCAAAGCGAGCCTGTAGCTGTTGAAGTCGAGGGCAAAAAGCAAGGAGTTTCTTCCGTCGGTCAACGGTAGGCTTTGCCAAGTCAGGGAAGAAGGAGACTTTGTGACCTTCAAATTCCAAATGATGGTTCGCCCGGGCAGCATTTAAAATTTGTTCCACTTGTTGATATCGTAGCAAGCGAAAGATAATAGGCCGGGGGGTCGTTCGGTTGAGCGCCATGTGGGTAGGAGCACGGTGTGCACGATCGATTTCCAATTCTTTATGAAAGGTGATCTTCAGCAAGGAGGGAAGAATTTTGAGCAGGAATTCTCTCATATCTCCCGCTTCCGCCCCCTCCGGTATTCCAATGAGCCTCACATTGTTGCGACGGGCTCGATTATTGCTATCTTCTAACTCCTTTTGCAGATTCTGTATCTGGCGCTCGGCCTTGTCCAGTGCGCCCAAGCGCACCGCGTGCGAATCGAGGACCCCCGCCATATTGTCCTGCCGTAATGAGAGACTTTCAAGTCGGTCCTGGAGCACTCCAAAGTCTTCTCGCAGGGCTCTAAGCGCTTCTCCATTGGACTGCACCAATTCCTTCACGCCGCGTAGTTCCTCCAAAATCTCCAGGTGCATTTCGGGGTTTTCACGAAATGGAACCATCTTCTGTGGGGAGGACACCTCTGTTTTGGAGCGTTTTCCGTGAGAAGAAGAAGGAGACCCGAAGTCCAAGCGCGCTGGTTTATGGGCCGCCATCCCCCCCGAGGTACCCCGGTCAGCCCGGAGCGAAATAGTAAGTTTGTATAGGTATTAAGTCAGGATTCTAAGTAGGCCTCTCGGGAGCTTCAGCGCGAAGCGTCTTACCCGCTGGACATCAGGCTCCGCCCCCCCCTTCTTCTTTAAATGTGACTTTTTGGTGGCATGTTATTTGCCAAACCTGCAAGTTTGAAGGAGCAGCCTTTATTTCTTCTAATTGCATTGTTAAGATCGAGATGACATGGAGAATCTTAGATGCACATTTGACTAACCTTTAATTGTTTGTATGTTGACCTCTGCCTTTCCTTCCTATTCCCCCTTCTTGTTTTTTCTCCCCTTTCTCCTTGGGTAATGTTAGTTATATTGAATATGGTTTTGACTTCTGTATTGATCTGTAATAAATACAGTATGGGGGGTCATTCTGACCTGCGAATAGTGGGGGTTGCATGTCCAAGTTTGGATGTGCAACCCACACTATTCACAGGGACCGTATTCAGCAACTATAGAAACATAAAAATATGATGACAGAAAAAGACCACATTGCCTATCTAGTCTGTCCTTCTATATCAACAACTACAACAGTCTCCTTTTTACCTTTAGAGATTCTTTGTGTTTGTCCCATACTTTTTTGAATTCAGTTACTGTCCTCATCTCTACCACCTCCACTGGGAGACTATTCCACGGATCCACCACTCTTTCCGTAAAGAAATATTTCTGCATATCACTCCTGAATCTATCTCCCTTCACCCTCATCCCATGTCCCCTCATAGCAGAACTTGCTTTCAATTGAAAGAGGCTCTCTCCCTGAACATTTATGCCACAGAGGTATTTAAACATCTCAATTATATCACCTCTATCCCACCTTTCCTCTAAGGTGTACATATTAAGATCCTTAAGTCTGTCCTCATATGCTTTATAATGAAGACCACTAATCATTTTAATAGCCACCATCTGCATCGACTCCATCCTGTTCACATTCTTTTGAAGGTGCGGTCTCCCGAATTGCACACTATACTCCAAATGAGGTCACACCAAAGACTTATACAGAGGCATTATCACCTCCTTTTTTCTGCTAGCCATTCCTCTCCGTAAGCACCCAAGCATTTTTCTAGCTTTTGCCGTCGCCTTTTCTACCTGTTTAGCTACTTTAAGATCATCAGACATAATCACTTCTAGGTCCCGTTCTTCTTTCTCTGGACAGAAGTTCTTCACCCCCTATACTATATCGCTCCTAAGGATTGCTGCAGTCCAAATGCATGATCTTGCATTTTTTAAGATTAAATCTCAGCTGTTCAATTCTAGACCATTCTTCAAACTTAGCTAGATTCCTCCTCATGTTATCTACACCTTCCTGGGTGTCTACTCTATTGCAGATTTTGGTATCATCCGCAAAGAGGCAAACCTTACCCGACAGCCCTTCCGCTATATCACTAACAAAGATGTTAAAAAGAATCGGACCAAGGACAGATCCTTGGGGCACACCACTGGTAACATCCTTCTCCTCAGAGTGAGCTCCATTTACCTGTACTCTTTGTCGCCTCCCACCCAACCAATTTCTAACCCAAGCAGTAACTTTAGGATCCATCCCTAGGGTGCTCAGTTTGTTTATAATTTACCTGTGAAGAACAGTGTCAAAGGCTTTACTGAAATCTAAATACACCACATCTAGGGCTCTCCCTCGGTCCCACTCCCTGGTCACCCAGTCAAAGAAATCAATCAGATTTGTCTGACAAGAGATACCTCTGGTGAATCCATGCTGCCTCGGATCCTGTAATCTGCTGAACTCCAGAAACCTCACTATTTTCTCTTTCAGCAGCATTTCCAATAATTTACTCACCACCAAAGTTAAACTAACCGGCCTGTAGTTTTCAACCACATCCTTGCTTCTGCTTTTGTGTAAAGGCACCACACGAGCCTCTCTCCAGTCCTTTGGCACCACTCCCGACTCCAACGAGGCATTGAAAAGGTCAGTCAGTGGAGCTGCTAGAATGTCCCCAACTTCCCTAGGGTATATCCCATCCGGTCCAATCACTTTGTCTACTTTAAGTTGAGCTAGTTTCTCACGAACACAGTCTTCTGAAAATTGTTCAAGATGTCCTTCGCTTCTGTTCCTGTTTGTGAATGTTTTCTGAGGTTCTGCTCCTGGTTCTTCATCTGTGAACACAGAACAAAAATATTTGTTAAGCAATTCCGCTTTATCCTTATCAACTTCTACATATTTCTGCCCTGCACCCTTGAGTCTGTCAATACCAATTTTGCCCTTCCTCTTCTCACTAACATATCTGAAAAATGTCTTATCCCCCCCATTTTATTGCATTGGCTATCTCCTCCTCCTTTTGAATCTTTGCCTTCCTGACTACTTTGTTAGCTACTCTAAGGGTTTCCAAATATAGATGCCTGTCTTCCTCTCTCTGTGATCTCTTGTATTTCATGAAGGCCTCCCTCTTTTTCTTCACTTTTTCAGCTACTTCTTTTGAAAGCCATAGCGGTCTCCTTTTCCTTTTACCTTTATTTACCATTTTAGCAAAAAGGTTGCCTGCCCTTAAAATATCCCCTTTCAGTTTTGCCCACTGTTTTTCTACATCCCCCAGCTGTTCCCATCCCACTAACGTCTCCCTGAGGTAGGTAGTGGCCCATCTTGGCAAAGTTAGTCTTCCTAAAGTCTAAGATCCTCACCTTTGAATAGATTCTAACAGCCCTAGTCCTAATACTGAACCACACCATCTGGTGATCACTGGATGCAAAATGATCTCCCACTACAACATCAGAAACACTTTCACCATTGGTAAGCACCAAGTTCAGTATGGACCCTTCACGTGTGGGGTCTGTTACCAATTGTCTGAATAGTTCTCCCTGTAGAGAATCCAGGATCTCCTTATTTCTAGATGATACTGCAGCAGGAATGTGCCAATCAACATTTGGCATATTGAAATCTCCTATCAGTAGCACTTCCCCTTTCCTAGCAATGCTCCGTATGTCTTCAATTAACTCTGTCCACCTCTTCCTTTTGTGAGGGAGGTCTGTATATCACACCAATGCAAATAGATTTCTCTTTCCCTCTTTTTAGTTTAACCCACAATGCCTCCTCTCTCCCTTTTAAGCTCTGTATTTCCAAATCTTTAATAGTAGTTTTTACATATAGTGCCACTCCTCCTCCCCTTCTTCCTACCCTGTCCTTTCTGAATAAAGTATAGCTAGGTATAGTTTCATCTCAATCATGGTTTTCTGTGAACCATGTTTCTGTAACTGCCATTAAATCCAAGTCAGCCACTCCCACCAAAGCTTCAACATCAGGGATCTTATTTCCCATGCTACGGGCATTTATACACGCTGCTTTCCATATGTTACCCCTGTTACCCATTTCCATAAAGGTATTGAATGTATCATCTACATGGAGGTTTTCACCTACCTGGGGGCTTTCTTCACCCATCCCCAACGAATCTAGTTTAAAGCCCTCTTCAGTGGAATAGCCAGTCTAGTACCGAAGGCATGTTGACCTTTCTTGGACAGATGGATGCCATCTCTGCTCTTCAACCCTTGGAACAGCATCCCATGGTCTAGGAAACCATGCACAGGGCCTTTGTGTGGGGAGCTCCAGATGGGGGCAGGAGGAGGCAACGACTGGGCAGAGCCAGGGCAGAGCATAGGCAGGATACAGCACCCATACATACGGGGCCCATTCTGGTCAGGACCCTGTACATCTGGCAGGGGAAAGATGGACGTGGGACTTATTCCACGTCGGGGATGGAATAAGTCCCATCAAAGGCAACGATTGGGCCAAGCAGCCCCCACCCAACACAGGCCTCTGTGGCAAGTTAGGCCCCTCCACCGATCCAAGCCCTGGCCGACCCTGCCGAGGGTCAGGCGGTTTGGAAAAGATGATTTAGTTGGTGTTGGACATGCTGCGTTCCTGCTATGGGATGCCACGGCACCGGCACACTAGGGTGGACTGTCCGGGCAGAAGGGAGGATGTCTCACGCTGCAGAATTGGAGCCATGCCAGGCCGTCTGAGTGCCCTGATTCTGCAACCATGGGAATGTCTAGCTCCTGTGGTTGCAGAATCAGTTACAGTTTGGGCCCATATATGTTTTGGACATCTGGATGGCTTGGATATACCCCTGTTAGAATTGGCCTCCACATAACTAAACTTGTAAAAACAAAAAAAGAAAAGTATCCATGAACAGGCAGGCAATTGCAAATTTTCCACGTAAATAAGTGCATATGTGATAGTAGATTGAATTTACTGGGTTTTTCTAAGTTTTCCTTGCCTGCATGGTCTATTTTCATCTTGACATTTTACCTGTCATGTGATTTGTCTTTCCTGGGAAGAAACAATAGTTTGTCTTAGAATAGTTCAATTTTTATCTTTGGGTGACAAGTTGATATTTCCTTTCAGTGAAGACCCTCCTAATATGATAGCTGAAGCCTCAGCAGAAATAATGACATATATTGAACCACTCTGACCTTACTTCTCTTAAAAATAGTACTTTAATGACAGTTTATTAAAAAGTTGACTTTTTCTGACACCTAGATTGATTTTGATACTTACAATAATATGGCATTATCTTTGAATCAAAGCGGAAGCTCAGAGAGTGATTTTGTACTCAAGTTCATCAGGGTCAGACTGCTTAATTTACATCCAAAGGATATAACACTTTAGTAAATTTTGTAAGAATGTAATACGAGTAGAAAAAGATGCAAATGAGATTTAATTATGTATATATAGGGAGGATTGTATATAGGAAGTGGGAACCAGAGTTCAAATGTTGCATCTAGCGTAAACACTCCTTGTGAATTTGACTGAGCCCGATTCTGAAAAGGACACGTCCGGGCCATCCAGATGGACCCGAGCAGGACAAGCCTGTTAGGACCCGATTCTGTACTGCAGGAGCAAAACATTCCTGCGGCATACAGAATCAGGCCCAAGGATGGCCCGTCATGCCCCTGCATGCCTGCGGGGACGTCCTCTCTGCAGGCTCCCCTGGCTCCCGCGGCGCAGACCCTCTTCATCCCCACAGCCCAACCCACAACTGGGCAGATGGGCCTGGATCGGGTGGCAGGGACCTACCCCACCCAGCCCTGGCCCTGGGGAGGGGTGGTTCCTGGCCTCGATCGCCCAGTTTGAGCTACTTATTCCATCACGTCCTGCGTGATCGGAATGAGCCCTATATGTCCTGCCGCCTCAGCCCGCCCCCGATCTGCTCAGATTCTGCCCCCTTCTGCCTTCCAACGGCTCTCCCCATACTGCTGCTCTAGGCATGCAGGGAGGGCCTGAGGGGGAAAAGGTGCAGGATGGCTTGTGGGGCTGCAAATCACAACTCGGAATCGGACCATAAGTCTCCCAGTGCTTCAGGTAACCATGTAGATTGTAAGATCTCGAAGGAAGTAGTTTTCTCTTAAAGCAGCCTAATGTATATAAATGCCTGACGAAGGTATCTTGGCTGAGTAAATTATTGGGAAAGCTTACAAAGTTATGCAAACAGTATTTAGCTATATGCTCTTGCTCCTGTGTCTCAGGGCAGGGTGTCCTTACCTTAGGGGATCCTGGGAAAGGGTCTTCTTGGCTCAGAGATCCTGATGTAGGGAGTCCATGGCTTTCCTGGTTCAAGTGTCCCAGAGAATCTGGAAGTAAAGATGGATGAAAAGTCTACATACTTTTTAACTTTGTTTTAACAGGGATTTTCTACTTTAGAGATTTTTATACATCATTTGTTCATTACTAAGTTGCAAGAAACATAACAAAATTATGTAGGACAGACTAGATAGGCCATGTGGTTGTTTTCTTCCATCATGTTTCTATGACTGGTTTCTATATGTAAATTAAAAAAAAATCCATGCTAAAAATTTAACACTGATTTTAACACATTATGAAGTCCTGTTAGACTTTAAGCCCTCTGTATGCAAATTTGAAATTCACTTTGAGCTTCAATTTTAAAAGGTGAATCACTAAATCCAAATCTAAATGCTCACAGACTCTGCCTCCTTCACAGTATCCACTATGCAGCCTATGAATTTGCATTGGTTTAGTTCTTGCAATTTTCCTAGGCTGCTTTGCTGAGATTATTGGGAGGTGGGGGGGGGGGGGGGGGGATAAGGGGAGGTTAAAGGAAAGGAGCTCTATTCATAAGAGGATGGAGAGGGTATAGAGGCAGGGAACAGCAGGAGTGGAGTGCAGTAAAAACACCTCTAAGTCCAAAAACAGCTTTATTAATCCCTACACTTGTAGTGTTTTGGCACATATGCCTTCTTCAGGGGGTAGGATAACCTCCAACAGAAAATCACATAAGCTCCAGCCCAATCAGGGCTGGGGATTACCCCATAAAAGAAGCAGCCAGCAGGAGAGGAAGCCAGCAGAACACCGCCGGCCACCGCAAAGAGCACCAGCTGCAGCTCCCCCTGACTGGGGTAGAGCTCCAGAGCGGGAAGGGAGCCATAATTCCCACTCTGAAGCTCCAGCCCAATCAGGGCTGGGGATTCCCCCATGAAAGAAGCAGCCAGCAGTAGAGGAAACCAGCAGAACACTGCCAACCACCGCGACGAGCACCAGCTGCAGCTCCCCCTGACCGGGGTAGAGCGCCAGAGCGGGAAGGGAGCCGTAATTCCTGCTCTGAAGTTCCAGCCCAATCAGGGCTGGGGATTCCCTTATAAAAGAAGCAGCCAGCAGAACACCGCTGACCACCGCGATGAGCACCAGCTGCAACTCCCCCTGACCGGGATTAGAGCACCAGAGCAGGAAGGGAGCCGTAATTCCTGCTCTGAAGCTCCAGCCCAATCAGGGCTGGGGATTCCCACATAAAAGAAGCAGCCAGCAGGAGAGGAAGTCAGCAGAACACTGCTGACCACCGTGATGAGCACCAGCTGCAGCTCCCCCTGACCGGGGTAGAGCGCCAGAGCGGGAAGGGAGCCATAATTCCCGCTCTGAAGCTCCAGCCCAATCGGGGCTGGGGATTCCCCCATAAAAAAAGCAGCCGGCAGGCGCGCCCGTGCCTGGTGGGCCTCACCAAAGGACCCTTTGGCGTGGCCCTTAGGCGGGGACCAAGGGTGGATCCACAAGAGCAACTCACACAGCCGCTATACCGAAGGACGCACGCCCGAGGGGACAGAGCCCAATGAATCGACTGAGCATCAAAAGAGATGGAGGAGACCGTGGCAAGCAACAGAATCAACTACACGGAGTCCTCACCAAGCGCAAACTAACCAAAAGCCGGAACTCTCCACGACAGACCTTATAACTACTGCCAGAAGAGCACAAACCCAAGCAGAGCACAAAACCCCGCCAAAGGATTCACAAAAAACAGACCAGAGCGCAAGTCTCACCGTGTCATCCAGAAGGACCTCAGCCACCAGCTATTAGCAACTCCAGCAACCTCCCCCCCCATCTGCCATAACAGCCTGATCTCTCCCATACCCCACGGGAGCCTACTCACTACAACATCTAGGGAGACACTAGAGTTCCCCAACACACCCAAGGCAAGCAAACATGCCTGCACCTTACCAGTTCCTGATAGCATACTGCACTCTACTAATCCTCATGCAAGGAGTCCAAACAAACATATATATGCCACTGCACACATGCCCTCTCTCGCCACACACAGACCGGATCACCACCACACAAGAACGCCACCGGCCCAAACGGCCAGTGAATGGACCGACTAAAGGAGCGCAGACCCCACCGTTATGAACGACTGCAAGCAACCCCATTCTCGCAACAACTATCAAGTGTGCACTAATAAATGCAAGATCAATCCGAAACAAACCGAACACCATACTCGACTACATCCTGGACCAAAAACTGGACATCATTTGCATCACCGAGACCTGTCTCACAGACACCGACCAGGTCATCCTGAATCAAGTGACTCCACCGGACTTCACAGCATTCTGCTGCCATAGAGAACACAGGAAAGGAGGAGGAACCCTCATAATAGCACAAAAAAGCTACAGGTTCAAAACAGTCACCACCAGCTCCTCAAATGAATCTAACACTATCATCATATCCACCCATCACATCAGCATTTGCCTCACCTACTGACCTCCCAACGCAACAAAGGATCACCTCTCAGCAATACTAGAATCAATATGTGCATATAGCACCCAACACAAGCCACTGATTGCCCTGGGTGACTACAACCTGACCTCATCACCCACTAAAGAAACCAGAGCATTCCTTAAAGCCATGGACTCCCTAAACTACCAACAGATGGTCGAAGCACCATCACACCAACATGGAACCACACGCAACCTGATCTTCATGCCAATGACTAATAAGACTGAAACAAACGACAACCCCACTCTCCACTCCAGTCTCATGGTCAGACCACCACTTACTCACCTTCACCTTACGCCTTCAAACCACCACAAAACAACCCAAGGAAGAAACCAAAACAAGGAGATTCAAAGCCTACCACAAGGAGAACTTTCTACAGTAAATAATTCCACATATACAACAAGAATGCACAGACATCGATGAAGCCATAACCAAATGGAACTCCACCCTATCCAAAGCTGCATCAGCAAATAACAAGGAAAAAACACCCCCCCAAAGGTGAACCAACATCCCCTGGTACTCAGACGAGATTAGGGAAGCAAAGCAGGAACTCAGAAGGCTGGAGAGAAATGGAGACACACCAGGATGCATGAGACAGCACTCCATTACAAAATCCGAACAACAGGCCTACAACAACCTAATCAACAAACACAAACAACAGCACCACACCAATCTCATCCTGAAAGTTGCCAACAAACCAAGAGAACTATTCAACATAGTACAACAACTCACCAAAGAAACCCCACCATCAACCATTCACCAAATAGACCCCAAGAATTCGCAAACTATCTGATGAACAAGAACATAAATCTGACAAACACCATACCCAACACAGCAGTGCTGGAGCACAACCTGATATACAAAGAATCCCACCAAACTTGGAATGACTTCTCAATACCAACAACACAGCAGATAGAAAACATTGTGAGCACCCTCAATACAACAACAACACCAAAAGATCCATGCCCAGTTGAATGGATCAAAGCTTCCAAAAGCCAACTAAGCCACCACATACACAAAATCATGCAGGAGTCCCTCCAACAAGGGCACCTCCCACTAACTCTAAAGCAAGCTACCATACGACCAATTCTCAAGGGCAACCTGCTAAACACCTCTGACCCAAAGTCCTACCGTCCAATCTCAAGCTTGCCATTCATCTCAAAAGTCATCGAGAAAGTAGTACAAAGACAGCTGCAGGACCACATAGACCTCCATGCTCCGCTAGACCTACACCAACATGGCTTCAAACCCCATCACAACGTAGAGATTATACTCACCTCCCTCTTTGTCAACCTACTGAGGGGGATAGACAACATAAAGAATGGTTTCCTGCTAATTTTCATTGACATCTCAGCTGCCTTTGACACGGTGTCACACTCTGTACTCCTACAACACCTCCAGGAAATTGGTCTACACAACAACACCCTGAAATGGTTCTCCTCCTATCTAAGCAACCACACGCAACAAGTAAAATGTGGTGGAAAGAAGTCAGCCCAATTTCCCACCACCCAAGGAATACCACAGGGTTCAGCCCTCTCTTCAATACTATTCAACATCTATATCCAGCCCATATGCAGGATCATCAAGCAGCACAACATACACTATCACCTGTATGCAGACGATATCATGGTGTACACTCCAATCGACCTGAACACCCCTGACATAACCCAATGACCGAGTGCTTTGAACACATGAACACTTGGCTCGCCGACAATAACCTCAAGGTAAACTTCAATAAGATTGAAGCAATGTTTGTTTCCAGGAGCACCACATTCAACCCACCCCAAGAACTTAACATACTACACAGGACTATTACAACAAAGGACAAAGTAAAATATCTCGGGGTCACCATAGACAAAAACCTAAATCTCCAATCACATATAACCAAGACAGCAGCAAAAGCATACCACCGATTAAAAGTCATCAGAAGACTCAAGCCAATCCTGAACCAAGAGCATTTCCGCACCGTTTGCCAGGCTGTCGTCACCCCCACACTGGACTATGGTAACTCATTATATCAAGGACTGCCCACAGTCTATCCACCCACCGCAACTAGTGCAAAACACTGCAGCACGCATAATCACAGGCACAGCTAAATATGAGCACATAACACCAGTACTCCATCAGCTACACTGGCTTCCAATAAGAGCAAGGGCAAAATTCAAGACAACACTAATCATCTTCAAAGCCTTACACCACTGCTCCGCAGAAGTACTTCAGACCTCAATAACCAGAGACACAAACGGTAGACCCAGACAAACCCAGGGTAGCAATAGACTACGCTCCCCAGCTGGATACCACAAAACGAAACAAGCAACGTCCATAAGAGCAATATCACTCTTGGCACCGGACCTATGGAACTCTCTCCCTTAGGAACTAAGAGCACAAAAAGACCTCAAGGACTTCCGCAAATCCCTCAAGACACAACTGTTCATTGAATCATTTGAACAAATATCATAAACCCTCTACACACAGCCTTGCCACATGGACACAGAAAACCAAAGACCTGGTCCTGGGACCCACCCCCCAGGAATATATGTATGTCTCGGAACCCCTATGTTAATTGTAGACCCCGTTATGTCCCTAACCGCCTTGATTGAAGGATAAGGCGGTATACAAAACTGGCTAAATAAATAAATAAAACCATAAAATCATATAAATAATATATCAACAGTCAAATTCTGCTCATATGACATAAAACCAATACTTATCAAAAGTTTAAAGGAAGTTCAATTCTCACCTTATCACTAAAAGTGACATACAACACTGAAGATACACAAATACATATGTATGAACATTACAAAGTATAAATAACAAACTAATGTGGACATAAGCACCATAAAAACTGTAGAGATGAGGAGAGCGAACAGGTACTTAAACCACCTTCATTTTCATCCCTCCGCCGGCATTAAGGTGCACAGAGGATAGAGTAAGGCTCCCCAGAGGGTGGAGTAAGGCTCCCCAGGGCTAGAGATAAGGGGTCAATGGGCAGAGAATGGGCGGGGAGAGGCTCCATGCACACTAATGCCGCGAAATGAAGGTATGAAAATTAGCGCCAGTGAAAACCTCGCGCTAGAGGCACATTTGCAGGAGAGAGAAACCATTTCAATCAGCAATGTACAGCAAAGCCAGGGAGACCAACAAAAGTGATAGTAGTGATACATGTGCAGCAGCAGCATAGTGCCCAAGTAAGAGAGGGCACGACGGTGAGGCTACAAATGGGGCATAGGGGGCTGCAGGCAAGACATGCAGTGGGGCAGCTGGGGCACAGGGTGGACTAGGCAGATGCCTAGGTGGCACATAGGAACTCAGAAACTGCAACTCAGCAAGCCAGCAACTGACCAAGGTCAAACATGTCCACGAGTGTATGTCCCACAGTGTCCCGGGGACATCATCCAGCAGGTACCCCAAAGGGCACATAACAGTGATAGGCGGTGTTGGGGGGAAGTGCAGATGTCTATGTAGGCACCCCTACCCCAGATCCCACACCATAGGCAGCCGCCTATGGCACACTGGATGGCCTGGGACTGCGCACCACCAGCAACACCGGCATAAGGGCATGTCAGCATGGTGGTGGAGGGGTGCTGGTGGTGGAGGGGGCGGTGGCATCCGCCCACAGCACACCTAGGCCAAGCCCTGTTCAGGTGGGTGGTGTGCAGTGCAACAGACAAGGTCTGTCTGATGAACAGTAATGGTATCCCCAGGGAATGACCTGCCTCTGTGGCAACAGTTTGGTGAAGTACACACAGTCAGTGTGTTCCAGGGCAGAAGGTCACAGTTTCAAGTCCCAGCTGTGGCTCCTGCAGACCATGTCCCTATGTTTTTACCCTACAGAGCACATACACCATAAACATATGCACTCCCTAGAGCAGAGGTTCCCAACTGCAGTCCTGGAAGGCCAACACCACTCATGATCTCATGCTGTCCCTAATAAATATGCATGAGATGCAGTGCCCTCATTGTATGCAAATGTATCTCATGCATATTTATTAGGGACAGCTGGAAAACTTGAATAGTGCTTGTTCCACCAGGCCCAGATTTGGGATCCTCTGCCCTAGAACATCAGCCAACAGGGGTATGAACACCCACATCCACAGGCTCCACTATCCAAAGCCTCATGGAGAGTCAGGCTGTTGGGCCCTATGCGGAGCAGCAGCTACCAATACTAGCACCTGCATAACTTAGCAATGCCTGTACTGTGCCCAGGACTGGTGTGGCGGCCCGGGCTGCCAACAATCTCTATCTTAGCACAATGCTGAAATAGGTGTGTGTGTGTGGGGGGGGGGGGGTGTATGTCTACCCAGTGTTTTGTGGCTGCCTACACCTTACTGATCCCCCAATGCTTGTACTGTCTCTCAATGAGGAGCAAGGTATTTTGGGTATGGCCTGGACACAGGGGTCTGGGCAGGATGCATCTGCACAGGGCATAGGGCAATGGCTGGGACATTGTAGTGCCCTACCACCACCTGCACGGACAGAGTGGCCACAGCATGTCATGCTGGGAGGTCACTCTCACCCTGACTGAGCAGTGATCATGGCATGGTTAGGTTCTCCCATAGTGCTATACAGTATTTCTGTCAAGTGATATCTATGAGTACCCTTTTCTGGGGTCCAATCACTGACATACTTGCTTGGTGTGTGTGCTCACATCCCATTTTTGGGTGCTCATGTTTTCTCCAGGGACATGCACTATATACTAGCTAGCAGACTGTCTGCAATTAGCATGTGTATGGCTGGAACACCTCGCAGGGTGCAACAGGTGGAGACTGATTGTGTTCTCTGCTTGTGAGTGTCAGATAGTGGTGGGGGGCAGCTGAGCTTTTACAGGCTTGCTGCCTGTCTGCCAGTACCCTATCTAATGCATACAGCTCTGCATTGACTGCCCTGTAGGGTGCCTATTCCCAAGCAGGACTGGGGTTGATGGTCCCCTCTACTACCACCATTGCAGAGATGTAGAATGTGGATCTTTTGGTGGGAGATCCTGTCCCCCACCCTAACCCACAGAGGGCAGGTTGGGTGGTGCTACATAATCTGCTTTTGGGTCCAAACACCATCCTTCTCTTATAACATGTGACCATAGCAACCACACAGGATATGCACTATTCTGGGTGCATCATAGTCTACAAGGGCTAGATGTGACTGGGAAATACAGATGGACATAATTACTCAAGCAGCAAAGGATCACCCTGAACTAAGACTTCACCGCTCTGAGACAAAACACAAAGCTGAGTCTCACCAAAAGTTGTTGGACATTCACAGCTCGACCTAAAAGTAAGAAAATCCTGTACAATATTTCTTGTCAGTTTTATGCCATTCCGTATCTCCAGAAACTGCACCAAATACTACCTGCTCAAGCAAGGACACAAACTGTACCCAACTTTATGTGCAAACCCTAGCGTATGTAATACTATTTCAGTGACACTACTTCATTGTTATTTTATTTATTTTATTTATTTGCAACATTTTTATATACCGCCACTTCCTAAGATCAGTGGCGGTTTACATTGAACATAAGTCGAAATACAGAGAACAAATGTGAAATACAAAGAAACAGTAGGTAACTATCAACAAACTATATACAGCTTTAAGCAACTTTGTATAGCTTATAACAGATAAAAACTATTTACAGGTTAAAATATAGTTTACATATTTACAGGTTGTAGATATCAGTTCAGGTAGGTATGCGGGTAGGTGTAAATTTAGTAGAAGTAATGAAAATACAGATTGAATTATGGAGGATAGGAAGTCGTATTAGTATGACAATCTGTATTAGAATAATGTAGTGTGAAGAGGTGAGTTTTTAATTCTCTTTTAAACATTTGTAGGTCTTTTATTTCTCTAATCTGTGTCGGGAGATTATTCCACAAGGTTGGTGCTGTGTATGAGAAGGCGCTGATGCTTGTTGTATGTTTAGTCTTCCTTATTGAGTCAGGCACGAGGATGGTGTTGAGATTCGTTCTTCTTCTGGTTCTGTTATCAGGTGGGTTATGAATTGTTACATTGTTGTCATTTGCTCATTGCTAATCTGTTACAAAACTCTGATACTGTTTTACCCCACACCCCATTCCTAAATGATACTGTTATAGTGGAACTGCCACACTGCCTTCTTGGCACTCTGCCAAACTGCTACACCATTCCGAGCTAGGCTCACTTGCCTCTATACTAAACTGTCAGCTTAGACTTAAGATACTCTAACTGCTGCACATCCACAAGCTATCTCAAACCTTAACGTTTTCCTAATGTCAACCAGCCCCACCCAACAGATACGGGTCCTTATCATCACTTAGCCACTATGCTTCCACCCACTATATCCACACTCTCATATACCCTTGCCTGCTGCTGCATGATACTTGTGCTGACACACGGCTCTCAAGCCCTAACCCCCTCCCCCCCAGAACCCCATCCCAATTCTACACGGTTCATGGAGAAAATACCATGGACCCCCCCATCACCAGTCAGAGAGACCTGGACACATGCCATACACCCACCTCATTTATGTCGCCCTCCAACAGTCCTTATCCCCCCAGCACGAGCCGTACACCCTCCCCCGTGACCTTAAATGTGCTCTCATAAACGCCCGTTCCATCCGTAAGAAATGGCCTGTCATAACTGACATGCTAGCCGCTCACAAACTTGACATTCTATGTGTCACGGAAACATGGATGTCAGCCTCAGATTCTGTTCTCCTCCATCAACATGTTCCCCCCAATTTTTCTATCCACTCATGTCACAGAACCTACCGAAAAGGTGGCGGAGCACTTATCCTGACCAAGGACGACCTACAATTTCAGCTAATCACCCCCAATAGTACCCCTCACCTCGATTATATCTCCATAGCAAACAAACACTGCTCCATCAACTTGCTATACAGAGCACCTTCCCCATCACCGGATGATCTCTCCATAATCATCGACCTTGCCTGCAACCCCAGCAAACCACATACAGCAAACTGGGTTTTGGGTGACTTCAACCTCCTTGCCCTTCAAGACACTCAAGCCGAGGCCTTCCTCGATGCCCTTAAAGCACTAGGCTATACCCAACTGGTCAACTCCCCCACCCATACCAAGGGAAACATGCTTGATCTTATATTCGCTCCACAAGTAGCCACCCGCCCCTCACACAAAATCAATCTCTCACTAAGCCCAGTGCCATGGTCTGACCACAGTCTAATCAGATTCTCAATGCCTGCTCACCCTATACCCAATAGCCCCCTTTCCTCAAATTAACCGGCCACATCAACTTCTAAACACTACCGTCCATTCAACAAAGAAGAGATCCTTGAAAGAGCACAGCCTCTCCAAGAATCACCCAAACAAAACCTAGATGAGATGCTGTCCTTATGGAACAAGAGTCTCAATGCTGTAATCAACGCTCCTCCCACCAATAAATCTTCTGGCAAAAGGAAGAAGGCACCCTGGTATTCTCCCAATCTAACAGCATCCCTCCGTCGACTTAGACAGCTTGAAAAACGATGGCATCAATCAAGATCAACCGAAAACCACGATGCCTACTCCGCCCATCTAGATGCCCACAGAACAGCTGTTTCCGCGAGAATGAAGCAGTACCACGCAGAAGTCTTGCAACGATCCATAAACAAACCGCATGAGCTCTTCAATCTTGTCAAAACTTTAGCAAAGGAACCTTCCCCCGGCCAATCTAACCTCCCGGACCCACAGGAATATGCAGATTATCTACGAGCCAAAACAAGCCAACCTACCACTCCCTCAAGCACTCATCCCCTTGATGAATCACCTGTACTTCCCCCCTCACCCGCGCCCGTTCAATCCCAGTGGATACCCAACATATCATTACCTCCTTCTCACCCCCAACTATAAAAGATATCCAAGACATCATCACGAATATAAATACTACCACAGCACCAAACGACCCATGCCCAGCACACTGGATAAAAACCCTACGGACTGAACTTAGTCCTTTCTTGTCCAAAATGATAGGTATTTCATTCCTTTCTGGGACATTTCCCCGTAGCCTAAAGCAAACATCAATAAGACCGAAAAACATCAATAAGACCGAAAAACATCAATAAGACCGAAAAACAGTAAGCTAGACCCCACAAAGATGGACTCCTACAGGCCTATATCGAGCATCCCGCTCCTAGCCAAAATCATGGAAAAAATAGTCAAACATCAGCTCACTCATCATATCGAAACAAACGCACCCCTTGACCATTGCCAGCATGGATTCAGGGAGTCACATGGAGTAGAAACCTTGCTGACAACCTTATTTAACACCCTAACCATTGGGCTGGACAATATCAGACAAGGCTTTGCCCTCATCTTCCTTGACATTGTGGCAGCTTTCGACTCCGTCAACCACAAGCTACTCTTATCCTGCCTTGCTGATAAGGGCTTCCACAGCAGGGCACTCACCTGGTGCGCTTCATATCTGAACGACAGATGGCAGCACGTCCGCTGTGGCTCCTCAGTATCAAATCCTTTCCTGCAAGAAAAAGGGGTTCTGCAAGGATCGTCACTCTCAGCCCTATTGTTCAACATCTATATGCAACCCATCTGCAACCTCATCCGGTCATTCAGCATTAACTGCCTATTATATGCTGATGACATCCTAATGTTCACTCCAATTTTCACAGATCACCCAGACCTCTCGCAGCTGGCTACATGCTTTCACGCTGTCACAAACTGGCTACAAACTCAAAAGCTCAAAATAAATTTTAAAAAGACAGAGGTTCTATTCATCAGCAGAGACCAGACGTTATTTATTTATTTATTTTATTTATTTAACAATCTTTTATATACCGCAACCTTCCAGTGATCAGGTGCGGTTTACATATAACAGTCAAGGAAACAGGATAACATATCTGTTTTTACATTAAACATTGCATGAAATTATGTACATCTTAACTTTAACAATTAAACTTGGCGAATTATGTACAATCAACTATGTACAGTCAACAAGAATGGATTTCATTGAGAAAGGCAGTTATTTATAAACAACATCGTAGACAGTGTTTGAGGTCATAGTTTCATGGGACATTTTGGTGTTAAGCTCAATGTGTTATGTATTATCCTTTCTCATTTTGGTGTTGAGAATTCGCAAGTGGACCATAGTGGGAGATAAAGAGGTGAGTTTTTAATGTTTTGCGTAGATCTTTAAGATCAGTTAAGGCTCTGATTTCATCAGGTAGGGAGTTCCAGAGTATAGGGGCTGCATGAGAGAACACTTTTTTATTTGTTGTTTTTTTAGTCCTTGTGAACTCTTTTGGAATCCTTATTTTATTGGCGTTGCCTCTTCTCTGAGCAGATTGGGGTGTGTCTTTAGTGAGTAGTTTGTTTAGAGTAGCTGGGGCAGTGTTATTTAAAGCTTTAAAGGTGGTTATTATTAATTTATAGTTTATTCTGCATTGAATAGGGAGCCAGTGTAGTTCGGCTAGATAGGGTGATATGTGCTCAAATAGGTGTACCTTCATTATGGTTCTGGCTGCAGCATTTTGGGCCATTTGGAGCCTTTTGATGTTTTGGTTAGTTGTGCCTAGTAGAGAGAGGTTGGCAAAGTCAAAATGCGTTGTGATAATGGCTTGAATGATGCTCAGGAAGTCATGCAGGTGGACCAGTGGGCGTAATTGTTTTAGTACTTTGAGCTTAAAATATATTTTCTTCGTAGTATTTCTTATGTGGGTGTTCATACTAAGGTGTGTATCTAAGATTACGCCTAGGTATTTTATCTCATTTTTTATGTAAATGTCATGTTTCTGAAGTGTAATGTGGGTAGGGGGGGTGTAAGATTTGTTTTTTGTTACAATCAATATGTCAGTTTTGGAATGGTTAATATGAAGGTTGTGGGCTTCTAACCAAGTTGTTAGTTCATTGAAACAATCTGTTAATAGTTGAAGTGGAAGCATAGGGATCGTGAAAGGAATGTACAACATGATATCATCTGCATATATGTGATATTGGATTTTGAATTTTTTGAAGATGTTGCAAATTGTTTGTATATAAATATTAAAAAGGAGTGCAGAGAGGGCAGATCCTTGGGGGAGGCCTATATCCTGTTTGTATGTGTTAGAGGTTTGGGTGTTGATCCTGACAGTTTGAGTTCTGTTAGATAGATAAGAAGTGAACCATTTATGTACTGTTGAGTTGGCACCTTATTTGTCTGAGCCTGTTGAGCATTAGTGTATGGTGAACACTGTCAAATGCTGCAGATATGTCCAGAAAAAGTAGTAAGAATGCATTTCTAGGACTGTCAATTCCTCTTACTAGGGTGTCAAGGAGAACTGTTAAGAGTGTATCTACTCCATGACCGGGGCGAAAGCCATATTGTTGGTCATCAAGGGGAGCTGATGTGTCGATGTGTTCCTGTGTTTGGGTTTGAACAACCTTTTCTATGAGTTTGGCCATAAAAGGTATACTTGAGATGGGTCTATATGAATTCGGTGATGTTTTGTCCAGAGTATTGTTTTTTAGTATTGGTCGGATTTGAGCATGTTTTAGTATGGGCGGGAGGTAGCCTTGGTTTAGTGAGAGATTAATTAAAGGTAGAATGAAAGGGGATAATGTTGGAAGGGTATTCTTTATCCAAGTTATAGGGCAGGGGTCTAGGTGAGAAGTTGTAGTGTTTAGGTTTGACATAATATTCTTAAGTGTTTCTTTGGTTATGGGGTAGAATTCGTTCCAAGCATCTGGTAGAGGTTGGTAAGAGATGGCTTGTGCAATTGGTGGGACATTATATATTTTTGACTTATTTATGTAGTGATCAGCTAAGGTTTGAGGAGATATATCGTTAGCTTCGTGACTGGAGTTGTATGTGTTCTTGGTTAAGTTTTGGACAATGGAGAATAGTTCCCTTGGTCTGTTGATGGATTTGGTTAGAATAGTTGAGTGGAAGTTTTTCTTAGCGCTGTCTGTTTCTTTGTAATTTTTGAGGTGGGTGTGATATAGTTCGTTGTATGATGTAGATTTAGTTTTGCGCCATTTTAATTCAATTTTCCTGAGTGTTCTTTTCATAGCTTTTAAGGTATTGTTGAACCAAGGGGCAGCTCCATTTCTGGGTCGGATGTTCTTCTTGTTTGATTGATTATATGCAGCTGCTTTTGAGATTGTTTTATGCCAGGTTGTGATAGCCTCATCAAGGTTGGAAGGTGATGAAGAGAGGTGAGGGATTGTTAGATCGAGGAAATCTTCCGCATTGAAATTTTTAAATCTGGGGGGTGGGGATTTTTGCAGGCTGCTTTTGTTATTTGAGTCAGTGTGTATAAGATTGAACTTGATCAGGTAATGGTCTGACCATGGGATCGGTGTGCACTGCAGTGATTCCTGATTAAAGAGTTTATGGAATACTTCTGGGAGAAAGATGAGGTCCAAGGTTCCTCCTTTGTTATGAGTTTTTGTTTTGATGATTTGGTGAAAGCCTAAGTCGGATATAGATTCAAGGAAGAGAGTTGAATATGTAAGGGGTAGCGATGGGAGGTTAAAATCTCCTAACATTATTATTGGGCTTAGGTCAGTGGTTGAGCTGAGTAATTCTATTAGGGCATCCATATTTTCAGATTTATGGTCAGGTGGTCTGTATATCAAGCAGAGTCTGAAATGGTCGATCTTTATGATGAGGATGTCGGTATTGTTAATGGGTTCTGAGGATTGTTGTTTAGCATTTAGGGCTTTTTTAGTCATTATAAGTACTCCTCCTCCTTTTTTATTGTTTCTATGCGTATGATGAATGTCATAGTCGTTCTTATTTAATTGGTTTAGGTAAACCACATCTGTGTCACTCAGCCATGTTTCTGTAACACAGAGGATGTCAGGTTTAGTGTCGTTTAGCAGATCGGTGAAGATGGGGAGTTTATTTTTCATGGATCTAGCATTTGTTAGGATACAAGATAGTATGACTGGGTCTTTTTTGTTTGGTAGGGTATTTGCTTGGTATAGTGTAGTGGGTTTTATATGTATAAGGCTGTTATGATTTACCTTTGAATTGGGCCAAGTAGGTGCATGTGATGATGGTATGTGAGGTCGGTTGTGACTTTGTATGATTGGGATAGGTTTATAGTATTTGTTGTTTAGGCTATGTGTGAGAGCAACTAAGGTTAGTATTATAGCAGAGCTGCAAACTATTCTTAGGTAGAAGGTATGTGAGGGTGACATTTTGAGTGCTGGCAATTTTAGATGCACTGGGGATTGTAAAGGCGCTTGTAGGTATAAAGGCGCTGGCAATTATAAAGGTGCTGGCAATTGCAGAGGCACTGGCAATTGTAGAGGCGCTAGCAATTATAAAGGCGTTGGCAAGTATAAAGGCACTGGCAATTATAAAGGCACTGGCAAGTGAAAAGGTGTTATCTGGATATCTTGTGACTTGCACTATACGGATTGAGAAAAGGGTGGTAGGGTTTGTGTACTTGGTATGGGTTCTTATGGTTTACGTTCACCCCACCTTCATCGCTCAAGGTATGTGACGCAGAACTCATCTCCAAAACAATGATACGATACCTGGGCGTAACACTTGACCAGCGACTCGACATGAACACCCAGATAGGCAATACTGTAAGGGCAATTTACCACAAAGATCGGATATTATGCCACATGAAACAGATTCTGGAGCCAAAAGACTTCCGAACAGTCTTTCAAGCCATAATAATGCCTCATTTTGATTACGCCAACTCCATTCTGCATGTCCTACCAAAGAGCTCGCTAAACCCCTGCAGCTCGCCATGAACGCGGCAGCCAGAACCCTCTACGGAGCATCTAGAAATGACCATATCACCCCCATCCTAAAATATCTGCACTGGTTCCCTGTCCATTGCAGGATCACATTTAAGGTCCTAACAATGACATTCAAAGCAATCAACACAAGCACATCCACCTCCCTCTCAGACCTCGTTCAGCCTACCCACCTCAATAGATCAAGGAGATCAATAGCCTGCAACACCATACTACTCCCAAAAGCCATCACCAAATGCTCCAAGACTACCATAAAGCGTGCCTTTTCACTATATGCACCCTCTTGCTGGAACTCCCTCCCACCAGAGATCCGCGCCATAAACAACCCCCCCCCCCATTTCAGAAAAACACTCAAACATCATCTCTTCCTGCAACACTTCTCTAATTCAGGCAATATCACCTAGCTATCCACACACCGACCCATAGCAGCTCCCACAGAATAAATGCCTTTAGCACCATAATCAGAGCACCTTAACTATCCTCCCCCGACAACCCGCCCCTTCACAACCACGGATTAACAATACAAATATGTATATGTATTTAGCTACCATGACAGTTTGTAAACATCACCAAATCTCATGTGCAACCCTTATACAAATTTGTATATAATGTATATATTTCACTTGTTCACCATGTTTTAATTTCCCTGTTCATTGTAAGTTCAATGTTAGACTGTTCTATATTACACAATTCTTGTTGCCTGTGAACCGCGCTGATGATAAATAGTGCAGTACAGAAAAACAATAAAATAAATAAATATCTGTCACACACTGGCACTGATGGGGACCTGCAGTACAATCTGTCTCAGCCATGCCAGGTGCTGTGGACCTGGTGCTGGGCACCCCACCTCACCCTCAGGGTGAGCACAGGAACCGCACAATGTCACGGTCTGTAACTACTCTGTGCCAGTAACACACACAGTCAGTTCCCCCTACCATGCCGGGGTGCTATAGAGGCACATACCCCGTCTTGTGATCAGATTTAGGCTGCTGATCTGCATGTGCAGTGCATCATGGGTACGGGTGGGTTTACCCTATCCTGATATCCACAGCAGACAGTTTTTTGTGGTGACCTGCAGTCTTTCTGTAGCCAGCCAGAAGTGTGCTAGATGCTCTAGAGATGTAGCCCACTGGTTACTTCAATGATTGTGGAGACAGAGGTCATGGGTTTGATCACAGTAGTGTTATTTAATAAGGCTATCTGAGGCTTTTCCTTTTAATTTAAATCATTGCTGCTAGCAATAACACCCTCATAGTGCCATAACTTAAGGTGCCTCTAAGGCGCCCTATAGGGCGCCCTTTAAAGTGTATTATAAGGTGCCTGGGTGGACAGGGTACTTTATAATGTGCGCTATGGGGCGCCTTATGTACCAGTGGGCTACATCTTTAAAGCTTCTAACACTGCGCTGGCATGAACTTAGGGTTAAGGCGCGTTAATGTGCCACGGCACCCACTATCACGCGATACAGATTCTTGCAACCTTGCCGACGGAACGCCCACTACCTTATATGGCATTCTTCACATTAACGCTGCAACTAGCACCGGTAACATTAAGACAATTTAGTAAACATACCCCATAGTGATATGTAAGGGAGCCAAAGTGGTAAAATGTTGGGCAAGAACAATCCTAATCATTACCGAAAGAGCTGAGGTTAAGCAAGAATTCATATCCCCAATACATATTACTGAGGACCTAAAATCTTAAGGGCATCAAGGTTGCAATGTAATGCCTATACTGCTGACTTGGTTACGTCATCACTTTTGAAAAACTAAAATCCAAAAAGAAGCGGGATAATGAAATCTCCAGGAACAAGCAGGAATGTAGTCTTCACATATGGGTATCGTCGGTACCGACGGAGCCCGCGTGGGAATGCTCCACAGCGTCCAATGGGAAAGCTTTTGGGAGCATCCCACAGTGCATGCATGCTGCCTTCCCACCTCTGTACCTCTCTCACTTCAGTTCTTCATTTTCCGTGGAGCCGACAGGACATGGTACCCTGTCACCGCAGAAAATTTACCTTTATTTCTTGTTTTTTGTGGTCGCGTCTGTCTAAGTTCGATGCTTCCCCACATGCCGATCTCCGGTATCGGGGATCAGGAACCAAGACATTTTGGTACCGACTTTGAGTGGTACCGATACCATGCGTTACAGGAGCACCCGGTGCTTTAGTCTTCCGATTCCAATGACTTTGACGATTCTACTGGTACCAGAGCGAATCTATTAGAAGATTTGGTTCCTTCTCCTCAATGCAGAATGTCTCCTCCAGAGGATATGTCCTTCCAGGATTTGATACGTGATTTAGCAAAGGGTCTTGCAATCACTGTGATTCCAGAAAAGGAACCTAGTGCAGAAGAATTATGAATTCTGCAATACCCTATGGCTCCAAAGGAAGCAGCTATGCTTCCCATTCACAAGATCTTACATGATCTAATGTTGAGAATGTGGGAAACTCCTTTAACAATATCTTCACATTCCCGACGCCTTGACACTATGTACCAATTGCCAAGTTGTCCTGGTTTTCAAAAAACTCAGTTACCACATCATTCAATGGTAGTGGAATTGGCCATGCGAAGGATCAAGAGTGCTAAAACACATTCTTCTAATCCTCCAGGCCATGAATCCAGGACTCTCGATGCCTTTGGTTGTCGATGCTTTCAATCCTCCATGCTAGGAGCCAGGATCAGTTCCTACATTCTTTATATGGGAATGTTCTTGAAAGAAGTCACCAAAGACTTAGGGGGATGTTTACTAAAGTGCGGTAAACGTGACTAACGCGCGTTATACAACGTTAATGACCGTAAGTGCCGTATAACGCGTGTACTAACGCGCTAACGACCGTTAACGTAATACTACGCGCGTTAAGCATAGTTAACGATCGTAAACCTCCGCGGCGCGTTAAAACAGCGCAGAAGGTGGAGAGTGGGCGGAGAGAAGGGGTCAATGGGCGGAGAGTGGGCGGGGAGAGGCTCCCCTCATAATAACGCACTGAATTTCCGAGCTCAATTCCAATGCGAATGAAAACCTGTGGTTAAAGGCATTTAAAGGGAAGAGAAACCATTTCCGTCAGCAATGTACAGAAAAACCGGGGAAACCCACAAAACGTGAGCAGTGTGATACATGTGCACAGAACAAAATTTCACATAAAACGTTAAAAATGACCACAAGAAACATTTTAAAAAGCATAATTCAGCTGGGCAACAGTGATAGCAATGGGAAACAAGGAACAACACTCCCTGGAAAGCACCAAATAAAAAAGAAATGATGTGTGGAAGGGTCTACGCTCCGCAGACCCTTTCAAAGATCATTTCATTGTAATGGAGCTGTCCTGGGAGTGTTGTGTAATGTTGCCCAATGATATCATTGCTGCCCAGCTTGGTTATGGGTGTGTGCCCCTTTTCTGAGGTCTGTTCTGAGGTTTATGTGCACCTTTGTCTGCATACAAGGTAAATGAGGCCACAGTAAACCTGTTGCAGAGCAGGGTTTCTGACTCGTCAGGCCGGTTTAACTAACTCCAGGGACTGCACTGTCTCTGTGGCCACAGTGTGGTGCAACAGACACAGCCAGTGCCTGTAAGACCAGAGGGTCACAGGTTCAAATCCCAGCTGGGGCTCCTGCCAACCCAGTCCCCATAGTTTTAGCCACCACTAAACAGTGATAGTAAAGACACTCCTTTATTTCAGATAACATACGCATGGCCTATATTTTACTACACCAAACACAGACACCAGAAACAGGCACATTACCTAAAGCAGAGTCCCGCAAATGCAGTCCTGGAGGGCCCCACACCATTCCGGCTTCATGCTGCCTCTAATAAAGATGCCTGTGCTGCATAGCTATGCACCACCCCCATGGTATGCAGATGTAGCTCATGCATATTTATGAGGGACAGCATGAAAACCCGAACAGTGTTTGGAACACCAGGACTGGAGTTGGGGAACTCTGCCGTAAAGCAGCAGCCATCAGGGCCGCACACCCACCCACAGGCCCCATTGGCCAATGCCTCCTGGAGAGGCAAGACATTGGGCCATGCCTGTATCTCCCAATACTAGCAGTTGCATACCTTAGCAATGCCACCCTACACCTGGGTATATGGTACAGAGCTATCAAACGTTCCCTATGATAACTGGCAGATATCAATTCCTACGTTAAGCACATTTTGCTCATTGAGCTCCACCATAACAATCATTCTGATGTCTGCGGTGTGTGCTGCAGGTCTGGTCTCTGACATTGTTCACCACCCTGGGGAGTGACCCCCCAACAGTCTTGTGTACCATATCCATGCCTGTACTATGCCCATGACTGGTGTGGTGGGTATGGCTGCTGACCACCTCTATAGTAGCACAATGCTGGCATAGGTGTGGGGGTGGCTGTCTGTCTATCCAGTGTGTGGTGGCTGCAAACACCTTCCACAGTCCACACTGCCAGCAATGTTGCCAGTATTGGACTGCCAATGTGCATAATGAGGAGCAAAGTACTATGGGTATAGGCCGGTCAGGGTGGCCTGGCCAGGGTGCATCTGCACAGGGCATAGGGCAGTGACAGGCACATTGTAGTGCCCGGCCACCACCTACACAGACAGGGTTACCTCAGTATATCCTGCTGAGAGATCACTCTCACCCTGACTGTGCAGTGACCACAGCATGGCTAGGCACTCCCATGGTGCTGTCTAGTATTTCTCTCATGTAATAAATATGGGTTTCCTTTTGGGGCCCAGTCACTGATGTATCTGCTTGCTGTCTATGCTGACATCCCAGTTCTGGGTGCAGGCATCTCCACTGGGCACTAGCAGACTGTTTGCAGCTGGTAGGTGTTGTGATGGAGTGGCTTGCAGGGTGCAGTGGCTGATGGCTTGCACCAGGGGAATATCAGATAGTGGTGGGGTGCAGCATACCATAATCCAGACCTAATGTCTGTTTGCTATTGTGTTATGGCTGTGTACAGAGCTGCATTGACTGCCCTGTGGGGTGTCTGTTCCTCAAAAGGACTAGGGTTAATGTTCCCCTCTACTGCCACCTTTGCAGGGAGTTAGACTGTGGATCTTTTGATAGGAGACCCTGTTTGCCACCCTCAGCCCTGGGGGAGGGGAGGGGGGTGGTGCATGGGGGCTACACCTGACTGAAACAGACAGAGATGTCCAAGGTGGTCCTGCAGAACCTACCTATCTCACACAGTAACACTGCTTTGGACCTGCGCCATGGCCTTTTTCAGCCATGGATGGTGCTGTGGACCTGGTGCTGGGCGCCTCACTGCACCCTCAGGGTGAGCACAGTACCCGCACAATGTGACGGTGTGTAGCTACTCTGTGCCAGTACAACACACGGTCAGTACCCCCTACCAGGCCGAGGTGCTGTGGGGGTGCATTCCCCATGGTGTGTATCTGTGGACAGCTGATTTGCATGTGCAGTGCATCATGGGTGTGACTGGCACAATCCAACCCTGTGAAACCCCAGCACCTGCTCACAGGCTCTGATAAACCATAGGCCATCACACGTACATCTGCTAGCATAATGCATAGGTGCAAGACACCCTACAGAGTCTGTAATATAAGATGCCCACACTGGTAAAAACACACGTACCCACGCACGTAAAATCACACGTATCCACGCACGATTGTACGCGCGCAACTACGCACGGGGCTACGCACGTACCAATGCACGCAACCTCGCACGCACCAACGTACGTGGCTAGGCACACTCCGAGGGTGTTTTTCTGACACCAATACTCAGTGTAACGAAAAACATGCCTCCTCTTTCCCTCTGTAATGTACAGGGTGATGCCTGGGACAGCCTTCTGCGTTAGGCACACTGGGGACTCGAACCCATGCTGCCTGTAACAGCAGTCAGTACTGTAACCATTGTGCTACAGCTCTGTTTCAGTGCTTTGTGTCTGTACGTCTTCTTACGTTTAACGCGCAGTGACGCGCCACGGCGCCCGGTAACGCTCGTTAATTTTTTTAACGCGCGATAGTGGTGGCGATGTACCGCCCATGTCCTTATTTGGGGTTTCTGTTACTACCGCAGCTCCTAACGCGAATTGCACTAACGCAGTTTAGTAAACATACCCCTTAGAGTTCCTTAATCCTTGTGTTTCAGAGGAAAAAAGAGCAGACTATCTTATTCTGGTCAAGCATGCCCAGAATATCTCAAAATTCATGAACCGTGCTACCTTTGATTGCTTTGAATGTATTAGCAGAACCTCTGCTATATCCATAGGAGCACGTCGTATTGCTTGGCTTCAAGCATCAGACTTAGAACAATGAGTGCAAGAAAAGCTGGGAAACATTCCTTGCACAGGAGAAAATCTCTTTGGCAAGGACTGGCAGGACAAGGCTAATCAGCTTGAATCTGACAATACTACTTTAAACAGATTATCAACGTCTACAGCCAACCCAGCAAAGAAGAAAATATTAAAAAAAAACCTTTTCAGTAAGAAAAAGAAGCCTTACCAATCTTACACCCTTCAAACTCACTGTTCGCTCCATGTTCCCCAGAAGGGGCAACAACAGAACAGACAGCAAAGAAAGCCGCAGCTCAAAAAGCTCAACTGGTTCAAAAGACCCAGCCCCCTCAGGGTCTTTGACTTCTATCTAGAGAACTTAGTCATTCTGCCCCTAAAAGGTCCAGAACCCTTGACCATTCCAGGAAGACTATGCTTTTTTGCCAAAAGATGGCAACAAATATCATCAGAAAATTGGACTCTGTCCATTGTACAACTGGGGTACAAGCTTCATTTTCTCAACTTGCCCCCACCTACAATAATAAAACAGTTCAATTCTCAGGGCCCTGCCACCGACCTCTTGTGGCAGGAGGTCACATCACTTCTAGCTCAAGGAGCAATCAAAGAAGTACCAATTCCCCAACAGGGGACAGGGTTTTACTCCCCCTACTTTCTCATTCCAAAGAAGACAGGGGGACACAGACCTATATTAGACCTTAGAGAATTGAACAAATATTTGTTCCAAGAAAAGTTCAAAATGATCTCCCTCAGAACACTCTTACCATACCTCCATAGTCAGGACTGGCTATGTTCTCTAGATCTGAGAGATGCGTACACACATATTCTCATCCACTCAGATCACAGGACGTTCCTTCGATTCCTGGTTCAAGGAAGACACTTCCAGTACAGAGTTCTTCCCTTCGGACTAGCCTCTGCTCCAAGAGTCTTCACAAAATGCATGGCAGTGGTAGCAGCATTTATGAGGACTCTGGGAATATTTGTCTTCCCTTACTTAGACGATTGGCTCATTCGAGCATCGACAGCTCCAGAGGCAAGCTTCGCTCTCTCTTGAGCAATGACAATTCTTCAATACTTGGGGCTGGTCATAAACCTCCCAAAATCTCATCTCACCCCCTCTCAATCTCTAGAATTCATAGGGGCTTGTCTATACACACGGATTTCCTGCCACGGCTACATTGTCTACATATAATACAACTGGCATCTCAAGCATCTATGAAGGTATTCCTTACTGCTCAGGAGATGCTTCAACTGCTGGGACACATGACATCCACTGTCCATGTGGTTCCCTATGCTCGCCTCCACATGCGAGCAGCCCAGTGGACCCTTTCCTCTCAGTGGTCACAAGCCTCGGGTCGACTAACAGACAAAATCAGAACTACCACATGTCTGATTTCATCCCTGCAATGGTGGCAATCCCTGGAAAACCTCCTTGTAGGCTCTCCTTTCCAGCAGCCTCTATGCCAAACCACTCTGACGACAGATGCAACCAAGATGGGTTGGGGGGCCCACTCAAGGTCTTTGGACCTCATGGGAGGTTTCCCTTCACATAAACCTCCTAGAGCTGAGAGCCATTTTCAATGCTATTCAGTCTTTCAGGGCCATCTCAGCAGCAAAACAGTTCTGGTCCATACCGACAATCAGGTAGCTATGTTCTATGTGAACAAGCAAGGCGGAACAGGCTCTCTGTCGCTATGCAATGAAGCTTTGCGAATATGGGCCCTCACTAGAGAGTTACAAATTCACCTGTTTGCGGTATACTTTCTGGGCATTCAAAACTTGTGGGCAGACAAACTCAGTCGAATCCTGCTACCACACGAGTGGTCCCTCCACTCAAACCAGCTTGCTCGAGTGTTTTGAATCTGGGGAACACCAGATATAGACCTCTTTGCAAGTCCACAGAATGCCAAACTTCCCCGATTCTGTTCCAGAATTCTGGATCATAACTGTCAGGCAAGAGATGCTTTCCTAATCCACTGGGGACAGGATGTCCTCTATGCCTTCCCACACATTCTCCTCATTCCCAAGACTTCATTCAAACTTCAGAGAGACAGAGGTCATATGATACTCATAGCTCCACGTTGGTCACGGCAAACCTGGTATTCTCTTCTTCTGCGTCTCTCTCAAACCACTCCTCTGGAGTTGTGGATTGCTCCAGATCTCTTGTCGCAGGAGGACGGATCTTTACTGCATCCCAATCCCTAGTCCCTATATCTCAGGGCCTGGTTACTGAAAGCCTAGAATTCCAGGATGCTAACCTTTCTCAACAAGTAAAGGATATCCTCCTAGCTTCCAGAAAACCCTCCACAAGACGTTCTTACGCTTTCAAGTGGAAAAGGTTCTCTATCTGGTGTTCACAAAGGGGACTTAACCCTCTTTTAGTAGCTGTAGAGTTGCTACTAGAGTTGTTGTTGTTAAGTGCCGTCGAGTCGGAGTCGACTCATGGCGACCCTCTGGATAGCTATCCTAAATTGTGTTCGGTCTTCAGTCAAGCTCTCATTGTTGACAGACTGGTACCCGTAGCTGCTGTTATTGTATCGATCCATCTCATTGCTGGCCTTCCTCTTTTGTGTTGACCTTCTATCTTGCCAAGCATGATGTCTTTCTCTAATGATCTCTCTGTTCGCATGATGTGTCCAAAGTATGAAAGTCGAAGTCTTCGGAAGGATGTATATTGTAGGGATCACCGGTTTGTCGACTATAAGGAAATCTTTTTCTTTTTTGGTGATATAACCTACTTCATATGCGCTTAATACTAAATTGTCAATGGAACATTTCAGGGCCTCTGTAGGGTCATTATCTAACCTCTGGTAGAAGGTTCTATCCTTAAGTTGCCTATTGACTTCCTTCATATACATGTCTTTATCTAAAACCACTATTGCGCCACCTTTGTCGGCTGGTTTAATTACTATAGTAGAATTCTCTTGCAAAGATTTAATAGCCTGCTTTTCACCTATTGTCAAGTTGTGATATGGTAGCTTTTTACCAACATCAATGGCTTCAATTTGTTGTAGAACCACCTGTTCAAAAGCTTCAATAAGGGGGTCTGTTTGAGGGGGAGGAACCCATTTAGATTTTTTGGTGACAACCGATACATCTATAGAGGGAGATGTCTGTGTACTAAAAAAATGTTGGATCCGTATTTTCCGAAGATACATAAGTCCTTAGCAGATCCCCCTGGTAGACCCATAGTGTCTGCTATTGGTTCCCTTTTAGAACCGCTGTCACAGTTGGTTGATGTTATCTTGCGCCCCTTTGTTATGCAAATGTGGTCTTTTATACGCGATTCGTCTCACGCTATAGAGATTTTCTCTTCATTTAGTAACTTAGGGGAGGATGTGGTTTTGGTCACACTAGACGTTGAATCGTTGTATACCAATATACCACAAGATGGAGCATTGAAAGTTATTGAACATTTTTTAATGATCAGACAGGATCACAAACGCATCCCTACCAGTTTTCTTCTTATACTTGCTGAATTGGCAATGTGCAAAAACTACTTTTGCTTCAGGGATCTTTATTACCAGCAGACAAAAGGGGTAGCCATGGGGTCCTCCATGGCTCCCGACATTGCTAATCTTTATATGTATCAGTTCGAAGAGAATTTTTTGAAGCAGCACCCCTTTAAAAATGAGGTTCTATTATGGATTCGTTATATCGACGATATTTTCGTTTTATGGAAAGGCTCAGTACAATTGCTCTCTGGATTCAATGATTGGATTAATGGTTTAGATAACAATCTTAGATTTCAGCTTACCTATGATCCTGAACGTATTTCCTTTTTAGACCTTCTCGTTCAGAAGGAAGGAGGTCAATTGACTACAACATTGTATCGTAAACCGACAGATAAAAATCAATTCCTTCATTACACGAGTTTCCACAATCCTTCCCTTAAGGCCAACCTACTGGTGGGGCAATTCCTTCGGGTCAAAAGAGTATGCACTACTGTACAGGAATTTGAACACCATGCAGAAGACTTAGTTCAGCGGTTCAAAATACGTCAATATCCATCTCGGTGCATTGCAGATGCTTACACAAGAGCACGAAATGAGCCGCGTGACACTCTACTTAGACCAAGGGAGGTGCACAAACAGTCCACACTTGTATGCCCCCTTTTGTATTCATTACAGTCGCGAAAGATAGTACAAATTCTTAAAAAGGAATGGCACCTTATTCAGTCTCTACCTGGTTTTCGCGATACTTCTCTTATGGTAGCCCATAAAAGAAACGTTAATCTTAAAAATTTGCTGGTTCCGTCAGCTTTTACCGAACGTAAGAGATTATCCAAATACAAGGGTCATTTTCAGTGTGGTCACTGTTCGGTTTGCCTGAATGTTTTGCCCGTGAGGAATTTTTTTGTCCACCCAGGTACTCAAAGGAAATTTCACATCAATGATTTCTCAAACTGCGCAACAGCGAATGTAATATATGTGATACAGTGTCCCTGTGGGAAGCTCTATGTGGGAAAGACCAATCGCTGCATACGGACGCGTATAGTAGAACACAAAAGTTGTGTACGTAGAAAGTTGACTGACAAACCAATTGTCCAACATTGGTTAGATATGGGACACACATTGGCCGATATAAAATTCTTTGTTCTTAAGAAGGTACAACTAAACTGGCGAGGGGGAGATTTAGTAAAAACCACTGCCAGGTTAGAGCAGAAATATATTTTTTTGTTGAATTCCATGGTGCCACATGGATTAAATATGGATCAAGATTTGTCTGTGTTCCTATAACGTTGTTGGGCAGTACATACATCCTCCGCTTTTCATTGTGAGACTTTATTTTTAATATTGGTGCATGAAGAGTGTTTTTAGTTTTTTTAGGTAATAAATATAGTTGTAGTTCCACTGTGATAGGCTAATTAGCAGTCCCCTTGATTTGCTTACCTTTTTTCAAGAAAAAGTGGTTTCCCTTATACACATTTTTAGAATCTCATTTATTCATTTTTTAGTATAGTTATTTAAGATATCTACATGGTTTGCATTATGTACTGAGGCTGGTCCTCGGTTTCCCGCCAAAAGGTGCTTTTAAATGAGCGCGCATGAGCAGACAGTAGTGATGTATGTTTTACCTTGAGTAGCCTGCCGGCGGCGGCTCGACCGACGTTTTAGGTGATCAATGTTTTTAAATTAGATTTTACAACATATTTTACAAGCAGTGATGTTTTACTACTGATATAGAGGGGTTGCCTCCATATTTTATGAAGAGATGCATTCATTCTTTAATTATGCCGGTATCTCCGAAAAAGGTTTGGTGTGCCTCTTCGCCGAGGTTTCTCTTCCTTCTTCCTTTTTTTCTGCAATATATATATATTTTTACACATTCCACTGTCACACATCAGTTTTTGTGCAGCATCAGTTGATTGTAGGTCACATGAGACCACTGTTTGAATTATTTCCTCCACCCCCATTTTTAAACAGAATAGACGTTTGCATGTTTTTTCGATATTAGCAAGGCTTCAATGTTCCCTGTTTTTTCTCCGCAGTATGCTTGAATGGGTATTATGTTTTCCATTGAAGCTGTCAACATGTTTTTGTGCACGACGAATATTCTTTTTAGTTGTTTTAAATATTTACACTTTTTTTACAATATATACTGAGGCTGGTCCTCATTTCCCTCTTTAAAAGTGTTTTCATATGAGCGCGTATGAGCAAACATTAAGGTTAAGTAATTTACTGTTGAGTCGCTTGCCGTTGGCGGGCCTGGTTAAACGTCTAGGTTAGAAATAAGAATTCTTTTATCTGATGAAACATAGCATTTGCTATGTAGGGGTGGTTTAACAAATTCAGAAGGGCTTCTTTCTACAAATCACGAAGAGATGCATTTATTTTCAAATTATGTTGGTATCCCCGCTGAAGGTCTGACACTAGTAAGGCTTCAAGGTGTTTTTTTCCTCTATAGTAGCTCGTAATGGGTTACATGTCCTTCAAATGGAGCTGTAAATCGGTGTTTTTGCAGAACGAAAGTATGTCCGATACTCTTTTGATATGTGCTCAGTTTTTTAGTTTTTTATTTATCCTGTGTCTCCAGTTCATTGCCGTCTCAATTTTATAAGTTACACTCATAGGCAAATTATTTCGTGAACAGAGACCTCTTTAATATTCAATATATACTTTATCTGCAACTCCGGGTCAATAAGTTTTTTTGGGTCCGGGTAATTCAATATATCAGATGGTGTTTTTCGGTAATTTGGACCCCGTTGATCGTTTTTTAAAGAATTCCTTTTAACACGTTTTATACTGCGCCCTGCTGCACGGCATATCAAGTGGCGATTTTCTCTGTATACTCAAAATCATTGTTTTAAATCAAAGGGATTTTTTACTTTTTTATTACTTCCGTGATTGATCGTTTAAGTTATGTTTTAACACCTCGAAACGTTTTCTTTGGGCACGATGACCCCCCTAAAACTAGATGACAAGAAGTTATTATTTTTTTCCCCTTATAACTGAATATCTCTTAACGGATTGAGTGTCGCTCAGACATGGTCCCCTCTGAACCACATTTGCAAGTCTAGTTTTGACTGACTCATTGATATTTTGAATTTATATAAATGAGACACTGGCCTCTCCATTTTTTATAGAAATTACAATATGTATTTTTGAAAATAAAGTTAATTCAGTTTGTCCATTTGCTTGTACACAGTTTAAAATATATCACATAACAGAGACAGGTGGGTTCCACGCTTCAGCCTATCAGAGGAGGTTTCCCATTTTAGCCTGTTATAGTGGTAGGTTATTTATTATTCATTTATCTATAATTATTTATTGTCTATTTAATGTTATTTATTAATTATTTAATAATAGTTTGTTTTAATTAGTTATTTTTTCGTTTTTATTTTTAATGTTTATCCATATTTACTAATATTTATTAATATTATATTATTATTTTTTACATTTTTATACGTTTACACCAAAAATTTATGCAAGTTTTTATGATGTATTTTTTAGGCTTTTTTACACCTATGGGGTGTTCACAATCATTTTTACAAGTATGCCTTTGGATTTTATTTTAATTTTCCGTTTTTTAAGTTTGGTTTGCAGTTAATTTTAACTTTTAGATAGGCACCATTGCCTATGCCATGTCCCCCTAGTCCTCCTCATCCCTCTCTCTCTCTTTTTCTCCTATAGTTATATATTTTTAATATATATATATTTTTTAAATTTTTAATTTTCAAATTATAGTTTGTATACACATACACATAGTTGTCATATGAATATCTTGAGTTCCGTTTGTTTTACATTAGTACCATTATTATTGATGTTTATTTATTTATTTATTTATTTTATGATGCATTTATGTATTATGATGTATTTTATTTATTTATTTATGATGTATTTATTGAGATATGTTTGGTATTAGATGTACATTACAATATATGTTTTTTATTAGTGAGTTATCACATTAATGATCATTTATGTATGTAATTATTTATTTATTTATCTATCTTTTATTGTGTGAGATAGGATACATTTTATTTATTTTGTTTATTTATTTTTTATACAATATGTTTTTATTTGCTGTTTTATGTATATGAATGTTTTATAGTGAGCCCTTAACCCCTGAGGAAGTGGTATACGAAACACGGCCTGTGTTGGGTTGGCGCACCTGATCCGTGGAACAATAAAGGTGACTTCAGAATCTCCTGCCACGTTCTCTGACTGGTTTCTTGTTTTTCATTATTTGAGTAGGACAGGCATGAGAGGAGGAAACAATAAGGAACTGAACCCATGAACACTGCCAAGAATGGCATTGTATTAACCAGTAGGCTATACCTCTGTGGTGCATATCACAGCAATGTCTGGGTACAGAAGGACTGCAGGACACTGCACAAACTGTCTGATCTGAGTGCCAGGATAGGGTAACCCCACCAGTACCCATGATGCAATGCACATGCTGAATAGCAGTCTACAGCTGATCACCAAATGGGGTCTGCACCTCTCCGGTACCTCAGCTTGGAAAGACAAACTGACAGTGCGTGATACTGGCACAGAGTAGCTACAGACCATGCAATTGTGCAGGTTCTGTGTTCACCCTGAGGGATAGGATGGGTGCCCAGCACTAGGTCCGCAGTACATGTGGTGCTAGAGATAGGTCCTGCTATACATCCCCATTGCTACCAGTGTGTGACAGGTGTTCCTTGCAGTGCAGTCAAAGGTAATTTGATGTCCATCTGTATCCTGCAGTCACATGTGGCCCTGTGGGACCAGACACCAGCCAGATTGGTGTGTACCCTGTATTAGGGTCTGGTTAACATGGGCAGCTGTTATCAGAGCAGAGGGGTCCTAGAATTGCATGAGGTTTGTGTAGCAGTGCCTTTATAAGTCACAGTGGTATACACTACATACCCCAAAGGGCCCACATCATCCTTTTTTTCTAGGTAAAAAACAGGTGCCCCCGCCCCGGAGAAGCAACCTCCATCCTATTTGTATGAAACAACCCTCTAGAGTTGGTGGGCCAGAGCCATACCTATGACTGGGGCAGTGACAGACCAGCAGCAATGCTGGGGTTAGGTTTGGAAAACCCCAACTGCCTCCCACCACTGTCTGCCAGCCACCAGCAGACAGCACAGTCAGACTATACCAGGGGTCCCCAAACCTGTCCTGGAGGGCCGCACTCCTGGCAGGTTTTTGGGATAGCCCTAATGAATATGCATGAGATATATATGCATTAGAGATATCCTCCCAACCTGACTGATTTGTGGCCCTCCAGTACTGGATTGGGAGACCCCCTGCCTTACACCTCTGTCATTTAAGATTGTGAGTGCGCAAGGTACAGATGTCCTAGACATCAAAAGGGTAGATAGACTTTGTCACATTCCTCCTCGCTTCTCACCACCACCAAAATGTTGTGAGGAGCAATGTGACAAATTCTGTCTACCCGTTTGATGTCTCGGACATCTGTACCTTGCGCACTCACAATCTTAAATGACAGAGGTGTAAGGCAGGGGTCTCCCAATCCAGTACTGGAGGGCCACAAACCAGTCAGGTTGAGAGGATATTTCTAATGCATATATATCTCATGCATATTTATTAGGGCTATCCCAAAAACCTGCCAGGATTGCGGCCCTCCAGGACAGGATTGGGGACCCCTGGACTATACCTTATAGGTGTTCTGACCATGCACAGTCTAACTGCAGACAGTCCACCAGCCAGTCCATAGTGCATGCTCACAGAGGAACTATGTGCAGCAAGCAGGTATCTCAGTGTTTGGGACCACAGCACTAGGAAACACAAATATATCTGACCACTGAGCTACAGAGCCAAATTGCTGATCTACTGATTGCCTGCTGCAGCAGCTGTGGTAGCAGCAGCAGCAACAGCAACAGAAGCAGAGGCTGGATCGTCTAGCAGTATGTTTAGGGGTGTGAGAGGTTGTGGGTTCAACTCACCGAAGAGCACTTTCTCTAACTGGAAAGCAGGGACATGGGCTGGTACTAGTCAAGCTTTTGCTTCCTTCAAAAAAATGAAGAAACCCCAGGCTACTGTAGAAGGACGAAAGCTGAGACTGCCTCTTGAAGAATATTTTGGGTGAGGGAGAGCACATTTTGCATGGGACATGGGCACGGGGCAGGCCTTGCAGAGGTGGACTTAATAGCACTGCGGTCAGTACAGCCAGGGAGGGATTAGAGAGGGAGAGCAGGCCAAGCAAGAGCTGCAAATCTTTTGACATGAGGAGAAAGGGTGATTTTGTTCTCTGCGGCTAGCAAATTGCGAGCTCTCTGGCTCTTTTGGCAAGGCATTGATGGGCAAAAGAGAAGACAAAGCAGATTTTGAGAAGCTTTCAAAGTTTCTCCTGAGGAGGACAGTAGGAAAGGTGCAGAGCAGATTTCTGCAGCTTTCAAAGATTCTCCTGAGAAGAAGGATTACAGCAGGAAGGTGGCAGTTTCTCTCACTGCTTCAGAAAAGCCACACCATGGAGGGTAGAACCAGGCCCTGATGAGAATTGAACTCATGACCACTGGTATACAAGAGCAGGGTTCTGACCACTGACCTACAGAGCCCATCCTGAAAGTGCCTTGCATGCAACTCCTGTGCTGCCGATAGAGTAGTACTTACCCTCGTTTGCCCTGAATGCTTTCCCCAAGGCATCTAATCACTGGGCACCCTTTCTCCCCGGTGCTTCGCCAGATCTTGTTTGCTTGCCAAACCCCTAGAATAGATGTCCATTTTCTATTTTATCTCTCAGCAAGATAGGAGGAGTGGCCTAGTGGTTGGGGCAAGGTACTTCAGGCCGGAAGGTCGGGGGTTCAAATCCCACTAGAGAACAGCAACCTTGGGCTGGAAGGACTGGGGTTTCTAGTCCCACAGGTGCTTCTTGTGGTCTTGGGCAAGCCACTTAACCCCCCATAGCCCATGTTCCCTGTAAAATAGTTATCTCCAAGTTATAATGCCCTGTCAATGTAATTTCAGTTTGTTCAATGTAAACACTGATGCAGAATAGCACGGTATATAAGAGAATGTAAGTAAATAAATATATCACTGGAGGCAGATAGTGTAGAGCGCTATGTGGGAACCTAGACCTGCCATGGTCACTGCTTGGTCAGAGTGAGTGCCCTCCCAGCATGCCATGCTGTGGCCACCCTGTCCATGCAGGTGGTGGTCAGGCACTACAGTGTCCCAGCCATTGCCCCACACCCTGTGAAGATGCATCCTGGCCAATCTGTCCTGGCTGGGCCATACCCAAAATACCTTACTCCTCATTGTGCACCTATTCAGGCTAACACTGTTAACAGTGGGACATTTTGGGCCCAGTGAAGGGTGGGCAGCCACAGAACAATGTATAGACATACACACACGCTGACTCCTATTGCAGCATTGTACAAAGCTAGGGGTGGTTGGCAGCCCTGCCCTCCACACTGGCCTGATCACAGTGCCGACATTGCTAAACTGTGCAGGGGGTAGTAGTAGTGCTCTGGTGATAACTTCAGCTCAATGCTGGGGCCAACAGCCTGACTCTCCATGCATCTTTGGATTGTGGAGCCTGTGTGGGTGGGTGTTTGTACCTGTTTGCCCGTGCTTTGGGCTTTGCACATGTTGCTGTTGTATCTGCATTGTAGGATAAAACATAGGAACATACTCTGCAGGAACCACAGCTGGGGCTTGAACCCGTGACCCTTTGCTTCTGGACACACTGGCTGGGTGTACTGCACCACACTGTTGCCACAGATGCACAATAGTCCCTGGGGCTACCTGTACTTTTCCTCAGCCAGACTTTGTATGTTGCACTGCACACCACGTACTGATGCAGGGCATGGCCTAGGTCCACTGCAGGGAGGTGGCACTACCCCCTACAGCACAGGCACACACCCCCTGCCAAGCTGACATGGCCATTTGCGTCAGTGCTGGTAGTGCGCAGTCCCAGGCCATCCACTCTGTAGGTAGGCGCCTGCCTAGGGAGCGGATCCCGGAGTGGGGGGGGGGGCATACATGGACATCCTCACATCCCCCCCCATCACTGCCTACCTATATTATGTCCCTTCCATATGGGGGCGGGATGGCTGGGGGGATGTCAGGTCAGTGCCCTAGCAACTATTGGCTAGGGTGAACCAGGTAGATATAGGTGGATTGTGTTTGGCCTTGGTCAGCTACTGTCTTGCTGATTTCCGGTTTCTATGTTCCTATGTGCCACCTAGGCACCCGCCTGGTCCACCCTGTGCCCCAGCTGTCCATGCTACATGTCCCACCTGCAGCCCCCTATGCCCCATTTGCACCATCGCCATAGTGGCCATTCATACTTTGGCACTATGGTGTTGCTGAAAATGGAGCACTACTATCACATTTCTTGGGCTCTTTGCCTAGGCTGTACATTGCTGACACTTAAATGGTTTCTCTCTCCTGCAAATGTGCATCTAACGGCAGGTTTTTATTCATGGTAGGATTCAGCCCTGTACATTGCTGACACTTAAATGGTTTCTCTCTCCTGCAAATGTGCATCTAACGGCAGGTTTTCATTTGCGGTAGGATTCAGCCCTTCAGTTCAGCGCGTTAGTGTGAAAGGAGCCTCTCCCCTCCCACTCACCGCCCACTGACCCCCTTCTCTCCGCCCTCTCTCCACCTTCTGCGGTGTTTACCGCGGCCAGGGACATTAACGATTGTTAAGTAACGTTAACGCGCATTAACGTTGCATACCGTGCGTTAACGTGACCTAACGATCGTTAACGTTACATAACGCGTGGTATGTAACGTTACCGCAGTTTAGTAAACATACCCCTAATTGTAAAAAACAATAAAAACAAAAGTGCATAAAAGCAACCCAGAAAGGGGTGCACACATAGAAAACAACTATAGAAATGAAAAATGATGAAAATCTGGCCCAGCCGTCCTAATAATATGATCAGGGAATAATAAAAGAAAGCAGAAATAGGGCAAAGGCCTGCCCTGATTGTTGTATTAATAGAGAACAATAAAAATAAATAATAAACAAATAAGCTAAAAGAACCATATGATAAAAGAACCACCTATACTAATCAAAGAAACACTGAAATATCTTGTTCTTGGTTAAGGCCATCTGGAGAGAGGGATCTGGGTTTGTGAATATATTTATTTTCCAATTTAAATAGAGTCTTGTCATTGTTCCCTCCTCTCCAGTCATACAACTTTGAGAACCAGACATTTCAGATCAGATAGTGAATGTTGGGCTTGTGCCCAATGAGCAACTAAGGGTTTATTCATAATATGTCTTTTTATACAACTTTTGTGTTCTATAGCTTGCACCCTCATGTTATGTGCAATATACCCAACATATAATAATTTGCAGGGGCAAATGATAATGCAAATTGCGTTATTTGTTTCACAATTAGAGAAATCATGTAAAATTTTTCTGGTTGGTAATCGGATGTAAAAAATACTCTGGTTGTCAAAGAATGTTCGCATATTGAGCAATGTCCACATCTGAAATGGCCAGCAACTTTGGGTGTAGCCCTTGGTATAGACAATGCAGAGGGTTCAAGGATGTTAGAAAGATTAGTATTGTGCCTGTGTGCAACAATAACTTGTGATGTGCTGAAGGGAGGACTGATAAATTGGAAAAAGAAAGGGCACAAGCAAATTGGTCTTTTTTTGTCCGACTAGTCCTTTGTTAAAATTGTAGCCTATCTGATGATTTAGCTTGCTGGTATCCTTTCTCAAAATATTCCGTAGGGTACTCACATTCTTTGAATCATTCCTTCATATCTGTAGCATGCTTTTCAAAATCTTGAGTTCTGGAGCTTGCTCTTCGGACCCTATAGAATTGACTAATCGGTAGGTTCCACTTCAAGGATTTATTGTGGAAGTTAATGGAATGAAGCAACTGATTCCTATCAGTGGATTTATGAAAGAGATCAGGGCCCTTCTTGATGAGAATATCTAGGTAAGAAATGTGGGTGGTGCTAATCTTTGATTTGAACTGTAAATTGTCATCAATATTATTCAGCCATGTTAAAAATTCACATAAAATATTGCTACTGCTCTCCCAAACCATCAGCACATGGTCTATATAACGTTTCCAAAGCTCAATATGTGATGAAAAGGGGTGGTGTTTTCAAATCTTTTTTCAAAGTGCGCCACATATAAGTTAGATAGACAAGCCCATAGCAGCTCCCTTGATTTGGTGATAAAAAAGGCCTCTAAAACAAAAATAATTCTTTGTTAATGCTAACTGTGCCAGTACCATAAGAAAAAAAGTAGGAGGATTTCTCGGGGTGGGTCTTATTAAAAATGTTTTTTCAATTATAGTTAAAGTATATCTGCGGTATATTGATATATAAGGAAACTATGGGGTACTTACTAAACAGCGCTAATGTTGCAGCGGCGATGTTATCGTGCGACAAGTGACTTATCACGCGATAATGGCGCATTACCGTGTGATAACGTCTCCGGCGGCGTTAAGGTGCGCAGAGGGTAGAGTAAGGCTCCTCAGAGGGCGGAGATAAGGGGTCAATGGGCGGAGAGTGGTCGAGGAGAGGCCCCAGGCACACTAGCGCTGTGAAATCAGGTTCTGAAAATTAACGCCACTGAAAACCTTGCGATAAAGGCACATTTGCAGGAGAGAGAAACCATTTCAGTCAGCAATGTACAGCAAAGGCATGGAGACCCAGATAAGTGATAGTAGTGATACATGTGCAGTAAGAAAATATGCAAAAACCAGAGAGATAATGACCAGAACCAAAATAGAAATACAAAACACCAACCTGGCCAATAGAAAAAACATTGATAAACGGTAATCAACACTACCCATAAAGAATAAAAAGGAAGATGTCACTTTTGAAAGGGTCACTTCTGATTCCACCCACAAAGTGAATGTTCCAACATTGATAGTGTTGATGAGGGTTTGCTGTGGTGTAAAATGGGCAGTTTGCTTATGTGGCTTTCACATGTGCAGCAACAGCAGAGTGGCCACGTAGGAAAGGGCACTATGGTGATGGAGTACAGGGGGCTGCAGGCGGCACATGCAGTGGGCCAGCTGGGGCACAGGGTGGATTAGGCAGATGCCTAGGTGACACATAGGAATGTAGAAATGGAAAACCAGCAAGACAGCAACTGACCAAGGGCAAACATGTCCACGAGTGTGTGTCCCACATTGTCCCAGGGGACAGTACCCAGCAAGTACCCCAAAGGGCACATAACATTGGCAGGCGGTGCCGGGGGGAAGCGTGGATATCTAGGCAGGCACCCCTACCCCATATCACGCACCATGGGCAGCCACCTACCGGCACACTGGATGGCCTGGGACTGCGCACCACCAGCACCACCGGCACAAGGGCATGTCAGCACGGTGGCGGAGGGGTACTGGTGGTGGAGGGAGCAGTGGCATCTGCCCACAGCAGACCAATGCCAAGCTCTGTTTAGGTGGATAGTGTGCACTGCAACAGACAAGGTCTGTCTGATGAACTGTCATGGTATCCCCAGGGAATGATCTGCCTCTGTGAGAACAGTTTGGTGCAGTACAAACAGCCAGTATATTCAGGGGCAGAAGGTCACAGGTTCAAGTTCCAGCTGTGGCTCCTACAAACTATGTCCCTATATTTTACCCAGTAATAAAGACGGAACCTTTATTGCAGATAAAATAAACACACCATAAATGCCTATATTTTACCCTACAGAGCACATACACTATAAACATGTGAAATCCCTAGAGCAGAGTTTCCCAACTGCAGTCCTGGAGGATCAAACACCATTCAGGTTTCATGCTGTCCCTAATAAATATGCCTGTGATGCATTCATATGCACCGCCCCCATTGTATGAAAATGTATCTCATGCATATTCATTAGGGACATCATGAAAACCTGAATCGTGTTGGGCCCACCAGGACCGGATTGGGAACCTCTGCCCTATAGCATCGGCCAGCTCCACTATCCAAAGCCTCATCGAGAGTCAGGCTGTTGGGCCCTGCACGGAGCAGCATCTACCAATACAAGCACCTGCATACCTGAGCAATGCCGTCAGAAACATGGAAACACGTTCCACATATATCAAAAGGTTGCTATGATCAATGTCAGATAACAAATCCTACATTAAACACAATTTGTTAACAGAGATTCATCATAGCAACCTTTTGACATATGTGGAGTGTGTTTCATATTTTGTTACATACCAATGCCTGCACTGTGCCCAGGACTGGTGTGGCGGCCAGGGCTGCCAACCACCTCTATTTTTGCACAATGCTGAAATAGGTGTGGGAGTGTGTGTATGTCTACCCAGTGTTTTGTGGCTGCCTTTACCTTACTAAGTCCCCAATGCTTGCACTGTCTCCAAATGTTGTTAGCCTGCCAATGTGCATAATGAGGAGCAAGGTACTGTGGGTATGGCCCAGACAGGGTGGCCTGGGCAGGCTGCATCTGCACAGGGCATAGGGCAATGGCTGGGACATTGTACTGCCCGACCACCACCTGCATGGACAGGGTGGCCACAGCATGTCATGCTGGGAGGGGGGGAGGGTCCACTCTCACCCTGACTGAGCAGTGACCATGGCATGGCTAGGTTTCCCCCTAGTGGTATACAGTGTGTCTCTCAAGTGATATCTATGGGTTCTCTTTTCTGGTGCCCAATCACTGATGTATCTGCATGGTGTATGTGCTTGCATCCCCTTTTTGGGTACACACAGTTCTTCTAGGAACATGTACTAGCTAGCAGACTATCTGCAGTTAGCATGTGTATTGCTGGAGCATCTTGCAGGGTGGAGACTGACTGTGCCCTCAGCTGGTGAATGTCAGATTGGGGGGGCAGCTGAACTTCTCCAGGCCTACTGCCTGTCTGCCACTGCCCTATGTGATGCTTACAGATCTGCATTGACTGCCCTGTAGGGTGCCTATTCCCCAGCAGGACTGGGGTTGATAGTCCCCTGTACTAGCACCATTGCAGAGATGTAGAATGTGGATTTGTTGGTGGGAGATCCTGTCCTCCACCCTGACCCCCAGCGGGCAGGTTGGGTGGTGCTACATAATCTGCTCTTGGGTCCAAACACCACCCTTCACTTATAACATGTGACCATGGAACCACATAGGATATCAACTATTCTGGGTGCATCATAGTCCACAAGGGATAGACCTGACTGGGAAATACAGACAGACATGGGTGTATCTGCAAGGACTACCTATCACACATTGGCACTGATGAGGACCTACAGCACAGCCTATCTCAGCCATGCCATGTGCTGCGGACCTGGTGCTGGGCGCCCCACCTCACCCTCAGGGTGAGCACAGGAACCGCACAATGTCATGGTCTGTAGCTACTCTGTTCCAGAAACACACAGGGTCAGTTTCCCCTACCCGGCCGGGGTGCTATAGAGGCGCATACCCCATCGTGTGATCAGATGTAGGCTGCTGATCTGCATGTGCAGTGCATCATGGGTACAGGTGGGTTTACCCTATCCTGGTGACCACAGCAGAGAGTTTGTGTGGTGACCTGCAGTCTTTCTGTAGCCAGCCAGCAGCATGTTAGGTGATATAGCCCACTGGTTATTTCAATGACTATGAAGGAAGAGGTCATGGGTTTGATCCCACAGTGGTGTTATTTATTAAGGCTGTCTGAGGCTTTTCCTTTTAATTTAAATCAGTGCTGCCAGCAGAAATACCCTCACAGTTCCGTTCCCTAAGGTGCTTCATAAGGCGCCCTATAGGGCACATTATAAGGTGCCTTAACAGACAGGGCACTTTATAATGTGCCCTATGGAGTGTCTTATGCGGCACCTTAGGTTACGGCACTGTGAGGGTCTTTTTGCTGGCAGCACGATTTAAATTAAAAGGAATTGCCTCAGATAGCCTTCTTACATAACACCACTGCAGGATTGAACCCACAACCTCTGCCTCCACAGTCATTGCAATAACCAGTGGGCTACCTCTTTATAGCTTCTAATACTACGCTGGCATGAGCTTTGGGTTAACACATGTTAACGTGCCACGGCGCCCACTATCGCGCGATACAGATTCTTGCAACCTTGCCGCCGGAACGCCCACTACCTTATATGGCATTCTTCACATTAACACTGCAACTAGCGCCGGTAACATTAAGACAGTTTAGTAAACATACCCCTATATCTAACGTAACCAGAATTAAATCAATGTGATATCCCTGAAAGGCATCTAAAATTTGTATAATATGGGATGAATCACAAAAGTACAAGGGTGCCTGGGTAATAAAGGATCTCAAGAAGACATCTAAGTATTTTGATACAGGTTTAAATATGTGCCCAATGGGAGACTTGTGTATTTTTGGCAAGATGTATATTGTAGGAGTAACAGGTTGATCCACCTTCAAAAACTTGTACTCTTTTCTTGTTAAATTTCCCATTTTTAGGCCTGATTGAAAAATAAGAGTCCAAGCTCATCTTTAAAGGAATAGCAGGATCACTATCAAGACATTCATAAATTGTTTGTCTTGTAACTACCTGGTAACCTTATTTACATAATCTGAAGTGTTCATGAGAACCAAAGCACTCACTTTGTCAGCTACTTTGCTAATCAATTTTGGATTATCTCTGAGTTTTGCAAGGGCTGTCTTTTCATCCTTAGACATATTGTAATGCATCCTCATTGATTCTGCGCATAATGACTCAACTCTCTTGGCAACAATCCATTCAAAAGTGTCAATAGCTGGATTTGTGTTGCCTAGCGGTATCCAGGTAGATGGCTTCTTAATCACAGAGTTATCAATTGTGCCTCCGTCTTGTGTTGAAAAGTAATCTGCAATCTGAAAAAACTTATATAGATCTACTTGAATCGTGAAAGGATTGTCTCTAATGGAGGGCACAAAAGATAAACCCTTACTCAAAACACGTAACTCTGTCTCATTTAGTATGTAGTCTGAAAGATTAAAGATAACACTATCTAGTCTTGTTGAGAAAGTCTGCAACTGGAGGTCCCCCTTCCTCTCCCCCTCCCCCGGGTGGGATAAAATGACCTAGTGTGGTGATATTGATTCTGATAATTGTTTTGAAGATGGGACTGTTGATTGTATTTCTGTTTCTGTTTGGGACCCTTGCCTTTCCAAAGGCTGTCCATTTGAAAATCCTGACTGGAACCTGCTTGCTAAGAAGAAAGTAAGGAAGCAGAATTATCTCGCTAATCATCCACATGGGAATGGCATCACTTTCTAATGGGTTCACTGATATCATGTGTATTATCTTCAGTGATCACAGTTCTAGAGGGTTGGTGTTTTTCTATCTGGCCGCCCTTATATCAGGAGGAGAAATCTCTATGACCAGAGCGGGCCTTTTGCCATGGATAAAGATATACAGTCTTATAATCCTCCTCGTCTCTATGATGTTTTTCTAATTTCTTGTCCTTAATACTTTCTGATATTTTATAAGATTGTGGTTGAAATTCTCAGTTAATTAAAAACAATGGTTTGAAACCCTACTCAGCATTTTACCATTCTGTTGTGGGAATCTTCATGTCTATGAGGCTTCTTTTTGGCTTTGGGACTGAAGTGTATACTTAGTTTGACAATTTATTAATCCTGTTCTACTTCTGATTATCTACATAAGAACATATGAACATAAGATTTGACATATTAGATCAGACCAATGGTTCATCAAGCCCAGTATCCTGCTTCCAATAGAGGCCAATCCAGGTCATAAGTACCTGGTAGGATCTCAAAAAGTAGACAGATTACATGCTGCTAATTCTAGGGATAAGCAGTGGATTTTCCCATTCCACTGTAGCCAGCCAGCGGCATGTTAGATGCTGTAGTGATGTAGCCCACTGGTTATTTCAATGACTATGAAGGAAGAGGTCAGGGGTTTGATCCCACAGTGGTGTTATTTATTAAGGCTGTCTGAGACTTTTCCTTTTAATTTAAATCAGTGCTGCCCAGCAGAAATACCCTCACAGTTCCGTTCCCTAAGGTGCTTCATAAGGCGCCCTATAGGCCTTAATAAATAACACCACTGTGGGATCAAACCCATGACCTCTTCCTTCATAGTCATTGAAATAACCATTGGGCTACATCACTACAGCATCTAACATGCCGCTGGCTGGCTACAGTGGAATGGGAAAATCCACTGCTTATCCCTAGAATTAGCAGCATGTAATCTGTCTACTTTTTGAGATCCTACCAGGTACCTATAGGGCGCCTACCAGGAACTTTCCAAACCTCTTTTAAACCCAGTTACACTAACAGCTTTTACTAAATCCTCTGGTAATGAATTCCAGTGATTAATTACGCATGTGGAGGAGCATTCCAACATGTGCGTCCAGGCCCCTGGGCACCCGATTGGAATCAGGATGTACAGAGGTAGGCCAGATTCTGATCCCGCGGAGGCTAGACGTGCCCCACAGGATCAAAATTGGGTCTAGGGTCTGTATGTGCAGGCCAGAACCCGATTCCAATTGGCTTGCCATGCTCAGCTAACCCAGTCAGGCTCCTGAATGGAGCTGCGGTGCCATGGCATCCCATTGCCATGGCACGGTGGTTCCATTCAGCAGCCATGATCTCCGGCCACCACCAATACTTTCCTTTCCCCGCAGCCCGAGCCCCGATTTGGCCTTCCATGGCCAAGGTTGGGTTGCGGGGAACCCACTTTGCCCCCTCACCTTCCTTGTGCTGCCCAGGTCTGCCATTCCCCGACGTCCAAGGGAACCTATTCCACCTTGGAGGTGGAATAAGTCCCCCGTCCATTCTGTCAACCCTGGACATACAGGGCCGGCTTCAGAATCGGCCCTGTATGTCCGGTGTCACAGACCACCCACTGCCCACCCTAACTCTGCCTCCTCAGTTCCCCCCCCCCCGCCCCGTCTAAGCCTCCCTATACAAACTCCTTGTTCGTGCAGGGAGGCTTTTGATAGGGACGGCAGGGGGTGAATAGCAGGGATGGATGTCCATCCCCACTATTTGCGGGACAGAATAGGCCCCTAAGTGAAGAAGTATTTCCTGTTATTAGTCTTAACTGTACTACTTTGCAGCATCATTGCATGTCCCATAGTCTTTATACTTTTTGAAGGAATAAAGAATTGATTCACATTTACTTGTTCTACTCTGCTCATTATTTACAGACCTATATCATATCTCCCCTCAGCTGTAGCACTAATCTTTTAAACCTTTCCTCAAAGAGTATCCTTCCATCCCCTTTATCATATTGATCACTCTTCTCTGTACCTTTTCCATTTCTGCTTTATCTTTTTTTAAATGTGGTGACCAGAACTGCACGCAATACTCAAAGTGTGGTCACACCATGGAGCGATACAAAGGCATTATGGAAATAGAGAGTATTATTGATGTAATAAGGACATTATGGATAGCTCTATATAGTAGCATTGCCATAGCATGAGAGTTAAAAGTTGACGATGCATTTATTGAAGTTGAAGAAGATTTAGAGAAGCATTACTAAAATTATAAAGAGGAGCATGACAGGCTGTTCAATTCCTTAACATCTATCCAAAAGGCTATGGAGCAGCAGAGTAGGCTAAAACATGAGATGAGTGGAAAAACAATTTTATTGGATAATCAAAGACCTATCACCAACCCGACACAGGCCGTGTTTCGCAAACCTTCATCAGGGGTTGATTAGGTAAGGTACAATTGTGACACTCACCCAGTCCGGGATGATAACTGGCAGTGGCCACTTATGGACCCTGTGACAGACTATCAAAATGCTAGCCAGAGAGATAACTTTAAATTGACTAGAGAAAAATTGTTAGAATCCATTAAAGTAGTTTGTAAACCTGTGAAGGATTAGTGAAGACTGACATCTCTAAAGCAGGACAAGGGGGTATCTTTACTAAACCGTCTTAGGGGTATGTTTACTAAACCGTCTTAGGGGGTATGTTTACTAAACCATCTTAGGGGTATGTTTACTAAACAGCGATAACGTAGCAGCGGCACAATTATTGCACGATACGTAACGTTATCGTGCGATATGTGATGTTATCGTGCGATAAATTAACTTTTTCACACGATAACGTGCCATTTCAGCCGACAACGTCCCTGGCGGCGCTAATACACAGAAAAGGTGGAGTAAGGCTCCCCAGAAGGCGGAGAGAAGGGGTCAATGGGCGGGGGTGGGCGGGGAGAAGCTCCAGGCACACTATCGCTGTGAAATGAAGGTCCGAAAAATAGCACGAGTGAAAACCTGGCATTAGTGGCAAAAGTGAAGGAAAAAGTTAATTTATCGCATGATAACATCACGTATCGCGTGATAATTGCTCCGCTGCTACGTTATCGCCGTTTAGTAAACATACCCCTAGGTGTATGTTAGCTTTTAGATATCATTCTAGGGAGGAAGAAGCAACACCCTCAAGATTTACCAATATTTTGTTAATGGTCTGTTTCCAGGATTAAAAGATGTTCTGGAAACCTCAATGATAGCTTGACCAGTTACAACAGCAGAAGCAATTTTGGAAGCTGCCCAATACAGTGAGCAAAAATATTATAAGCAGCAGCAGGAAGAGAAGACCAAGTTAGAAACAAAAAATACTAGATTGTTTAATTTACAAATTTCATCCATGCAGCCACCAGCAGGGAGAGGCAGAAGCAGAGGAAAAGGGGTTATATGAGTTCCCAATGAGGATGTGGGCACACAGGAGGGATACGTACTTGTTATAGCTGTGGACAGCTTGGACTTCTGCAGCACAACTGTCCCCAGAATCAGAACCCTGCTATCCAGCAATCCTCTGCCCCTGGAGTATCGCAGAAGGCAACTTTTACCCCAGTATATCAGTCTTACTCCAATCCAGAGGACTACGCAGCTGATATGGGGGATGAATGACTATTTTTGCATCTAAGCTTAATCCCTCAGGGAGAGTTTGAGGCCAAGCTAGAAGAATCTAATCTTAAATTTCTAGTTGATACCGGAGCTTCTACTTCTGTACTCCGCTTGCAGGATCTGCCTGCCATTTATCAGTCCAGCTAGTGCATGCACCGATAGTGCATTGTGAGGGCAATGAGGGCAAGGTAATTCCATGCCAAAAACTTGAATCTTTAGCTTTGCAGATTGGGCAAAATATGTATCCCACTACCTTTCTTGTGGGAGAAACTTTACCAGGAAGTCTTTTGGATCGGTACTTTCTGGCCTCATACCAAGCTTCTCTGTCCAGGTTAGATGAGCAATTGCTTTTTCAATTGTATCCTCTCTCTGAAGTGCCTCCTTCTGCAGATGCAAGCACCATTCATCCTGCTCTTTCTCAACTTCCTTCAACACTATGGGTGATACGAGGCTCTAATGTTGGATCGCTTTCTATCCCATCTGTCAAGATCACTTTGAAACCCAGAGCCCAGCTTCCTCGACTCAAGCAAAATCCTCCACCAGCAGCTGCCATCAAGGGAATTCATCCTGTTATTGAAGATCTTTTGAAACAAGGTGTCATCTATCCTACAATTTTACCATCTAACACCCCAATTCTTCCCATGCTGAAGGTAAACGTTAAGACGTACAGATTTATGCAGAACCTGCAATCAATAGTGTTATTTTGCCTATTTTTCCCTTAGTACATACTCCCCATAACATCTGGATTCAGATATCCCCAGGGGCCACTTGGTTCACAGTTGTGGATTTAAGCTCTGCCTTTTTCACTCCCATAAGTAAGAGTCAGTATTGGTATGCTTTCCAATTTGAAAATACTCAGCTTACATGGTTTACCCTATCCTGGGGATCAACTGATAGTCCTGCTTATTTTTCACAAGCTTGAAATCTGCTCTACAGTATGTCAGATTTGATTATTTCTCTCTGGTTCAGTATGTAGATGACTTACTTTTGTGTTCACCTAATTATGAAGCTTGCTTGTCAGATTCTCTGTTATTTTTAACACATATTGCTAGTTTAGGATTGAAAGTCAATCTGTTGAAATTACAATTTGCATCTTAATGTTTTACTTTTCTTGGTGTTACTTTGACTCCTTCTGGCCAATCTGTCACATCAGCCAGGCTGAAGCCTAGGAGATAGAGCAGCTTTTAAACTAGATAATAGGGGAAAGCCGACAGTCACACAAGAACGCATGGTTCGGAAAAATGTATCCTTGAAAGATACTACCAAAAGCAGAGAGGTTCCAAAAAAGAGTAAAGTAGTCCAAATGCCCTTGAGTATGGAGCAGACAGATCTTAAAGATTCCAAATTACTCATGCTTACCAATAGCCAGGTTAATATGAATAAAATACATTCCCTAAAATGCTTGTATGCAAATGCTAGAAGTCTAAAAAATAAGATGGGAGAGTTAGAATATATAGCACTAAATGAGAGGTTAGATATGATTGGAATCTCAGAGACATGGTGGAAGGAGGACAATCAGTGGGATACTGTGATACCTGGGTACAAACTATATCGTAATGATAGAGTTAATCAAATTAGTGGAGGGGTTGCACTCTATGTTAGAGAGGGCATTGAGTCAGAAAGGATTAAAGTTTTGCAGGAACCAAATTTTCTGTAGAATCTCTATGGATTGAAATTCCATGTAAAAAGGGGAAGGCGATGGCAGTGGGGGTGTACTATCCACCACCTTGCCAGAATGAACAAATGGATGATGAAATGCTCAAAGAAATTAAGGAAGCTAACAAAAGTTACAGCACAGTAATAATAATGGGTGATTTCAATTACCCCGGTATCGACTGGGTCAGTGTCATGGCATGACATGCTAGGGAGATATAGTTTCTAGATGAAATAAATGACTGCTTCTTGGAGCAGCTGGTTCATGAACCGACCAGAGGGGAAGCCATATTGGACCTAGTCCTTAATGGAACACCAGATCTGGTGCAAGAGATAAGGGTGTTAGGGCCACTTGGCAATAGTGATCATAGCATGATAATTAGTGGAGGAGGGATGGTAAGGAAATCCACAGTACTACTTTTTAACTTTCAAAAGGGAGACTATGATAAAATGAGGAAAATAGTTAAGAAAAAACTAAAAGGAACAGTTGCAAATGTAAAAGACTTACATCAAGCTTGGGTGTTGTTGAAAAATACTATCATGGAAGCCCAGACCAGCTATATTCCACGCTTTAAGAAAAGTGGAAGGAAGTCCAAAAAATGCCAGCATGGTTTAAAGGTGAGGTCAGAGAGGCTGTTGTTGCCAAAAAAGCATCTTTCAGGAAATGGAAAAAAAAGCCAAATGATGAAAACTGGAAACAGCACAAGCACTGGCAAGTTAAATGCAAGGCATCGATAAGGCAGGCAAACGAAGAATTTGAGAAGAAGCTTGCTGTGGAAGCAAAAACGTGTAATAAAGACTTTTTCAAGTACGTTCGTAGCAAAAATCCTGTGAGAGAGTCAGTTGGTCCATTAGATGATAGAGGGGTTAAAGGGGCACTAAGAGGCGACAAGGCCATAGCGGAGAGACTGAATGAATTCTTTGCTTCAGTCTTTACTGAGGAAAATGTAGGGATGTTACCCATGACTGAAGTGGTATTTAAAAGTGTGGAAGAATTGAAGGAAATATCGATACATCGGGAAGATGTATTACAACTATTTGATAAACTGAAGAGTAGCAAATCACCTGGACCAGATGATATACATCCAAGGGTGTTGAAAGAACTGAAATATGAGATTGCAGACCTGCTATTAGTAATCTGTGAACTATCATTAAAATAATCTCTAATAACTGAAGATTGGAGGATGGTGAACGTAATGCCAATTTTTAAAAAGGGTTCCGGGGCGATCCTGGAAACTACAGACCGGTGAACGTGATGTCAGTACCGGGAAAAATGGTAGAAACCATCATAAAGAACAAAATTGCTGAACATGTAGATAGTCATGGCTTAATGGGAGACAGCCAACGTGGCTTTAGACAAGGAAGATCTTGTCTTACTAATCTGTTATGTTTTTCTGAAGGTGTGAATAAACAGGTAGACAAAGGTGAATTGGTTGATATAGTGTATCTGGATTTTCAGAAAGCCTTTGACAAGGTCCCTCATCAGAGACTTTTGGAAAAACTAGAGTCATGGGATAGGAGGCAATGTACTATTGTGGATCAGGAACTGGTTAAAAGATATAAAGCAGAGGGTATGGCTAAATGGCTAATTTTCCCAATGGAGAAAGGTGAATAGTGGTGTTCCCCAGGGATCTGTGCTGGGTCCGCTGCTTTTTGACATATTTATAAATGACCTGGAAAAGGGAATAACGAGTGAGGTTATCAAATTTGCAGATGACAGAAAACTATTTAAAGTTGTTAAAACCCATGAGGATTGTGGAAATTTGCAAGAGGATCTTGATAAATTGGAAGACTGGGCATCAAAATGGCAGATGAAATTTAATGTGGACAAGTACAGTTATGCACCTAGGGAAGAACAACCCAAACTATGGTTACACAATGCAAGGTTCCACATTAGTAACCACCACCCAAGAAAAAGATGTAGGCGTCATTGTGGATAACATGTTAAAACCCTCTACCCAGTGTGCAGCGGCGGCCAAGAGAACAAATAGAATGCTAGGTATCCAAGGAAAGGAATGGAAAATAAAACAAAGGATATTATAATGCCTCTGTATCCTTCCATAGTGCAACCGCACCTTGAATATTGTGTGCAATTCTGTTCGCCTTATCTTAAAAAGGATATAGCTTTATTAGAAAAGGTTCAGAGAAGAGCCACCAAAATGGTAAAGGGGATGGAAGGATACCCCTACGAAGAAAGGCTAAAAAGGTTAGGACTCTTTAACCATGGAAAAGAGAAGGCTGAGGGGAGATATGATAGAAGTCTATAAATTAATGAATGGAGTGGAACGGGTAAACGTAGATCGATTGTTTACATCATCAAAATATAGAAAGACTAGGGGACATGCAATAAAGCTACAGGGTAACCTATTTAAGACTAATAAGAGAAAATATTTTTCACTCAACGTGTAATCAAACTCTGGAATTTGTTACCAGAGGATGTAGTAAAGGCTGTTAGTGTAGCTGGGTTTAAAAAAGGTTTGGACAAGTTCCTGGAGGAAAAGTCCATAAACCATTATTAAAAAGGGACCCAGGATATCAATGCTTGACCCAATACAAGCATTGAGGAACCTGTGTCTTTTGGGGAAACTGCTAGGTACTTATGACCTAGATTGGCCACTGTTGGAAACAGAATACTGGGCTTGATGGACCTTGGTCTGACCCCATATGGCACATCTTTTGTTCTTATGCTTTTCCCTACTACTCCAGCTTTACTGCACCATTTCCTGGGTCACTTAATCTTTTGTAAGCAATGGTTTGCAAACCTTTAGACCTCACTGCTCCACTCTATACTCTTTTTGGTAAGGATGTCCCTGCAGGCCACATTGTTCCTACATTACCCTAGTGGGAAGCTTTGTTGTCAATAAAATCATTACTTCTTAATACTCCTTTGCTGGCTTTTCCAGATTACTCACCGCCCTTCAAGCTGTATGTGGCTTCTTCTGCATAGTCTGCTATCTGTGTGCTTTTGCAAGCTTTTCCAATGGATCTCAAGCTGGTGGGGTATTTTTCTCGCCAATTTAACCCTGTCATCCTTGGTTTGCCACCTTGTCCCTGCAGTCTAGTGGCAGTTGCCTTTGCAATTGAAAGTACTGCCGTTCATTGTAACCTGCTTTGATATTATGAAAAGCGGTATAAAAGAAGTGTTAAATAAATAAATCAATAAATATAGCATGATTCTGTTTTCCCTCTCGTCTCTCTTAAAGCATTATCAAGATGCTCCCCTAGAAACCCAGTCTCTGTGGACTCTTGGGGTGCTACATGTGATTCCCAGTGCTACTGGAAAAAGGATCATCTTTTCATCTGCCCGGACAACTTACTATTTCCCCTTACCCTTTTTCTACATCATAAACTCCATTTCTCAGCTGCAGCCATAAATCATGCCTTTTCTGCTCTGTGGTATCACCCCACTTTTCTTTCTGTGGCACAGGCCGTCTATGCAACCTGTTTGGATTGTTTAAGGGCTGGCAGAGTGGGCTCCCCAATGAAGAATTCTGCATTCTTCCCCGCCCATCGGGACCCTTTTTGATTGTGCAACTTGATAACGGAACTGTCCTGTGTCAAAAGGTGGAGACGGTACTTGTTAGTGATCATTTGCCTTTTCTTGGGATGGGTGGAAGCTTATCCTACTACCTCTATAGCTGTTACTGTCACTATCAAATTATTGCTTACCCAATTTATTCCTGTCTGGTGTGTACCTTTTGTCCTCTCATCTGATCAGGGTCCGGCCTTCATTGCAAGTGTCTGGGAGGTTCTTGAGCAATGGTTTGGCATTAAAAGACAACGTCATACACCTTATCATCTGCAAAGCTCTGGCCAAGTGGAATGGATGAATAGGACCCTCAAAGATTACTTATGCACTGTGACTCAAGATTCAGCTACAGATTAGACAGAAGTCCTTCCTTTTGTCCTTTTGACAATTTTCCTCAGTGCACTTGGGGAGACCTGACAGCTTATGAAATAGTTACTTCCCCTCATGAATTGACAGCTACTTCCCCTCATGAATTGACAGTGACCCCTGATCCTCAACTTCTGCACAATATTTTAAACCTGCTGTTCCCAGTTGCATTCAGTTTTGTCTGTTTCTCCTCTCTCGCAGGTTAATCCTTGACAGGATATGTCCCTAGAATCATCGCACCCAGAGTTAGAGCCTGGTGACTGAGTCTTAAACAGGAACCTGCGCCCGAAGATATCTTTGGCTCCTAAGTTCCTGGGTCCCTTCCATGTACTCCTAGCGGGCTATTCAGTCTGCAAAGTGGAAGGAGAACTTGATGGATCCATCTTTCACAGTGCAAAAAGGCTCCATTGCAAGATCTTGATGGTAGTTCCTTGCATCTATAAATTGGTGCTGAAAATGTCTTTCTGTTATAGCACAGAGACTTATCTGGACTTGGATCACAGTGACATTACAGTTTTGCAGAAAAGGACATTGTGATTGACAGAATATAAATGAGCTGTTTATATAAGAAAGTTTGCCTTTAGGTTTTGTGCTATTAATGATTTTGTGCTATTAATTAGAATTAGCTTCAATGGTGTGTAGGTGTTTCCCTTTTGGACACTCCAGTAGCAGAGAAACACTCCCACCATTTGGAGAAATTGGGAGCAGGGTTTGGGTGATAAGTTTAGTACTCATCATTCTGCTGATTTTCTTTTTCCACTAACGAACATTTTTAGTGTAATTTTTCTGTTGCTTTTCTTTTTCCACTAATGAACTTCTATCTTTTAGTTCTCCATATTATCTAGCCCTGGGACTGGTGGTGCTTTGCAGAGAATGTTTTCCTTCCAGATGATGTTAATTGACTTTATGGCAAGCTACTGTTAGTGAGACAGTGTTGCAATCAGATTCCTGGGAGAGTCATGGTGAACATCCAAACATTTTTGAGTCACACTTACACTCAGTTACCAAACACTTTAATCTCTCTGTGCTGTTTGCCTCCCGGTAGAGACAGCTACCCAGCTACCTATTATGGGCTTGGCCTAAGACCTTTCAGGAGTTTGTTACATAGCCTTTTATCTAACTACTGTACAGTGGCCACATAGCACCCCTGACCCTAGGGTGGTAAGCCCAAGATCATTGACAACCCTTCCTATTTGTTTTACAGTCCAAAGTCCAGAGAAAAAGGTAGGAGACACCTCTTGAAACATTTGTAAAACCGTTATGATACACAATTCCACCTTCTGATATAAGAATTACACTTCTGGGAAATCCTTTATTTCAGTAGCAAAGCTAGCATCAATACAGGGAAATCAAGTGCATACCCATGAGTTATTACAATATGATGGTACTGGGTACCTGATCCTTCTGAAGGTTTCGGGGTCAGACCCAACTACATGGAGTTGTTCCCTACTAGGATATGCTCAACCTATCTAAAGAGATCAGTGAAATGAACATCACCCAGTTGGCTCTGTATAATTGTACACAGAATATATCTCTGACAATTTGGGGTAATGGACTAGTAACTTTAGAAGAAGCTTATTTTGTATGTGGTAATCTTGCATATACTGAATTACCTAAAGATTGGTCAGGAACTTGTTACATGGCTCACTTGGAAATCCTGTGGTGATTTTTGCCCTACCATAATATTATTGTCATCCCTGATAGACTCTCATAGGGAAAGAAGAGAGATGTCCCCTCAGGATGGGACAATAAAAACTGCCCAGCAATTAATAGATTCCACGTTCTCTTTGACTAAATCGCAAATTGATACCTTGCCTTTTTTTCAGAAGTTCTGACTTAGACGTCCCATATTGCACTTGGACATTCTTTGTAAAATGTGCCTTTATGGGCTTTAATGTGCTGTACAACTTTTCTACTTGTAATGTACTGCTCTTGGCTTATATACTTCATATCACAGACTCTTGCCTTTTGACATTAATCTATCTGGAGGATATTTCACCATGGCCAGCCAAGATACCTTAGTCAGGTGTAACTTTAATCTAAGGTGAATTTCTAATGGCAGTGAGGTTACCTTTTTCAGCTTGTCTCTCTTTCCCCAGCAGAGACTTCCTTCCTGGCTAAATTACTCTATTAGGTGGATTCTTCACTATGGCTTCTAATCAGAACCTATTACAATAAATTAACTATCCTCTGTCAACTTCCCAAACACTGACTGTTCCTTTATTCCTTAATAAAATATGTAGAAGCGTTCTTTTAATGAAGCTCTTACTTCACTTCAGATTCTGATAGCTAATACCACTTGCAGCGTCCACCTATTCCATTCTACTGCTCATCGAATTGCTTCTTCAACAAACAGTTTGGGCCCGATATTCAAAGGCATTTACATGGTTTATAGAGCTGTAAACCATGTAAATGCCCCTAAGCGGGATATTTAGCAGCACTAACATGGTTAGTGCCACTGAATATCCTCGAGTAATGCTGCTATATGCCCCGATGCTAACCACTTAGCATTGGGGCATGTCAGGGGCATTCCAGGGGCAGTACCCAGGGATAACCATGCAGCAGCAATATTCAGCCACTGCCCAGTTATCCCTCAGAGGCGAAAGTTAGATGCAGCAAAAGCTGTCCTAACTTTCACCACCGGAGCTAACTGGGCAGCAGCTGAATATCGCTACTGCACAGTTAGCTGATGTGTCATGTGCAGCTGTGTGGCGACCCTGGATATTCAATGCCGGAGACCGGATATGTCCCCGGACTGAATATCCGGGGTTAAAGTTCAGTGGCGAGAGCTATGTGCCTTAGAGGCGCAAATTTGTCACAAATGAATATCAGGCCCTACATTTTTTGTTTCATTCACTAGCAGCCTGCCTATTGGTTCCAGGTGCTCAGTTATTCTCAGCAGTAATCTGAAATCAACCACTTGCACATTACATCTCTAAGAAAGCACTTCTCTGATATGAATTCACTTCCTGTCAGTTCAGATTACTCAAAGACTATATTCTCTGGGACTCTGATGGTGAATTACTCTATAACCAGTTGCAAACTGCCCAGCACATCACATGCAAAGATTTAAATTCTAGCTAAAAAGCCTCTCTCACGATGCAAGGTTCCACAAAAAGCATCTAGGCATCATTGTGGATAATATATTGACACCCTCTGTTCAGTGTACATCAGTACCCAACAAAACAAATAGAATGCTAGGAATCATAAGCAAAGAAATGGAGAATAAAACCAAGGATATTATAATGCTGATGTATCACTCCATGTGAAAGCCCCTTGAATATTATGTGCAGTTCTCGTCACCATCTCTAAAAAAGGATATAGCAGAACTAGAAACAGTACAGAGAAGAGCAACCAAAATGATAAAGCGAATGGAAGGATACCCCATGAAGAAAGGCTTAAAAGATTAAGGCTCTTCAGCTTGGAAAAGAGACAGTTGAGGGAAGGTATGATAGAGCATTTTAAAATAATGCATGGAGTGGAACATGTAAATGTAGATTGGTTCATTACTTCTTCAAAAAGTAGAAAGACTAAGGACATGTAATGAAGCTACAATGTAGCAAATTCATTTTTATTTATTTGTAACATTTTTCTATACCGCCCCTTCCAGAGGGGCGGTTTACATTGAAACTCAACAAGATACATTGAACAAATAATTGGGATATTAACCAAATAACTATTTACAATTCAACTATAATATATTTGAACATTGTTAAGTATAGGAGAGGAAGGAAAGGATAACTGTGTCATGCATACAGTAGAGTGAATAGGGGGATATATATTGGTTACTGTTGTAAGAGGGGGAAGGGAAGGGGTTAGTTTGGAGAGCTGATAGGGATAGAACGCTGTGTGGACAGGGTACTGTGGGAATTATGATTGCATTTAAGACTAATTGGAGAAAATTCTTTTTTTCACTCAACACATAATCAAACCCTGGAATTTGTTGCCAGAGGATGTAGTAAAAGCTGTTAGTGTAACTGGGTTTAAAAGAGGTTGGACAAGTTCCTGGAGGAAAAGTCCATAAACCATTATTAAAATGGACTTGGGGAAATTAACTGCTTCTCCCTTGGATAAGCAGTATGGAATTTGTTTATCTTTTGGGAACCTAACAGGTACTTGTGACCTGGATTGGCCACTGTTGGAAACAGGATAGTGGGATTGATGAACCTTTGGTATGACCCAGTATAGCATATGTTATGTCATATATCGTACCTTTTGTATGACCCAGTATGGAATATTCTTATATGCAGAGTTGAGAAGGCAAGATCATGGCATTTACAATTCTGGTAGTATTTTAGAGAGAACTCTGCAAAATGTGGAGCTATTTCTAGAATACCAAAAAGGAAGTACAGGAGTGAACATGGATATACATCCATATACAGGGGGAGGAGCCATTTTACAAGCTGCATGTGTTAAAAAACAATGGAGGAAGTGCAGCTACATACCCATGTAAGTGCTGGCAAACACGCATCTAGGCCTGTATTCTGCTACTTACATTAGTAGCTTAAGGTGAATTACATTCATGTACAGTAGGTATTTTCCTCTCCCAGAGGGCTTACAATTTAATTGTAGCTAAGGCAATAGAGAGTTAAGTGACTTGCCGAAAGTCACAAGGAGCAGCAGTAAAGTGACTTCTCTGATTTTCAGTCTGCTGCTCTAATCATTAGACTATTCCCCTATTTCACTTTTGAAGGCTATATACTCACTACAAAATTAATGGGGTGAACCTCAGTCCACACTAGAAAAACTTGTTTCATTGTTGGTGTTATTAGAACAGCTGACAGAGAACATCATAAAGAACTGAGGGATATACTGCTGGACTCTCCATCTCTCTCTCTCTCTCTCTGTTTCTCTCTCAGATCATCTGGGGCCAACCCATGCATACATTTGAAAACTAAACAAGCAATTTGTAATCCTCTGGGCCACTGACAACCAATGAAACTTAGCAAAACTGAAGTGGTGTACTCATCACATATAAACTGCCAGAATCTTTTTTTAATTTATCTATAGAATATCTTCTATGGTGATATGTGTTATTATATGCAAGCAAATAACTTTTAATAAATAGCAGAAAATATCAGCTTATGTTAGAATGGCATGTGATGCAATTTCCCAGCAATGATTTTATTTAAAAAATATTCTAATGAATAGAGCCCTGAGGTGCTGCAGAAAATGAAGTGTCATAATAATTTCAATTCCCCGTGCCCTGCACAAATCTAGAACAGCAGTTACTTGCAAATGTAAGTGCTTCTGAAACACTTAAGAATTTAGGGGTATGTTTAGTAAACAGCACTAACATCGCAGCTGCGACGTTATCACATGACCTCGAACACCTCGATGACTACGAAACCCTCGACAAACAGCAATACGGTTTCAGAAAAAATCATGGGGTCGAAACTCTGCTATTAGCACTGTTTAACTGTCTCCTCAAAGGGCTAGAGGACAGGAAGAAAATGTTTATTCTTATTTTTATCGACATCTCAGCAGCCTTCGACACTGTACATCACCTAACCCTCCTTAACAAGCTGGCATCAATTGGTATATTAGGAACCACCCTGAAGTGGTTCTCCTCCTACATAACAGACAGAAAGCCACAAGTCCAATTCAACGGAGAAAAAGCCGAAGCCTTCACTCAAACTCAAGGCATACCACAGGGGTCGGCGCTCTCGGCACTTCTGTTTAACATTTACATGCAACCCCTCAGTGAAATATTCAGGAAATATGGCATCAACTACCACATATATGCAGACGATATCATGCTGTACACACAGCTAGAAACCGTTGACCCAAAGTACGATCAGCTGGAAACCTGCATGGGAGAGATGTTGGGATGGCTAAAACAGAACAACATGTCGATTAATCATAAGAAGACTGAAGTAATGTTTATATCCAGTAAAACTGACTTTGAACCGCCACCAACAATCACATTGTGCAACAATACGTACAACACGAAGAAGGAAATTAGATATTTAGGAGTCATAATCGACAGCAAACTGAAAATGGAAAAACACCTCAGCAACACCAACAAAGCCATATTTCACAAGCTTAGAGTATTACGACCCCTACGGAATGTACTAGATCCATGCGACTTCCGTTCAGTTGCTCAAGCACTCATCATGCCTCACCTCGACTACTGTAACGCCATCTTGCAGGGTCTACCAAAGAAAACGACCAACAGATTACAACTGGCACAACACGTAGCAGCAAGGATCATCATGAGAACAAGCGTCACCGAACATATTACACCTATATTGATGGAACTACACTGGCTCCCAGTCTCTGCCAGGATCCAATACAAAACATTGGTAACGACATTCAAACTAATTCACAACCTAGCCCCTTCATTCCTTTCCACCCTGATCACCTTGCAAACTAGCTCCAGAAGCAGGAGAACCATTAGCGAAGACACACTTATAGTTCCAAACAGCATCAGACATGTAAAATCCAGTACTGGCCGCAGAGCATTCTCCTTCTCTGCCCCCACTTTATGGAACAACCTACCGCATGAGATGAGAGCAACAAAAGACCTACTCGATTTCAGAAAAAAATTAAAAACTCACCTATTCAACTGCCACTATGGCCAGCTGTGAATCCAACAAGTTGAAAAGAAACAAATAGCTGTTTGTCAAATGTAAATAGTTAAAGGATAATCGCTTTTGTACATATGAATGATACCTAATGGAGGGCTATGTCTAGACCCTGAGATGTGTGCTGTGTATTACCCCTCTTCTTTCTATCTATGCCCCAATCTTCCTGTCTTGATTTTGTGACATATCCCAAAGACTTTAATCAAACCGCTTCTGATCGCTGGAAGTAGCGGTATACAAGTGTTTGCTAAATAAATAAATAAATAAATGACCGTGCGAGAACGTCACGTATCACGCGATAATGTGGCCGGCGGAGTTAAGGTGCACAGAGGGTAGAGTAAGGCTCCCCAGAGGGCGGAGTAAGGCTCCCCAGGGGCGGAGAGAAGGGGGTCAATGGGCGGATAGTGGGCGGGGAGAGGCCCCATGCACACTAACGCCGTGAAATGAAGGTCTGAAAATTAGTGCCAGTGAAAACCTCGCGTTAGAGGCACATTTGCAGGAGAGAGAAACCATTTCAGTCAGCAATGTACAGCAAAGGCAGGGAAACCAAAAAAAGTGATAGTAGTGATACATTTGCAGCGGCAGCATAGTGGCCAAGTATGAGAGGGCACGACGGTGAGGCTGCAAATGGGGCACAGGGGGCTGAAGGTGGGACATGCAGTGGTGCAGCTGGGGCACAGGGTGGAGCAGGCAGATGCCTAGGTGGCACATAGGAACACAGAAACAGAAAAACAGCAAGCCAGCAACTGACCAAGGGCAAACATGCCCACGAGTGTGTGACCCACAGTGTCCCAGCGGACATCACCCAGCAGGTACCCCAAAGGGCACATAACATTGACAGTTGGTGCCGGGAGAAGCGCAGATTTCAATGTAGGCACCCCTACCACAGACCCCACACCATAGGCAGCCACCTACTGGCACACTGGATGGCCTGGGACTGTGCACTACCAGTACCACCGGCATAAGGGCATGTCAGCATGGTGGCAGAGGGGTACTGGTGGTGGAGGGGGCAGTGGCATCTGCCCACAGCACACCCAGGCCAAGCCCTGTTCAGGTGGGTGGCGTGCAGTGCAACAGACAAGGGCTGTCTGATGAACAGTAATGCTATTCCCAGGGAATAGCCTGCCTCTGTGGCAACAGTTTGGTGCAGTACACACAGCCAGTATATTCAGGGGCAGAAGGTCACAGGTTCAAGTCCCAGCTGTGGCTCCTGCAGACCATGTCCCCTCATTTTACCCTTACTAAACCATGGTAATAAATTTATTGCAGATAAAAGTAACATGCCATAAACGGCTATATTGTACCCTACAGAGCACATCCACCATAAACATGTGCAATCCCTAGAGCAGAGTGTCCCAAATCCAGTCCTGGAGGGCCAGGCACCATTCAGGTTGTCAGGATGTCCCTAATAAATATGCATGAGATGCATTTACATGCACCGCCCCCATTGTATGCAAATATATCCGTGCATATTCATTAGGGACAGCATGAAAACCTGAAATGTTTGGCCCATCAGGACCAGAATTTGGGAACTTCTGCCCTAGAGCAGCAGCCGACAGGGGCACAAACACCCACACCCACAGGCCCCACTATGCAGCGGCTCATGGAGAGTCAGCCTGTTGGGCCCTGCATGCCACAGCATCTACCAATACTAGCACCTGCATACCTTAGCAATGCGCCATCTTAAAAGTGGAAACACGTTCCATATATATCTAAAGGTTGAACACATATATCAAAAGGTTGAGCACATATATCAAAAGTTGAACACAATTTGTTGACAGGGATTCATCATATCAACCTTTCTGATATCTGTGGAATGTGTTTCAGGTTTTGTTTCTGACAGTGTTTAACTCCCCTGGGGAGTGACCCTAACAGTATTGAGTACCATAGCAATGCCTGCACTGTGCCCAGGACTGGTGTGGTGGCCAGGGCTGCCAACCACCTCCATATGTGCACAATGCTGAAATAGGTGTGGTAGTGTGGTATGTCTATCCAGTGTTATGTGGCTGCCTACACCTTACTGAACCCACAAAGCTTGCACTGTTTCCAGTGTTAGCCTGCCAATGTGCATAATGAGGAGCAAGGTACTGTGGGTATTTATTTTATTTATTTATTTAGTAACACTTATATACCGCTACTTCCAGCGATCAGAAGCGGTTTGATTACATCTTTGGGATTTGTCAAAAATCAAGACAGAGAAGTTGGGGCATATATACAATAGTTCAGAGGTAAATCACAGCACACAGAATATGGTCTCGAGATTGGCCTAGACATATTTACATAATTTTACAAAAGGGATTCTACTTAAACATATTTACATTTTTACATATAACTGTTCACTTCATCCTTTATCTCTTTGGGAATTACTACTGGTTGTAGTGACAATGGAATAGATGCATTTTTAATTTCTTCCTGAAATCAACTATGTCTTTAATTGCTCGCAGCTCATATGGCAGTTGGTTCCATAAGGTTGGGGCATAGAATGAAAATGCTCTGCAGCTAGTACTGGCTTTTACCTGTCTGATGATGTTTGGAACTTGTAGCGTGTCTGAGTTGATAGTTCTCCTGTCTCTGGTGTTAGGTTGCTTGCAGATAAGGGTTGAAAGGAATGATGGGGCTAGGTTATGAATGAGTTTGAACGTTGTTACCAATGTTTTATATTGTATCCTGGCAGCAATGGGTAGCCAGTGTAGCTCGATCAATACGGGTGTAATGTGTTCAGTTATGCTTGATCGCATGATGATCCTCGCCGCCACATTTTGTGCCAATTGCAAGATATTGGTGGTTTTCTTTGGCAGACCCTGTAGGGTGGCGTTACAGTAGTCTAAGTGAGGCATAATGAGTGCTTGCGCAACAGACTGGAAATCACATGGTTCAAGTATATTCCGCAGGGGTCGTAACACTCTAAGTTTGTGAAAAATGGCCTTGTTGGTGTTGCTCAGGTGTTTTCCCATCTTTAGTTTGCTGTCGATTGTGACTCCCAGATACTTGATCTCATTCTTAGTGTTGTAAGTGTTGTTACACAGTGTGATTGTTGGAGGAGGTTTGAAGTCAGGTTTACTGGATATGTACATCACTTCCGTTTTCTTATGGTTAATCGACATATTGTTTTGTTGTAGCCATCCTAACATCTCGCCCAGGCAGGTTTCGAGCTGAGTATATTTAGGGTCTGCGGCATCTACTTGTGTGTACAGCATAATATCATCTGCGTAAATGTGGTAATTGATGTCATGTTTCCTGAAAATGTCACTGAGAGGTTGCATGTAAATGTTAAAAAGTAGTGCTGAGAGGGCCGAACCCTGTGGTATGCCTTGAGTTTGAGTGAAGGCTTCTGCTTTTTCGCCGTTGAATTGGACCTGCGGCGTTCTGTTCGTTATGTAAGATGATAACCATTTCAGGGGGGTTCCCAATATTCCAATTGATTCCAGCTTGTCTAGGAGGATTCCGTGATGGACAGTATCAAAAGCGGCAGAGATGTCAATGAAAATGAGAATAAACATTTTCTTTCTGTCTTCGAGGCCTTTGAGGAGGTTGTTAAGCAGGGCCAATAGAAGAGTTTCGACCCCATGGTTTTTTCTGAACCTGTATTGCTGACTGTCCAAGGTTTCATGGTCGTCGAGGTGGTCTTGAAGTTGAATGAGGGCTGCCTTCTCAATGATCTTTGCTAGGAAAGATATGTTAGAGATTGGGCGGTAAGATGTTGGGTCCTCTTTGTTGAGTGAGCCCTATATGCTACCTACCCAGGCCGCCATACAGGACGGCCTGGGTAGGTAGCATCTGCACAGGGCATAGGGCAATGCCTGGGACATTGTGGTGCCTGGCCACCACCTGCACAGACAGGATGGCCACAGCATGTCATGCTGGGAGGTCACTCTCACCCTGACTGAGCAGTGACCATGGCATGGTGAAGTTTCCCCATAGTGCTATACACCATTTCTCTCAATTGATATCTATGGTTTTCTTTTTTCTGGGGCCTAGTCACAGACATATCTGCTTGGTATGTGTGTGCTCATGTCCCATTTTTGGGTACACACAGTTTCTCCAGGAGCATGTACTAGCTAGCAGACTGTCTGCAGTTAGCATGTGTATGGCTGGAACACCTTGCAGGGTGCAGCGGGTGAAGACTGACTGTGCCCTCTGCTGGTGGATGTCAGATAGTGGTGGGGGAGCAGCTGAGTTTTTCGAGGCTTACCCTGTAGTGCTGTATAGTATTTCTCTCACGTGATTGTCAGCATACATCAGCATACATCAGCATGACATTATGCCTAGCATAGGTGTCATGGCTTTTCCCAGACCTTGGATTGCAAGCAGCTTGGACCCTCTGGTGATGTCAGTCTCCAGACTTAATGAGCGTAGTTTACCTGATGAGATTAGCTCTGACCCCCTGGTGATGTCAGTCTCCAGACTTAATGAGCATAGTTTACCTGATTAGTCTGTAAGACAACAGCCCCTCCTTACTAATCAGGAGAGATCAGATCAAACAGACCAAATTATGACAAAAAGGGAGGTGCTGGAGAATTTTACTATAAAATACAGAGGACAAAAATATCTCGCTTTCTTCCTATTTCATCGGACACTCCTTACACCCACTTCTTACCCCCCACCCTTCCTTCTCTTCTCTTCCTATTCATTGAACACCCACTTCTGACCCCACCCTTATCTCTCTCTCTCGCTTCCTATTCTCTCTTACACACAGACAGACACACAGACACGCAGATTCATTGAAGTACACTGAAGCAGCTTTATAACAGCTTTTTACATCTGTTCCGTACCTACTTAATAAGCCTATTTCTATATAAAAACCTTTTTCCAAGCCACACCTGCTTGGTTGTCTTATTATGCTACAAACCCTATTGTCTCTGTGAAATGAACCCAGGACCAAACGGAGAGTAACTGAAAGTAGAGAGCGGCGAAAGATTACAGTGATATCTCTGGGTTCCCTTTTCCGGGGCCCAATCACTGACATACCTGCTTGGTGTGTGTGCTCACATCCCTTTTTTGGGTGCATATGGTTCCTCCAGGAACATGCACTATGTACTAGCTAGTGGACTGTCTGCAGTTAGCATGTGTATGGCTGGAACACCTTGCAGGGTGCATCATGTGGAGACTGACCGTGCCCTCTGCTGGTTAATGTCAGATAGGGGTGGGGGGCAGCTGAGCTTTTCCAAGACTACTGCCCTATGTGATGCATACAGATCTGCATTGACCTCCCTGTAGGGTGCCCATTCCCGTCTACTGCCACCATTGCAGAGATGTAGAATGTGGATCTGTTGGTGGGAAATCCTGTCCCCCACCCTGACCCACAGGGGTGGGTTGGGTGGTGCTACATAATCCGCTTTGGGGTCTGAACACCACCCTTCACTTATAAAATGTGACCATGGCAACCACACAGGATATGCACTATTCTGGGTGCATCAAAATCCACAAGGCCCAGACATGACTGGGAAATACAGATGCATCCTAGATGTGTCTGCAGAGACTACCCATCACATACTAGCACTGATGGGGACCTGCAGCACAGCCTATCTCAGCCATGCCATGTGCTGCGGACCTGGTGCTGGGCCCCCCACTTCACCCTTAGGGTGAGCACAGGAACCGCACGATGTCAGGGTCTGTAGCTACTCTGTGCCAGAAACACACACGGTCAGTTCCCCCTACCAGGCCGGGGTGCTACAGAGGCGCATACACCATCTTGTAATCAGATGTAGGCTGCTGATCTGCATGTGCAGTGCATCATGGGTACGGGTGGGTTTACCCTATCCTGGTAACCACAGCAGACAGTTTGTGTGGTGACCTGCAGTCTTTCTGTAGCCAGCTAGCGGTGTGTTAGATGCTATAGAGATATAGCCCACTGGTTACTTCAATGACTATAGAGGCAGAAGTCATGGGTTTCATCCCACAGTGGTATTATTTAAGAATGCTGTCTGAGGCTTTTCCTTTTTATTTCAATCATTGCTGCCAGCAGAAAAACCCTCACAGTGCTGTAGCATAAGGTGCCTCATAGGCACCCTGTAAAGCGCCCTATAAGGTGCCCTGTACAGCGCCCTACAGGGCACATTATAGGGTGCCTTGGCGGACAAGGCACTTTATAATGTGACTTATAGGGCGCTTTATGAGGCACCTTAGGTTACGGCACTGTGAGGGTGTTTTTGCTGGCAGCACTTATTTAAATGAAAAGAAAATGCCCCAGACAGCCTTTTTTAGATTACACCACTGCAGGATCAAACCCATGACCTCTGCCTCCACTGTCATTGCAGTAACCAGTGGGCTACATCTTTATAGCTTCTAACACTGCGCTGGCATGTACTTAGGGTTAACGCGCGTTAACGTACCACGGCACCCACTATCGCGCAATTCAGATTCTTGCTACCTTAGGACCGGAACACCCACTCCTTATATGGCATTTTTCATAAGAACATAAAAACATAAGATAAGAACATAAGATATGTCATACTGGGTCAGACCAAGGTCCATCAAGTCCAGTATCCTTTTTTCAACAGTGGCCAATCTAGGTCATACGTACCTAGCAGTATCCCCAAAAGACACAGGTTCCACAATGCTTGGATTGGGTCAAACATTGATATCCTGGGTCCCCTTTTAATAGTGGTTTATGGACCTTTCCTCCAGGAAGTTGTCCAAACCTTTTTTAAACCCAGCTACACTAACAGCTCTTACTACATCCTCCGGTAACAAATTCCAGAGTTTGATTACACGTTGAGTGAAAAAATATTTTCTCTTATTTATCTTAAATAGTTTACCCTGTAGCTTCATTACATGTCCCCTAGTCTTTCTACATTCTGATAGCGTAAACAATCGATCAACGTTTACCCGTTCCACTCCATTCATTAATTTATAGACCTCTATCATATCTCCACTCAGCTGTCTCTTTTCCAGGTTGAAGAACCCTAACCTTTGTAGCCTCTCTTCATAGGAGTAGCCTTCCATCCCCTTTACCATTTTGGTGGCTCTTCTCTGTACCTTTTCTAATAACGCTTTCACATTATCACTGCCGGTAACATTAAGACGGTTTAGTAAACATACCCCTTAGAATCAGCATAGGCAATTCAGAAGTTATTGATATATTCTAATGTGGAAGCAAGGTAAACATAAGAACATAAGATATGCCATACTGGGTCAGACCAAGGTCCATCAAGCCCAGTATCCCGTTTCCAACAGTGGCCAATCTAGGTCATACGTACCTAGAAGTTTCCCCAAAAGACACAGCTTCCACAATGCTTGTACTGGGTCAAGCATTGATATCCTGGGTCCCTTCTTAATAATGGTTTATGGACCTTTCCTCCAGGAAGTTGTCCAAACCTTTTTTAAACCCAGCTACACTAACAGCCTTTACTACATCCTCCGGTAACAAATTCCAGAGTTTGATTACACGTTGAGTGAAAAAATATTTTCTTTTATTAGTCTTAAATAGTTTACCTTGTAGCTTCATTGCATGTCCCCTAGTCTTTCTATATTCTGATAATGTAAACAATCGATCTACGTTTACCCGTTCCACTCCGTTCATTAATTTATAGACTTCTATCATATCTCCCCTCAGCCGTCTCTTTTCCAGGTTAAAGAGCCCTAACCTTTTTAGCCTTTCTTTATAGGAGTATCCTTCCATCCCCATTTTGGTGGCTCTTCTCTGAACCTTTTCTAATATCGCTATATCCTTTTTAAGATACGGCGACCAGAATTGCACACAATATTCAAGGTGCAGTCTCACCATGAAACAATGCCTTAAAAACTTTAATAAAGTGAATCTGCATGATAAAATGACTGAAGTTTTGAAAAAGAAGAAAAATTATATAGTAAAAAGCATTTACTTTCAGGTATGGGCAACAAATTTGTTTTTTTATACACAATGGCTTAGAGGGTTCTTTTACTAAAGTGTGGTAGGCAATTACGATGTGAATTATTAAGTGATAATCACCCATGGCAAGGGGGGTGGAGAATGAATGGATTATGGGCATGGACAGTGTTTACGGCTAGTTGTTGCTGCTGCAGATAGTACAGATGCACTTTGGACCTCCTCAGGAAGAGGCGTGAAGTAGGATTTTAAAAGAACTGTCTAGGAGGAATTTGGGACTTCCAGGGCACCATGTCCAAAATTTCAGGGGAGTGGCGGCAGTGAAGTGAGGCACGTGTAAGCAGGTGTAGCACAAGGGTTTTGTGAGGCCATGTGCAGAGACTAATAGCAGGGCCTCATTTGCATAAATATTTGCATATCCACCAGGCTTCGTTTGTATAAATCTAATTTCCTCTATTTCAAAATGTATATGCTGCCCATCTAAAATTTTAGGCGGCTTTGTCCTAACAATGACTTAAAGGCATGTTTACTAAACATTAATGTGTGTTAAGTGCCACTGTACCCATAGACATAAGTGGGTGTTGCTGCAGTTAGCACACATTCAAAATTGTGAAAGCACATTAACCTTTAGTAAACATGCCTCTTAATGAGTATCTGAAAACCATTTGCAAGTACAGTGAGGATAAAGAAAGGCTACCATTTTCTGCATCACTATCCTCCAGTGCCAACTGCCAGGCGCATTACTAAAAATCCCTGCTCATTTAGAACCCAAAGCAAACCTGCTATATCATATCAGCACTACCAGGACTCACACAGCACCTAATCCTATTTATCAAAAGGTAGCACTACATATATTAAACTGATACATCTCTTACTGGGAAAAGAGAACAATATAAACACTGGCAAGTTAGATGCAAGACAATGATAAGGCAGGCAAAGAGAGAATTTGAGAAGAAGCTTGATGTGGAAGCAAACATGCATAATAAAGACTTTTCAAGTACATTTGTAGCAAAAAACCTGAGAGAGAGTCAGTTGGACCATAAGATGACAGATAGGTAAAAGAGGCACTAAGAGGGGACAAGGCCATAGCAGAGAGACTGAATAAATTCTTTGCTTCGGTCTTTACTGAGGAAGATGTAGAGATGATACCCATGACTGAAATGGCATTTAAAGGTGATGCCACAGAAGAATTGAAAGACATATTGATACATCGGGAAGATGTATTACAACTATTTGATAAACTGAAGAGTTGCAAATTTTCTGGACCGGATAATATACATCCAAAGGTGTTGAAAGAACTGAAATATGAGATTGCAGACCTGCTATTAGTAATCTGTGAACTATCATTAAAATCATCTGTAATACCTGAAGACTGGAGGATGGCCTATGTAACACCAATTTTTAAACATGATTTTTCTCCCATGGCTGTGCTAGAGTTTAAACAGGAAGTGCCCCTGTTTAACCTTTATGGACTGAGTGACGCCGGCAGCTACAACTTAGCACAGCTGCAGGAGAAAAAGGAAAACACTCTGACAATTCTTTACTCCCATGTCTGTGCAGAGGTGAGTTGGGGAGCCTCACGGCTCCCTCTTAAGCCAGTCAGGTACCTCGAGGTATGGAGCTATGTGCAAGTGACATTCCCGCACATGCCTTGGGCTGGCTCTGTGTGTAAGTGCCTTCTCACATTCTGTCTCTGGCCCAAAAGATGCATATCCCACAAGTGGCTCTGGAGGCGGGCCTGCATGTGCATGGTTGCAAGCCATTTCAGAATTGTGGATGTCCCAGAAATGCACAGATGCAGAAATGGGTACTTGGATGTGTCGGCCAGGGTATTTGAAGACAGGTTATGAGATATGCATGCCTGAGTTGGCCATTTCATTTCAGCAAAGGTGTGGTGTTGGGGGCAGTAAAATGATCAGGCTGTAAATTTACATGCAGGCCTTGTTGGCATGACAAAATTTACTATAGAGGTGAGAGGGCATTTCATTCTTACCTCTTCAAATGTTGTGGCCATGAAATGAGCACTGTTTTGTAGCTTATTCATGGTCAGGAGCAGATATAGGCAGGGATGCATCAACAGCCAGGGCCAGACCTTGCATACTGTTCAGAAATCGCACGGCGATATGCATCATTGTTGCACCGCCCAGACCACACTTCCACCATGTCCCGTGCTGCATGAACATGCTTGTGCCAGGGACGTCTATATACCTGGCTTTATAATATGGGTTTGGGGGACGTCTCTGTGGTTTGTATGTCTGAATACCCCTGATCAGAATCACCCCCCTAACCCTGATCAGCATCCCAAAACCATGACCCAAACCTGACCCCTCTGGCAATTATTGAGGTTGTCCTTGATGGGTCAGTGGTTGGGCAGAAGCAATTCCCAAATGCTCTTCCTCTTTTGCTGTCCAGTTTCAATATGATGAGCTTTGACCCCTACCTGTAGTCTTGTGGTACTGCTGTTAGGGATGAAGTTGTGAAATAAGAGTGTGCTTCTCTTTTGGCAGCTTGTCACCTACTGGTTTTACCAGGAAAATACAGCTAGGAGTCAGAGCCATCATTTTGAACCCAGGAGGCAATGGGGTAGAAGCATCTGGTGGTGTTTCTGCCCAGCCATTAAACCACCGGAGATGCCCTCAGTGAGTGCTGGGAGAATTAAGGGGTTGGGGAATGCCTTCGGGATGCTGATTGGGAGATGAGGGTGAGGAAGAACTGATCAGGGGATGGGATGGATATCGGTGCTGATGCTGATCAGGATGGCAGATGATGGTGATGTTGATCAGAAGGACTGGGTATTTTTTTTTCTGCAGCTGGCTACAGAACTGCATTGCAGATATACCTCTTCTCAGAGTAGGTAAAATATGTATCTTCAGCTTGTATGCATATACTCTTACCTCCATAATCAGCAGGCAATTTCGTAAAAGCCCATTTCTGGAAGTGAAGCACTGCTTTACCTATGGAAAAAGCTTTGGAAATGACCCTATGTGTGTGTATTGTTGGCAGCACTATTTTTTAAATTTCTTTTTACTGGGTAACCTAATGAGAGGCCTATTAGTGTAGGCTTGTATTCTGTAGGTTTCTGCAAACAACTGTGGACAGGAGTAAATCTCTATGGGACAGAACTGAATTTCCCTTGAGTCAAATACATTTTAAACAGTGCAAGAAACTGCCTATTCTGTCATTTTAATGACACTGGATTTTTTTCTGAAATGAGGCAACTCTGTATTACTATGGTGATATTCTGGATAAAACTAAAGTAATATTTTCACTGTGAAAATAACATTTGAAGATGCAAAGAAGAGGTTTGCATCTTTGTTGTATATTTCATTACAAATTTTTAGGATGAATTGGCAGCACACACGCCTCAGAGAAACCTTTTTGAATCTCACCTTGCCTAAAGATTTACTACCTACGCTGCTCATATTTCCTTATTTTGTTTTCAAGGTGAAGGTCAGGCTGTGAGCAACAGAGCTGTATTTTTTAAAGGAAAGGCAGAGTGGAACTTTCATATATGCAACATGATTTTGGAAGGCCAGTATAAATTAGAACTGATAGAATAATAGTAATAATGAAGTATGTGGGTTTGTGAAATGCACAGGATTTTTTATGGGCCTCTACTCTTCCATCTTTTAATCATATACAATCTCATACAAAAGAATCAGTTAACACTGCATAAACAAAATTAAAAACAAAAAAGGTGTGCTTCAATAATGGGGTGTGTGGTTGAAGTAGCTGACTAGGACTGAATAAGCAAGTGGGTGGATGAGGGCTGAATGAGAAACATAGAAACACGATGGCAGAAAAAGACCACATGGCCTATCTAGTCTGCCCTTCCACATCAACTAGTACAATAGTCCCCTTTTTTCCTTTAGAGATCCTTTGTGTTTGTCCCATATTTTTTTGAATTCAGATACTGTCCTCATCTCTACCACCTCCACTGAGAGACTATTCCACGTATCTACCACTCTTTCTATAAAGAAATATTTCCACGTATTACTTCTGAATCTATCCCCTTTCACCCTCATCCTATATCCCCTTGTAGCAGAGCTTGCTTTCAATCAAAATTGAAAGAGGTTCTCCTCCTGTGCATTTATGCCATGGAGATATTTACAAGTCTCTATCATTTCTCCTCTATCCCGCTTTTCCTCTAAAGTATACATATTAAGATCCTTAAGTCTGTCCTTACATGCTTTATAACTAAGATCACTAACCATTTTAGTAGCCACCCTCTGCAACGACTCCAAGATGGCTGAGGGGAGATAGGATAGAGGGCTATAAAATTATGCATGGACTGGAATGGGGAAAATGAGGATATTAGAAATACAGCTAGCTTAGGTGGGTTTAAAAAAAGATATGGATAAGTTCCCGGAGGAAAAGGCCATAGACCATTATTAAGATGGACTTGGAGAAAGCTACTGCTTATTCCTGGAGTATGGAACATGGAATATAGGTTTTTTTTTTTTTGGGGGGGGGGGATCCTTTCAAGGGCTTGTGTTCTGGGTTGCAAATGTTGGAATCTTCAGAATCTTGACTAGGTCCTTCATAGCCATTCTGCCAAGAGCAATGCATCAATGGATTTCTTGAATGATTGTCATTTCTTTATTGAATATTGATCCAGTTGTGTTAAAATTGCCTACTATTTCCATTTCTTCTCCATCAAGGATGAAATTATTGATTTTGCCAGTTGTGAATATCTTTGTCTTCTTTATTTTAAGGTACAGGCCTGTTTTAAGACTATTGCCCCAATATTTCAACCCTTAGGTGGCAGTAAGGTGGCAAAAAAACAGTTTTACCCATGTATGTGGCACATATCCGGGTATCCGGCATCCTCAGTCAGTCAGTGATGGATGAATATTCACGCAGTGTGCATGGTGTAAACCGGATATTTGCAAGGGCGTAATGGGGCATAACGGGGGTGTGACCTCAACACACCCGCTTAGCAAATATATTCAGCGGTACAGGGCACTGAGCCAAATTCCATAAACCATGTATCTTTTGGCTGGGTTTTTGGGCACATTTGGCATGGTGATACGCCAAGTACACATCGTGCAGAGCATCGGCAAAAACAGAAATTAGCTGTACTTGTGGACAGGAACCGCCCATGCAATGTGGGCCCTGCACATACTGCAATGGAGGTGAAGACACCACTGATGCACCAGGGGACACAGGTGGCCTCACAATGCCTGCAACTGTTGGAGGAGGGTTGTACCAATGCTACCAGCTAGTCAGTGACACCATAACAGAGCAATGTGGGATACTATGCAGGGAGCTGGAGCTAGCCACCACCCGAAGCCATGTGCTGTCAGTGGCTCTGAAGGTGACCACTGCACTGGGGTTCCATGCTTCAGGAAGCTACCAGCATGTGTTGGGTGCCACCATTGACATCACCCAGTCTCCCACATCCCACTGTATTGATGCCTTCATCATTGACCTGGTGAGAAGGGTACAAACCTATATCATCTTCCCCACTACAGCTGAGCAAAAACAGGAGATGATGCAACCATTTTATGATATAGTCAGCTTCCCATCTGTCATTGGTATCATTGACTGCACACATCTTGAATATAGGTCACCAGATCAGTCATTGGTATCATTGACTGCACACATCTTGAATATAGGTCACCAGATCAGGACCAGAGGGCATTACAAAGCCACCACAATTACAATTCCATGACTATGCAAGTGGTAGTCAGTGCCCACATGCTCATCACTGACATATTATATTGATCACCAGATGGTGTGGTTCAGTATTAGGACTAGGGCTGTTAGAATCCATTCCAAGGTGAGGATCCTAGACTTTAGGAAGACTAACTTTGCGAAGATGGGCCAATACCTCAGGGAGTTGTTAGTGGGATGGGAACAACTGGGGGATGTAGAAAAACAGTGGGCAAAACTGAAAGGGGGTATTTTAAGGGCAACCAACCTTTCTGTTATAATGGTAAATAAAGACAAAAGGAACAGGAGACCGCTATGGTTTTCGAAGGAAGTAGCTGAAAAAGTGAAGAAAAAGAGGGAGGCCTTCATGAAATACAAGAGATCACAGAGAGAGGAAGACAGGCATCTGTATTTGGAAAAACTTAGAGAAGCTAGCAAAGTAGTCAAGAAGGCAAAGAATCAAAAGGAGGAGGAAATAGCCAATGCAATAAAATGGGGGGATAAGACATTTTTCAGATATATTAGTGAGAAGAGGAAGGGCAAAAGTGGTATTGTCAGACTCAAGGGTGCAGGGGGGGAATATGTAGAAGCTGATCAGGATAAAGCGGAATTGCTTAACAAATATTTTTGTTCTGTGTTCACAGATGAAGAACCAGGAGCAGGACCTCAGAAAACACCCACAAATAAGAACAGAAGCGAGGGACATCTTGAACAATTTTCAGAAGACTGTGTTCGTGAGAAACTAGCTCAACTTAAAGTAGACAAAGCGATGGGACCGGATGGGATACACCCTAGAATACTGAGGGAACTTGGGGACGTTCTAGCAACTCCACTGACTGACCTTTTCAATGCCTCGTTGGAGCCGGGAGTGGTGCCAAAGGACTGGAGAGAGGCTCATGTGGTGCCTTTACGCAAAAGCGGAAGTAAGGATGTGGTTGAAAACTACAGGCCGGTTAGTTTAACTTCAGTGGTGAGTAAATTATTGGAAACGCTGATGAAAGAGAAAATAGTGAGGTTTCTGGAGTCCAGCGGATTACAGGATCCGAGGCAGCATGGATTCACTAGAGGCAGGTCTTGTCAGACAAATCTGATTGATTTCTTTGACTGGGTGACCAGGGAGTTGGACTGAGGGAGAGCTCTAGATGTGGTGTATTTAGATTTCAGTAAAGCCTTTGACACTGTTCCTCACAGGCGACTTATAAACAAACTGAGCACCCTAGGGATGGACCCTAAAGTTACTACTTGGGTTAGAAATTGGTTGGGTGGGAGGCGACAAAGGGTACAAGTAAATGGAGCTCACTTTGAGGAGAAGGATGTTACCAGTGGTGTGCCCCAGGGATCTGTCCTTGGTCCGATTCTTTTTAACATCTTTGTTAGTGATATAGCGGAAGGGCTGTCGGGTAAGGTTTGCCTCTTTGCGGATGATACCAAAATCTGCAATAGAGTAGACACATGAGGAGGGATCTAGCTAAGCTTGAAGAATGGTCTAGAATTTGGCAGCTGGGATTTAATGTTAAAAAATGTAAGGTCATGCATTTGGGCTGCAGCAATCCAAGGGAGCAATACAGTATAGGAGGTGAAGTACTTTTGTCCTCTAAAGAAGAGCGGGACCTAGGCGTGGTTGTGTCTGATGATCTTAAAGTAGCTAAACAGGTAGAAAAGGCGACAGCAAAAGCTAGAAGGATGCTTGGGTGCATACAGAGAGGAATGGCTAGCAGAAAAAAGGAGGTGATAATGCCTCTGTATAAGTCTTTGGTGCGACCTCATTTGGAGTATAGTGTGCAATTCTGGAGACCGCACCTTCAAAAGGATGTGAACAGGATGGAGTCGGTGCAGAGGGTTGCTACTAAAATGATTAATGGACTTCATTATAAAGCATATGAGGACAGACTTAAGGATCTTAATATGTACACCTTAGAGGAAAGGCGGGATAGAGGTGATATGATTGAGATGTTTAAATACCTCTGTGGCATAAATGTTCAGGGAGAGAGCCTCTTTCAATTTTATTTATTTATTTAGCTGTATTTATATTCTGCTTTTCACTGGGTCAAAGTGGTCAATTGGGGGATACATTTAACACAAGGGGATATGACACACATATGTTAATACTTACAGGGAACACGGGCAATGGAGGGTTAAGTGGCTTGCCCAAGACCACAAGGAGTGCCTATAGGACTAGAAATCCCAGTCCCTCCGGCCTGAGATTGCTGTCCCCAGGTGGGACTTGAACCCCTGGCCCTCTGGCCTGAAGTACCTTGTTCTAACCACTAGACCACTCCTCCCTCCTTGAAAGCAAGTTCTGCTATGAGGGGACATGGGATGAGGGTGAAGGGAGATAGATTCAGGAGTGATATGCGGAAATATTTCTTTACAGAAAGAGTAGTGGATCCATGGAATAGTCTCCCAGTGGAGGTGGTAGAGATGAGGACAGTAACTGAATTCAAATTAGCATGGGACCAACACAGAGGATCTCTAAAGGTAAAAAGTGGACTGTTGTAGTTGTTGTTGTTATGGAAGGACAGACTAGATAGGCCATGTGGTATTTTTCTGTCATCATGTTTCTATGTTTCTATTATATTATATTATATTATATTATATTATATTATAAACTGTAAATAGTTTTACAACCACCATTGTTGATTTGTATATAGTTACCCTTGTTTCAGTACCAAGTTGCAATCCCTGTTTCAATGTAAGCAAAAGATCCTCTGTTCTGATGCAAAATCTTTGTTATTTGTAAACTGCAGTGATACCAAATAGCGTGGTATATAAGAACTGTAAATAAATAAATAAATAAATATGTGCCCATTTCCCTGGCTCCTGCCATGATTCTTTCATCCTGTTCAAGTTGGCCTGGGACAAATAACAACCACAGGACACCTTAGAGGTGCATGATTGCTTGGTAAGTGGACACAGCTGTGGCAAATGTGATAGAAATGCGAGTCATATAACTATATGGGGAGTTACCCCAAAATGGGACACAGTAGAGTGGGCACATGATATCTGATACGCCCCAACATAGGCGCATCACCAGATGGGAGAATTGCGGGTCAGGATGAGACGCTGCACATTAGTGATGTAGTCACAAGGGGAACACATCTGAACAGTAGCAGGGGACCCCAATGGAGAAAAACAGGCCAGAGGTGTCAAAGCCTCAGAATGCACTGACTGAATGCATTGTGGAGACACAGCAAGAAGCCAAGCAATGACATGCTGCATAGGGTTCTGCAGGAAATGTCACCAGAATTCACTTCCTAATGTCACAGTCATGTGAATGGCACCATAAACATGTCAATATAAAAATAAATTAGTTTATCAGCTCAATAACTTACCCTGAGTTCAGTAATTGTTTAATTGCTACAAAAAGCCTATCCACTAGATGCAACGAGGTCTCAGATTTTCATGAGGCGTTTAATCAGCCAGACTTGCTGGAGTGAAAAGTGCCTTCTACAACATCAACGACCTCTATTAACTATGCATTCACGTGGCTTTTTTCAATTTTTCAAATTTTTGTTTTTCTATATTTTCTAAACTTAACTTACTATAAAAAAATATATATATATCAACTTATTTTTAACTTCTGAAATAATTTTCTATTTATGTCATCTGACAGTTACTACCCTATATTTTAGGGCTCAGCGCACGTCTCCACAGTCCATCAGATCACCAAAATTCATAGTCCTCCAATCAGCAAAAAATTTTTTTATATAAAGAGAGACTGCGCTTATCTGTTATCTTTGGTGAGAAACTCGTGAGGATATCCAGTAGAAGAAACTCCAAAGGTGGTCACAATTCAAAAAGATGTTCCCGACGTCTAACCGTGAAGCGCTCACTCGTTTCACTCTGCGTTTCTTCAGGGGAATCGTGCTTCCACCTTCTACCCTCTTTTTGTAACTGCACGGACTAAAACAAATTATGCCATTCATACTAGCTTCCACATACTGAACTCTCATATAGTTATAATAATGTACTATCAAGAACTGTAAGAAACCATTTGTTACCTTTATTCATTCAGCGAACGCTTAAATTTTTCTGTAGTACCCAAAAGACGCCGTGCATGCGGACTGTTTCTTTCCCTCGATTAAATAGAGAGAATAATGGGAGGTGCTTACATCACTTGTGTTTGACGAAACTCACAAGCCGGATTCAGCTACACAAATGCCAATCCACTTGTGCATTTAACCCTTTAGGTGAAACTGTGGGCAGGGAAAATATCCAACGTTGTTCTCGACAAAGGAGTTGCTGCTCTCTGGTACGACCCTTCATCCCACTTAAAACTTGTTCTATACTAAAACACCGGAGCTCTACAAAACTGTGTTGAGATTGAAGACAATGTTCAACCATGGGTGCCTCTCTTCGCCGGCACTTTAGTTTGCTGCGGTGTTCTTGCATACGTATTTGTAATGAACGAGTAGTTTTTCCCACATATAACAATTGGCAAGGGCAGAATATTCCATACACCACATGAGTAGACTGACAAGTGGTGGAACTTGTTAATCTATAGTTTTTACCTTCATATGTAAATGACGACGCTTCTAATGTAACCGGGCAAATATTACACCCAGCACATTTTGAATGACCTAGGTCATCTGAAATGCTTCTGGGCATAGATAGTCGTAATTCGGTAGGACTAAGTATTTCTTTGAGATTTCGTTGCCTTTTCCAGACACATCTAATATGTTTGTCTTCCAATCCTTTAATATGCTGCAACACATTGCCATGGCGTTTCAAAATACCTTGTATTTTATAACTCAGAGGAGAATACGTCGTTATCAAATTGATATTTGTATCATCTATTTTAGTTCTATGTGGTGAGTCGGTAAGTAAAGTTTCCCGATGGTTATACAGAGCATGTTTATATGCCCGAGATATAACAGACCGTGGATAACCACGATCACAAAATTTTCTTTTCAGGCTCTTTGCTTGTGCGGTGTAGTCTGAAATTTCAGAGCAATTTCGCCGATAGCGCAGAAATTGTGAAAATGGAAGACCATTTTTAAGATTAATGGGATGTGCACTAGAGTAATGTAAAAGGAAATTGCGATCTGTAGGCTTACAAAAGACCGACGTATTCCAAACACCATCTCCTTTGATCACCAAGACATCCAAATATGTGATACAAACTGTGTCCCATTCATAAGTAAAGGTTATGTTCGGATCCCTCTCATTTAGCCATGTTGTAAAGGCTATCAATTCTAGTTCTTGGCCCTCCCAAAACATGAAGACGTCATCTATATAGCGCTGCCAAAATTTAATATGGGGATTAGGGGGCTCCGTAAAAATCCATTGATGCTCAAACTCTTCCATATAAAGGTTTGCGATAGAAGGGGCACAGGTCGCACCCATCGCTACCCCGGAGAGTTGGTGATAGATGTTATCATCAAACCCAAAGTGGTTTTCATATAGAACTAAATCTGTCAATTTTCCCAAAAAATTCTGCAACCTCATCGGTAAATCCCCTCTACCCTGCAATGCCTTCATAACTATTCTATTAGCTGACTGTTGTGGTATGCTGGTATACAGTGAGGTAACATCCAATGTTACCAGTTTAATGTCCTGAATTTTCGTCAACCCAGCATGCTGAGACAACAGTTGTAAAAAATGTGTTGAATCACGTACATAAGAGGTCATCTTAGACATCAGGGGACGGAGAAAAGAGTCCAAATAAACCGATAACGGCTCCAATACTGAGCCTTTTGTAGCCACTATTGGTCGACCAGGAGGGTGAATCAGCCTTTTATGTACTTTTGGAACAAGATAAAACTTAGACATTACAGGGTTTAATGGATTCAAAAATCTATGCTCCTTCTCCGAAATTAACTTTTCACGTATCGCTTCTGTTGTCAAATCAGAGACATATTTTTGTAGACGACTCTGTGGATCTTCAAATACTCTTTCATAAACTGTGATATCCGATAATTGGCGATAAGCCTCTTCAAAATAATCACTTCTATCCATAACCACTGTACCACCCCCCTTGTCGGCTCGTCGAATGACAATGTCTGTGCGAGCTTTAAGATTTTTTAAAATTTCATTTTCTGCTCGTGATAACGAATAACTTATTTTCTTATGTTGTGTTGTAGATAACTGTGTGACATCATTTAAAACCAATTCTTTAAATATTTGCAATGCCGAAGGCAAGGGTTCAGGTGGACACCAGCTGGATTTTAATGATAGAGGAATCCTATTTATTTGCACCATAGGTGTAATGGGCAACGGATTTCTACTAAAATACGCTTTTAAATGTAATTTGCGGAGCAGTTTCTCAAAATCTAAATGAAACTGAAATAAATCAAAAGCTACCAAAGGTACAAAAGACAAGCCTCTATTTAGAACTGCTAATTCTTGTGGGGATATGGGTTTTTACATATGAAGGTAAAAACTATAGATTAACAAGTTCCACCACTTGTCAGTCTACTCATGTGGTATATGGAATATTCTGCCCTTGCCAATTGTTATATGTGGGAAAAACTACTCGTTCATTACAAATACGTATGCAAGAACACCGCAGCAAACTAAAGTGCCGGTGAAGAGAGGCACCCATGGTTGAACATTGTCTTCAATCTCAACACAGTTTTGTAGAGCTCCGGTGTTTTAGTATAGAACAAGTTTTAAGTGGGATGAAGGGTCGTACCAGAGAACAGCAACTCCTTTATCGAGAACAACGTTGGATATTTTCCCTGCCCACAGTTTCACCTAAAGGGTTTAAATGCACAAGTGGATTGGCATTTGTGTAGCTGAATCCGGCTTGTGAGTTTCGTCAAACACAAGTGATGTAAGCACCTCCCATTATTCTCTCTATTTAATCGAGGGAAAGAAACAGTCCGCATGTGCGGCGTCTTTTGGGTACTACAGAAAAATTTAAGCGTTCGCTGAATGAATAAAGGTAACAAATGGTTTCTTACAGTTCTTGATAGTACATTATTATAACTATAGAAACATAGAAACATAGAAACATAGAAATATGACGACAGAAAAAGACCACATGGCCTATCTAGTCTGTCCTTCCATAACAACTACAACAGTCCACTTTTTGCCTTTAGAGATCCTCTGTGTTGGTCCCATGCTTTCTTGAATTCAGTTACTGTCCTCATCTCTACCACCTCCACTGGGAGACTATTCCACGGATCCACTACTCTTTCCGTAAAGAAATATTTCCGCATATCACTCCTGAATCTATCTCCCTTCACCCTCATCCCATGTCCCCTCGTAGCAGAACTTGCTTTCAATTGAAAGAGGCTCTCTCCCTGAACATTTATGCCACGGAGGTATTTAAACATCTCAATCATATCACCTCTATCCCGCCTTTCCTCTAAGGTGTACATATTAAGATCCTTAAGTCTGTCCTCATATGCTTTATAATGAAGCCCATTAATCATTTTGGTAGCAACCCTCTGCACCGACTCCATCCTGTTCACATCCTTTTGAAGGTGCGGTCTCCAGAATTGCACACCATACTCCAAATGAGGTCGCACCAAAGACTTATACAGAGGCATTATCACCTCCTTTTTTCTGCTAGCCATTCCTCTCCGTATGCACCCAAGCATCCTTCTAGCTTTTGCCGTCGCCTTTTCCACCTGCTTAGCCACTTTAAGATCATCAGACACAACCACGCCTAGGTCCCGCTCTTCTTTAGTGGACAAAAGTACTTCACCTCCTATACTGTATTGCTCCCTTGGATTGCTGCAGCCCAAATGCATGACCTTACATTTTTTAACATTAAATCCCAGCTGCCAAATTCTAGACCATTCTTCAAGCTTAGCTAGATCCCTCCTCATGTTATCTACCCCTTCCTGGGTGTCTACTCTATTGCAGATTTTGGTATCATCCGCAAAGAGGCAAACCTTACCCGACAGCCCTTCCGCTATATCACTAACAAAGATGTTAAAAAGAATCCACTATATGAGAGTTCAGTATGTGGAAGCTAGTATGAATGGCATAATTTGTTTTAGTCCGTGCAGTTACAAAAAGAGGGTAGAAGTTGGAAGCACGATTCCCCTGAAGAAACGCAGAGTGAAACGAGTGAGCGCTTCACAGTTAGACGTCGGGAACATCTTTTTGAATTGTGACCACCTTTGGAGTTTCTTCTACTGGATATCCTCACGAGTTTCTCACCAAAGATAACAGATAAGCGCAGTCTCTCTTTATATAAAAATTTTTTTTGCTGATTGGAGGACTATGAATTTTGGTGATCTGATGGACTGTGGAGACATGCGCTGAGCCCTAAAATATAGGGTAGTAACTGTCAGATGACATAAATAGAAAATTATTTCAGAAGTTAAAAATAAGTTTATATATATATATTTTTATAGTAAGTTAAGTTTAGAAAATATAGAAAAACAAAAAATTGAACAATTGAAAAAGCCACGTGAATGCATAGTTAATAGAGGTCGTTGATGTTGTAGAAGGCACTTTTCACTCCAGCAAGTCTGGCTGATTAAACGCCTCATGAAAATCTGAGACCTCGTTGCATCTAGTGGAAAGGCTTTTTGTAGCAATTAAACAATTACTGAACTCAGGGTAAGTTATTGAGCTGATAAACTAATTTATTTTTATATGGCTATATAAGCTCAAGGAAGTGACCATATATGATTTGTGTTGGATACCATAAACATGTCCACCATCCACCCACCCCTCCAGCCCCAACACACCTGGCACAGTTGCTGTACTGATGTGTGCCTGTCTCCCTGCTCCCACAGGTGACTGTGAATGCTCTCTCTGACCATGGTTACTGACAGCTGTGCGCTGCCTACAGACCCTGAAAGAGGACTGATATAACCGGGCACATCCGAGGTCCAGGGCAGTGGTAGAACGGTCAATTGGGATCCTTAAAAGCTACTTCCGATGCCTAGACCGCAGTAGGGGAATGCTGCTGTACAGCCCTGAATGTGTGTGCAGGATCTTCACAGCTTGCTGCATCCTACATAACCCTGAGGGTGAAGAGATAGAGGGGACAGATGCTGCAGAGACTGTAGAAGAGGAAGGCGCACGGAGGGGGAACCAACATCAGATGGCATTAGCACTTGCCACCAGGAACAGACTTATCTGTGACACTTTCTAGAGTAGGTGCTATCAGATTTATTACAGTTCAGTCAAACAAATATTACATAAATGATACCCTCCTACCACCCCCACCATCAAGCTTATAGTTAGGTCCTGTCAGCTTCCCCATCTAGATGCTGCATTGCAATGGCGCAGTCTCAGAGGCATTTCTCACTGTGTCCTCACCCTTCCATGTGATGGAACCTGTATGATGTATCTCATCATCCTATAATGCTGCTGCATCCCTCTTGAAGGACAGCTGCATCCTGTCCCTGGCAGAAAGCCAACAACTGGTGACAGGTGTTTGACATGGAGGGCATGTAGGCTACCATCTCCCTGAGGAACTGAACTTGTGCCTCCCTGTTCCTCTGCTCCATCATGAGGTTGTCCAGCAACACTTGATTGCTTGCCTTCAGCTCCTGGCAGAAGGTGCACAACTCAGAGTGGATACCCTCTATGCAGTCTAGCAAACATGACTCCTCTCAAAGCATTGTTTGTTCTGCCTCACCTGCCCCAATAACTTCCAGGTCCTCCTGGATGGGGAAAGTCAGTTCCTCAGCTGCAGGATCCTCATCCCTGCTCATCATGGTGCGCTGCTCTACTCTAGAGCAAATGGGGGCTGACTGAGATTCCTGTGCTGTACCTGTAGTTCTGGAGCCACCACGCCCTGGTTGGACACCGTCTGCTTGAGCCACTGCAGGCTGCGATGGTCACCTCCACTTTTCTCAATCTCTGTGGCTAACACTCTTCTCCCTGTTTCCTGATCCTGCAACCTCGGAGTCATCTTTGACTCTTCCCTCTCCTTCTCCATGCACATCCAAATGATAGCTAAAAGCTGTCATTTCTTTCTCTGTAACATCAGCAAAATTCACCCCTTCCTTTCTGAACACACTACTAAGACACTTATCCACTCTTTAGTCACCTCCCGTCTTGACTATTGTAACCTCCTCCTTGCTGGTCGCCCTCTGAATCATCTCTCTCCCCTTCAATCTGTTCAAAACTCAGCTGTGCAGCTAATCTTCTGCCAGCTCCAATATGTTCAAATAACCCCTCTTCTCAAGTCACTTCATTGGCTTCCCTTCCGTTTCCGTATCCAGTTCAAACTTCTCTTTCTGACCAATAAATGTTCTCATGTGAACCGCTTAGACTTGTACATTCAGCGGTTTAGAAAAATAGCTAAACAAATAACTCAAATTAATTTATTTAGACAGCTTTATATCCCACTTTATCCTTCAATCAAAGTGGTCACAATACAATTGGAGAAATACATTTAACATGAGGGGATATGAGACACATACACTAACACAGAACATGGAGGGTTAGGTGGCTTGCCCAAGACCACAAGGAACACCCATGGGACTAGAAACCCCAGTCCTTCTGGCCCAAGGTTGCTGTCCTCTAGTGGGATTTGAACCCCTGACTTTCTGGCCTGAGGTAATTTGCCCCAACCACTAAGCCACTCCTCCCCGTTTGCCTTCTTGGCCACTGCTGCACACTGGGTGGAGGGTTTCCACGTATTATCCACAATGATGCCTAAATCTTTTTCCTGTGTAGTGCTTTCTAATGTGGAACCTTGTATAAATGTATTCATTCTGCTGCTCCTCGCTACTTTTCCTCTCTCATCTCTCCCTACACCCCACCTCTCCCCACTCTGCTCTTCTAGTGGATTGGTTCTCTCTGTTCCCTTTTCCCTTTTCCCTTTTCTCTCTGTTCCTTTTTCTTCCACTGCCAACTCCAAACTTTGATCCTTTCACCTTGCTGCTCCTATGCTTGGAACAAACTACTTGCGTCTGTACATCAGGCTTCATCTCTGCTCCTTTTCAAATCCATGTGAAAACTCATCTCTTTGAGACTGCTTTTGGATCCCGATCCACATAGTCTCCTACATGTCTCCTTACCTTTCCCTATTTGTATCCTTGTTCTCAGCTTGTTATTGTCTGTTCTCTATAAGTAGGGACTGTCTTTTACATGTATCTGTACAGCACTGCAGATGCCTTGGAGTGCTATATAAATGATCAATAGTAGTAGTAGTGGTAGGAGAGCAAGAGTGACACAGGTCAGGCCTTGGCACTAACCAATGGAACAGGAGAGGGAATGCATTGAGTGTGCAACAGCCCTGATAAGCGAGGTGCTGGTGGCCCCAATGCAGCTCCCTGCCATCATAGCCATATCCTCACACCAGAAAGCTATGAGAGGTACAGTTACAGTGTGTTGCTAGCAGTGGAGATGTGTCATACATAAGCAGTATATAAAGCAGGTCTGCACAGAATGCATGTCTGTCCAAGTTTTGTATGCAGCCTGCACAAAGCTATAAAGGGTGGATGTGCGTATCTGGCATCATAACCTCTACCTGCTGCAGTTATAGAGCATCTGGAGTTTCACAAAGCCTTTGACAAGGTCCCCCTTGAGAGATTCTTGGCAAAATTAAAAAGTCATGGGATAGGAGCAGTGTACTATTGTGGATCAGGAACTGGTTAAAAGATAGAAAGCAGAGGGTAGGGCTGAATGGCCAATTTTCCCAATAAAGAAAGGTGAATGGTGGAGTACCCCAGGGATCTGTGCTGGATCCACTGCTTTTTATCATATTCATAAATTACCTGGAAATGGGAATAATGAGTGAGGTGATCAGATTTGCAGATGACACAAAATTAGTCAAAGTTGCTAAAACACAAGAGGATTGTGAAAAATTGCAAGCGGAACTTGATAAATTGGAAAACTGGACGTTCAAATGGCAGATGACATTTGATGTGGAGAAGTGCAAAGTTATGCATCTAGGAAAGAACAACTCAAACTATAGTTATACAGGAAAAAGACTTAGGCATCATTGTGGATAATACGTTGAAACCCTCCACCCAGTGTGCAGCAGTGGCCAAGAAGGCAAATAGAATGCTAGGTATCATAAGGAAAGGAATGGAGAATAAAACAAAGGATATTATAATGCCCCTGTATTGTTCCATGGTGAGACTGCACCTTGAATATTATGTACAATTCTGATCGCCATATCTTAAAAAGGATATAGTGGAATTAGAAAAGGTTCAGAGAACAGCCACCAAAATGGTAAAGGGGATGGAAGGATACCCTAAGAGGAGAAGTTTAAAAGGTTAGGGCTCTTCAACCTTGAAAAAAGATGGCTGAGGGGAAAATATGATAGAGGTCTAAAAATTAATGAATGGAGTGAAACGGCTAAATGTAGATCGATTATGCCATCAAAATATAGAGAGAATAGGGGACATGCAATGAAGCTACAGTGTAACCCATTTAAGAGAAAATATTTTTTCACTCAACGTGTAATCAAACTCTTGAATTTGTTACCGGAGGATGTAGTAAAAGCTGTTAGTGTTGTTGTTGTTAAGTGCCATCGAGTCGGAGTCGACTCATGGCGACCCTCTGGATAGCTATCCTAAATTATGTTTGGTCTTCAGTCAGGCGGCTCATTGTTGACAGACTGGTACCCATAGCTGTTAGTGTAGTTGGGTTTAAAAAAGATTTGGACAAGTTCCTGGAGGAAAGGTCCATAAGCCATTATTAAAGGGAACTCAGGAAATCCACTGCTTGCCCCAATACAAGCATTGTGGAACCTATGTGTCTTTTGGCGAAACTACTAGGTACTTATGACCTTATGTTCTAGATTCCCGCAGCATATGCCCAAGGTGGCAGCCAGCTACTAACCAGCTACACATCAAGGAGCAGGACACAAGGGAGAAGGGCTACATTATCCTGTCTGCTCACCTGTGCGTGCAGAGCACATGTGCCCAGGGTATGGTGAGCAGACACTGTCAAGATCCCTGCTGTCCCTTATACCATGCATTCCAAAACACGCCATGAGGTCTACTGTAGGGGCATACCCCTTACTCCTAACTGTCCTCAACCATACTTTGCAAATATGAGTCACATAGTCTATGAAGGAACAGCTCTGCCATGCTTCTGGATCATATAATGTAGTCACAGATACAGATGGAGAATATGACAAGAGACAGCAGTGATGTCATAACACTATACGGTTCTTCCCCTGATGGTACAATAAACCACCCCCTGATCCCACAATGGGATATTAAAAACGCATCTGTGTCTCTGTCTATGAACAGCTTCAGGAGGGAGGGGAATGGCCAGGTGAGTCAATGGCAGTGAGATGGCAGTCAGGATGGGCCATGGGAGGGCATGGAGGATAGCATGCTGGGGCCAGGGGTGAGGGAGCTGGTAGGCAGTGCTACATGGGAGCAGAATGTCAAGCATGCAACAGCAGTAGGAATGCCCTGTGTCATATGACAAAATAATCTAGCATGTGACATACCAGCCAGAGAGAAGGAGATGGTGGCAGGAATGAAGCATCATAACCTGCAATGCCAGTGATGGTGATGTCATCCATAAACTGCAGTACTTGCTCTGCCAGGGGGCTTAGGGGTTTCTGCGTTCAGGTGGCAGCTTGCTGTTAGCTGCCTTCTTCTCCTTTGCACACTGCCGTAGTACCCAGCACTTCTTTTTCAGGTCCTCCATATCGCAGTTGTGGTGAGGCACAGCATTCACCTTGCAGGCAATCTCGTGCCTACCATGCTGTTGTGTGCTGGCATTCTCAGAGTCAGTGGGTGACATGCTTCTTCATGATGAGTCCTAGAGACATGGAGGTCTCTGAGGGTGAGAAATTAGCCTAATGGGTACATTTCATGGCTGTGTGTGCTGGCTGTGGGGTCTGAATGGCTAACTGCAAGGAAGACAGAAGGCTATTCATGCAAGGTTCTTAAAATAGGTGGTTATAAAGCAATGCCCTCCCCAAAAGATAAGAGAAAACCACATAAGATGCATGCACAGGAAAGCCAAAAGTCGGCACTAATGGTGCACACTGGGAGCCACCATATCCGTGGAAGAGGTTAACTGTGGATAGTCAGCATTTTGCCTGGTTAGCCAAGGTAACCATATATGTGGAATATCTCATTTACTATATGGTTAACCAACAAAATTGGCAAGTAGACTTTCGGTTACGGCACACTAGATGTCCATACCCCAAGCCTCTGCCCAGAGAAGCCATCACAGAATGGATATGCTAAGGTATTAGCTGCTGTTGAATGATCCATGCACCAGGCAACCAGATCATGCTCCCATGGGACAGTTATGGGTGGGCATACGCTGGCCACTTGGCCAATATAGGGGGAGGAACATATCTGTATCTTATGAGGCATGTGGCTACTGGGTGAGGCATAGGGGTGTATCGCTATCAGTGTGGTCTGGGAGGAGGGTACAGGAAGGCTGATTCGTATGTGCACTCACAGAGTGACACACAATCTCTAGGCACTGGAGTGCTGTTGGGGGGGGGGGGGGATGATGTGCAGGGGAGCTATGACCATAGAGGGAAGGTACACAATATGCCACAGAAGGTAACTGATCTGAGAGGCCAAGGAGGCAGTGTGAGGGAGTGCAGCCCATGGCCCCAGCAGTATCACAGAGTTGTGGCAGGACTAATAACCATCTTGATGCCCCAGAACCCTGGAGGCACCTTTGGGGCTTGTCAGGGCTGCAGCCAGGTGACACATGCCCTGTGCCCTTCCTCACCACCTATATTACTGCACCTTGTTTCCTGACATGTGTGTTGGGGTCTGTCACTGTACTGTGGCTCCCATCCAGTGGCCTATACCCAAGTCCTCACACAATCCTGTCACCAGACAGAGACAGATTCTGTGGTCAGACATCTCCTTATAAGGCACCTTACAAGGCAACTTACAAGGCGCCTTACTAGGCACCTTACTGGGCACCTTATAAGGCACATTACTAGGCACCTTATAAGGCGCCATACAAGGCACCTTATAAGGCACCATACAAGACACTTTACTAGGCACCTTACATGGCACCTTGCTAGGCACCTTACACGGCACCTTACATGGCACCTTATAAGGCACCATACAAGGCACCTTACAGGGCACCTTACTAGGCACCTTACTGGGCACCTTACAGGGCGCCTTACTAGGCACCTTATAAGGTACCTTACAGGGCACTTTACTAGGCACCTTATAAGGCATTTTACTGGGCACCTTATAAGGCACCTTACAGGGCACCTTACAAGGCACCTTACAGGGCACCTTATAAGGCACCTGACAAGGCACCTTACTGGGCACTTTACAAGGCACCTTACTAGGCACCTTATAGGGCAATTTACTAGGCACCTTACATGGCACCTTATAGGGCACCATACAAGGCACTTTACTAGGCACCTTATAAGGCTTTTTACAGGGCACCTTATAAGGCACCTTACAAGGCACCTTACTGGGCACCTTACTAGGCACCTTACAAGATGCCTTACTAGGCACCTTATAAGGCGCCTTATGGGGCACTTTACTAGGCACCTTATAAGGCACCTTACAAGGCACCCTACAGGGCACCTTATAAGGCACCTTACTAGGCATCTTACAGGGCACCTTATAAGGCGCCTTTCAAGGCAGTTTACTAAGCCCCTTATAAGGCATTTTACTGGGCACCTTATAAGGCACCTTACAGGGCACCTTACTGGGCACCCTATAGGGCACCTTACTAGGCACCATACAAGGCGCCTTACTAGGCACTTTATAAGGCGCTTTACAAGGCACCTTATAAGGCACTTTCTATCTGACCTTTCCCTCGTCCAGTCTGTTTCTTTCCCTACCCACACGGCTGGTCACTCTCTGGACTTACTTATTTTCCCTGGATCTCTTTCCTCTCCTCCCTCCTCCCTTTCCTCTCTTCCCCTTCCATGGACCGATCATCTCTGTATTCGCTTCTCCCTCTCTTGTCCCTCTTCTTCTTCAACCTCCTTCCTAGGTTCTCCTCCCCGTCCATCTCGTCACATTACTCCTGCCACTCTATCTCAGTTCCCTACGTCCGACACTTTGTTCCCTTCAGATTTTCACAGTCTTTCTCTTGACTCCCAGGCCAATTCCTGGTACACGACTCTCTCTAATGCCCTTGACTCTGTTGCTCCTTTACAACCCCCACGCCCTTCTCGTCAGTCCCCTCATCACCCTTGGTTTCACTCTGGGTTATTTCTTCACCGGAGGTATCTTCGTCGAGCTGAGCGTCTCTGGCGTAAACATCCAAACCCTTCTACTCTCTCCCGCTTCCGTTCTGCCCATCGTCATTACCGCTCTCTTCTCCACTCTGCTAAGCAGTGCTATTTCTCTAATCTCATTACTCATTCCGCAAACTCCTCTCGCCAACTACATTCTATCCTCCGCTCTCTCTCTCTGCTCCACATTCCTCCTCCCTCCCTTCCTCTTCTCTTTCTGCCCCCAATCCCTCCTCCTTGGCTACTTACTTTGTTTCCAAAGTACAAACCCTCCGCTCTTCCTTTCCATCTTGCCCTGCTCCCCTCTCTCCTCCCCCTTTGGCAGTACCCCCCCCTCCCTACCTCTCCTACCTCCTCCTCTCCTGCCATTCCTCCACTCTCTCATCTCTGGTCCACCTTTGAGCCCATCTCCTCAGACACTCTTACTGAGGTCTTCACTTCCACCCGCAAAACCTCTTGTCCAGCCGATCCCATCCCCTCTTCCTGGTTGTTGGAACCTTCTCTGGCATTGTCCCCTCTTATTCTCTCACTTTTTTAACTCTAGTCTCTCTTCTGGCACTTTCCCTTCCCCGTGGAAGCATGCTATTGTCCGCCCTATCCTCAAAAAGAGTACTCTAGACCCCTCTTCCCTTCCAACTGGCGTCCTATATCTAACCTCCCTTTTCTCTCTAAGCTCTTGGAAAAACTAGTCTTTTCTCAGCTCTCTTCCCACCTTGAAGTTTCTCTCACCCTCCATCCACGTCAATCAGGTTTCCGCCCAGGTCACAGCACTGAATCTGTTCTTCTCTCTCTCCTTAATGACTTGCACTCTGCTCATGATCATGGTTTGCTTTCTCTTGCTGTTTCTCTAGATCTCTCGGCTGCTTTCGACCTGGTTGACCACCGTACCTTGCTATCTCATCTTCGGGATGCGGGTCTCTCTGGTTTAGTTCTTCGTTGGTTTCACTCTTTTCTGTTCAATCGCACTTTCTCAGTTCACACCGGCTCAGAGTCCTCTCCTTCCACACCCCTTCCCTGCGGTGTTCCCCAAGGTTCTGTTCTCGCCCCTCTTCTCTTTAATGTATTCCTAGCTCCTCTTGCCCTCCTTGTCCAACAGCACGGGGTCTCTGCCTATTACTACGCGGATGATATCTTTCTTCTTTATCACACTGATCCTGCTGCACCTGATATCACTGCCTTCAATACCTGTCTTTCTTCTGTAGCTTCCTGGCTCTCCACTAACTTTCTTCATATTAACCTCTCGAAAACCTCGGCTATATGGTTCACTTTTGGTAATCCCACTCCTACCCTCACTCCCCTATTTTCTTCTTCACCCATCCCCACTGTCTCCTCCTTGCGGTATTTGGGTGTGATCCTTGATTCCTCCCTCTCCTTTAAAGACCATATTTCCTCAGTTGTTCAACGTTCCTTCTTTTCCCTTAAACAACTTCGCGCTGTACGACCTTTTCTTACTATCTCCTCTATGACTACTCTCATTATATCCCTTGTAATGTCTCGTCTTGACTACTGTAATGTTTGTCTTGCTGGTCTTCCCCAATCCCAACTTTGTCATCTTCAACGTGTTCAAAATGCTGCTGTTCGTGTTCTTTCTCATGCTTCTCGGTTCGATCACGTCACCCCTCTGTTAATACACTTTCACTGGCTCCCTGTTGTCTTTCGTGTCCAATTCAAAATTCTTATTTTCGTTCACAGGGTGATTCATTCAGGTGTTCCCCTATATCTTTCTAACCTGGTTCACCTTCATACCCCTCATCGTTCGCTCCGCTCTATTCACGCTAACCGTATGTTTCTACCCCCTCCCTCCCAAGCGCACCTCGAATCTACTCGGTCTTCTGCTTTCTTTTTTCTTGGTCCAAGGCTCTGGAACTCCCTTCCCCCCTCCTTACGTCTGGAAACCTCCTATTTGTCCTTTAAAACTAACCTAAAAACTCACCTTTTCTGTTCTGCCTTCAACCTTCCTCTCCCAGTCCCGTCTTCTCTCCCTCCTTCCCCTTTGGGCCTCTGACAGCATACCCCCTACCCCTGTCTTACATCTTTTCTTTTGTTGTCCTCCCCTTCTCTCTCCCTTTTGTTTCCCATTTCTATCTCCCCCAATCTGTTCTCTGTATCTATCTCTTTTTTCTAATTTTATGGCGTTCCTTTTCTGGCTCTTTTTCGCAGCTCTCTTTTTTAAAAAAAAAATTTTTAAATTGATTTTATGTATTGTGAACCGCCCAGATGCTAATTGTATTGGGCGGTATATAAAGTTTTAATAAACATAAACATAAACATAAACTTTGTAATGTTCCTTGTAAGGTGCCTTACAAGGCGCCTTGTAACGCTCGTTAGTTGCTACAGCTTGCTGTAACGATGCAACACCCATGCCTTTATATGGGCATCTCTACCTCTACTGTGGAAACTAACTCGAATGACATTACCGCATTTTAGTAAATATACCCCTAATTGTCCTGAAGCAGCCTTAGGAGCAATAGGCAAAACTCGAGTTGACATGCCTTTGCTATAATGCAGGCATGTCCAGCAGGTAGATCGCGATCTACCTGTAGATTGCGGAGGGGTAAGAGGTAGATCGCCAGCCCCACTTGGCTCCATCTCTCCAGCAGCTCGCACCGTTGCTAGGAGAGAGCTCGTGCTGGCAGGTCGTCTGCCGAGGGCTTGCCGCTACCGCTGATCCTTTGCCTGTCTTTTTCCCTGCCTGCGGGAATCTTGCCTGCGGGTATATTGGGGGCAGTTGTTGTTTTCATGCCGATAGTTTGTGGGTACCCCAGGGGGCCGCCGCCTGCGCCCCGTGACGAGATGCCACAGGCCCGGCATCATACCTGGTCTCCTGCATCTCAGAATCATCCATTCCTGCCCCCGTCCCAACACCCCTTAGAAGTGTGTTATATACCGGGCGATATTTATTTATTTATTTAGCTGTATTTATATCCCGCTTTTCACCAGGTCAAAGCGGCGTTACATAGAGGTGTGAGGAAATTAAGTATAGGGCGGGGCCATCACCGAGGAGGCAACATTGATGATTTTGACATAGGACAGACTTTGGACATGGGACAAACTTTGTACATTGACAAGATAGTGTAGCTTTGATTCAGAGGTTCATGGTGGGCGAGATCAGTGGTTAGTGTGCTTTCCGGTGGGAGTCGTGATGAAGTATTCCTGGAAAAGGAAGGGTTTTAGCTGTTTTCTGAAGGATAGTAGGTCGGCATTGTTTCTGAGACAGCTTGGTAGGGAATTCCATAAGGATGGAGCATAAAGTTCAAAGACTCGGTTGCAGGTCTGTTGCGAGCATTTAGTTCTTTTGTGGGGGACTGTGAGGGAATTGCTGGAGGCTTGTCTGGTAGTTCTGCTGTGGGCTGGACGAGACAGTAGGGTGCGAAGCTGGGTGTTCTGTGTTTGATGGATGGCTTTGTGGGTGAGTAGGATGGCTTTGTATTTAGTCCTCGCTTCCAGGGGAAGTATGTGAAGGTCTTTGAGTATTGGGGTGATGTGATCGGTTTTCTTTGCTCTCTGGATGATTCTTGCTGTGGTGTTCAGTGCTGTTCGGAGGGGGTTGGTCTGTGCGGCTGGAAGGCCATGGTAGATTATGTTGCAGTAGTCCAGATGTGGGAGTGTTGTGGCTTGCATCACTGTTCGGAAGTCTTGATGTTCAAGAAGGGGTCTGAGATGTTGCACTGTCCTTGCCTTATGGAATATAGTTCCGGAGGTTTTAGTGATTTGTTGTTTTAGGGTGAGGGCTTGGTCAATAATGATGCCCAGATATCTTATTTGTGGTTGTATTTGAATGCTTGTGGTTCCTATGTTGAGGTGTGTAGGTGGTGTGAAGTCAAGGTCTTTGAGTATTGGTATCCATGGGTACCTTTGATATCCATTCACCCGGGCTTTACCTGAATACACTTACCGTATTCGTTGTGCCATGTGCTGGTCGTTGGTTGCTTTATAGTTCGCTTTCATTAAACGTTTTTGGGCAGACACAACAAAGTGTCAAGAATTTGGTGATTTTGGCGGGCTTTTCCAATTTTGTTCTAACTTGCCTATGCCTTGCCTTCGAATTGGTTCAAACCACTGTGACTTTTGCTTGCCTCTACAATTTGCGTTGATTCTACACTGCAATTTTATTTTGCCTTGCCTTTGCGTTGATTCTACACTGTGTGCAGAATTTATTAAATCGCGTGTGGTGGTATTTGAACTTGTTTGGCGGTATTTGATTTTATCTGGTTTGCTGGACAGGTGTTTGAGTTTTTTTGATGATTGTTTGGTGGCATTTGATTATTGGTGCCAGTATGATGAATTCCTATTTTTACTTTTAGAACTGCATGTGTGGCTTTGGCATCTCCAGTCCTTGTACTGCACATCATCCAGAGGTCTTCAGTTCCTGTTGATCTTTAATACTTTGGGACAGTGACAGTTTTGGACCAGATTCAGTCAGTGTTTCTACTAACTTAGCAGATTTGGCCTTCTTACATCCAGCCATCCAAGTATAATGAAGATGAGTGTTCCAAAGAAGAGCAAAACCTACCACTTTCATGATGAAAGGGAAATGGACTACTACTTCATCATGGTGAAAAACAAGTGTTGTTGTCTAATTTGTAACACCCCAATATCCTTGCCCAAAAAGGGTAATCTGGAACATCATTATAAGGCTCTGCATAGCAATAAGTTTGATGCTGATTTTCCACTGAAAAGTGAAATTCGTAAACTGAAGCTCAAAGAACTTAAATCGAAATTGGCTACTCAGCAACAGTTGATGGAGAAGCCAAGGTCACATTCGGTCAATGCAATCATAGCATCCTTCAAGGTCAGCTACCTGATCGCAAAGAAATGCAAACCTTTCACTGAAGGGGAATTTGTAAAAGATTGTTTTCTTGAAGCAGCTGACAATCTTTTTGAAGGCTTTAAAAATAAGAAAGAGATCATAGCTGCTATTCAAGATGTACAATTGTCAAGAAACACCATCATGTGGCGAATAGAAAAGATGCGTGGAGAAAGAACTGAACAATTGTTGGAGGATGTTTCAAATTGTGTTGCTTTCTCACTCCAACTGGATGAATCTACAGACATAAGAGACATAACCCAGTAACTAGTCTTTATCCGGATGGTTTTTGAAGACTTCAGTGTTAAAGAAGAACTGCTTGGAATGATTTCTTTAAATGGGAGAATTACCGGTCAGGAAATATTCAGTTCTTTCCATTCTTTTGTGACAAAGTGTAATCTTCCATTGCATAGGGGTATGTTTACTAAACTGCGTTAGTGTGATTTGCGTTAGGAGCCGCGGTAGAGACAGAAATCGCAAATAAGGACATGGGCGGTACATCGTTACCGAGAACGCGCGTTACAAGGCGCCATAAATGAACGAGCGCTACAGGGCACGTTACCGCGCGTTAATCTTAAGAAGGCGCGCAGGCATACAAGCACAGCAACAGAGCTGTAGCACAATGGTTACAACACTGACTGATGATACAGGGGTCATGGGTTCAATTCCCCAGTAGGCCTAATGTATAAGGCTGGCTGAGGCAGCACCCTTTACGTTTAAGTAGTGATTGTTGAGGCATTTGACGTGTATTTTAATTAGTGCTGCCAGTAAACACACCCTCACGGTGGCATAACCTAAGGTGCCGCATAAGGCACCCCATAACGCACTCCATAGGGCACATTATAAAGTGTACTGTCTGCCAAGGCACCCTATAATGTCCCCTATAGGACACCTTATAAGGCTGTGTACAAAGCCCTGGCTGGCTGCAGAAGGACTGCACATGACCACACAAACTGTCTGCTGTGGTTACCAGGATAGGGTTAACCCACCCGTACCCATGATGCACTGCACATGCAAATCAGCAGTCGAGAGATGGGCACAAGATTGGGTATGCACCCCCACAGCACCTCGGTCTGGTAGGGGGAACAGACCGTGTGTGGCACTGCCACAGAGTAGCCACAGACAGTCACATTGTGCGGGTACTGTGCCCACCCTGAAGTTGCAGTGGGGCGCCCAGCACCAGGTCCACAGCACTTTCATGGCTGGAATACGCCATGCTGCAGGTCCCAAGCGGTGTGTGATAGGTAGTTCCTTTAGACACACCTAGGAAACATCTGTGTCCTGCTGTATGTCTCGGTCATGTCTAGTCCAAATGGGCGATGATGCACCCAGAATAGTGCACATCCTGTGTTGGTGCCATGGTTACCGGGGGAAGGGAAGGGAAGGGAAGGGAAGGGAAGGGGGAAGAGGGGAGGGAGAGGGGAAGAGGGGGGGGAGGGGGGAGGGGGGAGGGGGGGAGGGGAGGGAGGGGGGAGGGGGGAGGGGGGAGGGGAGGGGGGAGGGGGGGGTGGGGCGGGGGGGGAGGGGGGGGGGGCGGAGGGGGGGGAGGGGAGGGGGGAGGGGGGGAGGGGGGAGGGAGGGAGGAGGGAGGGGGGAGGCAGGGGGAGGGGAGGGCGGAGGCGAGGGAGGGGGGAGGGGGGAGGGGAGAGGGGAGGGGGGGAAGAGGGAGGGGGGGGAGGGGGGGAGGGAGGGGGAGGGGAGAGGGGAGGGGGGGGGGGAAGAGGGAGGAGGGGGGAGGGGGGAGGGGGGAGGGGGGGAGGGGGGGGGAGGGGGGAGGGGGGGAGGGGAGGGGAGGGGGGAGGGGAGGGGGGGAGGGGGAGGGAGGGGGGGAGGGGGGGAGGAAGGGGGGGAAGGGGAGGGGGTGGAGGGGAGGGGGAGGGGGAGGGGTGGGGGAAGGAAGGAAGGGGGGAGGGAGGGAGGAAGGGGGGGAAGGGGAGGGGGGGGGGAGGGGAGGGAGGGGAGGGGGAGGAGGGGGGGGAGGAGGGGGGGGAGGGGGGATGGAGGAGGGAAGGGGGAGGGGTGTATGGACCCATGGGCAGATCATGTACCACCACACAACCCACCCTCTGGGGCTCAGGGTGGGAAACAGGATCACACACCAATAGATCCACAGTCTACCTCCCTGCAATGGTAGCAGTAGAGGGGACCATCAACCCCAGTCCTGCTGGGGAACAGACAGAGCAGTACACATCCATAACACAATAGCAGACAGATGGCAGGCCTGGAAATGCTCAGCTGCCCCCCACCATTATCTGACATGCTCCAGCAGCAAGCCTCCAGCCACTGCACCCTGCAAGGTGTTCCAGCAAGACACATACTAGCTGCAGACAGTCTGCCAGCTAGTCCATAGTGCATGGTCCTAAAAGAGATGCATGTACCCAGAACAGGGATGTCAGCATACACAACAAGCAAATAAGTCAGTGAATGGGCACCAAAAGAAAACCCATAAATATCACATGAGAGAAATAGTGTATAGCACTATGGGGGAACCTAGCCATGCCATAGTCACTGCTCAGTCAGGGTGAGAGTGACCTCCCAGCAGGACATGCTATGGTCACCCTGTCCATGCAGGTGGTGGCCAGGCACTACAATGTCTGAGCCATTGCCTTATGCCATGTGCAGATGCATCCAGGCCAGGCCACCCTATCCAGGCTATTCCCACAGTACCTTGCTCCTCATTATGCAAATTGGCAGGCCAATACTGGCAACAGTGCTAGCAGTGTGGGCTGTGGAGGGTGTTGGCAGCCACCACACACTGGATAGACAGACACACACTCCCCACACCTATGCCAGCATTGTGCAACTATAGAGGTGTTGGGCAGCCCAGGCCATCACACCAGTCCTGGGCACCGTGCAGGCATGGCTACAGTACGCAATACTGTAGGAGTCACCCCCCAGGTTGCTGAATACTGTCAGACACAATACCTGTAGCACACTCCACAGACATCAGAAAGGTTGCTATGATGCAGCTCACTCAGGAAATTGTAACTAACAAAGGAATTGCTATCTGCCAGTAATCATAGCAACCTTTTGATAGATGTGTACCATATGCCCAGGTTTAGGGTGGCATTACTAAGGTATGCAAGTTCTAGTATTGGAAGATGCATGCAGAGCCCAAAGTCCTGCCTCTCCAGGAGGCTTTGGATAATGGGGCCTGTGGGTGCAGGTGTGTCTGCCCCTGTTGGCTGCTGCTTTACGGCAGAGGTTCTCAACTCCAGTCCTGCGGTGCCAAACACTGTTTGGGTTTTCATGCTGTCTCTCATGAATATGCATGAGATACATCTGCATACCATGGGGGTGGCACATAGAAATGCAGCACAGGCATCTTTATCAGAGGCAGCATGGAACCGGAATGGTGTTTGGCCCTCTAGGACTGCATTTGGGTGACTCTGCTCTAGGTAATGTGCATGTTTATGGTGTCTGTGCTCTGTAAGGTAAAATGTAGGTGTCTTGGGCATGTTTACGTCATCTGCAATAAAGGTGCTGTCTTTATTAGCACATTGTAGTAGTGGGTAAAATATGGGGACTGGGTTGGCAGGAACCACAGCTGGGACTTGAACCTGTGACCCTCTGTTTTTGACTATACTGGTTTTGTGCACTGCACCACCTTGTTGTCACAGAGTCAGTACATTCCTTGGTGATACCATGACTGTTCGTCAGACAGGGCCCGTCTGTTGCAGTACACGGCACCCACCTACACAGGGCTAGGCCACGGTCTGCTCTGGGCAGCTGCAACGGCCCCCTCCACCACCAGTATCCCTCAGCCACCATGCTGACATGCCCTTCTGCTGGTGGTGCTGGTGGTGCGCAGTCTCAGGCCATCCAGTGTGCAGGTAGGCAGCTGCCTATGGTGCGGGTACTGGGGTAGGGATGCCTGCATAGACGTCCACGCTCCCCCCAGCCCCGCCTGCCAATGTTCCGTGCCCTTGGGGGTAGCTGTTGTGTACTCTCCCCTGTGACACTGTGGGAAATACACTCATGCGCATGTTGGCCCTTCAGCAGTTTCTGTCTGGCTGATCTGCTGTTTCAGCATTCGTATGGGCCACCTAGGCATCATCCTAGTCCGCAATGTGGCCCAGCTCCACCACAGCATGTGCCTCCTGCGGCCCTCTGTATCCCCTTCTCCGGCATCTGTCCAGTTGCCATTCTGACATGCCCGTCCTGATGTTGTGGGACATGTGCACGCCATAGGAACCCTGTCCGATGGTGGGAAAAACCCTGAGCAGCGCTATTTCACTGTGGGCTCTTTCACCTTGTATGGGGATGGAGTATAGACCCTTCCACGATTTATATCTTTTCTATGCAGCTTACTCAGAAGGGGTGGGGTTGATGTTTCTCATTGCTACCACTATTGGCCAGCTTGGTTGTGGATTTTTTCCAGTTTGTTAGGGTCATTTTCAGTGTTTATGTGCCCTTTTGTTCTGTGCACATGTATCACACATCACTTTTTTTAGGTTTCCCTGCCTGGGCTGTACATTGCTGACACTGAAATAGTTTCTCTCCCCTGTAATGTGCATTTAACGGCAGGTTTTCAATCGCGTTTGGATTCAGCTCTTCAGATCAGCGCATTAGTGTGAAGGGAGCCTCTCCCCGCCCACTCTCCGCCCATTGACCCCTTCTCTCCGCCCTCTCTCCACCTTCTGCGGTGTTTTACTGCGCCGCGGAGCTTTACAATCGTTAATGTTGGTTAACGCGCGTTATGTAACGTTAACGATCGTAAGCACATCATAACGCGCGTTATGATGCGCTTACGATCGTTAACGTTACATAACGCGCATTATGTACCGTTACCGCAGTTTAGTAAACATATCCCATAGACTTGTTTCCATCACTACTGATGGAGCAAGAGCAATGACAGGTGAGGTTAACGGTTTCATAGCCCTCTGACAACATGATGACTTCCCAGATTTCCTTTCTTACCACTGCATCATTCACCAGCAAGTTTTGGCAAGCAAGAGACTCAATACAAAGACTGTCATGGACATCACTTTCAAAATTGTAAATTCAGTTCGTGGAAGATCACTTCAAAGACGGCTTTCAATCTTACTCTTGATGAAGGTGCAGCGGAAATCATTTTGCACACAGATGTAAGGTGGCTAAGTAGGCACAAATTTCTGCATAGATTTCATGATTTGCTGAATGAAATAAGACGTTTTTTGAAGGAGAGGGGAGATGACCAAGCAGAGTTGGAAGATGAGGAGTGGTTATGTGATCTGGCATTTCTCGCTGACTTTACAGGCGAACTAAGTGATATGAACCTTGAACTACAAGATAAAAACAAATGCATTGGTGAAATGATGAGTACAGTTTCATCCTACAAGAGAAATTTTGAGCTAATGATGACTGACCTTGCAAACAGCACTTTTGATCATTTTCCTAATACGCAGGACCATCTGGGATAATATCCAAATTTTGTTTTTCAGAACGAGAAGTATGTGACAGAAATCTGTTCTGTTATCCAGGAATTCGAAAATAGATTCTGTGACTTCCAAAAAATTGGAACAGTTGTGAAGTACTTGTCATACCCATTCAAAGTAGATGTGGACATTAAAGAGACTGCAGCTGCAATCAGTAAAAATTACTCATTGAACAAGCCATCTCTTGAAAATGAAATATTAACCCTTAAAAATGACATTTTTCTCAAGACCCGTGCTGAGCAAGAATCGTTTTGGAAGCAGGTGCCTAGAGACAAATTTCCCAACTTGAGAAGATGCAGTGAAGCTGTACACTCCTGTTTTGGTTCAACTTATTTGTGTGAATCTGAGTTTTCCCATCTGGAAATGACAAAGAGTACACAATGTTCCAACATGACAGATGAACATCTCCAGGATTCCCTGAGACTGGCCCTCATGCAATATTCACCTAACTTCAAAAAGCTGGTGGATGAAATGCAGGCTCAGATGTCTCACTAATGAGCAAGAGCGAAACATTAAAGATTGTGCAAGATCAGCCTGGATCAATACTCAACCTAAATTTAACACAAATTACTCAATAGAAGTTAAAGAAAGTTATCAAGACAGTTAAAGAAAGTTATTACTCAATAAAACTTTAAGAAAAAATGTACTTTCCATTTCCCCTCACAGTTCTTACTGAATCTTCGTCTCTCTGTTTTGTTTTTGCTTAATTTGCTTAACAGCTGATCACATCCAAGAAAATGACAGAAGGTTCATTAAAAGGGGGGGGGGGAGATATGCGGGGGGGGGGGAATCCTCCAACTTTATTGTGTTAAAATTTAATTTGAAACTAATTTGAAACTTAATTTTCATAGTGGTAGATCACCGGCACTTTTGGCCGGAAAAAGTATATCACGACCTGTTCGAAGTTGGACATGCCTGCTATAATGCATTGAGCAGGATTTATGCCTTTTGAGATTCAGGCGTCTTGTCAGCTGTTTGCAATTGAGAGCCTAGGCATCCTCTTCTTTGGACTTTGTTTTTCCAGCTAAGTTTATTGTTCTTTTAAATGCAATTAAAAATTTTAAAAATTTAGTTGGTTGGCCTATGATTGAGATTGTGGGGGTTAGTTAATCTGTGGGGCTGCCACATTATTATTTCATTAGTGTATGCCCCCTACCCCCTCTTACTGAGTCTTGCCCTTATCTCAGAGGCTGTCTCATGTTTGTTATCTTGTCCCTTTGTCTCCAGTTGGGAGGTGTACACTTAGGTTCTGTATGATTTTGTTTATTCTTAGGGGTATGTTTACTAAAACCTCGGTAATGTGCGGGCCGCGCTAGTGTGCGGGTGCCATATAAGGAGTGGACGTGTCTGGCTGAAAAAAGCAAAACCGGGATTATTCATGCATTTTAAATGACAGAGGTGTAAGGCAGGGGTCTCCAAATCCAGCCCTAGAGGGCCACAAACCAGTCAGGTTGGCGGGATATCTCTAATGCATATATATCTCATGCATATTCATTAGGGCTATCCTGAACACCCGACTGGCCTAGGGGTTCAAGGAGGACTGGTTCAGAACCACTGCTGTATAGACAGACACACACTCCCACACCTATGCCAGCATTGTGCTACTATAGAGGAGTTTAGCAGCCCTGCCCACCACACCAGTCCTGGGCACAGTACAGGCATGGATATGCTACGCAATACTGTTGGGGGTCACTCCCCAGGGTGGTAAACACTGTCAGAGACCAGACCTGAAGCACACACCGCAGACATCAGAAAGATTGTTATGATGGAGCTCAATGAGCAAACTGTGCTTAACGTAGGACTTGCTATCTGCCAGTAATCATAGGAAACGTTTGATAGGTGTGTACCATATACCCAGGTGTAAGGTGGCATTGCTAAGGTATGCAAGTGCTAGTATTGGGAGATACACGCAGGGCCCAATGTCCTGCCACTCCAGGAGGCATTAGCCAATGGGGCCTGTGGATGTGGGTGTGTCTGCCCCTGTTGGCTGCTGCTTTACGGCAGAGGTTCCCAATTCCAGTCCTGGTGTGCCAAACACTGTTCGGGTTTTCATGCTGTCCCTCATGAATATGCATGAGATACATCTACATACCATGGGGGTGGTGCATAGATATGCAGCACAGGCATCTTTATTAGAGGCAGCATGGAACCTGAATGGTGTTTGGCCCTCCAGGACTGCATTTGGGAGACTCTGCTCTAGGTAATGCCCCTGTTTATGGTGTCTGTGCTCGGTGGGGTAAAATATAGGTGTATTAACCATGCGTATGTTCTCAGCAATAAAGGTTTGTCCTTACTATCACGGTTTAGTTGTGGGAAAAGTATGTGGACTGGATTGGAAGTAGCCCCAGTTGGGCTTTGAACCTGTGATCTTTTCTTCTTGCACACACTGTCTGTGTGCACTGCACCACTATGTTGCCACAGATATGCTGCATTCCCTGGGGAGTCCATGACTGTACATCCGACAGGGCCTGTTTGTTGCAGTGCACGGCACCCACCTGGACAGGGCTAGGCCATGGTCTGCTGTGGGCACCAGCCGCTGCCACCTCCACCATCAGTACCGCTCCATCCTTAGATTGGAGACATCATAAACCCTGATGGATTTGTGGCCCGCCAGGACTGCATTTGGGGGATTCTGCCGTAGGTAATGCACATTTCTATGATGTTTGTGCTGTGTAGGGTAAAATAGAGGTTTTTGACCCATGCGTTTGTTCTCAGCAATAATGGTTCAGTCTTTACTACCATGTTTTCTTCATGGGTAATATAAGGGGACTGGGTTGGCAGGAGCCCCAGCTGGGATTTGAACCTGTGACCTTCTGGTCCTAAAGGCACTGGCTGTGTCTGCTGCACCACCGTCTTAGCACAAAAACTGTGTATTCCCTGGGGAGTCCATGGCTGTTTGTCAGACAGGGCCTGTCTGTTGGAGTGCATTGCACCCACGTGAAGGGGGCTAGGCCACCGTCTGCTGTGGGCAGAAGCAACTTCCCCCTCCACCAATGGTACCACTCCGCCACCATGCTGACATGGCCTTATATTGGTGACAGCATCACAGCTGAATGATATGTGGCCCTCCAGGACTGCATTGAGGGGACTGTGGTCTAGGTAATGCGCATGTTTCTGGTGTCTGTGCTCTGTAGGGTAAAATAGAGGTGTTTGGACCATGCTTATGTTATCTGCAAAAAAGGTTGGTCTTTACTATCATGGTTTAGTGGTGGGTAAAATATGGGGATTGGGTTTGCAGGAGCCCCAGCTGGGACTTGAACTGGTGATCTTTGGCTCCTGAACACACTGTCTGTGTTCACTGCACCACACTGTGGCCACAGAGCCAGTGCAGTCCCTGGAGATAAGATTCCTGGCCAGAGGAGTCATAAACCCTGCTCTGCACAATTTCACTGTGGGATCATTCACCTTGTATGGGGACGGAGCGTAGACCCTTCTAAAATTCATATTTCTTTTTTGGGGTTTTCTTGGGAGTGATTTTTGATGTTTTCCATGACTATCACTGTTGCCCAGCTGGATTATAATTTTTTAGAATTTTGTTGTGGTCATTTTCAATTTTTATTTGCTATTTTGTTCTGTGCACATGTATCACACTGCTCACGTTTTGTAGGTTTCCCTGGTTTTGCTGTACATTGCTGACAGAAATGGTTTCTCTTCCCTTTAAATCGGCTCTACCGCAAGGTTTTCACTCGCGGTACTTTTAAATCGAATTTCAGCCCCACTCCTGTGCGGGGAGCCTCTCCCCTCCCACTCTCCACCCATTGACCCCGTCTCTCCGCCCCTGGGGAGCCTTCCTCCGCCCTCCGGGAGCCTTTCCACGCCTCTATCGCTCATTTGCGCGATGCGCACATGAGCGGGCCCATTAGTGCGGTGCGCAAAAACGCATCATTAGCGTGCGCTAAGGTACCTTAGCGCACGCTGAAGTGTGCCCCGCACAGTAGCGCGGTTTAGTAAACATACCCCTTAGTGTATGAACCATTTCGAGTTTTGTACAGTTTACAGATAAACAGTACACTAACTGACAAATACTAGGGGAGATCTCTGTACCATGCCAAAGGAAACTGAACAGGCTCTTCTAGAATGCTGCACTATCCTGTATGCCTCAGAATTCAATAGCGCAATTTGATAGATGAATCATTTTTTGCAGCAGTTGGGGAATAATCAATGGTTTAGATACCCCAATCTCTGCCACTGAGCTAGAATGAGAACACAATAGCATAAAAATTGCCATAATGGGTCAGACCAAATTTCCATCAAGACCAGTATCCTGCTCTCAACACTGGTCAATCCAGACAAAAGTACATGAAAAGATTCCCAAAAGTAACTAGATTCTATTCTTTTTCTGAGGGAAAACTGAGAGTGGACGAAGTTCTGTGGGTAAGTGATCATTACTTTGCTGGCAGACTTGGGGGTATGTTTACTAAACTGCGGTAATGTCATTCGCGTTACGTTCCACGGTAAAGGAAGGGATGCCCATATAAAGGCATGGGCGTTGCATCGTTACAGCAAGCTGTAGCAGCTAACGCGCGTTACAAGGCGCCTTAGACTAACGAGCGTTACAAGGCGCCTTGTAAGGTGCCTTGTATGGTGCCATGTAAGGTACCTTATAAGGTGCCCCGTAAGGTGCCTCATAAGGTGCCCTATAGGGCCTCCTAGGCTAAGTGCCATATTAGGCACCCTTGGACAAGGCACCGCAGAAGGCACCCTGGGCTATGGAACCATAGGTTAAGTTGGCCTAACAAGGTTATGGTGTCCTAGGTTAGTGTGCCCTAGGGACTGCAAGGTGCCTCAGGATGACATGCATGACCTGTGCAGAACAGAGACAGATGTAGCCCTAACACTAGATAGAGCACTCAGGAAAGGCAATGAACAGGTGAGTGAAGGAGGGAGAGGTGGGAGCCGCTGGACCTGCCATATCTGCGGGCATCCCATGTGCCTGCCAGTGCTGATGACAAACATGGTGGGGCAGATGTACCACAGCACAGGGTGTTGGCAATGTAAAGTACCAGAAAAACAGTTGGTGGCAGACAATGGGAATACGTATCCCCCAGTGGAGGCAGAGGTGGCAGGATAGGTACAATGATGGGTGGACAGAAGAGTGGTGGTGCCATGCATATCAGGTGCAGGCGAGGCAAGCATGAAGAGGCACAATGCAGGAAAGAGTAGCAGTGCATGACATGGAGTGGCAGCCTGCACTGGCAGACAGGACTCTACACAGCTGACAGATGCAGATAGACGGACCGAGGGAATGTAGGCAATTGTGGCGAGGGTATTATGCGCTGGAAGCACAGATCTGCAAAAATATGACCTCTACAGGCATGCACACTATTTGAGTAGGACAGGCACGAGAGGAGGGAACAATGAGGAACTGAACCCATGAAAACTGCCAAGAAAGGCATTGTATTAACCAGTAGGCTATACCTCCATGGTGTATGTCACAGCAATGTCTGGGTACAGGACAGCAGGTCAACGCACAAACTGTCTGCTCTGAGTGCCAGAATAGGGTAACCCCACCAGTACCCATGATGCAATGCACATGCTGAATAGAAGTCTACAGCTGATCACCAAATGGGGTCTGCACCTCTCCGGTACCTCAGCTTGGAAAGACGAACTGACAGTGCAGGATACTGGCACAGAGTAGCAACAGACCATGCCATTGTGCAGGTTCTGTGTTCACCCTGAGGGATAAGATGGGTGCCCAGCACTAGGTCCGCAGTACATGTGGTACTAGAGATAGGTCTTGTTGTACATCCCTGTCACTACCAGTGTGTGACAGGTGTTCTTTGCAGTGTAGCTGAAGATAATTTGATGTCTGTCTGTATCCTGCAGTCACATGTGGCCCTGTGGGACCATACACTAGCCAGATTGGTGTGTACCCTGTGTTAGGGTCTGGCTGACATGGGCAGCTGTTATCAGGACAGAGGGGTTCCTAGAATTGCATGAGGTGTATGTAGCAGTGCCTTTATAGGTCACAGTGGTATACACTACATACCCCAAAGGGCCCACATCACCCTTTTTGTAGGTAAAGAACAGGTTACCCCGCCCCGGGGATGCAACCTCCATCCTGTTTGTATGAGACATCCCTCCAGGGTTGGTGGGGCCAGAGCCATACCTATGACTGGGGCAGTGACAGACCAGCAGTAATGCTGGGTTTAGGTCTGGAAAACCCCAACCACCTCCCACCACTGTCTGCCAGTCACCAGGAGAAAGCACAGTTAGACTGTATCTTATAGGTATTCCAACCATGCATAGTCTAACTGCAGACAGTCTATCAGCCAGTCCATAGTCATAAAGAAACAATGTGCAGCAAGCAGGCATCTTAGTGATTGGGACCCCAACACTGGGGAACCCACATAGTGCTATGGAGGCAGATAGAGCGCTATGTGGGAACCTAGACCTGCCATGGTCACTGCTCGGTCAGAGTGAGTACCCTCCCAGCATGCCATGCTGTGGCCACCCTGTCCATGGAGGTGGTGGTCAGGCACTACAGCAGGGGTCTCAAACTCAAATTGCTTTGAGGGCCAAATGAGGACTTGTAAAGTAACCCGGGGGCCGCATAAGACGCGGGGCCTCATTTGCATAAGGGGCCTCATTTGCATAAATATTTGCATAATGTTACCATACACTAACTTTTAGTAAACATGCCTCTTTAATGAGTATGGATAAAGAAAGACTAAAAGATTTAGAAACAAGAAGACAATAATTAAACTGGGAACCCCAAAAGCCAAACTTGGAATGTACAACAACACTGTAGAAATAAAACTATAAATTAATTTCCTCTTGTACTAAACAAAGCGCAAACATTAATGATGCACATTTCCCAGAGCTGACATATTCCAGTTAATAAATTCAAAATAAAGAGATATTTTTCTACCTTTTGTGCATTTTTTTCAGTTGCAATTGTTCCAGCCACTTTCTTCTGGTTTCTTCATGTCTTCTGCTAACTCTCCATCGTCTGCTGTCCATTTGCCCTTTCTTCTCTCCTAGTTTTTTTTCCATTCTCTCTCTACATCTGCTTTAACATACTAATCTTTCTCCTTTTTCTCTTTCCTCATTCCTATTTCATCCACTCAAATTTTACCCCTCCATCCTCAATCCCCACTTACTCTCCCAATACCTGGCCAATTGTAGATTTGTCTTCTCTCCCAGACAAAATATTTTTCCCCTCTCCATTTCACTTTCCCAGCTCCATCCCATTCTAATCCTCCCCCAACATCAGCTCCCTTCTAGTTCCAGCCCCACCCAGCATCCGCTCCCTTCTAGTCCCCCCATTAGTCCATTTCCAGTCCTATCCTAGCCTCACCATCAGCCCATTTCCAATCCTAGCCCCCCATCAGCCCATTTCCAATCCTAGCTCCCTCCCCTCACAGCCCATTTCCATTCCAAGCCCCCCTCCCCATCAGCCATTTGCAGTTCAAGCCCCCCTTCCACTCAGCCCATTTCCAGTCCTAGCAACCCCCCCCAGCCCATTACCAGTCCTAGACCCCCCATAGCCCATTACCAGTCCTAACCTCCCCATAGCGCACTTCCAGTTTTACCCCCCATCACCCCATTTTCAGTCTTACCCCCCCATAGCCCATTACCAGTCATAACCCCCCTGCCAATAGCCCACTTCCAGCCCTAACCCCCATTACCCCATTTCAGTCAGCCCTTCCATAGCTCATTACCAGTCCTAACTCCCCCATCAGCCCACCTCCAGTCCTTCCTAACCCCCACCTGCCCATTTCCAGTCCTAGCCCCCACCATAGCCCATTACCAGTCATAACCCCCCTGCCAATAGCCCATCTCCAGTCATACCCCCCCCCTGCCAATAGCCCATTTCCAGTCATACCCCCCCCGCCAATAGCCCATTTCCAGTCCTACACCCCCCCCTGCCAATAGCCCATTTCCAGTCCTACACCCCCCCTGCCAATAGCCCATTTCCAGTCATACCCCCCCCCGCCAATAGCCCATTTCCAGTCATACCCCCCCCTGCCAATAGCCCATTTCCAGTCCTACACCCCCCCCTGCCAATAGCCCATTTCCAGTCCTACACCACCCCCCTGCCAATAGCCCATTTCCAGTCCTACACCCCCCCCATAGCCCATTTCCAGTCATACCCCCCCCTGCCAATAGCCCATTTCCAGTCATACCCCCCCCCAATAGCCCATTTCCAGTCCTACACCCCCCTCCCCCGGTAAATTAAAAAAAACCTGGCTTCTGCTGCTCAAGCAGCAAAATCAGCTGTCCTGCGGCCCCTTCCCCTGTGCCCGGAGATCCGAGTCTGCTCTATCAGCGGCGTGCTTTTCAAGCCGCGAGGAGAGTATTCCCCTCTCGCGCGGCTTGAAACCGCGCGAGAGGGGAATACTCTCTTCGCGGCTTGAAAAGCACGCCGCTGATAGAGCAGACTCGGATCTCCGGGCACAGGGGAAGGGGCCGCAGGACAGCTGATTTTGCTGCTTGAGCAGCAGAAGCCAGGTTTTTTAAAAATTTGACAATTGATTCTGCCGCTGCCACGGCGGCAACGGCAGAAGCCAGGGTTTTGGGGTTTTTTTGTTTTCCTCCGTTGCGGGCCGCACAAAGTTGTCTCGCGGGCCGCATGCGGCCCGCGGGCCGCGTGTTTGAGACCCCTGCACTACAGTGTGCCAGCCACTGCCCCACACCCTGTGAAGAGGCATTCTGGCCAATCTGCCCTGTCCGGGCCATACCCAAAATACCTTGCTCCTCATTATGCACCTAGTCAGGCTAATGCTGGTAACAGTGGGACATTTTGGGCCCAGTGAAGGGTGGGCAGCCACAGAACAATGTATAGACATACACACACGCTCACTCCTATTGCAGCATTGTACAAAGATAGGGGTGGTTGGCAACCCTGCCCGCCACACTGGTCCTGATCACAGTGCCGACATTGCTAAACTGTGCAGGGGGTAGTAGTAGTGCTCTGGTGATAACTTCAGCTCAATGCTGGGGCCAACAGCCTGAGTCTCCATGCATCTTTGGATTGTGGAGCCTGTGTGGGTGGGTGTTTGTACCCCTGTTCGCTGCTGCTTTGGGCTTTGCACATGTTGCTGTTGTTTCTGCATTGTAGGGTAAAACATAGGGACATGCTCTGCAGGAACCACAGCTGGGGCTTGAACCTGTGACCCTCTGTTTCTGGACACACTGGCTAGGTGTACTGCACCACACTATTGCCACAGATGTACAATAGTCCCTGGGGCTACCTGTACTTTTCCTCAGCCAGACTTTGTATGTTGCACTGCACACCACGTACTGATGCAGGCCATGGCCTAGGTCCACTGCAGGGAGGTGGCACTGCCCCCTCCAGAACGGGCACACAACCCCCTTCCAAGCTGACATGGCCATTTTCTCTTGGTGCTGGTAGTGCGCAGTCCCAGGCCATCCACTGTGTAGGTAGGCGCCCGCCTAGGGAGCAGATCTCGGGGTGGGGGTGCATACATGGACATCCTCACATCCTCACTGCCTACCAATATTATGTCCCTTCCACATGGGGGTGGGATGGTTGGGGGGATGTCAGGTCAGTGCCCTAGCAACTATTGGCTAGGGTGAACCAGGTAGATATAGGTGGATTGTGTTTGGCCTTGGTCAGCTGCTGTCTTGCTGATTTCCGGTTTCTATGTTCCTATGTGTCACCTAGGCACCCGCCTGGTCCACCCTGTGCCCCAGCTGCCCATGCTACATGTCCCGCCTGCGGCCCCCTATGCCCCATTTGCACCATCACCATAGTGGCCATTCATACTTTGGCACTATGGTGTTGCTGAAAATGGAGCACTACTATCACATTTCTTGGGCTCCCTGCCTAGGCTGTACATTGCTGACACTTAAATGTTTTCTCTCTCCTGCAAATGTGCATCTAACGGCAGGTTTTCATTCGCGGTAGGAGTTAGCTCTTCAGTTCAGCGTGTTAGTGCGAAAGGGGCCTCTCCCCACCCACTCTCCGCCCATTGACCCCTTCTCTCCGCCCTCTCTCCACCTTCTGCAGTGTTTACCGCGGCCGGGGACATTAATGATTGTTAAGTAATGTTAACGCGCGTTAACGTTCCATACCGCACGTTAACGTTACCTAACAATCGTTAACGTTACATAACACGCGGTATGTAACGTTACTGCAGTTTAGTAAACATACCCCTTGGTGACTTAAAGCTAGGGATAGACAGAAGCTTATGGTTTTATCTCAAAAAGAAGGCATATACTTTTACACAACTTGTGAATAGGCATTTTCTGGAACACAATTTGGGCTGAGCATGGACAGGATTCTGATTTACATTTGTTGTTTATAAAATACAATATGTGTGTATATGTGTACTTTACATGCAAACATTTAGGCCTACTCCTGATTCATTCTAGGCACAACTACTGCCACTTTTGCCCTGGTATTTATACTGACACATGGGTGCATAGGTATATCTGTGTCTTTATAAAATGGGCTGAACATAAGAATTGCCATAATGGGTCAAACCAAAGGTCCTTTAGTGCCAGTATCTTATTTCCAAAAATGGCCAATTCAGGTCACTACTACCTGACATATTCCAAATGTAGCAAGTTCCATGCTTCTTATCCCTAATATAAGAAGTGTTTTTCTCTTGGACTATCTTATTAATGGTTTATGGACTTTTCCTCCAGGAATTTGTCCAAACCTTTTTTACACCCAGCTACACTTCTTGCTTTTACCATATCCACCAACAATAATCTTCCAATGACTAATTATACATTGAGAGAAAAATATTTAAACCCCTGTTTAAGTATATTACTTTGTAGCTTCATGGTTTGTCCTTTAGTCCGTGTATTTTTGGAAAGGGTAAACAATCGATTCGCATCTACCCATTACACTCCACTCAGGATTTTCTAGATGTCTATCATATCTCTCCTCAGCCATCTCTTCTCCATGTCCTTTATCACTTGAATCACCCTTCTCTGTACCTTTTCTAATGCTGTTATATCTTTTTTGAGATCCAGAGACCAGAAGTACATACAACACCCAAGGTGTGGAGTAACACAGAGGCATAATGATAGCCTTTGTTTTATTTTCTATTCCTTCCCTAATAATTCCTTAAAATAGGTGCCTACTTGGCATACAAACATGTTGTTGTTAAGTGCCATTAAGTCAGTGTCAACTCATGGCGACCCTCTGGATAACTGTCCTAAACTCTGTTCAGTCTTCAATTAGGCGATTGATTGTTGTTAAAGCAGCAGCCATAGCTGCTGTTATTGTATCGATCCATCTCATTGCTGGCCTTCCTCTTTTGCATTGAACTTCAATCTTGCCAAGCATGATGTCTTTCTCTAATGATCTCTCTCTTTGCATGATGTGTCTGTCCAAAGTATGAAAGTTGAAGTCCTGCCATCTGAGCTTCTAAAGAAAGCTTTCGTTTGATCTCCTCTAATACTGACTGGTTTATTTTTCAAGCAGTCCATGGGATACACAGTATTCTTCGCCAGCAACATAATTCAAATTCATCAAATTTCTTCCCATCTTTTTCACTGTCCAACCTTTGCATCCATAAGATGTTATTGAAAATAGCATGACTTGGACATGTCAAATCTTTCTATGGACACAGATATCTCAGCTCTTGAGAATCTTGTCTAGATCCTTCATAGTGATTCTGTCAAGGGCAAGGAGTCATCAGATTTATTGCCTGCTTGTCGTTTATTTATTATTGATCCAAGCAGGTTAAAATTGTCCACTATTCAATTTCTTCTCAACTTATTGATTTTGCCAGTTGTCAGAATCTTTGGGGTATGTTTACTAAACCGCGCAATTGTGCGGGGCGCACTTGAGCGTGCGCTAAGGTACCTTAGCGCATGCTAATAGTGTGTTTTTGTGCCCCGCACACGTGCGCGTCACACTAACGGGCGCGTCACACTAACGGGGCGCTGATGTGCGCTAGGGGCGTGGGAAGGCATTCCGAGGGCGGAGGAAGGCTCCGGAGGGGCAGAGGGATGGGGTCAATGGGTGGAGAGTGGGAGGGGAGAGGCTCCCCGCACAGGAGCAGGGCTGTAAATCAACCTAAAAAATACCGCGAGTGAAAACCTCGCGTTAGAGACGATTTAAAGGGAAGAGAAACCATTTCCGTCAGCAATGTACAGCAAAACCGGGGAAACCTACAAAACGTGAGCAGTGTGATACATGTGCACAGAACAAAATGTCAAATAAAACCTTTAACCTTTCCCAGCATTCGCGGCTTCACAGAAACAGCCGCCAGCGTGAAGGAAAAGGCTCTTCACGCTGGCGGCTGTATAGAGGGAGCCGGGGCCTCGCGCGGGCTTCCCCGGCTCCCTCTGAAGCCCCTCAGACAGCCGCGATACTGTCCGGGGGGGCCAGGACTGCACGGGAGCACGGGGGGGGGGCCCAGGACTGCATGGGGGGGGGGCCCAGGACTGCATGGGGGCACGGGGGGCCCCAGGACTGCACGGGGGCATGGGGGGGGGCCCAGGACTGCACGGGGGCACGGGGGGGGGGCCCAGGACGGCATGGGGGGGGCCCAGGATGGCACGGGGGGGCCCAGGACTGCATGGGGGCATGGGGGGGGGCCCAGGACTTCACGGGGCGGGCCCAGGACTGCACGGGGGGGACGACACGGGGGGCCCAGGACTGCACAGGGGGGGCCCAGGACTGCACGGGGACATTGGGGGGGGGCCCAGGACTGCACGGGGGGGCCCAGGACTGCACGGGGGGGGGCCCACAATTTTTCTTGGCGTAGGGCCTCACTCTAACTAAATCCGGCCCTGCTGTATAGGAGTAGCCTAGTGGTTAAAGCAACAGACTATAACCCAAGAGATCTGGCTTTAATCCTCACTAGGACTCCTTGTGGCCTTGGGTAAGTTGCTTTACCCTCCAGCACCTTGGAAGAAAAGGCCTGGTAATCTACTTCCAGTTATACCTTGCCAAGAAAACCCACGGGCTGCTGGGTCACCAGGAGTCAGCATTGACTATAGAACTTAAAAAAAAAAGTATTCTTTTCACCTTTTCTTGATCTCAGCATCATTCAGCTTGGATCCTTGAGCATCTTGTAGCATTCCAGTTCAAGGCTAGAATTTTCTCTTTAGCTCTAGTACAGTAGGTTTAGGAAAGCCGATCTTGTTCTTCCTCTAATAGTTTCTGATTCTATTTCCTTACATGCATCATTATAGTACTATCCTTGTCTGGTCTTGCTGCATGTTAGAAATCTCTGTGATTGCCACTCTTTTTCCTCTGGTTTTAGCCTCCCTCTATTTCTGGGCAATTTTCAAAGTTTCTTCGGTCATCCATTTTGGCTGTTTTTGCTTTTTCACTTTTTGTAGAGACCTCTCAGGTTCTTCGAACACAACTTTCTTTATGTCATTCCATAACTCTTCTGGTGCTCTGTCATTTTTATCCAAAGCAGCAAACCAATTTTGCAGACTTTAAATTCCAGTGGTTTATTCTCAAGGTCATATTTTGATACATTCATGAGTAGCTTGCTCTTTTTCAGCTTTAGCTTGAGTTTGCATACTAGTAGTTGGTGATCTGTACCACAGTCGGCTCCAGGTTTTGTCTTTGTTGATGTTATTGAGTTTTTTCAACATTGACTTCCACAGATGTAGTCAATTTGGTTTTTGTACAATCCACTGGGTGAAGTCCATGTATAGAGACACCACTTGTGTTGCTGGAAGAAGATGTTTGAGATGAATAGATCTTTGGTCTTGCAGAATTCTAACAGTCTTTTTCCAGCTTTATTTCTGTTGCCAAGTCCATATTTTCCAACCATGTTGCCTTCTTCTTTGTTACCAATTTTTGTGTTCTAGTCACCTATGACTGTTTTGGCGGTGGAGGATCACATTTCTGTGACAACAGCGACAAAACTACCATTACTTGCGCTGAAGAAAGGCCAGGCAATCTACTTCCCAATGGATAGTCCCAACAAAATGAAATGGTGTGGCATTTATATTTAAGAAGCAACTTGCAAGAACTGTACTGAAATACACTACAATCAGTGAATGTTTAATTTCTATTCTACGGGGAATGCCTATTAGCACACCTGTTATTCAGATATATGCCCCAATAACAGCTGCAGAAGAGGAAGAAATGGATCAGTTCTTTGAAAATGTTACAAGCTGAAATTGACAGAACATGCAAACAGGATATTCTGTTAGTAATGTGGTAGCTAGGAACACTTGGCCAAAATGCAATTGCTCTAAAAATGCCATTCTACCAAAGCAGAACATGAATAGGTGAGGTTAAGGTAGAGAAGGAACAGAGAGTGGGTGGCAACATGGCATGAAGCTGGCACAGTCTCGCTAGTCATGTGCAAGTGACACAAAGATGCAGTTACCATGGGTGCAATTTCTACCTCCCTCTGACCAGGTAATGGTTGCATCCACCTCACTAGCACATCTCGAATGAATGGTTCATATGTGGGTATTAGGAAATATAAAGGGCAGAAACAGGGCAAACACTTAAGGAAAAAAAGGGCAAATATGTGATGTTAGCAGAAAATTTAGTCCCCTGCCTAGGCCTTCTGGTTGGCAAGGCTGCATGGTGCAGCTGCCATGGCAGTGAACTACAACAGCCTGACAACTACAAAACCAGAGCTTGTAGGTCATGGATTACCCTTCTGGTACAGTGGGCAAACATCCATAGAAACATCAACAGCTGTCTTAATTGACTGCTGTTCATGTCTGCCTATGCATTGAATAGTTGTCAGAGAGCTGCTGGTGTTATGTGCTGTGGATGTGTCAGGAGATATAGCTTGTGTACTTCAGCCAGTACTGGCCACATAGCCAGGGTCCTCCAGGCAATGTAAAACCTTCTCACACCAAGATGGTTTCTCCAGAACCATGTACCCATGAGGGAAGGGTTAGGATAGCCATTGTAGTTGGCAATTTGATCATTAGGCATATAGATAGCTGGGTGATTGGTGGACCAGAGGATCACCTGGTAACATGCCTGCCTAGTAAGAAGATAGTGGACCTCATGCACCACCTAGACAAAGTTTTAGATAATACTAGGGAAGAGCCTGCTGTCTTGCTACATGTTGGTATCAATGACATTGGAAACTGTAGGAGGGAGGTTATTGAGGCCAAATTTAGGCTTTTAGGTAGGAAGTTGAAATCCAGAACTTTCAGGATAGCATTCTCAGAAATGCCTACAATTCCACATGCAGGACCCAAAAGGCAGGCAGAGCTCTGGGGTCTCAATGCATGGATGAGACAATGGTGCAAGGAAGAGGGTTTTGGATTTTTTAGGAACTGGGCAACATTCTGGGGAAGGGGAGGGGACTTTTCCAAAAAGATGGGCTCCATCTTAACTGGGGTGGAACCAGTCTGCTGGCATTAACCCTAAAAAGAAGATAGAGCAGCTTTTAAACTAGATAATAGGGGAAAGCTGACAGTCACAGAAGAGTGAATGATTTGAAAAGATATGTCCTTGAAGGATACTAGCAGAAGAGAAAGTTAGGGCAACCTGATAGGGAGGTTCCAATAAAGATAAAGTAACCCAGATGCCTTTAAGTATAGAGTGAATGTACCTGAGTCCACCCCTCACCGGCAACAGCAGCTGGGCTGTTGGGATCAGATTTCTTTATTCAAAGCAATGAGAAGGAAGAAATAATAATTAATAAAACAATTCACACACACAATTGTGTTACACACAGGACCAAAGCTTTGGGAGAGAGCAGTAACATCTGCAATTTCTCTCTAATCCCCGCCTACCTTGGTAACCTTTTTAGCGGTTCAAAAAGCCATTCCACAGTATAAGTTCCACCTTGCTTTCTACGTCAAGCATTGCGTTACACTTTTTTACTAATGCATATTCATAATGTGCATCTCCATATCATAGGTCAGATCTTATTAGTATAGGTCATCAGGACAGAGGTATACATGTATTTCCAGATATAATTTCTTAAACAATAATTCTACAAGCAAGCATTTCTGACTCAGTGTGTTTCAGAACTGAAGACACAGGTCTTCCCTGCAACTTTCTGTACTGTAAACATGCCCACAACCTTTCTGATATCTGAACTTTCTGTAGAGTATTTAGTAGAGTCTCCTCAAGGGCATCTCTTAAGCAATAGGATTTGGAATGTCTGAGTTTACTGAATCTGTGGTATTAACTCTTTCTGAGGGCTTTCAGTAATATACTATTATTGAGTACCTTCACAGTGTACACAGCCCTATACAGACAGGCCTCCTTTCACAGATCAGACAGAGTTGAAAGATTCCAAATTACCCTTATAACCAGATAAATATGAATAAAATACAACCTCTAAAATGCCTGTATGCAAACTTGAAGTCTAAAAAAGAGATGAGAAAGCTAGAATATATAGCACTAAATGAAAGCTTAGATATAATTGGCATGTCAGAGACCTGATGGAAGGAGGACAACCAATGGGATACCATGATACCTGGATACAAATTGTATCACCATGGTAGGGTAGATCAAATTGGTGAAGCGGTTGCACTCTGCATTAGAGAGGGCATTGAGTTTGCAGGAAACTAAACAACTGAAGAATCTCTATGGATAGAAATCCCATTTAAAAAGGGGAAGTCATTGACAGTGGAGGTGTACCACCATCCACCTGGCCAGAATGAAGAGATGGTTGATGAAATGCTAAAAGAAACAGGAAAGCTAACAAAAGTTACAACACAGTAAAAATGGCTGATTATAATTACCCCAATAATGAGTGGGTCAATGTCACAGCAGGACATGCTAGGGAGATAAAGGGGTATGTTTACTAAACTGCGCTCATGTGCGCGGCGCACATTAGCGTGCACTAAGGTACCTTAGCGCACGCTAATGATGCGTATTTGTGCCCCGCACACGTGCGCGCCGCACTAAAGTGCCCGCTTATGTGCGCGGCGCACTGATGTGCGATAAAGGCGTGGAAAGCTCTCGGAGGGAGGAGGAAGGCTCCCCAGGGGCGGAGAGAAGGGGTCAATGGGTGGATAGTGGGAGGGGAGAGGCTTCCCGCACAGTAGTGGGGCTGAATTTCAAGTAAAAAAATACCGCGATTGAAAACTTCGCGGTAGAGCCGATTTAAAGGGAAGAGAAACCATTTATGTCAGCAATGTACAGCAAAACCAGGGAAACCTACAAAACAGTGATAAGTGTGATACATGTGCACGGTACAAAAGTACAAATAAACATTGAAAAGGACCCCAACAAAATTTAAAAAAATTATGAGCAAGCTGGGCAATAGTGATAGTAATGGGAAACATCAAAAAACACTCCCAAGAAAGCCGCAAAAAATAAATATGAATTTTAGAAGGGTCTACGCTCCGTCCCCATACAAGGTGAATGATCCCACAGTGAAATAGCACTGATCAGAGTTTCCCTCTCCATTGGACAGGTTACCTATGGCATGCACATGTTCCACAACAGCAGGGCGGGCAGGTCGGAATGGGCAACTGGACAGATGCTGGGAAAGGGGATTCCGAGAGCTGCAGGCGGCACATGCTGTGGTGCAGCTGGGGCACAGTGCGGACTAGGCAGATGCCTAGATGGCACTTAGGAATGCTGAAACTGAACAGCAACCAGACAGCAACTGATGAGGGCCCAACATGGGCACGAGAGTGTTTAGCACAGTGTCACAGGGGATAGTACCCAGCAGGTTCCCCCAAGGGCACAGAACATTGAGAGGCAGTGATTGGGGGACGTGCGGACAGATATGCAGGCACCCCTACCCCAGAACCCACACCATAGGCAGCCGCCTACCCGCACACAGGATGGCCTGAGACTGCGTACCACCAGCACCACCAGCAGAAGGGCATGTCAGCATGGTGGCACAGGGGTACTGGAGGTGGAGGGGGCAGTGGCAGCTGCCCAGAGCAGACCATGGCCTAGCCCTGTGTAGGTGGGTGCAATGCACTGCAACAGACAGGCCCTGCCGGACAAACAGTCATGGTATCATCAGGGAATGCACTGTCTCTGTGGCAACATGGTGGTGCAGTGCACACAACCAGTGTGTTTGGAGACAGAAGGTCACAGGGTCAAGCCCCAGCTGGGGCTCCTGCCAATCCAGTCCCCATATTTTACCCAAAACTATATCGTGATAGTAAAGATGAACCTTTATTGCAGAGAACATAAGCATGGCTCAAACACCTCTATTTTACCCTACATAGCACAGACACCAGAAACATGCACATTACCTAGAGCAGATTCCCCCAAATGCAGTCCTGGAGGGCCACAAATCCTTCAGGGTTTATGATGTCTCCAGTCTAAGGATGGAGCGGTACTGGTGGTGGAGGTGGCAGCAGCTGGTGGCAACAGCAGACCATGGCCTAGCCCTGTCCAGGTGGGTGCCGTGCACTGCAACAAACAGGCCCTGTCGGATGTACAGTCATGGACTCCCCAGGGAATACAGCACATCTGTGGCAACACGGTGGTGCAGTGCACACAGACAGTGTGTGCAAGAACAGAAGGTCACAGGTTCAAAGCCCAGCTGGGGCTACTGCCAATACAGTCCCCATATTTTTCCCACAACTAAACCGTGATAGTAATGACAAACTTTTATTGCAGAGAACATACGCATGGTTAATACGCCTATATTTTACCCCACCGAGCACAGACACCATAAACAGGCGCATTACCTAGAGCAGAGTCTCCCAAATGCAGTCCTGGAGGGCCAAACACCATTCAGGTTCCATGCTGCCTCTAATAAAGATGCCTGTGCTGCATATCTATGCACCACCCCCATGGTATGCAGATGTATCTCATGCATATTCATGAGGGACAGCATGAAAACCCAAACAGTGTTTGGCACACCAGGACTGGAGTTTGGAACCTCTGCCGTAAAGCAGCAGCCAACAGGGACAGACACACCCACACCCACAGGCCCCATTGGCCAATGCCTCCTGGAGAGGCAGGACATTGGGCCCTGCGTGCATCTCCCAATACTAGCACTTGCATACCTTAGCAATGCCACCCTACACCTGGGTATACGGTACACAGCTATTAAACGTTTGCTATGATTACTGGCAGATAGTAATTCCTACGTTAAGCACAGTTTGCTGATTGAGCTCCATCATAACAACCTTTCTGATGTCTGCGGTGTGTGCTTCAGGTCTGGTCTCTGACAGTGTTTACCACCCTGGGGAGTGACCGCCAACAGTATTGCGTACCATATCCATGCCTGTACTGTGCCCAGGACTGATGTGGTGGCCAGGGCTGCTAAACTCCTCTATAGTAGCACAATGCTGGCATAGGTTTGGGTGTGTGTGTCTGTCTATCCAGTGTGTGGTGGCTGCAAACACCCTCCACAGCCCACACTGCCAGCACTGTTGCCAGTATTGGCCTGCCAATGTGCATAATGAGGAGCAAGGTACCATGGGTATAGCCCTGACAGGGTGGCCTGGCCAGGATGCATCTTCACAGGGCATAGGGCACTGGCTAGGACATTTTAGTGCCCAGCCACCACCTACACAGACAGGGTGGCCTCAGCATGTCCTGCTGGGAGATCACTCTCACCCTGACTGTGCAGTGACCATGGCATTGCTAGGCACCCCCATAGTGCTCTCTAGTATTTTTTTCATGTGATATTTATTGGTTTTCTTTTGGGGCCTAGTCAGTGACTTATTTTCTTGTTGTGTTTGCTGACATCCCAGTTCTGGGTGCATGCATTTCCACCAGGGACATGCACTATGGACTAGGTAGCAGACTGTTTGCAGCTGGTATGTGTCTTGATGGAGTGCCTTGCAGGGTGCAGTGGCTTTAGGCTTGCTGCAGGAGAATATCAGAGTGTGGGTGTGGGGGGGTGCAGCTTAGCATATCCAGGCCTAATGTCTGTCTACTGTTGTGTTATGGATGTGTACAGTGCTGCATTGACTGCCCTGTAGGGTGTCTGTTCCCAGCAGGACCAGGGTTGATGGTCCCCTCTACTGCCACCATTGCAGGGAGGTAGAGTGTGGATCTGTTGATGGGAGACCCTGGTTGCCACCCTCAGCCCTGGAGGAGGAGGGTGGTGGTACATGATCCTCCTGGGGGTCCATAGGGGCTACATCTGACTGAGACATACAGATATATCCAAGGTGTGTCAGCAGAAACTACCTATCTCCCACATTAGCACTGCTGGGGACCTGCAGCATGGCCTATTTCTGCTATGGAAGGTGCTGTGGACCTGGTGCTGGGCGCCTCACCGCACCCTCAGGGTGAGCACAGTACCCGCACAATGTGACGGTGTGTAGCTACTCTGTGCCAGTAAAATACACGGTCAGTACCCCCTACCAGGCCGAGGTGCTGTGGGGGTGCACATGGGCAGTTCCCCCTACCAGGCCAAGGTGCTGTGGGGGTGCATACCCCATCTTGTGTTTATCTGTGGACAGCTGATTTGCATGTGCAGTGCATCATGGGTACAGGTGTGCTAACCCTATCCTGGTGACCACAGCAGACTGTCTGTGTGGTGACATGCAGTCCCTCTGCAGCCAGCCAGGGGCTTGCTAGCAGCTATAGAGCTGTAACCCAATGGTTACTTCACTGCTTGTAGAGTCAGAGGCCATGGGTTCAAACCCCCAGTGGGGTTATTTAATAGGACTGCCCAAAGCATTATCTCTTTTTCATGTACATTATTGCTGCCAGCAAAAACACTTTCAGCGTACTGTACCCATAAGGTGCCTCAGAGGGCGCTTTAAAGGGCGTCCTATAGGGCACCTTATGGTTACCGTCCATATAAGGTGCACTATACGTTATCCTGTGGAGCGACTTATAGGGTGCCCTATAGGGGAAATTTTAGGGTGCCGTGGCGGACAGTGCACTTTATAATCTGCCCTATGGAGTGCCTTATAGGGTGCCTTATGCGGCACCTTCAGTTACGGCATGTGAGGGCATGTTTGCTGGCAGCAATTAATAAAATACAAATAAAGTGCTGCAGGAAACAATACGTACATTGCAAAGCTGATGCTTCAGCCAGCCTTACGTATTAGGCACACTGGGGAGCAAACTCATGACCCCTGTATCAGCAGTCAGTGCCTTAACCATTGTGCTACACTGCTGTTCCTCCTTGCATGTCAGCGCACCTACTTCAGATTTCCATGCGTTTAAATGCACAGTGCTGCCATCAAACACAGTGCTATGACCTTGCTGTGCCTCATAGGGCACCCTATATGGCGCCCTATAGGCCCCCCTTTCAGCAACATTGTAGGGTGCCGTGGCGGACAGTGCACTTTAAAATGTGCCCTCTGGGGTACCCTATGAGGCGCCTTATTCAGCACCTTATGTTACAATACTTTGAGGGTGTGTTTGCTGGCAGCACTAATTAAAATAAAAATAAAATGCCCCCTACAGCAATAGTACCTATAACAGGCAATGCCTCAGCCAGCCTTCTTCATTGGGCACAGTGGGGGATTGAACCCATGACTCCTATATCATTGGTCAGTGTCTTAACCATTATGCTACACTACTGCTCCCCCTTGCATGTCAGCACACCTAATTATGATTTTTATTCCTTAAACTGCACAGTGCTGCCATCAAAAACAATGCTGTGACCTTGCGGTACCTCATACGGCACCCTATAAAGTGCCCTATAAGCAACATTCTAGGGTGCCTTGGCGGACAGTGCACTTTAAAATGTGCCTTATGGGGCGCCTTATGTTAACACGCTTTGAGAGTGCGTTTGCTAGTAGAAGTAATTAAAATATAAATAAAATGCATCCTAAAGCAATCTTCCCCATAATAGGTAATACCTCAGCCAGCCTTCTTCATTTGGTACAGTGGGGGATTGAATCCATGATCCCTGCATCATTGGTCAGTGCTTTAACCATTGCACCATGGCTCTGTACTTCTGCTTGCATATCAGCGTGCCACTTATGCTTCCCACGCAAGTTTCTCATGCGCTAATGTGCGCGGCGCACATGAGCACAGCGCACATTAGCGCATGATTAATCCCGGTTTTGCTTTTTTCTGACTGAAACGCCCACTCCTTATATGGCATCCCGCACAATAGCGCGGCGCGCACCTAACGGGGTTTTAGTAAACATACCCCAAAGTTTCTAGATAAAGTAAATGGCTGCTTCTTGGAGCAGCTTGTCCAAGAACCAACAAGAGAGGAAGTTATTTTGGAACTAGTCCATAGCGGAACACAGGATCTAGTGCAAGAGATAACAGTATTAGGGCCACTTGGCAATATTGATCATAGTATGATCACATTTGATGTAATAAGTAGTTAGAGAATGGCAAGGAAATCCACAGTACAACTTTTAACTTTCAAAAGGGAGACTATGATAAACTGAGGAAAATAGTTAAGAAAAAACTGAAAGGAGTAGCTGTAAAGGTTAAAGGTTTACAGCATGGGCATTATTTAAAAATACAATCTTGGATGCCCGGACCAGATGTATTCCATGCTTTAAGAAAGGTGGCAGGAAGGCCAAAAAACTGCCAGCATGGTTTAAAGGCGAAGTCAGAGAGACTATTGTAGTAAAACAAGCATCTTTCAGGAAATGGAAAAAGGAGCACAGTTGATCAATGTCGGCTCTGTGATCAGGACCAGTGTGGTGGGCAGGGTTGCCAACCACACCTATCTTTGCACAATGCTGCAATAGGAGTGTGTGTGTGTGTATGTCTATCCATTGTTCTGTAGCTGCCCACACCTCACTGGGCCCACAATGTCCCACTGTTACCAGCATTAGCCTGAATATGTGCATAATGAGGAGCAAGGTATTGTGGGTATGGCCCAGACAAGGCAGATTGGCCAGGATGCATCTTCACAGGGTGTGGGGCAATGGCTGGGACACTGTAGTGCCCGACCACCGCCTGCATGGTCAGGGTGGCCTCAGCATGTCATACTGAGAGGACACTCACTCTGACCGAGCAGTGACCATGGCATATCTAGGTTCCCACATAGCGCTCTACATTATCTGCTACCAGTAATAGTTTTGTTTTCCCAGTGCTGGGGGTTCTAGTCACTGAGATGCCTGCTTGGTGCACGTAGTTTCTCTGTGGGCATACACCATGGACTGACTAGTAGACTGTCTGCAGTTAGAGTGTGCATGGCTGGAACACCTATAAGGTGGTGCCTGGTAGACAGTGGTGTGTGATAGTTGGGGTTTTCTAAACCTAACTCCAGCATTACTGCTGGTCTGCTACTGCCCCAGTCACAGGTATGGCTCTGGCCCACCAACCCTGGTTGCTGTCTTATACCAGAAGGATGGAGGTTACTTCACTGGGACAGACACCTGTCACTTACCTGCAAAAAGGGGTGGTTGTGAGTTTTTTGGGGTATGTAGTGTATACCACTTTGACCTATAAAGGCACTGCTACACAAACCTCATGCAAGTCTAGAAACCCCTCTGCCCTGATAACAGGTGCCCATGTCAGCCAGACCCTAACACAGGGTTCAAACTAATCGGGGTGGTGTCTGGTCCCAGAAGGTCACATGTGAGTGCAGGATACAGATGGACACCAAATTACCTTCAGATGCACTGCAAGAAACACCTGTCACACACTGGCAGTAATGGGAATGTACAGCAGGACCTATCTCTAGCATCACATGTACTGCGGACCTAGTGCTGGGCACCCATCCTATCCCTCAGGGTGAACACAGAACCTGCACAATGGCATGGTCTGTAGCTACTCTGTGCCAGTATCCCGCACTGTCAGTTCGTCTTTCCAAGCTGAGGTACTGGAGAGGTGCAGACTCCATTTGGTGATCAGCTGTAGACAGCTATTCAGCATGTGCATTTCATCATGGGTACTAGTGGGGTTACCCTATCCTGGCACTCAGAGCAGACAGTTTGTGCGGTGACCTGCAGTCCTTCTGTACCCAGTCATTGCTGTGCCATCCATCACGGAGGTATAGCCTACTGGTTGGAACAATGCCATTCTCAGCAGTGTTCACGGGCTCAATTCCTCATTGTTCCCTCCTTTCATGCCTGTCCTACTCAAATAGTTTGCATGCCTGTAACAGTCATATTTTTGCAGATCTGTGCTGCCAGCCCATAATACCCTCGCCACAATGCCAACATTCCTTAGGTCAGTCTATCTGCATCTGTCAGCTGTGTAGAGTCCTGTCTGCCTGTGCAGGCTGCCACCCCATGTCCTGCACTGCTACTCTTTCCTGCATTGCACCTCATCGTGCTTGCCTTGCCTGTGCCTCATCTGTATGACACCACCACTCCTCTGTCCACCCATCATTGTAACTATCCTGACACCTTTGCCTCCACTGGGGGACACATATTCCCATCGTCTGCCATCAACTGTCTTTCCAGTACTTTACATTTACCTGTGCTGTGGTACAGATGCCCCCACCATGTTTGTCAACAGTACTGGCAGCCACATGGGATGCCCGCAGATATGGCAGGTCCAGCGGCTTCCAGCTCTTCCTCCTTCACTCACCTGATCATTAGCTTTCCTCAGTGCTCTATCTAGTGTTAAGGCTACTTCTGTGTCTGTGCCTCACAGGTCATGCATGTCATCCTGAAGCACCTTGCAGCCCTTAGGGCACACTAACCTAGGGCACCGTAACCTTGTTTGGCTACCTTAACCTATGGTTCCATAGCCCAGGGTGTCTTCTATGATGCCTTGTCCAGGGGTGCCTAATACGGCGCTTAGCCTAAGGTGCCCTATGAGGTGCCTTATGAGGCACCTTACATGGCACCTTATAAGCCACCTTACAAGGCACCTTATAGGGCACCTAACAAGGTACCTTATAATGCACCTTACAAGGCACCTTATAAGGCATCTTATAGGGCATCTAACAAGGCACCTTATAGGGTACCTTACTTATAAGGCACCTTACAAGGCACATTACAAGGCGCCTTATAAGGCACCTTACAAAGCACCTTACAAGGCGCCTATAAGGCGCCTTACAGGGCGCCTTGTAATGTGCCATGTAAGGTGCTTTAAAAGGCGCCTTGTAACGTGCGTTAGCTGATATGGCTTGCTGTAGTGATGCACCACCCACGCCTTTATATGGGCATCTGTACCTTTACCGCGGAACCTAACGCAGGTGACATTGCCGCAGTTTAGTAAACATACCCCTTAATGTGGACAAATGGAAAGTTATGCATTTACAAAAGAACAACCCAAACTATGGTTACACGATGCAAGGTTCCATATTAGGTACCAACACCCAGGAAAAGGATTTAGGCGTCATCGTGGACAATTCGTTGAAACCCTCCTCCCAGTGTGCAGCAGCGGCCAAGAAAAGCAAATAGAATGCTAGGTTTCATGAGGAAAGGAATGGAGAATAAAACCAAAGATATTACAATGCCTCTGTATCGTTCTATGGTGCGACTGCACCTGGAATATTGTGTGCAATTCTGGTCCCTATATCTTAAAAGGATTATAGCAGAATTAGAAAAGATACTGAAAAGAGCCACCAAAATGGTAAAGGGATGGAAGGATAACCCTATGAGGAATGACTTAAAAAGTTAGGGCTGTTTAATTTTGAAAAGAGACAGCTGAAGGGAGATATGATAGAAGTCTATAAATTAATGAATGGAGTAGAACAGGTAGATCAGTTGTTTACTCCATCAAAAAGTAGAAAGACTAGGAGACATGTAATGAAGCTACAGTGTAACCCATTTAAGAGTAATAAAAGAAAATATTTTTTCACTCAATGTGTAATCAAACTCTGGAATTCATTACTGGAGAATGTAGTAAAAACGGTTAGTATAGCTGGGTTTAAAAAAGGTTTGAACAAGTTCCTGGAGGAAAGGTCCATATATTATTAAAGAGGACCCAGGAAATCCACTGCTTACCTCGGGACAAGCATTGTGGAACCTATGTACTTTTTTGGGAACCTGTCAGGTACATGTGTCTTGAATTGGCCACTGTTGGAAACAGGATACTGGACTTGATGGACCTTGGTCTGACCCATTAGGGCATGTCTTATGTTCTTATGTTCAGAGTTGGAGCCAGCAGAGTACAGCAGGGGGTTTGGGCATGCAAATGAGATGATTAACATACTGCCAACATGTTCCTGTGGGCACAAGTAGAAGTGCATATTGTCGTCACCCTAGCCCGGGCCAAAGGCCTAAAGGCACAGGGCTGCCAATGTTAGTCCTTAAATAAAGAATTATACTATTCTTATTTATTCATTTATTTATTTAAAGTTTCTTATATACCGCGCTCTTTAGCATCAGCATCTTGTCCACAGCTTGGACTTCTGGGACTTGTAGTTGTTTCTCCTTATTTAAAGACAGTAGTGTGAAACCGATGGTTTTTAAAGGCAAACAAGAAATGTATTTATCTTCCCCAAAGCACTAAGGCTCAACACAAATGTTAGGATTCTTCTCCAAGCAATAACATCAGGAAATTATACACAAACTAGAACTGAAACTGCTTCATAAGCCTTTTAACATGTGTAGCTGTTTTCATCAAACGTTCAGCAAATCAAACATAGCTTCTTACTTCAAGCAAAGCAAAGTGTCCATTTTTATCTTCTGCTTCTTTAGTAATTCAAATACAAGTTATGCATATATTCTTTTCATTAGAAGCGGTTCCTAGCATTAACACAGATAGGTTAACTCACCCTGTTTCTTCAGTGCTTTCTTGGTTAAAGACTTTTTATCAGAAAACTTTCAATCTGCCTTCTGGCACAATGAACAGTCCATTGCTAATTCCTGAGTTATAGAACCCTGCTCAGGATAGTCTACCTGCATCTCTTCCTGCTCTTCAGCATGTACGTCTGACTCTGAGCTTTCATGAACTGTTTCTGGCTTAATGCTTTGTAAAAGCTCCTGGACTTCTCTCCACAGGTGCTCTCCACAATAAGGAATGTTTGTACCTGGAATGTGAGGATTCCTTCTCTGGATCAACTGCCTCAGTTCTTCTAACTTGTTCAGCCCTGGTTCTTTCAACCCAGCTGGGTTCTGGTCACTTCTAGCTGTGAGTTTGTCCACCCACCTTTTGGCAGCTTGAACTCTTTGAGCTGGACCACGAACCATTTGAACTGCAGCCTGACCCTCGTCAGAAATTCTCCTAGCCACACCTCGGCTGGCTTCAGGACTAACAGCACTCCTCCTGCAAGCCTGGCTTTGTTTATGGCTGCTACTTTCACTGCTGAGCTCTTCACCAAAATCTTCACTATTCTCCTCCCCGGTGATCTCCTTTCTGCTCCTAGGTGCTCGCCCCCTTCCTTTTCCTTCCCTGGGTTTATAAGGCTGTTTCTTAACTAGCGTACACTGCTTCCTACTCAGGTGTTTTTCATTACTCCCCAAGCCTGCACTTAGGTTAGCAGAGCTTGGGTGTGGCCTGACTTCAGTGACTGCGTGCTTTCTTCCTTTATCTGCACTCTGAAAGCTGTGAATTCCCTGACTGTCTCTCTCCTTAAAGTTATATTTACAATTTTCCTTTATTTCCATGGGCTCAGCAGAGCTCTCCTCATCGCACATCCCCCCCCCCCCCTTAAGATATTAAGGGCTGGCGCTATATTACTCGCACAGCTCGTAATTCTAGATAGGGCGTCTGCATTTTGGTGCAGTTTCACTGCTCTATGTTCAATACGAAAGTCAAAGGCCTGTAATGCCATGTACCAGCGGGTTAAACGGGTGTTGTGATTTTTCATTTGGTTTAGCCATTTCAGGGGCGTGTGGTCGGTAACCAATAGGAATCTTCGTTCTGTAAGATAGAACTTGAGAGCCTCCACCGCCCATTTGATCGCTAAACACTCTCTTTCTATGGTGGAATATTTTCTTTCTGCTGGGGATAATTTCCGACTAAGAAACATAATCGGATGCTCCGTGCCCTCATGTTTCTGCGATAACACCACACCCAAACCAGTCTCAGAAGTGTCTGTCTATACGATGAACGGTTGCCCAAAATCTACGCCTCGTAACACAGGTGCACTACAGAGCTTTTCTTTTAACAAAGTGAAAGCCTCGTCAGATGCAATGGTCCACTTCCATTGATTTGGAGCATTCTTTTTCAACATGTCAGTCAGTAATGCACTCTCTTCTGCAAAATGCGTAATGAAGCGCCGATAATATCCTATTAGGCCTAGAAAACTGTGCAATTGCTTTTTGGTTATCAGCCTAGGGAAAGCTTTTATACTCTCTATCTTATTTAATAGAGGTTTAACTATACCTCGCCCCACCATATGGCCTAGATATTTTACCTCCTGCCCGGCAAACATACACTTCGCTGGGTTCAAGGTTATACCCGCGTGCCTCATTGCCCGTAAGACAGCTTCCACCCGAGGCAAATGCTGATCCCACCTGGAACTGTGTATGATTATATCATCCATATAAGCAATGGCATATTCTTGGTGTGGACGTAACACGAGGTCCACCGACCTCTGACAGGTCGCGGCTACGCCATGCAGACCGAAAGGCATTCTTCAAAATTGGTAGAGTCCCATGGGTGTACTGAATGCAGTCTTAGGACGTGACTCCCGGGTTAAGGGAATTTGCCAATAACCCTTGGTCATGTCCAGTGTAGTAAGGAATTTGGCTTGCCCCAACCGATCCAATAGTTCTTCTATACGTGGCATCGGATAGGCATCAAACCTCGAGATGGCATTGACTTGCCGAAAGTCTATGCAGAACCTTAGCGTCCCATCAGGCTTTGGCACCAGCACGATGGGGCTGTTCCAGGGGCTTTTAGACTCTTCAATGATCCCCATTTCAAGCATCTCTCTTACTTGGTTCACCACCTCCTGTTTCTTGGCTTCAGGGAGCCTGTAAGGTCTTTGCCTCACTACTTCACCAGGTGGGGTTATTATCTCGTGGGCTACTAGCTTAGTTTCTTCAGGAAATGGTGTTAGGACATCTGCAAACCTTTTCAATACTCGGGCTAACTCTTGCCTTTGTAACCAAGAAAGTTCTTCGCCCACTCTAGGTTCGGGGTTTGTTTTGCAATCTGATAATTGTGGACCCAAATCCTCCTCTACCTTCTCTTCGAAGATAGTGGCCAATCCTTTTATGTCTGCATGCCCTGTAGATCCAAACCCTCTGGTTCCTCGGGTTGTAGAGGACATCATGGGAACTTCTTCAAGCGGAGAAAAACCCACCCTCTCACAGATAAGTTGAGTTATTCGGTCACCCATGTTTACCTTGAAGTCTTCTTTCCCGAAATTAAAGAGTAACACTTTGACCGCTCCTCTATAGTCCAGGTCAATGACACCTGCTCCTACATCTAGAAAATATTTCAAAGCTAGACCAGAGCGGGGTGACATGCGGCCATAGCATCCCATTGGCATCTCCATTTGGAGGCCCGTGTCCACCAAGGCCTTTCCCTGTCCTGGAATAACTAGGTCCACCGCGCTACACAAGTCATAGCCAGCTGTCTGAGATGAAGCTCTCCTTGGGCTCCGCGCGTTTGGGGTTGTTCTGCAGTACTTTAACACAAATTTTGGCTTATTTTCAGAATCATCTTTTTGAGGTCGCTCCTTCTGTCTCTGCTTCTGAAGTTTTCCAAACAGTGGACCAGGAACTGGGGTTATTCTGGCCTCTGTCTTCTGCTGAGTCCCTCTCTGTCCCTTCCTACCCTTATCTATAGGGGGAGCCCTTAAGTCTTCCTGGGAGGATAGATCTCCCAAGGCCTCATCTGGGGGTTCATCTTTCCTCTCTAGGGCCTCGGACTGTGCTCTGATAGATACCATACTTACCCTCAGATGTAGAACCTTTTCTAGTCCCTTCTTGAATTGGGGCCAATCCCTCCCCAATACCAGGTCATGGGGTAACCTTGGCACAATTGCTACGGGAATTTCCTTTTTAATCCCTAAGCCTTTCACTAAGACTTTGTATATGGGATAAAAGGACGATGCCCCGTGGATGCACCTAATTTTTACCTTTCCCACAGATTGGCTCTGGTCTACGTTACAGCGGGATTCAATTTCCTGCCAGAGTTTTCTGGACATCATACTCTGATCTGCTCCTGAGTCTAATAGGGCATTGGTAGTAATGCCCTGCACTTCCACAGATAAAAGGAAACCTTCCCTGATCTCCTTTGTATTGGCAGTTATCAGGGCGGTTCTCGCTTTACACTCCTTTTGCAAGTGTCCCTCACTACCACACCAAAAACATTTCCTTCTTATACAGTGGTTTTTAAACATAGGCATGCACACTTTCATATTATCCTCTGTCGACCTTACCCTCCTTTCTGATAATTCAGAACCTGCCGTCTTAGAAGCACTCCCTTTTCCCTGACCTGCCAATTCTGCTTCCATAAAGCGTTCGGTCAATAAGGTTGCTTCATTTGTGTTCCGGCAGTTCTGCAAAATCAGGAAGACTTGTATGTCCTTCGGGACTGCAGCCATAAATTGTTCTAGCACAATACTATCTATGATAGACTCTACAGTTTTAGCCTCTGGGGCTAGCCACTTTACTACCAAGCTCTTGTCTCTCTGGCATAGAGCTTTTGGCGTCTCACCAGGTTTCAATTTGGTACTCCTTAACAGATGATGATACACCATTGGTGTTAAACCTAGGCGATCCCTTATGGATTTCTTTAGCTCATCATAATCATTGGCAAGTGCCGCAGGCATGGCCCTGTATGCCGCCAACGCCTCACCAGTGAGTGATGTGGCCAGGCGTACAGCCCATTGTTCCTTAGGCCACCCTATTATGTGCGCTACTCTATCAAATGCCTCAAGGAAATCATCAATATCATCATCCTCAGACAATTGTCCAAAAGTAAGTGTCCCATTAGACTGTGGTCCTAGCTCACAGGTATGTAAAGCTCCTATAGAACTTGGAGATGTCAGTGTTGGTTCTGCGATCTTTTTCTGGGTTGCCAGCCATGCTTCCATCATGTCCAATAGTGGCTTTTGTTGTGCCTGCATCACCGCTGCGGCCTGCTCCTGCGCTTAGTAGGACATCTCCCTCTGCTTCTCAAACTGGCCAGCCATCCATTGTATCACGTCCTTGCACTCCATGGCCACGGCTGCTCTGTAAGAAAGAAAACACAGAGAAACACCACCAAGTGCGGTACGAAAACAACAGCTCAGCTATCTTCCTGGCTTCCACAGTTTAGACTTCTGCAGCACTGTACTGGTATCCTTTTTTAAACCCACTTATCTACGGGTTACCTGATAACAGGTGTAGATTCCGGCTTCTCACAAGTGAAGGTCTCTGCTTGTCCTCCGTGACTCAGGTTTTGACCTCTTTAGTGCAAATCCTGGGGTTCTTGGCAAATCCTGGCGCATGCGTAAAATCCAAGAACTACGCCACTTGTCGTCACCCTAGCCCGGGCCAAAGGCCTAAAGGCACAGGGCTGCCAATGTTAGTCCTTAAATAAAGAATTATACTATTCTTGTCCACAGTTTGGACTTCTGGGACTTGTAGTTGTTTCTCCTTATTTAAAGACAGTAGTATGAAACCGATGGTTTTTAAAGGCAAACAAGAAATGTATTTATCTTCCCCAAAGCACTAAGGCTCAACACAAACGTTAGGATTCTTCTCCAAGCAATAACATCAGGAAATTATACACAAACAAGAACTGAAACTGCTTCATAAGCCTTTTAACATGTGTAGCTGTTTTCATCAAAATGTTCAGAAAACCAAACATAGCTTCTTCCTTCAAGCAAAGCAAAGTGTCCATTTTTATCTTATGCTTCTTTAGTAATTCAAATACAAGTTATGCATATATTCTTTTCATTAGAAGCGGTTCCTAGCATTAACACAGATAGGTTAACTCACCCTGTTTCTTCAGTGCTTTCTTGGTTAGCCGTTTTATCAGAAAACTTTCAATCTGCCTTCTGGCACAATGAACAATCCATTGCTAATTCCTGAGTTATAGAACCCTGTTCAGGACAGTCTACCTGCATCTCTTCCTACTCTTCAGCATGTACGTCTGACTCTGAGCTTTCATGAACTGTTTCTGGCTTAATGCTTTGTAAAAGCTCCTGGACTTCTCTCCACAGGTGCTCTCCACAATAAGGAATGTTTGTACCTGGAATGTGAGGATTCCTTCTCTGGATCAACTGCCTCAGTTCTTCTAACTTGTTCAGCCCTGGTTCTTTCAACCCAGCTGGGTTCTGGTCACTTCTAGCTGTGAGTTTGTCCACCCACCTTTTGGCAGCTTGAACTCTTTGAGCTGGACCACGAACCATTTGAACTGCACCCTGACCCTCATCAGAAATTCTCCTAGCCACACCTTGACTGGCTTCAGGACTAACAGCACTCCTCCTGCAAGCCTGGCTTTATTTATGGCTGCTATTTTCACTGCTGAGCTCCTCACCAAAACCTTCACCGTTCTCCTCCCCGGTGATCTCCTTTCTGTTCCTAGGTGCTCGCCCCCTTCCTTTTCCTTCCCTGGGTTTATAAGGCTGTTTCTTAACTAGCGTACACTGCTTCCTACTCAGGTGTTTTTCATTACTCCCCAAGCCTGCACTTAGGTTAGCAGAGCTGCTTAGGTGTGGCCTGACTTCAGTGACTGCGTGCTTTCTTCCTTTACCTGCACTCTGAAAGCTGTGAATTCCCTGCCTGTCTCTCTCCCCAGATCAGCTTGAAAACATCCAACATGACCCCCAACACTCACACAGCAAAACAAATGAAACCAAATAGGATGAAGAATAAAACAAAACATAATTTATTCCTGCAACCCAACACCCCTTCACAACCACAAATCTCATGCATTCTAATAAATGCAAGGTCCATAAGGAACAAGACCCACATCATACACAATATCATTACTGATGACAGGCCTGACCTCCTCTGCATCACTGAAACTTGGCTCTCTAACACAGACACAGCTATAGTAAACCAAATAAACAAGCCTGGCTATGAGATATTCAACTGCCCACGCACACACAAAAAAGGAGGAGGTGTACTAATCCTTGCAAGAACCTCCCTCAGGCTGACAAACACCTCAAAAGTTACCACACAGGGAATTGACATTCTACGAGTAGAGAATAACAACTTGTCGATATGCCATTGTATAGACCTCCAACACCACACGACGAAACCCTCGCTGACATTTTGGAAACCATCTCCACCACTGCAGTTAAGAAATACCAGATAATCCTAGGCGACTTCAATCTTAACTCAATCCCACACACCTAGGCAACATCTTTCTTAGAAGCCATGGACCAGCTCGGATATAATCAATTAATCCAAAATGAGACCCACAATAAAGGGAACACACTGGGCTTGGCATTCCTCCCCAAGATGCCATTACAATTAGAAGTAAAGCAACCCAAAATCCACATAACCCAAGTTCCTTGGTCCGACCATTGCCTAATTCTGATCACCCTATATCCATGCTCCTCAACAAACAAGTTAGACTCTGGTTCAACTAATCAACAACGAAGAAAATTCCAGCCATTCAACAAGGAAACTCTAATAAACTCTCTTAATGAGCACATAACCCATGACAACTATGATATCGAAGACCTAATTCAACAATGGAACTCTACAATAGAAGCCAACTCTGAGCCAGCATGGAAGTCATTAACCAGGGAGACAAAAACCAGAACAGAACCCTGGTACACACCACCATTGCACAAAATGAAAAAGGATCTAAGAAAATTGAAAAGAAAATGGAGACGAACTAAGACTGATCTGCACAAGATGGAATACCTGGAGCTCCTTGCCAAATACAAAAATGAGACCAACCTTGCCAAAAAAGCGCACCACACCAAAGTACTCAACAAGGCTATTAACAGACCCAGAGAGCTGTTTGAGCTAGTCAAATCACTCACGAAGCCCTTGCCGGAATTCGACTGCAATGGAAAAATAAAGGCCCAAGACCTGGCAAATCACTATGCTATCAAGCTAAATCCACATATCCTGACTATCCAATCGCAGAATGTGATCACTACAAGCCCCAAGCAGCCAAACAGCATGAACTTAAGCTGTAAACTGAAAGAAGGATGGTCTACTTTCCAGATAATCGACAAAAGACTCATCATAAATACCATCTCAAACCTTAATACAACAACCTCGCTTCTAGATCCTTGTCCAGCAGAATGGATCAAATTTACTAAGCAGGAAATTGCTCATCTGATAACGCACATAGTAAATCAATCTCTGCAGCAAGGTATCATGCCCGCCCAACTTAAAAGATCCCTAATAAGGCCTATCTTAAAGAATAAAGCTCTCAAAAAAGAAGACCCAAACTCCTACAGGCCGATATCAAGCATATCTTTCCTTGCAAAGATTATCGAAAAGGTAACCCAACAGCAATTGCAGGACCACCTAGACGAAAACAAAATCCTTGACGACCATCAATATGGTTTCAGACCGCACCATGGAGTTGAAACCCTACTCATAGCGCTTCTAGACAACCTCATCAAGGGTCTGGAAAACAAAAGTAAGATGTTCTTACTCATATTCATTGATATATCAGCAGCATTTGACACAGTACATCATCAAACACTCTTACAAAGACTTGCGACCATAGGTATAGCAGGAACACCGTTAAAGTGGTTTGAGTCATACCTAACAAATAGAATGCAACAAGTACGATTCAATAACGAGCAAGCAAAGCCTTTCCCCCAAACCCAAGGAATACCTCAGGGCTCAGCTATCTCCTCCCTGCTATTCAACGTTTACATCCAGCCAGTCTGTACGATTTTCCAAAAGCATAGCATCAGATACCACTTATACGCAGATGATATCATGTTGTACACACAACTTTATATGAACAATCCTAATTTCAACCAAATAGAAGAATGCCTAGGTGAAATGCAAAATTGGCTCCAAGACAACAATATGTCGATAAACCACAAAAAAACTGAAGTGATGTTCATATCAGGAAAACAAGACTTCAAACCTCCTGCTTCAATCACCCTTAACAACAACACCTATCAATCTAAGAATGAGATCAAATATCTAGGAGTACTATTTGATGCTAACCTAAAAATGGACAAACATCTCCGGATAACCAACAGAGCAACTTTTCACAAGCTGAGAGTCCTTCAACCCCTACGCAGCATAATTGACCACACAGACTTCAGAACAGTAGCTCAAGCGCTCATCATTCCCCACTTTGACTACTGTAATGCCATCTTGCAAGGTCTACCGAAAAAAACCTTAAACATCTTACAATTGGCACAAAATGTATCAGCCAGGATTATCATGAATAAGAAGCTGATAGATCACATTACACCAGTCCTGATTAAGCTTTACTGGCTCCCCATCTCTGCACGAGTAGTTTACAAAATACTGGTAACAACATTCAAAATCATTCACAAAATATCCCCTTCATTCATCGATAACCTCATCAACTCACAGCCCCCCAACAGTTGCCGACGGACTGCGAACCTGAACACACTCTGCGTTCCAAGCAGTATAAGAGCTGTCAAAGAGCGAACGAGCAACCGGGCATTTACGTATGCTGCACCCAAGCTTTGGAACCAACTGCCTCATGAGATATGCCTGATCAATGACCTACAGGCCTTCAGAAAAAAGCTTAAAACCCACCTGTTCCAATCACATTACAGCATCACCTAGACAGATGCAACCATTATCATTGCCCAAGTTGCCTACCTCCCTCCGAAGCACATGAGTCTTAAATTCTATTGCACCGACAGCTCACATCTATGGCGATTTAAAATGTATATATGTATATATCCACTGTTAATAAAATTGCATATTTTGCGTTGTATTGTATAACTGTAATTTATGTTGTTGATCAAACTGTAATTTATCTGGTTGCTCAATCTGGGTGATCATACTGTAATTTATCTGGTTAATCAAATGTATAATTGTAATTCATGTGTGTGTGGTGCACCCCTCCCTCAAATCAAACTGTATTCTTAAATTGTTATGTACATACTCCCTTGTTTACTCCACCATTGGACCGCTGCTGATCGCTGGAAGTGGCGGCATACAAATGTATACCAAATAAATAAATAAATAAAATTTTCCTCTATTGCCATGGGCTCAGCAGAGCTCTCCTCATCACAATATGTGCAATCTGGAGGGCCATGCCACTGCCATCGGCCATGTTCCTATGGCCAATGGCCCCTCACCATAACCATGGGATAATATAGCTGAGGCCTACTGGCTATGAGAAAACACTTATCATGTCTAACACAGAACATGAGCTTGCTTTGTTGTAATTCACTGATCAGTACCCCTTCCCTGGCCCCCATGCCGAGGGGATGAGGCATTCCATGGAACTGGGGAGCTCTTGTGTGCTTCCACTGTTCTGTGAGCTTTTGGTTCACTGACAGCTGGGGTGCTCAGCCTGGGGGTTGCTTGGTTTTGGCTGCCTCCGTGGGAATGTATGATTGCATTGTAGTGTTTCCCCAGAGCTCCTCCAAATGGGGGAGAGCATTGGATCCCTTTGCGGAATCCCTCCTAAACCCCTTGCTTATGTTAGGCCACAGGGGTGAGTATCCTATATCATGGGCCTTGGGTGGTTTGTTGACTCTATGGATCCCCTGTGGCGGAGGTACTGGATGGCAGGCTGTCTAGAGCGTTTGTTCCTTTCCCCTATCCCATATCTGTGTGCTACATGCTCCAGATCTGCTAGCTCTTGTACCCCTTTCCCCACCACATGGGAGACACACTCCATAATGGTTAGGATGCTGTCCAAGACTTATAAGAGGAATGACTGAGAGGGGACTTCCCTCCCCACACACCAGAGAATCTTCTACTGTGTTTCCTGTAGCCTAGGTGAACAGGCACCCTGAGTGCTTTAGAGTGAGAGGGGTTCATATACCCATTCCACATAATGGATACTATGTATACCCTGCCTGATCCCATACAAGGCCCCCTGCATCTTGAGATGCCACGTTTGCTCCTTTCTCCCACAGTTAGGGATGCAGCACCGAATCGTTGCGTGTGTTTGCTTTCCTGATTTAAATGTCACACCCTCTTGTACTTATCCCTATTGCTCTGAGTTGTGCAGCCAGATGTGCCTATTTCCAGTCATTACTCTCTGTTCTACTCTGGCTTGTTACTAGTGTCCTATAATTGTGGTTGTGCCGCATTCATTACTATTTGTAGCAATCTTGTAGGACACTACTGCCCTAATAACACATTTGTAGTTTAGAATTACAGGGTATGCATTGTACGCATGTTTATTGTGCACATGCACTATGGCCACAGGTTCACAACTACTGCAGTAGTGGCACTCCTAGTGTGGTATAACATCACTACTGTGCCCATGCCCCCTGCATTTACCATGGCTACTACACCCTTGCCACAGTAATGATGCATGCTAAATGCACATTTGTCCTTCTCTACCTGTTGCACTTTAGTAAACACGCTCCTAAGACTGTGGTTTGAACAGTGGAGCAATGTCCTAGTAGTTAAAATAGCTTGCTGGAGATTAAGGAAGCCAGATTCAAATTCTCCTTCTATTCCTTATTATCTAGGACAAGTCATTTCACTCTCCATTACCTTTGGATATATAAAACAATCAAGGTTCTATTTACTAATGTGCGTTAAACAAGCCCATTCAGAACAAGAAAATTTGCTTTATGCTACTCTTGTGACACAGTACAAGAAAAGTTAACTAGAAAATGTGCATTTCACATTATAGAACCACTAACTTGGAATTCCTTGCTATATGATATTCACCTGGATCAAAATTATATTATATATGGGAAGAAAATGAAAACTTAGCTATTTGAACAGGCTTGTGAGAAGTGATTGTGTACTTTTAAATTTTAGAGCTAAATAATAGTGACACTTTTATCACTGACTTTACTATTTCATGCAAATTATGTAATGTACTAGGTTACTAATTTGTGAATGTGCTCATTGCAAACCACTTAGAAATGTTAAATAGGCAGTCTAAAAGTTAATACATTGAATCCAGTCGAATTGCATTGAATTTACTATCAGATCAGCATTTGAACACCTTGCTGGTGCTTTTTTTAACAGTAAGCCCTGGAGTTTAAGTATAATCCTGATATTCATACTCAGGGGTGGCCAAGGGGGGTGTGGGGCCATGTGCAGAGATTAATTGCGGGACCTCATTTGCATAGGAAGCCTCATTTGCATAAATATTTGCATAATGTTAACATGCATTTTTAGTAAACATGCCTCTTAATGAGTGTCTGGATAAAGAAAGACAGATTTCTATGTTACTATATTCCAGTGCCAACCGCCAGGCCCATTAGGAAGTACAATAAACACTGACCATTTAGAACTCATAGCAAATCCACCACATCATAACAGCTCTGCCAGGACTCACAAAGCACCAAACCCTACCTATCAAAAGGCAACACTTCAAATATTAAACCAATACATCTCAGAGAAAACCAATGCATCTTCTACTGGGGAAAGAGAACAAATGGCATGGTCAAATAAGAAACTACATGAACAGAATACCTCAGCTTGGTTAAAATGCAGAACATAGGCCATCACCAAAGAACAAGGGATCACAATTTAGGAATAGGAAGACAATAATTAAACTGGGAACCCCAAAAGCCAAACTTGGGATGTACAACAACACTGGAGAAATAAAACTATAAATTAATTTCCTCTTGTACTAAACAAAACACAAAAGACGTTAACGATGCACATTTCCCAGAGCTGATCTATTTCAGTAAATAAATTCAAAATAAAAAAGTATTTTTCTACCTTTTGTTGTCTGTGCATTTTTTTTTCAGTTGCAATTGCTCCAGTCACTTTCTTCTGGTTTCTTCGTGTCTTATGCGCGCTATCCATTTGTCATTTCTTCTCTTTTAGATTTTTTCCATTTTCTTTCTCTATATCTGCTTTAACATACTGATCTTTCCCCTTTTTCTCTTTCCCCCATTTCTTTCCTTATTCCTTTATCATCCACTCAAATTTCACCCTTCCATTCTCAATTTCCACTTACTCTTCCAATACCCGGCCCATCGTAGACATTTCTTCCCTCCCACACAAAATATCTTTTCCCCTCTCCATTCTCATTCCCCATCCCTTTCTAGTCCTCCCCCCGAAATCAGCTCCCTTATAGTTCTAGACCCACCCAGCATCCGCCCCCTTCTAGTCCCAGTCTCCCAAGCCTCCACATCAGCCCATTTCCAGTCCTAGCTCCCCATATGCTCTTTTCCAGTTCCATTCCAGCCCCCCACTAGCCCATTTCCACTCCATGCTCCTCCATCAGCCCATTTCCAGCCCTATTCCAACTCCCATCAGCCCACTTCCAGTCCTATTCCGGCCCCCATCAGTCCATTTCCAGTCCTATTCCAGCCCATCACCCATTTGCAGTCCATGTTCCCCCCATCAGCCCATTTCTAGTCCTATTCCAGCTCCTCATTAGCTCATTTCCAGTCCTAGTGCCCCATATGCTCTTTTGTAGTTCCATTCCAGTCCCCCATCAGCTCATTTTCACTCCCAGCTCCCTCATCAGCCAATTTCCAATCCTAGCCCCATCGTCAGCCCACTTCGTCCTATTCCAGCCCCCATCAGTCCATTTCCAGTCCTAATCCAGCTCTTCATCAGCCCATTTCCAATTTTAGCCCTCCCATCACAGTCCATTTCCAGTCCTAGTCCCCCCACCATCACAGCCCGTTTCGTCCGTTCCCCCCCACCATCCAAGCCCATTTGCAGTCCGTCCCCCTCCACCACCATCACAGCCCATTTCCAGTCCGTTCCCCTCCCCACCACCATCCCAGCCCATTTCATCCATTCCCCCCCCCACCACCATCACAGGCCATTTGCAGTCCTTTCCCCCCACCATCACAGGCCATTTCCAGTCCGGAAGGCCGGAAGGTCGGCGGTTCAAATCCCACTAGAGGACAGCAACCTTGGGCCGGAAGGACTGGGGTTTCTAGTCCCACAGATGCTCCTTGTGGTCTTGGGCAAGCCACTTAACCCTCCATTGCCCATGTTCCCTGTAAGTATTAGTGTATGTGTCTCAAAATCCCCATGTGTTAAATGTATCCCCCACTTGTGTTGTGACCGCTTTGATTGAAGGATAAGGCGGTATATAAATACCATTAAATAAATAAATAAATAAATAAATAAAATTTCCAGTCCATTCCCCCCCATCACAGCCCATTTGCAGTCCCCAATCACAGCCCATTTGCAATCCCATTCCCCCCCACCATCACAGCCCAATTGCAGTCCATCCCATCCCCCACCATCACAGCCCATTTCCAGTCCGTTCCCCCCCACCATCACAGCCCATTTAGTCCATTCCTCCCCACCATCACAGCCCATTTGCAGTCCTATCCCCCCACCATCACAGCCCATTTCCAGTCAAGAAGTTCCCCCCTGATCACAGCCCATCCAGTCCTAGCTCCCCTCCCAATGAAGAGCCCTGCGCCATCTAAGGGGCTGCAGAGGGAGCCAGGGGAGCCTGCGCGAGGTCCCGGCTCCCTCTGCACAGCCACCAGCGTGAGGAGTCTTTCCCCTCACGCTGGCGGCTGTATCTGTGAAGCTGTGAATGTTGGGAGAGGCTTGCCTTTAACCTCTCCCGACATTCGCTGCTTCATTGAGCGGGAATGGAGTTTGCGCGGGGCCCTGTATGAACAACATTCTCGCTCAATGGACGGGCCGGCTCTGTTCATACTGGTATCCAGCTTGTTGTTGGGACTAAATATTCATATAGAGAGGGTGAGCACTGCCACTATCTGGATAGTGGTGATATTCAGACCCTTTTCTGCATAACTATCTGGTTAGCTTTAAGACAGGATAATTATCTGGACTGCCCATGCTCTACTCCAGCATTCTATGGATAATGCTTTGGTAGTCAAAACTGATTTTCAGATGACTATCCAGACAGTGCCACTGAAAATACCAGATAGACGCAGCCAGTGGCACTTATCTAGATAACAGGTGCTGCTATCCAGATAAGTGCTTTTAAATATCAAGTCATCTGCATAGACAAGTCATTTTTTGGAACCTGTATGTGGATATGTCACCACATATACATGCAGGCCTGCAATTTGCATACAGAAATGTACTGGAGAACAGCAGTAAATAAAGAGCCCTCAATATTTACTTGCTATCCTTTTTGGAAGAGGAGAAACACACTGAGAAATTTAGAGGTTATTCCTTTCTCCTCTGTACTGTTGAGAATTGGCCAAAACAAGCATTTTTGCCATTCCTACGAGGTATTAGTGCCAAAGAGCAGGTCTATCTATGGACGTGTCCACACAAGCAGTGCCATTATGAAATTGGGAATGAATGTGGATCTTTTTTGGACTGCCCTGGACATGCCTCCATCATGCCCCCACGTGACTTGGACATGATTGGGGCAGAGACATGCAAATTCAGGCTGTTCTAAAATGGCTTTTGGGACATTGATATGATTTGCATGTGTGGATGGTCATTTTCACATATGCAAATCATGAATAGGGCTTTTAAAATAACCCCCATAAAATATAAAAACATCAATGCTCTTATCATAATATACCAAACCACTGTGTAAAAAAATGTTCTTTTATTTATTTGTAAAATACAACTAAGGACCGCAGTGCAGGTAATGCACATTTTAACATGAGCTAATTGTGAACGTAGGGGCTATGGCAACCATTACTGCACAGGTGTAACAGTTACTGTGCACTAAAATGCATGTTAATTGCCCATCGTGATGGGGCAGAGTATATGGGTGGGTCTGGGCAATGTGTGAGCATGGAGAACTCCTTGCAGTGGCAATTAGCTCAGCTGCACTTAATGATACCTCTATAGGTGGCATTAGGTGCGTCGACATTAATTGTGAACGTCGCTGTTGAGGACATATGGGCATGCCCTCAACAGTTAGCACATGACTGTTACACTTAATGAGAGTTACCGTTTGCTCTGAATGTTTAGTAACTGCAGACCACTGTCAGTGCTTTAGTAAAATGGCCCCTAAATCAGTAAATTGTCTCAAATTGTTTAACTACGCACTACAAAGAATTAGAACAGTGGTGAAGAATTCTTTCTTACACATCAAAGCTAACATCTTCAGCTGAAGAATTGATTAATCTATGTAGATCCATAGAAAGTAGTTGATGCATTGAAACATACTGTAGAATAACTAAAATCAGAAGGTGAAAACATAAGGCCCTCAAAAGTTAAACTTAAGAAATGTGCTAAAATTCCAGAGTGTCTTTTGCAAAAGTTTTTTCCCTACTTTTTACAGGCTATAGCTTGGAAGAATTTTGAATACATTGTTGATGCCTTGAAAAAAAGATGCTAGGAACATAAAATGAGCTTGTATTATGCTTTTGGAATGGCCCACCAACATTCTATTCCACAATGTATTGTTTCACAGAATAAGAAAATAGGAAAATTGTCTTTCAGTCTCGGAAGGTTAATTCACTGAAGGCTCACCGGTGTTTTAAAGATTTTTAATAGTATTTTCAGGATGACTTCCATCAGATATCCATGGCCATTCATCATCTTGCTACTGTACTTGGTTGTAACTACCTGGTAGCCGTATTAGCTCTTGTTCAGTCTATGAAATCCTTTTAGGCTGGAACAAGAGGTTATTTTTTCTGTTCAACCACTATGTGTCAATTTTATTACTTCAATTACATTGAAAAGTGACCTCTCCATCCATGGCTAAGGGGTTTACTGGTAGAAAATGACCTGGCTGTGTTAGCTGTAAGTAATAAAGTAAGGTTACAAAATAACCTATTAACGGCCTTTCAGTGAACCATATGAGTCTATGCATGTCAAATGTCTTTTCTTGTTTTGCTCAAAGAGATGCTACTGCTTCTTTTTAACTTGCAACACTGAAATGAAGGGGGAGGGGTATAGCCCAGATGGAGAGTAATTTTATAAAAAGCTACCAATATGCGTAAATCTAGATATTTTGGTCATATTTGTACATAAGTGCCCACTTACATGTGTACATTTATTTATTTTATTTATTTACATTCTCTTATATACCGCGCTATTCTGCATCAGTGTGGTTTACATTGAACAAACTAAAATTACATTGAACAAGGCATTATAACTTGGAGATAACTGTTTTACAGGGAACATGGGCTGTGGAGGGTTAAGTGGCTTGCCCAAGACCACAAGGAGCACCTGTGGGACTAGAAACCCCATCCTTCTGGCCCAAGGGTGCTGTCCTCTAGTGGGATTTGAACCCCCGACCTTCCGGCCTGAAGTCATGGCTGGACTAAGTCATGATGCAGTCGTAATTCTGTAAGTACGTGCATTGGTATCATCATGCAGACTTAAGCTGTGGGCATGCACAAAGATAGAGTTTGTGCAGAGCATAAGTGGAATTCAAATTTATGTGTTGAAATTATGGAATACTATCATTTACGCATGTTCCTAAAAAATCTAGGTGTGGACATTTACACCAGCCATAGAACTTGCATAGGTTTTGGGTGTTCAGCATCATTTCGTCCCACGTCATTTCGTCCCACGTCATTTCTTACCACATCATTTTGTACCGCGTCACTTTGTACTGCGTCACTTTGTACCGCGTCACTTCGTACCATGTCATTTCATACCACTTTGTCCTGCCACTTTGTCCCTTGTTGCTACTTCTTCCCGCAAATATGGACGCAAATATGGAATCAAGTTGTCTTACAAATATTGCAAATATAGAATCAACTTGTCTCAGAAATATTACAAATATGGAAGCAACATTCAGCTGGAGTACGTCACAATTACGAGTATGTTAAACATAGGGACAATAAAAACAGAACAACTGCTTGGCATTGTCGCTACCATGAGGCGTTTAATTGCAAAGCAAGAATACTTACGAGGAATAGTACTGTCCTTATAAATATTAACCCAGAGCATACTCATGAAGGTAATATTAACACAAGTCTTGCCAGAAAAGCGATGGGAGATATGAAAGTGGCAATGGCAGACATTGGAATTATAACAAGTGTAGTTATGGCATCTGTTTCTGTGCAGTTGAGTGATGGTGTCCTATTAGCACTACCAAAATGTTCATTGTTGGCAAGAACTCAACGGGAAAAACATCGCAAAGCAGTGTTTTCCACGGGAATTCCTCTCCCCGCTCTTCCAGATAGTGTATGTTTTGGGATAGCTGCACAATATACAGATATGATCCTCTATGATTCGGGACCTACTGATGATTGTTTAATTATTATCGGATGCCCTCAGCTTCTGGATGGCATGTCACGGGCAGACATTTGGATCGCAGATGGAACATTCAAGTTTGTACCAAATATTTTCTTTCAGCTATACACAGTATTTTCAATTTTAGCGATGGTGTTAATCCTGCTGGTGTGTATTGTTTATTAACCAACAAAATGAGTGAAACATATATACGCTTACTACATGCACTTCAAGGACTGATCCCGATGTCTTCACCTCAAAAAATTCTGCTAGACTTTGAGCAAGCTGCAATTAACGCATTTCACAATGCGTATCCAAATGCAACCATCGCCGGATGCTACTTTCACTTGTGCCAGAGTGTGATACGTAAGGTTAATGAAGTTGACTTGAAAACCGAACATGAAACACAAGATGCAGTGCGTGAATACATTCGCTGTCTTCCTGCTTTGGCATTTGTCCTGCCTGATGATGTTGTAGAAGCCTTCGACATTCTAACAGAGACTATGCCAGAAGTGAACCGTCTTGATGAACTGACTACTTTCTTTGAGCAAACGTATGTTCGGGGTCGACAGCAGAGAGGTCGTGGATGTAACTATGCACCGCCTATGTTTCCCATTTATATGTGGAATCAACACCATGCTGGAACCACAGGATTACTGTGTACTACGAATGCGGTTGAGGGTTGGCATCATTCATTGCATTCCCTTTTCACTTGCCACCATCCGACTATATGGACTTTCTTGGCTGGACTAAAGAAGGATATACAGCAACAGAAAGCCACCTTCCTTCAAGGTACAACAGGAGTTGTCAATATTCCTTCACGTAAATATCTTACTTTAAATGATTGAGTAGTCTGCGCTGTTGATGCCTACGGGTGCTCAGAAATATTACTGTATTTACGGTCTATAGCACATCTATCTCATTCCTGATACTTGGGATATGGAACTGGTAAATTTCATCAGTAACTAGGGACAGAAAACTGATATGCCGTCTTGTATTCAATTCATTAATATTAATCTTTTCTATGTAATTCGGTTACGTTTATACTTTGCATGAAATTAAATACAATTACAATTTAATCGCCTTTGACTTTTTATTTGCGTTACTACTTTTCTTATTAATTTTGGTGTTATAACATGGGACTAAATGACGGTATTATCTGACCGGTACGAAGTGACGTGAGACAAACTGACGCGGGACGAAGTGACACCAGCATTATCTGACCGGTACGAAGTAACGCGGGACAAACTGACGCGGGACAAAGTGACACCAAATTGTTTTGAGAACCACGAAACAGCACACAGGAGAGCAGGGCTCCTGCAGAAACCAGTCAGTACACAGGGAGCAGAAGCAATGGACGACCCAGTTGCTTAATATAATCTCAAACAGCTTTATTGTAGATCCCCGACGCGTTTCGGCTTACGCCTTTCTCAAGGGGAGAGTTGCTTACAGAAAACAAATAAAAACAATTAAATGCATACATAAACATCACTTTGAAAAGGACACCGGATAACATTAATATAATAACTAGTTTAAAATAAAGAAATCTCATGTAAAATCAAGGGTTTAAAACGTTAACAATTTAAAAAAATATATACATATATGTAGAAAACATATATAAATCCATATACAATAAATTAATCACGTTTAATATAGTAAAACCATGTAATAAAAGAAAAAACACAATAAATATCCATAATGTAACATAATTAAAAACAGTAATAAACATAATTAAACATAAGCCAAAAGAACATAATTAAAAAATATACTTAAATGATTAGAAAATAAGAAAATAAGGACAAACAGACGCAGGGCAGAGGAGACAAGAGGTTACTCACAGAGTGATGCACCAAAATGCCGTTGAAATTCAAAGGACACTAAATTCCTTATTGTGCCACTATATAAAGTGCAAAAAAGGGGGGAGGAAGAGGATAAATTGTTAAAACTTAACACTTGGAAACATATGGCTGAAAAGGTCATGCATTGTAAACCTTTCTCAAGATATAAATGAAACACTGCTCTTAGAGAAAAAAACTTCAATTAGCAATTGAATAAGAATAACATTACTTGGCATTCATTCTACTGTATAAACAGTGTGTGCTAAGGGATTTTTATCGCGATCAACTGATATTTGTGTGAATAAAAAATATGTGGGTAAAAAATAAGAGGAACCTACTCACTGAGACAGGCACCTAAGTGCTAAGACACTGCTGTACGGTGAAATCTATAGTGGCTCTGTATGATAAATATGAAACACGTTAGTTTACAAGTCAGTAGAGCTGAACTTAGTAGATTGAGAAAACCGATCGTGAGAGTTACCTGATGGGAGATGCACAAACTGTTCCACAAAACAGATAGTAAATACTAGAAAATCTTAACACAGCAGGACACTGTTGCGTTCTTCAGAATCGAATCAGAACGCCGTTTCGGGACCCTGTTTTTAGAACGCCGACTTTCGCGCCGAAAGAGGCGTGGCTAACTACCTCCAATCACTGAGTGATCTAAAAAAGACTGACAGAAGAAAACATTGATGTGTGATTTGGTATTAGAGAATAAGATCCTATGAGCAACAATTGTGTGACAAACGAATGGAGCACTTTTTTTAAAAGTAGTGTTAAGAACCATGTGTCATATTCTAAATAGGAAAGCTGTTTAACAAAACTGACAGCTACTCAAACGGAGGTCTAAAAAAAGGGGGGAATATGCATCTATTTTTAAAAACATGGATTAATGTTAAAGGCTGATCCAACCTATGTATCAAAGGGGGTTGAAATGATATGTCTTGCGAAAGTGTTTTATAAATATAACTTGATTCAAAAGGTTAAAACAAGATTAAAGACCTGCTGTTATAAAACGGACATGCCGCGTGCTATGGAAAACGATTAAGAACTTCTATGCCTACTTTAAAACAGACGGTATAAAATGAATATAATAAAATAGTGTCATACGGAACCTTGTAAAAGAGGCCATTCGTTATGTGTAACATATGGTATTTGTTTATAAAAACAAACTACAGGGAGATATAAGTGAACTTGAATAAAAAAGTAGTGGATTATTGCACTTTCAAAACACGAAATGTAAATATAGATCATTCTTCAAAATTGATATTATCAAACTTTAAGTGGATATAAGATATGAGGTGATAAATTTTGATAAAAATAATAAAGATAAAAAAATAAAAAAATATGATAAATAAACATAATAATCAATTAAAGGTTAAATATATAAAATAATTATAACAAGAGGAATGGAGCCATAAAAATTAAAAATTAAGAAATAAGGGGAAGAGGAAAAATATAAAATTATGAACATATAACTAGATTATTAATAAAAAATAAAAGTCAATCCAAATAAATTCAAAGTGATAATAATAATAATAATAATAAAACCGATATAATAAAAACTAGTGTTTATAGTTGACTTATAGACTGGTAATAATTAAAAAATAAAAAATAAAAAATTAAAATAAATAAATAGTAATAATAATAATAATAATAATAACAATAAAAAATAAATAATAAATAATAGGAATTAAAATTTTTTTTTTAAAAATAAAATAATAAAATGAATAAAACTTTTTAATTGTAATAATAAAATTGTGTATTGTACATACATAATTACATTAAAAATATAAATAAAAATAAAATAAAATTAAAATATAAATATATGACCAATGGGTATGATAATATCTCTATGTGTAGTGTATTATAAGCGTGTAGTTCTTGAAAGATCAGGGTACAAAAAATGGAGAACCTGCTCATAAAAACAAAAAGTGTAAATATAAATATAAACTGGAAGATCAAAGAAACACTGACAAATCAACCTCTTGATTGAGACCATTAGGTTCTAAACTCTTAAATTCATATATGAATCTCTGCTCTAATTTAAGGAGTGATTTGTCTACATCTCCACCTCTCCAGTGTGGAATGACCACTTTCAAGACTACATATTTAAGGTCCTGTATAGAATGGTTCATTTTGGTCCAATGGGCGACTAAGGGGCGATCAGGAACACTTCGTTGAAGGCAACTTCTGTGCTCTATAATGCAAGTACGAACCTGTCGTTTGGTTTTACCAATGTAGACTAGATTACAGGGACATAGGATCAAATAGACAACATTTTCTGTTTTACAGTTAGAGAAAGTGTGGAGGTAAACCTTATGATGGGTGGTAGGATGCTCAAAACTGTTTTTTGCTAAGATGGTGTGTGCGCACACAGAACAATTTCCACATTTGTAATGACCTTTTGTGCTTAATGAGGGCTTTTTTTGTGTTAAGGCTGATGGGACCAAAATGTTAGCCAGATTTGGATTACGTTTATAGGCAATCATAACTCTTTTGGTTGCAAAGGTAGGCAAGGATGTCAATAATTGCCACTCTTGTTTTATAATCTTGGTAATTTCACTAGAGTAATTGGAAAAAGTGAGAGGGCATACAATTCGATCTGTCATTTTTTTACGATCTTTTTTAATAAGAAGCAAACTGCGGTCCACACTACAGGCCTTAAAGTAGGCCTTCTTGATGCTCTTCTTAGGATAGCCACGTTCTGTAAATCTATGGTGCATTTCTGTTGCATGTTTGTCAAAATCCGTTTCATTAGTGCATAATCTTCTGATTCTCAAGAACTGACTGGTAGGAAGGTTGTATTTCAAGGATGTATTATGGAAACTATTGTAATGTAACAGGTTGTTACGGTCGGTGGGTTTACGATATAAATCTGTAATAAATCGGTCTTTGCCTTTTTTTATTAAAATGTCTAGATAGGCTATCTCTTTTATGCTGTATTGTCCCTCAAATTGTAAATTGGAGTCCAAACTATTCAGCCACTGGAAAAAAAGTTGTAAAGTATTTTCGGTGCCGTCCCAAATTATGAGGACATCGTCAATGTATCTCTTCCAGAGCCTTATCTGAGCTTTAAAAGGATTAAAAGGTAAAAATTGTTTCTCAAATTCAGCAACATACAGGTTGGCAACATCGGGTGCCATCGAGGACCCCATGGCGACCCCCTTGATTTGTTTGTAAAAGACTCCTCTGAAAGAAAAATAATTTTCAGTCATGGCTAGACTAGCAAGCTGCGTGAGATAAAAAGTAGGAATACGAACGGGTTTTTCTCTTTGTATTAACGTATTGGCTAATACTTCCAGAGCAGCTGCTTGGGGAATATTGGTGTATAATGATTTTATGTCTAAAGTGACCAATAGTAGCTTTTCTTCGTATCCAGAAAAATCCTGTAATATGTTGATGATATGAGTTGAATCTCGCACGTATGAATCTGCTAATATAACGAATGGTCGAAGGAAGATGTCTAAAAATTTAGAGATGGGTTCTAGAAGAGAACCGATTGCTGAGACTATTGGTCGTCCTGGTGGGTTCTCTAGGGATTTGTGTATTTTTGGAATGATATAGATGGTGGGAATGGTTGGAGATGAGACTTTGAGAAATGACAGCTCTTTAGGAGTTAAATAACCCGCTTCTTTACCAATATATAAAAGAGTGTCAACCTTTTGTTGTAGGCTCTCCGTCGGGTCATCGTAAATCTTTTCATAAAATTCTTTGTCTGATAGTTGACGCATGAGTTCATTTATATATGTAGCTCGATCTTGTAAAACTAACGCTCCTCCTTTATCGGCAGGCTTTATTATGATTTCATTGTTGTTACGTAGGTCATATAGTGCCGTTTTTTCTGCCTTGGAAAAATTATAGTATATCTTTCTTTTCTTTTTATATAATAAGTGAACTTTGGATAGCACAACCTGCTCATATGCTGTAATGAGTGGGTCAACGTGTGTGGGAGGCATCCAAGTAGACGGTTTTTTGATAACCGATTTGTCATCATAGGGGGTGTCTGAGTTATGAAAATAATTCATAATTTTAAGTTTTCGAAAAAACTTAAAGAGTTCTACATGCGTGCTAAATTGATCATGATTTTTAGTAGGTACAAAGGATAAACCCTTGGCAAGGACCTGAATCTCAATACCAGTGAGGTGATGTTTAGATAGATTAATTATCCCGTTCACAAGTCCCAGTCCAGACGCCTCTTGGACATGAGAGGATGGTCCCTATCCCTCTCCCGTTGGGGTTGGGGCTGGTATGTTTTGGAAAATTGGTGAGATCTTTGAGGGTATGGTTGATATCTCCGACCACCTCCCCTCCAGAGAGAGTCCATTTGAAAACCCCGTTGTGGACTACGGCGTACTTGATGAGTGGAGGGAGGAACTCCAGAGAACAGGGACCCAGAGGGGTCTAACGTGTCAACACGGGCTTCTCCGGTGTGTCTTCGACTTCTTTTCTGACTCCTTTCTAGACTAGGGGAATGGGTGGGAGATCTATTGCGAGTTTTATTTTGGTTACGCGAGTAATTTCTATACCGTGGTCTGGGAGAATGATGTGCAGTTTGTTGTTTTCTATAAGAGGTGCTTCTTGGTCGAGTTTTAAAACCTGAACCCTCATGTGTCCAATAATAGACAGTGTTCAATTTATAATCTTCCTCATCTCTTTTTAGTTTATTGATTTTAATATCTTTAATCTCCTTCTTGTATTCTGTAGTGTTGCGGTCAAATTTTCTTTTTTCTGCTTCAAAATTGGAATCTTGCTTTTTTAGTTTGTCCATAGATGCATCAATGGAGGGCTTGAGAACTTCTGCCCTGCGTCTGGAAGTAGTCACAATTAAAATCATTAAATCAAGTGAACATTTGTTCAAAATTTTTATCCAGTCTGCCATAAAGGTGTTGTCATCTCGAAACATACCCGGTGCCTTCTGGACTCTAAGACCTCTCGGAATTATTTTTCTCCGGCAATATTCTAGAAGTGACGCTGCATGTAGGTCTTCCCTAATGTAGCGTTGGGTCATCCTAACGAGATTCCCCCATTCTTCTTCCAAATCAGGGATATCTTCATCTTCGGTATAGAAGGGGTCCTTGGGGATGAGAGCTTGTAGTTCATCCTCTTTGAAGCTCAAAACATTGTTCCAGGGGGAAAACATGGCTCAAGAACCACGAAACAGCACACAGGAGAGCAGGGCTCCTGCAGAAACCAGTCAGTACACAGGGAGCAGAAGCAATGGACGACCCAGTTGCTTAATGTAATCTCAAACAGCTTTATTGTAGATCCCCGACGCGTTTCGGCTTACGCCTTTCTCAAGGGGAGAGTTGCTTACAGAAAACAAATAAAAACAATTAAATGCATACATAAACATCACTTTGAAAAGGACACCGGATAACATTAATATAATAACTAGTTTAAAATAAAGAAATCTCATGTAAAATCAAGGGTTTAAAACGTTAACAATTTAAAAAAATATACATATATGTAGAAAACATATATAAATCCATATACAATAAATTAATCACGTTTAATATAGTAAAACCATGTAATAAAAGAAAAAACACAATAAATATCCATAATGTAACATAATTAAAAACAGTAATAAACATAATTAAACATAAGCCAAAGAACATAATTAAAAAATATACTTAAATGATTAGAAAATAAGAAAATAAGGACAAACAGACGCAGGGCAGAGGAGACAAGAGGTTACTCACAGAGTGATGCACCAAAATGCCGTTGAAATTCAAAGGACACTAAATTCCTTATTGTGCCACTATATAAAGTGCAAAAAAGGGGGGAGGAAGAGGATAAATTGTTAAAACTTAACACTTGGAAACAAGTAGCTGAGTAGCTGTCAGTTTTGTTAAACAGCTTTCCTATTTAGAATATGACACATGGTTCTTAACACTACTTTTAAAAAAAGTGCTCCATTCGTTTGTCACACAATTGTTGCTCATAGGATCTTATTCTCTAATACCAAATCACACATCAATGTTTTCTTCTGTCAGTCTTTTTTAGATCACTCAGTGATTGGAGGTAGTTAGCCACGCCTCTTTCGGCGCGAAAGTCGGCGTTCTAAAAACAGGGTCCCGAAACGGCGTTCTGATTCGATTCTGAAGAACGCAACAGTGTCCTGCTGTGTTAAGATTTTCTAGTATTTACTATCTGTTTTGTGGAACAGTTTGTGCATCTCCCATCAGGTAACTCTCACGATCGGTTTTCTCAATCTACTAAGTTCAGCTCTACTGACTTGTAAACTAACGTGTTTCATATTTATCATACAGAGCCACTATAGATTTCACCGTACAGCAGTGTCTTAGCACTTAGGTGCCTGTCTCAGTGAGTAGGTTCCTCTTATTTTTTACCCACATATTTTTTATTCACACAAATATCAGTTGATCGCGATAAAAATCCCTTAGCACACACTTTTTATACAGTAGAATGAATGCCAAGTAATGTTATTCTTATTCAATTGCTAATTGAAGTTTTTTTCTCTAAGAGCAGTGTTTCATTTATATCTTGAGAAAGGTTTACAATGCATGACCTTTTCAGCCATATGTTTCCAAGTGTTAAGTTTTAACAATTTATCCTCTTCCTCCCCCCTTTTTTGCACTTTATATAGTGGCACAATAAGGAATTTAGTGTCCTTTGAATTTCAACGGCATTTTGGTGCATCACTCTGTGAGTAACCTCTTGTCTCCTCTGCCCTGCGTCTGTTTGTCCTTATTTTCTTATTTTCTAATCATTTAAGTATATTTTTTAATTATGTTCTTTTGGCTTATGTTTAATTATGTTTATTACTGTTTTTAATTATGTTATATTATGGATATTTATTGTGTTTTTTCTTTTATTACATGGTTTTACTGTATATGGATTTATATATGTTTTCTACATATATGTATATATTTTTTTAAATTGTTAACGTTTTAAACCCTTGATTTTACATGAGATTTCTTTATTTTAAACTAGTTATTATATTAATGTTATCCGGTGTCCTTTTCAAAGTGATGTTTATGTATGCATTTAATTGTTTTTATTTGTTTTCTGTAAGCAACTCTCCCCTTGAGAAAGGCGTAAGCCGAAATGCGTCGGGGATCTACAATAAAGCTGTTTGAGATTACATTAAGCAACTGGGTCGTCCATTGCTTCTGCTCCCTGTGTACTACCAAATTGTTTTGGGCATGTATGCCCTTATCTGATAAAGTATGCACATACTTTACTTTATAAAATAGGTGTGAAATATGTGCATCACTATGGGGCATGTTTACTAAACGGCGCACCTGTGCGGGGCGCACCTGAGCGCCCTAAAATGATGCATTTAAGTGCACTTAAACGCCCCGTACACGTGCGGGTCACATTAACGGGCCCCGCACACGTGCGCCGAAAACGCGCACGTTTGCGGGGCGGTAATGTGCGAAAGAGGCGTGCCAAGGCGAAATGAGGGCGGAGGAAGGCCCCCTAGGGGCGGAGAGACGGGGTCAGTGGGCGGAATGTGGGAGGGGAGAGACTCGCCGCACAGGAGCGTGCCCGAATCTGCAAAGAAATTTACCGCCAGTGAAACACTCGCGTTAGAGGTGCTGTGCAGGGAAAAGAAACCGTTTCCGTCAGCAATGTGCAGCACAATAGTGGAAGCCCAAAAACCGTGAGCAGTGTGATCTATGTGCACAGATCAAACGCCGTAAGGTCACAGGGCACTAACCACACGGGCGCCGCACACCTTAGCGCATCTGTCATTCACAGCTTCTGTTCTTCACGACGGAACGCCCACTCCTTATACGGCACCCGCTCGGTACCGCGGACCGCACAACACCGGCCTTTAGTAAACAGACCCCTATGTGTCTTAATCTAGCTTATAAAATTAACCCTCTCATGAGCGTAAGACCAAGAGTACATATTTTGTGTGGGCATGCACAGGAGTGTAGTTTGGGCAGAGAATACTTGCCAAAGTTCTAAAATACTATAACTTATGTGTGTTCTTCAAATATCTAGGTGTGGGCCTTTATACGACCCCCTAGGGCTGGTATATGTGCTCATCCCTCGATTAGCCAATCATAACTTACTACTTATGCCATTATATTATAAAGCCAAGTACGTGCTACCTCACTTCATATAATAGATCTCAAATATACTCCTATGCCCTTGGGAGTTTATAAAATTACCCTCAGTGGGTCTAATCTAAGGTACTGTATATAATCAGTGCTACTATCCATTTAGCAGAAGAAAACAGGGACATAAAGCTAGTGTAAGATGGTACTACTGCTGGCATTCTTCTATAATGTAAGGGAACAGGACAGAGAGAAACAATAACCAGAAAGGCATCAAAGAAGATAAAAATTGCTATTCTGAGCTAGTCACTCAGTTGAGAGCGTGCATTAAAAATCAGGGATCATAAAATAAAGGGTAGTCCTCAGGAGTAGAGGCTGGCAGCAGCAAAATGCAGAGACATGGTATGGCATGCTTCCACACCCCTACCACTTACTCTGCTGGTAGTGTTCCTGTTATCCATTATGAGAGGGCAATGACCAGGGCAGAGTGCCAATGGGAATGTAACCCAGCCTCCTGTAAGTAGTCCTTATAGCAGCTCTTGCAGTATAGCAGTCAGGTGTTACAACAAGCCTACAATTTTGTGCAGTCTTTCTTTCTCTAGGAATCAAATATCAGTGTCCTTCCTTGAATGGGAACCAGTAACACAGGGAGAAAGATTAGTTACTCACCTGTAAAAGGTGTTCTCTGGGGACAGCAGGAATCAGTCCTCAAATATGGATGATGTCGGCGCCGACGGAGCCCTCGTGCAGAGCAAATCCCCAGCTTTCAGAGAAAGCATTTGGGAGTTGTCACCACGCACGCTCTTCTTTAGTGGACAAAAGTACTTCACCCCCTATACTATGTTGCTCCCTTGGATTGCTGCAGGCCAAATGCAAGACCTTACATTTTTTTACATTAAATCCCAGCTGCCAAATTCTAGACCATTCTTCAAGCTTAGCTAGATCCCTCCTCATGTTATCTACACCTTCCTGGGTGTCTACTCTATTGCAGATTTTGGTATCATCTGCAAAGAGGCAAACCTTACCCGACAGCCCTTCTGCTATATCACTATCAAAGATGTTAAAAAGAATCGGACCAAGGACGGATCCCTGGTGCACACTACTGGTAACATCCTTCTCCTCAGAGTGAGCTCCATTTACCTGTACTCTTTGTCGCCTCCCACCCAACCAATTTCTAACCCAAGCAGTAACTTTAGGATCCATCCCTAGTATGCTCAGTTTGTTTATAAGTCGCCTGTGAGGAACATTGTCAAAGGCTTTACTGAAATCTAAACACACCACATCTAGGGCTCTCCCTCGGTCCAACTCCCTGGTCACCCAGTCAAAGAAATCAAACAGATTTGTCTGACAAAACCTGCCTCTGGTGAATCCATGCTGCCTCGGATCCTGTAATCTGCTGGACTACAGAAACCTTACTATTTTCTCTTTCAGCAGCGTTTCCAATAATTTACTCAACACCGAAGTTAAACTAACCGGCCTGTAGTTTTCAACCACATCCTTACTTCCGCTTTTGTGTAAAGGCACCACATGAGCCTCTCTCCAGTCCTTTGGCACCACTCCCGACTCCAAAGAGGCATTGAAAAGGTCAGTCAGTGGGGCTGCTAGAACGTTCCCAAGTTCCCTCAATATTCTAGGGTGTATCCCATCTGGTCCCATTGCTTTGTCTACTTTAAGTTGAGCTAGTTTCTCACGAACACAGTCTTCTGAAAATTGTTCAAGATGTCCCTCGCTTCTGTTCCTGTTTGTGGATGTTTTCTGAGGTCCTGCTCCTGGTTCTTCATCTTTGAACACAGAACAGAAATATTTATTCAGCAATTCCACTTTATCCTTATCAGCTTCTACATATTCGTACCCTGCACTCTTGAGTCTGTCAATTCCACTTTTGCCTTCCTCTTCTCACTAATATATCTGAAAAATGTCTTATCCCCCCATTTTATTGCATTGGCTATTGTCAGCAAACATCAGCATGACATTATGCCTAGCATAGATGTCATGGCTTTTTCCCAGACCTTGGATTACAAGCAGCTTTGTTACTCTGGTGATGTCAGTCTCCAAAGTTAATGAGCATAGTTTACAAGATGAGATTAGCTCTGACCCCCTGGTGATGTCAGTCTCCGGGCCTGATGAGATTGGTCTGCAGCCCCTCCTTGCTAATCAAGTGATAGCAGACCTCAAACAAACCAAATTATGACAGAGGGAGGTGCTGAAGGAGAATTTCACTATAAAAGACAGAGGACAAAAATATCTCTCTCTTCCTATTTTCATCGGACACACCTTACCTCCCACCCTCCCTTCTGCTCTTTCTTATTCATCAGACATGAGGGACATGAGGCTCTGACACCCACTTCTCTCTCTCTCTCCTCCCCCTTGTTCTCTCTCTCTCTCTTTATTCTTCTTACTATGAGACTCTGACACACACTTCCCCCCGCCCTCTTTCTCACTCTACACACACACACACAGATGCAGTTTGTGATAAGGAAGCTTATCATAGCTCAGGAAGGAGCTATAGAAAAGGTGAAGTGACTCTGAAAAAGCAACCTGTCAGTTCTGGTAGAAATAAGAAAACAGAATTTTCCCATAAAAGACTACCAGTCCCAGAATGCACCAGGTTTCCAGCAGCCATTAGAGGAGCTGAAGGGGGGAAACGTGTGTTCAATCAGGAGGGCTATGAGGTAATCCCTAAGCACTCATCTCAAAGGGCAGGGCCTGATTCAGCACAGCTGTGCTGTGTTAGGGAGGAGCACTCATCTAAGCAGAATAAAGGTAGAGTTTATTCTACAGAGAATCAGCTTGAGCTTGATCATCTTCATCATCAGAAGCAGAAGCCAAACCGGACGGACAGAGAGGGAAAGAAACCCATTGGAAGAAAGAAGAGAAAAGCCTTTGAGAGGTCTAGAAGAGTCCAGAGCAGTACGTATACTGGGAGGCATTCCAAGGGCCAGCATACACCATTGGACTGGGGAAAGCCAGAGGAATGGTGCTGCAGAGCTAGGAATCTCCAGACGGTACCTGTGAGGGAGACGGCTGCACGTGGAAGGGACCCTAAGACCCGTGCCAGAAGGTATGTGAAGAGAGATCCAGTGTCCAGGGATCTGGATTGGAAGGCTGGACATAAGAACTGGACTACATACTGGCCAGGCTATATAGAGAGGAACTCTAACAGCAATGGAAGCTCAGGTATGAACACTGATCTATGCCCTAGCTATAACCTTGAAAGACAGCAGGGAAACAAGTATTCTCCTGAAAGTGCTCCATTGGGAGATTCATCTGTGCCAATCCATGATATTGAACCCATGCTTGTTGAAGAAGAGGGGGTGATAGCAGATGAAGAATCTGTTTACATGGACTGCTCTCTGTCTAAACTCCTTTGGTGATTTTTTGTTATAAAGTACAGCAACCATCACAAAGAAATACAAACTTGTTCTTTAATCTACTCAGAAAAGCTCCTGAGTAAGATTTTTAGCCACGCAGTAGAAAGCAAGCCAGCTAAGGGGTTTCAACTGGATAACTGCTAGCAATTGAGCTTTACCTAATTGCTTGTGTGCTCTGAGAGAATCACTTCTGAATCTATGTGGGAAGATATAAGAAGTTAACCTGAAAAGAACAGTTTTTCCTTTCTTTGTGGCTTTTGGTTTGTTGTTTGATACATTGCTAAGAGAATATTAGCTAAAGCCTACAGAAAAGACCAGTTTGTTGCCAACCAGGTCTTATTTCTTTTGCTTTGATTGCCTGACAAGTTCAAATGTTGTTTTCCTTATTTTGTTTTTCCAAGTTTAACACTGAAAGCAAGTAACCTGATTTATGTGCTACCAAGAATATCTGTGTTGGGAGAAATAACCCCATAAATAAATATCTTATTGGCTTTACCCAAAAGCACAACTAATTATTGTGAGCAGCTATGTCTGGTGTGAATGAACTGCATTGCCCACAATCCCTTGCAAATCATATAGATATATGCACTTGCCAAGACTGTGAAGATTCTCACCCAGGCAGCCGTCTGACAAATGGCGTAGTTTTTCGGATTGCTTTTGCACAAAGGGATTTACTTGCTGAGGATTACAACTAAAGTTCACGTTTAAAGCTGGAAAAAAAGATTTTTCCCTCAACTGCACTTTGGAGGAGAAGTGGAGGTTCCAGGTAGCTGTCTCAGGAGGAAAAGACCCTGTGCAGAGCTGGATTCATCACTGGCATAAGGTAACAAGTACCTGGGCATGTCTAGTGGTGGATGGGAGTAAGGCACAGGGGTAATTGAAAAAAAAAAAGTAGAAAAAAACACACCTGTTTGGAAGGTGGTGCACTTTGTTTTTTTTCTTTGTTTCTTGCAGGGATCAAGATGGATCCAAAGGAACTACCTCAGTGGATGGCAGCCCAGTTTAGCAGGCAACAGGAGCTAGCACAGCAGGCTCAGGACACTGCTATGAAAGCCTTAATGGACCAGCAGAAGCCAGTGCTTGATCTGGTGCAAGCCCTAGTTCAGCTGCAGAACCAAAGTGGAACAGATGCAAGACCAGCAGTAAATACTAGTACACCACATGTGGACAGTGTGGGACTCAATCAAGGAATTGGGGCATTTAGTTTTGGGAAGTTAACTCCAGATGATAATGTTGATGATTTTCTAGAGTTTTTTGAAAGAGTGGCACAAGCATTAGCATGGCCAGAGACCCAGTGGGCAGTAAGGCTGGCAGCCTCATTAACTGGAGAGGCGCTTGCAGCTTACAGAGCAATGCCAGCAGCCCAGGCTTTGAATTATAAGGATGTAAAGGCTGCTATTAGAGATCGCCTAGGGTTGTCTATTTCGGAGTATAGGCGAATGTTTAGAGCTACTACATTGAGAGTGGGTGAGACACCCAGGGCTCTGAGTCAGAGAATCAGAGGTAAAGCTGTAAAATGGTTGGAGCCTGAGCAAAAGACGGTAGAAATGTTATTAGACATTATAATGCTTGAACAATTTATGTCTGCGGTCCCTAAAGATTTGCACACTTTCCTTATACAGCAAAATTGCCAAAATCTTGGAGAGGCAACCATGCTAGCAGAGAGATTCTTGGAAGCCACACAGGCTTGCCATAGAATGGGTGGCCCTCTGAAGATTGATGCTGAGGCAAGATGTGCTGTATCAGAAAAGAAAATAATTAAAAATGTTTCTGAAAATGAATGTACTGTATCAAACCAGATGACACAGTGGAATAGAAAGAAATGTTTCAAGTGTGGAAAATGGGGACATTTAGAAAAGAGATGCCAGACACACACTAGCTTAATGGGGGTGGATTTAAAACAGCCCAAAGAAGGATTTCTTTTGATGGTTGATGTGCAAGGAATTACCACAAATGCTTTGTTAGACTCTGGGGCAGACCAGAGTATGATGTCAAAAAGGCTTTGGAAGAGGATAGAGGCCCAAGAAGGATTTGTGCCTAGAACCCCTGAAAGCCAAGTTCACATCAGATGCATTCATGGTGCTGCAACATCATATCCCACCTATAGGCTAAAGGTTAAGTGCCTGGGGGAACAAGAGGAAGTCCTGTTAGCAGTGGTGCCTAGGCTACCCTTTGATTTGGTTCTAGGAAGAGACTGGCCAAGATTTAAGCAGGGTCTAGTGGAAGGACTAGGAAAGAAGGAGGGAGAAAGTTTAATGGAAATAGCTCCCGGGCCTTTCTTTGGAAGTCCTCAGTCCCTAGCTAAAAAGATGGTTAAGCTTCCAGAAGGCCAAACTATGGGTAATAAGAGGGGCCTTGTATCCACCCGCTCGCAGGCTAAGGTAGAGAGCCAGCAGAAGGAGGAGGGGGAGCAGGCAGAGTTATTAGGAGACTTACCCTCTCATGATGATTTAATAACTCCATCATCTGGTAAAGTAAGAAAGTTAAAAGCACAAAAGCGGCGTGAGAGACTTTGCAGAGCACAGGGTAGGGCTGAGATGTTAGATGGTCAAAGTTTACCCTGGGTGCCAGCTGAGTTAGTGGCAAAGTTTCCTAACTTTCCACAAGAGCAGCGAGCTGATCAAGCTCTCACCCGGGCTTTTAAGTATGCTCAGGAGGTAAGGGAGGAGTTGCCCAGATTCAGACTAGATAATGACATATTATATAGAGAGAGTCAGGACCCCAGGAAAGGGACCATACGTAAACAATTGGTGGTACCCACAACTTTCAAAGGGCTAGTACTTAGACTAGCACATGATCATCCAGTGGGAGGTCATAAAGGGATGCAAGGAACGCTGGATCAAATACTTATGCGTTTTTACTGGCCAGGTATTTTCAAAGAAACTGCCCAGTTTTGTGCTGCATGTCCAGCGTGTCAGCGAGTTACAGCGGCTCACCCACCGGTGGTGCCATTGATCCCCATGCCAATTATCACAGACCCAATTGGTCGCATTGCCATGGATATTGTAGGCCCATTAGTCAAAACGCCCCGAGGTTTCCAATACATCCTAGTTATGGTAGATCAGGCAACAAGGTTTCCCTGGGCCATACCATTGAGGAATGTTTCTGCAAAAACAATATCTTTAGAGCTAGTAAAATTGTTTTGTGAAGTGGGATTCCCAAGAGAGGTGTTGACTGACCGAGGGTCCAATTTTGTATCCAAATATTTGGCCCAGGTCTGGGATGCCTTTGGCATTCATCACGTGAAAACCTCAGCCTACCATCCACAATCAAACGGTTTGGTGGAGAGATTCAACCAAACTCTCAAACAAATGTTGAGAAGGGGGTTAGCAGGAGAGGTAAAAGAATGGGATATGTTATTGCCTTTTGCCTAATATGCCTGCAGGGAAAGAATTCAGGTGTCCCTAGGTGTAACTCCATATGAATTGATGTATGGTAGGGCTCCACGGGGTTTATTAGATATTTTGAGGGAACAATGGATTGATCCTGAACCAGGAAGTCAGGAGGTGCCACAGTTTCTACGTGACCTGAGGGCACGTTTAAAAAGGACCTCGCAGGTTGCTGAGAGGAACCTGCAGGACAGTCAAGTTCGCCAGAAAGGGTGGTATGATAGGAAGGCCAAAAGCCGCCAATTAAGCATTGGTGAAAAGGTCTTGGTTCAAGTAGCAGGAACTGCTCCAAAATTTGAAGTACAGTGGAAAGGGCCATGGAAGGTTGTTAAACAAGTGAGCCCAGTGTCTTATATGGTAGAAAATGCAAGAGGGCGTAGGCAGACCTACCATATTAATGTACTTAAGTCTTGGAAGGAGAGGCCTGTAAATAATAATAATGACCCTGAAGCCAGTCAGGAAGTAAGTGAGCTTCAAAAAGATAACACTCTCGTAGGTATTACGGACTGTAGGAAAGAAGTTTCACCAGTTAAACCAGTCCGTAATAACTTAAGCAGGGGGGTATGTGATAAGGAAGCTTATCATAGCTCAGGAAGGAGCTATAGAAAAGGTGAAGTGACTCTGAACAAGCAACCTGTCAGTTCTGGTAGAAATAAGAAAACAGAATTTTCCCATAAAAGACTACCAGTCCCAGAATGCACCAGGTTTCCAGCAGCCATTAGAGGAGCTGAAGGGGGGAAACGTGTGTTCAATCAGGAGGGCTATGAGGTAATCCCTAAGCACTCATCTCAAAGGGCAGGGCCTGATTCAGCACAGCTGTGCTGTGTTAGGGAGGAGCACTCATCTAAGCAGAATAAAGGTAGAGTTGATTCTACAGAGAATCAGCTTGAGCTTGATCATCTTCATCATCAGAAGCAGAAGCCAAACCGGACGGACAGAGAGGGAAAGAAACCCATTGGAAGAAAGAAGAGAAAAGCCTTTGAGAGGTCTAGAAGAGTCTAGAGCAGTACGAATACTGAGAGGCATTCCAAGGGCCAGCATGCACCATTGGACTGGGGAAAGCCAGAGGAATGGTGCTGCAGAGCTAGGAATCTCCAGACGGTACCTGTGAGGGAGACGGCTGCACGTGGAAGGGACCCTAAGACCCATGCCAGAAGGTATGTGAAGAGAGATCCAGTGTCCAGGGATCTGAATTGGAAGGCTGGACATAAGAACTGGACTACATACTGGCCAGGCTATATAGAGAGGAACTCTAACAGCGATGGAAGCTCAGGTATGAACACTGATCTATGCCCTAGCTATAACCTTGAAAGACAGCAGGGAAACAAGTATTCTCCTGAAAGTGCTCCATTGGGAGATTCATCTGTGCCAATCCATGATATTGAACCCATGCTTGTTGAAGAAGAGGGGGTGATAGCAGATGAAGAATCTGTTTACATGGACTGCTCTCTGTCTAAACTCCTTTGGTGATTTTCTGTTATAAAGTACAGCAACCATCACAAAGAAATACAAACTTGTTCTTTAATCTACTCAGAAAAGCTCCTGAGTAAGATTTTTAGCCACGCAGTAGAAAGCAAGCCAGCTAAGGGGTTTCAGCTGGATAACTGCTAGCAATTGAGCTTTACCTAATTGCTTGTGTGCTCTGAGAGAATCATTTCTGAATCTATGTGGGAAGATATAAGAGGGAAGATATAAGAAGTTAACCTGAAAAGAACAGTTTTTCCTTTCTTTGTGGCTTTTGGTTTGTTGTTTGATACATTGCTAAGAGAATATTAGCTAAAGCCTACAGAAAAGACCAGTTTGTTGCCAACCAGGTCTTATTTTTTTTGCTTTGATTGCCTGACAAGTTCAAATGTTGTTTTCCTTATTTTGTTTTTCCAAGTTTAACACTGAAAGCAAGTAACCTGATTTATGTGCTACCAAGCATATCTGTGTTGGGAGAAATAACCCCATAAATAAATATCTTATTGGCTTTACCCAAAAGCACAACTAATTATTGTGAGCAGCTGTGTCTGGTGTGAATGAACTGCATTGCCCACAATCCCTTGCAAATCATATAGATATATGCACTTGCCAAGACTGTGAAGATTCTCACCCAGGCAGCCGTCTGACAAGTTCTGTAACAACCTTATAACTCTGTTCTGTACCTATGTAATAAGCCTATTTCTATATAAAACTCTTTTTCCAAACCACACCAGTTTTGGTTGTCTTATTTGTGCTACTTACCCTACTGTCTCTGTGAAATGAACCCAGGACCAAACGGAGCGTAACCAAAAGTAGAGAGCGGCGAAAGATTACATTTTCCAGAAGATTACATTTATGGGGGCCCGTCTCAGACTTCACAGCAGATCTCCAGTTGGGTAAGTAATAATTTTGTTTGATACATTAAAGTGGATTTCAGACAGGGTGCGACAGGAAAATCAAAAGCCCTTGTGACCATGTACAATTGACAATTTTGGTTACAAGCTGGATGACACGTGAGTGAAAAGACTGTAGACAGGCAGAGTGACACTATTTAGTGAAAAGTTCCAGTGATACCGTTGTTTTGTGGGTTAGACAAGGTGAGATTTTTATTGTCAAAAGGCTCTGTAATAATCCTGAATTTTAATATTACCTACACCTAGGGGCATTACATAGATTGGCTTGCAATTTTCTTATTTGTAGGTAGAGGCTTGTTACGGTTTGTTACAAGGCACAGATTTTTCTCTAGTATTTGAGCTGCTAAGAAAAGACAGAGAGATAGTCCAGCTTTAGTTTGGAAGTGGTAGACAGGTAAACAGTCCCTCATTGAATACAATATACATCTTTCCTGGTAACACTATTACCTCCTGTCCCTTTGCCTTTTATTTCTCAGTCTCCTGTCAGTAGGTATCTTGGTGAGAGTAGGCTTAAAGTTTGTTGCAGTTGATACAGTAACTGACAATTCTGTTAATCTCCTAACACCCTTCTTACTATAATTTCATCCTAAACTTCCACCCTGTTAAAAGGTGGTAAACACTTTTTATTCAGGTATAATTTTAAGGCGTGGTCTTTATGCCAGTACTCTTTACTGAGCACCCATAAAATTTATGCCATTCCAACTATAATTCTAAGTCTCACTTCTTCATAAAAGTGAGCATTCCTCCTTCCAAGGTTGCACATTTGAGATAGTCACATAAAACCAAATAAAAACATAATAAGCTAGGCCCCTGTACCAACTACAGTCTTTCTGCAGTCTCAAATATGGAAGCCTTTGATTTTAAAGAACTTAAAGAAATATTATTGACATACTGTAAGAGAAAAGGTGGTCCCTTTGAAGGGGAATTCCCTGAGGCATCATGGTATAATATTTAAAGGCAAATGTTAAACCATTATCAAGAATTCAAAAAGAAAACAAATAAAAGAAAATGCCTTTTTATCCAATGCATGTGCAGGGGGCTCATTAGCATGAAACAGGACAATACTGAACTGACTTCTCATTGTACACAATTGACCAAAGACCTAGAAGAGGCACAAATTTGCATTTCTATGCAAAGGGCTCAGGTGATACAAGCCACAAATTCCTTTATAAATGTTAGTGAGCAATTAGAAGCATTTAAACTTGAATTGAGGCACGTTAAGGATGAATTGGCCTCTGAAAGACAAAAGAAATATAAGCTCTGCACTATTTCACCCTCAGCCCCCCCTGCCTATTACACAACCTATAAACAAAAGAATACAGAAGTATCTATAGCTGGGCTTAGGAATGGAAAAAATTAAAACGAATCAGACAGCACAGAGGAAGAAAATCCTAATAGTTTATCTCAGCCAGAACAGAGCAATAACCAGGACCTGTGTCAGGAGGATAATTCAGATGACTCAGACCCGGCACCCAGTACCGAACTCAGAGCACCAGTTAAAGTGATGCTGCAGGACTCTTTAAAAGATAGGGACATGGAAAGGATAGTTGAGAAAGTGGGCCCTATGCCTTTTAATGTAAATGAATGGTGCAAATGGGCCACTGATATTCTGATTCACTGGGGTCTAGGGAAATACAGAAGAAAACAATCAGACTTTGATAGACTTATGCATCTGGCTCTGGGGCCACACTATTATAAAGTTGGCTCTCTCACTCACCCACACCAGTTGGTTAAAAGGGGCATTGAGAAACTATTTCACTGTTCCCCAATGCAAGTATTTAAAATTATTTCACCTCTACCAAATGATACACTGGAAGAGTTTGCATATAGAGCCTGGATTTTAAAAGCAGTTCTTAATGAGCAGGAGTCCTGGCCCAATGCAGAAGATTATGGGGAGAGCACGCATAAGACCTTTTTATTAGAATTGCTATCCCCTGAGATTACAAAACACCTTCTGTTATTTTCTGAAGACCCTAAAGCAACCCCTTTTGATACTTTAATGCTCAGAATTGGGTCTGTTTGGAAGACCCAGCCCTCGTAGGTCATAACAGTATCAGAAGCACGGAATTGGCAAGCTGAGGGATCCTCTCAATACACAAAAAACACAGACAAAGGATACAGAGGACAGACACCTTGGAGAGGACAAAGCAGAGGTAGTTTTAGAAATTCCTAAGGGTACATTCCCTTTCAGGAGCTCAAAGCACAGAGAGCTGGATTAGAAAAGGAGAAATTAAATGGGAACAGGACAAACACATACTGCAGGTAGAAATAGATAAATTAAAACAGGACATACGAGCAGCTCAGGACAAACACAAGGCTAGTGCATAGGGGTGTCCTGACCTCCTGGGTTCAGATATCAAAATGTCTCAAGCCTTCATAGCCCAGCCTGCCTCCGTTCTCTCAGCAGAGGACTCGATTCCAGAGCCTCTGGATGATGAAACAGATACAGGCCCAGAATACAGTTTAAGGCTTGTAACATCCTTGATACTGGACTCTTGTGGACGCCCCAATGTTATCAGTAGAATAGGGGGTCAGAATAAACTAGCTTTGAATGACAAGGGGGCTGGAATTAGTTTTACAAACAGAGCTTCTCCCACTGCAGATCAGGAAAATAGGGAAATTTATGAAATTCAAGGAATTAATGACACAGCTTCCAAATGTGTGGCTATCCCAGTTAAATAGGGTATCCCTGTGCACAGTGAACAAAACAAGGAAATGTTGGAAACCACTGCCTCCACTATAGTGAACACACCAAAAGAAATAATTGGAATTGGCATTCTCAACCAGTTAAATTTGGTGGTGGATATGGCTAATCTTAAATTGTGGCAGTATTCAGGAACTTCAAGTGCTTCTAAAACTTTAGTGCATGAAGTCATTCCCATGCAGTTAGCAACTCAGTGCACCAAGGCAGCTCAGCAGTATGATCTGTGTGTAATTCCCTCAGAGGTGGCTGATATTCCAGTCTGGGCACAAGAGAAGTTAGATTGTGGGAAAATGCACACAGAAATACTGTTGGAAGGCGATGATCCTCCACCACAGAAACAATACCCAGTACCTCATCAGGCTATAGAACCAGTGACTAAAATTGTGAAGATACTGGAGGAGAGGGGTCTGATTAGACCTATTTCTTCCACATGCAATTCACCAGCCTGGCCGATAGTTAAACCGGGGGGTTCCTTCAGGCTCACTATGGACTTCTGTGCCCTGAATCAAGTTTCAAAATCTGTAGTGCCTGTGTTAGCCTCATACCCTGAAATGATCTCTAAACTGAACCCCAAATGTAAATTTTTCTCTGTTTTAGACATATCCAATGGGTTTTGGAGTCTGCCCCTGGCCCTTGAATGCCAGTACAAAACTGCCTTTCAGTGGCTGAATAAACAGTATGCATGGACTGTGCTTCCACAGGGCTATAAGGATTCCCCCTCAATATTTCATAAATACATGCAGGAAGCCCTGTCACTATTGTCTTGCAGAGATAATATAATTCAGTATGTAGATGACATTCTGATTCAGTCTGAGAATGAAGCTGTACACTGGAATCATGTAAGAGAAGTTTTAAAAGCCCTCTTACAAGCTGGTCTTAAAGTTAATCCTGCCAAGGCTCAACTGTGCAAATCACAGGTTTCCTTTTTAGGGGTTACTATTGGCCAGGATGGTAAATCTGTAGATTCTCAGAGGATAGAGCTGATACAGAAACTTCCACTTCCTACAGATCAGAAATCACTCCAGTCATTTCTAGGGCTCACTGGTTTCTGTCGTGACTTCATGCACAATTATGCTGAAGTGGCAGCTCCACTTTACTCCCTGCTAAAAAGTAAAAGTTATGTTTGGGAGGAAGAACATACAGAAGCTGTAACTAAATTAAAGCACATTCTGACTTCTGCTCCTGTTCTTGCACACCCATATCACACACAACATTTTTTCCTGTACCCTATAGTTGGAGAGAACAGTATAGATGCAGCTCCAACACAATGCCTAGGAGGACTATATCACCCTATTGCCTTCTGTTCCAGAGTTCTCACTTCTCCTGAACTCAAAATGGGAAACTGTGAAAAACATGTACTGGCTTCCTATGCTGCTATGCAGAAATTTACATACATCATTGGTGCTCAAACCACGTACATATTGTAATGTCGCTATTACCCCACAGCTTGTGCTTGTAGAGTTAAGCGGCCTGATCCCTTCTTCCGGTAGGAAAATAGTGCTTGGGAAAAGCACTGCCTCCTGGGAGTTGTAGTTTTCACCAACCGAAATAAAGAGAGTAGTGGAGCTCGAGTGTTTCAGGCAAATAACAGGATTTTAATTCCCCTTCCAAACGGCTTTTACATACAGAAAATAAAGAACAGTTGGCCATGTATCTTCTGGCAGGAAATAATATAAGACTTGAACATAAACAGCTTCCTATATCAGCATCACAGTAATCCAACTTAAAGAGCAATTCTCTGTTCCAAAAACCTTTGGTGCTTTTTCTTCTAGCTGCTACCTGCAGCTCTCTCTCTCTACACAGCTTAATCCTAGCACACAGGTCTTATCTTATCAGACACAGATATTGTACAGTCCATTGACTCAACAGGCAGGTATTCTAAAGATGGTTCTGTTTCCATTGGTTCATATTGGTTCTCAGCTGGAAATGTCTGCAATTAACTACAGGGTGTTTCCAAACACACACCTATTCCTTCAGCATGAGACTTTTCCCTGCAGCTTTCTGCTACACAGGGTTGGGAATTGCCACAGTATTCAGCACACGTAAAGCCCCACCCTTCTGGGTTAATATCAGAGCACTTCTTAAAAACAGCTTTGCTTTTATACCAGTCACTCAGCCTACCTTTTGGCCTTCTTATGGGAAATTCCTTCTGCCCTCCAGGATCAGCTACAGATACAAGCCTTGGAGTTTCTACGTGCACACAAGTCTGCCTTCTTGGTACATTTTCCTTCTGGCTGCCTTTTATATACGGCACCAAACCTGGGCTGCTTGTACCTGGCTCCTTTGCACTGGTTCTCTGCTCGTTTCTTTTGCTGATTTCCCTTTCTGAGTCAAAGGTCAGAGAATCTTCTGTTACCATTAGTTCCTCTGAATCCTCACTCCCAAGCCAATCCTCTGCTTCTCGTGACTCCTTTCTTGCTTGCACTCGTGGCTGTTCTAACGGCTGCTTTCCCAGCTGTTCCCACGGCTGTGCTCCCGGCTGTGCTAACTTCCTTCCTAATGAGCTTCCCTTATATCTCTGGCTTCCTGGGTTTAATCTGACCCCTCCCTCCAGCAGGTGTTCTGCCTCAGCTCATGACCGATGAGCTGAACTGCAGCAGGGGCGTGTTTTCCTCTCCTCTGATCTGCTCTGTTTGTGGTTTCCCTGGAAACCAGGAACCATGTGCATTTGTTTTCTTTCATTAACTGAAGCTAAATCCTGCATTTTATCACTCTCTAAGGGATCAGAGGGACCTTCTACACCACAATATGCAGCCATCACACCCCCCTCAAATTCATTGTAGAGGGAAAGTTAGCATGTAGCAAGATTAGGACTGAGAGAATAGTCCAGTGGACTTTCATGTTGCAAGCACAGAATGTAAAGTTTGAATTGTTGAAAGAACCTAACGTGCAAGTGGCTGGAATTTTGCTGGAGGGGCAACCTCATGACTGTCAGTCCTCACCCAGTGCCCCCAATCACATGATCTTTAGGGAACTGGGACTAGACAAAATTTCACATTTTCTTCCTACAGTATATATTGATGGTAGTAGCCAATGTGAAGGAGGCAGGCGACTAGCAGGTTTTGCAATTGTACAATTGGACCCAAATAACCAACTGTACATGGGCCCTTCCAATGAGACTCAAACTTGGGTCCTACGTCAGCTACCAATATTATCACCTTATCTCCCACCTCCAGTTGGCGAGGTTTCTTTCCTCAATCATAATACTGTTTTTGACTAATCTGACTAGCCTGCAGATTCTCTAAGGAGATTTGGGACGTCCTTTTTAAACGATTTCTCAAATCCCTGAGAAACTGGGTTACGCCCATTTCCTCTCTGTCCGGTTCCACCCACTGCTCATGCAAAATATCCAAAATCCCTCTGGAAGCCCTGCCAAATAACAACTCATAGGGCGATGCCCCTAAAGATGTCTGTATGCGTTCACGGCATGCATACAAAACAAATGGCAATAAAGTATCCCATTCGGTCATCTTACCGTTCAGGCCCCTCCTTAGCATTTGTTTAATAGTCTGGTTCATCCTTTCAACCAGCCCATTGGACTGGGGATGATAGGCCGTTTTGCAATTGTACAATTGGACCCAAATAACCAAGTGGTACTGCAGAGACAGTATTCCTGTGGGTCAGCATCAGCACAGTACTGTGAGCTGGCTGCTTTTGTAGCTTGTATGCAACAATATCAGGATTCACACTCAGAGATACAAATCATTTTAGATTATGATTATGTCTTTAAAAGTGTCATTGCTCTGTTACCCTGGTGGCTGGCAAATAAATTTAAATCTACAGATGGGTCCACAGTGAAAAATTCATTACTGTGGACTATGGCACAAGAACTGAGTGAGAAGTTTCAGAGAGTACATTTAGTTAAAGTAAAGGCACATAGGAAGAAAGGCCCTTTAGTGAAAGGAAACACATTAGCAGACTCACTAGCCAAGGAAGCATGCCATGTAGGCCTCATATGGCCCTGGTATGAGCAGACACGCATGGTTGCTATTGCTACACGTTCCACAGATTATGATCAGATGATACCACCAGATTACTTCGTAGCACTGCAGACAAAGGACCCTGAGCTTTCCAATTTGAGGAAGCTTGTGCAGGACGCCCCAGATCACCTATATCAGCACACACCCTTTCTCACACTCGCTATAGAGAAAGACATTCTATGTGCAAAAAGAGAGGAAGGCTTGGTTATAGCTATCCCTAGAGCTCGAGGTAAAGAATGGATGCATTGGGTTCATGGTGCAGGTCCTATGGGACACCCTAAAGCAGAAGAAATGCAGACTATCCTCAATAGGTTGGTATGGTGGCCAGAAATGAAACATGATATACAGGATCATGTTTCCTCCTGTGTAATCTGTGCTTCATTTGGGAGGCAACTTAAAAAGAAAAGGGGACAGTCAATGAGAGAACCTCCTCGTGGCCCATTTGAGAGATTGCAAATAGATCATGTGGGGCCTCTTCCATTAACAGCTAGGAAAAATAGATTTTTACTCGCTGTTGTTGATTCCTTTTCTCATTGGGTAGAAGCATTCCCTGTCCCAGATCAAACTGCTCGAACCACTGCAGAAATCCTAACTATGCAATTTTTTATACCTTTGCTCTTATATCTCCCATTATAGAACAGAAAATTGTTACCTTAGCACATGCAGAATATAGATTGGGAAAGAATATTTCCTGGGTTCTTGCCTGTGATCAAGTACAGATCGAGCTTATTACTATACTAAGGGAAATTCTGATCACTGCTAAGTTAGGACACTGGCCACCATCTCTCGTCCACATGGCTAGTACCAAAATACCTGAATTTGCTATAGCTCACCTTGATTGGTGGACAGTTAGTGTTCCCATTTGTTCACCACAAGGCTGCTCTATCTGTACTTTGATCCCATGGTCAGGACAACACACAGTTATTTATCCTGTTGTTAATATTGGGGTGCAGTTTGATAATATGCTTAGGTATCCTGTGGACCATCTCACCTGGGTGCAGCCACTGGACGACACCTGGACTTCATTCAACCCGATGGACCCCAGTTTGTGTGAGCAGACTACATTTCAGTTCAAGTGTCAACCTCACCAGTTTAAAAAGGCTGACACCTCCTGCTGGAACAATTCCTCCTCTTGCTCCCTGACTGTTAAGCTCTCATATTCCCTGACTACCTCACACAGTTTGTATTACCTTGGAGCTGGACACTTTTGTTTTCATCTGTTCTTTCCCCAGAATGTTTCTTTTTCGATTGCTCCCAGAATGCATGACATTCGCCTTCCTAAGAACACTTTGTTGTACAGTTCAAACTATTTACCAAACAATACCTGGTGCAGTCATACACCACTGGTCTCCATCACCATTAACGGGACAACTTATTCCACACCGCTGGTTACCAATGATTCTATGCACATTCCAGACTTTATCTCATATGCTGTGCATCCATTACCACTTGGCATGAGAGAAGAGACACTACATAAACTGCTCAACTTTACAGAACTCCATGCCTATATTGATCACCTTAAAACAACATCCACTGAAGTGAATCACACCATCACTTATGAGAATGGACACACTTGGTACAAGATGCTCATACGTCTGTGTGGAAATTGTTATTTGGTTACTCACCTACTGCTGATCATGTCTTTAATGTTTTTATTCACCCTATTATAAAATGAAACACATGCAGCGCAGGTCCTACAAAAACACCAACAACATTTTAAGGTAGTTACACTTAATTTCTCCAGCATCTACCTCTACATCCAGGCTCATTTGGCCTGCTAATTTGGCTAATTTGGCATTTCCTATTACATTGATTACCAGAGTCAGCTGCAGTCTAATATTGCTTCCTATCCTCACTCATAGCATCCTGGTACCTTTGAGCTTTAACCTCCTCAGAAATTCCTGCATCCCTTATGCACTGTTCACTCTCTCTAAGATGGGCACTGAGGTAGCATATTGGGTCCCCCCCCAGTAGTGGCTGCCCTACCTAAGACATGAGGTTTGGACTCATAATGGGACTGGTTTATCTCTAGAACACTAGAGACAGTACTGTGCAGGACAGGGGACCTGCTGGACATAGCAAGGTATTTAATACAGGAGGTATTAGACAAGCTGCCTACTATCATGTAATTGCAGCTGGGACAGGTACCACAGGTTTGCTTCCACCATTTCCAGGCACAAATAATAAATAAAAATAAAAAAGGTGTTGAAGATGTCAGCATACATCAGCATGACATTATGCCTAGCATAGGTGTCATTGCTTTTTCCCAGACCTTGGATTACAAGCAGCTTTGTTACTCTGGTGATGTCAGTCTCCAAAGTTAATGAGCGTAGTTTACAAGATGAGATTAGCTCTGACCCCCTGGTGATGTCAGTCTCCGGGCCTGATGAGATTGGTCTGCAGCCCCTCCTTGCTAATCAAGTGATAGCAGACCTCAAACAAACCAAATTATGACAGAGGGAGGTGCTGAAGGAGAATTTCACTATAAAAGACAGAGGACAAAAATATCTCTCTCTCTTCCTATTTTCATCGGACACACCTTACCCCCCACCCTCCCTTCTGCTCTTTCTTATTCATCGGACATGAGGGACATGAGGCTCTGACACCCACTTCTCTCTCTCTCTCCTCCCCCTTGTTCTCTCTCTCTCTCTCTCTCTCTTTATTCTTCTTACTATGAGACTCTGACACACACTTCCCCCGCCCTCTTTCTCACTCTACACACACACACACAGATGCAGCTCTTTAACAACCTTATAACTCTGTTCTGTACCTATGTAATAAGCCTATTTCTATATAAAACTCTTTTTCCAAGCCACACCAGTTTTGGTTGTCTTATTTGTGCTACTTACCCTACTGTCTCTATGAAATGAACCCAGGACCAAACGGAGCGTAACCAAAAGTAGAGAGCGGCGAAAGATTACATTTTCCAGAAGATTACAGCTATATCCTCCTCCTTTTGAATCTTTGCCTTCCTGACTACTTTGCTAGCTTCTCTACGTTTTTCCAAATATAGATGCCTGTCTTCCTCTCTCTGTGATCTCTTGGATTTCATGAAGGCCTCCCTCTTTTTCTTCACTTTTTCAGCTACTTCTTTCGAAAGCCATAGCGGTCTCCTTTTCTTTTTACCTTTATTTACCATTTTAACAAAAAGGTTAGTTGCCCTTAAAATATGCCCTTTCAATGTTGCCCACTATTTTCTACATCCCCCAGCTGTTCCCATTCCACAAACGACTCCCTGAGGTATTGGCCCATCTTGGCAAAGTTAGTCTTCCTAAAGTCTAAGATCCTCACCTTTGAATGGATTCTAACAGCCCTAGTCCTAATACTGAACCAGACCATCTGGTGATCACTGGATGCAAAATGATCTCCCACTACAACATCAGAAACACTTTCACCATTGGTAAGCACCAAGTCCAGTATGGCCCCTTCACGTGTGGGGTCTGTTACCAATTGTCTGAATAGTTCTCCCTGTAGAGAATCCAGGATCTCCTTACTTCTAGATGATACTGCAGCAGGAATGTGCCAATCAACATCTGTCATATTGAAATCTCCTATCAGTAGCACTTCTGCCTTCCTAGCAATGCTGCGTATGTCTTCAATTAACTCTCTGTCCACCTCTTCCTCTTGTGAGGGAGGTCTGTATATCACACCAATGCAAATAGATTTCTCTTTCCCTCTTTCTAGTTTAACCCACAATGCCTCCTCTCTCCCTTTTAAGCTCTGTAATTCCAAAGCTTTAATAGTAGTTTTTCATATAGTGCCACTCCTCCTCCCCTTCTTCCTCCCCTGTCCTTTCTGAATAAAGTATAGCCAGGTATAGTTACATCCCAATCATGGTTTTCTGTGAACCATGTTTCTGTAACTGCCACTAAATCCAAGTCAGCCACTCCCACCAAAGCTTCAACATCAGGGATCTTATTTCCCATGCTACGGGCCTTTATACACACTGCTTTCCATATGTTACCCCTGTTACCAATTTCCATAAAGGTATTTAATGTATCACCTACATGGGGGCTTTCACTTTCCTGGGGGCTTTCTTCACCCATCCCCAACGAATCTAGTTTAAAGCCCTCTTCAGTAGATTCGCCAGTCTATTACCGAAGACGTGTTGACCTTTCTTGGACAGATGGATGCCATCTCTGCTCTGCAACCCTTGTAACAGCATCCTATGGTCTAGGACAGTGTTTTTCAACCTTTTTTGTGCAAAGGCACACTTTTTTCATGAAAAAAATCACGAGGCACACCACCATTAGAAAATGTTAAAAAAATTTACCTCTGTGCCTATATTGACTATATATAAAGTAATTCTTTTGAATAGGAATCAAACACTCACACAAACCCCCCTCCCCTGCTGGTTCACACCAACCCCCCTCCCCTGCTGGTTCACTCACACCACCCCCCCCCTCCACTGCTGGTTCACTCACCCACCCCCCTGTCACTTACTCACCCCTCCTGCTGGGTCACTCACTCACTTACCCCCCCTCCCCTGCTGGTTCACTCACACCATTGCCCCCCCTCCCTTGCTGGTTCACTCACACCACCCCCCCTCCACTGCTGGTTCACTCACACTCCCTCCCCCCCCTTGCTGGTTCACTCACACTCCCCCCTTGCTGTTGAACCCACCCTCCCCCCCCCCTTGCTGGTTCACTCACACACACACCCCCCCCCTCTGCCCAAGCCGCTGCTTCTGCTTTGTACAGAGCAGCGGCTGCACTACACTTACATTGAAAAGTAAAGAGAAACTGTGTCAGGAGCCCTCCGGTCATCGCAGAGCCCGAGGAAGTGATGTCATGGGGGCGGGCTCCTCACAGGCTGTCTTTCCTTTTCAAATTAACTTTATTGCAGCTAAAGTTAATTTGAAAAGGAAAGACAGCCTGTGAGGAGCCCGCCCCAATGACATCACTTCCTCGGGCTCTGCATGATCGGAGGGCTCCTGACACAGTTTCTCTTTACTTTTCAATATAAGTGTAGTGCAGCCGCTGCTCTGTACAAAGCAGAACCAGCGGCTGCACTGCTATAGGAAATCGCGATCGCGTTCGCGCCGCGGACTTCGGCACAAAAGCCGGTTTTTTGCTCTGGCCGCTCCCGATCATGCGTCCAGAGCAAAAAACCGGCTTTTCAATGGCCGGTTTTACAACTGTGCCGGCAGCCGGCCTGGCCATGGAAAAACCGGCCAGGCCGGCTGAAAACCGGCCGGTTGGCAACCCTAATTTGTGAGCCGAGGCCACATGTTACGGATGAAATTGGAATTTTTCCCACGGCACACCAGACAATATCTCACGGCACACTAGTGTGCCGCGGCACAGTGGTTGAAAAACGCTGGTCTAGGAAACCAAAACACTCTTGATGACACCATCCACACAGCCATGCATTCATCTCCAGGATGCGAGCCTCTCTGCCTTGGCCTTTACCCTCAACAGGGAGGATTGAAGAGAACACCACCTGTGCACCTAACTGCTTTACCCTCTGTCCCAGAGCCATGAAGTCACTTTTGATACATTCCGAGGAATACCTGGCAGTATCATTTGTTCCAACATGGATTAGAAACATTGGTTAATAGTCAGTGGGCTTGATGAGTCTCAGCAAACTCTCTGTAACATCTTGGATTTTGGCACCAGGCAGACAGCATACCTCTCTGGCAACAAGTCTGGTCGGCAGATGGACGCCTCAGTACCCCTCAGAAGAGAGTCTCCAACCACCACTACCCTTCGCTTCCTTGTGGTCACTGATTCTGCAACTTTGGGGTACTTAAGCTCTGGTTGTTCCCTTTCCAGGGATGCTTTCACCTCCTCCACTTCCAGGGCTGCATAATGGTCCTTCAATTCAAGGGCTGGAGAAGTTGGACTGGTGATTCTGCAGGCCCTGGTGACTTGTGTCCAACCATCAACATTCTGTTGGCACCCATCTTCTCCTCTGCTTTAGAGCTTGGTTGCTGCAAGAAGCATCTCATCAATGTACTTCTGACTGTCTTGAATGCTCCTCAGCCTCGCCACCTCCTCTCTGAGTTCCTCCACTTGTTTCCTCAGAGATTCAGCATGCAGGCACCCTGCACATGGAACTGGTCCTTCAACTGGCATTAGGACCTCTCTCTGGACAGAGGCAGAAGCTGTAACAGGGCAACAGCTTTAGCAATGCGATTTTTCCCAGCCATTGTTCTGTTCATTGAGCTTAGGTATCTGTTAAAGCAAAAGAGAGAGATCTAACAAGTACCAGCCAGTTTCCCAGCTGTCCTTTCAGAGAAAAAGCAGTTAAATCTCTTTAATTATATTCAAAATGTGCTGCTCCAAGTCTCTGTGCTTTGTTAAATGGGGAGGTGCCCTATAAAGCAAGACTGCTCACTAGGGGTGGGGGGTGGGTGGGAGTCGGGGTGGGTAGGGAGGGAACTAACTCCTGATTAGGTATCAGCAGTTCCCAAAAGCTGAGAAGGTTACTAGATTTCAACAACCTACTCTGCTCAAGGAAATTCCTACTAAAGCACCAAAAAGAAAGTAACTTTGCTTTAAAAATATACAAAAACCCTATTAAGAGCTCCCAGTCAGAGAGCTAGCAATTTAATAAAAATAAACCCTCAAATCCTTACTGTTGTTTGACCTGTAGAGCCCCTGTTAGTAATGCCTCAACAGGGAAGGGCTCTGGAGCCTTTTATGCAGGCCTCAGCTGCTCTCAGGTAATCAGGCCCACTAACTCCTGATTAGGTGTCAGCAGGTTACTAGAGTTCAACAACCTACTCTGCTCAAGGAAATTTCTACTAAAGCACCAAAAAGAAAGTAACTTTGCTTTAAAAATATACAAAAACACTTTTAAGAGCTCCCAGTCAGAGAGCTAGCAATTTAATAAAAATAAACCCTCAAATCCTTACCGTTGTTTGACCTGTAGAGCCCCTGTTAGGAATGCCCAAATCAGAAAGGTTGAGAAGGTATTGCAAAACCACCCCACCGGGCAAGAGAAAGGATCTACCTCCTGCTCCTTGCACCACGATACAAATCTGTGCCAATTCAAGGCGTAGGCCCATCTTGTCGACGGCCTCCGCAAGGCCAGCAAGACCTCCTCAATATTCCTTGGAAGGAGGAGCGGAGTGAGAATTACCCTTTCAGCAGCAATGCCATCAAGATGAGGGAGCTGAGGTTGGGGTGCAGGATAGAACCCCCCTCTTGAGATAGGAGGCATGGGGAGGACCCCAAAGGAATGCGAGCTTCCACCGCTAGCTTCAGTAGAGACGGGAACCAGGGTTGCCTGGGCCACCGTGGGGCGATAAGGATGACTGAGGCTCTGTCCTGGAGAATCTTGAACAGAGTCTTGGCCACCAGAGGTGTCGGGGGAAATGCATACAGAAGGCCCACGGACTATGATACCAGAAAAGCATCGGCGGCCACACTGTGCAGGTGTGGCTACCTGGAGCAGAAACAGGGCAACTGGTGATTGTCCGGACTCGCAAATAGGTCCATCACCGGCCGACCCCAGGTCCAGAAAAGCCAATTGGCTACCCCACGGTTCAGCTGCCATTCGTGGGGCTAGAGAATTCTGCTAAGCCTGTTGGCTAGCCGGTTGTCCTGGCCCGGCAGGTAGACTGCTCAGAGACAAATGCCATGCTGGGCTGTGAAGGAACACAGGTCCAGGGATTCCTGACAGAGGGGACGGGACCCTGTACCACCCTGTTTGTTCACATAGAACATGGCCACCTGGTTGTCTGTCTGCACCAAGACAGGTTGGTGGGCCAGAAGCTGCCTGAAAACTTCTAGTTATACCAAAAATTGGTCGATTACTGAACGATTGGCAATAGCAAAAAGCAAACAAAGATCGCTCATGTATCAATGTGGGTAATTTCAAGACTTTATAATTTTTAAAACAGACAAAACTTGTGTTTACCAAACCGAGGTCTCAGACTCTTTGGCTCTGCCACCAGGACTTTCGACCGTTGCAAGGCAGGTTGCCCATTTGCATCAATGACCTCAAAAGAACTTAGCAGGTGATAATATTCAGACATATATTAAAGTTCAACGTTTGCCAGCAGCTATAGAGCTGTAGCCCAATGGTTACTTCACTGCCTGTGAAGCCAGAGGTCATGGGTTCAAACCCACAGTAGGGTCATTTGATAGGGTTTTCCAATGCATTATCTTTTTTTAATGTACATAAGTTGATGCCAGCAAAAACACCCTCAGCGTACTGTACCCATAAGGTGCCTCTGAGGGTGCTTTATAGGGCGCCCTATAGGGCACCTTATGGTTCCCGTCCATATAAGGTGAACTATACATTATCCTGTGACGCAACTTATAGGGTGCCCTATAGGGGACATTTTAGGGTGCTGTGGCGGACAGTGCACTTTATAATGTGCCCTATGGAGTGCCTTATAGGGTGCCTTATACGGCACCTTCAATTACGGCACGTGAGGGCGTGTTTGCTGCCAGCAATTAATAAAATAAAAATATAGTGCTGCAGGAAAAAATATGTACAATGCAAAGCTGATGCCACAACCAGCCTTATGTATTAGGCATACTGGGGAGCAAACTCATGACCGCTGTATCAACAGTCAGTGCATTAACCATTGTGCTCCACTGCTGCTCCTCCTTGCCTGTCAGCGCACCTACTTATGCCTTTCATTCCTTAAACTGCACAGTGCTGCCATAAGAAACAGTACTCTGACCTTGAGGTACCTCATACGGCACCCTCTAAAGCGCCCTATAAGCAACATTCTAGGGTGCCTTGGCTGACAGTGCACTTTAAAATGTGCCTTATAGGGCGTCTTATGTTAACACGATTTGAGAGTGCGTTTGCTATTAATGATAATTAAAATAGAAATAAAATGCCTCCTAAAGCAATCTTCCCCATAATATGCAATGCCTCAGCCAGCCTTGTTCATTGGGCACTGTGGGGGATTGAACCACTGATCTCTTCACCATTGGTCAGTGTTTTAACCATTGTGCTGTGGCTCTGCACTTCTGTGTGCACATCAGCGCGCCACTTATACCACCTAGTATTATAATGCCTCCATAAACAGCGTGCTGCCTTATGCCGCCAAAAACATTAGCGTGCCGCCTTATGCCGCACAGTATTAATATGCCTCATAAATTAATGCATCAACCAGCTGTCTTCATTGAGCACTGTGGGGGATTGAACTCCTGATCCCTGCACCATTGGTAAGTGCCTTGACCATTGTGCTGTGGCTCTGCTCTTCTGTATACACATCAGCGCGCTGCTTATGCCTCCCGCGCTGCTATCTGATGCGCTAATGTGTGGGGCGCACAAGGTCGCCGTGCACCTTAGCGCATATGTAAATTACGGATTTTCTTCTTCAGCAGGAAACGCCCACTCCTTATATGGCACCCGCACACTACCGCGGCCCGCACTTTAACGGGGTTTTAGTAAACATACCCCTTAGTGTCAGAGTTATTGGTGCATATATCGGCCTTGTATGTTTTTCTTACGCTGGGCTAATATGTTGTCGAAACTAATTGCTGTCAAGCATTCTGTTCTAGGTGTTTCAATGGTGCAATATCGACGCACTGCATCAGAAGTGTTTTCACGTGTATCATATTCTGCCATCAGAATGGACTGTTGACAAACTATATTATATCATAATAAAGTTTTTTAAATGAAAACTACAGTTTCAATAGTATCATACAGTATGTTTATGTCAATGAATATTGGAACTGAATCCTATCTTTTCTGAAGACGGACAATATACTATATTGGACCAGTGTATGAAAAACATATACTATGTGAAACTTCTATTTTCTGGAAAGTTTTAATTTTTTTTATTATTGCCAGTATTTCATAGTTGTTTGAGCGTAACAAATCTAATAAATCATCCAGAACAGAGAAAGAATATGAAAGCTGTCCAAAACGGGATAAGAACATAAGATATGCCATACTGGGTCAGACCAAGGTCCATTAAGCCCAGTATCCTGTTTCCAACAGTGGCCACAGTGCTTATATTGGGGCAAGCAGTGGATATCTCGGGTCCCCTTTTATAATGGTTTATGGACCTTTCCTCCAGGAACTTGTCCAAACATTTTTTAAGCCCAGCTACACTAACAGATTTTACTACATCCTCTGGTAACAAATTATAGAGATTGATTACATGTTGAGTGAAAAAATATTTTCTCTTATTAGTCTTAAATAGGTCACCCTGTAGCTTCATTGCATGTCCACTAGTCTTTCTATATTCTGATAACATAAACAATTGATCTACGTTTACCCTTTCCACTCCATTCATTAATTTTTGGTCCTTATCATATCTTCCATTAGTTATCTCTTTTCCAGGTTGAAGAGCTCTAACCTTTGTAGCTTCTCCTCATAGGAGTAGCCTTCCATCCCCTTTACCATTTTGGTGGCTCTTCTCTGTACCTTTTCTAATAATGCTATATCCTTTTTAAGATACGGCGACCAGAACATTTACATAGAAAACACAGAAAAAATAAACCACCAATATCCAACACTTTTGCTTTCAAATTCAAAAAAGCCTTCCTGCAAAGCTCAGTCACTCACAAAACATCCAGAAAAGTCATAATTTTAGAACCACAAAATGATGAATTTTTCTTCTGAAATAAAAGCTTCAAGATAGAAATTCTGTTTCCTTCAGTTACAAAAGTCACCACTAAGATTACCCAGTTAGATACTTCCTCAGATGAGAATTCAAGGAAATTAGTCAAATCCAATGAGCCCGTAGACTCCTCCAGTAACTGGACTTCCCTGGGGGAACATCTGGCAAACATTAATTAGAAACATAATATACATTAGCCATCATAATTTAATCTTAATTAGGTATACCCAATTTTTCTTTAAAATACTTTTTTTTAGCAAAATAGAAGGAGACAGATAATGCGTTTTAGGAAAATTAGAAAAAAAAATGTAAATTCTTATTGCAAAAGTTATTTTTCATAGCTTCCAAGATTATCTAATCACAAGGGAATCTTAAATATTAGACATAACCAATATTTTGGTTCTGATCCATGGAAAGGTTTTAATATGTCCTTGGGTCCATGTACACAGTAATGTTACCTAATAACATTTTGCTATATATGATACCTCAAACATTTTTGCTTGACATCTGATCCAAATCTGATCTTAATGGTATGTTGGGGAATTTGAGGTGATCTACTTATACCTTAAGTATGCATATGTAATGATTGATCTCTAAAATAGTTTTTGTTTTGTATCCATCAGGATAGGTCAGAAAATCCTCAAGTAGCATGACAGGATATTTTTGTGATTCTGCGTATTCCATTGGTGTACACATGCAATTATTCCACTTGATGACTTTTGGGTTTTTTTTTATCCAATCAATGCAGTATTTTGAGGAGATATAAAGGATCTACAAAGATCATGACTAGACAATCTGGATGATGGGGATCCACCTACTACACAAATACATACATGCAATTATGCACTTCATAACTTTTTAGTTTTGCTTTTGATCCATGTTAAATTTTCAAGATGTTGGAAGGTTTACGAGAATCATAAGAAAGTTATGTTTTGGGAGAATCCATGTGTTCCAAGAATATGAATGCCATTTTGACACTTTGGTGAATGTTTACTAAAGGTTAATGCATGTGTAGTAAAGTTAACATTTGTTAAATGCTGCAATGGCCCATAGAAATGAATGAATATAAATAAAAGCACACACACTCGCAGGAGAAACACAGACCAATGGGAGTGAGGTGGAAACCAACAACTATATTTTTTTTATTTTTTTTTATTAAGCATTTTAACAATATATTCAAGACAAAGAGGCATGTTTACTAAACATTCCTAACGTGCGGGGCCGCGCTAGTGTGCCTGTGCCATATAAGGAGTGGGCGGTTCAGGCAGAAAATAGAAAAAAAACGGTAGTAAGCAACCGGACGTGTGTGCGTCGCGCTAATGTGCGGGGGCGACATTAGCGCGTGGAAAGGCAAAGTGGCGCGCTGCTGAGTATACAAAACAACAGAGCCGTGGTACAACGGTGAAGACACTGACCAATGGTGCAGGGGCCATGGGTTCAATCCCCCAGTGTGCGCAACGACAAAGGTCAGCTGTGGTAGTAACTGTAATGATTAACATTGTTTTAGGAGGCAAATTAATTTGAAACGGCATAAGGCGGCGCACAGTTATTTTTGGGCGGCAGAAGGCGGCGCACTGGTCCCCTTGGGCGGCAGAAGGCGGTGCACTGGTCCCCTTGGGCGGCAGAAGGCGGCGCGCTGATAGGCACAAGGCGGCGCGCTGATGCACAAGCACAGGAACAGAGCCACAGCACAATGGTTAAAATACTGACCAATGGTGCAGGGATCAGGGGTTCAACTCCTCACAATGCCCAGTGAAAAATGCCTGCTGAGGCAGTATGTATTATGTTGTGGAGTGCTGTAGGAGACTGTATAAGTTTATTTTGTTATCACTACTAGCAAACGCACTCTCCCAGCATGTTAACATACGGCGGCCCATAAGGCACATGTTACAGTGCACTGTTCGCCAAGGCACCCTTGAATGACCCCTATAGGGCAGCATGTATGTTGCGACACAGGATAATGTATAGTGCACCCTATAGGGATGGCAACCATAAGGTGGCCTACAGGGCGCCCTATGAAGCACCCTCAGAGGCACCTAATGGGTATAGTAAGCTGAGGGTGGTCTTGCCGGCATAGACATATGTACAGTAAATAAAAATAAAGCTGTGGACAGCCCTACCAAAGGGCCCCACTGTGGGTTTGAACCCATGACCTCTGGCTGCACAGGCAGTGATGTAACCATTGCGCTACAGCTCCATAGCTGTAAACAGGCCCCTGGCTGGCTGCAGATAGCCTACACGTCACCTCACAGACAGTCTGCTGGTGTCAACAGGATAGGGTTAGGCCACCCGTACCCATGATGCACTGCACATGCAAATTAGCTGTCCGCAGATGGACACAAGATGGGGAATGCACCCCCACAGCACCTCGGCCCTGTTGGGGGAAGTGACCGGGTGCACCCACACAGCACCTTGGCCTAGTAGGGGGCACTGACCGGGTGTTTTACTGGCACAGAGTAGCCACACACCGTTACATCGTGCGGGTACTGTGCTCACCCTGAGTGTGCAATGAGGTGGCCAGGACCAGGTCAACAACACCTGCCATGGCTGATGGAGGCCAAGCGGGTGTTCCAAAGCAGTGTTAATGTGTAAGATAGCTAGTTTCTGCACAAACACCATGGATATCCCCATCTGCCGCCATCAGGCACCCCCCCCCAGTGGCAAACATGGTCCCCATCAAGGGATCCACACTCTATCTCCCTGCAAAGGTGGCAGTAGAGGGCAACATCAACCCCAGTCCTGCTGAGGAACACCACCACCCCCCCCCAGGCAGGCAGCTCCATACACAGCCATAACACAATAGCAGACAGAGATAAGCCCAGGGTATGGTAAGCTGCACTCCACCACCAGATATTCCCCTGCAGCAAGCCAACAGCCACTGCACCCTGCAAGTCATTATAGCAAGACATTTACCAGCTACAAACAGTCTGCTGGTTAGTCCATAGTGCATGTTCCCAATGGAGATGCATGCACCCAGAACTGGGCTGTCTGCATACACAGCAAGCAGATAGATCAGTGACTGGGCCCCAAAGAGAAACCCATATCTATCACATGAGAGAACTACTATACAGCACTATGGGGGGGCCTAGCCATGCTGTGGTCACTGCACAGTCAGGGTGAGCGTGATCCCCCAGAAGGACATGCTTTGGCCACCCTGTCTGTGTAGGTGGTGGCCGGACACTACAATATCCCAGCCAATGTCCCTGCCAGGGCCCTATGCCCAGTGCAGATGCATCCTGGCCACGCCACCCTGCCCTGGCTATACCCATGGTACCTTGCACCTCATTATGCACATTGACTGGCCAATACTGGCAACAGTGCTGGCAGTGCGGGCTGTTGAAGGGGCTTGCAGCCAACACCCACTGTATAGACAGACACACACTTCCACACCTCTGCCATCATGGTGCTACGATTGAGGGGGTAAGTAGCCTTGCCCACCAAACCGGTCCTGAGCACGGCAAGGCATGGATATGGTACGCATTACAGCTGGTGGTCACTCCCCAGGGTGGTAAGCACCGTCAGAGGCCAGGCCTGGAGCATGCCCCGCAAACACCTAACAGATTGTTTGGATGGGGTCAACTAGCAGTATGTACGTAACGTATGGATAACTGCCTGCCTGTGCTCCTAGCAAACGTCTCCGAGCTGTGTACCGTATACCTCAGGTGTAGGGTGACATTGGTAAGTTATGCAAGTGCTCGTTTTGGGTGCTGCATGCACGGTCCAATGTTCTGCCTTTCCAGGAGACATTGGCCAATGGGGCCTGTGGGTGTGGGTGTGTCTGCCCTTGATGGCTGCTGCTTTACGGCACAGATTCCCAACTCCAGTCCAGGTTTGCATCACACTGTTCGGGTTTTCCTGCTATCCCTCATGAATATGCATGGGCTACATCTACATGCCATGGGGGTGGTGCATAGATATACAGCACAGGCATTTGTATGAGTGTCAGCATGGAACCTGACTGGTGTGTGGCCCACCAGGACTGCATTTGGGTGATTCTGCTCTAGGTACTGCCCCTGTTCATGGTGTCTGTGCTCAGTGGGGTAAAAGATAGATGTCTTACCATTGCATATGTCCCCGCCATGAAAGGTGTGTCCTTACTATCACTGTTTAGTTGTGGGAAAAATATGTGGGCAGGATTGGCAGTAGCCCCAGCTGGGCTTTGAACCTGTGACCTTCTGTTCTTGTATGCACTGTCTGTGTGCACTGCACCACTGTGTAGCCACAGATTGGTTGGATTCCCTGGACTGTCCATGACTGTGGATCCGGCAGGACCTGTCTGTTGCAGTGGACTGTGCCAGCCTGCACATGGCTAGGCCTCTGTCTTCTGTGGTTAGCAGCCACTGCCCCCTGCACCACATGTACTTGTCCGCCAACATGCTGGCATGAACTTCTCTCAGAAAAAGCAGTTGACCTGATTGCAATGTGGCAGTATGGGACTGCATTTGGGGGACTTGGCTGTAGGTAATGCCCATTGTTGTGGTGTGTTTGCGGTGTTGGGTAAAATATGGGTGTTTTCCCCATGCATACAGGGGTGTCTGCGCTATCTTTATTTAGTGGTGGGTAAAATATAGGGACTGGGCTGGCAGGTGCCCCAGCTGGGTTTTGAACCTCTGCCCTCTGGTCCTAGAGGTAATGACTCTGTCCGCTGTACCACACTTTGGCCACAGAGACAGTGCAGCCCCTGGAGGCAGTAAGCCTGGCAGGATGGAGTCACAAACCCTGCTCTACGCAATTCTACTGTGGGCATATGCACCCTGTCTGGTGACAAACGTGCACATAAACCCCGGAAATGACCACGGAAAATGTGGGACAAAATATCACCACGCTGGGCAACAGTGATATTAATGGGCAACCATAGCAAACACTCCCAGGAAAGCTCCAAAACGTGGAAATGTTTTTTGGAAGAGTCTCCTCTCAGTAGACCCTTCCAAAATTCATTTCTTTTTTCTGGAGCTTTGCTGGGTGTGATTTCTGTATTTGCCCATCACTATAACTGTTCCCCAGCTGAATTACTATTTTTAATAGTTCTGTTGTGGTCATTTTCTATTTTTATTTTCACTTTTGTGCTGTGCACATATATCACACTGCTCACGTTTTGCTGGTTTCCCCGGTTTTCCTGTACATTGCTGACGGAAATGGTTTCTCTTCCCTTTAAATGCTTTCTACCGCGAGTGTTTCACTCGCGGTAGTTTTTACATGCAAATTCGGGCCCGATACTGTGCGGGGAGCCTCTCCCCTCCCACTCTCCACCCATTGACCCCGTCCCTCCGCCCCTCCGGAGCCTTCCTCCGCCCTCCTTTCGCCGTTCCACGCCTCTATCGGACATTTGCGGGCCCGCACTTGTACGGGGCACGTTAGTGAGCCGCGTACCTGTGCGGGGGTGACACGCACGTGTGCGGGGCGTTTAAACGCGTTTCTGCACGTTTCAGTGCCGCGTTGCCGTGCGCTATTTTGCGGCGCGCTATTTTGCGGATTTTAGTAAACATGCCCCAAAGTCTCATACAGAAAAGAAATCCTCAGAAATTTACACAACATTACCATATAAGAAAACAATACTAAAGAGAAATTCTTTGTAGTCCACACATTAAGAGAGGGGAAAAGAAACACTCCTAATGGTAAAAGAAGCAAAGCCAAAAGGCATAAAGGCAAAATTTACAAGATCAAGAAGGCCACAAGCGACCCAAAGAAAATACAATGTTGATGTGATTAAGTCATACCCAATGTAATAGCATCAAGTGATGCCTATGCTACCACAGATAGCCTGGTGCTAATAAAGGTGATCAGATCTTTTGGTTGACCCCCCCCCCCCCCATATATTAGATTTGTACACCACCAAACATTTACATGGGAAACTCAAATGAAAAGTACTCTCCAACTGCAGAACCCCAGATTTTTGAAGCAAAAATATCTGGGAACATTACAATTTTAAAAACACACAAATTATCCATTATCTTCTTATAAAACATCTTGAGAATCCATTCTTCCCTGTTATATGTAATGAACAGATAAATGTAACTTGTCTGAAGTTTCTTGTTCCATGTAAACCGCGCTGATATCGACTAGTGCGGTATATAAAAAATGTTAATAAATAAATAATAATAATAATTCTTTATCTATAGCCACGGCACAGGACACCAATAAAGTAGCAGACTGATACTGCTCTTGATCAGAAACCTCCAAAAAATTAGAAAGATTCAAGATGTCCAAATTATATGACCTGTCTGCCCCAGCTGAAAACCCCTTAGTTTTAGGGAAATTCAAAATCTGCAAGTTCATAGCTCACAAAGTTTTCCATAGCTTCCAGTTTAAAACGCAAATTAGTATTATCTTTAGCCAGCATAGCATTCATTTCAGATAACTTCATCAGTTGGGATTCATGGTCATCCAACTTTGTTACAGTAGTTGTGACCAAGTCCGTGTTCTTTTGTATCCGAAGTGATAGATTAGCCATCTGCCTTGATACAGCATCAGGTAACATTGCAATGTCTTCCCATATTACCTCCAAAGTAAACTTCTTTGAATGTGGAATGGAGAGCAGAGTAGAGGCTGCAATTGCAGGAGTTTCAAATGACTGATCACCAGTGTCAGGACTCCTGCCCACAGATGTTCCTGCCACCAGCACTCTCTCCGGGGACATGCCAGCCTCAACGAAGCTGAGCCTACCACCAGAAACCACAGAGCCCCCTTGAACAGAGTCTAGTGATTCCCCTCCAGCGAATCAGCTAGGTCTGGGTCAGCAGGCATGGTGGACAGCACTCCCGGTCAGGGTGGCAGAATCCTCACATCTGAGGAAAGAGCGCCAGATAGCAGCAACGGATCCTCTTTACATGCCCCCACAAAGCCGGACCTTATCTCCTACTGGTGCTTCTTGGGGACTTCAACACAGCGATCTATTGGACCTTCAATGGAATGCAGGGACTCCGAGGGAAAGACTCTCACCTTCCCTTTACACGTGGGCATAGAAAGGTAAGAAGGCAAATGCTCCAACTATGTTTATTGAGGTAGACGCTAAGAGTCAGGAAACCCAACACGGCTGCATTTCATCATTGCCTTCATCAGGTATACACCCAGTTCACATCACATTTCCTGGATATGTTAAGTGGGCAAAAAGGGTCAGACACTGCAAATCTTCTTTTCATATCCACTTGTGTGTGCAATGAGTGCACATACACTGTTGAAGGATGACACCATTAGTTCTGTATGAAACTTTTAGTTTTTGGTATACTGTAGAAGAAAGATTCTTAGGTTTAGAGGTATTTATATAGAGCTTAATTCACTGGACATCAAGTTGTTAAAAAAATTCCAATAAATATGTGCCAGAGGGAGACTGGGAGTGTGGTGGAATTTTGAGAAGGGTGCGTAGGGGCATGAGAGAATTTTGTGATGAAAGGTGTCAGGGGTGGGGATTTGAGTGAGGTGTTGGGGTGGCCAGGGTTGTAAGTGGCAGTGTCTGAGGTATCAGGAGGGGTAGAGGGTTAATGGAATCCATAACTACCCCCTTTAAGAGATTTTCCAAGAGCATCAGACTGCATTTTAGATAAGAAAAGACAAAATGAGTTAGACCAAGCTCCATCGATCTCAGCATCCTCTCTCCAACAGTGGCCATCCAAGTCACTGGGCAAATCCCCAAAAACATATGTGAAACATATTTTGCACACTCAGAGCTGGCATTATCTTTCTATGAACAACAAGCTTGCAAGGTCAAATGCAAGCTGTGTCATTCACTTATGCATTATAATGAGCTGCTTTGTTTGCATTTGTATGTTTGTCATCTCAGTTTTACTTAATCTGAGCTGAGCTAAAAAATTATGCATTGCCATTTAACGTGTTATTTTCCAAGAAAATGTGTTTTCTTTCCTTAGCTCACATAATAACCTCCCTTCTCACTTGCCTGGTGAAAGTAAGTTCAAATCCTGGTCATTATTCAAAGGGCCATTTTACATTTCTGTCTCTCAAAACTAGGCATCTAAACCTTTTGAAAATTGAACCCATAATGTATTATTGGCTTAATTATAATATGAGTCACTTTCACTAACCCTTATTTAGATATTCAGGTTTGTTTCTTGACATCACCAGCATCTGAACATGTTTGGAGGAAGCACCCTGAGCTCGCTTCCACTATGCAACCAGGTTAACTAGTCCAAAACACTTGCCCACACGTCACCAACTACACTGATTCATTTAAATATGCTTAAAACAATGGATATAGATCAACTCCTTAAGAAGCAATTTACAAAATTTAGGATTGTCAAGATGCTACTTTGAAACCTTAAAAACACTACAAACAACTCTGTAATATCTGCAGACAAAATAAAAGCCTAATTAGAGAAGCACAAAAACAAATGAGGAAGGATCATCTTTATTTTCTGATTGTGCCCAGAGGCATGAAAATTATTCAGGCATCTTTCAAGGACTAATTAATAAGGGCACTATTAGGCAAGGATGTAGCATGGAGCAAGTAGGAATACAATTCTTACTATAAATTTTATTTAGAAATTAGTTGATACTTAATATCACCACCTTCACTGATTTATTATGAGACTGACCAGTTATAAAACTAATGTGACATACTCCACACTCCAGCTCAGGATATTGCTTCATTTCATTTAGCACATGCTAAAACATTATTTTCAAAGTAATGTTTGAGGGCTGGGGGAAGGGGGGAAAGGAGTTGGAGACGAGGGTAGATTGCTATGCCACAGTGAACCAAGGGCAGTTGCAAGGGAACTGCTATTCTTAAGCAAGGAGTATTTGGTGATAGGATGAACTAGGGACTATCGGCCTTATTGGAACTTTAGGACATGCCCTGAGAATATAGTGGATATTTTAGCCTGCTGATATTTTCAGTGAAAACTTAATTGCATCACTTAATGCATAATTAACTTTCAAGGGATAATTGTGGATCTGGAGGCTTTTAATTTTGATATTAATGAGCCACTTTGCATGCATATACTTACAACACAGTTCAATAATATTTAACTCATTGATCTGTTTTCTTTTACAATGATGTCAGTGCTTAGGTGACTATTGCTGATAAAGCATTATAATGTGGTTCTATTTCATATAATATACCAAATTTAGCATTTAACATACTTTTCCATGTTATCACCATTTAGGAAATAGACCGCTAGGTCATACTGATGCTATATCAAACTGGAGAAATGAGTCAGAATAGTCAGTGACATGTGACAACTTTATTGGTGTGCGGTATTTTGAAAGAGATGTAAAAGAGATACTACATTTAAGTCTCCTTTACCAATGACTGTTAACCAGTTAACATATGTTAAGACCCATTAATGTACATTAATGTGATATAAAGCACATTAAATAATGGAAGCCCTATTATCCTTAATGGAGCCTATTTACTAACTATGCATTTAAATCAAATTGACACACATTAGGGTTCATTAAAACATGTTAACTGATGAACACATTTTAGTAAATAAGACACTTTGTTGCGCCATAAAACAACTATCTTATGTAAATGATAACTACTGAAGCATAATTCATGACATACTTTAGCTATTCCAGATGGTCTTCGTCGGTGCTTTCTATTTTGGACCATCAGACACCATGAGGCTTCTGCTGCTGCTTAACTATTCTGTTTGATAAACATGCTTCTTAGAGTGAAGTAGCAATGAACAATTGGCATATTTAGCTTGTTTTAAAGCATTTTTCATACAATGATATGGATAATCTTTTCTAAAGAATCTGCATGCCATTAGTTGATGAAAGAAGGTGTTGAACATGTGAGCCAATAATCAATAATTCACATCAGCTTTTGATGCCTCCTCTATAACTATTTAACCTTTTTTGGTAACTTTCAGTTGTAGGATAAGTGCAGCAGGTCACAGGGCTAGGGTCCTGGGGCAGAGAAGTAACCTGGTGCCCCGGCACCTGGTGGCCGAAAGAGCACAAGAGGCGGCAAGAAAGGTAGGGGGTGGGAGGAAAGTTGCTTGACAACGGGGCTGTGAGTTTTGAAATCACCCTGCGTCTCAATGCAGGGAGAATTCATTGGTGACCAGTGAGGCACACATGGGGGGGGGGAGCTGGGCTGGCTGGGGTTCTGCCTGCCTGCCGACCCAGTCCTTCCTGTGTCGGCAGGTGGATGGGTGGCGGATCGTGGCCTTCTCACCCTCCCTCCCAAGCAAAGAGGTTTGCGAGCGAGTGGATTGTCGCAGCTGGAAGGGGCAAGGTCCCAAGCCAATGGATGCTGTAGCAGTGGGGCCTAACGGCTGGTGTGAGGGAGTAAGGGAGCTGAGCTCCTGGAGGACTGGAGTGGAGGTGGGCAGAGATCTCAGTGGGTATCTTCGCCTGGATCAGGGAGGAGAGGGGGCCGGCCTTGAGGTTGGCGATGGGGTGGGCGGTGTGAGAGTGGATGATGCACCACTTTGCTAATAATATGGCTGGTGTGGGGCATCATCCATTCTCCAAGACCAAGCAGGAAGTCAGTCCTCACATATGGATGACATCGACGTCGATGGAGCCCCTGCGGAGCATTTCCCCAGCTTTCTATGAAAGCCTTTGGGAATACTGCACACATGCGCGGTCCCCTTCCCACCTAAAGGTGCCATCTTGCTCAGTCTCTCTTTTTCCGTGGAGCCCTTCGGACGTGTGTCCTAGTTCACCCGGAAAATAGTTAGATTTTTTCATCTATTCCTTGTGATTTCTTCACGGTTTTTGTCCAGTTCGACGCCGATTCCCATTCTCGCCGGGTTCGGTACATCGGTATCAAGCCCGATCTTATTTTTTCGGTTTTTGCCCTTCGTGGCTGGTGTTCGCGCCCTGTTTTTCCTTTTCCCTGGAAGGCCGGTCCTTTGACCTCGCAGGGACTCTTTTTTCCCCGATGGCTTCCAGTGGTTTTAAGAAGTGTGATCGGTGCAAGAAACTAATGTCTCTCACCGACACACACGACTGCTACCTTCGGTGCCTCGGTCCTGATCATGATCCTAAGATCTGTGGACCGTGTGGAAAAATGTCCACTAAGGCACTGTGAAGTCGTCAGCACCAGAAGGAAAGGCTTTTCTCTGATTCGGCCTCTGGCCGGGCCTGGACCTCGTCTGAGGTCTCGACATCTCGGGAGTCTGACCCTGAGCATCGTCGGGGTTCCTCGGATAGGGGGTCCCCCGAGCGGGAGTGAAAGAGGAAGAAGCGGATCACAAGGGCGGCGTTGGAGGAGGTCCCTGGCTCCTCGAGGGCTAGGTCTCGGACCCCCGACCGCCGTCCCGGGCCCGTGGAACAGGAGAAGCCGTCAAAAGTACCTCGGGTGGAGCCGGAGTCTGCTGGACACATAAGTCCTGTTGTCCTCGAGGACTCTCCTCCCAGGGAGCCGACGTCGGGCCCGGCGCCACTGAGGCCCGAGTCGGTAGCTGCTGAGTCTCCTGAGCTGGGTCTCAGACTGACAGCCTTGGAGTGCAGACTGTCTGCCTTCATGAATCAGCAGCGGGTGCTGATGGCCAGCCTCGCTGGCGCATCTGCCCCGACCACCGGGACATCGATGTCGAAGTTGACCCCGGAGACCGAGCCGATACTCGAGACCATGAAGGCTCAAGGTCGTCCTCGGTCGCGGTCACCCTCGACCTCCCGGTCAGGACCGAGGGTGTCGACGCCGGTGCCTTCAGCGTCGGGGCGGGTGCTGCCTGGCCCCGCGCAGTCGGAGCCCGACTCCTCTTCAGACGAGTCCACCTGGGAGACGGAGGATGAGGAGTCCCCCGATACCTTCAAGAATCGGAGCTTCCCGTCGGACTCACCGCAGTCTGAGCCCCGGAGTAGGTCCCCTCTGGAGGATACCCGCTTCTCCAAGTTCGTGCGGGATATGGCCACGGCTTTGGTGATCCCGGTGGATCCCGAGGAGGAGCCTCGAGCCGAAGAGCTCGAGGCCCTCCAGTATGACTCTCCTCCGAAGGAGGCCTTTACTGTGACGGTTCCTCCGATGCTGGAACGGCTCCTCTTCTGGATGTGGGAGGCACCGGCCTCAGCGCCGGTTCTGAGCAAGCGGGTTGATTCCATTTATCGACTCCGTAAGAGCCTGGGTTTTCAAAGGCGCAGCTACCGCACCATTCCATGGTGGTGGAATCGGCCATGCATAGTATGAAAAGTCAGAAGATGCACTCTGCGGTGCCCCCTGGCAGGGAGGCCCGGAACCTGGATGCGTTCGGTAGAAAGTGCTTCCAGGGCTCGATGCTTGCTTGCCGTGTCCAGTCTTACCAGCTGTACATGGGCATGTACTTGCGGGACCTGGCAAAGGAGCTTGCCGGGTTCTCTGCTGGTCTCTCCGGGGAACCTTTGCAGAGGTTCAAGTCCTTGTCTTCGGGGATCCGGGAATGCTCTAAATTCATGTCCCGAGCGGCCTACGATGGCTTCGAGGCCTCGGCCCGTGTTGCGGGTGCCGGCATCGCGGCTCGACGCCAGGCATGGCTGCAGTCATCGGACCTCGAGCCATGGGTTCAGGACAAGTTGGTCGATGTCCCTTGCCGAGGTGAAAACCTTTTTGGCAAGCCCATGGCTGAGAAGGCTGCTGAGCTCGAGACCGAGCACCTCACGAGGACAAGGCCGTCTCGAAAGACTTCTGCCCCTTCACACAAGAAGAAGGGCTTGGGTAAAAAGTCCTTTTACCCGAGGAAGGCGACTGCCTACAAACCATTCCCACCTTACCAGGCCTCCCCCGCTCCCCCACAGGGTCAGCAGGCCAAGGGGCAGGGACATGGGCCCCGTAGGCAGAAAGCCCCCAAGCCTCCGGCACCTGCTCCAACTCAGCAGGGTGGGGGTTTTTGACTCCCAAGGCATAGCCTCTCTGTCCCTGCTGTCCTATCCAGGCACAGGAGGTCGCCTAGCCGTTTGCCCACCGGTGGCCACCCATTACAGGGGACAATTGGGTCTTAAGCATAGTCCACAAGGGCTACCTGCTTCATTTTCATCAGTTGCCTCCTCCCTATTTTCCAGGAGAGCCTCCAAGGCCTCCTCTCCATACAGCCCTCCTCCTGCAGGAGCTCCAGGGTCTGTTACGAGACCAGGCGGTGGAGCCTGTGCCTCCTCACCTACAAGGTCACGGGTTTTACTCCAGGTACTTCCTAGTACCAAAGAGAACAGGGGATCTCAGGCCTATTCTCGACCTCTGAAATCTCAACAAGTTCTTACAGAAGGAAAAGTTCAAGATGCTTACTCTTGGAACACTTCTGCCCTACCTCCAGCAGGGAGATTGGCTATGCTCTTTAGATCTAAAGGATGCGTACACTCACATCCTCATTCATCCAGACCACAGAAAGTACCTCAGGTTCATTGTGGGAGGAAACCATTATCAGTACAGAGTGCTGCCATTTGGCCTCACCTCCACCCCCAGAGTCTTTACCAAATGCCTGGCAGTGGTGGCGGCCTACTTGAGAAATCAGGGTATCTTTGTCTTCCCCTATCTGGACGACTGGCTCATCAGGGGTCAGATGTGCCAGGAGGCCAGGCAAGCCACCCTCCGATCGATTTCTCTACTACAGCATCTGGGGTTTGTCATAAACTTCGCAAAGTCCACTTTGCTCCCCTCCCAAAACTTAGAGTTCATAGGGGCAAGACTAGACTCTCTGCAGACAAAAGCTTTCTTGCCAGAAGACAGAGCCCAAAGACTGATGACCTTGGCAAACCAGTTTCTCAGCAGGTCACTGGTCTCCGCCAGGCTCTGCCTGAGGTTTCTTGGCCACATGGCTTCGACAGTGCATGTCACACCCCATGCCAGGCTTCATATGAGGCCTGCGCAATGGTGCCTCAGAACTCCCTGTGGTCGCAGGCCACAAGGAGCCTCAGAGACAGAGTAAGGGTATCCAGACCATTCCTACACTCCCTACATTGGTGGCTGCATCCCCCCAACCTACTGGAAGGGATGCCTTTTCAGCCACCTGGGTTCACAGTGGTATTGACCACCGATGCCTCTCTACAGGGCTGGGAGCACACTGTCTGGGCAAGTGCACCCAGGGCCTGTGGTCTCCCTGGGAGGCCCAGCAGCAGATCAATCTACTGGAGCTTCGGGCTATTCGCTTAGCCCTCAAGACTTTCTCTCAAACCCTGGCTCGCCAGTCTGTCTTAGTGCAAACAGACAATCAGGTAGCCATGTTTTATGTGAACAAACAGGGAGGCACTGGGTCCAGGCTCCTTTGTCAGGAGGCGCAGGACCTTTGCTTGTTTGCGCTCAGGCACAACATGTGGCTCAAGGCGGTTTATCTCTCTGGCCAGGAAAATTACCTGGCAGACAGGTTGAGCAGAATTCTGCAGCCACACGAGTGGCAGCTCCATCCCTTGGTAGTTCAGAAGATCTTCCTGAGATGGGGACTTCCATCCATAGATCTCTTTGCCAGTCCCCTGAACAGACAGCTGCCCCAGTTCTGCTCCAGGCAACTGCATCCTCTGAGACTAGCAGCAGATGCTTTTCTGATTTCCTGGTCCCAGGGCCTCCTATATGCATTTCCTCCCACGCCTCTGGTGGCCCGAACCCTGTTCAAAGTTCTGAAGGACCAGGCCTCGGTCCTTCTGGTAGCCCCCAGGTGGCCGAGACAGCCTTGGTTCCCACTTCTGCTTCAGCTAGCAGTGGACACTCCACAACCTCTAGGGTTGCAGCCCGACCTTCTTTCTCAAGACCAGGGGTCTCTTCTGCACCCCAATCTCAAATCTCTCAATTTGATGGGCTGGAAGCTGCAAGGGTAGTTTTGGCTCCTTGGGGCCTACCTCCAGAAGTTGAAGAGGTCGTCCTGGCCTCTAGGAAGCAGCCCACTAGGAAAACCTATGCCCTGAAGTGGAAGAGGTTTTCTGTGTGGTGTCAGCTGCGTACAGAAGATCCTTTCTCCTGTACTGTACCTGTGGTGCTTCAGTACCTGCTACATTTATCCAATCAGGGCCTTAAGTCCAATTCTGTTTGGGTCCACCTCTCAGCTCTAGCAGCTCACCACTCACTGGTGGAGGGACACTCTCTATCGGTTCACCCCTTGGTGTCCCGGTTTCTCAGAGGTTTGTTCTTGCTCAAACCTCCTGTCCGTCCTCCAGCCCCTGAGTGGGAGTTGAATGTGGTCTTGCAGCAACTGACTTGCCCATCTTTTGAGCCGATGGCTACTTGTCCTCTCCACTTCCTTTCCTGGAAGACACTTTTCCTAGTAGCCTTAACCTCGGCCAGACGGGTGAGTGAGCTTCAGGCCCTAGTCTGTGACAGGCCTTACACTCGCTTCTATAGGAACAGGGTAGTCCTTAGGACTCATCCAAAGTTCCTCCCTAAAGTTGTCTCCTCTTTCCACCTCAACCAGGAGGTGATTCTTCCAACATTCTTCCCTAGGCCTCATGCAAGCCAGGCTGAAGCGGTCCTGCATACCCTGGACTGTAGGAGGGCCTTATCCTTCTACCTTGACCGTACGCAAGGACATAGAAGGGCTACTCAGCTCTTCATCTCTTTTGACCCTAATAATTTGGGGTTAGCTGTGTCCAAGCGTACCTTGTCCATATGGGTGGCTGACTGTATCACCTGGGCTTACTGGGCGGCTTACCTTCCCTTGCAGGGTCGGGTCACGGTCCATCGTGTCAGGGCAATGGCTGCCTCAGTAGCTCATCTCCACTCTGTACCGTTGGAAGACATCTGCAGGGCTGCAACTTGGTCCTCAAGCCAGACTTTTGCAGCTCATTACTGCCTGGAGCGGGAGTCCCGTAGAGACAGTGCTTTTGGCCAGGCAATACTCCGGAATCTCTTTGAGGCTTAGGCAACTCCTGCCCTCCAGCCCTCCGTTGAGCTACTGGTGGAGGTTCTTTCAGTGAAAAGCCTTTCTTTGATGCTGGGACTAGAGGGAGTTCTCTTGTTCAGCCTGGGTTCCTTGGTAGCCCAGAGCTTGGGAGTCACCCATATGTGAGGACTCACTTCCTACTTGGTCCTGGTGAAAGAGTAGTTACTCACCTGTAACAGGTGTTCTCCAGGAGCAGCAGGAATCAGTCCTCACAACCCTCCCTCCTCCCCTGGGAGTTGCAGTTGTACATAGTTTATTTTACATTTTTGTGTGCTGTTTTTTTAGCTATGTCATTTGACTGAGCAAGATGGCACCTTTAGGCGGGAAGGAGACCGCACATGCGTGCAGTATTCCCAAAGGCTTTCATAGAAAGCTGGGGAAATGCTCCGCAGGGGCTCCATTGACGTCAATGTCACCCATATGTGAGGACTGATTCCTGCTGCTCCTGGAGAACACCTGTTAAAGGTGAGTAACTACTCTGTAAGGGGATATGGTTGGACTATGTATACTGTAATGAGTTATGTTGGCTCGGGTTGGGGCTCAAAACAAAGTTGTGTTAATAAAACTGTGACCATGCTTTGTTCACCAGTTACATGTGTTATGTAGTTTGCAGATTAGGGAAGGGAGGAGACGAAACAAGTGGGGGGATGGACAGGGAAGGAGGGAGTGCTTGAGGGGCCTGGTGTCCAGGCTATCCAAGTTATTGAACATTCTGTCTATTATTATGCATTTTGTGTTGATACATTTTTGAACACTTTTGGGACAGCAGCAGAAATTGTGCCTAAAATGAAGTCGCATTTATGCCTACTCAAAAACTGGCATAAATGTTCATACGTAAAATATGCATGTATAACACAGTTCTGCCAATTCTTTATTGAAATTCCTCTCCTGTATATGTTTATACCTAGACCGCATAAAAGTACAAGCAATTTTGCCATTGCACTTGATTTAACACCTGGAGTAATTTAACAAGAAGACATTTTATGTGAAAAAAGGCTTTAGAAAATTACACTCACAGAATACATGTACATAATTACATCTGCCTTAGAGCAGATGTAAATTTATGTGAGGGCATTTGTGCACTATTGGAGATTATTCAGGCTGCCTATAATATAAAATCCCATAGGCCATCATGATGTGTTTATAAAATATCCAGCCACTAGATCTCACAATATATTAATCTTTCACTTATAAACAACAATATATCAACAATATGGACCTCCATTAATTTTACTAAATTTCTTATAAATGCCTAAGTGGAAAATAATAAATCTTTTCCTTAAAACATACTATGCTCAACTCATACAAGCAAAAAGGAATATTTTTCAGATAAATTTAAGAAATTACCAAACTGCCCTAAACATATTTTTTGTAATAACATCTCAGTTATTACATTAACATCAGAGTAATCTGTGCATACTTTCCCCCTACCTGTTTAATTTATATGCAGAACAAATCATCAGAGAAGCAGGATTGTATGAAGACAACATAGGTGTGAAGATTGGTGGAAGACTCATCAACAACCTTAGCTGTGCTGATGATACCACATTACTGGCTGAAAGTGAAGATGATCTGAAACATTTGCTTCTCACGATCAAAGAACATAGTCTCAAAATGGGCCTGCACCTCAATGTAAAGAAGACAAAGATCATGACAACTGGCATAATCAACAGGTTCATTGTTGAAGGAGAAGAAATTGAAATCATGAACAACTTTAACCCACTTGGATCAACTATCAATAAAGAAGCAACAAGCAGTCAAGAAATCAGACGACACATTGCTCTTGACAGAATGGCTATGAAAGACCTAGACAAGATTCTCAAGAGCAGAGATGTCTCTCTCCATACAAAGATTCGACTCATTCAAGCCATGATATTTTCAATAACATCATATAGATGCGAAAGTTGGACAGTGAAAAAGATAGACAGGAAGAAAATTGATGCCTTTGAATTATGGTGCTGGTGGCGAATACTGTGTATACCATGGACTGCCCGAAGAACAAACCAATCGGTACTAAAGGAGATCAAACCTAAGCTTTCTTTAGAAGCTCAGATGACAAGACTTCGACTTTCATACTTTGGACACATCATGCGAAGAGAGAGATCATTAGAGAAAGACATCATTCTTGGCAAAATAGAAGGTCAACGCAAAAGAGGAAGGCCAGCAATGAGATGGATCGATACAATAATAGCAGCTACGGGTACCAGTTTGTCAACAATGAGCCGCCTGACTGAAGACCGAGCACAATTTAGGACAGCTATCCAGAGGGTCGCCATGAGTCCCCTCCGACTCAGTGGCACTTAGCAACAGCAATCTGTACATCACTGATCCGGCCCATCGCCCGAAGAACCGGTTAAGTACTTTAGCAGGAAAATCCAGGACATTCAACAGAGTTTCTTGGTAGAACAAGAGGTGTCTGCTGGTCACTCACTGCCCAAAGCTTTAACTTCTACTCCCCTGTCTCAAGATTTAGAAACAATAATCTCCCTTTGTCATATCTGGCCTTCTTTTAATCTTGCAGTTAATCTTTTAACTGCCGCAATAACTTTAATCCATACTGTCTAAAGTTATTGCGGCAGTTTAAAAAACAATCTGTCCATTAGACCACATTCCATCTAAGTGCTTACCTGAAACTCTTTGGCCTTGGTGCCTGTAGCACTGACCATCATTAATCATAGTCTTCATCCGGATGTAGTTCCCAATGTCTGGAAGAAAGCAGTAGTTCATCCATTATTAAACAACCTAAATCCAATGTCTCTGAACCTTCAAATTACCATCCTGCACCTCACCTTGCTTTTATGTCCAAATTAACAAAAAAATGGTGTTTTCACAACTTTTGGAATACACTCCACCTCCATCAGTCAGGTTTCAAATCAGACCACAGCACTGAAACTATTTAACATCCTTATTTAGTGCAGTTCATAGTGCATTAGATCATGGTAAAATTACACTGGCCATCTCTTTAGATCTATCTTCAGCTTTTGATGTAGTAAACCATCAGATCCTTATGTTCAGACTGACAGATTTAGGTATTAGCAACATAGTTCTTGGTTTACATCTTTTCTTTCTGACCCTTCATAATAAGGGTAGGTTCACTTTCATCCACACCTTACCCAATAGATTGTGATGTACTGCATGAATCAATATTGTCATCACTGTTTAATATTTTCTTGACTCTTTTAACTTATCTTGTTCAAAATATGGAGATCAGTGCATACTACTAGGAGGGTGATTTCCTATTGCTAGCTTATACAGACTCATTAACCTCTGATCTGTTGAAATTGACTCATTTTCTATAAAATATTTCATCCTGGCTTGACTAGATTAATTTAAAACTTAAACTGACATATCTCCTTTTCTCAGTATCGGTCTATGTATTTCTGTTCTAATTAATCTCTTATACAGAATATTCAACTCTGACCAAGTATTTAAATTCTTTCTCTCTTCAACATCATTTACTAAGGTTAAGCATCACATAATTTTTTACATCTGTTCTTCAGACTAACTAAATACTTCTTTCCAAGGGTAATGCCCCCTTGGGTGCACTTCTGGGTCTGGAACCAGCCTGGCTGGAGTCCCTCAAGGGCTGTGTTGGTCCTTGGCAGTTTGGTACCTTGTGCCTCCACCTGAGGAAGAAAGGTGTTAGTGGGCAGGATTTCCCTCCTTTCACTCCAGGAAACCTCTAAAAAAATACTGCTGTGAACAAGGCTGGCTTAGATAGTATTTACAATTTATTTACAAAATATCTACATCAAATATTGTGATAAAATAACGCAGTATGTACAAACTATATTATAATAAGTGGTTCCAGCAGGTAAGGTGAAATAGCAATATAAGATAAGAGATCAGACAGTTCAAACAACCAACTATAACCTTATATGTAGTGACTTACGTAAACCTTTAAATATTATTGATTTAACTTTATTAACCTGTCTCCTAACTCCCTTACCTTTCCCTTTATCCACCAGCTCCAAGGCTCACCCATTGCTGGAGCTCTGGACTGGTGGCTGCTTGTGAAGACAGGTTTTGTAGTTATGTCCAATTTTTGAGGCTATAACCAAATCTCTGCCTCCTCCAAGCTCTCCTCCAATCAAGAGAGGGTTTTGCATTCCTGCCCAATCAGGAACAACTGTTGCAGCTCTCTCTTGAGCTGATCTGCCACTGGACCCCCTTGGGTCTTGTGGCTCCTAGTCCAGAATGGATGCTCTGCCGCTGCAGCTCTCTCTTGAACTGATCTGCCACTGCAGTTCTCAATGAGCTGATAGACTCTCTGATGCTGATGCTCTCTATGAAGCTGATTCTGCTGCCACAGCTCTCCCCTGGAGATGATTCTGCTGCCATAGTTCCTCCTGGAGCTGATTCTGCTGCTGTGGCTTCCTCTGGAGCTGATCTGCCACTGCAGCGCCCTAATGGGCTGATCTGCCGCCACAGCTCAACCTGGAGCTAATTCATCGCTGCAGCTCTCCAATGAGCTAATCCACCACTGGACTCCCTAGCTTGGATTAGGTTCTCCAGAGTCTCTCCACTGCCATCTCCACTCCCTCAATTGGGAAAAGACTGTCTACCCCCTTCTTCACTTCTACCCCTGACTGGGTCTGTAAGAGGCTCTCTGCTGGCATCTTCATTCCGAGCCTATCTAGGCTGCCAGGAGTCTTTCAGAACCAGCTTCAGGTGGAGGGCCTGCAGAGTAGGGGGAGTTCCCTCCTCCCCCTCTCAGATGAGGGTTAAGCTCTTTTAAATAAAGAGGCCTGATGCCTCTAAATCCTAGGTAACTCTTCTCCAAGCTCGTTTCTGCACAGGGCTACTGGTTCCAGGGCCAACTGATATCATTTCTCTTATGGTGAACAGTTTCCATCAGTCCCAGTATTTACTGCTCCACCCTCTGTCTAGTGCCTGCTCTTTATTCCCCTACACTATTCCTTATAGATTTAAAATTAGCACAGTGGGCTTTTCCCTTAGTGTTGTCCCTCATCTGACCTCTCCAGGTGCCACCTCTTCAGCAGCATACAGTAACCATTTATCTTTGATTCTACATTATTCAACACACTCTCAAACGCCCACCTTTAGGGGGAGGTTTCGCAAAGATTCAAATTCCATTTTAACACTAGAAGCCCCAAAGTGCGTCAATTGACGCAAATGCATCTTCGAAGTTGTATACCAGTGCCACTGCTAGAACCATGTCAGTCATGTTCCATGACTTTGTTAGCAAGGTCAAGGTGTTTAAATATTTGCATCGAAAATTAATGAAAGATGCACCACCTAGTGGGAACATGAATTTATACCTTGAAGCCCCAAAGTACGTCAATTGACGCACTCAATTGTCTTGGATGCGTCAATTGACATACTTTGGGGCTTCTAGGCATAAATTCATGTTCCCACTAGGTGGCGCATCTCAATCACTGTTTACAGTTTTACTCCGACATTACAAACAATAAACACATGATGACATCATGTAATGACATCACATACTGCACGTATTTAACAAATAATTAACTTCACATTAATTCACATCTGCATTTCATGCTAAATGCAGTCGTCATGATAATGCATCAATTGATGCACTTTGGGGTTTCTAGGTAAAATTCCTTTTGGGGCTTCTAGTGTTAAACTAGTGAGGGGTTCAATTTTCAAAGGTATCCAGGGGCAGCGGAACATCATTTTGATTGGAGGGACCAAACAAATCACTCTCTAGCTCCATCTCCAAGCACTCTAGTTGCAGATACTGTGTTAGGCAAAATATCTGTGGGGACATGGCCTCTGTGGCTCACCCCATATCGCTGATTATGAAGGTATCCATCAATGATAACTTCTTTTTAAGATTACTATAATATATCTGACCTCTAGAAGGCACATTTTAGAAAGGCCATTTAAGTGTAATCTGGGTTGGGACAGCAAAGAAGGTGAGCACGTGTTCTAAAATTGACCTGTCTCCACCCTAAAAGATAAACATCTCCAGCAAGAGAAAAAGAAACAGGGGCATGCAGAATAATGGTCCAGACGCATGCATGTTTTTGACTGATTTTAGAAATGTTCATGTGTCAGATACAGTTTGGACGAAGGTGGTCTAGAAATATAGACGAGCCTGCCACGCTATTTCAGTATCCTCACATGTATCTCTCACCACATATACATCCCAGCTTGCCATTTTGTAAGATGTGCAATGGCTCTGCAGCTAGGAAAAAGGCCCCTCTGGTTACTGGAATGCTTTTTTGAAGGAGCAAAAATTATTAGGGAGGAAGATGGCATTCTTCTCTTCTTTGTACAGTTGTTAGGTTGTCGAAATGAGCACTTTGCAGATGGCTATTCATTCCAAGGAGCAGGCACAGAAATGGACATGTCCACCAGAGGGTTGAGATGTTCAGTGTCATTCTAAAATCGGGCACACATGTGTATCTTTTTTGGAACACCCAGACACACCTCCATCAAATCCTTGTATTACATAGACATAATTACGCCAGACGTGTACATTTTGGGCTTTCTAAAATGGCTCTTAGGACATGACAACGATTGGCACATCTGGGCATTTTTAGACATGAAAATCATGAATCATGGTCACCACCCACCAAACCTACATGCTACAGCAATGGCATCTACTCAAACTCATTCCCAATTTTGTTCTTTATAATTGTGATGGAATCTATAGAATGTTACCTGTCCCTCTCCAAAAGGAGTATCAACAGTCCCCTTTAAGAGAGTCTGCAGTCTAGATTTCAGGGCTGGGAGGGCATGGCTCACAGGGAGAGGTTAAGAATCCAGCAGGCTACAGGAGGGAAAGAGGCCTGTGGGGCGAGAAGACCTTCCAAGGCAAGTTGTGCAAAGATGTTCAGAGATAGGAACTGACTGGGACTGGAGGAAGGATCAGGAGAACCAGCTTGTGGAGGTTTTACAAGCTGGAAGAGAAGTACAGTTGATTTTGTTTTTCCTGAGCGGCTGTTTGTTCTGGATTTTGCTTTGTGGAGTTTTAACAAGCTGGAACAAAATAAAAACTGCTTTTATTAGCTGGTTTTATATACCACCTTATCAAGATATCAAGGTGGTTTACATGGAACATTTATAATTTGAATAACTGGATTAGGCATAGGTTAGCATACATGGAACAGAAAGTATTAAAGAACAGTATTTACATACTGTAATGACTTATATGAAACAGTTTAACAGTTTTAAAGAAAACCCCTTCCCACTGCATGTCACATTGCTACAATAATTCAATAACAGTTCATTGTCACCCCCACACCAATCAAAATATATCTGTTCCAAAATCCTCTAACATATATCATTTATAGAATGACTTAAACTGTCAAAATGAGCAACCATCAGTGCCAAACTAAAACTGAGTGGTAAACAGAAAACCTCTATGGTATCTATAGGGGACATTCTCAGGAGAGGTCCTGCAGATACCATGGAGATTTGAATTTCCCTTGGAGACCCCACGTTACCTCCTTGACAGATATTGTGGGAAAGGTTCTGCACTTCTCATAGGTCCTAACAAAGAATGCCACAATCTCACAGTGCTGCCCCTAGCAAGAGCCTAGAAGGCAGCACCTTGTGATGGTGGCCATTTTGTTTTGGATGCTAGACGGTGCAGGACCATATAGAATTGTTCTCCAGGACCAAGCAGGAAGTCAGTCCTCACATATGGGTGACGTCGGCGCCGACGGAGCCCTCGCGGAGCAATTTTCCCCAGCTTTCAAAGAAAGCCTTTGGGAATTGCAGCGCGCATGCGCGGTCCTCTTCCCGCCCAAGGGTGCCATCTTGCTCAGTCTTCTTTTTTCCGCAGAGCCCTACAGGCGTTGTTTGTGAATCCCCGCAGAAAAGTTGATTATTTCTCTTTTTTTTTTTTCTTTCGGTTCGACGCCGGTTCTTTTCCCGCCCGGACTCGCGACGCCGGTTGCGAGTCCGTTCTTTATTTTTCATTTTTTTGTCCTTCGTGACAGATTTCGCGCCTTTTTACTTTTTCACTGGCAGCCCGGTCTTTCGACCTCGCAGGGGCCCTTTTTCCCCCGATGGCTGCCGGCGGCTTTAAAAAGTGTGACCTCTGTAAGAAACTCATGTCTCTTACAGACACACACACGACTTCTGCCTCCGCTGCCTCGGACCCGATCATGACCAGATGATCTGTGGTCCGTGTGGCAAAATGTCCTCTAAAGCATTGAGGAGTCGGCAGCATCAGAGGGAACGTATCTTCTCTGACTCCGGCCGGGCTCGGACCTCGTCAGAGGCTTCGACGTCTCGGGACTCTGGTCCTGAGCATCGTCGGAGTTCCTCTGAAAGGGGGTCTCCTACCCGGGAACATCATCGGAAGAAGAAACCCGCAAGGGCGGGATCGGTGGACGCTCCTGGTTCCTCGAGGGCCAGGTCACATAGCCCCGATTCCCGTCCTGGGTCCTCGGAGGTGGAGAGGCCTTCAAAACATCCTCGTCTCGAGATGGACTTGCCCGCTCACGTGAGTACTGTTGTCCTCATAGACTCGCCTCCGAAGGAGCCGAAGTCGGGCCCGACGCCGTCGGGGCCCGAGTCGGGGGCTGCTGGGTCTCCTGAGCTCGGACTCAGGTTGACGGCCTTGGAGAGCAGTCTGACTGCCTTCATGGACCAGCAGCGGGCATTGATCGCTGGCCTCGCCGGTGCTTCTGCCCTGACCGCCGGGACGTCGACCTCCAAGTCGACCCCGGAGACCGAGCCGATCCTCGAGTCCATGAGGGCTCGAGTCGATCCTCGGTCGCGGTCTCCTTCGGCCTCCCGTTCGGGACCGAGGTCGTCGACGCCGACTCCCTCGGCATCGGGGCGGATGGCATCGATGCCCGCCCGACCGTAGCCGCTCGACTCCTCCTCCGAGGAGTCGGCCTGGGAATCCGAAGATGAAGAGTCACCTGGTTCCTTTCGGACTCGGTGTGTCCCTTCGGACTCCCCCGAGTCCGAACCTCGGAGACGGTCCCCCCCGGAGGATACCCGGTTCTCGGACTTTGTGCGGGATATGGCCAAGGCCTTGGCCTTCCCCGCGGATCCCGAGGAGGAGCCTCGAGTCGAAGAACTCGATGCCCTCCAATATGACTCTCCCCCGAAGGAAGCCTTTATTGTACCGGTTCCTCCGATGCTGGAACGACTTCTCTTCCGCATGTGGGAGAGCCCGGCGTCGTCGCCGGTATTAAGCAAGCGGGTCGATTCCATTTATCGAGTCCGCAAGAGCCCAGGCTTCCAAAAGGCACAACTACCGCACCATTCCATGGTGGTGGAATCGGCCATGCATAGACTTAAGAGTCAAAAAATGCACTCCTCGGTGCCCCCCGGTAGGGAGGCCCGAAGCCTGGATGCCCTCGGTAGGAAGTGTTTCCAGGGCTCTATGCTTGCTTGTCGAGTCCAGACCTACCAGCTCTACATGGGCATGTAACTCCGGGACCTGGCTAAAGAAATAGCCGGGTTCTCTGCTGGTCTCTCCGACGAACCTTTGCAGAGGTTCCAATCCTTGTCCACTGGTATTCGAGAGTGCTCCAAGTTTATCTCTCGAGCAGCCTACGATGGTTTTGAGGCATCGGCTCGAGTGGCCGCAGCCGGCATCGGTGGACGCCGCCAGGCTTGGCTTCAGACGTCCGACCTCGAGCCATGGGTGCAGGACAAGTTGGTCAATGTCCCCTGCCGAGGTGAAAACCTCTTTGGCAAGCCCATGGATGAGAAGGCTGCACAAATCGAGACCGAGACTCTCACCAGGACTCGTCTCTCGAGGAAGACCTCTGCCCCTTCTCAAAAGAAGAAGGGCTCGGGGAAAAAGCCCTTTTACCCGAGGAAGGCGGCTGCCTATAAATACTACCCTCAGTATCAGGCCTCAGCAACTCCCCCACAGGGAAAGCAGGCCAAGGGACGGGGTAATGGGTCCCGTAGGCAGCAAGCCCCCAAGCCTGCACCACCGGCCCCTGCTCAGCAGGGTGGGGGTTTTTGACTTCATCAGCATAGCCTCTCCCCCTCAGCTGGTTTCTCTCAGCACAGGAGGCCGGCTGGTCCACTTTGCCCAAAGGTGGTCCAACATCACCACAGATACCTGGGTGCTTCACATAGTTCGGAAGGGCTATCTTCTTCACTTTCACCAGGTACCTCCCTCCTACTTTCCAGGGGAGCCTCCGAGACTCCCTCTGCACAGGGACTTACTCCTTCAGGAGTTAGCAAGTCTCCTTCAGGAACAGGCTGTGGAACCGGTGCCCCACCACCTGCAGGGTCAAGGGTTTTACTCCAGGTACTTTCTGATACCAAAAAGAACAGGAGGCCTCAGACCCATCCTGGACTTGCGAAACCTCAACAAGTTCCTTGCAAAGGAAAAGTTCAAGATGCTTACCCTTGGAATCCTGCTGCCCTACCTCCAGCAGGGCGACTGGCTATGCTCCTTGGATCTAAAGGATGCGTATACTCATATCCTTATTCATCCAGACCACAGACAATATCTCAGGTTTGTTGTGGGAGGAAATCATTACCAGTACAGAGTACTGCCCTTTGGCCTATCCTCCGCCCCCAGGGTGTTCACCAAATGCCTAGCAGTGGTGGCGGCCTATCTAAGACTTCAAGGCCTTTTTGTGTTCCCATACCTGGACGACTGGCTCATCAGAGCCCAGTCTTCCCAAGAGGCCACTCAGGCCACTCATCGCACTGTGACTCTACTCCAGCACTTGGGATTTGTCATAAACTTCGCAAAGTCCACTTTGCTCCCCTCTCAAAATCTCGAATTCATCGGCGCCAGGTTGGACACTCTTCAGGCGCGGGCCTTCCTCCCTCTGGACAGGGCCAAGCGGCTCATGGATCTCGCCAGCCACTTTCACAGCAATGCCCTGGTCTCGGCCAGGCACTTTCTGAGACTGCTCGGCCATATGGCTTCCACGGTCCATGTGACCCCCAATGCCCGCCTGAACATGCGACCTGCTCAATGGTGCCTTCGCACACAATGGCATCAGGCCACTGGGAGCCTAGCGGACTCCGTACAGATCTCCGACCAGCTGATCTCTTCTCTACAATGGTGGCTTCATCTGCCAAACCTAGTACTAGGAGTGACATTTCAGCCCCCTCCGCATTCTCAGGTCCTGACGACCGATGCTTCTCTCCTGGGTTGGGGAGCACATTGCCAAGGGACATGTACTCAAGGTCTCTGGACTCCTTGGGAGTCTGCTCAGCAGATAAACTTCCTGGAGCTCAGAGCCATCCGCCTAGCGCTCAAGGCATTCTCTCACCTGGTTTCTCACCAGTCGGTGCTGATACAGACAGACAATCAGGTTGCGATGTTCTACGTGAACAAACAAGGCGGATCAGGCTCCTCCCTTCTCTGTCAGGAGGCGCAAAAACTATGCTCTTGGGCCGTCCACCACGGCATCATCCTCAAAGTTGTCTATCTCCCAGGTCAAGAAAATTCCCTGGCCGACAAGCTCAGCAGGATCTTCCAGCCACACGAGTGGAGGCTGGATCCGATGGTGGTTCAGCGGATCTTTCTCAAGTGGGGCCTCCCCACCATGGATCTGTTTGCCAGTCCTCTGAACCGGCAACTTCCCAAATTCTGCTCTCGACAACCGCATCCTCTCAGAGTAGCGGCGGGTGCTTTTCTGATTCCATGGTCCACAGGCCTCTTATATGCCTTTCCTCCCATGCCGCTGGTGTCTCGGACGCTCTTCAAGGTTCTCAGAGACAAAGCATCGATGATCCTAGTGGCTCCCCGGTGGCCGAGACAACCTTGGTTCCCACTTCTAATGCAGCTGGCAGTGGACACCCCTCTTCCTCTGGGGTGTCAGCCCGACCTCCTGTCATAGGATCAGGGGACTCTCCTGCACCCCAACCTCCGGTCGCTTCATCTGATGGCCTGGCTGCTGAAAGGGTAGTCCTTGCTCCCCTCCGCCTGCCTCCAGCTGTGGAGGAGGTCGTTTTGGCCTCCAGGCGGCCCTCCACCCGGAAGTCCTATGCTCTGAAGTGGCGTCGGTTCTCCATCTGGTGTGCTCAGCAGTCTCAAGATCCCTTCTCCTGTTCAGCGTCAGTGGTCTTGCAGTACTTGCTTTCCCTCTCCAATCTTGGACTTAAGTCCAACTCGGTCAAGGTCCACCTCAGTGCTCTTTCTGCGCACCATATGCCGGTGGAGGGCAGACCTCTTTCTAGCCACCCTCTGGTGGCTCGTTTTCTCAGAGGCCTCCTTCTCCTTAAACCACCTTTGCGCCCACCAGCCCCGGACTGGGATCTCAATGTGGTTTTACAGCGGATTACCTGTCCGCCTTTTGAACCTATGGCTACCTGTCCTCTTCGTTTTCTTTCTTGGAAAACCCTGTTCTTGGTGGCCCTCACTTCTGCTAGACGCGTTAGTGAGCTGCAGGCCCTGGTGTCTGATCCTCCGTACACTAGGTTCTACAAGAACCGGGTAGTCCTACGGACTCACCCTAAGTTTCTTCCCAAAGTGGTTTCCCCTTTTCACATCAACCAGGAGGTGGTGCTTCCGACCTACTTTTTCCCAGGCCACACTCCAGCCGAGCTGAAATGGTCTTGCATGCCCTGGACTGTAGAAGGGCGTTGACCTTCTACCTTGACCGTACGCGGGAGCACAGACGGGCTGTTCAGCTCTTCGTCTCTTATGACCCCAATAAGTTGGGGCTCCCTGTCTCCAAGCGTACTTTGTCCATCTGGATTGCTGACTGTATCGCTTGGGCTTACGAGGCAGCCGGCCTCTCATTGGAAAGTCGAGTCACGGTCCATCGTGTTCGGGCGAAGGCTACGTCAGTGGCTTACCTCCGCTCTGTTCCATTGGCAGACATCTGCCGGGCCGCTACTTGGTCTTCAAGCCAGACTTTTGTGGCCCACTACTGCCTGGAGAGGGAGTCCCGCAGGGACAGTGCTTTCGGACAGGCAGTCCTCCGTAACCTCTTCGAGGTATAGGCAACTCCTACCCTCCATCCCGGATGTTGGGCTACCGGTTGGAGATGTATTCAGAGAAGATTCCTTCCTTCTGGGCTACTGAGCTTGAGGGAGCTCATTTTTGTGCTTAGGGTCTCCGGTAGCTTTAAGCTTGGGAGTCCCATATGTGAGGACTGACTTCCTGCTTGGTCCTGGAGAAAGCGTAGTTACTCACCTGTAACAGGTGTTCTCCAGGAGCAGCAGGAATCAGTCCTCACAACCCTCCCTCCTCCCCTTGGAGTTGCAGTTCTATGCTTTCGTTTTTTTGCTAATTTTTTGCTGTCTTTAGCTATGTCATCAGACTGAGCAAGATGGCACCCTTGGGCGGGAAGAGGACCGCGCATGCGCGCTGCAATTCCCAAAGGCTTTCTTTGAAAGCTGGGGAAAATTGCTCCGCGAGGGCTCCGTCGGCGCCGACGTCACCCATATGTGAGGACTGATTCCTGCTGCTCCTGGAGAACACCTGTTACAGGTGAGTAACTACGCTTTTCTGCCTCATTCTTCCGCTAGACTACCAGAAGATAAAGCTAAATGCTGTTGGGGGGGGGGGGGCGCCATGGAGGGGTGGAAGGTCATGCTGGCTGGCTAGCCGGGGTGTGTCTTTTGTACCAAGAGGTTGGAGGTGGAAGGAGGGGGCCACAGGCCCCCACACTTTCATGGGGATCAGGAGCTGTCCAGGGGGAATTGTTGCTAAGTGGGGCCATCATATTTATTTTTAATATTGTCAGTGCTTTGGATCACAGCACCGCGACACTGATAATATTGTGAAATGGGGAAGGCTCAATCGCCTGCAGGGCAGAGCTCACATTATTTGGTCACCCCTCTTGAGGTGTTGCTATCTGCTGCTGGTTGGTTAGTGTGGGGGCAAGAGTTCTCCAAATAACAATCTTGTAGGTTAAATTCTCACATATCATAAATTCATTCTCATGCGGCAGCCCAGAAGAAATATATTTTAGTATAATAAAAAAAGTATGTAGAGTACCCTTTACGAATCTGCAAGACCAACATTTTTCATCACTCTAACAAATCTGTTTTACAGCTTTCAATTGGATCTGGATTGCTCTCTGAATCACAAATTTGAGTTTTGTTTTAGATTTTTTTTACCACTTTTTAAAATGTATATTTCTTCAATGTTTTCCCCTTTATAGATTTTTTAATAGGGTCAACCTTTTTCCTTTTGTTACTTTTTCCAATTTTTTAACTTGCATTACAATGAACACATCTTGATCTGCCATGTTTCTTTCATTTAACAATTGATTCTTGCTCCACTGATATGCTGTAATGTAAACAAGTTTGGTGCCAACACTTCAGAGCACTAATCACATTCAGCTATAGACTTTCAAAACAGTTTCAGTATCATAAGCATATGAGTATTACTAAAGATTAAATTCCCTATGTGGAACTAATTTCTGAAGCAGATGGCTGAACACAAGTTTGATAGCCCTTAAGTTTCTTTATTGCAAATAAAATACTTGCTAGGTTAGGTAAAATAAAAGTAGAGCACAGATGTCTTATCTGTCTATATTTTGACTAAGGATACATAATCAGTCTTTAAAGGATGTGACATGGTTAAAAATAAAAATGTTATCTTCAGCACGTTTGTCACTTAGAATCATTATTTAACATATGTACCAAAATGACTAGTCACAAGGTGCCCGTGCTCCAGGGGCAATCCATCATAGTAAAATAAATGTAAACTATATTGTCAGTATATTTTCAAATAACGGGGAGGGGGGCCTTTGCCATAAAAAAGGAATCCAAAGAACAATGGTATAATCAAAATTATGATAAAGTATCACATGTCTTAAGCAAATGGAAATCATTATTTTGTTTTATACAACTTCCATAGTACTTTGGCCAGATAATTCTCAGAGCACAACATGCTCTAAAAACCCTGATTTATAAAAGGTTTAGTCCTATTTTCAACTTATAGAAAAAAGCCACCTTTTTATATGTCTAAAAACCATGTCACAGTTGTTCACTAACTTTTTTCATTTCTAGGTCATTTGTAATTTAATTTAATAATCAAACTTAAATTCTGCCTTTACAAACACAAGGATGTACAAAGCAGATCACAAATTATAAAGCAAAAACTAAAATTAAATAAGTACTAAAATTCAAAATAATATATAAAAAATAAAACTTAATCATATCAACATTACGGTTAAAACAAATTCCCAAACATTTAAAAAATGTACAAACATCCTATTACTCAAAATAATTCCTACATGTCCATGTTATCAGTTTGCAGCAAAATAATGCATAACTAGTTAAATCTCTTAAATCCAAAGGTTGTAGTTGTTGATATGGAAGGACAGACTAGATAGGCCATGTGGTTTTTTTCTGTCATCATTTTTCTATGTTTCTAAGTCAGTCCATAGCGTAGGAACAGATCTGGAGAGAGAGTTTCAGTAAGTACTTATCTGAATAGCAACTCCGGCCACCTTTTCATGCAGCCTAGTCTAACTGGAGGTTATTAAATAACTATCCACTTAACTCAAATTAAATTAACTATGGCTTCACTGCTCTGAATAAGTCTGATCTCAGAAGCTAAGTAGGGCTAGTACTTGGATGGGTAATAACCTTGGACTACCAGGTGCTGTAGACTTAGGGGTCTATTTACTAAAGTGTGATAGGCTTTTGCACCTAACACCAGGTGTTAAGTGCAAAATTCCCATGGTAGCAGCCAAAGTGCCACAGTAGGTGTAGGGTGTATTCCAAGCATTTTCCCTGTAGATACTGTGGAGAAAACACTGGACTTATATGGTGTTAGCTTTGCGGATGCAGCTAATGCCACCCATTAAGGTAGAGCTAGTTGGATCCGTGATTTCTCCAAAAACATGCAGCAACAGCAAGCTGTCAACACTTGCGATAACTGCATAGAGCCAGAACAGCCACACTCTGCCCACATTCCACCCATTTGGGAAGCTACAATGGAAAGAGGCCGATGGTATCTGCCTTTCTCCCACATTAGCTGTGTTTGTGGCATGACAAACTTGCGTTAGCTCTGCGAAGACAGCTAACATGCTTTAGTAAACATCCTTCTTACTGTGTGGAAGAAAGGTCTGGAAATCTATTTCTGATTGTACCTTGCCAAGAAAACTGAAGGATTGGGTTGCCTGGAGTCAGAATTAGCTTGACGGCACAAACACAAATCAAATTAAATGCTCATAAAGGTTCATTAACCTTCATTTGTTGTTGGTATTTACAGTATTATATATATATTTTTTAAATGTTTTTATTGATTATATCAAAACACACCACACATAAAGGAAAAATACAGTACAATGCTACTCAAGAACAAAAACGAGAACGAGAAAGAAAAAAGAATAACACAGTACAACTAACAATAAAACATCCATTACAACAAGCCTTCAATTAGGAACTGACTGATTCCAAAGGACTCACAGATCTCAATCCTATCCTTCGAAACTCCCCACACAATAATGTACATCAAGCTTCTAATACAAAAGAAAACTCACAACAGTTCCCACACCCCTCCCTCCCCAGGCACTGCAGGCAACAGGGGTCCAAAACGGCTTCACCTAGTGCACCCGGTGCTATTCGCACCCCGTGAATGCAGGGGTTTGACATGTTGCATTGACAAAATTATCTAATGCAGACCACTTTGAGAGATTTGGCCTAACACCTCTCGCATATAAGACTCTGTCCGCGGCTTTCTCATACCTGGCGAACAAGCATAATTGATTCCACCATTCCCCATACGTGGGTTTGCAGGGGTTCTTCCAGTACGTTAGAAGAAGCTTTATGGCAACCATTATCATAAAATTCAGAAGAAAGCGATTATTCTTATCAAGATCAGGTAATGTCCCCACATTTCTGAATGCAAGTATTCGCCAGGTTAAGTCAGCCGAGAAGTTTAAAACTAGTTGAATCTTGTCCCAGACTTTTGCCCAAAACTGCTGAATGTGAGGGCACTCCAGTAGCATATGGCTGAGCGTGCCAACTGCCCCATGGCAATTCCAACATGCATTGCCCTCTGACTTATTCCATTTGCTCAGAACGACGGGAGTGATGTAAGCCCTATGCGCCAGGAAGAAGAGAGATTGTGTGAGGGCCGCCGACTTGGAAGCTCGAATTGAAGAGCCCCAAAATCTTTTCCATTCCAACAATGACAAATTGGCTTGCGTCTCTGTTTCCCAGATACGGCGTAGCCCCACATTTACTGGAGCAAAATGATCCACAAACATAGCATAGAAACGCGAGGCTACTCCTCTTCGAGCGTTTATTTCTTCAACAATCTCCAACAACCCCCAGGAGCTAGCTATCCCCTCCGGGGATGGAAACACACTTCCGATACAGTGTCTCAATTGTAGCCACTGGTAATGCCAAGAAGGCAGTAGATCAAATTCCCGTTGAAGGGTATCGAAGGATTTCCAAGAAGAACACTCCAGCAGTTGCCCAACAGTCCATATTCCTCTTCGTTGCCACTGCACCCAGGCACAAATCCCATTGTGAATTACAAAAGCAGGGTTGAACCAAATCGGTACTAAACGTGAAGGGGGATTGTTCTGCGCAATGATGGGAAGGAATGACTGAAACGCTGATTGAGTCGAAGCTATCACTCTTCCCATATTAAATGTTTTTGGGTACATCATTCCGATAAGCAGTTTAATAGGACAAGGCGCTACAAGCCGCTCTTCCAACTTGAGCCAAGTGGGCGTATCTTCCATAGTGTCGCTCAGGGCCCAGAGCGAACCCTGCTTCAGAAGAAAGGATTTGTGATACCAAGAGAAATCAGGAAAGTATATTCCAGCATTTGTTTTATTAGCTTTTAACTTCTTTAGTGCAATTCTAGGAATTTTCCCAGCCCAAAGGAAGGCACTTACGATTCGTTCCAGACTTTTGTAAATTGTAGGAGAAAAGAAAAAGGGAAGCATACTCAAGATGTAATTTATCTTAGGCACCAGCGTCATTTTAATAGCTTCCACACAACCCCACCATGTCAGATGAAGCACAGACCACTTCAGGGCATAGGACCGTGCCGTTTCCAACAATTTCGCAGCATTCAGTTGTGCAGTTTCTTCTAGGGAAGTAGAGTATAACACCCCTAAATATTTTATCGCTGTGGATTCCCATTGAAAGGGGAAATTCTCTACCAAGGATGAATTCGCCTTATTATTCAGAGGGAAAGCTACTGATTTATTCCAGTTCACTTTGTATCCAGAAAACCGCGAGTACTGAGATATGAGATGTAAAAGTGGAGATATGGAGTCGGGCTTGAGAAATACAAGTAGATCATCAGCATAGGCTGACAATTTAACATGCAGGTCGTCAACCTGAATACTTTGAATCTCTTCAGACTGACGGATTAACAAAGTCAGTGGCTCCAAAGCTAAATTAAATAGGAGCGGGGAGAGAGAGCACACCCCTGCCTGGTGCCACGTCGCAGAGGAAAGGGCTTTGAGAGGGTGCCATTGACCAAGATTCGAGCAGTAGGGCAGTCATATAGCACCCGCACCTTATCAACAAAATCTTTGGGCAGGCCAAACCAGACTAGCACATGATATAAGAAAGGCCACTCAAGCTTATCAAAGGCCTTTTCAGCATCTATTGAGAGGCCCACGACAGGGATATCCATAGTAGAAGCTCGCTCCAGCACGTCACACAGCAGACGCCCATTATCAGTTGTGGATCTTCCTGCCACAAATCCGCATTGGTCGGGGTGAATCAGCAGATGTAATACATTATTTAATCGCCGAGCCAGAACACTGGAAAATAACTTGTAATCGGCATTTAAGAGTGAGATAGGCCTGTAGTTGCCAACCTCAGTAGGGTCCCTCCCTGGTTTTTCTAGCACCACAATCGTTGCCTCAGTGAATGCACCCTTCTTCTGATCCTGCGCCAGCAGTCCTTGGAAGTATTTCAAGAGCTGTGGAAGCAACTCGTCTGCGAAGGTCCTGTAGAATTCTACCGGGATCCCATCGGGTCCTGCCGCCTTGCTAATCTTCATATTAGCTAAGGTCTCTCTTAGCTCATTGTCTGAGAAGGGCTTCCCCAATCCAGCCACATGAGGCTCCCACAGGATAGGTCTTTCGGCCCTGGCAAGGAGATTCTCACAAGCCTTTTCATCGAAGGTTATTTCTGAGGTATACAACTGCTCATAATATTTCCGAAATGCCGCCGCAATATCGCCGCTGTTGGTTAAACGGTTCTGCTGTGCGTCCAGCACATGAGTTACATGTGTCTTGGTGCGACGTGCCTTTAGGCTGGTAGCCAACAGCTTACTAGCTTTATTTTTTTCCAAGTAGTAGCGAGCTTGACCTTCAAACATACTCTGTTCCACTTCAGTACTTAATATCGTATTATACTGATATCTCAACTTCTGGAGACGATTCAGCACTGTTGCATTAGAGCCTCTTTGTAGAATTCTTTCTCCTGCTCTGATCTGTTGATCTATCCCTTGTAGCTTTGCCCGCGCCTTCTTGGCTTTGGCTATTGCAAAGCTAGTGACGTGCACTCTCAGGGAAGCTTTAAAGGCCTCCCACCATGCCCAGATTGGCGAATCCTCCGGACTGTTGTAGGCAAAATAATCCTTTTTATTATCTCCTTGAAATCGGTATCACCCAGGAGTGCTCTATTGAAGGACCAGAACTGTTGTCCGGGCAGGTCACCATCAAGGTTGAAATCTAAGGCAATTGCCGCATGGTCGGATATATGTGCACTCAGGATACTGGCTCCACAGGCTTCTTGTATCAACGGCCTGGAAATTAAGAAAAAATCTATCCTGGAAAACGAGCCGTGAGGACAGGAGAAAAACGTATAGTCTCTTTCCCTCGGAAAAAGGATTCTCCAGACATCTACTAGGCCAAATTCTTGCATAAGCGAGTTTAACATTGTTAGGGCTCTGCCACTCCTTGGCCTACTAGGACTGCAATCTAGCAAGGGGTCTAAAACCAAGTTGAAGTCTCCCCCGAGGATTACCGGAAGGGAAGCATTATCCTGTATTTCTTTTGCGAGAACACAAAAAAAGTTAGGCTGATCAGAATTTGGAGCATAAATGCAGATAACTACTAGGTGTCTGGAGCCAACAACAATGTGAGCCTTAGCCCAACGGCCCTCTTTATCCACTCTGGTAGATAGAACCTGGATCTGTGACCTGCCTTTGCCCAGGATTGCAACCCCGTTCTTCTTCCCCAGGGCTGGTGAATATGCAATCAGCCTATAATGTGCGGAATTCAACTTCATACATTCCTTAGATGACAAATGAGTCTCCTGGAGAAAAACTAGATCCGCTCCTTGCTTATGAGCGTAGACCATTATCTTCTTTCGTTTTATAGGGTGCATTATACCCTTCACATTCGGAGACAAAAGCTTAAGAGGGTGCATTAATGTGAAAACATATGATATGATCTGCCAAACTCGCCGTGGTCTTAAGCAACACATTACCTTGCAGATTGAACCATGGTGCATAAGGAATCCCTAATTGCCTGCAGCGCACATAACTATCCCTCCCCAAAAGGAGCAACAACCAAGGGTGAGACAGCGTGAAGACTAGAACTGGAACATAGCAGCTTCTGCAAAATCCAATTCAGTTATTCCCCATATCAGGAAGATGCCTATACATTGATAATCTGCCATAGTGTCCCCTTCTTCTCCCCCCTCCCCTGAAACAGTACAAAACAGTAACTCTTTATGCATCCTAGCCTTCTACCCATACATTATTACCATGAAATGATTATAGAGAAACAAAAGAAAGTCCCTCTACCATTTTAGGAGGAGATGAAGCCAAAAGCACTAAACTTGCTTGCGCTGGTTCATGTCCATCCAAAATACGTGTTAATACGTGATGGTAGCCATGGTATCAGCATTTAAAGTCCACTTTCCGTGTGCATTTTCAGGGCTTCCTGCTCTTCCAGGAACTGTATCAAACCATCAGGCTCCTCAAAGGTTCTCGTACGGTTATCCAAAGTTACTTTAAAACGCGCAGGGTAGAATAATCCATATTTCACCTGGAGTTGCTGGAGACGAGGCCGCAGCTCTAGGAATTTCTTCCTTCTATCCATTGTTGCCTTACATAGATCAGGGAAAAACGAAACTCTATGACCTTCATAGGATACTGAAGACAAGGCCTTCGCTGCAGCCATGATTTGCATGGCCTGCTGGTGACGCAGTAAGCAGAATATTAGGGGCCGCGGCCTCGGACTGCGCCCGCCAGTATGTGCCGGTATCCTGTGCTCCCGTTCCACTTCCAGTGGCTTGCTAAAATTTATTTTGAGCATTTGAGGTAGTGCTCTTCCCAGGAAACCTATTGTGTCCGTGCCCTCCGCTCCTTCAGGGACTCCTACGAGCTGAATATTATTTCTGCGGGTTCGGTTTGCTAGGTCCTCCACACTCGCCTCGAGGAAATTTACCTTTTTCATAGCCTTGGTTAACTTTTGTAAATGCTCCTCGTGCGCAGCCACCTCACCTCCCATCTTATCCACGCGGGCCGCCAACCCTTGCGTTCTCTCCTTAAACTCCATCATATCTGCCTGCATCCGTAGCAGTGTTTCTCCGTTCGCCGAAATTAGCTCCCGCACAGCCCGGATCTCAGCCAATATTTCCCTTTTCCCTTCATCGGCCTCGCGTCCCGACGCCATCTTGATAGGGGAAGGGGGATCTTGTTTGGCACGCTTAGAGCCCGCACTCCCGCTCGCAGCAAACTCCAATTTGGTTTGTTTCCCAGCCGCCATCACTCTTATATAGTGCACTATGGCAGAAAGATTTGTCCACGATCACCTGGTTAGGCAATATTTCAGGAGAATCTCTATGGGTCAGCAGGAGCAGAGCTCCTATGCGTCCATCTTGCTTCATCGCTAGGCTCCGCCCCCCTACAGTATTATATTTTTGAAGGTTTTCAAAAGATGTCAATTTAAGACATAACACTCACATGTAGAAACACTCTCACCCCATCTTTGGATAAGGCTAGAGAAGAAGAAACCAGGGGAAAGTGGGGAGTAGGACAAGCCCCTTGAATGGAAGTTTAATGTACATGTTTTCTCTTATTCCCCAAAAAAAGCTACATTACTCATCATACCAAGACAATGAATGAGAAAAGAATAAGCTGGTGGACAACTGGCAAAGTAAATCTCTATTAGAAGTGCTCAATTACATTTGTTGTTTGAAGATGGCTAGTGGGCTTAGCTTGACCTACTCATTGGGTACATTACCACTCTTATGTGTGCAGACAGAGGTTTGGTGAAGCTAGGGAGGTTTATTATTTTTTTTATATATTGTGGTCTGTCTGCCCCAGCAGTCCCTGTCTTTAAAGTAAAGTCTAACTTGATAGAGTTGAAGTTTGTTTAGCCCACAGATAAGGGCTTAATCCAGATGTTGATACTTCATAAAATCATACAAAGGGAGAATATGAGAGATACTTTTTTAGGGTGGGGGAGATTAGCTTACCATTTTAAAACAGGGTGCCTAGCTTAAGGCAGCCAAAATGTGCCTAATTTATTAAAAAAAGTAGACACCTATTTTTCTTTATAAAATACTACCATAGGTGGTCAAAAATGCACCTAAATATAAGGCACAATCATGTACAGCAACCCTAGAGCTGGGTGGAAAATGACTATGCCTACATTTTGCAAGTGTACGTGTAAATTTTAAGGGCCCTTTTACTAAAATGCACTATGCAATAAACTTAGGTTTTGGCTCACTAACCTTGCACTGTGGCTCATGTTAGAGCATGGCTGTGGCAGTTAGCTCACGCCATTTCCCATATGTTAGAGTGGGAAATGGTCAGGTTAGAGATGGACAGTGGGTGTGGTGAGCACCATGCCATCAGCGCATGGGTATGCACGGTACACTAACTGCGCATCTTGTAAACAGCATGGGTGCAATTACATGCACCACAATAGGTGAAGTTAACTGTACCCATTGTATTATTGACCCATATTGGGGATATGCTATCCACATCCCTGAAAGTTAATGCAGTGGTGTTGCACCTAATGCAGCATGGTTTTGCACACTATTAGTGTGTTAGATGCAAAACCACAATGCACTTTAGCATAAAGGCCCTACAATATTCTATAATCAACGCACATAAAACACCCTGTGGTGGTTGTTATTAAGTGCCGTTGAGTCGATGTTGACTCATGGCGACCGTCTGGATAGTTGTCCTAAATTGTATTCAGTCTCCAGTCAGGCGGCTCATTGTTGACAGACTGGTACCCATAGCTGCTGTTATTGTATCGATCCATCTCATTGCTGGCCCTCCTCTTCTGCGTTGACCTTCTATCTTGCCAAGCATGATGTCTTTCTCTAATGATCTCTCTCTTCGCATGATGTGTCCAAAGTATGAAAGTCAAAGTCTTGTCATCTGAGCTTCTAAAGAAAGCTTAGGTTTGATCTCCTCTAGTACTGACTGGTTTGCTCTTTGGGCAGTCCATGGTATATGCAATATTCGACATCAGCACCATAATTCAAAGGCATCAATTTTCTTCCTGTCTATCTTTTTCACTGTCCAGCTTTCGCATCCATATGATGTTACTGAAAATATCATGGCTTGAATGAGTCAAATCTTTGTATGGAGAGAGACATCTCTGTTGTTGAGAATCTTGTCTATGTCTTTTATAGCCATTTTGCCAAGAGCAATGCATTGTCGGATTTCTTGACTGCTTGTTGCTTCTTTATTGATAGTTGATCCAAGTAGGTTAAAGTTGTTCATTATTTCTATTTCTTCTCCATCAACGATGAACTTATTAATTTTGCCGGTTGTCATGATCTTTGTCTTCTTTACATTAAGGTGCAGGCCCATTTTAAGACTATGTTCCTTGACTGTGAGAAGCAAATGTTTCAGATCATCTTCACTTTCAGCCAGTAATGTGGTATCATCAGCATAGCGAAGGTTGTTGATGAGTCTTCCACCAATCTTCACACCTCTGTTGTCTTCATATAATCCTGCTTCTCTGATGATTTGTTCTGCATATAAATTAAACAGATAGGGGGAAAGTATGCAGCCTTGTCGTACACCTTTGCTTATTTGCTCCATTCAAACTGTTGCTTCTTGATCAATGTACAGATTGTGCAAGAGAACGATCAGGTGTTCTCGTATACCCATGCTTCTTAATGTGGCCCAGAGTTTCTCATGGTTTACACAATCAAAAGCCATGCTGTAGTCGATAAAGCACAAATAGATATCCTTTTGGTATTCTTTAGTCTTTTCAAGGATCCATCTCACATCCGCGATGATATCTCTTGTTCCTCACCCTTTCCTGAACCCTGCTTACACTTCAGGTAGTTCTTGTTCTAGGTTTGGTTGTAGTCTCTGTTGAATAAACTTTAGTAGAAGATTTCTGGCATGTGGGATCAGAGCGATTGTGCGATAATTTCCAGAGTCAGTTGGATCACCTTTCTTCAGTATTGGTATAAACATAGATCTTTTCCAGTCAGTTGACCATGATTTTGTCGCTGGGGGTTGCTTGGTACACCCATAGTAAAAGAAGCTGCCATAAAATTATGTGCACCCTTTTACTCTGTGATTCTATAAGATACAATTTTTATGTGTGTAAATGACTAAAATTCCCCTTTTAGGCACCTACTGTCATGCATAAAAGTAGGCACCTCCTTAAAAAGTAACCTCTTTTAAGTGGTTGCTCAAAGTGAGTTTCATTCATGTACAGCAGATAGTTCCCTAAGTTTGTATCTGAAGCAATGGAGAGTGAATTTACTTGTTCAAAGTCACAAGAAGCCTCAGTGACAGAAGGGGAATGAACACTGACTTTGCTGGTTCTCAGCCTGCTGTAATTTTGTCTTGTTCATAATCATAAAATATGTTTTTTATGGTGCATTTTTTGTCTAATTTTCACTCTAACATAGCCAATGAGGGTCACTGGACTCTTCCAATGTATAAAATATAGGGGAGTTAGGCTGTTGTGAGTGTTTCTTTCTCTAATTCCATCCTTGGTACACTTCTTTTTTATAATATGAAGTCAAGATTATCTGAGTTCTGAACATGATTTCTTTTACTTTGCATTTGAGTTAAATTTTATAGATTAGTTCAAACTCACTCCTGGCCATGTTGATGTGTGACATCTGTTCTCTGAAATGTTCTTCCACAGAAATTTCGTTCAGAATTATTTAAAATAATTTTATTTCAAAAAGTCTTCAGCTCTTAATTGAAATTGTTTAAATACACATTTTTAATTATTTGCTCATTTATTTATTGCTTTTGCAGATATTTTTTATTGTTTAGCTTATGTGCTTGAGCTTTTAGAAATGTGATTAACTGAACTGGAGAGAAGATGTGGCCTGGTGGGTTACAGCAATAGGCTGAGAACCAGGGTTCAAATTCTGTTTGTGTCACTAACACTCCTTTAGACCATGGAGAAGTTACTTTCTGTCATTACCTCTAGTACCCAGTTACATTATAAATTCTTTGGGGTGGGACATGTTGTACCTATATACTTAATAACACCACATGCAATGCAAAGTGTGCCTTTGAGTCAAAGATGACTGCTAGCAATCCAATAGCTCCTGGGCTTTATTGGCAGCATGACCAGAAGTAGATTACCAGGTATTTCTTCCAAGGCAGCAGAGGGTTAAGGGGTTTGTTCAAGACCACAAGGAATACTGGTGGGAATCAAACCTTGGTGGCTTGGTTATCAAGCTAGTGTACTAACCACTAGGCTACTCATTCACTCAAGCACTAAGTAAGGTCTATAAAAAAGTATTATTATGATGAAATAAATTGAACTAGTAGTGGAAGCACAATCATAATTGGTTGTTTAAGTGAATTTTGTGCAGAATTTGTTTGGGAATTTAGAAACACCTACACCCCATGCTTCCCTGCCTCCTAGAGTTGTGTAGGTCAGAGGTTATTAAGTTCCATCTTACTTCTGGCCCAGCATGCTGTGGTAATTAACTTTTCTGTTTTCTTAAGCACAAAGAACATTTGAAATTGAGCATTCCTGCAAACTTCCTAAACCTGAAAATATTTAGTTTAAACTGAATGTGAAAATAACTCCGGGAGTACAGGAATTTGTAGTTTGGTAGACTGCATTCCTTTGGCCTTGTTGCATTGTTATCCTATATGTTAAAAAAGAAATAGCTGATGTTAGAACAAGTTCCCTCTTAATTCTTACCAATTTACAACTAATTAAAATCTGCCGATTATACAGGTACACTAAAAAAACTTTTTTTAAACTGCCTCTAATGTTTCGATTGATTTTTACGTTTTTTGGTGCGCTGAATCCAAATCTGGTAACCAATTTGCTCCATCACATACAGATTTTTTGCTACATTGGGTTAGCAGTTTGAGGTGAACGTTTCAGATTGAGTGTGATCGAGATAAAAGTTTCTTGGATGAATTCTTTATACTAATTGTTTAGTAGTTATTCAAATAAGAATAAAGAAAATTGTAACAAGGCAGCACATAAGAATAGAGTAATGTCAACAAAACACACTGTGATGGTAGCAAAATTGTCTGCACTTAAAACAGCCACATACATGTGCACAAACATTGAGCATATAAGAGCGAGGTTAGACATAAAGAAAAACAAAGAAATGTGCAAAAAATGTTGTACAGGTATGTATGTAAGAATAGAAAACGCAAACCGCACCATTGCAATACATGAAGACAAACACCCGATGGTGTGAAAATAAAATTCTAATAAATGAGATCCGACACTGTGGTAATAACTAGCAAATTTTTATTTCAAAGTTTAGTAAAAACACGATATTTGTCAACACAGTTTAGATTTTAAAGTCATTCTTGGGTCAATCAATCTCCTGGTGGGCCTGTTTCTTCTTCCCCCGAATGCTTCTCTTGGTGCGCTGCTTGGCGTATTTTTCATCTGGGGTTTCCCGCAGCAGCAACCAGCAGAAATCAGCCATCATAGTGGTGTTCCATCTTCCTTGGTACCTTCTCTCTGCGTCCTTGATGTCCTGGAGAAACCTTTCACCTTGTTCTTCACTGTACGCCCCCAAGTTTTCGGGAAAGTAGTTCACATGGGAGTGCAAGAAATTGACTTTCAGGCTCATGTTACAGCCTTGTTCTTTGAAGGCATTGAGCATCCTGGCAACAATATCCTTATAGTTCTCATCCTGCCTGTTCCCCAAGAATTTGAGAACAACATCCTTGAAGGAATCCCAGGCTTCTTTTTCCTTCTCAGACATCGTTTCAGCGAATGCTCCATCTGAAATGAGTTTCCTTATATCAGGGCCAACAAACACTCCTTCCTTTAGCTTTGCTTCAGAAAGTCGGGGGAACTTTGAGCAAAGGTACCGAAAGCACTCACCATCTTTTGGAAGGGACTTGATGAATTGCTTAATGAGACCCAACTTAATGTGGAGAGGTGGTAATAGAATTTTATCACGAGGTACCAAGCTCTCATGAAGAACATTTTTCTCACCGGGTCTCAAATACTCCCGAATTGGCCAGTCTTTTTTCCCCCAGTGTAGGTCACGGGCCCGGCTATCCCACAAGCAAAGGAAGCAGGGATATTTGGTGAAACCGGATTGCTGCCCTAATAGCATGGATAGAATTTTAAAGTCTCCACAAATCATCCACTTATGCTCATCATAACGAATATTCTGAAGAATCAGGGCCAAATTCTCATATTTTTCTTGGAGAATAACAGAGTGAGCAATAGGAACTGAAGCGAATGTGTTGCCATTATGAAGAAGAACACCTTTTATGCTGTCTTTTGACGAATCAATGAACAGCCGCCATTCAGCAGGATCATACTTGAGTTTAAACTTTTCCATCACTCCGTATATATTGTTGCAAAATACCAAATCTTCCTCTTTGCTGAAATACTTCAAAAATTGTGTCTCGCGGTTGCGGTACCAATAAAAAGTTGTTCCTGGTGACAATAGATTTTTCTGTTTAAGCCGAGAACCTAGCAGTTGGGCAACATCTTTTGGGAGTCCTAAATCCCGGACTAAATCATTCAATTCAGCTTGAGAGAAAAGTTCAGGTTTCGGATCTGGTTCAGTTTCAAACTCGGAAGTACTGGACTCATCGGGAAAAGCCATCTGATGAGTCTCATCATGATCAGAACCGTCCACACAAATATGATCCAAAGATTTTGGTGGTTCAGGCACAGGTACTTCGTTGCTATGAGGCATAGGCCTAATTGCTGAGGGAAGGTTGGGGTAACTTATTACGTTCTTATTTTTTAAGTTGTATCCCTTCACAATGCAAGAGCAAAAATAGCAGTCACTGCTGTGGTCTCTTTGTTCACGCCACATCATAGGTATTCCGAAACGAAATGCTTGTTTTTTACCTTTCATCCATAAGCGTAGATCTTCCTCACATGTCTTGCACACTTTGTGAGGAGCCCACGGTTTGTCTTGATCGCCTAACTTCAAACCGAAATAGGCGAAATATACTTTTTAAATAAATGCAGAAATGTTCCTCTGCCGCTTTTTCACGGTATATTCCCCACAAATAAAACAAAAACTGTCCGGAGAGTTGACGCAACCTCTGGCTCTGTGAGCCATCACAAATACACAGCACTGCAAACTACAACTGTAGTGAACCACTTCGGAATAAAGCTGGATTACGACTGAGCAAACAAAAGGTAATAATGAACTTGCAAGAAACTGAAATTTGACAGGAACGTTCATGTCGCAACCAACTTGTTTGAGCGAGCAAACGAGGCGAGGCGAACAGGAAAGACCATGCGCCAGCGCGAGTACTGGATTTAGCCCCCCGCCTCCCAATTGTCCTGTTAATGTATAAAATGAATACAAAACACTCTAAAATATCATGAGGGAGTGTTTCTAGTTAGTTAACCATTACAACCTCTATTTTGGGCCAAGAAAATAAACTGCAGTCGGCTAAAAAGAAATTATGTGAACATTCCTTATATGGGTAAGAAATCTAATTTTGCAAGAAAACGTGACGTGATGGAACATTTTGGCTATTTTTCCTGGATTCAGCACCCCAAAATCTATAGGAATCAGTTGCAAAACTGGAGGCAGTTTTTTGGTAGTGTACCTGTGTTATTACTGACAACTTTAAGGTTACCAGACTTTTTGGGGATTGTCCCTGATTTTAGGGCTCTGTCCCCGACTCCTATGCTTTGGCAGCCTCCTGTCCCCGATTACAGTAATAGGAACAGAGGTGCCAGGACAGGTCTGTGGCAGCACTGCCACATCCCTTATCACCACTGCTGCTGCTGCTTCTCCCGAGATCTGCATGTGGCGGCGGCAACATGAAACTAAGGGGTATGTTTACTAAAACCCCGGTAAAGTGCGTGCCGCGGTAGTGTGCGTGTGCCATATAAGGAGTGGGCATTCCGTCCTGAAAAAGAAAAGCCGGAATTTACATATGCACTAAGGTGCGCGGCGCCCATGTGCACCCTGCACCTTAGCGCATGAGATAACTGCGTGGGAGGCATAAGTGGCGCGCTGAAATGCAAGCAATAGAGCAGAGCCACAGCACAATGGTTAAAGCACTGACCAATAGTGCAAGGATCAGAGGTTCAATCCCCACAGTGCCCAATGAAGATGGCTTGCTGAGGCATTAATTTATGAGGCACAGAAATACTGGGCATCATAAGGCAGAGCGCTAATGTTTTTGGCGGCATATTAATACTGGGAGGCATAAGGCGGCGCGCTGATGTTTATGGAGGCATTATAATACTGGGCGGTATAAGTGGCGCGCTGATGGGCAGGGAGAACAGCAGAGCCACAGCACAATGGTTAAGGCAATTACCAATGGTGCAGGGGTCAGGGGTTTAAACCCCCACAGTGCCCAATGGAGACAGCTGGCAGAGGCATTATTTTAGGAAGCATTTAAATGATGGGCGGTATAAGGCGGCGAGCTGATGGGCATAAGGCGGTGCGCTAATGTTTTAGGAGGCTTTTTAATACTGGGCGGCATAAGGCAGCGCGCTGATATACAATCACAGGAACAGAGCCACAGCACAATGGTTAAGACACTGACCAATGGTGCAGGGATCAGGGGTTCAATCCCCCAAAGTGCCCAATGAACAAGGCTGGCTGAGGCAGAACATATTAAGGGGAAGATTGCTTTAGGAGGCATATTATTCATATTTTAATTAGCACTACTAGCAAACGCACTCCCAAAGCGTGTTAACATAAGGTGCCTTATAAGGCACATTTTAAAGTGCACTGTTAGCCAAGGCACCCTAGAATGTTGCTTATAGGGCGCTTTAGAGGGTGCCGTATGAGGTACCGCAAGGTCAGAGTACTGATTTTTTATGGCAGCACTGTGCAGTTTAAGGAATGAAAAGCATAAGTAGGTGCGCTGACAGGCAAAGAGGAGCAGCAGTGGAGCACAATGGTTAAGGCACTGACTGCTGATACAGGGGTCATGAGTTTGCTCCCCAGTGTGCCTAATACGTAAGGCTGGCTGTGGCATCAGCTTTGCATTGTATTTATTTTGTCCTGCAGTACTTTAATTTTATGATATTAATTGCTGCCAGCAAACACGCCCTCACGTGCCGTAATGGAAGGTGCCGTATAAGGCACCCTATAAGGCACTCCATAGGGCACATTAGAAAGTGCACTGTCCGCCACAGCACCCTAAAATGTCCCCTATAGGACACCCTATAAGTTGCGTCACCTGATATTGTATAGTGCACCTTATATGGACGGGAACCATAAGGTGCCCTATAGGGCGCCCTATAAAGCACCCTCAGAGGCACCTTATGGGTACAGTACGCTGAAGGGTGTTTTTGCTGGCATCAAAATATGTACATTAACAAAAATGCATTGGACAACCCTATCAAAACACCCCACTGTGGGTTTGAATCCATGACCTCTGGCTTCAGAGATAGTGACATAACCATTGGGCTACAGCTCTATAGCTGCTAGCAAGCCCCTGGCTGGCTGCAGAGAGCCTGCACGTCACCACACAGACAGTCTGCTGTGATCACCAGGATAGGGTTAGCCCACCCATACCCATGATGCACTGCACATGCAAATCAGCTGTCCACAGATTAACACAAGATGGGCAATGCACCCCCACAGTACCTCGGCCCGGTAGAGGGATGTGACCATGTGCACCCACACACCACCTCGGCCTGGTAGGGGGTACTGACCGTGTGTTTTACTGGCACAGACTAGCTACACGCTGTCACATTGTGCGGGTACTGTGCTCACCCTGAGGGTGCAATGAGGCGCCCAGGACCAGGTCCACAACACCTTCCATGGCTGACTAAGGCCTTGCCAGAGATCCAAAGCAGTGTTAATGTGTAAGATATGCAGTTCCTGCACAAACACCTTGGATATCCCTGTCTGACTCAATCAGGTGTAGCCCCCATGGACCCCCAGGTGGGCCATGCACCATCTCCCTCCCCAAGCCAAGGGTGGCAAACAGGGTCTCCTAGCAATACATCCACATTCTACCTCCCTGCAAAGGTGGCAGTAGAGGGGGTCCATCAACCCCAGTCCTGCTGAGGAGCAGACACCCCACAGGGCAGTCATTGCAGCTCTATACACATCCATAACACAATAGCAGACAGATATTAGGCCTGGATATGGTGAGCTGCACCCCACCACCATCTGGTATTCTCCTGCAGCAAGTCATCAGCTGCTGCACCCTGCAAGCTGCTCCATCACAACACATACCAGCTGCAAACAGTGTGCTAGTTAATCCACAGTGCATGTTCCCAGTGGAGATGCATGCACCCAGAACTGGGATGTCAGCATACACAGCAAGCAGATAAATCAGTGACTGGACCCCAAAAGGAAACCCATATCTATCACATGAGAAAAATACTATATAGCACTATGGGGGTGCCTTGCCATGCTGTGGTCACTGCACAGTCAGGGTGAGAGTGATCTCTCAGCAGGACATACTGAGGTCACCCTGTCTGTGTAAGTGGTGGCCGGGCACTAACATGTCCCAGTCAGTGCCCTATGCCCTGTGCAGATGCACCCTGGCCAGGCCACCCTGTCCGGCCTATACCCATGGTACCTTGCTCCTCATTATGCACATTGGCAGCCCAGTACTGGCAACATTGCTGGCAGTGTGGGCTGTGGAAGGTGTTTGCAGCCAACACACACTAGATAGGCAGACAGCCACCCACCCCCACACCTATGCCAGCATTGTGCTACTATAGAGGAGTCCAGCAGCCATACCCACCACACCAGTCCTGGGCACAGTACAGGCATGGATATGGTACGCACTACTGTTGGGGGTCACTCCCCAGGGTGGTAAACACTGTCAGAGACCAGACCTGTAGCGCACACCGCAGACATCACAATGATTGTTATGGTGGAGATCAATGAGCAAAATGTGCTTAACGTAGGAATTGATATCTGCCAGTTATCATGGGCAACATTTGATAGCTGTGAACCATATACCCAAGTGTAGAGTGGCAGTGCTAAGGTATGCAACTGCTAGTATTGGGAGATACAGGCAGGGCCCAATGTCCTGCCTCTCCAGGAGGCATTGGCCAATGGGGCCTGTGGGGGTTGTGTGGGTGTGTCTGGCCCTGTTGGATGCTGCTTTACGGCAGAGTGTCCCAACTCCAGTCCTTGTGTTCCAACCACTATTCGGGTTTTCATGCTGTCCCTCATAGATATGCATGAGCTACATCTGCATACCATGGGGGTGGTGCATGGATATACAGCACAGACATCTTTATTAGAGGCAGCATGGATCCTGAATGGTGTGGGGCCCTCCAGGACTGCATTTGGGAGACTCTGCTCTAGGTAATGCGGCTGTTTATGGTGTCTGTGGTTGGTGTGGTAAAATATAGGCGTATGAACTATGCGTATGTTCTCAGCAATAAAGGTTTGTCTGTACTATCACGGTTTAGTTGTAGGAAAAATATGTGGACTGGATTGGCAGTAGCCCCAGCTGGGCTTTGAACCTGTGACCTTCTGTTCCTGCACACACTGTCTGTTTGCACTGCACCACTGTGTTGCCAACAATATGCTGTGTTCCCTGGGGAGTCCATGACTGTACATCCGACAGAGCCTGTCTGTTGTGGTGGACGGTGCCAGCCTGCACAGGCCTAGGCCACTGTCTGCTGTGGTTTGCAGCCACTGCCCCCTCCACCACCTGTACCCTTCCGCCAACATGCAGACATGTCCCTATCTGGGAAAAAGCATATGACCTGATTGAGTTGTAGCACTCCAGGACTGACTTTGGGGGACTCGGCTGTAGGTAATGCCCATTGTTATGGTTTGTGTGCGGTGTAGGGTAAAATATAGATGTTGGAACCATGCTTATGTTCTCTGCAATAAAGGAGTATCTGTACTATCACTGTTTAGTGGTGGGTAAAGTTATGGGGAATGGGTTGGCAGGAGCCCCAGCTGGGATTTCAAACCTGTGACCCTCTGGTCCTACAGGCACTGGCTGTGTCCGCTGCACCACACTGTGGCCACAGGGATAGTGCAGTCTCTGGAGATAGGAAACCTGGCCGCACGAGTCAGACACCCTGCTCTGCACAATTTTACTGTGGGCTCGTTTACCTTGTATGGGGACAAAGGTGCGAATAAACCTCACAAATTCCCTCCAAAAAAGGGGAAGAAACCAAAACCAAGCTGCGCAACAGTGATATCAATGGGCAATCTGGAAAACACTCCCAGGAAAGCTCCATTAAAATGCAGTGCTTTTGAATGGGTCTACGGAGCGTAGACCCTTCCAAAAATCATTTCTATTTTTTGGAGCTTTCCTGGGAGTGTTTCTTATGGTTGCCCATTAATATCACTGTTGCCCAGCTGGATTATAATTTATTTTGATTTTGTTGTGGTCATTGTCAATTTATATTTGCTATTTTGTTCTGTGCACATGTATCACACTGCTCACGTTTTGCATGTTTCCCCGGTTTTGCTGTACATTGCTGACGGAAATGGTTTCTCTTCCCTTTAAATCGGCTCTAACGCGAGGTTTTCACTCGCGGTATTTTTGTGCCGAAATTCAGCCACGCTCCTGTGCGGGGAGCCTCTCCCCTCCCACTCTCCACCCATTGACCTCGTCCCTCTGCCCCTCGGGGGCCTTCTTCCACCCTCCGTACGCCTTTCCCTACCTCTATCGCACATCAGCGCTCCGCACACGTGCGTGGGCCCGTTAATGTGATGTGCACGCGTACGGAGCACTTAAGTGCATCGTTAGCGTACGCTACTGTGTGCCGTGCACGTGGGTGCGGTTTAGTAAACATACCCCTAAATCTTAAGCCGGGGTCTTTCAGAGACTCACGCACGTCTGAAGCCTGCAGGTCCTGCCTCCCTATTATGCAAAAGGTGTGCATCAGTGGAATGGGACTAGTAGGACCTCAGAAGTGCGTGAGTCTCTGTGCTTAGGATTTTGCTTCTTGCTGCCAACATCAGGAGAAGCAGCGGCAAGACGTTAAAACCTAAGCATGGGCTCTTTCAAAGACTCCCGTGCTTCCAAGGCCCTGCCTGTCCCAGTCCCCTCTGATGCACACTTTCTGCATCAGAGGGAGGTGGGACCTGTTGGGTTTTGGTAGCACATGAGTCTCTGAATGACCCAGCGCTTAAGATTTAGTCTCAGACTGTCGCCACCACCGCTGTAGACCTCAAAACAATCAGCGGTGGTGATGGGGGGAAATAAGGGGTATAATGGACATGGCAGGTCACTGCAGGGGGTGTCAGGGAGATGCTGACACAGGGAGGAAAGGGTAAGAATGGGAGGGGGGAAGCTGGGCACAGGGGACAGATTTAAGGGGGATGCTGGCCACTGAAGGCAGCCATAGGTGATGGAGGGAGTCATAGGGAGATGGGGGAGGGGGGGGAGAAGTGGATAATACCGAATGGCATAGGAAGGGGTCAGAGGGAGATGGGGATGTTGAACATGGAAGGGACCATAAGGGAGATGGGGGGGGGGGATTCTGACATGGTAAGGGGCCAGATGGAGATAGGGATGTAGGACATGGGAGGAAGCCATAGGGAGATGGGAAGAGGATGCTGGACAAGAAAAGGGCCTTGGGAAGATGGATGGAGGATTCTTGTCATAGGATGGAGGCCAAAAGGAGATGGCAGATGTTGGACATGGGAGGGTTCCATAGGGAGACAGAGGGGGATACTTTACATGGTGGGAATAGGGAAGGAAATTCAGGAGATGCTGGACATGTGGGGATGATGTCAGAAAAGAGGGGAACATACTGGATGGGGGAGACACTGAATGGGGAGGATAGAAGGAGAAAGATGCTGTACACTGAAGGGATAGAGTGAAAAGGGAGAATTACTTAAAGGCTGAGGAAGGAGAGAGATAGGGAATAGAAAGACTGTGCTAAGGATTGAAAAGTGATAGGTAGAAACACTACAAAGAGGGTAATTGATGACTGGATAGGAAGAACGAGGAGTGTTATTGAGTTGATAGAGAGAAACATACATGGAAGAAAGTTGAAAAGAAAAAAAATCAGTCAGTCAGAAGGAAGAAGGCAGGAGAGGAGAGAAGAAGCAAATGGATTGAAGACCCTAGAAAGTAAAAGTGAGTTAATAGAAGACAGAAGAGGGCAAAAAACAAACTGGGAACAGACAACAAGGGCAGAAAAAGCATTTTACTGCATTTTCATTTTCAATTTTGTGCTTGGAATATGTCAGGGATTAAAATATACAGTACATACTCAGTTTTTATATTTTGCACAGTGCATGTCTTTATATTTTTATGATGTTTTACTGTATGCAGTCTGGTTTATTGGAGTTTCAGTTCAATTTCTATTTCCATATTTCTTTTTTAGTTTATGTTCAGTTATATTTGAAAAGGGTCATTCTCTGTTCTGTTTGTGTGATGGAGGCCACATGTTCGATTAGCTTGGAGTTTTTATGTAGGTGTCTCTACAGTAGTAATTTGACTTGTCTGGTTTTCCGAAAGATGTATGAATGTTCTAGGGCTCTCAACAATACTTATGTTGTTGCTCTTTTCTGGGTAGGCTCCTTGTGTGAGTTTTATAAATTAATGTTGAAAGTATAGTAGATTTTTCCGGAGTCCCTGAGTGATTTTTGTAGAGTTTTGTATTACCTAACATGCCCAGTACTGGTAAGGGTTTACAGTATATTGCTAGTACTGAGATGACACCAGAATTAGAAATTATTTTTGGTATGTAGAGTTCTATTCTGCTCTGCACCCATTGGTGGAAGAGGGATTTCTTTGGTTACAAGCTATTATGTTAGAAAATAAAAAGGCGAGAAGTATAGCACAGTTTATAACGCCAAAATAAAATAGAAACATAGAAACATGATGGCAGAAAAAGACCACATGGCCTATCTAGTCTGCCCTTCCATATTATAGTCTCTTCTTTTCCTTTAGATATTTTCTGTAATTGTCCAATGCTTTTTTAAGTTTAGATACTGTCCTCATCTCTATTACCTCCACTGGAAGACTATTCCATGCATCTACCACTTTTTCCATAAAGAAATATTTCCGCATATTACTCCCGTTCACCCTTATCCTATGTCCCCTCATAGCAGAGCTTGCTTTCAATCAAAAGAGGCTCTCCTCTTGTGCATTTATGCCATGGAGATATTTAAATGTCTTGATCATATCTCCTCTATTCTGCCTTTCCTCTAACATATACATAATAAGATTTTTAAGTTTGAACTCATATGCTTTATTATGAAGACCACTAACCATTTTAGTAGCCACCCTCCGCACCGACTCCATCCTGTTTATGTCCCATTGAAAGTGTGGTCTCCAGAATTGCACACAATACTCCAAATGAGGTCATACCAGAGACATACAGAGACACTAGCATCTCATTTTTTCTGCTAGCCACTCTTCTCCCTATGCACCCAAGCATCCTTCTGGCTTTCACCATCACCTTTTCTATCTGTCTAGCCACCTTAATACCATCAGAAACAATCACACTTTCGTGGACAGAAGTACTTCGCCCCTACGCTGTACTGCGCTCTTGAATTTTGCAGCCCAAGTGCATGACCCTGCATTTTTTAGCATTAAATCTCAGCTGCCAAATTCTTGACCATTTTTCAATCTTAGCTAGATCCCTCCTCATGCTATCTACTTCTTCCTGGGTGTCTACTCTATTGCAGATTTTAGTATCATCCGCAAAGAGGCAAACCTTATCCGACAGTCTTTCCGCAATTTCACTATAAAAGATTTTAAAAGAATCAGACCAAGAACAGATTCCTTTGGCACATCACTGGTAACCTCCTTCTCCTCAGAGTGAGCTCCATTTACCTGTATTCTTTGTTGTCTCCCACTCAAGCAATTTCTTACCCAGTCAGTCACTTTAGGGTCCATCCCTAGGATGCTTAATTTGTTTATAAGTTGCCTGTGTGGAACAGTGTCAAAAGCTTTACTGAAATCTAAGTATACCACATTTAGAGCTCTCCCTCAGTCCAACTCCCTGGTCACCCAGTCAAAGAAATCAATCAGATTTGTCTGACAATACCTGCCCCTGGTGAATCCATGCTGCTTCAGATCCTGCAATCCATTGGAATCCAGAAACCTCACTATCCTCCTTTTTAGCAGTTTTTCCAGTAATTTACACACCACAAAGGTTAGATTAAGCAGCCTGTAGTTTTCAACTTCATCTTTAATTCTGCTTTTGTGTAAATGGACCATGTGTGCTTTTTTTCTCCAGTTCTCTGGGACCACTCCCATCTCTAAAGAAGCATTGGAAAGGTCAGTCAGTGGAGCTGCTAGAATGTCCCCCAAGTTCCCACAGTATTCTAGGGTGTATCCCATCTGGTCCCATTGTTTGTCTACTTTTAGCTTAGCTAGTTTATTTATTTACATTCTCTTATATACCGTGCTATTCTGCATCAGTGCGGTTTACATTGAACAAACTGAAATTACATTGAACAGGGCATTATAACTTGGAGATAACTAGTTTACAGGGAACATGGGCTATGGAAAAGAAAAGAAAATCCTCTCCTTGGTTCTCCCCTGACTTACGAGCCTCCCTCACACACCTAAGAAGACTGGAGAAATGATGGCGTCGCTCACACTCCACAGAAGACCAAGCAGCCTACAAAGTACATCTATCTGAGCACAGAGAATCAGTCATGGCCAAGATGAAACAATTCCACACTGATACGCTGAAAAGATCACTAAATAAACCTTGTGATCTTTTCAATTTAGTCAAGACCTTATCTAAGGAACCTTCACCTGAACGACCTGAACCCATTCAACCCCAAGCTTTCGCCGATTATCTGCAATCCAAGCTGCTTCAAACCAACAACATTGCAACAATCCCTACTCAAGACACCGCATGCATAGCAAACCTATCTATGTTCTCCACACCATCCAGAAAACATGTTGAGGACACCATCGCCGCCCTTAACACCACCATTGCACAAACTGACCCTTGCCCAGCCCACTGGATAAAGGAACTACGCTAGGATCTCAGCCCCATCATCACTAGAATGATGAATTTATCCTTTACAAACGGTTCTTTCCCATTAGCCCTCAAGAGAACATCCATCAGACCCCTCTTGAAAAACCCCAAACTCGACCCGCAAAAGGTTGAATCTTATAGACCCATAGCTAGTATACCCCTTCTAGCTAAAATAATTGAAAAGGAAGCTCAAAGACAAATACAGGACCACATCGACACCGCCTCCCCTCTGGACCACTGCCAACATGGCTTCAGAGAGTTCCATGGGGTCGAAACCCTCCTTACCACTCTCTGCAACAACATCATCACAGGCATTGACAACATCCGCCAAGGCTTTGTTCTTATCTTCTTGGACATTGCTGCGGCGTTTGACTCTGTACACCATGATCTTTTAATAGGGCATCTAAAAGAAAAGGGCATCAACAACACTGCTCTGGATTGGTGCAAGTCATACCTTGATCAGAGATGGCAATACTTGACCTCAGGAACTGCAACATCCACACCTTACCACCAAAAGCAGGGCGTACCACAAGGATCATCCCTATCATCACTCTTATTCAATATATACATACAGCCCGTCTGCAACATCATCAGGTCCTTCAAGGTTGAATGCTTGATATACGCGGACGACATCCTTCTCTACATGCCTTTCTCCACAATCCAGATGGACCTTTCCCCGCTAGCCAAATGTTTTGATGCAGTGTCTGAATGGCTTCAATCTCAGAACCTCTGTATTCAACACAAGAAGACTGAGGTTCTCTTCATCACTAGGGACCCACTTTTCACCCCCCCACCCCAGATAAAGGTGAAAGAAGCTGAGCTCCAAACAAAACCTTCCATTCGATACCTTGGGGTCACTTTGGACCAACACATGGATATGAAACTACATATAACCAATGTAGTCAGAGCAATCTACCTCAAGATCCGGACACCCTGCCATCTTCGCTCCCTGCTCGATCCTGATGACTTCCGAACCATATTCCAAGCCTTAACCTTACCCCACCTCGACTATGCTAATGCCATTCTTCAAGGCCTCCCACACTCCACCTTAAACCCTTTACAACTTGCCATGAACACCACGGCTAGAGTCCTCTACGGAGCATCAAGAAGGGACCATATAACACCCATCCTGAAGCAACTCCACTGGCTCCCCATACATGGCAGACTTTTGTTCAAGACACTACTACTCACCTTCAAGGCCACTAAAAGCATCACCTCCTCCTCTCTAATAGACCTCATCCAGGCCATTCCACCCAACAGATCTAGGAGAACGATATCGACTAATGTGCTAATAATCCCTAAGGCAGCGACTAAATGCTCATTAGCGACATCTAACAGGGCTTTCCACTTCTATGCCCCTAAGTGCTGGAACGCCTTACATCCAGAGATTCGGGCTATCACCGATCTATCTCTTTTCAGAAAGGCGCTCAAATCCCACCTTTTCCCCCAATATTACTAGACCATCCAGCCATTTTTGATCACTACCCAAACTGAGAATAAATCCTGTTGTGTATATACATGTAAATACTCATGTAAATAGTTGCAGTAATGACTTCCCCATGTTTTATCCAAGTTCTCTAACCTGTTCTCTGTAAAACCAAACAATTGTTGTTCTGGTCTGTTGTTGTATTGTGAACCGCGCTGATGCTGAATAGAGCGGTATATAAGAGCCTGTAATAAATAAATGGAGGGTTAAGTGGCTTGCCCAAGACCACAAGGAGCACCTGTGGGACTAGAAACCCCAGTACTTCTGGCCCAATGTTGATGTTCTCTAGTGGGATTTGAACCCCTGACCTTCTGGCCTGAAGTACCTTGCCCCAACCACTAGGCCACTCCTCCTCTCACAAACACACTCTTCTGAAAATCATTGAAGATCCTCATCACTTCTGCTCCTATTTGTGGATGTTTTCTGAGGTCCTGCTCCTGGTTCTTCATCTGTGAACACAGGGCAGAAATATTTGTTAAGCAATTCCGCTTTATCCTCATCAGCTTCTATATATTCCTCCCCTTCACCTTTGAGTCTGACAATACCACTTTTTCCCTTCCTCCTCTCACTAACATATCTGAAAATCATTTATATAATTATATTTTGTGATTATAAACCATGCTGTGGTTCTATTTTTCCTTTCTATGCATTGGTGTATGAGTACCTCTCATCTCCTTTGTTTTTTGCAGAATACATATTTACATTTCATATCAGCCAGTCTACAATGTCAGGAGCTGGTATGTTTTAAATTTAATTCTCAGGCTACTTAATTAAACTCCTTTAATTTTTGTTGCATATAAACAGGACCGTACTAAGCTAGAAATGCACTCTTTGCAACTAACGAATATGGTGCTCCCCTCCACGCAGCCACATCCAGTAACTCACTCTTTTTGAGCTTCCTGGAAGCCCAGTGATGATATCAGCACCCCCTTCTCTGCTTGCGCCCTATGTGGCCACACTGCTTGCACAGCCCTTGGTATGGCCCTTCATATAAACAGTATTGCTAAGCTTTTTGTTGGCTCCCCAGCCACCCCCCGGACACTGACACCCCAACAGAAACCAAATCCCCAGTGGTCCAGTGGCCCTGATCCCTCAACCCACCAAATAAAACAAATCCACGGTGGCCCAGCAACCCCGATTCCCCCCTCACCCAAACAAAAAAATCCTCACTGGCCCTGAATCCCCCATTCACTCAATAAAACAATCACCAGTGGCTCCCCCACTCTTACAAAAAGAATCCCTGGTGGCCCAGTAGCCCTAAAACCCCTTCCCCAAACAAAAAAAATCTCTGGTGGCCTCACAACCCCTCCACCCCCTTTAATCTGTGGCAGCAGCATTCCCCAAAAGCCCCCAACCCTGTGCCACCATCTTCAAAAATGGTGGCACCTGGCCCTGCAATGCTCCAGGTGGGTCAGACTGCCATATAAGGCAAAACATGCCTTATATGGCAGAGCGACCCTCCCATGCTGCATCCTGGGAAACACGAGTTTGCCACCATTTTTGGGTGAAGGGCCAGGGCCAGGGGCCACCATTTTTCAAGATGGTGGCACAGAGGCGAGAGTATGTGGGAAATGCTCCCATCCCAGATCAAAGGTACTGGGAGGGGTTTAAAGGTGATTTGGGGTCACTGAGCGACCAGGGATTTTGTTTTGTTTTGTTTGGGGGTGTTCGGGGGCCACTGAGCCACTAAGGATTTTTTTATTGGGTGGGTGGGGAATCAGGGCCATCAGGGACTTTGTTTTTTCCAGGTGGTCAGTGCCTGGGAGGGCATCAGCCTCCTGACAGTGTCAAACTTCACTTTAGATGATTCTGTCTCACTAGGACAGCATACCAAACTTGCGCTGTCTTTGCACGTGTTTGGCTTGCTCTCCCAGTTTAACACTGACTTTTTGCACACTGGGTAATATACATTTTGCATTCCAGCACAAAGAATCAGCATTAAAGTCATGCTATGAAACTCTACGCTAAAGCTTTAAGCACTGGGCTCTAACACAGGGTTTCTGCATCGGCCTGATCTAACTTGTGTCAAAAGGTCTTAATTATGCAAAATTCTGCATGTTTTGTTTGTCAAAATGGCAAATCATATTGTTTTTGAGTGATACTTAATTTAGAAAAAAACAATACAGAAAATAATCACAAAAAAGTGCAAAATTTTGAATTGCTCTGTGCAGAATTCCAGCAGAAGTAAGTCACACGCAGGAGATTAGTTGTGCTGCTTGTGTTGTGATGGTGCTGGTGTTGTTGCTGATGTTGGTGGCAGCAATAGCATGCCACTCCCTGGTCCTTGCATCTCAGGAAGCCACCCACCTCTTTAATAGCCCTGTCTATACACAAATTATATGTGTAACAGCTTTTCTATTGTTCTTTGTTACCCCATAATGATTTGTTCTTATAACACATCCATGTACCGTTTATTTGTTCAGTCCATACTGTTTATATAGCTTATTCTCAAGTGGTAAGTTTTCAAAGATATATACTAGGTTAAGGGGCTTATTTACTAAAGAGGTCATTCCAGAACACTAAGGGTCTGTACATGCGGTGGGGATGTTGATGTGCCATCATATACATACACGGCGCTAGCACAGGGATCTCAGAATGTGCCCAGAAGAGGCAGAAAGGGGATGTGATCAGCTGCAGAGATAACATAAGAACATAAGAACATAAGATATGCCATACTGGGTCAGACCAAGGTCCATCAAGCCCAGCATTCTGTTTCCAACAGTGGCCAATCTAGGTCATACGTACCTAGCAGTTTCCCCAAGGGACACAGGTTCCACAATGCTTGTACTGGTTCAAGCATTGATATCCTGGGTCCCTTCTTAATAATGGTTTATGGACCTTTCCTCCAGGAACTTGTCCAAACCTTTTTTAAACCCAGCTACACTAACAGCCTTTACTACATCCTCCGGTAACAAATTCCAGAGTTTGATTACACATTGAGTGAAAAAAATATTTTCTTTTATTAGTCTTAAATAGTTTACCCTGTAGCTTCATTGCATGTCCCCTAGTCTTTCCATATTCTGATAAGGTAAACAATCGATCTACGTTTACCCGTTCCACTCCGTTCATTAATTTATAGACTTCTATCATATCTCCCCTCAGCCATCTCTTCTCCAGGCTAAAGAGCCCAAACCTTTTTAGTCTTTCTTCATAGGAGTAGCCTTCCATCCCCTTTACCATTTTGGTGGCTCTTCTCTGAACCTTTTCTAAAATCGCTATATCCTTTTTAAGATACGGCGACCAGAATTGCACACAATATTCAAGGTGCGGTCTCACCATGGAACGATATAGAGGCATTATAATATCTTTTGTTTTATTTTCCATTCCTTTCCTTATCATACCTAGCATTCTATTTGCTCTCTTGGCCGCCGCTGCACACTGGGCCGAGGGTTTTAACAAGGTATCCACAATGACGCCTAAATCTTTTTCCTGGGTGGTGGTTCCTAATGTGGAACCTTGCATCGTGTAACCATAGTTTGGGTTGTTCTTCCCTAGGTGCATAACCTTGCACTTCTCCACATTAAATTTCATCTGCCACTTTGATGCCCAGTCTTCCAATTTATCAAGATCCTCTTGCAATTTTCCACAATCCTTCTGGGTTTTAACAACTTTAAATAGTTTTGTGTCATCTGCAAATTTGATAACCTCACTGGTTATTCCACTTTCCAGGTCATTTATGAATATGTCAAAAAGCAGCGGACCCAGAACAGATCCCTGGGGTACACCACTATTCACCTTTCTCCATTGGGAAAATTGGCCATTTAGCCCTACCCTCTGCTTTCTATCTTTTAACCAGTTCCTGATCCACAGTAGTACACTGCCTCCTATCCCATGACTCTTTAGTTTTGCCAAAAGTCTCTGATGAGGGACTTTGTCAAAGGCTTTCTGAAAGTCCAGATACACAATATCAACCGACTCACCTTTGTCCACCTGTTTATTCACTCCTTCAAAAAAACATAACAGATTAGTAAGACAAGATCTTCCTTGTCTAAAGCCATGTTGGCTGTCTCCCATTAGGTCGTGACTATCTACATGCTGAGTAATTTTATTCTTTATGATGGTTTCTACCATTTTTCCCGGTACTGATGTCAGGCTCACCGGTCTGTAGTTTCCTGGATCACCCCTCGAACCCTTTTTAAAAATTGGTGTTACATTGGCGATCCTCCAATCCTCAGGTATTAGAGATGATTTTAATGATAGTTCACAGATATATAAAGCATATTCAGAAAAGGCTCATGTACATTTTCAGTGTTTCCCAGAAAAGTCCACATTATTCCTGCTGAAACGTGGTATAAGGTTAGGACTTAGAAAATATTCTGCTGTGCTCTGCAATTCATCCCATATAGAAGAATGGTTGTGATAAATATGTGCTGAACTGGTGTGGTTGCAGTCTGGAAAAATACAAGATGCCATTACAAAGAACAGGAAGCAGAGGCAAGGGAATGTTGTAAAGTAAAGAAATATTTATAAACACTCTCATAGAAATGTTAAGAAGACCACGTGTTTCTTCAGGCTATGCTGAAATGTGTTGTTTGTGATAAAAGAGCTAATCCAGGGGACCCTAACAAATCCTGTGTTCTGAAAACTGGGACCGCTGATATAAGAATAGTATGTGAGTGAGTCAGGAAACAAATCATGTTGCAGTGAGAAAGGGAGATCATATGTGTAGTCCTGGGATGTCATGCCATTATGGCATAGTAGCTATTAGCCATAGGTTTGGTTTGGCAGAATGATGTCTTTTGTGACCGCAAGTGAGAGTAGCATGGGAGGACCTGGTGTGCTGATTTTCAATTCAGGGAGGCATTGAATGGCTGGCCAGTACCTGGACCATATAGATGACTGGAGTGTCACCAGGTGCCAGTGTGATAGGGCAGCCATATATCAGCTGTGTCAGGCACTGGGAAACATGACTGATGTTGTGCCAACATCCCCCAGATTGTGCCATGAGGCCTACATCCTTTACCGGTCCAGGTTCTATGCTGTTTGCAAGAGTGGTGATATATCTGGAGGCTGGCTGCCTGAGTATGATGTCACAGGGATCCCTTCCCCCCCTCCCATGCCCACAGAGGCCTGACCAGGGGAGCAGTGCCTCAAAGCAGACTGTGGGAAGGCAGACAGGGTAGCCCCACAGATAATGGATATACAGTATACAGACTGACATACACCATGATGGAACAGCTGTAGCTGCTGTGAGGAATGTCAGCACCCAGATATGTGGTAATCCGATGCTATAGCCAAAAGGCCATACTACTACCACCACTACTACTATGACTGATAATTTGTATTGTGCTACAAGGTGTACGCAGCGCTGCACAGACGCACGTAAAGGATGGTTCCTTATCGTTCCTCCAGTTTAGTCCTCAATCTCTGGGTAGTGAACCTCCTCCTGCATCTTGGAGACTGGGCATGTCAAAAACTCATGACATCACTGGATATAGCCTGCAGGTCTCTCCCATCAGCCCCCAGTGTGTCCAGTCTCCATGCAGCAGGAGGACGTAGTGAGCCTAGCTTCTGGGCTCACTTGGGGGAACAGATAAGGAGCATTTAGTGTGACAAATTCTATTCTGATTTTACTTTTGATTTTACTTTTAATTCAGTTACCTTTGGTTAATTGGCAATGAGGGATTAGGTCCCTTTAGTTGTTAGGAGCAAATTTCCTTATATTTTCAGTAATTTTAAATTTGAGCCTGGTTCTTTAAATTAGTAGCAGCTCTCGCCTTCCCTCCTTGTCAGTTATTTTCACTTGCTGCAGGCATTCGCTGGTGTGGATCTCTCTCCCTTGATGGTATGAAGAGAGCTCTGGGACCCGTACAGCCACACTGAAGCTGTGTGAGATGGAGCCTCTCCGTTGCTGCGGGATTTTAATTTTACTCTGTGGAAACGGCTGAGAGGTCCTCGCCGTGGCTGCCAGGCACAGCAGCGCGGCTTGAGGATCGGATGAATTCAAGGCAGTAGGAGCAGGCTGCATGGCTTTCGGCCCTGCAGGTAAGGCCTTCAGGCTCTGTCGGTCTGCTGAGGCCTCCTTTTTGCAGCGGCTGTTGTTCTTGGCGCCAAAATTCGTTGGCAAAGGGGCGGCCATTTTCTCTCTAGGTATTTGGACCGCATGGCGAGAGTTGCAGTGAGCTGTCTGTGTGAGGAAGACGACAGGCAGAATAGCTAGATTTTTAGGTCTAGTGTTTCTTTATTTTGTTTGTAGTTTTTTTTTTGAGGCTTGGGGGGTTCCTCAGCCTTAAGGGGGCTGTTGTCAGTCCTCTTTATTTTTAAGTTTATTCTTAGTTTTATAGGACAGCAGTTTTGGCATTGATATCTGATGCCACATGTTCTCTCCCTCCTAATCATGTCTCTGAGGAGCATCTGTTAAGTCCCGGGATATTAGGCAAATTGCCAGCTTTTAGGTTCTTCAAGAGCAGAGCCCTAACTTGTAGGTGGAAGGAGGGACAGGCTGGAAGTGTGCTTTTGTGTATTCTATAGTGAAAGTTGGCCAAACGCCTTTGGTTTCACAGGGACAGGTTTAGGAAACCTTAGGATATAAAAATATATAATAATAATGACAGTTAAACTGTCAACCAAGAAGTGTCTGTGCTATGGTCTATGGCCACCAGAGGGCAGCTGGTACACTCAATAGTGCCTTTCTGTGACCGTGTGTATGCAGCCATCATCAGATTGATCTCATTCTCTGCAAGTCAGGGAAGAAATAACCACAGGGCCACCTCATGGGCACTCAGGGGTTAGTGACTAAACAAGCAACTGTAATGTTCTGCAAATCAAGATTATATGACCAAGATTTAAAGCTCTTAACTTCTGTATCATTTGTCAGGCTCTGGTGCCCTAAAGGCCACCGTATGGCAGCACTGCTCATGAATCACATATAGTATTCAGTGCCCCCATCCCTGGGGGGGGGGTAAAATACGGAATCGTATTCTTCATCAGGTTCACACAGGCAGCAACCTCTAAAACCTCCACTTGCAAGGTTGTCGGTGTATCCCACTGCTATTTCTCTGACTGCAGGAAGGCCGGGGGGTGCCTGTGTGTTTCATAGCTCCACTTAGCATGCCCTTCCCAGTAAATTCTCATCTATTTCTAGAGCCTGTGCTGTCAGAGCAGGGCTTTAAGCACTTAGCAGGGGCACTGACCCGTCTGTGCCATCTTGTTAAAGGGCCCGTGCTGAGGGTGAAGAGAAGGACGTCTAGGTAGCACAGTCTGGGGCTTAGCGCTCCAGGGCACTGGAAGGTTTCATAGAGGAATTCAATACTCTGTGTATGCTCCATGCATTCAGCCTATGTTCAAGCGTGCTCACTGCACTGTGTTTTGGTGACAGGTGCTGGGTCATCCATATATGTAGATGTGCATTTTGTATGTGCTCACAATTGCTTAGGCATGATTTTTGGGTGCACTCTTTGTAGAGTGAGACCGCATTTCTTTGCTCAGACTGTATTATCAGACTAAGGTAATTTCTCCAGTAATGGGGGGATGTCGATTGTAATAAAGTGCATGAGGTCCTCATGGTGTTACATGGGGTTGGAGATGCAGTCGTGGGATCTGCTGTGGAGTGAGCCATCCGTAGGAACTACAGTGTCACAGTCACCAGTTTCCCTTTCTCTTTGGGCTTTGCTCCCAGATCATAGCCCCTCTTTCTCTCTGATGTCCAGGACGCAAGGTCCCCGATCCACTGGACAATCTATTCTCAGCCTTTTCTCAATGCTGGCAGAAGAACTGGGAGAGAGAGAAAGGAAGACCAGGAACAAGCACCAGCTCTGATGTCTCTCCACTGCCAGTGTTTGCTACGGTCACATATTCCCAGTCAGTTATTTATTTGAGTATACCGATTGCCTACAGGTCAGGGTGGCATACAGTCGATTACAGTATTTCTATTTCCCTTGTCCCTGAAGGGCTCACAATTTATGTTTTGGTACCTGAGGAAGAGGGTTAAGTCGCTTAACGAAGGCCAGAAGGACCACCTGTGGGACCAGAAACCCCAGTTTTTATGGCTCAAGGTAGGTGGTCTCAATTGGAATTCAAACCCTTGGTCCTCTGGCAACTTGCCTCAACCACTAGGCCGCACTGCTCCGTGTGAACTAGCCACAGGGCCATAGGGCCAGACGCAGCCTGTTACTTCCAAGGCAGAGACCTTGGGGAGGTTCCGTTCATAAGGATATGAGAAATGCCATACTGGGTCAGACCAAGCTCTTTCAGGTCCAGTATCCTGTTTCCTAGGGTAGCCAATCCAGGTCTTAAGGACCTGGCTGGTTTCCAGAAAGACAAATAGGCTACTCAATGCTTGTATCGGGGCAAGCGGTGGATTCATGTATGCTCATATTTTAAGGGTTCCGTTGCATGTACAACAGATGTGACGCTCTGTTGGGTTGTGTGCCTTGTAGAACATCTTGAATTGGTGAAAGATGGTATAAAAAAAATTTATAATTTTCCAGCTTCTCTCTAATATAAGGTTATGGACCTTTCCTCCGGGAGCTTGGCCAAAAACTGACTGGAAATGCAAGCAATACGCCGGGCGTTGCAGGCGTTTGAAGCTACGGTGACAGGTCGAGCGGTGCGAGTACTGTCCAACAACTCCGCAGCGGTGGCCTATATCAATCGGCAGGGCAGAACCGGAAGTGTGGCCATAGAGGCCACGGCAGAGGGTCTGTGTGTGTGGATAGAGCTTTGGCTGCCAGCATTTTCAGTGGTGCATGTGCGGGTAAGGACATCGTGACGGCGAATTTCCTCAGCTGGGTCCCAGTAGATGCCAGAGAATGGGAGTGGCATCCGGAGGTGTTCGCACAGATCGGTCGCATATGGGGACAGCCAGTAATGGACCTCATGGTGGCGTTTCACTCTGTGTAAATGGGTCATTTCTTCAGCAGACGATGCGAAAGGAGGTCGGAAGGCATTGGCGCACTGTTTCAACGGTGGCCGTCGTCCGGTCTTCTCTATGTCTTTCCACCGGGGGCACTCATAGGTCGAGTGGTTCTGCATATCGAAGTGCTTCAGGGAAACGTTTGATTGGAGGCCTCGGGCTGGCCGAGGTGCCCGTGGAATGCCTGCCTCATACGGTTGCTCGACGGGAATCCATGGAGGTTTCCGACGTTGGAGATTCTGTTGCTACGGAGTTCCCTTCAAATGCCTCAGGTTTTTGCTTACGGGGTGGCCATTGAAAGGGCAAGCTTAAGGAAAAAGAGTTGCTCGACAGCAGTCTTTGCCACCTTGCCGCAAAAAAAAAGAAGTCTACGTCCCTTGCATATATGCGTATATGGCGCATCTTTGAGGACGGGTGCTCGTGGAGACACGCTCGCGCAACAACAGTGTCAGTTCCCTTGGTATTAAGTTTTCTGCAGGACGGGTTTGGTAAAGGCAGGTCCTGGAGAGTTCAGTTAGCAGCTCTGTCTTGCTATGGGGGCAAAGGACAGGGAGTGGCTCACATGCACAGGTCGATGTGGTACACTTTCTCAGGCGGTTACCAGACTGTAGCCCTGTCGTAGGATATTAATTCCACCGGGGAAGCTCAAGTTGGTTTTAGGAGCGTTAGCTAGCGTGCCATTGGGGCCCTTGCAACAAGCATAGGTTAAGGGTTTTGCCTTGAAGATGGTATGTTTGATAGTCATCTGTTCGGCGAGGCGATTTTCGGAGTTGCAGGCGTTGACCTGTCAGGAATCGTTTTTTGTCTGTCTCCAGACAGAAAGTGGCCTGGTGGCTGGTTCCGTCATTGTTGCCAAAAGTGGTTTCTATGTTCGCCTAACTAAAATGGTCTCTCTTCCAGTGCTAGGTGCGGCGGAGGGGAGCGTATTGAACCATAGCTTGCGCTGTTTGGACGTCAAGAGAGTGCTGCGGCAGTGTTGAAAGGTTTCAGAAACTTTCGCAAGGTGGATCGTCTCTCTTCGCGGTGTTTGGAGGGCCCCGCAAAGGGAAGCGGCAGCGAAGGAGTCCATTTCTGGATGGATTGGAGTGGCGAGTGCATCGGCTTATCTTCTACGGGACCGTACTGTCCCAGGATGCTTACGAGCTCACTCTACCAGAGTGCAAGCGTCTTCTTGGACAGAGCACAGTTTGGTTCCGCCAGTGGACATCTGTAGGGAGGCCTCTTGGTTGTCTCTCCATACTTTCAGTAAGCACTACCGCCTAGATGTTCTGGCGGCTAATGATGCCGTTTTCAGGGAGGCGGTGTTGAGATCCGGCTGGAAAGGTCCCTCCCAGTGATTACTGCTCTGATACATCCCAGAGGTTGAGGACTAAACTGGAGGAATGATAAGGAAATAGGAATTACACTTACCTGGTAATTGTGGTTCCTTGAGTGACTCCAGTTTAGTCCTCATTCCCGCCCGGGGATGGGGTCTTATCAGTGTTTTTTTCTGTTGGGGGAAGTGCAAGGTTAAAAGTGGATATAGGCCTTCACTGGTGTTCAGTCGTTTTGATGCTTCCATTTGTTTTGCGCTATATTGTTATATTATATTATGATATTGTTATATATTGTTATATATATTGCTATATTGCTCTGAATTGTTTAGGGCTAGGTATTTGACAGAAAGGAGAGCATGCAGGAAGCAGTCCCTTTCCTTCTGGAAGTGGAGTAATAGGTTGATAGGTTATATGTTCTGCATGTCCTTGAATATAATGTTAAGTTAAAAAAAAAAGTTACTGATTTTTTGCTCCTTTGAGTCTGCTTTGTCAATAGTTCACTGGGGGCTGATGGGAGAGACCAGCAGGCTAAATCCAGTGATGTCATGAGTTTTTGACACGCCCAGTCTCCAAGCTGCAGGAGGAGGTTCACTACCCAGAGGTTGAGGACTAAACTGGAGTCACTCAAGGAACCACAATTACCAGGTAAGTGTAATTCCTGTTCCCTGCTCAGCAGAGCTTACAATCTAGTCACAACAGACAACACAGCAGCGGTGGACAGGATGCATTTAAGAAGAATATTAAGAAAACAAAAGGGAGCTTAGACGGGTCAGATCTAAAAGCAGCAATGAAGAGGTGAGCGCTCAGCCTGGATTTGGGAAGGACCAGAGAAGAAGCCTGATGTACAGACTCAGGTAGTTTGTTCTAGGCATAGGGAGCAGCAAGGTAAAAGGAGAAAAGTCTGGATTTGGCAGTAGAAGAGAAGGGCACATATAGAAGCAATCTGACAGAAGAGAAGAGTTCCTGAGGAGAGGTGTAGGGAGGTATAAGAAGGGAAAACTACTGTGGAGCAGCAGAATGAGTGCACTTATAGGCCATAGGCACGAAAAGGGCATATATTTGTTGCTCAGCTATATTATGCAGCCTTTGGGGAACTGCAATGTTAGTTTTGGCTTTGGTGCACTTGGTATGGGTACATCCTTAGCAGTTTAAACCGTGTTTGTAGGAGTGACCAAGGCAGGAGTCACTGGGGCCAGTTACTGCCACATACCATTTGATGCAAGTATGTCCTGATATGCATATTTGTATTTACATTCTCTTCTACCATATTAGGGTGCACTGGGATTACCTAGCACTTTTCAGGGCCTGTAGAGAGGACTGGTATGTGGTCTAGTTTGCATCAGCATACTCTTGTCAGTGTGAAGGGCAGCTCAGGAGATGCAGGTTTTTCCTGAGGGACATGGGATCCACAGATACATCATGGAACGGGCAGGATCCAAAATGTGTAACTTTGCAGAATACAGTGGGCACAGGGAAATCCAAAATGTTTATCCATGTCTGATAATATTGACCGGGGACATGTTTCTCCATTATATCGCATGGCCGTTGCCTGCACCCATGCACGGGCCATGCACCGGATGCGTAAAAGCGCCGGCTGAATAGTGCTGTGCCCTTGCCATGCCAAACACTTCTACCTCCCTGATTCCAGACCCGCAGACATGTCTAAACCCGCAGATGCAGAATTAGATTCAAACAGGGCCTGTTTGTGATTTAGACATGCCCGAGGGCCGGACGTGCATGTTATGGAGTTGGGCTCCATGGGTATCATTTTAAATGTCTAAGTCGTGATTTGGATGTTTGAAGACGTGCATGTCCAAATCACAGGAACATCTCCAGAGCCATTTTATAAACAGCTTTTAAAGATATAACCAGCATGGGGATGTCCAAGTAGACAGGGGTTGTAGCAAAGCCATACAATGGATTTACATGTCCCTACTTCCTGCTCCAGGTATGAACAGACATCAGGAAAGTGCTTGTTTTCACCTTAAAAGATCCAGAGAGTGTAGTGTTAACTGATTATCCTAAGATCACAAAGGACCACACTGGGATTTGAACCCTGAGTATTCAACTACTCTAACCATTATGCTATTATGAGGGCGTTTGATAAGTCTCTGGCCTCGTAACGAAACAGAAGTACAGGCACATTTCAGTTCCAGAGAGTCAAATGATTTCTCTGCAGTTTTGTTTTATTTGGTACCAAAATAAAATGAAACTGCAGAGATATCATTTGGATCTCCAGAACTGAAGTGTGCCCTAAGCTTTGTGTTTCATTGCAAGGCCAGAGACTTATGAACCCCTCCTTGTAATAGCAAATAAAATGAAACTGCAGAGAAATCATTCAGATCGCCATAACTGAAGTGTGCCCATAGCTTTCTATTTCATTACAAGGCCAGAGACGTATCAGTCCCCCTCGTAGATACCCCTATTCTGTGATGTCATTCGGGGGATGTCTATGTAGACGTCTCCATAGGCATCCATATCGGGCATGGCCATGTTTGTGAACATGTGCCTCAAATTGTATGTCCCTGCTTTCTTTTCAGACATCCTGGCTTTGATGCACTTGGATGTCCTTTGTAAAATATGCCTTCATGCTGCAGTAATTGTTAATGTCACAATTAATGTGTGCTAATTTCTTTACTAATTGTCAAAGATGAAAAGAGGAGGGAATAGGTTGTGAATGAGTCTTACAAATAATATGTAGGTAGTTACCACGTGTTAACTTAATGCGGCAGCTAATGCAGTATAGTTAACATTGCCTGAAGAGGTGTAGCAAACTGTATTGTATTCATTCACTTAATGTGGGGTAGGGAACTTTTCTGTGAATTAAGTGGATGGAAAAATGTTAGGAACACTCCAACATATAGGTACATGTTACTGTATTTCACTAAGTAAGGCATTAAATACTTGGCCAGCTAGACTGAAGTTGTTGAAAATCGACCAGGCTGAATAGCTAAGTTTCACGTGGAGGGTAATTTTATAAGGATCATCTAGATTTACGCATGTGTTTATGCATGAAAAGAATGGTGTTTGTTTGTCTTCTGCATGTAAATGGGAACTTATGGGATAGAGAGCATGTTTTGGCCTGCATGGAACAGTTATGGATATTTACCTTGGTGAGTTTGGAGATAGAGACCGATGAATGAGATTGGAGGAAGCAGTCATTGCAAATATTAGTTGTGATATGAATGCCCCTTGCTGAGGTCTCCCTCTCTACAAAAAAACTTTTTCCCTGGGTGTGAAGATGGCATACTAATTTTTTCTTGTGGTTTGTGCAAAAATATACAGGGTGGCCCAAAAAAAGTGAGAACATCTCGCAAATTAAAAGCTTAAATAGTTTACTTATTTACCTTTTTCAGCTATATAACGTCTTTATTTTGACAATTTCTGGTCGCCGTCTTTTTTTAAAAATTTGTCAATCATTTACATCTGTCTTTTTGAATTTTTAAATAACTTATATGCTACGAGATGTTCTCACTTTTTTTGGGCCACCCTGTATATTGAAACACACTGGGTGGGGAAGTTTCTTGGATTTTTGCTGCCTCCATTGTAAGCAGATCTCTCTCATCCATATTCATTGGGGTTACCCTGAAAACCTGATTGACTAGGTGTGTTCCGAGGACTGGGTAGTGAACCCCTGCTATAGAGCAACATAACACTCATAAGTTATAAAATATTATAACTTACACACATTTTTGAAAAATCTAGGCATAGATATTTACACTTGCCATATATCTAGTTTAACCAGTGTTTTTGACCACTTATGTCCCTATTTCATAAAGTGCGCTTGTATCTTGTTCTATAAAACAGGCTTGAAAAATGTGTGTGAAAATGTGTACAAATCTAGATGATCAGTCAATCCAGGGGATGAGGTTAAGTTAGGGGAGAAGCTTAGGCAGGTAGCACTCAGTTTCAGTACTAGCCGACTAACTTGGCCAACCAATCGACTCTAAAATATGGCAGGACCAAGAGGTACTCTTGATCACCCTTCCTCCCTGTCTTCCCATTTAAGAAATATAATAGTAATGAGAGTTATCCCAATTACCCTCTCTCACCAACTATTTCAATTAAGCAATGTAATAGAATTGGGATAGCCCCATTTACCTACCAGAAAACTCCAAAACTACCTCTAAAATCTTCCCCATCCAAACTGAGAGGAAGACACAGGCTTGCCTCACCCCAGCGTGGCATCTAGTGTTGTTCTGATAATAGTGTTGCAATATCAAAACCCTGCTGTATATCTTAATCTGGACAGGAATGGGAGGAGCGGTGAAGGGGTTATCAGCCGCACACCATATTTGTATTCAGGAGTGGGGAGAGGACTTGTCTGTTCAGTGCAGTTGCCTAATATTAGGAAAAAGTCTGAACACTAAGGGAGTCATTTTAAAACTCTTAGTTGTGATTTGAATGTCCAAAGACATGCATTGGGACCTCTGAATCATGAATATTCCAAGTGCAGGCAGGTCCAATTAGGCAGGGGATGTGGTGGTAAGAGAGATGCAATGAACTTAGATGTGATTTCAGAAATGGCTGGGACCCAGTCCATGTTTGAGACGTGCTTCTGGCAGGAATAGGTATCGGGAAAAGTATAGTTTGGCTATAGAACATCCAGAATGTATAGAAACAATGGAGAGATAAATGATTAGCCTAAGATCACAAAGAGCAGTACTAGGATTTGAACATTGCCCTAACTCATTACTACAACCATTAGGCTATTAAATGTCCCTGTTCTGAAATGCATTTATAAAATCCTGAATTTATACACACCTGCTTTTTTTTGCAGACATTCTGGATTGGACATCCCAGATTACACTTGGAAGTCCTTTGTAAAATGTGCCTTTATAGGGGTCATTTTGGATGCCCTATTTGTGCTTTGGATGTCCAAAAACGGGCATAGAAACATCCAAAACATAGAGATGTCTACAGAGCCATTTTAGAAGCTGGCTCTGCGGACATCCCCAGCATGAGAATATCCAAGTCTGAAAGGGGGTGTGGTGGAGGAATGGCTGGGGCATTTCCTGGACATCCAGAATCATGTCTAAGTTCAGACCTGCTCCAGGCACAAACAGACATCTAAAAAGTACTTGTTTTGGCTGAAAAACATCCAGAGGGTTTAGAAAAGAAAGCACGCCATCATTCCCAGTACTCAGCACAATTTCACTGATAGTAGCTGCAGGATTTGAATCCTGCCTTCTCTGTTCCTAGTCCAATATGATAACCGTTAGGCTATTCCTAGACATCCAGATTCTGAAATACTATTCTGGGGATCTACGTAGACGCACCCGCAGATGTCCATATCAGGCACATCCACATTTGTGAAATTATGTCTGCACTTGGATGTTTCTGCTTTTTTTTCAGACATTCTGTGTTGGATGTCCCAGATTGTATTTCCTACCACTGTATCCTGTATAAATTATATGCTCGCAATTTAGCAATATTATTCCCAAAACAATTTTTTGTCAGACCTTTTCATTCAAAACTGCTATGAAATGGCTGCTTTTAACATATTAGTCCATTTTATTCTGTTTTTATTGTGATCAATGTTATTGTGATCAATGTTACTTTTTAAAAATCAAAAGAGATCTCTATTTAAAAATAAACTTTGGAATATCCATGCTGCTGACCATGACTGATGCATTTTGAATAGAGTATCTTATTCTACTTCAGGGCTAAGACAGTTCCTTGTTTTAAATCACACTTATCTGTGCTTTGAAAAACCAGAGCTGTCTCCTCAATCATTAAGTCTCCTCTACCATAATTCTCAATCCATACCAACATTACCTCCATGAGCATTTCAGGCATCCTTTGCATTTGGACATCCCTTCTAAAATTCTCCTCCACAATTTATCCAGTTATACTTTTAGCTAGCTAAATTTAGTACGATTTTTAGCTGAAATTTTAGCTGAATAGATGCAACTGAATATCAGCTTAATTTAACCACCCAAAATTTGGCCTACTAAGCAAGTTGTTCAAGCATTAATTGAAAATAGTATTGCCAACTGGCTCCATATGCGCCTAACAGGTTTGATCCAGTCCTGGGTTTATGCTATTGCATGCAGGGTCTTGTAGTCTTGCTTTTCTCATGGTGTGCAATGGAGAAAACAGAACTACATGTCCCTGCATGCAATGGAGTAACCCTGATGCATGCATCTGGAGCCAGCTGGCAACCCTAGAAATAATGCATATAGATTACAATTTCAAATCTATTTACATTATTTCTAAAGAAAAAACTAGCTGCTGAAAAGGCAGATGTGATTCCTTACAGATATTGTTTCCAAGGGACATTTTCAAAAAGATAGCATGTTCACACTTTCCTTTTATAACTGATTCAAAGTCCACAGGTAAAAGTACCCATGGACTTTTGCAGCTATGCAAACAAATATGAAAATTACACCAATAAAAAATGTTCATTCCCCTTACAGCAGAAAAAAAAAGAATTCTTCCAGATGGGCGTAAATGACTAGCATTTCTTAAATGGGCCAAAAATGCTGGTTTTTCCTGAGCACATGTACTGTTAAACAGACTTGTCCTTTAGACGACCGCGGACCGGTGAAAAATGGAAGCTGCAGCAGTGCTTTCTACTATGTAAGTTACCTCATTCATTCCTACTGCCTTTGCCCTCTCACCTAGCCACTTAGGTGAGAAAGGGAAAAGAGGACTGCCAACAACTTGAGCTCATCCTTTGAGCTCCCCCCTACCCCTCATGGTGTAGAGGAGTAGCTTAATGGTTTGGGTAGTGAGTTGAGAACCAGCAAAGCCTTGTTCAGATTCTACTGCTGCTCCTTGTGATCTTGGGCAAGTCTCTTAACCATCCATTGCTTCAGGAACAAACTTAGATGGTAAGCCCCCTAGGGGCAGGAAAATACCTGCTGTGCCTGAACATACCTCATCTTGAACTTCTGAGAAAGGTGCGAGCGAACTCCAAAAACTATTCTCTGCAGATCTACACAAGAATTTTTCAAAAATTCAACCTTGAATCAAAACTCCATACAATTTTTCGAAGGCTTTACAGCTGGTGCACAATGTGGCTGCTTACCTATTAACAGTGGAGTAGAGGAGTAGCCTAATGGTTGAGAACACTGGCTTGGGAACCCAGAGACCAACATTCAACTCCCACTAGCACTCCTTGTGGCCTTGGGCAAGACACTTAACCCTCCATTGCCTCAGAAAAATCCAAGTTATCAATGTCCCTGTTTAATGTACATTACCAAGTTTAAGTTTCAATGTAAACCACTTTGATTGAAATGATAAAGCAGTATATAAAACCTGTTAAATAAAATAAACATGAACACCACATTTACAACATATTACACCATGTCTAACATTAGCTCCTAGTACAGAGAATTAAATTTAAAATGTTAACTATGATTTGTTGGGCTTTATACAGGACTGGGCAGCAATATTTCAATACAGTTCGTAAAATCTATAGATTTCATTCACTTAAGTTTGAAGGTACCCAATTACTTCATAGTCCTACATTTCAGCAATGTTATTTATCAGAAATTCGTAATCATGTTTTTTTCCAAAGCAAGCTCAATGGAATGGAACAGATTGTCAAAGGAGGTGAGAATTATTGATTCTGTGATAAAATTTAGGAAAAGGCTTAAGGCCTTTCCCTATTAGTTTTCTGTTGGCCCTTATGGCTAAAATCATCTGTGGTGGCTCGTATGATAGGGGTGGTTCAAATTATGATGATGGATGATTGGTCTAAATGTCTGCTTTTTGTAGGTTTTGTTTTATGATGGGATGTGCATGTTACATTGTTATCCAGGAATCCTTAAAATTCATAGTCCCCCATATGCAAACAAACATAAACGTTACGGCATTAGCTCTTAGAATTCTTCACAATCATTCGCTATAGAACTGGGCTGCATTAAGTAAATCAGTCCTTCTCAACTCTTTCTTGGAGACACAACTAACCAGTCATGTTTTGAGGATTATTACAATGAATATGCATAAAATAGATTTGCATATTCTAAAAACATGCCAGGTGAAGTATGCCCTCAAGAGAAGCAATGCTATGACCAAATAGACAAATACTTTGTGTTTCATGTCCTTGGATGGCAATGATTTCATGCCAGTATACTTCATGTGGTTTTGCACCATGCTGCTGATATCAGTAGAAAATATTTGCAGCTCCAAAAGAGAGAATGAGAGTTCTGCCTACTTGTGTATACTTCATGTTCACTCGCGTTAACACTGCATGCCTACACCTACTGACATTGAACTTTGATTTGGTTGAAGTATAAACCGCTTTGATTTCAGGATAAAGCGGTATATAAATCCTTTTATATAAATAAATAAAATAAATGTGTTTTTGCAAAAATGTAGCACATGCCAAGGAGCAAAGATAGTACTAAAACCCCCGTAGAAAGGAGATTTATTTAAGGTTCTGATAGCAACTACTTTTCTTCATCTGCGATGATCAGCACACTTTTTATGATGATTTTTCTATGTTCCACTTGGGATGAATTAAGTCCTAAAAGTAATGAGCAGAGAAGCATTTGGTGAATATATGTTCTGTTCTGTTGTATCTTAGCATCCAAAGAACTAGATGAGCCTCATCCAAGCCTGTTACATGAAGTGTTGACATAACTAGCAAAAATTTTAAATAAATATTCCATCAATCATTTGGGATAGGGAAAGTGTCAAATGATTAGAAATTAACAAATGTCACACTATTAAACAGGAATCAAAACTACATCCACATGGAGCTCAAACTTCTTCACAGTATGTATTATTTTATCCACTATTAACTTCATCATCCATCATCTCTCCCAAAAACATTTTTTATATAAGTAAAGGGGTCTTTTACTAATGGGCGCTAGCTGGTAGCGCGTGTTCTGGTGCACACTAAAAGCATGCTGGGACACGTGTTGCCTGCTAGCTCAGGACCATGACAGCACAGGATGATTTTTGCACTAACTGTGCAATCCGTGTTAGAGGTGCAAATGTGCGGGGTAGGGGTAGAGAGTGGACATGGTGAGCTTGGCACAGCTAACACTGTGTTTATACCGTGTGCTAACTGCATTCATGTGGATTCACCCCAAGAAGTGGCGTTAGGTGCATCCGTGCTAATGCAGCACATGTTATTGGACAGGGCTCCACATTAACTTTCCATGCCCTTGACAGTTAATGCGGAGGTATTGCCCCTAATGTGCCATTGTTAATAAAAGACCCCCTGCATGTCTCTGAGGGTATTATAGTGATTTTATTTATTTATTTAGCTGTATTTATATCCTGCTTTTCACCAGGTCAAAACAGTCAATTGGGGGATACATTTAACACAAGGGGATATGAGACACATATGCTAATACTTACAGGGAACATGGGCAATGGAGGGTTAAGTGGCTTGCCCAAGACCACAAGGAGTGCCTATAGGACTAGAAATCCCAGTCCCTCCAGCCTGAGATTGCTGTCCCCAGGTGGGACTTGAACTCCCGGCCCTCTGGCCTGAAGTACCTTGTCCTAACCACTAGACCACTCCTCCCACCACATTAATTAATCACATTAATTAAGCACGCCACATTGTTTATAACAAACGGTAAAACTCAAACTTATCTCATGTCGGCAATTCATGAATCTTTGCAGCCACAGTGCTTCTCAAACCCTGTTAGAAGAGAAGGCCATTGCTGTGCAGCTGGAGTACTTCTCAAACGCTATTAGCAGACAAAATCAATCTGCCTGGTGGTTTCATCCCTTAATGGGGCTTTAATTCTGAAAAAATAAAAAATAATGCATATCTTCTAGTGGTTAGAACACTGGCTTGGCAACCAAGCAACCAGGGTTTGATTCCCACTAGCACTCCTTGTGGCCTTGGGCAAGTCACTTAACCCCCCATTGCCTCGGAAGAAAGGCCTGGCAATCTACTTCTGGTCACACTGCAAAGAAAACCCAGGGGTTTCTGGGTCGCCAGGAGTCAGCATTGATTCAAAGGCACACATTGCATTGCCAAAAGCCACAAACATACTAAGTATGGCACAATAGACAAGTATCTCAGGCAATAGTTCATTTAGATTAAGAGGCCAATTTTCAAAAAACATTTCTGGGCATACAACAGAGCTTAATGTGAAAAAATGAGACTTTTGAAAGTAGCCAGATATGTATATACAGTACAGGGGGGCATGTTTACTAAACTGTGCTAACCGTTAGCAAGGGGTTACCATGTGGTAAGTGCACTGTGATAAAGGTTAGCATGGGGTCCAATGCTGAAAATCCCACACTAACCAGTTAGTATGCACTTGGGCAGAGACAACATTACTACTACTGTTGCTACTACTTATCATTTGTATAGCACTACAAGGCATATGCAAAGCTGTATATATAGATGTAAGAGACAATCTCTGCTCATGAAAATTTGCAATCTAATCATCACAGAACTTGGGAGAAGAGTATGGTAAGATACATATAAGAGTGAACAACACAGAGAGGAGCATCAGGATCCAAAAAACCTTCAAAGAGGTGGGGTTTTAGACGGCATTTGAATAGGGTTAGAGAAGGAGCACTACATACTGACTCAGATAGTCTGTTTCTGGCATATGGGGCAGCAAGCTAGAATGAATGAAGTTGGCAGTGGTAGAGAAGAGCACAGATACAGTAAAAGGGATCTGCCAGAGGAGTGGAGTTCCTGAGGAGGGGTGTAGAGCGAGATAAGAGAGGAAAGGAAGTGAGGAGCCGCAGAATGAATGCACTTGTAAGTCAGTAGGAGAAGTTTGAATTGGATGTGGAAATGGATAGGGAGCCATTGAAGTGACTTGAGAAGAAGTGTTACATGAGCATGGTGATACTGGTAGAAGATAAGCCATGCAGCTGAGTTTTAAACAGACTGAAGGGGAGATCAGCGAAGAGCAGGTTACATAGTCAAGATGGGAAGTGACTAGAGAATAGATAAGAGTCTAAGTAGTGTGTTCAGAAAGGAAGGGATGGATTTTGCTGATTTTATACAAAACAAAGCAGCAGGTTTTAGCTATTTGTTGGATGTGTGCAGAGAAAGAGAGAGACAAGTCAAAGATGACCCCAAGGTTGTGAACTAAGGAAACAGGGAGGAGTGTTGTATTATCCACAAAAATAAAGAAGGGAAGAAAGTTTAGGGAAAAGCATGGGTTGGGGTGAAATGTAGGCATTGATGACATATATGTGTGGGCATCATGAATATACACTAACCATGATTGTTACTTGATACTGTTCACTTCAGAAATGTTTGTCAAGCATTGATTACTCCATTACTTGACTTCTGTAATCCAATATATCTGGGTTTATCTAAGCAAGCACTTAAGCCTTTACAACTGGCGCAGAATACTGCTGCACGTATAGTTTTTGGTCTATCAAGTAGAGAACATATAACTCCCATCTTGAAAGAGCTTCACTGGTTACCTATAGCTTCACGTGTAAAATATAAAACTATAATTTATATTTCCAAGATAAAACAACAATATTCTGCAGAAAGCCTGACATATCTCATACAGTCAGATATTAGCAACAGACCTAGAAGAAGAGGATCTGACAACAGAATCAGCTTATCAAATGATGTCAGAAAAACACGTAAAGACACCTCTGAAAGGGCTTTCTCTTTTGCTGCACCTTCCATCTGGAACTCTCTACCTAATGAGCTGAGAGCAGCTCAGGACATCAATGACTTTAGAAAGCAACTGAAAACATCTTTGTTTATAGAACACTACGGTCATGCAATTAACTAACTTAATTTGTCTGGAATGTAAATCATATACATATTGTATAATAGCTCACATTATAGTATAGCTCACTATGTAGATAATGCAACTCACTCTAACACATTATACCATAACTTTAACTTTTATTTCTTTACATTTTTTCACTAATACTCTTAATATCTTTGTTTGTAAGACCGCTTTGATTGTATGATAAGGCGGTATAGAAATCCAATTAAATAAATAAATAAATAAATGATTGTTGGCGTTAGCACAGGTGCACTTAATGCCACCTCAATGGATGATGTTAGGTGCACCCACATGCCAGTTTCTGTGGTACCACATGCAAGCAATGTGCAACAGTAGATGGCTGGATAGAAGTATGGATGCACATGCTCCCAGAGGTTGGTGCAGGCATCTGTACTAGTTCTGTGGCCTGACCACATGCTGGGTGTACATTTTAGTAAGCATGTAAATGCATGCACATACCAGAGAGGCATTTCTAGGAGTGGAGCTGAGGAAGAGAGTATACTTACATGCATACATTTGGATTTCTAACAATATGTATGGAAGTCTTCACAGAAAAATATTTGTATAGATCATAGGTGGAGATCTATAGGAGTACTTTTCCTAAGTAAATTCTCAAAGCGAAATGTTTTCTTTCAAAATTGATGTAGTCTTCGGGAAAAAAACTCCCCCAGTTTTTACACACACATGCTTTGTTTGAAAGTTTCCCCCCAACAGTGGCTAATACAGATGTTTGGTATGGCCATCATCAACTTAGACTTCAGCAAGACATTTAAAGCAATTCTAAAATGGGGGCTATTAGAAAAAAATGGAAAAGAGAATACAATGGGGAAACATATTTAGGAGTTAAAGGGCTTCATGAATGGAAAGAAAAATGAATGGATGATATTTGGACTCTCTTTACAGGATGGATTCAATAACTGGATAACTTGTATCTGGATTAGGCTTAGAAAATGTCTCTGATAATATACTTAGGCATGGTTTCAAATAATTTGGGGAACAAAAACATAACAAAAGAGAAGTATTTGGAGAAAGTCTGTAGAGCAGGAGTCAACAGACAGCATGGTCAAAAGATTCCACTGTCTATACCCTCCATATGTGGGCAGGATAGGGGTGGGATCAGAGCACAAAGGAGGCATGTCAGCTGGTGAGAGCTAGCGTGCCGAAATGCGTGAATCTTGATTTCATAAGAACATAAGATATGCCATACTGGGTCAGACCGAGGTCCATCAAGCCCAGTATCCTGTTTCCAGCAGTGGCCAATCTAGGTCATACGTACCTAGCAGTTTCCCCAAAAGACACAGATTCCGCAATGCTTGTACTGGGTCAAGCATTGATATCCTGGGTCCCTTCTTAATAATGTTTTATGGACCTTTCCTCCAGGAACTTGTCCAAACCTTTTTTAAACCCAGCTACACTAGCAGCCTTTACTACATCCTCCGGTAACAAATTCCAGAGTTTGATTACACGTTGAGTGAAGAAATATTTTCTTTTATTAGTTTTAAATAGTTTACCCTGTAGCTTCATTGCATGTCCCCTAGTCTTTCTATATTCTGATAATGTAAGCAATCGATCTACGTTTACCCGTTCCATTCCGTTCATTAATTTATAGACTTCTATCATATCTCCCCTCAGCCGTCTCTTGTCCTGGTTAAAGAGCCCTAACCTTTTTAGCCTTTCTTCATAGGAGTATCCTTCCATCCCCTTTACCATTTTGGTGGCTCTTCTCTGAACCTTTTCTAATAACGCTATATCCTTTTTAAGATACGGCGACCAGAATTGCACACAATATTCAAGGTGCGGTCTCACCATGGAACGATATAGAGGCATTATAATATCTTTTGTTTTATTTTCCATTCCTTTCCTTATGATATCTAGCATTCTATTTGCTCTCTTGGCTGCTGCTGCACACTGGGCCGAGGGTTTTAACATGCTATCCACAATGACGCCTAAATCTTTTTCCTGGGTGGTGGTTCCTAATGTGGAACCTTGCATCATGTAACCATAGTTTGGGTTGTTCTTCCCTAGGTGCATAACTTTGCACTTGTCCACATTAAATTTCATTTGCCATTTTGATGCCCAGTCTTCCAATTTATCATGATCCTCTTGCAATTTTCCACAATCCTCTTGGGTTTTAACAACTTTAAATAGTTTTGTGTCATCTGCAAATTTGATAACCTCACTCGTTATTCCACTTTCCAGGTCATTTATGAATATGTCCAAAAGCAGCGGACCCAGCACAGATCCCTGGGGTACACCACTATTCACTTTTCTCCATTGGGAAAATTGGCCATTTAGCCCAACCCTCTGCTTTCTATCTTTTAACCAGTTCTTGATCCACAGTAGTACACTGCCTCCTATCCCATGACTCTTTAGTTTTGCCAAAAGTCTCTGATGAGGGACCTTGTCAAAGGCTTTCTGAAAGTCCAGATACACTATATCAACTGACTCACCTTTGTCCACCTGTTTATTCACACTTTCAAAAAAACATAATAGATTAGTAAGACAAGATCTTCCTTGTCTAAAGCCATGTTGGCTGTCTCCCATTAGGCCATGACTATCTACATGCTGAGTAATTTTATTCTTTATGATGGTTTCTACCATTCTTCCCGGTACTGACGTGAGGTTCATCGGTCTGTAGTTTCCCGGATCACCCCTGGAACCCTTTTTAAAAGTTGGCGATCCTCCAATCTTCAGGTATTATAGATGATTTTAATGAAAATTCACAGATTACTAATAGCAGGTCTGCAATCTCATATTTCAGTTCTTTCAACACCCTTGGATGTATTTCTAAGCAAACAAGTTTTCCCTTCAGTCAGTTAAGTAGCATTTCATTGCTTTATATTTAACTCTGCTAGAGTGTACTAATCTAGATTTCATCCTTTGTTCAAAATTGTGTTTTTCTCTTTTGCAGGTTCATGACAGTCCTCTGGACTTCAGATAAGTATCTCTCACTTGTGTTTCCCATTTTGTAACAAGTAAAGTAACTCTAAGTATCCCATACTTCATAACCGTAACATGCTGTAATGTCAATGATCCATTTTCTCAATGGAGGAAAGTGAATAGTGGAGTACCCCAGGCATCTATACTGGGACCGGTACTTTTTAATATATTTATAAATGATCTGGAACTGGAAATAACAAGTAGTGTAGCTGGGTTTAAAAAAGGTTTGGACAAGTTCCTGGAGGAAAGGTCCATAAACCATTATTAAGAAGGGACCCAGGATATCAATGCTTGACCGAGTACAAGCATTGTGGAACCTGTGTCTTTTGGGGAAACTGCTAGGTACGTATGACCTAGATTGGCCACTGTTGGAAACAGGATACTGGGCTTGATGGACCTTGGTCTGACCCAGTATGGCATATCTTATGTTCTTATGTTCTTAAGTAAGATGATTAAATTTGCAGATGCAAAAGCCAGTTATGCTGTTATGTATTAGCTCATGCTGTTAACCATTATATTGTTTATTGTTACAAAATGTTCGATGTAAAACCAAGCTCTTGCTTTGTGGATTTTGTTTTATTGTGAACCGCAACTGAACTCTGGAAGATGCGGGATATAAATGATTGTTAAATAAATAAATAAATAGATGACATAAAATTATTCAAAGTTGTTAAATCGTATATGAATTATGAAGAATTTCAGGAGGACCTTCTGAGGCTGGGGGTCTGGGCATCCAAATGGCAGATGAAATTTAATGTGGACAAGTGCCAAGTGATGCATATAGGGGAAGAATAACCCAAACTATAAATACACAATTTTAGGTTCCACATTAGGTGTCGCCACTCAGGAAAAGGATCCGGGTGTGATCATAAACAATATATTGAAATTTTCTCTTCATTGCGGCAATGGCCAAAAAAGCAAGCAGAACGTTAAGAATTATTAAGAAAGAAATAGAGAATGAAACATCTTGAGTAATATGTAAAATTCACTGCATCTCAGAAAACATATAGCTGCATTAGAAAAGGTACAGAGAAGGGCAACCAAAATGATAAAAGGGATGGAATGACTCTCCTATGAGGAAAGGTTAAAGAGGTTAGGTCTCTTCCATTTGGAGAAGAGATGACTGAGGGGAGATATCAGTGAGGTCTACAAAATCCTGAGTGGAGTGGAATGAGGAGATGCAGGGCTGACCCAACCACTAGGCGAGCTAAACAGCCATCACCCTCCCCCTCAGCTGCCACTGATTCCATCTGAGGGGGAGGCAGGCAGCGGCAGCAGTAGTATTTCCAAAAGTGGCTGCTTTTTGCTGCTGCTTTCTTGCCTGCAGCTGCCGCTTTTTGAAATACACCGTCACTGCCTGCTTCCCCCCTTCTGAGACGGAATCAGCAGAAGCTGGGGGTTGGCAGCAACAGCTGGGAGGGGTGGCAGCAGCTGGGTGGGCAGTGCCAGCTGGGGGGGGGGGGGGGTGTGACAAGGCCAGGGTTTCTGTCTAGGGTGACAGAAACCCCTGGGCCGGCCCTGGGTAGATGTAAACTGACTGCTTACTCTTTCAAAACATACAAGTACTATAAGACAAGCCTGATGTTACAATGTAAAAAAAAAAAAAAGATAGGAAAAATATTTTTTCTCTCACCATATACTGTAATTAAGCTTGTAACTCATTGCCAGAGGATGTGGTAAAAGCAGGTATTGTAGCTGGGTTTTAAAAGATTTGGACAAATTCCAGGAGAAAAGTCCATACACCATTATTAAGGTAGACTGAGGGAAACCACTGCTTATTCCTGGGGATAAATAGGGTGGAACTAGCTACTTTTAGGGCATGTCAGGTACTGTACTTGTGATTTGGATTGTCCACTGTTGGAAACAGGACACTGAGCTTAATGAACCCTTGGCCTGACCCAGTATGGCACTTCTTGTGTTGCTTATGTCTTGAAAAAAAAAAACCCTGGTCAGGGTATGCGTAGTTATGCATGTGTGCATACTTATCTTTCTTCCTATAGTCTGCTCAGTCCAGGTTGATGTTGGATTTTTTTGCAGCACAAAGTAGTCTGGTTCTCTTCTTCGCTTTCACACTCATAGGTTTTCTCCTACTACGCAACTCTTTAAATAACTCTAAGAAGCGAAATCTATCTAAACTAGTCAACAAGATTTAACTCTGTTTTATTTGTTGAAATTTCTTCTACACAACTTCTTTGTTTTCTTTGTTTTCACATCCCCTTCCTATTCCTGACACTATTCCTTCCTAAAACAAAAGAAAGATGAGGTAGGTCCTATCTAACCAGAAACCAATATGTGGGCTAGGCATTCATACTTTTATTTTCTCTCACCGAGTTTAGCAAACAGCTGAGTTAGCATGTCACAGATTAGACTTTTCTTTGAATAAGACCAGGTTTCCACTGCCTGTTCAACTGCTATTTATTTTATTTATTTAACAAGTTTTCTATACCGCCTTCTCATAAAATTCAAAGCGGTTTACAGTATAACCAGCATGCAATTTACATTGAACAGGGATCGTACAACTTGAATGCGTATATAGGGCACTTAGTCTAAGTATTTACATATGGTTAGAATGGCAGGTCAGGGTTTCTGGGTAGATGGTGGTATGAGGTTGGGTATGGGTGATTGGAGGTTGGGTGGCGGAGAGGGGTGTGTCTCAGGAGGAGTAATGGGATAAGGAATGAGTGGAATCAAATGGCAGGTCCATAGTGCTCCTTAAACAGATGGGGTTTTAGTGTTTTCCTGAAGTCCCAGATGTCTTTGATTGCAGGGTGTTCCATATAGTTGGCGCATACATGGATATAGCCCTGTTACACGTTATCTGTTTGGCTCTTGTCATGTCCTTCGGTAAGACTAGTAAGTTTTTATTTTAGGTTCTTCTCAGTCTATTCCCAGGTTCCTTGATGATCAACAGTTGGAGGATGGCTGGAAATAAGTTGTGCATGATTTTGTAGATGATCAGCAGAGTCTTGTATTTGGTTCGGGCCTGGACTGGTAGCCAGTGAAGTTGTTGTAGAGTGGGTGTAATATGGCTGTGTTTTGTTGTTCCAGTGATTATGCGTGTTCTGTACTAGTTGTAGTGGGTGAGTCATTTTCTTTGGGAGGCCTTGGTATATTATGTTACAATAGTCTATGATAGGTGTTATCATGGTTTGGCATAATGTCCAGAAGTCGCTTTCATTGAGTAAGGGTTTGAGCTTCTGTATGGTCCTTAGTTTTTGATAGGCTGTGTAGTTCTCTTTATGTGCAATTGTGCCCACCAACCAATTTAGCCCTTCTCAATTGCTTAGGCCAGCTTAACACACAGTCTGACCTTTCCTCTGGGGCATTTCCAACCAACCACCTCCCAAGTAAACTTGCAATGCAGAGCTATTAACAGATGAAGTCTACTTTATGGGCTAATTCTTAGCAGTTCCCCTTGAGGACACCTCACAACTATCACAAACACATTTAAAGCAGCAAAATCCCCCATGAGCTGTCTGCATTCCTTTGAAAACTCTCTCTTTCACTGCCACAGGAGAATCAAATCTTTCAATTTTACTTCATTTTCTTGAGCCTATAAGCTCTTCCTCTCAAATATAGGTCTGCTCCCATCAAAGTCTTCTGGTAGTCTATAAAGCTAATTACTTTGTTTCCAAGGAGACAGCATCAGTACTGAGGGATTACTGCGGCATTTCCATAGCAAAACTAAGGATCCTCCAATGATTAGCTTCCGTTTGGCTTGGGATTCCAAGGTTCCAAACTGCTTTTCTTCAAAACTTTGTTGTATTTTGAATTTTCCATATATATATAAAATGTCTTTAATTTGAACTAAAAAGAATCATCCCTATTAAAATGTAAATCACTAAATATAGTTAAAAATCATATCATTGTCCTCAAAATCCTTAGTGGGGAGGAGTAGCCTAGTGGTTGGGGCAAGGTACCTCAGGCCGGAAGGTCGGGGGTTCAAATCCCACTAGAGGACAGCAACCTTGGGCCAGAAGGACTGGGGTTTCTAGTCCCACAGATGCTCCTTGTGGTCTTGGGCAAGCCACTTAACCCTCCATTGCCCATGTTCCCTGTAAGTATTAGTGTATGTGTCTCATATCCCTGCATGTTAAATGTATCCCCCAATTGTGTTGTGACCGCTTTGATTGAAGGATAAGGTGGTATACAAAACTGTCTAAATAAATAAAATAAATAAAAATGGCCCTCTAAAATCTACTCCAGAGCCCTAGTGTCCCTCTTAATAGTCCTCTAGCCCTTTTCCAGCACTGTCATGGCCCCACAGCAGTTTTCTTCTTTTAAAACCCTTTTCCTGGCCCTAGTCCTATCCATTTTGGGCTGATCACCACTATTGCTTCCCTGTCATATTCGTCTGACTGTTGACTGTCACTTTTTTGTACTAGTAACCTTCCCTTTTCACGGTGCTGGCCCTTTAAAACCTTGGCAGCTGGGCACCTATGGTGCAATCATGGCCTTCAATATCCCTGCTCTACTCTAGGCCTAGTCCCAGCTGCCCCATAGCCTGTCCTCACAACTGCAGCCTTTGCCCAGCCTGGGCCTCAGCATCAATGTAAGAGGACTCTGCTGTAATTATTATTTTTTTAAATAATTTTTTTAAATTTTTTTTAAATTTAGTTTTTAATACTCATTTACATAACTGAAAAGTCACTGGTTTGAGACCACCCTGTATGATGAAAAAAAACCCTGGGCTTTTTAATTTGCCTGAAACCTATAATAACCTTTCAGCTAGATTTTTTGTTTGGGCAGCAGTCACAGTCACCTCTTTAATGAACAAAATTGTCCTGAAATGAAAATTTATAAAAAGAAAGCATTAAAAAAGTATATAGGATCGGGAGGGGATCGGGGTCGGGGGGGTATTGGAGGGTGAGGGGGCTGATATATAGTTTTGGGAGTGTATTTTGTGGATAGCTGGGGAGTGGGGAGGGGTGGGGATGGGGGTAGGGTAACACGGGGACACCAACATAAAAAACAAAACAAAAAACAAAAAGAAGAGGCATTTTGCTGGCTCATTCTTTGTGGATGGTTCTTTTGGCATTGTTATCTTCTGCTATTGTATTATGTATATCGTTTATGTTTTCCTGTGTTCAATTGCTGCCTTTAACAAAAAAAAATAATAAAAAAAAAGTATATTAGAACAATACAAAACAAACCTGCTAATGACGCAGGAAACTAAACAAAATTATTATTTTTTTTTTGCATGCACACCTCCTGCTACTCACTAACCTGATGGTTCGAGCCCTGGGCTAAGAACCATGTAAGGCCATGTTCACATTTTACTGCCATGCCTTATAATCTTGGGCAAATCACTTTAACCGCCATTGCCTCAGGTACAAACTTATTATAAGCCCTCTAAGAATAGTAAAACTTCCAATGCCTGAATGTAACTCACCTTGAACTTCTGATAAAGGCATGAGTTCCATCCAATTTCTCTTTCTTTTACTATTTAGAAGTATCTGCCTTATAGTTATTGAAATCAGCTTAGACGGTATCTTTATCTTTATTCAGTCATTTAATATACCGCCCACGCTTGAACATCTGAGCCGTTTACAATACAAATCAATTATTGCTGCAAGAATCAAAAAAGAAATGGAACGTCAGACAGGAAAGAGGAGGAGACAGTCATACTGAAAAAGTAAAGGGAGGTGAAGAGAGAGGAAGGAGTAGATCATGGAACAGAGGGGGGGGGTAGCTGGATCGGGGGCGGGGAGCTTGAAAGCAGTACAGAAGAGGTGGGTTTTTAACATAGTCTTAAATCTATAGAAGGAAAGTTCTAAATGGAATTCTGAAGAGAGGGAGTTCAATAAGAGAAGGCTGAGAAAAAAGAAAGTGGAATTACGAGTGGTCTGTGGGTGAGCTCATGATAGATCTGGGATAGTGACCTCTTAGATTGGAGCAGGGCAACCATATTCAAAAGGTGGGGAAAGGGAATTTCGCTAAGTGCCTCTACCCAGGAGAAGGGATACAAATTTTTATCAGTGATACTATTTCCTCGAAAGGTTGTATGAAATGAATTGGCTTGCTTCATCTATGCGCTGGAGAGAATGCAGCTTGGCTGATTCTTTTTATCATTTCTGGTGGTCTTGCTCAGTGATCCAAGCTTTCTGATCTGAGATTGTTTCCTGGATCCATTTGATCATCAAGTGCCAGTTATTTCTCAGACTGGCCACCTTGTTACTAAGATACAATTTGAATATTTATTTATTTATTTTTAATTATTTAGCAACTGTTTTATAGTGCTGTATCTACCAGTCACAGCAGTTTACATGGAACAATGGAACAAGTAACTTTACTTGGAACAATGGATCAAGTAACTTTATATCGAACATAGTACCTGATCATCACTTTTACCAATATATATCGAACTACCACTGACAATTTATAACCTATTTACATATTGCTGTCAGGTACATCATTGTCTCCAATTGGAAGGCCTCTTTGAAACCTCCCATTTTTCTCTGGCTACAATACATGTGATTTGTGTTTTCAAGAGAAAGTCTTTCCTTCTTGATTAGAAATGACTGTCCCAATGTTATTCACGTTTGGAACCCCTTAGTTTTTTGAAAAGGACAAAAAAGTGAAAATGGGCTTAACTGAATTTCAATTTCAAAATTTAGGCTAGCCCTAGCTGTTTCCTAGCATGGGGGATAAGCTATGCCTAGCTTCCGCCCTTTATTTTTCTTAGAAAATAATATACCTTCTTGGTATGGTATGTTCCTGTGTAGTGCTACAGTTGGCCAACCCTAGGATCAGTTCTTTCCATGAATTCATGCAAATTGGTATAATGATAGTAGTACTTATTATTATATTGCTTTATTCTTAACTTTTATTACACTTATTAACTGGCTTTCTTTGGTGCCATTGTATGGACTGCTATTTGTATGATACACTATGTAGAAGCTATTAGTTAGCTTTTCTTTTGCACTATTATGCCAGATGCTTTATTTTGCATGGTTGTGCAGCACAGCTCCGCTAAATATTGTTTCTTTTCCTTTGATTGTTCTGATTTACTTATGGGCACGTATACTAAATCACATTAGCTGCTAACACAGCAGGTAGTGCACGCTATCTGGCCACATTCGCAGCTAATGCAGGCAAAATACAGATAACAGTGATTTTCTACACTATCTGCAGACTGTGAATTATCTGCATGAGTGGACAGGATTAGTACAGAAAGTGGACTGTCTACAGTGTGAAGTTACTGCAGGCCTCAACAGCATGTGGTAACCATTGGAATTGCAGACAGCACGGGTGGTGTTACCTGCATCGATGATGCTGCCCAACCACATTCTCTGCACTTTTGGTACTTTATTTGCTGGGGAAATGCTGTGCACAGCCCCGACAAATAATGCACGGCTTTTGCAGCTAACACAGATCTATCTGCGCTTTTATGGGGCATTGGCTGCAAAAGCCTAACGTGGCTTAGTAATCATGCCCCTTATTGTTTGTATTCTTATTCTTACTCTTCATTCAGTACAGAATTGGAAATCTCAAAACAAAAAAGAATTCTCTTGATATCCTCATTACACATGACATGAGACTATCAGCAAGTATGCTAAAATGGGTGGTCTAGATTCTCTAACACTTTTTCTCTGTTAGATTTTCTTAATGATACCCATATAATGTAACCTTCTAAATGCAAATGTCTATTTTCAAGGAGGTAGCTTATGGCAAGGTTACTACCTCATCAAGATATATGACGATGTGAGTCTTTTGGACATATGTAAACCTTTATTGTATCACTTGAACTTCACCTTGAGATTATTGCTTATAAGGGGAAGTTTACATGTAACCAAATTTCAGATTTCCAATACACATATTTCATAATAAATGGATCTGTGTTAAATTTTAAAATGAAAAACATGAGACTGAAGACTGAAAGATGAACATCCCAGTAACCAATTCTGGCAGTGGGCCTGTGCACATAGCAAGGCCAGGAACATGCACATGTGTAGGCTATTTCACAAATGTGAACAGCCCCAAATTGCATGCCCACAGAACCGGGTACTTAGACGTGCCAGCCGGGGTATTTCAGAAGGGGGTAAGTATGTTATGAGACTAGCACATCCTGGCTGGCCATTTCAGAGGGGTGCAGCAGCAGGCTAGTAACATGTTTGCAGTATGTATTTTCATGCAGGTTTCTTTGGCCAGGAAATATTAACTGTGGCAATGAAAGTGCAGCCATAAAACGAGCACCTTTTTGTACTTCATTCATGGACAGGACATGAATGCCTCAGCATCCAGGGCCTGATGTGCTTGTGCCATTCTGAAATCACATTGCAATGTGCCTCTCCCTTGCTCTGCCCAAGGCACACCTCCACCACATCCCCATACCATATGGACATACCTGCACCAGAGACGTCTAAATTCCCAGGTTTCCTAAACTGGCATCAGGGACATCTCTAAGATTTGAACATCTGAATGCCTATTTTCAAACATCCAACTCACAAATAAGGCTTTGAAAATGACCCCCTTAGCTTACAGCTGAACAGATTATTTTCAAACATCCATTTCTAAAATTATAGCTATCAAAGACTATCTGAATTGCCCAATATTGCTCAGGAATTCAGTATCTAATAGCTAACATTTTAAAAAATGGTCATAGTAACATACATAGTAGCAAAGTAAATGACGGCAGATAAAGACCATCATGGTCCTTCTAGTCTGCCCAGCAAGGTGGCAAGAGTAGGTGCACCTGCCGCTCCATAAAGGTCACTCCTCCCCATGCCTTTGTTTAGTGGTATAACCACCACTCCATGCAGGTAGCCCCTATTTGTTGAGATAGCAGACACAGTTAAGGTTATTTTGATTTTATCCTGTTGCTGTAAAGGGATCCACTGTGTTTGTCCCATGTCATTTTGAATTCTGTCACTTTATTTGCCCCCACCACTTCCACTGGCAGGGCATTCCAAGCATCCACCACCCTTTCAGTGAAAAAGTATTTCCTGATGTTGCCTTTCAGTTTACCCCCTTGCAGCTTCATGTTATGTCCTCTGTTTGCAGCTTCCCCATCTTTGGAAGAGGTTTGTTTGTTCATTAATACTCTTTACATAATTAAAGGTCTGTATCATATCTCCCATGTCCCTCCTCTCCTCTAGAGTACACATATTTAGGTTTTGAAGTCTCTTCTCATATGTCTTCTGGCACAGGCTCCAAATCATTTTGGTTGCCTTCTTCTGAACCGTTTCCAGTCTTTTTTATCCTTTGTGAGATATGGTCTCCAAAACTGAACACAATATTCCAAGTGAGGCCTCACCAGCAACTTGTACAGTGGAATTAATACCTTCTTCTTTCTGCTGGTAATTCCTCTCTGTATGCAACCTATCATCCTTCTGGCTTTGGTCACTGCCTTGTCACATTGTTTTTCCACCTTTAGATCCTCAGAAACAATCACTCCGAGGTCCTTCTCCTGGTACTTGCACACCATCCACTTGCTCCCTATCGCATACAATTTCCTTGGATTTCTGCATCCCAAGTGTATGACACTGCACTCTTCACATTAAATCTTAACTGACAAGCATTAGATCATTCTTCCAACTTTTGTAGATCTTTCCTCATGTTATCCACTCCCTCAGGGGAGTCCACTCTGTTGCAAATTTTCATGTCATCTGCAAAAAGACAGACTTTTCCATTCAGTCCTTCAGCAATATCACTCACAAATACATTGAACAGTAATGGTCCTAGGAGCGATCCCTGGGGCACAACACGCATCACCTTACTTTCTTCCAAGTGAGTTCCGTTTACCATCACCTTCTGTCATTTGTCAGTAAACCAATTTCTGATCCAGGTCGCCACTTTGGGACCCATCCCCAGGCTTTTCAGTTTATTGATAAGTCTTCTATGAGGAACAGCATCAAAGGCATTGCTGAAATCTAAGTAGATCACATTCATCGCATACCCTTGATCTATAGTAGTTCTCTGGTCACCCAGTCAAAGAACGCAATCAGATTTGTTTGGCACAATCGCCCTTTGGTAAAACCATCTTGCTTCGGATCAATCAACCTATTGGTTTCGAGAAAGTCCACTATTCTCTCTTTCAGGAGTGCCTCCATTACTTTTCTTGCCACCGAGGTAAAGCTTACTGGCCTGTAGTTTGTCACTTCTTCCCTATTGCCACTTTTGTGAAGAGGTACCACATCAACCTGTCTCCAGTCCTGTGGAATTTCTCCTGTCTCCAAGGATCTATTAAAAACATCCTTTAAAGGCCCTACAAGAACCTCTCTGAGCTCTTTCAGTATCTTGGGATGTATCCCATCCAGTCCCAAGGCCTTGTCCACTTTCAGTTTTGCAAGCTGTTCAAACACATCATCTACTGCATTCCCTTTTGTATATTTGTCAGTCACAGATGGTCCTTCTCCAGGATTTTCTTTAGTACAAAGAGAACAGAAGTATTTGTTTAGCATTTTTGCTTTTTCAATGTCACTTTCCACAAACCCATTCTTGGCACTTTTGAATCTTACAATTCCACTTCTGATCTTCCTCTTCTCCCCAGCATACCTGAAAAAAGTTTTGTCTCCACGCTTCAGATGTTTAGCCATCTTTTCTTCTGCCTTTGATTTTGCTATCCTTATTTCTCTTTTTGTCTCTTTTAGCTTTATCCTGTATTCTGTTCTGTGTTCCTCTGTTTGTGAACTTCTGAATTTTATGAAAGCGGTGTTATTTGTCTTAATTTGTTCAGCTATTTCTTTGGAGAACCAAATAGGTTTCCTCTTGTTTTTATTTCCTTTCCTTACATACATATTTGTTGCCCCTTTCATTGGTTCCTTTAGTTTAGCCCACTGCAATTCTACTTCCCTTATCCCCTTCACCCTGTCAACTCCTCCTTCAGGCACTTGGCCATTTTACTGAAGGCAGCGTTTTTGAAGTCTAGGACTCTGAGCTTGATGTGATTGGACTCTGCCTTGGTTTTTATCTCAAACTACACCATGTGATGATTGCTGCTGCTCACATGGGCACCCACGCAGACATTCGACACACTATCTCTGTTGGTGAGTATTGAATCTAGCATCAAACTTTCCCTGGTTGGTTCCATCACCATTTGTCTAAGCAATGCATCTTGGAAGGCATCACAATTTATTTTTACCTCTTTCGAGATTTGCAAAAGGAATACTCCAATCCACACTGTGTCAAAGTAAAATAAACGTTTGTAATTAGATAGACCAGATTGTTATTATAACACATTGGGTTATACAGGGGTCAATATTCAGCAGCAGCTGTCAGCACTTTTAAAGCGCCTAGTTGCCACTGCTTTAATTAAAACTGGATATTCAGTGCCAGACCTTATACTGCATCTGGCACTGAATATCTGGTCTCTGTGAACAGATTGCTGGCCATCCATTTAGTGGTGATATTCATCCGCTAACCAGATAGTACAACCCATATAAAGGACAGGCATTGATCTGTCCTAACTTTATGTGGTTCAGCAATCTCCACTAACCAGATTGCTGCCAGGACCACCCCCTGTTCCACCCACCTATTGCTCCAGTTTTAATCAGACATCTTTTCTGCGGTCTATGAGGATATGAAGCAGCATTCTCCAGATAGTACTGCTGAATATCAGTATCATCGTGGTTTAGTCAGTTAGTGGATCCTGCTAACCAGCTAAACCCTTTTGAATATGCCCCTCACAAACTTTTTGTTTTAGCATTGAAGCAAACATAGACAATTTTTTTTCAAATTCCAGTTTTTGAGCACATTACATGAAGTTATCCAATAGAAACACAGTCATTAGGTTAATATTTTCTATCTTAAGTGGTTTATTATCTTTGGGCTTGAATAATAGAGTCCAAAAGAGAGAGAAGGAGACTGTGTGTATTTCCGAGAAAGAGATTATGGGTTACTTTTACTAAAGGCCAGTAAGGGCGCAGCATTTGTGACGCTAAATGGCATTGGTAAGGGTCCCTTCGTACATTAAAGGCCAGGGCGGGGAGTAGGCATTCAAATGGTAAGGGCGCTAGTGGCTTGCCTAGTGGACATTAACATTAACGCTCGATAAAGCTGGTTACCTTACTTACCTTACTGCAAGTCACATTTCAGGTGCTGGGTGGAAGCAAAGGTAATAGCTGATAGACATGTCACAGTCATATGTCCCTTATGTGTTAGACAGTGAGTGTGAGGATAATGTGGGAGGCAGGTTGATGTTATCATGAGGGATGCTCTGCTCATTTGGGATGATATCAGTGGGTGGCAGAGAAGTGGGGATGCATGTACCGGTGAAGAGTTTCAGTGACAGAGCATGAGTGGTGACTTGCACATCCTCTGTAGGTGATGCATGTGTGATATATCCTAGGGAGCAAAGAGTTATTGTGTAGGCCTGGGTGTTTCAGCTGCCATGAGAATACATGAGTGATGACAAAGCCTATGTGGAGAACGATGCATGGATGTGCAAGAGAGTGTTGCATGGACTCCCCGACCCAAAGCATCCCTGATACAAATTTGCCCCAATATTGTGCTTAGTGACATTTGTGGGAACAAATCTTTATCATTCATGTATCGTTTAGTAAGCATCACACCGAAAACATAGGTAGTGCCATTATGACTAAACAAGCAGGCATTAGTCAGGTTTGTGACAGTCAGGTCTGAAGTATGTGCTCTGATTCCCAGCAGGAAGGAGAAATGCAGAATGTCACGGTAATCCCATTGTCATGATCACAGTAAAGAAAGTCATTAATTCTGGCCTGAAAGATGCAGCAGGCAACAATAGAAAGTGGCTGGGTCCTCAAAGGAAAGAAAATCCTTAGCTATCTTAGCCACGAGCATGTTGATTTGGTGTTTCTTCAGGAAACGCATTACACTCTGCTGAAACACTGAAACTCAATGCTAGGCCTCACATGGTAGCTGCCTATTCTCCCACCGTTTCCAAATGGTACGGGATAGCCATTCTGGTTAAGAAGTCTTTGCACGCTACTGTACCTGATATTAGCGCTGACATGGAGGGTAGATGGGCCCGTGTACACCTTGAGTTTGGAGATAGTGAATTCACGTGTATTTGCACTATGCCCCGAATGTGGACAACCCTGCTTACTATGCAAGTTTTGCGTAGTTGGCCTCGGCCTCCGCCAATGCTCCATTAATACTTGGTGGCGATTTTACTCAAGTGTTCCCTCAATCTTTTCTTCTCAAACAAGGTGCTCGTTGGTTGGAAGCTCCAGTACCGAGCAGACCTGTGTGGCTAGATATAGTAGCGGGCCTTTGCTCACCGATTCCTCTTACCTTACTCCCTGGTATGACTCTCCCATTAGACTCCCACTATCCACCAATGCTTTTCGACACTTTAGGTGCCTTTAATACTCTTATGCAACCTTTCGACTCCCGACTCTGGTCAGTGCCACTTCAGCATTGCATTCGGAGCACTAGGGTACTCCCGCCATCGGCACTCTCTGCATAAGGTTGATTGGAGACTTCCGATCTCTCGGTAGTTCACCGGGTGTAGCATCCAATTTTACTAAACCTTATGTAATGCTATCACTAGAGATACCTCTATAGCGCAGAAAGCATGGGAGAGAGAATTGCATGTGACTTTAACCTCGGAGCAATGGAGCCTTATCTGGAGCAGAGGGACACGGGTTCCCGACCCGCCTCACTCACTCAGACCCTCTTCTTTCTAGCCCACCGGTGTTTTTACACTTCTCACAGATTAGACAAATGGAACACTACTCAGGGTAATGGTTGCTGGACACGTCCTGTGGCCATTGGTTTATTACTTCATGTTATGCATGAATATCCCGCACTACAGTATAACTGGCGTCGGGTCTGGGTCATATTTAGTCTATATTGCACTCTCAGGAGTCCCTTTCTTGGAGGATAGTGGGACTTCGCCCAGTTGCGGGGATCCCCTCTCTCCCAAAAAATGGCTTATCTCCTTTTGAACTTTATGCTTGGCATTGCTATTTCCCTAATTAAGTAATACTGGGAAATTAGTTCCCATCTGAGCCTCAATGAATGGTGGAATCATGCCTGTCTCTACAGTAAATATGAACAAATGCCTCGTCTGTTCGCTTCCTCCGTTCGGACTCCTTCTCATTGGTCTCGGTGGAAGATGCTCAATGAATATGTACATTTTGCTAAATGCTCTCATCTGACTGTCTAACTTTGTATATATCTCTGTCTCATGATCATGCTGTATTGTGGATACTTTTTTGATCGTTTGATGTATAATCACTGTTAATTGGAAGCGCTCACATGCTGATACAAACGGGTAGAGAAGAAGCACCGGGGTGGGGGGTAATGGGTTTACTTTTCCTTATTGTATACTTGTTTTGTCTCTTTTGGTGTGTTGTTTCTTTTGTTTGTTGCAAAATGAAAATAAAAGTTTAAAAAAAAAAAGAAAGTGGCTGGGTGAGCACCTTGGTACTGTGGTTCATGGCAGCAAGTATGGGCCATAACAAATCTCAGACAATAACAAGAGGCCTTGCAGGACCCACCACAGTACAGACAACTATTAGTAATCTGTGAACTATCATTAAAATCATCTGTGATACCTGAAGATTGGCAAATCTCCAATGTAACGCCAATTTTTTAAAAAGGGTTCCAGGGATGATCTGGGAAACTACAGACTAGTGAGTCTGACGTCCATACCGGGGAAAATGGTGGAAACCATCATAAAGAACAAAATTACTGAACATGTAGATAGTCATGGTTTAATGGGGAAAGCCAACATGGCTTTAGCCAAGAAAGGTCTTGTCTTACTAATCTGTTAGGTTTTTTTGAAGGTGTAAATAAACAGGTAGACAAAGGTGAGTCAGTCACTATAGTGTATCTGGATTTTCAGAAAGCCATTGACAAGGTCCCTCATGAGAAACTCTTGGCAAAATTAAAAAGTCATGGGATAGGAGACAGTGTACTATTGTGGCTCAGGAACTGCTTAAAAGATAGAAAGCAGAGGGTAGAACTAAATGGCCAATTTTCCCAATGGAAAAAGGTGATTAGTGGAGTACCCCAGGTATCTGTGCTTGGCCTCCTGTTTTTTAACATATTTGTAAATGACCTATAAATGGGAATAACGAATGAGGTAATCGGATTTGCAGATGACACAAAATTATTCAAAGTTGTTAAAACCCAAGAGGATTGTGAAAAATTGCAAGAGGACCTTGATAAATTGGAAGACTGGATGTTCAAATGGCAGATGAAATTTAATGTGGACAAGTGCAAAGTTATGCACCTAGAAAAGAACAACCCAAACTATGGAGGAAAGGTCCATAAACCATTATTAAAGAGGACCCGGTAAATCCACTGCTTGCCCCAATATAAGCATTGTGGTACCTGTGTGTCTTTTTGGGAAACTGACAGGTACTTGTGACCTGGATTGGCCACTGTTGGAAATAGGATACTGGGCTTAATGAACCTTATTCTGACCCATTATGGCATTCCTTATGTTCTTATATTATGTTAACCTTAGTAGCCTCATGATCTGAGAACTGGTATGATCATCACAGGGAGAAGAGTTTGAATCCCACTAAAACTCTGTCCACACTCACACAACTCTTATATATGCACACAAGGCTCCTGTTAATCATTGTTGTGTTGTAGTGCTTCTACTTTTAATGGCTTTAGAGGGTCTGCATGATAGGCACACATCTCTGAAGGGCAAAAGGTAGGTTGAGGGGGAGCATAGAAACAGAATATCCTGTTTGAGCCACTGTCCTACACAAACAGGATCACATGCTACCAGTAGAGGAGTAAGCATGGTTAAACTTTTTTTCCTGTCCTAGCCTGCCTGAGTGAATCCTCCCCCTCCCCCCCCTGCTGAGGTATTGTGTAGCCTTCTTCCTGTTTCCTCCACGTGTGCATAGTCTGTTTTAGTCTGCTTTTCTCTGATCAGAGAAGAGCAGTGCTTTTTACAGTGCTCTGCTAGAGAAGTGGATCTTTGCCTCCTGTGACACCTTGCTGTGAGTTCTAGCTGTTTATTAATTATTTATTGTTTGTCTAACTGTTTATTTAATTATTTATTATTTGTCTTAGTGGTGTGCTAGTTCAGCCTTCTCAGTTATAACTTACCTTGCCTCTCTGAACTAACTGGGCTTTGTGTGGTAGCCAGGTTAACTGTTCATTTTAAATTAAATCTCTCTCCCCAGAACCTGCTCTGTGTTAAACTTTTTTTCCTGTCCTAGCCTGCCTGAATGAATCCTCCCCCTCCCCCCCCCCCGCTGAGGTATTGTGTAGCCTTCTTCCTGTTTCCTCCACGTGTGCATAGTCTGTTTTAGTCTGCTTTTCTCTGATCAGAGAAGAGCAGTGCTTTTTACAGTGCTCTGCTAGAGAAGTGGATCTTTGCCTCCTGTGACACCTTGCTGTGAGTTCTAGCTGTTTATTAATTATTTATTGTTTGTCTAACTGTTTATTTAATTATTTATTGTTTGTCTTAGTGGTGTGCTAGTTCAGCCTTCTCAGTTATAACTTACCTTGCCTCTCTCAACTAACTGGGCTTTGTGTGGTAGCCAGGTTAACTGTTCATTTTAAATTAAATCTCTCTCCCCAGAACCTGCTCTGTGTTAAACTTTTTTTCCTGTCCTAGCCTGCCTGAGTGAATCCTCCCCCTCCCCCCCTGCTGAGGTATTGTGTAGCCCTCTTCCTGTTTCCTCCACCTGTGCATAGTCTGTTTTAGTCTGCTTTTCTCTGATCAGAGAAGAGCAGTGCTTTTTACAGTGCTCTGCTAGAGAAGTGGATCTTTGCCTCCTGTGACACTTTGCTGTGAGTTCTAGCTGTTTATTAATTATTTATTGTTTGTCTAACTGTTTATTTAATTATTTATTGTTTGTCTTAGTGGTGTGCTAGTTCAGCCTTCTCAGTTATAACTTACCTTGCCTCTCTCAACTAACTGGGCTTTGTGTGGTAGCCAGGTTAACTGTTCATTTTAAATTAAATCTCTCTCCCAAGAACCTGCTCTGTGTTAAACTTTTTTTACTGTCCTAGCCTGCCTGAGTGAATCCTCCCCCCCCCCCCCCACCGGCTGAGGTATTGTGTAGTCTTCTTCCTGTTTCCTCCACGTGTGCATAGTCTGTTTTAGTCTGCTTTTCTCTGATCAGAGAAGAGCAGTGCTTTTAACAGTGCTCTGCTAGAGAAGTGGATCTTTGCCTCCTGTGACACCTTGCTGTGAGTTCTAGCTGTTTATTAATTATTTATTGTTTGTCTAATTGTTTATTTAATTATTTATTGTTTGTCTTAGTGGTGTGCTAGTTCAGCCTTCTCAGTTATAACTTACCTTGCCTCTCTCAACTAACTGGGCTTTGTGTGGTACCCCCCTCCCCCCTGCTGAGGGTTCAGGACAGGGTACCTTGTAACTGCCCTCTTTAATAGGACTTATCTCCCTCCCTCCCTCCCCGGCACCCACCCACCCCTGAGGTAATTGTAGTTTTATAGGTACTTGCACATCTTAGAGGAAAGGGGCTGCTCTCAGGTGCAGCTCGTTATCCAAATCAGTCATACACAGAGGACCTGAGATTAATTACTTAAGCTTCAGGTACACAAGGTATATTAGGGGTATTAGATACACTTTTATTGGTATAAGCATCTACACCAATCCTTATTATATACAGAATTTAAAAGACCTAAACACAAGCTTTAAACTAAGATGCAGACAGAAGTCCAGCAACGAGATGGGGGTTCTCCGGTCTTTTGCATTGAGTGTCACATGTATGATTTTCTCCCAGTTGGTGAGAGGTCTTACGTATGCACTAAGTGCAAAGAACTCTTTGCTCTCAGGGAACGAGTCCGTTCTCTAGAGGCTAGAGTAGCAGACCTGGAAGACATAAGAAAGACAGAGAAGTACATGGACGAGACCTACAGGGATATAGTCCTGAAGTCCCACCTCCAGTCTGGCAGCATCCCTGTTGCCATGGAGGAGAGAGGTCACGTGACAGGAGAGCATCACCCTGGTGTGGCAGGAAGTGATCCTGTAACTAGGACGTTTCTCCAGGGCCATGTCCCCATGAGGGGAGGGTCAGGAAAGCTGTTATAGTTGGTGATTCAATCATTAGGAATGTAGATAGCTGGGTGGCTGGTGGACGTGAGGATCGCCTGGTAACATGCCTGCCTGGTGCGAAGGTAGCGGACCTCACGCACCACCTAGATAGGATCATAGATAGTGCTGGGGAGGAGTCTGCTGTCTTGGTACATGTTGGTACCAATGACATAGGAAAATGTGGTAGGGAAGTTCTGGAGGCTAAATTTAAGCTTTTAGGTAGGAAGTTGAAATCCAGAACTTCCAGGATAGCGTTCTCCGAAATGCTTCCTGTTCCACGTGCAGGACCCAAAAGACAGGCAGAGCTCCGGAGTCTCAATGCGTGGATGAGACAATGGTGCAAGGATGAGGGTTTTGGATTTGTTAGGAACTGGGGAACATTCTGGGGAAAGGGGAGGCTCTTCCGAAGGGATGGGCTTCACCTTAATCAGGATGGGACCAGACTGCTGGCATTAACCTTTAAAAAAGAGATAGAAAAGCTTTTAAACTAGAAAATAGGGGAAAGCCGACAGTCACCCAGGAGTGCATGGTTCGGACGAAGGTATCCTTGAAGGATACTACCAAAAGCAGTGAGGTTCCAAAAGGGAGTATAGTAGCCCAAATGCCCTTGAGTAAGGAGCAGACAGAGCATAAAGATTCCAAATTACCCCTGCCTACCAATAGCCAGATTAATATGAATAAAATACAGTCTCTAAAATGCTTGTATGCCAATGCTAGAAGTCTAAACAATAAGATGGGAGAGTTAGAATATATAGCACTAAATGAGAGGTTAGATATGATTGCACTCTCAGAGACATGGTGGAAGGAGGATAACCAGTGGGACACTGTGTTACCTGGATACAAACTATATCGTAATGATAGAGCTGATCAAATTGGTGGAGGGGTTGCGCTCTATGTTAGAGAGGGCATTGAGTCAGAAAGGATTAAAGTTTTGCAGGGAACAAAATTTGCTGTAGAATCTCTATGGATAGAAATTCCATTTATGAAGGGGAAGGTGATGGCAGTGGGAGTATACTATCGACCACCTGGCCAGAATGAACAAATGGATGATGAAATGCTCAAAGAAATCAAGGAAGCTAACAAAAGTCACAACAGAGTAGTAATAATGGGTGATTTCAATTACCCCGGTATCGACTGGGTCAGTGTCACAGCAGGACAAGCTAAAGAGATAAAGTTTCTAGATGGAATAATTGACTGCTTCTTGGAGTAGCTGGTTCATGAACCGACCAGAGGGGAAGCCATACTGGACCTAGTCCTTAGTGGAACGCCAGATCTGGTGCAAGAAATAAGGGTGTTGGGACCACTTGGCAATAGTGATCATAGTATGATCATGTTTGATTTAATTAGTGGAGGACAGATAGTAAAGGCATCCACAGTACTACCTTTTAACTTTCAAAAGGGAGACTATGATAGAATGAGGAATATAGTTAGGAAAAAACTAAAAGGAGCGGTTCCAAAGGTTAAAGACTTACAGCAAGCTTGGGTGTTATTTAAAAATACTATCCTCGAAGCCCAGACCAGCTGTATTCCACGCATTAAGAAAAATTGGAAGAAAGTCCAAAAAACTGCCAGCATGGTTTAAAGGTGAGATCAGAGAGGCTGTTGCTGCCAAAAAAGCAACCTTCAGGAAATGGAAAAAAGAGCCAAATGATGAAAATGGAAACAGCACAAGCACTGGCAAGTTAAATGCAAAGCATTGATAAGGCAGGCAAAGCGGGAATTTGAGAAGAAACTTGCTACGGAAGCAAAAACACGAAATAAAGACTTTTTCAAGTACATTCGTAGCAAAAGGCCTGTGAGAGAGTCAATTGGACCATTAGATGATAGAGGGGTAAAAGGGGCAGTAAGAGTAAACAAGGCTATAGCAGAGAGACTGAATGAATTCTTTGCTTCGGTCTTTACTGAGGAAGATGTAGGGATGTTACCCAAGACTGAAGTGGTATTTAAAGGTGATACTGCAGAGGAATTGAGAGAAATATCGCTACACCGGGAAGATATATTACAACTATTTGATAAACTGAATAGTAGCAAATCACCTGGACCGGATGGTATACATCCAAGAGTGTTGAAAGAACTGAAATATGAGATTGCAGACCTGCTATTGGTAATCTGTGAACTTTCATTAAAATCATCTGTAATACCTGAAGATTGGAGGGTCACCAACGTAACACCAATTTTTAAAAAGGGTTCCAGGGGTGACCCAGGAAATTACAGACCGGTGAGCCTGACGTCAGTACCAGGGAAAATGGTAGAAACCATCATAAAGAACAAAATTACACAGCATGTAGATAGTCATGGCCTAATGGGAGACAGCCAACATGGCTTTAGACAAGGAAGATCTTGTTTTACTAATCTGATATGTTTTTTTGAAGGTGTGCATAAACAGGTAGAGAAAGGTGAGTCGGTTGATATAGTGTATCTGGACTTTCAGAAAGCTTTTGACAAAGTCCCCCATCAGAGACTTTTGGCGAAGCTAAACAGTCATGGGATAGGAGGCAGTGTACTATTGTGGATCGGGAACTGGTTAAAAGATAGAAAGCAGAGGGTAGGGCTAAATGGCCAATATTCCCAATGGAAAAAGGTGAATAGTGGAGTACCCCAGGGATCTGTACTGGGTCCGCTGCTTTTTGACATATTCATAAATGACCTGGAAAAGGGAATAACTAGTGAGGTTATCAAATTTGCAGATGACACAAAACTGTTTAAAGTTGTTAAAACCCAAGAGGATTGTGGAAAACTGCAGGAGGATCTGGATAAATTGGAAGACTGGGCATCCAAATGGCAGATGAAATTTAATGTGGACAAGTGCAAAGTTATGCACCTAGGAAAGAACAACCCACACTATAGTTACACGATGCAAGGCTCCACATTAGAAACCACCACCCAGGAAAAAGATTTAGGAGTCATTGTGGATAACATGTTAAAACCCTCCGCCCAGTGTGCAGCGGCGGCCAAGAAAGCAAATAGAATGCTAGGTATCATAAGGAAAGGGATGGAGAACAAAACAAAGGATATTATAATGCCTCTGTATCGCTCCATGGTACGACCGCACCTTGAATATTGTGTGCAATTCTGGTCACCGTATCTTAAAAAGGACATAGCGTTATTAGAAAAAGTACAGAGAAGAGCCACCAAATTGGTGAAGGGGATGGAAGGCTACTCCTATGAAGAGAGGCTAAGAAGGTTAGGGCTCTTTAGCCTGGAGAAGAGACGGCTGAGGGGAGATATGATAGAGGTCTATAAATTAATGAATGGAGTGGAACGGATAAACGTGGATCCATTGTTTACGCTATCAGAGTATAGAAAGACTAGGGGACATGTAATGAAGCTACAGGGTAAACTATTTAAGACAAGTAAGAGAAAATATTTTTTCACTCAACGTGTAATCAAACTCTGGAATCTGTTACCAGAGGATGTAGTAAGGGCTGTTAGTATAGCTGGGTTTAAAAAAGGTTTGGACAAGTTCCTGGAGGAAAGGTCCATAAACCACTATTAAAAAGGGACACAGGATATCAATGCTTGATCCAGTACAAGCATTGTGGAACCTGTGTCTTTTGGGGATATTGCTAGGTACTTATAACCTAGATTGGCCACTGTTGGAAACAGGATACTGGGCTTGATGGACCTCGGTTTGACCCAGTATGGCATGTCTTATGTTCTTAAGAACAGTGAAAGATTGTATGAGATGTCTAGAACTTATATGATGTATGTCAGCCCCCATTCAAAGATGGGCAAGGAACTGCATGCCACAGGGCCACTTTGTGAATGCTGCAATCAATGGCCAATGCACACAGTACTAGTTAAAAAACAAACAAATCAGACGAAAGCTAACAAAACGTCTGTCTAGGCACACAAGGCCATCCCCATGATAGGTGAAATGTTGCCATGGCTGTACTGCTGATGCACCATATGTCATGTTTAATGGAAATAAAAACCACACAGCTCATAGTCAGTTGTGATTAGAACAGTGACATGCTAACCACCCCATAGAGGAAAGGCTGAGAGTTTGAAGACCCCCCACTAGCCAAAATAATTGTATGTACTGCAAGATCAGTGTATATCTTCAGGGGTCAGTTAATAGATCCACAGCATGTCACTGATGTTTAGTGTACACTGAGATAAAGAACCCTGTGTCTGATGAAAATCATCATGTACTGCCGGAAGGCACAGATGTAAAAAAGACCTTGCAGGTTGCGGAAAAGAAGCGAGCAGCAAAACTCATGCAGACCCATCAGAGATCTATAGCATAGATTTAGATCATATATGTACCTGTCTGATTCCAGAGCTGTTACCATATTCTGCTACCCTCCATAACTGGATTTTCCAAACCTGTCTCCTAGCCAGATGACTTATCTGGATATCTACAATGAATATGCAGGATTGAGGTTTGCTGACCCTTCCTCCATTGTATGTCAATCTGTCTTATGCAGTTATTGTGGATATCTAGAAAACCAAACTGGCTGGGGAAGACCCTTGCTCCAGAATGAATGCATGCCACTTATACTGTGCATTAGGAGACCACACAGCTTGTAAAGTTCCACAAGAAGGCATGGCCCAGGCCCTGAAGAATTGCAAGAATAGCTCACAAACTGTGGTGTCCACAGTGCCTAACACCGATCAGGCTAATAAACTCACAGCTGTACGTCAGAGTTCCTGGACCTTTCATTTACTATATGAAGTGGTGGGTCCACCCCTAAACAAAGACATGGGGAGGGGTGGCCTGCACAGAGCGACAGGTGCACCTGCTCTTTCCGTATCTTGCTGGGCAGACTGGATGGACCATGCTGGTCTTTAGCTGCCGTCATTTACTATTTTACTATGTGTCTCCATTCTATCCAGGGTTCACTACATTGGGTGAGAACCATGCTGTGCTCCACGAAGATGAGATAGTGTGAAAAGGTACCATGCAATTTATCCAATGAAGTTGTCTTCCCAAAGCATATCTATGTTCTCACCTCATGTTGGCAGTTGTGCATCAAATTACAGTTTGAAATGTGGTGTGGAGAAAGTATAACTTGGAACTCTGAAGCAGGTACTCATATTAGTGTTTTGTGTTCTGAAGAGCACGATGCTTAACCTTGATGAAAGTGACTGTTAGGCTCCATGAAATGACCCACCCAGTGGCTTAGTGTGTCACATATTTGCACAGTGCAAGAATATAGAAAGACACACTCGCACACCTTTCCATGTCTACACATATGAACGCTGTTAGCAAAGCATGCACATCCTTGTTGGCACTTATCTGTACCTTACATTCACCCCCATAGATGAACTCCCACTAGTTGTGTCTGTGTGTTGAGAATTCATTGGACACTGATGGTATGCATGCTCCTAATCCAGTTGCTCGGGTATTTGGCAAATATTACATCTTCCAATGCATTGTCCGTTCTCACCACAGTCCTGCTCAAAAAGCATGCATGCTGGCAACTGCAGAGGGTATCCCCAATGCCTACATTCCCACGGAGACAATAATGCGTGAGACAACTACAACTTTCCCATACACGCACACTGTGTGGCTGTTGGTTGTGATTGAAGCTGCATCTAAAAGGTTCATTGATAAATGTCTACATAGAGCAGTACTAAACTCATGTTATTGGGTAGAGCCGATGTCTACCATGTCTTCTGAATGCTGCCATGAGAGTCAATTGGAGGGTACCTGCTAGAGTGTCATATAGGAGGACATGAAACCACATCTCCTATTCGTGATATGAAATATGCTGCCCTGTGGTTATCTGTACTGTGATGATGCATTGTGCAAGGTGGTGCTATGTGGATTAGGCCCATACTCCTGCACCACTTTGCCATGAATAGCCAGTTCAACTGACACAATATGAGGAACCTCTGTAGTGATAACTATCATGTATGGAAAGATCATTTACTAAATATCTGGCATAGTGCAGTGGAGGCATTGGAGGTTATTCTGAGAAATTAATAGCAGGCATGGACTTCCCAGCGGGACATCCATCCCCGCTATTTGTGCTGGCTGCATGCCCTGACTAACTTCCCTACCGGTTGTGCGGGGAAGTTAGTCGGGGGCAGAGAGTGGGCAGGCAATGGGCAGTCGCCACCCTTGACATACAGGGCTGATTCTAATGCTGGCCCGGTATGTCCAGGGCCAACAAAATGGACATTTCTTTTTAAGTGGCTCGGGGCATGGAAAGGAAACATAGAAACATGATGACAGAAAAAGACCACATGGCCTATCTAGTCTGTCCTTCCATAACAACAACTACAACAGTCCACTTTTTACCTTTAGAGATCCTCTGTGTTGGTCCCATGCTTTTTTGAATTCAGTTACTGTCCTCATCTCTACCACCTCCACTGGGAGACTATTCCATGGATCCACTACTCTTTCTGTAAAGAAATATTTCCGCATATCACTCCTGAATCTATCTCCCTTCACCCTTCACCCTTATCCCATGTCCCCTCGTAGCAGAACTTGCTTTCAATTGAAAGAGGCTCTCTCCCTGAACATTTATGCCACGGAGGTATTTAAACATCTCAATCATATCACCTCTATCCCGCCTTTCCTCTAAGGTATACATATTAAGATCCTTAAGTCTGTCCTCAAATACTTTATAATGAAGCCCATTAATCATTTTAGTAGCCACCATCTGCACCGACTCCATCCTGTTCACATCCTTTTGAAGGTGCGGTCTCCAGAATTGCACACCATACTCCAAATGAGGTCGCACCAAAGACTTATACAGAGGCATTATCACCTCCTTTTTTCTGCTAGCCATTCCTCTCCGTATGCACCCAAGCATCCTTCTAGCTTTTTCCGTCACCTTTTCTACCTGTTTAGCTACTTTAAGATCATCAGACACAACCATGCCTAGATCCCGCTCTTCTTTAGTGGACAAAAGTACTTCACCTCCTATACTGCATTGCTCCCTTGGATTGCTGCAGCCCAAATGCATGACCTTACATTTTTTAACATTAAATCCCAGCTGCCAAATTCTAGACCATTCTTCAAGCTTAGCTAGATCCCTCCTCATGTTATCTACACCTTCCTGGGTGTCTACTCTATTGCAGATTTTGGTATCATCTGCAAAGAGGCAAACCTTACCCGACAGCCCTTCTGCTATATCACTAACAAAGATGTTAAAAAGAATCGGACCAAGGACAGATCCCTGGGGCACACCACTGGTAACATTCTTCTCCTCAGAGTGAGCTCCATTTACTTGTACTCTTTGTTGCCTCCCACCCAACCAATTTCTAACCCAAGCAGTAACTTTAGAACTTTCTTCTCACTTCCATGTATATTTATTTACATATACATATTTGTACATAGTTTATGCTGTTCTGTATTATCTCGCATTGTTTAGTCTATTATATGATGTTACCCTGTACATATGTTCTGCTGTATTATGACGTTCTCTGTAAAACAAACTTGCTTTGTTAATTGTTGTTCACTGTAAACCGCAACTGAACTTTGGAAGATGCGGTATATAAATGTGTATAAAAATAAATAAATAAATAGAATCCATCCCTAGGGTGCTCAGTTTGTTTATAAGTCACCTGTGAGGAACAGTGTCAAAGGCTTTACTGAAATCTAAATACACCACATCTAGAGCTCTCCCTCGGTACAACTCCCTGGTCACCCAGTCAAAGAAATCAATCAGATTTGTCTGACCAAGACCTGAAAAGGGTGGGGGGGGGGGAGAAAAATTAATTCCCCACAGCCCGATCCTGGCCTTAGGAGGTTGGATTGGGGGTCGGACTGCGGGTAATTAACTTTTGTAGCAGCGGCTGGTATCACAGCTTTTAAATTGAGCTGCGGTGCCATGGCAACTCTCATTCCCACTGCAGTAAAGGTTCACACTGCTCTGATCAATTGTCTGTACCCATATGACGTCAATCAACCAATGAATGATGGTTGTAATGTTAAAAATGGCCACATTCACTCCAAGTTCCATTTTACCAATGGTGACAGCAAGAGAGATGCCTGACACTGTCACAAAAGCATTTATCAGAAAACATGACAATTCAAAGGGGTGCAAGGCCATTCTGAAAGACCTTGTCATTCCTATGTCTATAATTTCCTATGTTTTCAAGAAGATTTCTGCCAATGGAATTGACAAGAACCTCCCAGGATGTGGTGAGAAGAGGTAAATAAATCCATAAAGTCCTCTAAAGCTAGTGTGAAACGTGGGAAAAATACCACATACAACATCCAATGAGCTCAAAACTGACCGGGGTCAATTGGGAGTGGTGGTTTCAGCCTGCACCTTACGGTGCACACTGCACAGAGATGGACTTCATGGGTGAAGGCAAAGGAGGACCCCACTGCTCAAAGACACACATAAGAAGGCATACCTGATCGTTGCCAAGACCCATGTTAAGAAACCTAATCCTTATGGGGAATCTTCTTAGGAGAGATTAATAGTAGAAGTAGTAGTAATTCTGGTTTAATCATTTATATAGCGCTACAAGGTACACACAGTGCTGCACAGATACATATGTCAGCTCTTTACCAATGCAGACCAGCCATACATTTATTGCATAAGAAAAGAGGTTCAAATGATCAAGAATACCCTTCCCACAGTTAAAGATGGTGGAGGTTCCATAATGTAGTTGGGCGTTTTTGCTGCCTCATGAACTGGAGGGCTGCAACTTATGAAAGGAATCATAAGGTCAGAGGACTACCAAGGTCTGTTGGAGTGCAATATGCTACCTAGTGTCAGGAAGCTAGGTCTGTGTTGAAGGTCATGGGTCCTCCAGCAGGACAATGACCCTAAACATCAAAAGAATGGTGAAAAGGGAAAAGAATGGTGAAAAGGGTAAAAACAGGCCAGCAATGAGTCCTGCTATAAGTGCAATAGAGAACCTTTGCATGGAGTTGACATCTGCCATTGTTAAAAGGAATCAAACATTCATGAAAAGGGGAAGAAACTATCAAAGATACGCATAAGATAGATGTACAGACCCTATAGATGGCTGCAAAAAACATTTGGATGATGCCATCACTGGCAAGGGTTGTGCAACAAATTATTAATGAAGGGTGCCATTAATCCTGTATAGGTAATAGTTTGAGTTTTCTCAGAAATTCCTACGTCTAAGTTGCACAGACACCTTTGTTTATACCTTTGACAATACTATTAACATATTATGATGGAATATTGCCAATTATTTCTCAAGATTTTGTACACAACATACCTACAATGCAGGGATGCCAATAACGTTGACCACAATGGTATATCAGCAACAAGATATGTAAGACCATGGAACAATTGGGAACACAGGACGAGCTTTGGGAAAGATAGTAAGACATGTTTTTTATCCGCATTTTGTGTTGAAAATTTTATTGTGAAACAACAAAACAAAGAACAGAGAGTGAGCATACACATACCAAAAATTCCAAATTACAGTGATGAACACATCAATGTTGAAATGAAGCACACTCTAAAAGCACCATACTTGGTAACATCTTGTCCCCAATGCTTGAACATAGGAAAAGTAGACAAATAAGTAGATCAAGCGTTTCATCTATATCCCACCGCTACTTATGGCATAGTAACCTAGCAATAGTACAGCCTACTTCAGCTATCCTAGTTGGAAAAAATAAAATGCATTATACAAAAAACAATAATGGTATGAGATAATCTCCCCTCCCCCCAACCTATCCACCATGTAGTACCTAAGGTGTACTTGAAATTAGAGAAACAAAGAATAATTCTTGTAAACAACAACCTCCTCAAATCTCACACTCTGTCACCCTCATTGTCATGTTCCCTGAGGTGCTCTATTTCCACCATCCCACCCCTCCCTCCCCCTCTCCCCTTAGTACCCTTGCTTGAAAACTTGTAGGCATATCTAAGTTTGAGAGAGGGTGTAGCGAAGTATAACCTAGGGTCGGACATCCAACATAGCACAATACTTATATCTATCCTAAAACATAGGCAAGTTATAAAGAATATTAGCAAGAGGGCAGTCACTTATCCTGAAACCAAACTTTCAGCTAGACCTCCAACCAACCTGACTCCCATCCCAGTATACTTCACATCCCTACTTCCCGCAAAACCCCCGACCATATCTCCTCATCCTTGAAGAGTCTACTATTGACAGCCACCGTTAATTTCTCTAAACAGTATATTTCCCAAACTTTCATCATCCACTCCTCCAAGTGGGCACCTTAGCCCTTTTCCAGAACCGCACAATGACTGAGTGCACCGCTAGTAAAAGACATGCTGCAACCTGAAACTCAGATCCAAGAACACAGGTTTCTAAATTGTAATCTAATGCCACTCCAATCGATCAAGTAATATGGGCATGCACCAGTGACCAACATTTCTGTACTTTCAGGCAGGCCCACCACATATGCTCAAAATCTCCCTTGCTTCCACAGAGTCTCCAACATACTGGGTCGTCCAACCAATGGAACTGAAACAGATCAACCGGAGTGACAGACATACGGAACAATATCCGTAATTGTGTATTCACCAAAGTGAGCGATACTGAGCAAGAGTGCGTGCACTAGTAGACCTCTATCCAAAATTCCTCTGGTTTGTCCTTCATAGTTAGAGCCCAGTGGTCCCAGGGGACCCAAACTCCCACAGGACACTGAAGGTCACAGAGCATGGTTCGGTATAGGCGTGCCAGGAGTGATTGGAGGCGCGATGGGCCAAAAAGGATCCCCTCCCATGCACAGGATGAGCGAGTGATCTTATTACGAAAAGTAGGGGTGCCAAAACATTGGAAAAGCTGCATATATTGAAAATTTGACAGTGAAATCCCACACTGCTGTTCAAGTTTAGCCTTACTAAGCATGCTAGATTTATCGAAAAGCACTGTGACAGGGCAATCAGCTATTTGACCTAAGATCTTCTGCCCAAAATCCCTGACTAAAGCATATGGAGAGATCAAAGCAAAGAGTGAAAGCTGTGACGAGACACTTAATCTATGACATATATATGTCTAAGCGCACCAAAGGGGTTAAGGAAGGGGTGCTTCAATACTACCAACTGCTCCATAGGGCATTGCAGGAAAAGAATTGCCCTTAAAGGAATCAGTTACCCAACAGAACGTCTGAACGCCCAGAGGAAAACTTTACAGAATGGACGTAGACTGCCTTTAGCGACTATTGTGCCAGGAGGACAGAGTTCGCAGGAGGAAAGATTGCTTATGTCTCTGCTTTTGAGTTAACTAATCTTCAGCAGTTTCACTTTTTCAGATGAGTAGTTTTATTTTCTCAAGAGCAACATAGACGCCATTACTCGATACTTTGAAGCAGTCCTTGTTGGTTTTGGGGTCTGAACAAAGATAATATATGGCTTATGAAAGTTATTGCTTGCAGTGGCTGGTCCATTGGGCCGTATAGCCTCATGTGAATTTGGCTGAATTGCCTTTTTAAATTTTGAATAAAATGGAGGGCCTGTTACTAGAGAATGTTTGACATCCTCATTACAGGCGATCCGACAAAAATCTTTGAGTAATTAATTAGTTCTGTCCATTAAGTTACGGGAATATATTTTGGTGACTTTAGGGATCACTTGGAGTGTGCCTTCTTTTTAGGGATGATTGTGGCTACACTGGGGGGGGGGGGTTATGAATTTATACTTAAAGGAATCAGGGCAACCCATGTTTCTTTCAGTTGTACCCAGTCCTCACCCTGCGCAAAAGTCCTGACCGGTATGATTTTCAAACAAGCACATCTGTAATTCAACTCCGGATCCAGAAAGTCAAGACCTCCCTGCAATTTGGGCCAAGTTAAAAACCCCCAACTAATACGTGGCTTACGACCCTGCCAGATAAATAGAGATTTCCGAAGGACCCGGAAAAAATCTTTAGGCACTGCAATTGGAAGTTACATAAATAAAAAGATGAATTTAGGTAAAAATTACATTTTAACAGAATGAATTCTCCCCAGCCACGACACCAAAGAAGTCTGCAATGAGGCCATCTCCCAAAGTACAGCCACAAGGAAAGGGCTATAATTGAGAGAATATAGCTTAGACAAATCCTGGGGGATATAAATTCCTAAATATTTAAACTGAGAAAAAGATTGGAAATCTCCCGGAATAGTCGCAGTAGCCGTGGTAGTTCACAACAAGCATGGCAGCAATACAGACTTATGCTTATTAATGGAGAAACCTGAGAGACGAGAAAAACAGTCCAAGACCTCCAGAACAATTGAAGCAATCGAGATGGATCACGGAGGTAAAGTAGGGTATCATCCGCATACAAGGAGATTGTATGCCAGCTGGAGGCCAGGAAAATACCAATTTCTTCCTCTCATTTCCTAATGTGAGCCATAAGGGAGCCAAACAAAGAGGGGATAAGGGGCAGCCCTGTCTTGTTCCCCTCCCCAAGGCAAAGGAAGCAGATGCAAAACCGTTTATCACTACTGATGCCTGTCCAACCCCTAAAGGAAGACGTTAAAACCTCAAACAGATATTCCAATTCCACCTTGTCAAACGCCTTCTCGGCGTCTAGTGATGTTTATGTTTATGTTTATTTAGATTTGATATACCGCTCAGGCCAAAAGGCATTAGAGCGGTTTACAATACTATATCATTCAAGGAAATAAGAAAAGAACGCCATTTATATGATAGGACAGAATAGAGGACAGAGACAGTCAAACAGATAAGAGAGAAGAACACGGAACAGCAAGTTACCACAATATATAAGCACAACAACCCAGTCCATGCCTTCAGTGTAAACTCCAGCAACAGACACCATGGACCAACGCCTAAGGGCAGGCGCGGGCCCGCAAGGCGCGGGCACGCCCCTGAAACGGCGGTTCTTATGCCGTTAGTCATGGCTGCTGATTGGCGGGCTTGGGGAGGAAGGGGGAGCTCCTGCTCTCACCCCTGTCGGGATCACTGCTCTCCTCGCACCCCTGAAATGGCGGTTCTTATGCCGTTAGTCATGGCTGCTGATTGGCGGGCTTGGGGAGGAAGGGGGAGCTTCATAATGGTGTATGTACTTTTCTACTGGAATTTGTCCAAATCTTTTAAAACCCAGCTACAATACCTGCTTTTACCACATCCTCTGGCAATGAGTTACAAGCTTAATTACAGTATATGGTGAGAGAAAAAATATTTTTCCTATCTTTTTTTTTTTTTACATTGTAACATCAGGGTTGTCTTATAGTACTTGTATGTTTTGAAAGAGTAAGCAGTCAGTTTACATCTACCCAGGGCCAGCCCAAGGGTTTCTGCTACCCTAGACAGAAACCCTGGCCTTGTCACCTCCCCCAGCTGCCACTGCCCCCCAGCTGCTGCCACCCCTCCCAGCTGTTGCTGCCAACCTCCAGCTTCTGCCAATTCCGTCTCAGAAGGGGGGAAGCAGGCAGCGACGGTGTAATTCAAACTCACCTTTCTTAGTGCGGATACTGTGCAAAACATTAAATTAGATGTCTGACATTCTCAAAATCATAATACTGCTTTATGAAACCCATTTGGTTTGGTTGCACAATTTCAGGGATAACAGTGTCCAAGCGATCAGCTAGCACTTTAGTAAATATTTTATAGTCCGAATTTAAGAGGGTTATTGGACGATTGTTACTACAGTGCAAGTGGTCTTTACCCTCTTTGGGAATCACTGTAACAGTTGCCTGATAGAAAGACCCTCAAAGATATAAACCTCAAAAATCATCCAGTGACTCATATAAACGCTCATGAATAAAAAGTCATGGGAAAACAAAGACATTGAGTTTCCTCCTTCTCTCTCTTGCCGGGGGGGCCCGACATTAAAAGATTTGACGCGTTGACGGTTTTTCTGAAAAAGACATCAGTGTGGATTCACCAACAATCGGAACTCAATGTCTTTGTTTCCCATGACTTTTTATTCATGATAGAAAGACCCTGGCAGACCTTGCCTGAGTAAGATATCATTATAAACACGGACCAGAATGGGTGCAAACAAATCTGGCAAAGACTTGTAAAGTTCTGAAGGAAGAAAATCTGGTCCGGCTGCTTTGGAGGTCTTCAGACTACACATAGCTTGACAAACTTCTAATGAGAAGGGGCAATCAAGTGCCTCTCACACCTCTGGGATAACTGAGGAAGCTTCACATCCTTCAACTATCTACATATAGAGGTTTTATCAGCTTCTAGACCACTGGAGTAGAGATTCTTGTAAAACTCAGCAAAAACAGCAGCCATTTCTTTTGAGTTTCTAGTGGGCATCCCCTGGGCGCCAGAGATTGCTGATATGCAATGCTGTTGTCTCTATCTTTTCAATTGCCATAACAATAGCTTACTGGCTTTGTTACCCTGCTCATAACATCTTTTCTTGGTCCGAAGTAGTAACGATGCAACACAGTCAGAGTCCAGAGCCTCTAGTTCCCCTCAAAGTCGTACTAACTTGCACCAAACTCGTGACCCCCCACTGCGCCTATGATGACTTTCAAGCTCCCCAATGCTCTTCTTCAACTTTCTGTCTGCCTACTACCTTCCTCCTGCAACAGTCAGATGCAAATTAATAATAGCATGGTCCGAAGGTCCCATAGTTCCGATCAAGGCCTGAGTCATCCAAGCCTTAAGAGAGCGTGAAACAAGTCAGAAGTCTATCCAAGAGTAGCTATCATATGCCCGCGAGTAATATGTGTAATCCCGCACCGCCTCATGTGACATCCACCAGGCATCATATAGGTCAAGAGTCTCTATTAACTCCACAAGAGGTAATTGCTTAAATGATGCAACTCTCCTCCCTGTGCAGTCCACAGGGGACAATATCCCCCCTTGCCAAACCGACCTCACAGAATCTAGAACATCTCTCAATGTCTCTCTAATTTGAGTAGGAGGGGCATAAATATTGACAAATGTAAATATAGAGTTCTGGAGTGAGCCCACTAGTATAAGAAAACAACCCTCGGGATCTTGAATTTGATCAATCAGCTGAAAAGGGGAGGCAGACGAAAAAAGAACCACCACATCACGCTGCCAAAAGGAGGAACCAGCCTTAAAACATTGAGGAAACTTACGCAAGGCAAACTTCATATGATCTGAGCACATTAAGTGCGTCTCTTGCAGAAAAGCAACATCCGCCCTTTCTCTACCAAGTTGATCTAATATGCGGCGCCACTTAATCACATCATTAAGTCCGTGTACATTCCAGGAAATTTCTATAACCATTATTCAACAGAAAAAGAGCTAAGGATAGAGAAACTGTTCCCAGCCATCCCAATATAACCAGCAGAACAAGCCCTCTGGCTTCTAAACCCAATACCCACCTCATTGCAGCGTCAAAACTGGTCCTTCCCTACATAAAAGTAAACACATCTCCTTGCATCCACAGGTTTCTGTTTCTCCTTCTCCCCTCTAACCCCCCCTCCCCACCACTTCCCTTCCTTCCTTCCTACCCTTCACCCACCACTTCTTTCCCCTAAACCACCCCCCATCCCAGTAATAGAAGACATGATCAAAAGCATTGTAAAAACTTATAATAGCAGACACCACTGGTGCCACCAGGTGAAACACTGGCTACATAAGCAAAAAAACACCACCACCCCTCCAACACCCTCCCAGAAATATGTTGCATGAATTTCACCCAAACCAGAACAATTCTCCCTCCTCTCCCAAAATGAGCATTTTCATAAACTCTTGTCGTACAATTTTCCCCCACCCTCAGACTACCCAATCCGCTACAATAACAAGCACACAAGGTGAAAATGTTTAAACACCAACTCAGTAAAGGAGAGTACAAATAGCTCAGGTTGCTACAGGATTCAACTGAACTCGAGTCCCAGTTGATACTATAGGTAGCTCTTCATGGTGGAGCAGTTGGGTCCATGTCCTTGTGCCATGACTTGTCTTAATCTGTGCCTGAAGAGCAATGGGAACCGGGCACCTTCCTCCTCTTAGGGACAGAGACTTCTCACTCTCCTCAGGAATCTCAAGCCTGTGGGGAGCGGTCCTCCTCCGTCTGTAAAGGGTCCAGGAAGTCCATACAATCTGCCAACTCAGACATCCTGTGAGTTGTATTATTCTATTCAAAGATAAGGGAAAAAGGGAAACCCCAACAATATTTCACAACCTTCTTTTGTAGCACATGCGTTAATGGCTTAAAACTCTTTCACCGCTCCATAGTGTACTGTGAGAGATCGTGATAAATCTGGACTTCATGATCTTTGAAGACAAGACTGTGTTTGCCAAGCAGACTCCTCATTAGAGACATCTTGTTTTCAAAGAAACTAAAGCATGCAGTTATAGGTCGAGGACGCAAACCCAAACTTGTCCATGCACCCAGACTTCGATGCATACACTCCAACCTGAAAGGGGTAGGCGCAGCAGGTACACAGAAGGCAAATAACTCCTGTATCAAACTCGGTGTTCTCCCTGTCTCCAGGTTGTTCAGGGAGCCCCACCACTCAAATATTACATCTCCATTGGCGGTTTTCAAGATCATCATGTTTTTCTCGCAAATCCCTGGTTAGGTGATCCATCTTATTCAACTTAGACTGGAAGATAGCTGTGGCATTAATCTGTTCCCCTATATTTATCTCATTTTGAGTGACCCGCTCATCAAGGGATTTAAGGTCCACCCTAATATCACTCACCGCCTTAGCAAGATCCAGTCGAATGAGCCGCAGCTCCTGAAGGATGTCCCCAAGGTCTGATTTTGTAACTGGTGCAGCCACATGATGACCCCGGCAAGGATGATCTGGAGCTCCATGTCCTCTCCCCATCACCTCCACCGCAGCGCACTATTGATGATGGCAATGGCTAGGTGGAGCACACCCACAGGAGTGAACAGAATCACCTGCTTTAGTGTGTTGAGCATCTTCTGGCACACAGCACCGCCCAGCAAGGACACTCCGAGCAACACCTGGAGCTGCTGAGTCAGTCCATGGCATTGTAGGAAAGGCATATCGTGGCTACAGAGCAGCTAATCATGGCTAACAGCATATACAGGTAACCATGGTGGAGATCCTAATGGAGCTGCGGCATGTCCCTGGCCGCTCTATCCCTGAAACGCTCCCTGCATGCTCCAGTGTGCCTCCCATGGGGTCTGCACAGGAGCGTGGTGCAGCAGCCCACACAGCTGCACCATCCTCGGCAGAATATATACCTGCGCCTCCACAGCCAAGCACCAGTGGGGTCACAACATGGGCCTCAGCAGTATCCGCACCACAGTTGATCTGCCCACCACACAGACACCTGCTCACCTTGGTGCAGTTCCAAGGGGCACCAGTCCATGGACGGTGTTTCCCCCATTCCATGAGGGTGTCAGAGTCAGGCAGCAGAAGCTGTCACACCTCAGGGTCTGAGGAATCGCCACCATGCATACTTGTGACCATGATGACCGAGGCGCATGTGCCTTCAGGAAGGGAACAGGGGAGGGGCCAGGCATGGGGGACGGGACACAGGGATGTCATATAGCAGTGGGATTGTGGTGCAGACTGCCTGGTGTGTGGACCTGTGTCCCAAAGGAATGCACAGGTGGTATGGGTTTGTGCAGAGTCATGTTCCAGGGCTGTCTTTGTGACATTGTGTCATGTGTGTGGGCATGAGTGGTTGAGGGGAAGATGAATGGGGTGTCACTGCCTCTGTGTTTATCCTGTTTTGTCGCATTACAACCTGGAATTAAAATAGGGTTTTGGGGGTTAGCACCATATGATACAGAACATGCTACGATTTTGAAGATGCAAAATATCATTTATTGTGACACAAAAAATAATTAAGACAAAAAAACCTGAAAGCAGGAGTGTGCATATTTATTTATTTATTTAGACAGATTTGTATATCACCTTATCCTTCAATCAAAGTGGTCACATTACATCACAATTGGTGGGTTACATTTAACATGTGGGTACTTAACAACATTTAAACAGTACAACATGTGGGTACTTAACAACATTTAGACAATACAATAGGAGGGTTATATTTATTATAGAGGTGTTTAAATACATTGTATAATGGACTTGTGTGTCCAGTTAGGTTAAGTGGGTGTGAAGTTGGTGGAGGTATTTAGTTGTCGGAGGTTGTTGTATTACTGTGTTGTTGTATTATTGTTTGGGTAGGGAATATTGTCTGTATGTTCATATGTTTCAATAAAGAGCAGGGTTTTAAGGGCTTTGAGGAAGTCTGTGATGTCATCCATTGCCCTCAGGCTTGTTGGGAGGGAGTTCCATAAAGTGGACGCCAGAAGTGATAGGGCTCTCTTTGAAGTTATTTGTTTAGTCTTGTGATATCCTATAGGTGTGCCGATCATGTTGTCAGTACTGGTCCTTCTTGGTCTGTTGCTGATATCTCTTGTTATGATGTCTTGGAGTGCATCTGCTGAGAGATGGTGAATGATCTTAAAGATAATCATGATTTTTTTTAAATGTTGCTCTTGTTACCATTGGGAGCCAGTGCAGTTGTTGTAGGACAGGGGTGATATGCTCATCTCTTGGTGTGTCTGTTATGATGCATGCTGTAGTGTTTTGTACCATCTGGAGTGGGTGTAAGGTTTGCTGAGGGAGGCCTTGATATAGTGAGTTTCCATAGTCCAGCAGAGGTGTGATGAGTGCTTGGCATACTGTGCAGAAGTGGTCCTGACAGAGTAATGGCTTGATCTTTCTGATGACTCTTAAGCATTGATAGGCCTTATTTGCAGTTTTAGAGATATAATTTAAGGCTCTGTCCAATGTGATGCCCAGGTACTTAACTTCACCTTTGACTACTATGAGTTTGTCTAGGATGCTGATAGTCTGTGGTGGAACGAAGGTGGGGTTCCTGGTGATGAACATTTCCTCTGTTTTATCGAAGTTGACCGTTAGGTTGTTGGGTGTGAGCCAGGCATTCATGTCTTCCAAGCATTTGGTTATTGTTGTGATATCTATTGCTAGTAGGTTGATGGGAGCATACACCATGATTTCGTCGGCATAGATGTGGTAATGGAGTTTGTGGTGTTTAATGATGTTGCATATGGGTTGGATGTAAATATTAAACATTGATGATAGGGCTGATCCTTATGGTACTCCTTGCATGATGGGGAACTGCAGTGACTTCATTTGCGCGCTTTTGACTTGTTGTGTTCGATCTTCCAAGTAAGAAGTAAACCACTTCAGGGTGTTCTTGCATAATCCTATCTGCTGTAGGCATTGTAATAGCTTAGCGTGGGATATAGTGTCAAAGGCTGCCGATATGTCCATGAATACTAATAGGAATCCATTCTTTATGTTATCCATGCCTCTTAGGAGAGTGCCAAAGAGGGAAGTGAATAGCGTTTCCACGCCGTGTTGAGGTTTAAAGCCATGTTGATGGATGTCCAGTGGTGCATTCATGTCATATGTATTCACCCCCCCCCCCCCCCAAATTCAATAAATTGTAGAGGCACCTTTTGCTGCAATTACAGCTGCAAGTCTCTTGGGGTATGTCTCTATTAGCTTAGCACATCTAGCCACTGGGATTTTCACCCATTCCTTAAGGCAAAACTGCTCCAACTCCTTTAAGTTAGATGGGTTGCGTTGGTGTACAGCAATCTTCAAATAATGCCACAGATTCTTAATTGGATTGAGGTCTGGGCTTTGACTAGGCCATTCCAAGACATTTAAATTTTTTCCTTTAAACCAGCTTTAGCAGTATGTTTAGGGTCATTGTCCTGCTGGAAGGTGAACTTTTGTCCCAGTCTCAAATCTCTGGCAGATTGAAACAGGTTTTCCTCAAGAATTGCCCTGTATTTCGTGCAATCCATCGTTCTTTCAATCATGACCAGTTTTCCTGTCCCTGCCAATGAAAAACATCCCCACAGCATGATGCTGCTACGACCATGTTTCACTATGCTAATGGTGTTCTCGGGGTGATGGGAAGTGTTAGGGTTGTGCCACACGTGGCGTTTCCCATGATGGCCAAAATGTTCATCTCATTTGACCAGAGAACCTTCTTCCATGTGTTTGGGGGGTCCACCACATGCTGTGGTGAAAAATCCAAACATGTTTTCTTATTTCTTTCTTTAAGCAATGGCTTTTTTCTGCCCACTCTTCTATAACACCCCACTCTGTGGAGAGTATGGTTTAAAGTGGTCCTATGGACAAATTCTCCCATCTTCACTGTAGATCTTTGCAGCTCCTTCAGTGTTCTCCTTGGTGTCTTTGTAGCATCTCTGATTAATGCCCTCCTTGCCAGGTCTGTGAGTTTTGGTGGATGGCCTTCTCTTGTCAGGTTTGTAATGGTGCCATATTCTTTCTATTTTGTTATAATGGATTTAATGCTGCTCCGTGGGATACTCAGAATTTGGGATATTTTTTTTATAATGCAACCCTGATCTATATTTCTCCACAACTTTATCTCTGACCAGTTTGAAGTACTCCTTGGTCTTCATGTTGCTCGCTTAGTGGTGTTGCAGAGTCAGGGGCCTTTCAGAACAGGTACATTTATACAGGCATTATGTGACAGATCATGTGACATTGATTGCACACAGGTGGACCCTAATCAACTAATTATGTAACTTCTGAGGCTATTTGGTTGGACCAGATCTTATTTAGGGATTTCATTGCAAAAGGGATGAATACATATGCACTCGCAACTTTTCAGTTTTTACTTGTTTTTTTTCATATATACAAAGTATTTTATTGTCATTTCACTTCACCAATTTGGACAATATTGTTAGGTCCATTACCTAACATCCAAATGAACCTCCATTTTCATTCCATTTCATTCCATATGACAAAACAGGACAAAAAGCAAGGGGTTGAATACTTTTGCAAGACACTGTATATACTGTTAAGGGTGTATTATGTGCTGTGTTAAGCCGGCTACGGCTATTGCAGAGTGGCAGTTTGAATTTATGCCTGTCTGAGCCCCTCCGTTGGCTTTTGATATATCTTCAGGTCTTTTTCTTCCAGAATAATGAAACTCTTTTTATTTGGTTTCCACTTGTAGTGAGCTTTTTCTTGTTATATTTATTGGATCCTGTATTGTTCTGATAGTGCTGATTTAAAACGGGTTCCTGGAGAAGCAATATTTTGAATTGGAGGATGTCGTCCACTGATATATGTGAAGGCATCTTTTAGATAGTAAGTGGAAAGGGGAATTCATGCATCCAGGTCAGGATAGAGAATTCCCATAGTATTTTGGAAGACGCTCCACCAAACATAGAACCTCTTGTAAAATAGGGACAGCATTGCATGATGATGTCTCTCCATGTGCAGAAGGAGCAGCACGTTATTAAAAAAGCAGGTACTTCAATTACAGGCTCAGACATTTTAAGAGTCCTAGCAAACATAAAGGCTCCCTTTTGCCCCTTAAATTCTTGAACAACTAATAATATGAAAACCATGCAAAATGAGGTCACAGAGCTTGTAAATATGTTACTGTCTCAGGGTTGTTTTCAGCCTTCTTGATGTAGGCATCTATTAGACCTATGTTGAAAAAATCCCAGCATAGATCCATTGAACTATCTCTCATATCTTCCTTTCTTAGCAAAGGTAATGAAACCATTGTATAAAATCAATTGCAAGATTTCATTGATACCAACACTGTCTTTGATCTTATCGGTCTGGAACTTTGCACAGAACTGAAACTTTGTTCTTCTCCACTTTAGATGTTATGCAGCATGGTTGCATAACTACAAACATTGCCCTGATGTACTAAAGTGCAAAAAGCAACTTCATATGGTAAACCTCACAAAAATGCTGGAAAATTTGCAAAAATGCCCATGTTTTTATCAGGTTTGCTAGCAAAGCCTCTTTTTTAAAAATACTTTGAGCGTGATTTCATAACATGAAAGTCCGGCACGCGGACACAACTAAATAAAAAAACGGACCCCCTTTGAACCCAGTTCCACATCCACAGGTCTGAACATGCCCTCGGGTCCGGATTCGGGAGATAGATGTGTTCGGCACGGAATGTGCAAGCATTATTCAGCTGGCCCATGCACGTATCTGGGGCATGGCTCGTGCAATCTAATGGAGAAGCACATCCCCATCAATATAATAGGAAACAGGTAAACGTTTTGGACGTCCCTGTGCCCACTATATTCTGAAAAGTTACACGTTTTGGATCCTGCCCATCCCCGCGATGTACCCACAAATGCCACGCCCCTTGGGAAAACCATCCATCTCCTAAGCTGCTCATCACAAACAGTAGTTTGCTGATGCACACTAGACATAAATACCCATGAGAAATGACAGCTCTTGCAACCTAGACCATATACCAGTCCTCCTCATGCCCTGAAAATTGCTAGGTAATCCCAGTGCACCCCAATATGATATATGAGAATGTAAATTTGAATGTTGGTCAGGACATACCTTGAATCAAATGGCACGTGGAATTAGGTACTGATCCCAGTGATTCCTGCCCTGGTCACCTCTAAAAACATGCCTGAAACTGCTAGGGATGAACCCTCACCAAGTACACAAAACTCCAACTAACCTTGTAGTTCCCAACGGATGAATAATATTGTTGAGCAACAAATGTATGCCCTTTTTGTGCCTAAGGATTTTAAGTGCACTTTCTGCTGCTCCACACTACCATTTCCCTCTTATCTCTCCTTACATCCCTCCCTGGGAACTCCACTCTTCTGTCAAATTGCTTCTATCTGTGCCCATCTCTTCTACTGACAAATCCAGACATCGCTCCTTTCACCTTGCTGATTTATGCCTGGAACAAACTACCTGAGTCTGTACATCAGGCTTCATCTCTGGTCCCTCTCAAATCCAAGCTGAGCGTGCACCTCATCATTGCCGTTGTTCGATCTGATCTGACTAAGCTCCCTTGTGTTTCGTGACCAGATCACTGGTCTGTCTAGACTAGATTGTAAGCTCCACTGAGGAGGGACCATCTTTTATGTGTGTCTGTGCAGCACTGCATACACCTTGTAGCACTATATAAATGATCAGTAGCAGTAGTAGTAGTAGTAGGGTCTTCTAGTATGGTATGGTATCTGAAGGCCCACCTATCTGGATACTGGCATCAGGGGTGGCCCAAGGTTGATGCAGGGCCATGTGTGGAGGGGCCTCATTTGCATAAATTGAATTTATTTTAAAATGTATATGTTGTCCATCTAAAATTTTAGGTGGCTTTCAAAGGCACCCTTCACAAGCCTCCTTTTTGTCCTGGCAATAACTTAGGAGCATGTTTACTAAATATTAATATGAGTTAACTGCCACTGCATCAATACAAATACATTTAATTTAATTTAATTTAATTAACAAGTTTTTATATATCGCACCTTCCAATGATCAGTACATGGGTGTTTCTGCACTTAGCGCACATTAATATTTATGAATGTGCATTAACTTTTACTAAACATGGCTCTTAATGAGTGTCTGAATACTATTTGCATGGACAGTGAGGATAAAGAAAGATTACCAGATTTCTACATTACTATACTCCTGTGCCAACTGCCAGGCACATTAGCAAATAAAATAAACCCTGCTCATTTAGAACCCATAGCAAACACATATCCATATCATAACAGCACTAGCAGGAATCACAAAGCACCAAACCCCACCTATCAAAAAGACACACTGCAAATATTAAACCAATATATTTCAGAGAATACCAATACATCTCCTACTGGGGAAAGAGAACAAGTGGCACTGTCAAAAAAAACCTGCATGAACAGAATACCTCAGCTTGGTTACACATGCAAGACATAAAACTATAAAATTAATTTCCTCTTGTACTAAACAAAACACAAACACATTAGCGATGTAGATTTCCCAAAGCTGACATATTCCATTTAATACATTCAAAATAAAATAGTACTTTTCTATCTTTTGTTGTTTTAGAATATTATTTTTCAGTCTCAATTACCCCAGTCGCTTTCTTCTGCTTTCTTCATGTCTTCTGCTAATTCTCCATTGTCTGCTGTCTACTTGTCCTCTCTTCTAGTTTTTCCCATTCTCTCTCTTCATCTGCTCTAAATACTGATCTTTCCTCTTTTGCTTTCCTACATTTCTTTTTGGAGTGGAGGAGTAGCCTAGTGGTTGGGGCAAGGTACTTCAGGCCAGAAGGTCAGGGGTTCAAATCCCACTAGAGGACAGCAGCCTTGGGCCGGAAGGACTGGCGTTTCTAGTCCCACAGGTGCTCCTTGTGGTCTTGGGCAAGCCACTTAACCCTCCATAGCCCATGTTCCCTGTAAAATAGTTATCTCCAAGTTATAATACCCTGTTCAATGTAATTTCAGTTTGTTCAATGTAAACCGCACTGATGCAGAATAGCATGGTATATAAGAGAATGTAAATAAATAAAATTCCTTTTTCATCCACTCAAAATTCATCCCTCTATCCTCAATACCCAATTACTCTCCCAATACCCAGCCAATCATAGATTTTTCTACCCTCCCACACAAAATATTTGTCCCCCTCTCCATTCTCACTCCTCCAGCTTCTTTTTTTCTCCTGTCAGCTACAGCCCCATCCCCTTCCAATCCTCTTCCAGTAACCGCTACCTTCCAGTCCCATTCTCTCATCTCCTCACATCAGCCTGTTTCTGGTCCTAGCCCCCAGTTTTTTTCCATAAGAACATAAGATATGCCATACTGGGTCAGACCAAGGTCCATCAAGCCCAGTATCCTGTTTCCAACAGTGGCCAATCTAGGTCATAAGTACCTAGCAGTTTACCCAAAAGACACAAGTTCCACAATGCTTGTATTGGCTCAAGCAGTGATATCCTGGGTCCCTTTTTAATAATGGTTTATAGACCTTTCCTGCAGGAACTTGTCGAAACCTTTTTTAAACCCAGCTACACTAATAGCCTTTACTACATCCTCCGGTAACAAATTCCAGGGTTTGATTACACGTTGAGTGAAAAAATATTTTCTCTTATTAGTCTTAAATAGGTTACCCTGTAGCTTCATTGCATGTCTCCTAGTCTTTCTATATTCTGATGATGCAAACAATCGATCTATGTTTACCAGTTCTACTCCATTTATTAATTTATAGACCTCTATCATATCTCCCCTCAGCCATCTCTTTTCCAGGTTGAGAATCCCTAACCTTTTTAGCCTCTCTTCATAGGGGTATACTTCCATCCCCTTTACCATTTTGGTAGCTCTTCTCTGTACCTTTTCTAATAAAGCTATATCGTTTTTAAGATAAGGTGACCAGAATTGTACACAATATTTAAGGTGCGGTCGCACCATGGAACAATACAGAAGCATTATAATATCCTTTGTTTTATTTTCCATTCCTTTCCTTATGATACCTAGAATTCTATTTCTTCTTTTGGCTGCTGCTGCACACTGGGCGGAGGGTTTAAACATGTTATCCACGATGACGCCTAAATCTTTTTCCTGGGTGGTGGTTCCTAATGTGGAACCTTGCATCGTGTAACCATAGTTGGGTTGTTCTTTCCTAGGTGCATAACTTTGCACTTGTCCACATTAAATTTCATCTGCCATTTGGATGCCTAGTCTTCCAATTTATCAAGATTCTCTTGCAATTTTCCACAATCATTATGGCTTTTAACAACTTTAAATAATTTTGTGTCATCTGCAAATTTGTTAACCTCACTCGTTATTCCCTTTTTCAGGTCATTTATGAATATGTTAAAAAGCAGCAGACCCAGCACAGATCCCTGGGGTATTTCACTATTCACCTTTCTCCATAGGTAAAATTGGCCATTTATCCCTACCCTCTGCTTTCTATCTTTTAACCAGTTCTTGATCCACAATAGTACACTGCCTCCTATTCCATGACTTTTTAGTTTTGCCAAAAGTCTCTGATGAGGGACCTTGTCAAAGGCTTTCTAAAAGTCCAGATACACTATATCAACTGACTCAGCTTTGTCTACCTGTTTATTCACACCTTCAAAAAAACATAACAGATTAGAAAGACAAGATCTTCCTTGTCTAAAGCCATGTTGGTTGTCTCCCATTTAGCCATGACTTTCTATATGTTCAGTAATTTTGTTCTTTATGATGGTTTCTACCATTTTTCCCGGTACTGATGTCAGGCTCACCTGTCTGTAGTTTTCAGGATCACCCCTGGAATCCTTTTTAAAATTTGGCGTTACAATGGCCATCCTCCACTCTTCAGGTATTACAGATGATTTTAATGATAGTAATCTGTAAGCTAATAGCAGGTCTGCAATCTCATATTTCAGTTCTTTCAGGACGCTTGGATGTATACCATCCAGTCCAGGTGATTTGCTACTCTTCAGTTTATCAAATATTTGTAACACATCTTCCTGGTGTATCAATATTTCTTTCAATTTTTCCACAGTATCACCTTTAAATGCCACTTCAGTCATGGGTAACATCCCTACATCTTCCTCAGTAAAGACTGAAGCAAAGAATTCATTCAGTCTCTCTGCTATGGCCTTGTCTTCTCTTAGTTCCCCTTTTACCCCCTATCTTCTAATGGTCCAACTGACTCTTTCACAAGTTTTTTGCTACAAATGTACTTGAAAAAGTCTTTATTACGCGTTTTTGCTTCCACAACAAGTTTCTTCTCAAATTCTCTCTTTGCCTGCCTTATCAATGCCTTGCATTTAACTTCCCAGTGCTTGTGCTGTTTCCAGTTTGTCATTTGACTCTTTTTTCCATTTCCTGAAAGATGCTTTTTTGGTAAGAACAGCCTCTCTGACCTCACCTTTAAACCATGCTGGCAGTTTTTTGGACTTCCTTCAAATTTTCTTAAAGCATGGAATACAGCTGGTCTGGGCTTCCAAGATAGTATTTAAACACCCAAACATGATGTAAGTCTTCAACCTTTGCAACTGCTCCTTTTAGTTTTTTCTTAACTATTTTCCTCATTTTAATATAGTCTCCCTTTTGAATGTTGAAAGGTAGTACTGTGGATTTCCTTACCATCCCTCCTCCATTAATTAAATCAAACACGATCATAATATGATCACTATTGCCAAGTGGCCCCAACACCCTTCTCTTGTACCAGATCTGGTGTTTCACTAAGGACTAGGTCCAAAATGGCTTCCCCTCTGGTCAGTTCATGAACCAGCTGCTCCAAGAAGCAGTCATTCATTTCATCTAGAAACCTTATTTCCCTAGCATGTCCCTGCAGTGACACTAACCCAGTTAATATCGGGGTAATTGAAACCACCCATAATTATTATTGTGCTGTAACTTTTGTTAGCTTCCCTGATTTCTTTGAGCATTTCATCATCCATTTGTTCATTCTGGCCAGGTGGTCGATAGTACACCCCCACTGCCATGGCCTTCCCCTTTTTACATGGAATTTCAATCCATAGAGATTCTACAGCAAATTTTGTTTCCTGCAAAATTTTATTCCTTTGTGATTCAATGCCCTCTCTAACAGAGCGCTACCCCTCCACCAATTTGATCAGCTCTATCATTATGATATAGTTTGTACCCAGGTGTCCCACTGGTTGTCCTCCTTCCACCATGTCTGAGATACCAATCATATCTAACCTCTCATTTAGAGCTGTATATTCTAATTCTCCCATCTTATTTTTTAGACTTCTGTCATTTGCATACAAGCATTTTAGAGACTTTATTTTATTCATATTAATCTGGCTATTGGAAAGCAGGGGTAATTTGGAATCTTTAAGCTCCGTCTGCTCCATACTCAAGGGCATTTAGGCCAGCAGCTCTCTCCTCCCCTCCCCATCAGCCTATTTCAGTCCTTGCCCCAGTCTTCTTCCAGGCTCAGTAGCTCTCTCCTCCCCTCCTCTCCCTCCCCATCAGCCCATTTCCAGTCAGCCTCCAGACTTCTTTCAGGGCCATCATGCCCGGCTCACCTCTGCACAACCATGGGAGTGAAGAGTGGCATTTTCCTTCAATCCTGCAACTTGCAGCCTGCCATGTGCTGAGTGCCAGGAAGTTAAAATGATAATTACACTTACCTGGTAATTGTAGTTCCTTGAGTGACGACAGTTCAGTCCTCCACCTCTGGGTTGTGCACCTCCTCCTGCAGCTTGGAGACTGGGCATGTCAAAATCATGACCTCACTGGATGTAGTCTGCTGCATTCCCCCATCAGTCCCAGTGAACTATTGACAAAGCGTACTCAGAGGAGCAACAAATAAGTAGCCAACAAAGAAATTGTAACTCAACAACCTTAACTAGCTGAACATTTAAACTTTCCCTCCCGACAGAACCAAACTTTGTCCCATACCGGTCCCTCCTGACCTCTGCAGAAATAGAGGTCAGAAAGATAGATAGAACAGAACGGAGACAAAGTGATCCCTTGAAATTCACACCTACCTGTAAATGTACTGATTAACTGCATGAAATTCCACTGACAACACCCCCACCTCGGGCGGGATTGAGGGCTGAACTGTCGTCACTCAAGGAACTACAATTACCAGGTAAGTGTATTAATTTCCTTATCATTCCTACAGTTCAGTCCTCCACCTCTGGGATGTAACAGAGCAGTGTTCAATGGGAGGGGCCCTCCAATCTGGCTCGCAAAACTGCTGAACTGAAAGAGGCATCATTCGCCGCCAGCACATCCAAACAATAGTGCTTACTGAAGGTATGGAGCGACGACCAAGTAGCCGCCCTACAGATGTCCCCTGGCGGAACCAAGCTGTGTTCCACCCAAGAGGCTACCTGCGCTCTAGTGGAGTGCCCTCGCAATCCCACTGGAACGGAACGACCCTGTACGAGATACGCCGAGGCAATCGCTTCTCTAATCCATCTAGAAATGGATGCCTTTGCTGCCGCTTCACCCTTGCGAGATCCTCCGAACATGAACAGTCGATCCGATTTGCGAAAAGGCTCAGAAACTTGCAAGTAACGCCGCAACACCCGCTTAATGTCCAACAGACATAAACTGCGATCGGACACAGTCTCCCCCCCTAGAAGTAAGGACCGGGAGCGACACCGTTTGATTTAGGTGAAATGGAGAGACGACCTTTGGCAAAAAAGATGGCACTGGACGCAATACTACCTTTTCCTTAGAAAACGACAGAAAGGGTTCTCTGCAAGACAGCACCTGTAACTCCGAAATGCATCTTGCCGAGCATATGGCCACTAAAAATACTATCTTCAACGTCACATCCTTCACTGTTGTCGTACTCAAAAGCTCAAAGGGTTCCTTCACCAATGCCCCCAAAACCAAATTGAGATCCCACGGGGGAACGACGACCCGACGGGAGGGCCTCAGCCTCGACACCGCCTTCAGAAAGCGCAAAACATCCGTATGCGAACCTAAAGGCACATTATGCACCTTGCCCCTATAGCAAGCTAACGCTGCCAACTGCACCCTCAACGAACTGGCAGCCAATCTTTTGTCGAAACCATCCTGGAAAAAAACTCAATACCACAGGCACTGAAGCTGTAGACGCGCGTACTTGATGCCGTGAACACCAATCCTCAAAAATACGCCATACCCGCATGTATGCCAAAGAAGTCGACCTCTTCTAGCTCGCAGCAAGGTCACTACCACCGATCCTGAATATCCTTTCTTCTTCAGCCTATCCCTTTCAATGGCCAAACCGTAAATGAGAACCGATTCACCTGAGGCATTCAAAGTGGACCTTGTAGTAGCAGATCCTCCGAGACTGGCAGCCTCCAAGGCTCCCCATCTAGAAGGCGAATGAGATCTGTGTACCACGGGCATCTTGGCCAGTCCGGAGCCACCAACAGCACTCTCCCGTGATGAGCCTCGATGCGCTGCACCACATGGCCTATCAATGCCTATGGCGGAAAAACAGAGAAGACTGAGCACCGGCCATGACTGCATCAGGGCGTCGAGCCCTTCCGACATCCTTTCTCACCTTCTGCTGAAAAAATGACTTGTCTTTGCGGACTGAAAGGTCACCATGAGATCCATAACACAGGTACACTACCAAAAAACTGCCTCCAGTTTTGCAACTGATTCCTATAGATTTTGGGGTGCTGAATCCAGGAAAAATAGCCAAAATGTTCCATCACGTCACGTTTTCTTGCAAAATTAGATTTCTTACCCATATAAGGAATGTTCACATAATTTCTTTTTAGCCGACTGCAGTTTATTTTCTTGGCCCAAAATAGAGGTTGTAATGGTTAACTAACTAGAAACACTCCCTCATGATATTTTAGAGTGTTTTGTATTCATTTTATACATTAACAGGACAATTGGGAGGCGGGGGGCTAAATCCAGTACTCGCGCTGGCGCATGGTCTTTCCTGTTCGCCTCGCCTCGTTCGCTCGCTCAAACACGGTGGTTGTGACACGAACGTTCCTGTCAAATTTCAGTTTCTTGCAAGTTCATTATTACCTTTTGTTTGCTCAGTCGTAGTCCAGCTTTATTCCGAAGTGGTTCACTACAGTTGTAGTTTGCAGTGCTGTGTATTTGTGATGGCTCACAGAGCCAGAGGTTGCGTCAACTCTCCGGACAGTTTTTGTTTTATTTGTGGGGAATATACCGTGAAAAAGCGGCAGAGGAACATTTCTGCATTTATTAAAAAAGTATATTTCGCCTATTTCGGTTTGAAGTTAGGCGATCAAGACAAACCGTGGGCTCCTCACAAAGTGTGCAAGACATGTGAGGAAGATCTACGCTTATGGATGAAAGGTAAAAAACAAGCATTTCGTTTCGGAATACCTATGATGTGGCGTGAACAAAGAGACCACAGCAGTGACTGCTATTTTTGCTCTTGCATTGTGAAGGGATACAACTTAAAAAATAAGAACGTAATAAGTTACCCCAACATTCCCTCAGCAATTAGGCCTATGCCTCATAGCAACGAAGTACCTGTGCCTGAACCACCAAAATCTTTGGATCATATTTGTGTGGACGGTTCTGATCATGATGAGACTCATCAGATGGCTTTTCCCGATGAGTCCAGTACTTCCGAGTTTGAAACTGAACCAGATCCGAAACCTGAACTTTTCTCTCAAGCTGAATTGAATGATTTAGTCCGGGATTTAGGACTCCCAAAAGATGCTGCCCAACTGCTAGGTTCTTGGCTTAAACAGAAAAATCTATTGTCACCAGGAACAACTTTTTATTGGTACCGCAACCGCGAGACACAATTTTTGAAGTATTTCAGCAAAGAGGAAGATTTGGTATTTTGCAACGATATATATGGAGTGATGGAAAAGTTTAAACTCAAGTATGATCCTGCTGAATGGCGGCTGTTCATTGATTCGTCAAAAGACAGCATAAAAGGTGTTCTTCTTCATAATGGCAACACATTCGCTTCAGTTCCTATTGCTCACTCTGTTATTCTCCAAGAAAAATATGAGAATTTGGCCCTGATTCTTCAGAAGGTTCGTTATGATGAGCATAAGTGGATGATTTGTGGAGACTTTAAAATTCTATCCAGGCTATTAGGGCAGCAATCCGGTTTCACCAAATATCCCTGCTTCCTTTGCTTGTGGGATAGCCGGGCCCGCGACCTACACTGGGGGAAAAAAGACTGGCCAATTCGGGAGTATTTGAGACCCGGTGAGAAAAATGTTCTTCATGAGAGCTTGGTACCTCGTGATAAAATTCTATTACCACCTCTCCACATTAAGTTGGGTCTCATTAAGCAATTCATCAAGTCCCTTCCAAAAGATGGTGAGTGCTTTCGGTACCTTTGCTCAATGTTCCCCCGACTTTCTGAAGCAAAGCTAAAGGAAGGAGTGTTTGTTGGCCCTGATATAAGGAAACTCATTTCAGATGGAGCATTCGCTGAAACGATGTCTGAGAAGGAAAAAGAAGCCTGGGATTCCTTCAAGGATGTTGTTCTCAAATTCTTGGGGAACAGGCGGGATGAGAACTATAAGGATATTGTTGCCAGGATGCTCAATGCCTTCAAAGAACAAGGCTGTAACATGAGCCTGAAAGTCCATTTCTTGCACTCCCATGTGAACTACTTTCCCGAAAACTTGGGGGCGTACAGTGAAGAACAAGGTGAAAGGTTTCACCAGGACATCAAGGACGCAGAGAGAAGGTACCAAGGAAGATGGAACACCACTATGATGGCTGATTTCTGCTGGTTGCTGCTGCGGGAAACCCCAGATGAAAAATACGCCAAGCAGCGCACCAAGAGAAGCATTCGGGGGAAGAAGAAACGGGCCCACCAGGAGATTGATTGACCCAAGAATGACTTTAAAATCTAAACTGTGTTGACAAATATCGTGTTTTTACTAAACTTTGAAATAAAAATTTGCTAGTTATTACCACAGTGTCGGATCTCATTTATTAGAATTTTATTTTCACACCATCGGGTGTTTGTCTTCATGTATTGCAATGGTGCGGTTTGCGTTTTCTATTCTTACATACATACCTGTACAACATTTTTTGCACATTTCTTTGCTTTGCTTTGTGTCTAACCTCGCTCTTATATGCTCAATGTTTGTGCACATGTATGTGGCTGTTTTAAGTGCAGACAATTTTGCTACCATCACAGTGTGTTTTGTTGACATTACTCTATTCTTATGTGCTGCCTTGTTACAATTTTCTTTATTCTTATTTGAATAACTACTAAACAATTAGTATAAAGAATTCATCCAAGAAACGTTTATCTCGATCGCACTCAATCTGAAATGTTCACCTCAAACTGCTAACCCAATGTAGCAAAAAATCTGTACGTGATGGAGCAAATTGGTTACCAGATTTGGATTCAGCACACCAAAAAACGTAAAAATCAATTGAAACATTAGATGCAGTTTAAAAAAATTTTTTTTAGTGTACCTGTGTAATTGGCGGCCCCCATCTGCGGACTATCAATGCAAACACATGCGGATTTAGCTCCCATTCCCCAGCATCCACTTGCACCCTGCTGAGGAAATCCGCCGTCACATTGTCCTTTCCTGCAATGTGCGCTGCCGAGAGCGCTGGCAGATGCTTTTCCACCCAAGCGAAAAGTATCTCCGCCTCCTCTTCCATGGCCACACTGCCCATGCCTCCCTGCCGGTTGATGTAGGCTACCGTCGCGGAGTTTTCCAACAGTACTCTCACCGCTCGACCGGTCATCGCTGACTCGAAGGACTGAAGCGCCAGATACACCGCCCTCAGCTCCAACTGGTTGACTGACCAACTTTGCTGTGGGGCGGACCACCTGCCCTGCGCATACAGATCTCCGTAGTGCGCTCCCCATCCCGCGAGACTTGCATCCGTCAGCAGCGGAAACCAAACTGGATGCTCCAGGGGCATCCCTACTTGCAAGGTTCCAGGCAGTAGCCACCACCGCAGAGCCCGCCTGACCCGCGGGGGGCAGGGAATACGCTTGCTCAATGAGTCATTTTGATGAGACCAGTGGCGAAGTAGTGCACACTGCAATGGCCGCATATGGAACCTGGCCCAGGGTACCACATCTAGCGTTGCCGCCATCGTGCCTAGCACGCAAAGATACTCCCAAGCTGATGGCACCGGAACGGATCTGAACCTGCTGAGCAGGCGACACAGGCCTAGCACCCAATGATGCGGTAGAAACACCGCCCCTAACCGAGTGTCGAACCCTACTCCAAGATACTCGAGCTCCTAGGACAGCACCGGTTGTCTTTTGGCCAGATTGACCACCCAGCCGAGGTGCTGCAAAAGCTTTACCACCTTGTCCGTCACTCGAATGCTTTCAGCCTCGGATTTCGCCTGAATCAACCAGTCATCGAGATAAGGATGAACAAGGATTCCTTCCTTCCACAACGCTGCCGCCACCACCACTATAACCTTGGTGAAGGTTCGCGGTGCTGTGGCTAACCCAAAAGGTAAAGCTTGAAACTGAAAGTGTCCCCAAGGAAGGGCAAACCGGAGAAACATTTGGTGGGCTTCTCTGATCGGGATATGGAGATACGCCTCTGTGAGGTCTAGGGAGGTCAAATACTCCCCCTTGCGCACCGCCACAATGACGGAGCAGAAGGTTTCCATCCTGAAGGACGGTTCTCGTAAACACCGATTCACGCCCTTTAGATCTAAGATAGGCCGTAGAGATCCATCTTTTTTGGGCACCACAAAATAAATTGAGTACCGACCCAAACTGTAATCTGCCAATGGGACCGGTCTGATGGCTCTCAAGAGTAAAAGACGATCGAGGGTTTTGCGAATCACCAGGGCTTTTTGGGGACCTCTGCAGGGAGACATCACAAAGGAATCCAAGACTAGTTTTGCGAATTCCAGTGCATACCCCTCGTGAATAATTTGTAAAACCCACTGATCTGTCGTGATTTGGACCCAGGCAGCAAGAAACTCCCAAAGCCTCCCTCCAACTGGGAGCCTTCCTACCGGGACCTGCCAACTTTCATTGTGGTTTCCGAGCGGTCGAGGAGGAGGATCCTGCGAAACCTCTACCTGCTCCTCGAAAGCTCCGAAACCCCTGGTTTCTTGACGCAAATCTTCCTCTCTGGAAACTGCTTAAATGAGAAATACGGAATCTTCTAAAATCCCTAAACTGGCCCTGATAGGCTGGAGCGGACTTCACCGGCTTAGGCTTATCCTCCGGAAGCCTACCGCCCTTTGACTCCCCCAAATCCTTAACCAACTTGTCCAGATCATTGCCAAACAATAACCTACCCTTAAAAGGAAGCTTACTGAGATGCGATTTAGAGGATCCATCCGCCGCCCAATTCCATAACCACAAGGATCGGCGCACGGCAACCAAGGAAGTCATGCTATTAGCTAGCGCTCTGATCAAATCATAATGCACATCCGCCAAATACACGGTTCCTGACTCCAACTGATCTAATTCAGGCGCCCCTTCTTGATCTAGCTGCGAAGACTGTTGTAATCATTGAGACCACCGGAGACAAGCTCTTGCCATCCAAGCTCCACAAATAGAAGCCTGCAACGACAAGGCGTCCGCCTCAAAGGACTGCTTCAACAATCCATCCACCTTTCTATCTTGCGCATCCTTCAATGCCGCGCTACCTTCCACCGGGATTGTGGTTTTCTTGGTGACCGCCGACACCGCTGCATCAATTCATGGGGACCTAAAGCGCTCCTTGTCCTTATCCGCTAAAGGATAGAGCCTGTTCATCATTCTGATGCCTCTGAGACCAGCCTCTGGCTGGTCCCACTCATCCTGAATCATCTTGTGCACCACCCGGTAGACGGGAAACACCACCTGCGCTTGCCTCACCGCCTGGATGATAGGATCCTTCATACCCTCCTCCTCAGCCGGTGGTGCAACCGCCAGGTTCAACATCTGGAGGGATTCCGTAATAAGAGCTGTCAGCTCCTCCCTTCAGAACACTCGAATGATCTTTGCCTGATCCTCCGGTTCCGGAATCTCACCCTCTTCTAAGTCTTCCATCTCTGCCTCAAAATCGAGGTCAGCCTCATCCATGTCATTCCCTTCCATGTCCGAAGGGGACCGTTCGCGAGGCCGCAATCTCTTTGACGGTCTTGGAGAAATTCCGCTCTTGCCAGTCACCTTTGGCTGCTGAGTAGCCGCGGGCCGAGATAAGGCCTCTGGTAATATCCCCTGACACTGCCTGCAAAACGCCTGATGCATGAGCAACACAAAGCCGGGGCAAAAATCCGCAAACTGGGCACTGGCCTCCAGGACCAGTGAGGCCATTGGCAGCCCAACATTAGGCTCCTGAGACCCCCCCCCCCCTGAGGTCACGGCTAAAGCTACCTCCTCTTCCGGCCCTGCCACCGCCAGCTGAGGCTCCTGGTCAGCCTTGGCTTCCATCTGCCACTCAATGCTCGCAGACCCCGTAGCACAAGCTCTGCAGACTCCCGAATCTGTGACCATACCCCTGTGGGTGCCGCAGAGCACGCACTGAGGGGGGGACGCCATTCTATAGGCCCCCAAGCCCTATAGGGAGTCCCTTGTGTTTTATTTTTTTTTTTAAGAAAAGAAATTCAAGCCAGCCTAGGCTAGGGTGATAAACCACAGGCAATCTCCCCCCCCCCTTTTTTTTATTTTTAATGCCTCCCTCTTAACAAGAATTATAGTAGTCTACCTCCGGATCTGCAGAGGCTCTGATGGAAAAAACCGAGGCTTTAAACGTTGAGAGAAACACTCTCCTGTGCCGAAACAAAGGCGCTGCGTCCCCCTGCAATCAGTTTTTCCTTTAAAAAGTACTGCCCAGAGCTCTGCCATGCGACGCTCCTGCAGCCAAAATGGCCGCTTCCACTGGCGTGAACCACAAAAAAAGGCGCCAAAAGCAACGCGTGAGCACAGGCTCTGTGTCGGCTCCTTTCCCAACCGTCGGAGAAAAACTGCACACCAAAACAGACCCCTGTCAGCCAAGTTCCCTGACTTCCAAAACTTACGGCTCTTCAACGGGGCTCTAGCCTGCGGTTCTGCTGAAGGCAGAGCAGGAACCACCGGTGAGCCTCCCGTCCGTGTGCTACAGTGCCAGGGGGAGTCGTGGCTTCTTACAAAGACAGCAGCTGCAGCCTCGGTCCTGCCCCAGAGCTCTCCCCCGTCCTGTCCAGTGGGAGAGATCTGAAAGATGAGCCCACAGCCCCACACACGAGAGGCAGGCAGGTACCGGCACCAGAATAAAGTCTGTTCTCTGTTTGTTTGTTTTTAAGAGACAGTAAAGGTTAAATTTAAAAGCAACTCAAAATAAATTTAAAGGAAATTTAAAAGTCCAAATCTGAGACTAAGACCTATGCTAACTATCCTAATGCTCCTTATGTGTTCTTCAAGTGAGCCCAGCACCTAGGCTCACTACGTCCTCATGCTGCATGGAGACTGGACACATTGGGGCTGATAGGAGAGTGCAGCAGACTACATCCAGTGAGGTCATGATTTTGACATGCCCAGTCTCCAAGCAGCAGGAGGAGGTTCACAACCCAGAGGTGGAGGACTGAACTGTAGGAATGATAAGGAATGGGGGCATTTCCTATCTTGTACAAGCTGGTCAGGCAAGCATGGGGCCTCCCAAAGCATGGGGCCAGGTGCAGGCAACATTCCTGCACAATGGTTGGGCTGGCCCTGATTGACATTTCTCATAGCAGCGACACCTGTCCCTTCATAGCGTATGTCGATCTGTATATATCTGCTTTCCATGGGGCAACCCTGTCTGCCTTCCCACAGTCAGCTCTGTCACACTGCTCCCCTGCTCAGGGCTATATAGGCATGGGAGAGGAGATCCCTGTGCCATCACACCAAGTAGCCAGACTCCAGATATATCACTACTGTTGCAGCTCTCATTGATCCTGGCCTGAGTAGGGATGTAGGCTGCATCCAAGAATGTTGGTATTATATCAGTCGTGTCTCCCAGTGCCTGCACAGCAGATGTATGCTGCCCTATCACACTGCCAACAATATCTGAACTAATTAGAGTACCCTATGTAAAATAATTAAGGAATCAGCATAGGTTCCCTATGGCTAAATGTCAAAACATATCCCTGTCAATAATAAGGGACCCTCTGATTAAGGGCATTCAGTAGTGAAAACAGCATTAATACATGCACAACAGCAATACCATTTATCCCACAAAATGGGCATTATGGGCATGAATTAGTGTTTTCACTGTTGAGTGCTCTTATTTTGAGGGTGTCTTATTATTGACTAGGATATTTTTGGCATTTAGTTATAGTGAACCCTGTCTGAGTTTTACTGCCCAATCATATTAGCACCTGGTGACACTGTGGTCATCTATACAGTCCAGGTACTGGCCAGGTTTTCATGTCCTCCCCCCTGAATTTCAGATGAGCACACCAGAACCCCCCATGCACCCCTCAAACCACACACACAAAAACATGATTCTGCCAAAAAGATGCCCTGAACCTATAATAACAGTTATGACATAACATAATAGCATGGGGTACCAGGACTACAAATATGATCTCCATTTCTCACCCAAAAAAGAATCATTTTCCTGCTCACACCCATACTATCCCTGCATCAGCAGTCCCATTTTTCAGAATATAGGAATTGTTAGGGTCCCATAGATTGGCTCCTTTAGCACAAATAGCACATTAGTGCATGCCTGAATAAATACTATTGCTCTTCTTAATATTTCTGGAAGGATGTTTATTAATGTGTCTAGACCTTATGACATTCCCTCACCTCTGCTCTCTGTCCCTTAAAACTGCATCCTCTGTTTTAACAGACTGCAGTCACACCAGTTCAAAACATACTTCTCACAACCATTCTTCAATATGGGCCAAATTGCAGAGAAGAGCAGAATTTTTTCTAAGGCCTGGCCTTATTCCATGTTTCAGCAGGAATAATGTAGACTTTTCTGGGAAACAATACATACATGGGCCTTTCCTGAATACACTTTCTACGTCTCTGTGGCTGACCACACCCCTGTTCCGCCCTTTCTGAGCATGTTCTGAGATCCCACAAGTCACCAGTGTTTCAGAATACGGTCTGGGATGTTTTCAGCACATAAATGTCCCCGCTGTACATACAAATCCCTTATTTGTGTTCTAGAATGACCCCCCTTTGCAAAATAGCTATCTTTGTAATACACTTTCACGTGAACCTCACTTTGCATAAAAATGTATGCAAATTCCATATTAAGGAGCTGCTGTGGTACAGGTTTATGCAAACAAGCTCATTAATACAGAAAAAAAATGTGAAAACCAGTGTAAAAAAAGACTTTGCACATCAGTTTTCACAAACTAACTTAATCTCATTATCTCAATTCCTTATGCCAGGTATTCTGTTAAACCATGGCATTTATCAAATAATTTAATTAGAACCTGATGAAATAGTTCAGCTTCAGAATAACTGATATTTAACTTTTTGTCCTTAAAATGAGAAAGCAAATCATTAAAGAATTACAAATATTCAGTTGTTTTAAATTAATTTCTAAATCCCATAATATAATAATGATGTGTTGAACTGAAATGTTCAGTGTATTCATATACATTACATAAAATCTTTTTCACATATTAACACTGTTATTAATGCTGCACTCCATTTAACCTTTACATAATCCATTGACCTCAAAACTGTAATGATATCTCTATTATAATGCAGAGAGGAAAGTTCTGTTGTATTTCAATTATATGGATTTCTTTTAGGGATTGTTTTCCTGCAGGGCAATTTCTCTTAATAGGTTGGTTTTGTGTATACCATGACAGTCATGAATCTCACTCCTAAGCGGGTGTATGGGGAGTGTGTGCTAATGCTCGGCATAATACTTGCATTGTGCCAAAGAGAACCTCCTTCTGGAGTTAAGGATGTAACACATATGGGTAATTTATTGAGATGTGCTTAAAAATTCCTCTTTATTAAGCCAGCATAATGGGAAATATCTCATAATCTTTTTGCCAAATTTTCTTGGTCTCTGATTGCATTTCTTCTGCCTCTCAACACCACTAATAGTAAGTTAGAAGCGGCATGCACAAATCAAGACCATTCAGACAAAACCAAGGAATTCCACAAGGTTCATCCCTTTCCTCACTGCCATTCAATACATATCTCCAGGCACTATGTGCCATAATAAGAGATCTTAACGTGCTATATCACATCTATATAGCTGACATAATAATATACACGTCCTTTAACACAACCAAACTAAAATATACACTAATAACAAAATGCTTTGAGGCAAAGGTACAATGGCTCAATCAACACAACCCAAACATAAACTAGAAGAAAACAGAGGTCTTCTACATCACTGGGAACACAACTTTTACTCAATAAGTATAACAAAGAATGATCTAGCAGTCAAGCACAAAGTGAAGTATTTGAGAGTCATACTGAACCAAAACCTGAACCTACAATCACACATCAGCAGAACAATGAAAACAATCTATCACAAAATGAGGATCATACAAAAACTAAGACCATTAGTCAGCCCCAACAATTTCTGAACAGTATGTCAAGTTACAATAACACCACATCTGGATTACTGCGGCATAATCTACCAAGGTTTCCCTAGACACTCAATATACCCCCTACAGCTGGCCCAAAATATGGCAATAACAGGGCCCACAAGACACAATCACATAGCACCCATCCTAACATAATTACACTGGCTCCCAGTGCAGACACACATCATGACATACTTGTCACATCTAGAATTGATTATTGCAACATCATCCTGGCTGGTTTGCCCCTTCACCAACTCCACAGACTTTAGCTTATTCAGAATACCACAGCTCGCCTCCTCACTCACTACTCCAGGTTTGATCATGCCACTCCTTTTCTCAAATGCCTACACTAACTCCCCATCAAATTTTGATCCATGTATAAGATACTTATCCTCACTCACAAAATCATTTATACAAACACTCCTCAGTATCTTGCAGACCTCATTCACCTTCATGCCTCACCCCATCTACTCCGATCCATACAAGCATAGAAACATATAAAAATGATGACAGAAAGACCACATGGCCTATCTAGTTTGTCCTTCTATATCAACAGTTAAAACGGTCCCCTTTTTTCCTTTAGAGATCCTCTGTGTTTGTCCGATGCTTTTTTGAATTCAGATACTGTCCTCATCCTTCCCACCTCACTGGGATACTATTCCACAGATCCACCACTCTTTCTGTAAAGAAATATTTCCGCATATCACTCCTGAATCTATCCCCTTTCACCCTCATCCCAAGTCACCTCATAGCAGAACTTGCTTTCAATCGAAAGAGGCTCTCCCATTGTGCATTTATGCCATGGAGGTATTTAAACATCCCAATCATATCACCTCTATCCCGCCTTTCCTCTAAGGTGTACATATTAAGATCCTTAAGTCTGTCCTCATATGCTTTATAATGAAGACCACTAACCATTTTAGTAGCCACCTTCTGTACTGACTCCATCCTGTTTATATCCCTTTGAAGGTGCGGTCTCCAGAATTGCACACCATACTCCAAATGAGGTCGCACCAAAAGACTTATATAGAGGCACTATCACCTCCTTTTTTCTGCTAGCCATTCCTCTCCCTATGCACCCAAGTATCCTTCTAGCTTTTGCTATCACCTTCTCTACCTGTTTAGCTACTTTAAGATCATCAGATACAACCACGCCTATGTCCCGCTCTTCTTGAGTGGAAAAAGTACTTCACCCCCTATACTATATTGCTCCTTTGGATTGCTGCAGCCCAAATGCATGACCTTACAATTTTTAACATTAAATCCCAGCTGCCAAATTCTAGACCCTTCTTCAAGCTTAGCTAGATCCCTCCTCGTGTTATCTACACCTTCCTGGGTGTCTAATCTATTGCAGATTTTGGTATCATCCACAAAGAGGCAAACCTTACCTAACAGTCCTTCCGCTATATCACTAACAAAGATGTTAAAAAGAATCGGACCAAGGACAGATTCCTGGGACATACCACTGGTAACTTCCTTTTCCTCAGATTGAGCTCCATTTACCTGTACTCTTTGTTGCCTCCCACTCAACCAATTTCTAACCCAAACAGTAACTTTAGGGTCCATCCCTATGGTGCTCAGTTTGCTTATAAGTCGCCTGTGAGGAACAGTGTCAAAGGCTTTACTGAAATCTAAATACACCACATCTACGGCTCTACCTCGGTCCAACTCCCTGATATCCCAGTCAAAGAAATCAATCAGATTTGTCTGACAAGACCTACATCTGGTGAATCCATGCTGCCTCAGATCCTGTAATCCGCTGGACTCAAGAAACCTCACTATTTTCTCTTTCAGCAGCGTTTCCATACTCACCACTATTCGGCCTGTAGTTTTCAACCACATCCTTACTTCCGCTTTTGTGTAAAGGCACCACATGAGCCTCTCTCCAGTCCTTTGGCACCATTCCCGACTCCAACGAGACATTGAAAAGGTCAGTCAGTAGAGCTGCTAGAATGTCCCCAGGTTCCCTCAGTATTCTAGGGTGTATCCCATCCGGTCCCATCGCTTTGTCTATTTTAAGGTGAGCTAGTTTCTCACGAACACAGTCTTATGAAAATTGTTCAAGATGCCTCTCGCTTCTGTTCCTGTTTGCAGGTGTTTTCTGAAGTCCTGCTCCTGGTTCTTCATCTGTGAACACAGAACAGAAATATTTGTTAAGCAATTTCACCTTATTCTCATAAGCTTCTACATATTCCTCCCCTTCACACTTGAGTCTGACAAATACCACTTTTGCCCTTCCTCTTCTCACTAACATATCTGAAAAATGTTTTATCCCCCCATTTTATTGCATTGGCTATTTCCTCCTCTTTTTGAATCTTTGTTTTCCTGACTACTTTGCTAGCTTCTCTAAGTTTTTCCAAAAATAGTTGCCTGTCTTCCTCTCTCTGTGATCTCTTGTATTTCATGAAGGCCTCCCTCTTTTTCTTCACCTTTTCAGCTACTTCTTTTGAAAGCCATAGCAGTCTCCTTTTCCTTTTACCTTTATTTACCATTTTAACAAAAAGGTTGGTTGCCCTTAAAATATCCCCTTTCAGTTTTGCTCACTGTTTTTCTACATCCCCCAGCTGTTCCCATCCCGCTAACGACTCCCTGAGGTATTGGCCCATCTTGGCAAAGTTAGTCTTAAGAACATAATATATGCCATACTGGATCAGACCAAGGTTCATCAAGCCCAGTATCCTGTTTCCAACAGTGGCCAATCTAGGTCATACATACGTAGCAGTATCCCCAAGAGACACAGGTCCCACAATGCTTGTATTGGGTCAAGCATTGATATCCTGGGTCCCTTTTTAATAATGGTTTATGGACCTTTCCTCCAGGAACTTGTCCAAACCTTTTTTAAACCCAGCTACACTAACAGCCTTTACCACATCCTCTGGCAACAAATTCCAGAGTTTGATTACACGTTGAGTGAAAAAATATTTTCTCTTATTTGTCTTAAATAGATCACCTTGTAGCTTCATTACATGTCCTCTAGTCTTTCTATATTCTGATAATGTAAACAATCAATCTACGTTTACCCGTTCCACTCCATTCATTAATTTAAAGACCTCTATCATATCTCCCCTCAGCCGTCTCTTTTCCAGGCTGAAGAGCCCCAACCTTTGTAGCCTTTCTTCATAGGAGTAGCCTTCCATCCCTTTTACCATTTTGGTGGCTCTTTTCTGTACCTTTTCTAATAACACTATATCCTTTTTAAGATGCGGCGACCAGAATTGCACACAATATTCAAGGTGCGGTCGTACCATGGAACGATACAGAGGCATTATAATATCCTTTGTTTTATTTTCCATTCCTTTCCTTATGATACCTAGCATTTTATTTGCTTTCTTGGCTGCCGCTGCACACTGGGCGGAGGGTTTTAACATGTTATCCACGATGACTCCTAAATCTTTTTCGTGGGTGGTGGTTCCCAATATGGAACCTTGCATAGTGTAACTATAGTTTGGGTTGTTCTTCCCTAGGTGCATAACTTTGCACTTGTCCACATTGAATTTCACCTGCCATTTGGATGCCCAGTCTTCCAATTTATCCAGATCCTCCTGCAGTTTTGCACAGTCCTCTGGGGTTTTAACAACTTTAAACAGTTTTGTGTCGTCTGCAAATTTGATAACCTCACTAGTTATTCCCTTTTCCAGGTCATTTATGAATATGTCAAAAAGTAGCGGACCCAGTACAGATCCCTGGGGTACTCCACTATTCACCCTTTTCCATTGGGAAAATTGGCCATTTAACCCTACCCTCTGCTTTCTATCTTTTAACCAGTTCCCGATCCACAACAGTACACTGCCTCCTATCCCATGACTTTAGTTTTGCCAAAAGTCTCAGATGAGGGACCTTGTCAAAAGCTTTCTTAAAGTCCAGATACACTATATCGACTGACTCACCTTTGTCTACCTGTTTATTCACACCATCAAAAAAACATATCAGATTAGTAAGACAAGATCTTCCTTGTCTAAAGCCATGTTGGCTGTCTCCCATTAGGCCATGAATATCTACATGCTGTGTAATTTTGTTCTTTATGATGATTTCTACCATTTTCCACGGTACCGATGTCAGGCTCACTGGTCTGTAATTTCCCGGATCACCCCTGGAACCCTTTTTAAAAATTGGCGTTACATTGGCAATCCTCCAATCTTCAGGTATTGCAGATGATTTTAATGAAAGTTCACAGATTACTAATAGCAGGTCTGTAATCTCATATTTCAGTTCTTTCAACACTCTTGGATGTATACCATCCGGTCCAGGTGATTTGCTACTATTCAGTTTATCAAATAGTTGTAATACATCTGCCCGGTGTAGCGATATTTCTCTCAATTCCTCTGCCGTATCACCTTTAAATACCACTTCAGTCTTGGGTAACATCCCTACATCTTCCTCAGTAAAGACCGGAGCAAAGAATTCATTCAGTCTCTCCGCTATAGCCTTATCTCCTCTTACTGCCCCTTTTACCCCTCCATCATCTAATGGTCCAATTGACTCTCTCACAGGCCTTTTGCTACGAATGTACTTGAAAAAGTCTTTATTTCGTGTTATTGCTTCCGTAGCAAGTTCCTTCTCAAATTCTCGCTTTGCCTGCCTTATCAATGCTTTGCATTTAACTTGCCAGTGCTTGTACTGTTTCCAGTTTTCATCGTTTGGCTCTTTTTTCCATTTCCTGAAAGACGCTTTTTTGGCAGCAACAACTTCTCTGACCTCACCTTTAAACCATGCTGGCAGTTTTTTGGACTTTCTTCCACTTTTCTTAATGCGTGGAATACAGCTGGTCTGGGCTTCCAGGATAGTATTTTTCAACAACACCCAAGCTTGATGTAAGTCTTTAACCTTTCCAACTGCTCCTTTTAGTTTTTTCTTAACTATATTCCTCATTTTATCATAGTCTCCCTTCCGAAAGTTAAAAGGTAGTACTGTGGATTTCTTTACTATCCCTCCTCCACTAACTAAATCAAACACAATCATGCTATGATCACTATTGCCAAGTGGTCCCAACACCCTTATTTCTTGCACCAGATCTGGTGTTCCGCTAAGGACTAAGCCCAGTATTGCTTCCCCTCTGGTCGGTTCATGAACTAGCTGCTCCAAGAAGCAGTCATTTATTTCATCTAGGAACTTTATCTCCCTAGCATGTCCTGACATGACTCTGACCCAGTCGATACCGGGGTAATTGAAATCACCCATTATTACTACTCTGCTGTGACTTTTGTTAGCTTCCTTGATTTCTCTGAGCATTTCATCATCCATTTGTTCATTCTGGCCAGGCGGTCGATAGTACACCCCCACTGCCACCGCCTTCCCCTTTTTACATGGAATTTCAATCCATAGAGATTCTACAGCAAATTTTGTTTCCTGCAAAACTTTAAACCTTTCTGACTCAATGCCCTCTCTAACATAGAGTGCAACCCCTCCACCAATTTTATCAGTTCTATCATTACGATATACTTTGTATCCAGGTATCACAGTGTCCCACTGGTTATCCTCCTTCCACCATGTCTCTGCGATTGCAATCATATCTAACCTCTCATTTAGAGCTATATATTCTAACTCTCCCATCTTATTGTTTAGACTTCTAGCGTTTGCATACAAGCATTTTAGAGACTGTATTTTATTAATATTAATCTGGCTATTGGTAGAAATGGGTAATTTGGGATCTTTAAGCTCTGTCTGCTCCATACTCGAGGGCAGATGGGCTACTATACTCTTTTTCGGAACCTCACTGCTTTTGGTAGTATCCTTCAAGGATACCTTCTTCCAAACCATGCGCTCTTGGGCGACTGTCGGCTTTCCCCTATTATCTAGTTTAAAAGCTGCTCTATCTCCTTTTTAAAGGTTAATGCCAGCAGTCTGGTTCCATCCCGGTTAAGGTGAAGCCCATCCCTTCAGAAGAGCCCCTCTTTTCCCCAGAATGTTCCTCAGTTCCTAACAAATCCAAAACCCTCATCCTTGCACCACTGTCTCATCCACACGTTGAGACTCCAGAGCTCTGCCTGCCTTTTGGGTCCTGCACGTGGAACGGGAAGCATTTCGGAGAACGCTACCCTGGAAGTTCTAGATTTCAACTTCCTACCTAAAAGCTTAAATTTAGCCTCCAGAACCTCCCTACCACATTTTCCTATGTCATTGGTACCGACATGTACCAAGACAGCAGACTCCTCTCCAGCACTATCTAAGATCTTATCTAGGCGGCGCTTGAGGTCTTCCTGAAGTCTAAGACCCTCGCTTTGAATGGATTCTAACAGCCCTAGTGCTAATACTGAACCACACCATCTGGTGATCACTGGATGCAAAATGATCTCCCACTATAACATCAGAAACACTTTCACCATTGGTAAGCACCAAGTCCAATATGGCCCCTTCACATGTGGAGGTCTTTTACCAATTGTCGGACTAGTTCTCCCTGTAGAGAATCCAGGATCTCCTTACTTCTAGATGATACTGCAGCAGGAATGTGGCAAACATCTGGCATATTGAAATCCCCTATCAGTAGCACTTCCCCTTTCCTAGCAATACTGCATATGTCTTCAATTAACTCTCTGTCCACCTCTTCCTCTTGTGAGGGAGGTCTATATATCATGCCAATGCAAATAGATGTCTCTTTCCCTCTTTCTAGTTTAACCCACAATGCCTCCTCTCTCCCTTTTAAGCTCTTTAATTCGAAAGCTTTAATATTTTTTTACATATAGTGCCACTCCTCCTCCCCTTCTTCTGTGGACTTTCACTTACCTGGGGCTGTCTTCACCCATCCCCAATGAATCTAGTTTAAAGCCCTCTTCAGTTGATTAGCCAGTCTACTACTGAAGATGTGTCAACCTTTCTTGGACAGATGGATGCCATCTCTGCTCTGCAACCCTTGGAACAGCATCCCGTGGTCCAGGAAACCAAAACCCTTGACACCATCCATGCAGCCATGTATTCATCTCCAGGATGCGAGCCTCTCTGCCTTGGCCTTTACACTCAACAGGGAGAATTGAAGAGAACACCACCTGTGCACCTATCTGCTTCACCCTCTGTCCCAGAGCCATGAAGTCACTTTTGATACGCTCAGAGAGATATCTGGCATTATCATTTGTTCCGACATGGATTAGCAACATTGGGTAATCGTCAGTGGGCTTGTTGAGTTTTGGCAAACTCTCTGGAACGTCTTAGATTTTGGCACCTGGCAGACAGCATACCTCTCTGGACATCAAGTCTGGTCGGCAGATGGATGCCTCAGTACCCCTCAGAATAAAGTCACCAACCACCACTATCCTTCGCTTCCTTGTGGTCACTGATTCTGCAACCTTGGGGTACTTGATCTCTGGTTCTTCCCTTTCCAGGGATGCTTTCACCTTCTCCACTTCCAGGGCTGCATAATGGTTCTTCAATTCAAGGGTTGGAGAAGTTGGATTGGTGATTCTGCAAGCCCTGGTGACTTGTGTCCAATCTTTGTCATTCTGTAGGCACCCATTTTCTTTTCTGCTGGAGGGCTTGGTTGTTGCAAGAAGCATCCCAATGTACTTCTCACTGTCTTGAATGCTCCTCAGCCTTGCCACCTCCTCTCTGAGTTCCTCCACTTCTTTCCTGAGAGCTTCAGCATGAAGGCACCCTGCACATGGAACCGGTCCTTCAACTGGCATTGGGAGCTCTGTGTGGACAGAGGCAGAAGCTGTAATGGGGGCAACAGCTTTAGCAATATGATTTTTCCCAGCCATTGTTCTGTTCATGGAGCTTAGGTATCTGTTAAAGCAAAAGAGAGAGATCTACCAAAGTACCAGCTTGTTTCCCAGCTGTCCTTTCAGAGAAAAAGCAGTTAAATCTCTTTAATTATATTGACAATGTGCTGTTCCAAGTCCCTGTGTTGTGTTAATTAGGGAGGTGCCCTATAAAGCAAGACCGCTCACTAGGGGTGGGTGGGTGGGTGTTGGGGGGGGGGGGTAGGGAGGGAACTAACACCTGATTAGGTGTCAATGGCTTCAAAGAGCTGAGAAAGTTACTAAAGCAGAGTTTTAAACCTACCCCACTAAAGAAAATATTCCTCCCTTTAATCTAAAGCACCGCAAAGAATGTAAATTTGTTTGAAAAATGTACCAAAACCCTTTTAAGAGCTCTCAGTCAGAGAGCTAGCAATTTAAAAAAAACACAAATTCTTACTTTTGTTTGAAATGTATAGCCCCTGTTAGGAATGCCTCAGAGACTCTTCAAACCCTGATCCAAAAAGATCCAGAAAACAGACAAGAACCACCGACAGCAAAAACTCCCTTCTTATTCCCAACATTAAAACAGAAAGCAAGCAAACATGCAACAGTGCATCTCCCTATTGGCACCATCACTATGGAACTCGCTCACAGAAGACCTAAAATCCATGGTTCCACAACTTCAGAAAGAAACTAAAATCATGGAAAAGGCAGTGCAAAGGCAACTTTAGGACCATAGATATCAATGCCCCACTGGACATACATCAGCACGGATTTAAGCCCCAACACGGTGTGGAAACATTACTCACCTCCCTCTTTGACGATCTCCTAAGAAGAATGGACAACATAAAAAACGGATACCTGCTAGTGTTCATGGACATCTCGGCGGCCTTCGACATTGTGTCACACACCAAGCTATTGCAACGCTTACAACAGATAGGACTATGCAAGAATACCCTGAAGTGGTTTACATCATACTAGGAAGGGCGAACGCAACAAGTCAAATGCGACCAAAAGAAATCACTACAATTCCATGTCACAAAGGGAATACCTCAAGGCTCAGCCCTATCATCAATGCTCTTCAACATCTACATACAGCCCATATGCAACATCAAGCATTACAAACTACTCTATCACATTTATGCTGACGACATCATGGTATACGCTCCAATCAACCTACTAGCACTAAACACTACAACAATAACAAAATGCCTCGAAGACATGAATGACTGGCTCGTAGTCAACAACTTAACAGTAAACTACGACAAAACTGAGGCAATGTTCATCACTAGGAACCCCACCTTCATACCCCCACAAACTATCAGCATCCTAGACAAACACATAGTAGTCAAAGAAGAAGTTAAGTATCTGGGCATAACACTAGACAGAGCTCTGAACCTAAAATCCCACATCACCAAAACCGCAAACCAGGCATATCACCGATTGAAAACAATCAGACAAATCAAACCAATGCTCCGTCAAGACCACTTCCACACAGTGTGCCAAGCACTCTTCACACCACTGCTTGATTATGGGAACTCACTATATCAAGGCCTTCCTCAGCAGACACTCCACCCACTACAGATGGTACAAAACACCACAGCACACATCATCACAGACACTCCAAGGACCGAGCACATCACTCCTGTCCTACAACAACTACACTGACTCCCAATGGTGGCAAGAGCGAAATACAAAACAATCATGATCATCTTCAAAATCATTTACCATCTCTCAGCAGATGTACTCCAAAATGTTATAACAAGGGACATCAGCAATAGACCAAGAAGAACCAATAACGACAACATGATCGGCACACCTGTAGATGATCCAAAAACCAAACAAACATCAAAAAGAGCACCATCACTACTGGCATCCACACTAAGGAACTCACTCCCAACGAGCCTGAGGGCGTTAGATGACCTCACAGACTGCCGCAAAGAACTCAAAACATTCTTATTTATAGAAACCTATGAGCATTCAGGCAACATCCACTACCCAAACAGAAATGCTACTACCTCCGCCAACTAAACACACCCCCATCCTATCCACACACACACAAGTCTATCATACCACGTTATTAAATAACTTCATGTTAAATGTTACTTCAACTGTACTGTCTAAATGTTTACACGTACCCTAATGTTAAATGTAACCCTCCAATTGTTATGTGACAATTGGAGGGTTACATTTAACCTTGATTGAAGGAAAAGGTGCCATACAAATCTGTCTAAATAAATAAAAATTCCTACTCACCGAACACTTTGGAACCAATACATAACATTAACCTGCCAGGATCCACATTTTATCAAATGTTACCATAACCTGATACCTGTAATCTGACAAGTTAATTGTATAATCCAAGTTGTCCCTGATCCTGTTTAATGTATTTAATCTAGATTAAGTTCCTCTGTGAACCATTTTGACTAAATGATAAAGTGATATAGAAAACCTGTTAAATAAATAAATAAACACGTCACAGAATGATCGTTTGAGACTGATATCTCCATCATCAATACCATTCTGGTGTTCTTCTCCTTTACCATTATATCCAGCATCCTTGCATCCAGCTTTAATTGGTTAGAATGAAGATATCCCAGGTGATTATAACCTCTTCATTCTCTATAATTCTCTTAGGGTTATGATCCTAGTGCTTTCCTATTTCAGTGATGTTGTAGTGTTTACAGAGTTTTCAATGAATGAGATGTGTTACTTTATTGTCTAGAAATTTTCTGTCATCAGAACTTCACATCCAGCTGCGATGTACAGTAAGTCACTGTTTCCAGCTATTTTTTTTACAGAATCTACATCTGTCTGCTTTGCCAATTTTTTCAATGCTTGCTGTAAACCATCTTGCTGATAATCCACTGTCCTGGGCTGCAAGTAGCTGCAAATAGTCTTTCATCCTTTAGTTTCAGTTCACCTCTCCTTAACCATTCATGTGTCTGTTCTTGATTAAAGAGTTTCTGGAGTAACATTTTTGTATTTCTCACTGTATTTCTGCATTTGCCACTTTTTTTTCCTTGTTTGCTGATCTAATTCTTTGAAGAGCTCTTTTGTTTTGCAAGTTCTATTGCCTCCTTCCCTGTGTCCCTTTGTGTGCTTGTGCTTTTTCATTCATTCCTTCTAATCATCAGAATACTTGTTCAAGTTTGATGATGGAAACTGATTTTGGACATTTACTTTCATATTTCAGCACTTTTTGTGTATTTGGATCTGATGCTGCTGCTAGGTAGCCCTGGAGGCTTCTGATAGTAACTCTGTATATATAATTGATTTCTATAAGGGCCAGTCCTTCTTCAGCTCCAAGGATATATAGTCTCAGCATACACCGATTCTTGTAAATTACCTCATGGGCATGGAGGAGCTTTCTGGTTCATATAAACAGTTTTTCAAAATCTTTAAGAGGCCAGTCTACAATCCCAAAGCTGTATGACAGTACAAGAATTGCCAGCTGATTAATGATTTGTATCTTATTCTGTGACGTTAAAGACTGGCTAATCTACTGAAGAGGGCTTTAAAGTAGATTAGTTAGGGATGGGTGAAAAAAGCCCCCAGGTAAGTGAAAGCTCCCAGGTAAGTGATGCATTAAATACCTTTATGGAAATGGGTAACAGGGGTAACATATGGAAAGCAGTGCGTATAAATGCCCGTAGCATGGGGAATAAGATCCTTCATGTTGAAGCTTTGGTGGAAGTGGCCGACTTGGATTTAGTGGCAGTAACAGAAACATGGTTCACAGAAAACCATGACTGGGAAGTAACTATACCTGGCTATACTTTATTCAGAAAGGACAGGGTAGGAAGAAGGGGAGGAGGAGTGGCACTATATGTAAAAAATACTATTAAAGCTTTGGAATTACAGAGCGTTTTGGTTTCCTTGACCACGGGATGCTGTTCCAAAGGTTGCAGAGCAGAGATGGCATCCATCTGTCCAAGAAAGGTCAACACATCTTCAGTAGTAGACTGGCTAATCTGCTGAAGAGGGCTTTAAACTAGATTCATTGGGGATGGGTGAAGACAGCCCCCAGGTAAGTGAAAGTCCACAGAAGAAGGGGAGGAGGAGTGGCACTATATGTAAAAAAATATTAAAGCTTTGGAATTACAGAGCTTAAAAGGGGGAGAGGAGGAATTGTGGGTTAAACTAGAAAGAGGGAAAGAGAAATCTATTTGCATTGGCGTGATATACAGACCTCCCTCACAAGAGGAAGAGGTGGATAGAGAGTTAATTGAAGACATACGCAGTATTGCTAGGAAAGGGGAAGTGCTACTGATAGGGGATTTCAATATGCCAGATGTTTGGCACATTCCTTCTGCAGTATCATCTAGAAGTAAGGAGATCCTGGATTCTCTACAGCAGGGGTTCTCAACCCTGTCCTCGGGACCCACCTAGCCAGTCGGGTTTTCAGGATAACCACAATGAATAAGCATGGGAGAGATTTGCATCTAATGGAGGCAGTGTATGCAAATCTCTCTCATACATATTCATTGTGGTTATCCTGAAAATGCGACTGGCTAGGTGGGTCGAGGAGAGGGTTGAGAACCCCTGCTCTACAGGGAGAACTAGTCAGGCAATTGGTAACAGACCTCCACACGTGAAGGGGCCATATTGGACTTGGTGCTTACCAATGGTGAAAGTGTTTCTGATGTTATAGTGGGAGATCATTTTGCATCCAGTGATCACCAGAGGGATTAGGGACTAGGGATGTTAGAATCCATTCAAAGGTGAGGGTCTTAGACTTTAGGAAGACAAACTTTGCCAAGATGGGCCAATACCTCAGGAATAGGAACAGCTGGGTGATGTAGAAAAACAGTGGCAAAACTGAAAGAGGATATTTTAAAGGCAACCAACCTTTTTGTTAAAATGGTAAATAAAGGTAAAAGGAAAAGGAGACTGCTATGGCTTTCAAAAGAAGTAGCTGAAAAAGTGAAGAAAAAGAGGGAGGCCTTCATGAAATAAAAGAGATCACAGAGAGAGGAAGACAGGCATCTATATTTGGAAAAACTTAGAGAAGCTAGCAAAGTAGTCAGGAAGGCAAAGATTCAAAAAAGAGGAGGAAATAGCCAATGTAATAAAATGGGGGTATAAGACATTTTTCAGATATGTTAGTGAGAAGAGGAAGCTGAGGATAAAGTGGAATTGCTTAACAAATATTTCTGTTCTGTGTTCACAGATGAAGAACCAGGAGCAGGACCTCAGAAAACACCCACAAACAGGAACAGAAGTGAGAGACATCTTGAACAATTTTCAGAATACTATTCGTGAGAAACTAGCTCAACTTAAAGTAGACAAAGCGATGGGACCGGATGGGATACACCCTAGAATACTCGGGGAACTTGGGGACGTCCTAGCAGCTCCACTGACTGACCTTTTCAATGTCTCGTTGGAGTCGGGAGTGGTGCCAAAGGACTGGAGAGAGGCTCATGTAGTGCCTTTACACAAAAGCGGAAGTAAGGATGTGGTTCAAAACTACAGGCCGGTTAGTTTAACTTCGGTGGTGAGTAAATTATTGGAAACGCCGCTGAAAGAGAAAATAGTGAGGTTTCTGGAGTCCTGCGGATTACAGGATGTGAAGCAGCAGGGATTCACCAGAGGCAGGTCTTGTCAGACAAATCTGATTGATTTCTTTGACTGGGTGACCAGGGAGTTGGATCGAGGGAGAGCCCTAGATGTGGTGTATTTAGATTTCAGTAAAGCATTTAACACTGTTCCTCACAGGCGACTTATAAACAAACTGAGCACCCTAGGAATGGACCCTAAAGTTACTGCTTGGGTTAGAAATTGGTTGGGAGGGAGGCAACAAAGAGTACAGGTAAATGGGGCTCACTCTGAGGAGAAGGATGTTATCAGTGGTGTGTCCCAGGGATCTGTCCTTGGTCCAATTATTTTTAACATCTTTGTTAGTGATATAGCAAAAGGGCTGTCGGGTAAGGTTTGCCTTTTTGCAGATGATACCAAAATCTGCAATAGAGTAGACACCCAGGAAGGTGTAGAAAGCATGAGGATGGATCTAGCTAAGTTGAAGAATGGTCTAGAATCTGGCAGCTGGGATTTAATGTTAAAAAATGTAAGATCATGCATTTGGGCTGCAGCAATCCAAGGGAGCAATATAGTACAGGGGGTGAAGTACTTTTGTCCACTAAAGAAGAGCGGGACCTAGGCGTGGATGTGTCTGATGATCTTAAAGTAGCTAAACAGGTAGAAAAGGCGACAGAAAAAGCTAGAAGGATACTTGGGTGCATAGGGAGAGGAATGGCTAGCAGAAAAAAGGAGGTGATAGTGCCTCTGTATAAGTCTTTGGTGCGACCTCATTTGGAGTATAGTGTGCAATTCTGGAGACCGCACCTTCAAAAGAATGTGAACAGGATGGAGTTGGTGCAGAGGGTGGCTACTAAAATGGTTAGTGGTCTTCATTATAAAGCATATGAGGACAGACTTAAGGATCTTAATATGTACACCTTAGAGGAAAGGCGGGATAGAGGTGATATGATTGAGATGTTTCAATACCTCCGTGGCATAAATGTACAGGGGGAGAGCCTCTTTCAATTGAAAGCAAGTTCTGCTAAGAGGGGACATGGGATGAGGGTGAAGGGGGATAGATTCAGGAGTGATTTGCATAAATATTTCTTTACGGAAAGAGTGGTGAATCCATGGAATAGTCTCCAAGTGGAGGTGGTAGAGATGAGGACAGTATCTGAATTCAAAAAAGCATGGGACAAACACAGAGGATCTTTAAAGGAAAAAAGGGGACTGTTGTAGTTGTTGATATGGAAGGACAGACTAGATAGAAACATGACGACAGAAAAAGACCATATGTCCTATGTTTCACTTTTCATTAATGATTTTAATCTCCTGTAATTTTTACTGATCTTTTCTCTCAAGAATTTCTGCTCACTTGTCATTCTTTCTGCTATTCCTAGATATTCAGATATTCATATACACCTTCCTGCTCAAGTTCCTTGATGTCACAGCCCTCAGGTAGGGAGATGTTTTCCATTTTACTCAATTTTCCTCTAAGGAAGGTTGCCTTAGCACTTTTGTCAAGGCCAAAAGATATCCTGATGTCATCCAAGAAGCTTTACACTACATGGAGTTCTTCTGCTAATTGTTGGTCACTGGAACTGTAGATCTTCAGGTCATCTATAAACAGTAAGGGTGATGTTACCTCTAGGTTTTTACCTTCTTCAGGATTCAGGCTAAATCTATATCCCAAAGAGCTGATTAGAGGACTCATTGGATTAAGCGCCATACAAAACAGAAGTGGTAAAATCGAATCTCCCTGAATTATTCCTCACTGGATCTTGATTTTAGGAATGATGGACTGACCACTTTCATACTTCAAAAAGTGTTTGTTTCTTGATGTACTTCAAGGCAGGATTTATTTTACACATGAGAAGGCAAATTATTATCCAAATGTGGCACACTATCAAAGGCTTTCTTATAGTCAATCTCTGCTATAGAGAGATTTCTGCTTTTCTTAGCACTGGTCATGATGGCCTTATTCAACATTAACTGGTCTTTGGTTCCATATGCTACCCTCTTATTGCCCTTTTGCTCTATTTCCATGATATTATCGGACTCAATATGATCATATATTCTGTCTGCATCTATTGCCATGAGCAGCTTAGGCAGACAAGTTATTGGTCTGTAATTTTTGGGAATGTTACTTGGGTCACTTGTTGGAAGGAGAAATGTTCTTCCTGTTGTAAGCCATTGTAGTGTTAAGTCTGGCTGCTTGATCAATTGTTTTTTGCAGTTTGCGAGGTCTTGGTGGAGTGATGTTAACTGCAAAAAGTTAGTCACTCCATATGGGCCAGGGCTCTTCCAGTTTGGGGCTGTTTTTAATCTGCTTTCCAGCTCTTGTTTACTTCAGCCCATTCCATAGGCTTGATGTTTGCCTTTTCTAAATGCTCCCATATGCAGGGTAGCCATTCTGCTTCTGGATTGTGCTCTACAGGGTTCTCGTATATTTTTCTCCAGAAGATTTCTCTTTCAGTTTTGGTTGGTGATGTTTTTACCATGTTAATTCTCTTTTTCATTTCCTTGTAGGACCATTTTAGGTTCACTCTAAATAGTTTATTTTGATATCTTTCTTTTCTATTTTCTTCATATCTTCACAGTTTTTACGCTTTTGCTGCTATTTTCAGTTTATTGTTAGAGCATATAAATTTACAGTCTTCCTCTGTTAATGGAGCATGTTTCAGTTTGATTTTTGGATCTTCCTAAATATCTTTGATAATCTTAATCCTTTTAGATACCCAGCTACCAGGGACACCTCCACATGCAGTGTCCCCCCCCCCCCCTTTGATGTACTTTTCAGGGGAGGGGTATTGTTATTAATGTCTTTTTCTTCTGGCCTTGCATTTTTGTTGGTAGTATTCTTTCAATAATAATTTTAGCTGCACAATATTGTATTTGATTTATTTATGTGATATCAGTCAGTAGCCCATTTATACAGGCTATAGCCTGTTCATCATATGTATTATACTTTTAACTTTAGGTGTTCAATTTAATTTGGGTAATTTTTTGCTCCCCTGGAAACAGCAAATTAATCTTTTTCCACATGGACTAGGAGCTCAACCTTTAAGTCCTCCATCTCTGAGTCTTTCTCCTCCTCCCTTTTTTCATCCTCTTCAGTTGATTTCTTGACCCCTCCTTTATTTATCTAATTCTCCGGCACTTCCAGATCTCCAAGCTCCATCTCCAACCTCCACCGCTCTTTTTTTTTTTTGTATTTACCTTTGTTCTGCTACTCTCACCTAAGTTTCCTCCTCCTCTCTGTATTTCTGTTTTTCACAAAAGCCTTAGTTTCTTTAAGATAGTTTTTCCTACCATACTTCAATTGTAGTGTCACCTTGCTGAGATTTTATATACTGAGGTACTCAGCAAGACTTCAGAAGGAAACTTTGTTCTCTTTCTCCAAGAGATTCATAGCAATTCACTAACCACTACCATTGAATTTAGGGGCCCTTTCACTAAACATTTTAATGTGAGTTAAGGCCCTCAATCTATAACACGGGTTGTGGGGCTGTATGTTCCGCCAGGTCGTGCAACGCCACAATCCACCTAAACCCTATTCCACCTCCAGCTCTCCCTATACGTCCTGTGCTTCAGGATTGGGAGAGTCAGTCGGATCAGGGGCAGAGTGAGGGTGGGCCGCCAAGCAGCATGTACAGGGCCGATTCAGTTCATGGCCCTGTATGTGCTGCTGGGCCTGCTGAGCCATACTGCTTATACCACCTCAGAGGTGGTATAAGCAGTTTTTTCGGTGAATCGGGGCATGGCAGCCACCACCGGGGCTGGAGCTGAGTGCAGAGGGATTCCCACCGCCTGATCCAGGCCACGGGAGGCCAACCATGGGTTGAGCAGTAGGGATCTTGGGGTCCAGAGCCACGGCAGTCTGGGGTGCCTGTGAGGGGCCGATTCTGGCTCCCACGGGAACGTTTTGTTCCCACAGACCAGAATCAGGTCCTAATGGCCCCATTTTCACTGTGGTTATCTGGATGGCCCGTTTCTAGAATCGGGTTCTTTGGACACAATGGCACTTAACACGCATTAACGTTTAGTAAGATGTTATTTACCATTAGCAATATAAAAATGTTGTAAATAAAAAAACAACAACATAAAACCATAAATAAAAGGGCCCCTTAATGTTATGCTCCCTTTTTAACCCTTTTATGTTGTGACCCCTTTTTGACAGTGTTGAGAAACTAGTGATTGTTCCTCACTAGCAGATGAGGATTCCTGTAGAGTAGAAAAGCATTTGCAAAGTTCTGGTTTATCCTAGATTCACTGTAGGAGTAATGAAAACAATTTTAACCTAAATATAAACATACTTAAAGCAATAATTGTTAGATTGATTAGGTTGTTGTATTTCTACCCATAAATGTACTTGCCAAGTTAATTGTGGTATTTGCATAGGTTCACAAAAAAAGATAAGGTAAACCTAATGAATATGATCAGTTGACAGCTTTATAACTACTGCTAAATAAATTATCAGCAAGATAGCATGGGAGAACAATGTAAGAACGATGACCAATGAAAAACAGTGGAGGAGTGATCATGTCGTTGGCATTTAAGTCAATGAAAAAAAAAGTATAGTATCATGTATTTTGAGCACAGTAACCCAAGTGGGTAGATCATGATGGTGATTGAAATAATCACTAACTAAAGAGAGACCTTGATATGATAATATCTACCAAAACTGTGTGACAAGACCATCCATAAAGCTAGAAGATGCTGGGTCACATAGGGAGAGGCATAAACAATATAAACAGGTGGTAATGCCAAACTTAATCTGGAATGCTGATTACATCCAAAAGAATACCGATAGAATATAAGCGGTGCCAGAAATGGTACCAAATGTTCACCAGAGGCCCTTGCTTAATTTTTGGATTTTAAGTAAACTTCTCTGGTTTGGATGAAAATCCCAGATTGGATTATGCTGTTCTAAGTGGCATGCAAAGTGTGAATGATCCCTTAAGCCCAAGGCCACCCAGCACCTGCTGAACCTGTTTCAAGCACTGCAGAAGCATTAATTGCTGCCGTTTCTGAAAATTAACCCTCCCTGTCTTTCCCTTGACCTGTGCCGTGCCCCCCTCTCCCCTACCCCTCCTTATTCCTTCCCTTAATCCCTTCCCCCTTTTATTCCTGTTTTGTCTTAGCTGATAATTACCTGCCTCTCTTAATTGGTTTTGCAGTTTTTTCCTGTTCTATGTAAAGTTGCTTGTACCTGTGTTTGATATTTTACACCTGTTGTATGTAAAGTTACTTGACTGTTCTTGTTCTTTGTAAACTGCTCTGATACTAAATAGTGTGGTATATAAAAGCTAATAAATAAATAAAATAAATAATAAAAAGGGGGTTACAAAAGTTAAATGAGGTAAATTTAGTATGAAATATCTTGATTTTACTTTTATATTGGACAATAAATTCAAAGTAATATTAATAGAAAAGATTCATTTTCATTACTACCAATTAGTTTTCACCCACCAATGTTAATTTCTACTTTAATCAGTCAAATATTAAGATTCAGAGGATAATTTTCAAAATGATTTCCAGGAGATAGAAATAATTTTCTTAATATTAATTAGCAATTTGATAATTGAATTGCCCGCCCTGCAGGCAGTAAAAAGGATGTGTATACTAATGTATGCCACTGCTTTACTATGCACTAACACCGTTAATGTGCATTATTAGTAACAATATCACATTGGGTAGAATGGGACTTGCAGCAAAATAATGCATATTAATGATATTAGCAGAACAGCAGTTCTCATATTCTTTTCTTCTACAGGTAAAAGAAAGGAATATCTGGAAAAAAATGCCTAAATATTATATCTTTTGTTAAAACATAGCAATATGTTTTTGAATTAATGAAATCTTTTTCAGTAGTGTAGGGTCCCTTCTATTTATTTATTTATTTATTTATATATGATGTATAGACCACAGCTATCTAAAATTCTAGGAGGGGTACAACATAGCACACATAAAAATCATGCAATGTATTAACCACTGTTTGTTATGTGAAGGATTTTAGAAAGAATGTCCAAGTTAAATCGGGGATATCCAGGACAGAACATGCAAAAAAATTTCAGGAACATAGAAGCCCCCGACCTGGACATACATGCAGGCAGCCACATAGATGTCCCCAGTAGGGACGCCTGGGTCTGGAACATCCATCTCAAACAAGCAAGCATAAGGGAATGTCGAACTGCATATTAAAGTGAAAACATGAACCCCATTCCCCGTCAATGTTTCTTGATATAGTGTAAAATACAAAGGTATTAGTATAGCTCCTTCTCCACACTTTCCAGATGTTTGCCTTACAAAATGAGCACTTTTCAGATGCCTGTTCATGCTTGGGATATCTCAATTATCACCGTTCTGTCCCTTGAGAGTATGAAGCACTATAAAAGTCACTAGATCCCAAGTGCAATAGATAAAGCTGCTTTTTTTCAACAATTATCCACAGACAACAAATTTCAAAAAATGTAAAAGGAACTTGGTCTACTTAACTGCTACAAACCTTAATGCCTTTAATCATCATCACTGGTTCATAAACTGCTAAAATCACACCATTTATTTATGGCTCAAAACTTATCTGAATTGTCATAATGATCTTGTCCAACATGAATTCATGTTTCGAGGAGCTTATAATCACTTGATGCTCCTCTGCTTCAGGGAAACATTATCACAGTAGATAACCTACACAACACCGCTGCAATAATATTTCCGTGAGACAAAGGAGTGTCAAGTAATTAATCTCCTCAAAACGAATTCATGCCAGACAAGATCATTATCACAACCATGCTGCATTTAGATAAGTTTTATGAGTTATAAATAAATGGTGTGATTTAAACAGTTTATGGAACCAATGATGCTAATGAAAGGCATTAAGGTCTGCTGCAGCTAAACAGACCGAGCCTAAACTTTGATGGTTTCTTTTACAGTTTTTGAAATTTGTTGTCTGTAGATAATTGTTGAAAAAAAACAGCTTTACCTTTTACACTTGGAATCTAGTGAATTTTATATTGTTCGTGCCTGGAGCAGATATAACTTTAGACGCGATTCGGGACATCCCAGGGCATTTTTTCGGTCAGGCAGGGACGTCCAGGTTTTTAGGAATGCCCTGGCTAAGCCTCCATCACTACTCTGTTCAGACTTGGATGTTCTCACACTGGGAATGTCTACAGACCAGCTCTAAAATGACTTTGGAGACGTCTCTGTGATTTGGACGTCTGCATTTCCATTTGCAGATGTCCAAATCGTGAATAGTGCTTTAAAAATAGCTCCCTACATCTTTTTCTTACTGCTATTCCATTTTCTTTTTTCTAAGTAATGCTCATCCCTTGAACACATTCTTTTGGGGAAGATTTTCAAACTACCTACATAGCTGCAAAGCATGTGATTACTTTTAACCCATAGACAGTGCATTCATTTTCAAAACAGGACTGTGTGAACAATTGCTTTGAAAAGTACCCAAGAAAAAAGTACCTGTGCATACTTGCACCTCATTTTTGTGTGAAAATCTTTGAATTAAAAATCATATTTACTTTTAAAACTACAAAAATAGGAATACTGTTTCATGCCCCACCTATCCCCATCCCTGGGAAATGCTCCCTCAGCTGTAGATAATTACATTATTTATTTATTTATTTGCATTCTTTTATATACCGCACTATTCCACATCAGTGCGGTTTACAAGGAATACAAACTTACACATTTCAGTTGGATGATCTGTGTTTACAATGAACGGATACACGAACTTGGATCAAAAACTTGGGTAACTATTTACATCTCAACAGGCTGGTATTGCACATTTGTACGGCATTGGCTAGTTCATTTATGGGGGTGTTGCGGTACTAACTTCCGGGTAGTACAAGAGGAAAAGGTGATGTTTTAATGCTTTCCTAAACTGGGCTAGGTCAGTGATCACTCGGATGCTAGGTGGGAGGTTGTTCCAGCATCTCGGCGCACAGAATTTGAAAGCCCTGTTTGCTGTTGCCTGTGTGCACTGAGTTATTGCTTTCGGGACTATTAGGATGTTGTCCGTTGCTGGTCTTCTCAATCTGTTAGGTGAGTTGCTCTGTATAAGCTCTGTTAGGGATGAGGATGAGAGCCCATTGATGGCTTTGAAGGTCAGCAGTAAGGTATTAAATGTGAGCCTGCCTTGTATAGGGAGCCAGTGGAGCTGTTTCAGGATGGGCGTCATGTGTTCCCTCCTGGATGTTCCCTGGAGAACTCTTGCTGCGGAGTTCATAGCGAGCTGCAGCGGGTGTAGAGTGGATTAAGAGAGTCCCTGCAGTATGGCATTTGCATAGTCAAAATGTGGTAAGATCAACACCTGGTAAATCGTCCGTAAGTCATCAGGCTCAAGAAGGAAGCGTAGGTGCCTGAGAGATCGGATTTTATGGTATACTGCTCTTGCTATATTGCCTATGTGAGTCTTCAAGTCTAGTCGCTGGTCTAAGGTGACTCCGAGGTATCTGATCATGGGTTTGGTAAGAAGGTCCGCTTCCTTGACCCTAAGAAAGGGTGGTGTGATGAAATTTGGGTTCCTTGTGATGAACAGGACTTTTGTTTTCTTATGCTGAATTCGAAGATTTTGGGTTAGGAGCCAGTTGGATACTGCGTTAAAAGAGTCTGTCAGTGGGGATAGGTCTGGGTTCTCTGTCGAGAAAGGCATCATCACCGTATATCAAGCAATTCACCTTGAAGGACCGGATGATGTCACATATAGGCCGCATGTAAATGTTGATCATCAGCGCAGATAGGGAGGATCCTTGTGGGATGCCTTGGTTCTGGTGGAAAGGTTCAGATGTTGAGGCCTCCGATCGTACGTGCTGCCATCTGTCAGCGAGATATGACTTGCACCATTCTAGAGCTGTATCACATATCCCCTTCTCCTGAAGGCATTGCAGGAGGAGCTCGTGGCTTACTGAATTGAAAGCGGCTGCTATGTCCATGAAAATGAGGACACACCCTTGACGGATGTTGTCAGTTCCAGTCATTATGCTACTGAAGAGAGTGGTAAGGAGTGTTTCAACCCCATGCGCCTCTCTAAAACCATGCTGGCAGGGATCAGGTGGGGCAGAAGCTTCAATGTGTTCTTGAATTTGTCTTTGGACATCTTTTTCGATAATTTGGGCTAGAAGTGGTATGCTCGATATTGCTCTGTATGAGTCTGCCTTCTTGGGGTCAAGCTTGCTATTTTTTAGAAGTGGTCTGATGGATGTGCATTTGAGGGATTGGGGGAATGTGCCTGTTGTGAAGGAACGGTCTATGAGCCTGGCTATAAATGGGCTAAAGTCTGATTGTAACTCTTTTATCCAGGACACCGGGCAAGGGTCAGTTTGTGCAGTGGTCATGTTGAGCAGAGCGATAGTGTCTTCAATTTGTCTTTTGGTAGGTGTGGAGCATCTGGTCAAGGGTGTTAGATATCTAGGCTTAGGTGTGGTGGTTGGTGCTAGGGACATATTGGTCTGACAAAGCTTTGATTGTAAGTAATCCGCGAAATCTTGAGGGTGGATCTCATTTGGTTGCTCAGGGGCTGGTTCTTTTGTTAGGTTCTTGACCAGTGTGAACAGGTCATGAGGTTTGTTAAGAGACCGCTTTAGTGTATCAGAGTGGAATCTTCTCATGCTCACTGTTATTGCTCGGCGGTGCTTCCCCAGTTGCAAGTTATATGCCTCTTGGTCATCAGCGGAGTGGGATTTACGCCAGCATCTTTCCAGCTTTCTTAAGAGGGTGAGAGAGGATCTTAGTTCAGTGGTGTACCAGGCTGCGGTGGCTCGCTTCCCTGGCGGTTTGTTTGCAGGTGGACATAGAGAAATAGTACTGAGGCTTTCATTCCAGTTGGAAACCAGCACCTCAGTGTCATGTGCTGTCAAGGCGAGGAGTGGGCGGGCTTGGTTTTGGATCATGGTTTTGTCAAAGGCCTTAAACCTCCGGGGAGCTGTTTTAGCGGTGCTGCTGAGCCTCTTGGCATCCTTCTGAGCATTGTTGGTGAGGGGTATTTGGAATAAGATCAGCTTGTGATCAGACCAGGGTACTGCGGTGGTGGACAATATAGGGGTGTTGCTTGAGTTGAAAGTGGTCTGTGGGGCGAATACCAGGTCTAATAGGCCACCTTTCTCATGGGTGGGTTCATTAACCAGTTGCCTGTATCCTAATACTTCAAGAGCTTCAAGGAATGCTGAGGCCTGCGCATCTTGCAGGGAGGGCAGGTTAAAATCTCCTAGGACCCAGCTTGGTGTGCCTGGGCCCTGGGAGTTGGAGGCAAGGTTGATTATTGTTGCAAGGGCCTCTGTGTCCGTTGACGGGGCCCTATATAAAAGGTTGATAGAACAGTGCTTGTTGGTTATAGTGATTGAGTCGAGGGATGCTGCGCTGGTTGCGTCATTCAGGTGGAACTGGAGGCTTGTTTTAGTGATGGCGAGCACTCCTCCCCCTCGTCTGCAATTTCTATGGCATGTGTACATTGAGAAGTTGGTAGGTAGTAGCTGGTTAAGGAGAACATTGTCATCATTGGTGAGCCATGTCTCAGTAATCAAGAGTATGTCAAGGACATAGTGTGAGATCATGTCTGAGATAACTGGCCATTTATTGAGTATTGACCGAGCATTTACGAGGGCACATCTTAGATTCTGCGGGTGAGTGTATACATCTTTCTGTGTTGTAGTGTTATATATAATAGGTGGGGGTGGCGAGAATGGGAAGCCCCATCTGGTATGTGTTGGGGGCTGCTTGACCACCTCCTCCTATGGTTCTGTAGAATAGGTATTTGATTATGGTTAGGAGATAATGCTGTGACATTGCTTAACCATGCGGAGAGGAGGTACAGGGCAACTATGGAAAGGCTTGAAAAGGCCATTATATGTATCCGCTCAGAATTAACGGGTTCAGGGCTCTGGCAAATGTTGGCCTGAGAGAGGGCTAGAGTGTTGGGTAAAGCAGGTTGCGACTGTTAGGGCAGCAAGGGAGGTCTATCACAGGCACGAGGGGGCTAGAGAGAGCTAGAGTGTTGGCCTGAGAGAAGGCTAGAGTGTTGGGTAAAGCAGGTTGCGACTGTAAGGGCAGCAAGGGAGGTCTATCACAGGCGGGTACACCGGTAAACGATTACTTGCACTTTGGGTAAATCGGTAAAATAGGTGTGTTACGCAATTTAAACAAGTTATAAATCAGGTATTTACAGGCATGGATAACTCGGCAGTCATGTAGTATGTAGGTACAAGGAATGAGGCACAGTCACTTGGCAGTCATGTAATATGTAGGTACAAGGAATGAGGTACAGTGGGAGATAAATCTGTACAAGCATGTATCACAGGTAGAAAAACAGAGACAGTAGAATTTAGTAGGTTGAACAGTATGCAATCTGGCATTGATACTATTCTGTCTGGTGAGCTATTGTATCATTACTATATAAACCCTAGGATCAGGTCCACATAGATGTGTAGGGTACTCTGTGGACAGGGTAGAGCGGTAGTTTTACTTGCATTTCTGTCTCGGCTTGCCTTGCAGTTTCCTTCCGGTTGCTACCGTGACTCCTGGGAGTAGGGCCTCCACCTAAGGGCCACGCCAAAGGGCCCTCTGGCGAGGCCCTCAGGCACGGGCCCGTCAGGCGTGGGCGCGCCAAAAGGCGCTCCCTGATGAAGGACCCGGTGCTCTGCCCCGATTGGACAGAGCACGTGGCTGGGGGTTGCAGCAGGCTCCGGGGCAGCTCAATCCCTCCTGGGAGAGCTGATCTTGGCTCCGGCAGTCGGCGGCAGTCTGCTTGTGCACCTGATGGCGCTCACTGATGACGGACCCGGTGCTCTGCCCCGATTGGACAGAGCACGTGGCTGGGGGTTGCAGCAGGCTCTGGGGCAGCTCAATCCCTCTTGGGAGAGCTGATCTCGGCTCCAGCAGTCGGCGGCAGTCTTAAGGACATTAAGGGGTCTTTTACTAAAGACATTAAGGGGTCTTTTACTAAAGGGCGCTTAACAGTTAACACATGTCATAGTTCATGCCAAAAAAGGCATTGTGACCTGCGGGAACTGTTAGCCCAGGACAAGCAGAGTTAGTACAGCCCAGTTTCAACACGCTGGCTGTCATGACTGCCGATAACACAGCTGTGCCATTGCAAAAATATAGAGCGGTCTTCTCAGAGTATATAATTGCATTAAACTCGGTGTAAATACTCTATTGTAACTTGATGTCAATATTTAAAAGAAATTTCTACAAGGTGGGGGGCGGAGCCTGATGTCCAGCGGGTAAGACGCTTCGCGCTGAAGCTCCCGAGAGGCCTACTCAGAATCCTGACTTAATACCTATACAAACTTACTATTTTGCTCCGAGCTTACCGGGGTACCTCGGGGGGGATGGCGGCCCATAAACCAGCGCGCTTGGACTTCGGGTCTCCTTCTTTTTCACACGGAAAACGCTCCAAAACAGAGGTGTCTTCCCCACAGAAGATGGTTCCACTTCGTGAAAACCCCGAAATGCACCTGGAGATTTTAGAGGAAATACGCGGCGTGAAGGAACTGGTGCAGTCCAATGGAGAAGCGCTTCGAGCCATGCGAGAAGACTTCGGAGTGCTCCAGGACCGACTTGAAAGTCTTTCATTACGGCAGGACAACATGGCGGGGGTCCTCGACTCGCACGCGGTGCGCTTGGGCAAACTGGACAAGGCTGAGCGCCAGATACAGAATCTTCAAAAGGAGTTAGAAGATAGCAATAATCGAGCCCGTCGCAACAATGTGAGGCTCATTGGAATACCGGAGGGGGTGGAAGCAGGAGATATAAGAGAATTCCTGCTCAAAACTCTTCCCTCCTTGCTGAAGATCACTTTTCATAGAGAACTGGAAATCGATCGAGCACACCGTGTTCCTACCCACATGGCGCTCACCCGAACGACCCCCCGGCCTATTATCTTTCGATTACTACGATATCAACAAGTGGAACAAATTTTAAATGCTGCCCGGGCGAATCATCACTTGGAATTTGAAGGTCATAAAGTCTCCTTCTTCCCTGATTTGGCAAAGCCTACCGTTGACCTTCGGAAGAAACTCCTTGCTTTTCGCCCTCGACTTCAACAACTACAGGCTCGCTTTTGCCTGTTGTATCCAGCGAAGCTCCGAGTGACTCTCCACAACCAAACCAGGACATTCGAAGATCCTGATCTACTATCAACATTTTTAGACTCCAAAGAAGCAGAGCAGATGCGCTAATCCAACAACTTGGACTTATTATCTGCCGGCTCTGTCCGCCATTTTGAAGGGCCCGACGCGGCGGTCATAGCCAAGCACAGAGACTACCTGGACTTTCTTTCTTTCTCTATATGACTTTTTTGTTTTTTGGTCTCCTATCCCTCCATGATGTGTGCCTCGGTCGGATTCGGAGCACGCACAGTTCTACAGGTTATATGTTTTTTCAATTTCGGCCTTCTCTGGGGTTTCTCCCCGCAGACACATGGTTGCCAGTAATTTCTGGGGTTCTGCTTCTTCTCTACCGCACTGCGGTTTTTCTTTTTTAATGTGGGGCGCTTCATTGTATTGTATTAGCTTATTTTCTTTCATGTCATGTGTACAGCCAGATACAGTTAATATGAGGGACATTGTGAAATTATGTGTGCTATCATTCTCAGAATTTTTAACCTTTCTGAATGGCCTTATGTAAAATCTTATCACTCAACGTAAAAGGCATCAATAGTCCAATCAAAAGAAAGAAAATCCTTAGCTATCTTAGCCATGAGCATGCTGATTTAGTGTTTCTTCAGGAAACGCATCTAAACTCTGCTGAAACACTGAAACTCAATGCTAAGCCTTACATGGTGGCTGCCTATTCTCCCGCCGTTTCCAAACGGTGTGGGGTAGCCATTCTGGTTAAGAAGTCTTTGCAAGCTACTGTAATGGATACTAGCTCTGACAAGGAGGGTAGATGGGCCCGTGCACACCTTAAGGTTGGAGATAGTGAATTCACGTGTATTTGTATTTATGCCCCGAATGTGGACAACCCTGCTTACTATGCAAGTATTGCGCAGTTGGCACAGGCCTCTGCCAATACTCCATTAATACTTGGTGGTGACTTTAATCAAGTGTTAGACCCTTTGATAGATAGACAACCGCCTAGAACGAGTAGTCCACCCAAGAGTCTTGCTACCCTTACAGCTCTGATGCAAGATCTTGCGCTAGTAGATATATGGAGGCTGCTTCACCCCTCCGACTTAGAGTTCACCTTTTTTTCTGCCCCCCATCACTCACAATCTAGAATAGATTTCTTTCTCATTTCCAAAGCACTGATTTCTCAAGTGGACACGGCTAGGACTCATCCTCTCCATATTTCAGATCATGCTGCCATATCTTTATCATTACATGTCACTGCGCGAGACGATTCTCCCCGAGCTTGGTTTTTTGATAGATCCCTACTAGATCAAAAAGATTTTCAGGTTGATATAAAGGCCGCTATCCAAGATTACTGCGGGGATCCCCTCTCTTCCAAAAACGGCTCACTTCCTTTTGGACTTTATGCTAGGCATTGCTATTTCCCTAATTACGAAATACTGGAAAAATAGCTCCCATCTGAGCCCCAATGAATGGTGGAATCATGTCTGTCTCTACAGTAAATATGAACAAATACCTCGTATGTTTGCTTCTTCCGTTCAGACTCCTCATCATCTGTCTAAATGGAAGATGCTCAATGACTATGTTCACACTGCTAAATGCTCTTATCTGACTGTTTAAATTTGTATAAATCTCTGTCCCATGATCATTCTGTATCGTAGATACTCTTTTGTTCGTTTTGATGTACAATCACTGTTGTTTGGAAGCGCTCACATGCTGATATTATCGGCTAGAGAAGAAGCATGGGGGTGGGGGGTAATAGGGTTTGCTTTTCCTTATTGTATACTTGTTTTGTCTCCTTTGGTGTGTTGTTTCTTTTGTTTGTTGCAAAATGAAAATAAAAGTTTAAAAAAAAAGAAATTTCTACAAGGTAACTTAATGTATATTGCCAGTCGATCTTCTTCATATAAAAGCATAGAAACTCTCTTCAATTTTTTAACGGTAGTCTCAGAACCAGAGGACACTCTGCACCACACGCTTTGTGGAAAAGGAGTATTGCCTCATTCACATCAACGACTACCATGAGACCAATTCTCCTTTCATTTTGTCATTTTTTAATATTTATGTGATAGATGGTGCCAGCAAATAAATATATACCACCAAAATTCCTCTGCCTTGTGAAATTTGTTTAAAATGGAATATAATAGGCTTATCTTAATTTTGTGGACAAATTCGTGTTCCACGCCAAACAGATAGTCATTTCTCAGACAAATAATTGTTTCTCTACGCCTTCCCAGGGCGCCGTATTAGCGTTTCTCTCCCTCTTGGAGGTTCTTCAGGAGAATCTGTAAGACAAGTTAGAATGGCATTGCAAACTTTCATGTATTTGTTTAGCCCGCTTGTATTAATGACTCGTGTGAAAATTGAATAAGAAACTGGAGAAAATTCATCTTATGAAGGACCCCTTTCAGTTAAAAACAACTGGAATTACAAAAATGTAAAAATATATCGTCAAGATAGGGAGTACTCACTGTGAAATGCTGCCCACGTCTCTCAAAGTGTTTTCATGACAGAAAAAACGCCGCGCATGCGGTCTTACCATAACAGCTGACTTTTATCAAGAGTCTTGTGAAATAGATTATCTGCACACCTGCCATTCTATGCGATGGATTTTCTTGGTTAACACAGTGAAACCACGAGGGCTCAATGCATCAATGCATCAAAATGAAAGGAGAATTGGTCTCCTGGTAGTCGTTGATGTGAATGAGGCAATACTCCTTTTCCACAAAGCGTGTGGTGCAGAGTGTCCTCTGGTTCTGAGACTACCGTTAAAAAATTGAAGAGAGTTTCTATGCTTTTATATGAAGAAGATCGACTGGCAATATACATTAAGTTACCTTGTAGAAATTTCTTTTAAATATTGACATCAAGTTACAATAGAGTATTTACACCGAGTTTAATTCGATAACACAGCTGTGGCTAATGCCACCTCAAGAGATGGTAGTAAGTGCAGCTGCGCTACCAGTAGCCTGATGACACACGCTTTAAGGCAGTGGCAACCTCCACCCTAACCCTCCCATTGTCATTGGATTGGGTCTGGGTGGGGTAGTGGGGGGGCAAAGGCAGGTGAGTTTATTTGGAGAAGCCTAATCCTTAGTGGTGTCATGGAGTGGGGACCCCCAGACCATCCGTACAACACGTGGCCCTTTAAAAACTGCAGCTGGGAGTATCGAACCTCATGTTAGAGGCTCGATGTTCTTGGCTGGGGAAAATAATGCCAGCTTTGAGCTAGCTTTATGCTTCCATGAATAACATACCTTGCAGTGATTTACAAGATACAGTATTCATTTGAATAATAATGATGTGCTTTGCACACATGTGCATGCTTTGCATCTCATTATTATGTAATACACAGTGCAGTGAAAAATTGTGTTACAATAAAATAATGCATGTTATTGCTCTTTAACGTGTTAAGGGACAAATAACGTACATTATTGCTATAATGCACTTTAGTAACTACCCCCTAAAATGTTAAGAATAGTAAAAGCCCTGTTTTTGTGCCTCCATCCCAAAGGGCACTTAGAAGTAACACTCAGGGTTTAAGGAAGTTCAGGTGGCTGAAACACTACCAAAGGTCACCAGAGGGAGGCACTCCAGCAGGATCCCACCACAATGTATAAATAGCAATCTTAGAACAGCCTTCAAGAGCCTAGGTCTTGCTTCGAGTTCAGCTTTTACTGAAAGTCCACTTCCAATGTTATCTGTTCCAGATCCTGTTTTGAGTCCATAGTCAGCTGTTCTAGTTCCATTATCAGCTCTCCCAGCAGCTCCTGTCACTAGTCCAGCTTCAGTCTCTGGAACAAACTACCTGAGCCTGTATGACAGGCTTCATTTCTGGCCCTTTTCAAATAGAGGTTGAAAAATCTTACCTCTCTGAAGCCGCTTTTAAATCCTGATCTGCTTATTCTCCTATGTGCTTCCTTACCATTCCCCCAGATGTATCCTTGTCCTCAGCTGTTGTATTGTCTGTCTTGACTAGACTGTAAGCTCCGATGAGCAGGGACTGTCATTTACATGTGTCTGTTCAGTGCTGTGTACACCTTGTAGTGCTATACAAATGATCAATAGTAGTAGTAATAGTAATCTTTGGGTTTGCTTCTGGCCAATTCCAGTTATAGATGTTATGCTCCAAGTTGACCCAGTCTTGTCAGAGACTCTGCTTGCCTGACTCCATTTCAATTCTTACGAGAGACTATTTCAGCCAAGTTCTGCTCTAGTTCCAGAGATACTTCCTGCTCCTTTGAGGCTAACTGGGTCCCTCTTGAGTTTCTGAGGGCTGTCTATGAGGAAGAGGGCATTGTATGATTTGGCTTAATCATTGACCTATAACCTAGGATGACCTCAACTTCATCACTGATGCAGAATAGCGCGGTATATAAGAGAATGTAAATAAATAAATAAAAATCAGAGAAGGCCGTTTGGTATTTAGACCTACAACATATTGCTGCTCTTCTGTCTCATGTTTCGGTGTCCTCAATGGTTCTATGGAGCCAGTTCAGAAGGTGTGTGATATTTCTGTCCTGCTTCTGGCTTGTTCCTTGATGGATCATTGCCTCTATTTTAGTAATTCTTGTTCTTGTTTTCGTTGTCATGTTCCCGTGTATCAGGATTCTTACTTGTCCAATGTGACAGAATTCTAGTCCTGTCCTAGGTTCTTGTCTTCCTTCATTTCTTCTGGATTCTACCCTGTCCTGAGTTTTTGCTTTGGTCCAATGTTCCTGGATTCTAGTCCTGTCCTGGTATTATTGTGATTCTGTGTACCTTGCCATGTTTTCCCTTATTTGAGTCTTATTTGTGTCCTTCTACAAGATAAAACAATGTTGCTTACCTGTAAAAGGTATTTTCTTTAGGGGGCAAGATTAATAAATATAGAAACATGATGGCAGAAAAAGACCATATGGCCTATTTAGTCTGCCAGTCCATATAAACTACTTTTGTCCCTTTTTTCCTTCAGGGATCTTCTGTCTTTGTCCTATGCTTTCTTGAATTCAGATAATGTCCTCATCCCTACTATCTCCACTGGAAGACTATTCCATGCATCCATGTATCTACCACTCGTTCCATATAGAAATATTTCCACATATTACTCCTGAGCCTATCCCCTTTCACCCTCATCTTATGTCTCCTCATTGCAGAGCTTATTTTCAATTGAAAGAGGCTCTCCTCCTGTGCATTTATGCCACAAAGCTTTTAAATGTCTCTATCATATCTCCTCTATCCCGCCTTTCCTCTAAAGTATACAAAATGAGATCTTTAAGTCTGTCCCCATATGGTTTACAAAGAAGACCACTGACCATTTTGGTAGCCACCCTCTGCACCGACTCCATCCTGTCTATATCCTTTTGAAGGTGTGGTCTCCTGAATTGAACACAATAGCCCAAATGAGGTCTCAAAGACTTATAGTGAGGTAGAATTCCAGGTAGTGCTGAGAGCTAGAAGGGTTAAGTGAAAAGGATACACCCCTCATGGTGAAGTCATACCCTGGTACATGCTTGTCCCGCCCCTATTCCTTTGTCCTGCTGCTCTCTCTGCTTGCTAGAGATAGCTACTCTCCCTCTGCTTTACTAGACTCTCTCCAATCGGGACTATATTGTAATAAAGTGACCAATCATGAAGAAATGCTGTAATAATCTGATATGAGGTCTATATAAGCTCTCTGAGCCCTCTGGTGGGGGCCCAGAATTTTCAAAAACTATTTTCTCTGGGCCTGTGCACATTAAACCGTTGTTTCCTTCTAAGACTCCTTGGGTGTTTCTTTCTTCACTCGTTTATCTGCTTCATTTTGGTTCCCTGACCCGGCTGAGACAGCGAGATAAGAAAGAAAAGGTTATCTTGCTACCTCTAGGTTCAATTGGTTTGAGCCAGGCTGGTGGCGAATGCAGCCGGGAATACAAGGTGCCACCAGACCAGTTCTGGAAAGTATTCCTTCCTGATTCGCCTCTGCTGCTGGCTTTATCCGAAGGACACCTAAGAACCCGCTCTGGGGTCTAAGAAAAACAACCCTTTTCTACTCCGGAGGACATCTGAGTGGGGTAAGTGATAACAGGGGGTCTGTTTCTGTCTGCAGTTCAGGAAAAATTGGTCCTTCCTACCAGGAAGAAGGAGAGCTTGATCATCTCTCGAGGGGATCGCCCTAGTACCCTGAGCTGAGCTGTGCTGGGGGAAACTGCGTTCCTAACAGAATGGTTTTTTTTACAGAATTGTTGGTCTGTGCTTGATTTATGTGTTTGGCACAAGCAGAGGCTTGTGCAGTGAACATAGACTCCCGATTAGTGCAGTTCCTGGCCAGGCGACCGCACCCAGGTGAGAAAAAAATGGCGAAAGTGCCATTTTGTTAGGCTGTGGTAAAAGTGCCATCTTGTTAGTTACCCTTCTTGAAACTAGAGCAGCCAGATTCCTAGCTGTCTGCATTCCTTTCCCTCTGTGTTTTCAAAGCCTGGAAGACAGATATGGGGGGGGGGGATCAGAGGCGAAAGGCAGCCCCTTAGAGTGTATGGTAAAGCATTTCAGGAAGGGATTCTCTGCAGATTATGGAGTTCATATGACTCCATCCTTGTTAAAGAAATATTGTGAGCATGATGTGGTAGCTAAACATCCTGATCAATTCCCTAGACCTAAATGGCTCAGGAGATGCTATGGGGAACACTGTCACATACTTTTGTCTCATAGCCCACAGGAAATGTAGCCTAAATTAAAATCACAATTGCCCGTTTTAGTACAGGAACCAGCGACAGAAGAATTCCCCCCTTTCCCTCCTCCCAGGCAGATTTCTGTGACTTCAGCTAGCTCGGCAGTCTCAGCAGGGAATTCCGTTAGCCCTCCCCCGCCCCTCTCCACAGCTGCTACATTCTGACAGTCAGAAGAGCAGTGAGGGAAGCATACCAATGCCAGTTTCAGATACAGACCTGCTCAGCACTTCAGAAATTTCCCTGAGTCCCAGATCTGAAGAGGGTCAGTTCCACATTCGTACACCCTCCCCGCCCATATTAGAGCACTGCGACTTCAGGAGAGATCACTGCACAATACGTGCTAGCAAACAGACTCCAGAAGTTAGTCTCCACCTACCCCTACAAGAGGCTCGAGGACCAGCTGTCTTTAATACCCAGGGAGAACTTGTGGAAGGCCCTCCCTACTTTTGTGTAGGTACCTTTTTCTACAACCGACTTGTTGAACTGGAAAACTCATTATCCGTCCTATACTGATAAACCTCAAGCTATGATAGATTTGTTTTCATCTATTATTCAGACCCATCATCCAACTTGGGCAGACTGCCATCAGCTCCTTTTAACCTTACTCAGTACCGAAGAGAGATACCGGGTGACTCGGTCAGCCATGAAATGGTTAGAAGAGAACCCTCCAGGTGAACAGGATCCCCAGCAAGCAGTGCTGAGAGACTTTCCTGACCTAGAACCCCACTGGGCTGCCAACAGTGATACAGGACGCCTTGCCCTGGATCGCTATCATCGGGCTGTCCTGGAAGGCTTTAAAAGGGGGGCCAGAAAGCGATGAATGTAGGGAAAATATCTGAGGTACTGCAAACCCCTGAGGAGAGTCCTGGCCAGTTTTATGAAAGACTCTGTGAATTCTTCCGTGTTTACACTCCATTTGACACTGAAGTACCTGAAAACCAGTGGATGGTGAATACAGCGTTTGTGGGACAATCACAGGTGGACATTCGAAGGAAACTTCAGAAGCTTGAAGGTTTTGCTGGAATGAATATAACCCAGCTGATGGAAGTTGCTATAAAAGTATGTGTGAACAGAGATCAGGAGATGAAGCATAAGGGTGAACAAAAGATGAAAAAGAAAGCTGATATGTTATGCAATGCCCTAGCTTGGGCCCGAGGGCTTACAAGCATAGAACAGTCTTATAATGTCCTTTTTAAATAAAGCTTCCCTTGTTTGTCACCAGAGGGATTCTGGGACTTGTAGTTGGCTTACTTATATCAGGACAAATGTAGTTGTGAGTCCGGTGGTTTAAGGCAGCAAGAAATTTATTTTTTTGTGGGATTCCAAGGCATTAAAGCTCAAAACACAAATGCAAAAAGGATGCTTCTCCAACACAAGAGTAAATCAGGATAACAGAGAAAAATGCAACAAAAAGGCTTTTTTCACTGAGCAGCAGCTTTCATCCAAATAAGCTTTCACAGAGCACAGCTCCTGGTGGTCATTCAACATAACAGGTAAACGTTTCACAGCTGCTGTTTTCTTTTCCAAACCAAACTTTTACTAACGACAGCTCCTGGGCTTCAGAAGCTCACATACTTAGTAAAACACCTTCTTGGCTTTTCTCAACTCTTTGCAGTCATAAGAATTAGTTGCTATATTGTTTCACAGTCTTTCAACCCTGTTCAACAATGCTTAATTCTTCTTGAGACAAAAAGAGCAATCCATTGGTGATATTTCTGAGTCAGACTCTGGCATACAAGAATCCACCTGCATATCTTCTATGGATACCGGGTACTTCTCTCTTTCACCAGTTTTATAAACTTTCCCAGACTTCCTGTCTTCTAAAAACTCTTGGAACTGTTTCCACAGCAAATCACCCTGAGAAGGCACACTGGTATGGGGAGGGTAAAGCTTCCTTTCTGCAAACAGTTTTCTTAATGCTTCTAGTGTTAAAAGCTTAGTTTCTCTGCTCTTATCTGGGTTTCTGTTTTCTCCATACATAAAACTATCCACCCACCTCTTAGCAGATGAAGACGTTAGGTCAGGCTCCTGGACACTAGCAGTAGCAAACTGTTTTCCTGCAAACTGTTTAGCTATGCAAGTGCTGGCTTTACCTTGGGGCGGGTCTCTCAGACAACTACTGATTCCTTTCCTCCTGATATCTTTCAGGCTGTGGAACTCTGTCTTCTGGTGTCTTTCTCCACTGCTTCCCAGATAGTTACTCTTGAAGGTTTCCTTGGAACCTATCTCCCTTTCCAGGATCTCTCAGAGTTTCTCCTTCTGGCTCTCTCTGCTGCGTCTCCTGTGTGTGTGTCTCTCTTCTCTCGTGTCCGTGTGCGTCGTCTCTCTCTCTGCTCTGAATGTGTTTTTAAAAGCCGTTTGCTGCCGGGCACTCTCTTGCCTTTGCACAGGTGTGACCAATCACTGAGCAAGCTTGTTTCCCTGTCTGAACTAGGGAGTGGCCTGGCCTTAGCAGAGAGCTGAGTTTTTTTCTTGCAAGCACTGTGCACAAGTGAACTGTCACCTGTTTTAAAGGGAAAAACAGGGTTTCCCTCCACTTCCATCTCTTCCTGGGAGCTCTCCTCACCACAGTTAGCAGCGGTGCTAGTCGAGAAAGTACAAGGAAAGTCGACGTGGGAACCGAGAAGCCGAGGCCGGGGTAAAGGAACCCAGCAAGGATCATTGGAGCAAGGACTATTGGAACGAGATCAATGTGCCTATTGCAAAGAAATGGGCCACTGAAAAAGAGAAGAAGAAACAAATGTCCCAATTGTGTCAGGCAATACTCCCTGCCCCGGAGAGATGTTGAGGGCATTCATAAACATCTCCAGCAACTACTTAAGTCTGGACTCCTGAAAACCATGCCAATCACCCTGGAATACCCCTTTGCTGCCTGTTCAAAAACCAGGTACTAATGATTACCGACCTGTACAGGACCTACGGAAGGTCAATGAAACTGTTGTTATCATCCATCCTGTTGTGCCAAACCCTTACAATTTACTGAGTTTGATTCCTGCACAAGCAACCTGCTTCACTGTTCTAGACTTAAAGGATGCCTTTTTATTAATTTTTTATTTAACAGATTTTACATACCATTCCACAGAAATCAACTGGGCCACTTACAATATAATACAATATAAAGAAAAAAGAGAAAAAAACCAACCCCATAAATCTAGGTATAAGCCCATATATAACTATAAAGAAAACAAGCTCTGCATTCACTCTAGAAAGTAGACTGTGCTATTTCTGACTTGTGATTTTTTTACGGTGATTAAACAAATCTACTGATGAAGTCAGTGGCTATGAAGGTCTCAGAATGAGGGACTGCCAGGGACTCTCAATGCATGGTCACATGGCATCATTGCCCCTTAAAACATCAATGACCCAAAACTGAAAAGCCACTGTATAAATCAGATTTAAAACGTTATTAGAGCATTTGAACTTAGAAGGATTTCTTAAACAGTTCCAACGTATTGTGCTTAGTATTCAGGAATAGAACCGTGAATTTCCATGATTTTCCATTAATCAATTGTAGGCTGTACTTATCTTCTGGAAGTTCAACTGGTAATTTCCACATGACAGCCAGTACAGGAATCATACCTACCCCCCCCCCCCCCTCGCCTGAAGAAATTGCATCAGTTGTACAGGTTAAAAAAACAGAAAATGCTTAGTTTGATAAAATAATGAACATTTACATGGATACCTCAACTTAAATTGAACACCCAGGGCAGTAGCTCTCTGGCGTAAAGTCAGGAACTCCTTCCGCCTTTTCTGGATTTCCCTTGACAGATCAGGAAATATTAAAATTTTCGAACCCATAAACTGAGAAAATGACATCCTACGAAAATATAACCTAAGGACAGAGTTACAATCTGATTCGAAGGCAAAACAAACTAACAAGGTTGCCGTACTAGTCACTACCTCCAAAGAACTCTCTAAGAAATCAGATATTTCCAGCTGATCAGGCCCAGATGTACCCTCAGCTCCCCCCTCTACCCCAGTCCCAGAGGAAATAGCTACATATTGAACCCTAACAATAGGCGGCAAATTGTCCGGCGGCATCAGGAGGACATCTATAAGGTACTTACGGACGAGTACCAGCGGTTTCATCAGTGGTGATCTTGGAAAATTCAAGAAACGTAAATTATTTTTCCGCAAAAGATTGTTCATATATTCCAAGTGCCTCATTGAAATCAGATGATCCTTGGAGTTCCAAGATGGCGGAGGAGTAAGATGCCGTTGGAAGGTGTGCAGAGAGGCTGAGACGCTGATGCTGAACCAATGGGGAAAAAGAGGAAGCAAAGAACATCGAAGCCCCCTGATTCCTCTATGCCTACCGGAGGTTCGACACAATCTTCTATAGTTCCCTTTTGCGTACCTCATACAGCCAACATGGCTTCAGCAGATCCCTCCGGTTTAACGGGGGATCTCAGCAGTAATGGGGTGGATCTTAGCCCCGTCTAGCTGTTGCCGCCGCATCTCGGTGGAGGTGGAGAGGAAGAGTCGGGCACAGGAGTTCCTCTGGGTCAGGAGGTTGTGGCTGTGTTTGGGGGCCCTTTCTCTCAGTCGGTCCTGAGCCCTGGTGTGAGGCCTGGGGGAGCTGTGGAGATGGAATCTTCCCCTGGAGCCGGCCCTGGAGGGGACTGGGTGGAAATCAGCTTGCCAGGGGTCTCGGAAATTCGGGTGGTTTGCGGCTTAAAGAAACCAGCGAAAGTTACTTTAGATAGCTTATGGGAAGCTATCCCCTCTCTTCAGAGTTCCCTTGTTCCAGTTTTGGGTGGTTTGTTTCAGGAATTTCATGCTAATAAACGACAGTGTTTGACGATGGAATCGAAGATAGCGGAACAGTCTGACAAAGTTGCGGTGCTAGAGAACAGAGTTGATAATTTACAAACTTTGGGAAAGGATGCCTTTTTCTGCTCGAGATTGGCCATTCCTAGCCAGCCACTGTTTGCATTTGAATGGGAAGACCCTATTACTGGCAGTAAGGGTCAGTTGACATGGACACGGTTACCCCAAGGATTCAAAAACTCCCCCACGCTGTTTGGGGATGCACTTAGTCAAGATTTGCATCAGTTCCAGTCTTGCCCTTCTCAACGCGTGTTGCTACAATACGTGGATGATTTACTCATTGTGGCCATTTCCCGAGAAGAATGTCTAGCCGCTACTTCAGAACTTCTACACCTACTTTGGATGTCTGGCTATCGGGTGTCCCGAAGTAAGGCCCAATTGTGCCAGACTGACGTCAGATACTTGGGATTCCATGTTGCCCAAGGCCTTCGAAGATTGGGCTCTGAGCAGAGGTGGGCTGTTTGTTCTATTCCTGAGCCACAAAATCGCAGGCAGTTAAGAGGCTTCTTAGGGGCTTCCGTTTTTTGTTGAATCTGGATACCCAACTATGCAGTGTTGGCAAAGCCCCTGTATGCAGCTACAACAGGGGGAGAACGAGATCCTTTCAACTGGGGCCCGGACCAAAAGGAGGCCTTTCAGAATATGAAGAAGGCTTTGCTATCAGCCCCTAGTCTAGGATTGCCCGACATGGAAAAAACATTCCATCTGTACGTCCATGAAGAAAGGGGGATGGCAGTTGGTGTCCTTACTCAGAGCCTAGGTTCTTGGCAATGACGGGTGGCTTATCTGTCCAAACAGCTGGATCCAGTGGCAAGAGGGTGGCCTTCTTGTCTCTGCACAGTAGCAGCAACAGCTCTCTTGGCAACAAAGGCTGATAAATTGTGGAGGAGTGGCCTAGTGGTTGGGGCACGGTACTTCAGGCCGGAAGGTCGGGGGTTCAAATCCCACTAGAGGACAGCAACCTTGGGCCGGAAGGACTGGGGTTTCTAGTCCCACAGGTGCTCCTTGTGGTCTTGGGCAAGCCACTTAACCCTCCATAGCCCATATTCCCTGTAAAATAGTTATCTCCAAGTTATAATGCCCTGTTCAATGTAATTTCAGTTTGTTCAATGTAAACCGCACTGAAGCAGAATAGCGCGGTATATAAGAGAATGTAAATAAATAAAATAAATAAATAAACTGTATGTTAAAGTGCCGCATGCAGTACTGACCCTGATGGAGTACAAAGGCAATTATTGGTTTACCAATGAGCAGATGACAAAATACCAGAGCATGCTGTGTGCGAATCCTCAGGTTCACTTGGAGATAGTGAAAACACTCAATCCTGCTACTCTACTCCATGTAGCACCTGGGCTACCTGAACATGATTGTATCCAGATTATGGATGAAGTGTACTCCAGCCATCCGGATTTGAAGGATGTACCGCTGGCCTCTCCTGATGTTCAATACTTTATCGATGGCAGCAGTTTCGTGGAAGATGGACAGTGGAAGGCCGTATATGCTGTGGTCACTCCTGGGGTTCTGGTGGAGGCTGAGCCCTTACCCTTAGGGACTTCTGCCCAGAAAGCTGAACTCATTGCCCTTACTCGAGCCCTCCAGTTAGCTGTAGGTCTGAAGGCAAACATTTTCACCGATTCTAAGTATGCATTCACTACACTCCATGCCTATGGGGCCCTCTATAGAGAGAAGGGACTCATAAATTCAAGCGGGAAATTTATAAAGTATGGGAGGGAGATTTTGGAGTTACTAGAGGCTGTGTGGGTACCAGAAGCGGTGGCTGTTGTTCACTGCAAGGCACAACAACGAGGAGACACTCTGGTCATCCAGGGTAACCACAGGGCAGATAGGGAGGCCAAGTTAGCAGCCCAGCAAGGAACAGTCCCAGTAAGTGTTCAAGCCCCCCTGTTTCCAATTCTTATGTCAGAGTGGGACCCACGTTATACCAGGAAAGAGATGGATTTCTTCACTCAGGAAGGGGCTACACTCACTACTGCTGGGTGGTTGCGATTACTGGGAAATCCACCCCGATATGTTATCCCCGAGAGTCTAGCACCTGCTTTTTGTCTGACAATTTCATGAGACCACCCACTTAGACAAGACCTCCATACACACCATTCTACAGTCTTATTTCTATGTCCCACATCTGTCTGCCTTAACGGCAGCTGCAGCATGTCGCTGTCTCCAATGTGCCAGGAATAACCCCCACCAAGGGCCTCTACCCCCAGTTTCCATACAGGCGGTTAGGGCTGCCCCTATGGAGAATATTGTAGTTGATTTCACTGAGTTACCCTGAGTAAGGGGTTATTGATATCTGCTGGTGATAGTATGTACATTTTCAGGATGGGTTGAGGCCTACCCTTGTAGAACAGAGACAGCCCGAGAGGTTACCAGGGCCCTGCTGAAAGAGATCATTCCCAGGTTTGGCCTACCTCTTACTATAGGGTCAGATAATGGCCCTGCATTTGTTGCTAAGTGCCTTCAAGACCTTTCTAAGGCCCTCCAGATTACCTGGAAACTTCACACTGCTTACCGCCCACAGAGTTCGGGAAAGGTGGAAAGGATGAACCGAACTCTGAAGCGCCAGTTGTCTAAACTCTGTCAGGAAGCTCATCTTAAGTGGGATCAGGCTTTGCCGATAGCCCTTCTCCGGGTTCGGTCCTTCCCAACTCGGACCTTGGGAATATCCCCTTATGAAGTACTGTATGGTCGACCACCACCCATTGTTCAGGGCCTTAATGGAGACCTAGAGCAGATAGGTAATGAACTTACGAGACAACACCTACTGGCATTGGGATCTGTTTTTCAGTCTTTGAACAGGTGGATACAAGAGCGACTGCTTATCTCTTTGTCAGAGCTGCTCCATCCCCACCAGCCGGGAGATCGTGTGTGGATTAAGGAATGGAAACTTGAACCACTGTGCCCTACCTGGAGATGTCCTTACACAGTTCTCCTAGCCACACTGACTGCAGTCAAGGTCGCAGAGGTTACCCCGTGGATTCATCATACTCGTCTTAAGAAAGCTGCTCCTGACTTGGATGATAAGTGGACAGCGCACGAACATTCTCAGGATCCCTTACTCCTCACACTGCGGAGAACCAGGGAATCGGCAGATGACGGAGCCCTGCCCTAGCCTCATACCGGAAGCCGGCTAGTCTACGCACAGCAGAAGCTTGAGGAGTCGTCTTCAGATACTGTTAGTGGGACATAAGCTCCATGGTCGGTATGCACCTGCTCATGCTGACTTTTGTTCTGGCATTTATGTGAGGCCTTCCCTTGTTGGCCTCAGGGACTATAAATGTAGTAACACTACTTACCGGGACTGCTTTGAATACTTCGGACTTGTGTACGCAGCTCATCGCAGCCTGGCGTTTTTTTTATCAACATGCCTTATTGCTGTACCCACTACTTTGTGTGAAATGCAAACGTTTACTGTAATGCATAATCTGAATTGCAAACAGCCAAAGCTAACCTTTTCTACATTTTTCTACTTCATTGGTGTTACTCGTCCTGCCTCAGCCTATTTTAACAAGGCCCCTTTCTCCTTGCAGGTTGTCTCCATGCTTAAAGCTACATGCCGCTAAAGGGGTTTTTAATGTGTCTAACACCGTATTATCATACAAGTCTATTACGAAGGTATCTTATGCTTACTCAGAAATGTATCTTCCCTTAGGATGGTTTTTGTTATGTGGTAAAACTGCTTATACTTATGTTCCCATAAACGCTACTGGAGATCCTTGCACTTTTGGCAGGCTTACTACTGCTGCTTTCTCTCATACCCCTAGTAAGGTTAGTTCTCACTCGCGCTATCCTCGAACAAAACCTATGCCTCCTACCTGTTACTCTAATGTGGAACCTTATAGTGATCAGACAGCTCTAGGACTGGCAATATCCATTATAGGAGAACCTGGGTTAGCTTTGCACAATGCTATGGAAGTAAGCCATATTGCTTGTTCCTTGGCCAAATCCATTAATCTTACCTCAACCTTCCTAGCCACTATGAATCATGAGATGTCCGGCCTGCGGACGGCGATTCTGCAGAATAGGATGACCATTGATTTTCTGCTCCTACGGTTAAATCATGGCTGTGAGGAATTTGAGGGTATGTGTTGTTTTAATCTCACTGATGAGAGTGTTTCCATTGAACGCTCTATTCAAGACCTATGTGATCTAGCTAATCATATCACCGCCCCTTCTATAGGTGCTGGGTGGTTTGCGGAATGGTTGAAGTTGGTTAGGTGGACTTAAAACCCCAGTGGTAGGGGTTCTCCTTATTCTCCTGCTGTGTATTATCCTGCCATGCTGTATCCCTATCCATATCTGATTTATTACCTCCAGCATTGAGACCATGGTGGAGCGGAACACTGCTGCCCATGTGATGGCAGTATGCAAATACCAATCCCTTCCATAGTCAGATCAACTGCTATGAGGAAAATTGGCCTCCTTCACTACAAGGCAAATTTTTCCCTTAAAAAGTGGAGAATGAGGTAGAAATCCAGGCAGGGCTGAGAGCTGGAAGGGTTAAGTGAAAAGGATACACCCCTCTTGGTGAAGTCATACTCTGGTACATGCTTGTCCCACCCCTATTCGTTTGTCCTGCTGCTCTCTCTGCTTGCTAGAGATAACTACTCTCCCTCTGCTTCGCTAGAGATAAGAGTACAGCAGACTCTCTCCAATCGGGACTATACTGTAATAAAGTGACCAATCATGAAGAAATGCTGTAATAATCTAATATGAAACATAGAAACATAGAAACATGATGACAGAAAAAGACCACAAGGCCCATCTAGTCTGTCCTTCCATAACTACAACAGTCCACTTTTTACCTTTAGAGATCCTCTGTGTTTGTCCCATGCTTTTTTGAATTCAGTTACTGTCCTCATCTCTACCACTTCCACTGGGAGACTATTCCACGGATCCACTACTCTTTCCGTAAAGAAATATTTCCGCATATCACTCCTGAATCTATCTCCCTTCACCCTCATCCCATGTCCCCTCGTAGCAGAACTTGCTTTCAATTGAAAGAGGCTCTCTCCCTGAACATTTATGCCACGGAGGTATTTAAACATCTCAATCATATCACCTCTATCCCGCCTTTCCTCTAAGGTGTACATATTAAGATCCTTAAGTCTGTCCTCATATGCTTTATAATGAAGCCCATTAATTATTTTAGTAGCAACCCTCTGCACCGACTGCATCCTGTTCACATCCTTTTGAAGGTGCGGTCTCCAGAATTGCACACCATACTCCAAATGAGGTCGCACCAAAGACTTATACAGAGGCATTATCACCTCCTTTTTTCTGCTAGCCATTCCTCTCCGTATGCACCCAAGCATCCTTCTAGCTTTTGCCGTCGCCTTTTCTACCTGTTTAGCTACTTTAAGATCATCAGACACAACCACGCCTAGGTCCCGCTCTTCTTTAGTGGACAAAAGTACTTCACCTCCTATACTGTATTGCTCCCTTGGATTGCTGCAGCCCAAATGCATGACCTTACATTTTTTAACATTAAATCCCAGCTGCCAAATTCTAGACCATTCTTCAAGCTTAGCTAGATCCCTCCTCATGTTATCTACACCTTCCTGGGTGTCTACTCTATTGCAGATTTTGGTATCATCCGCAAAGAGGCAAACCTTACCCGACAGCCCTTCCGCTATATCACTAACAAAGATGTTAAAAAGAATCGGACCAAGGACAGATCCCTGGGGCACACCACTGGTAACATCCTTCTCCTCAGAGTGAGCTCCATTTACTTGTACTCTTTGTCGCCTCCCACCCAACCAATTTCTAACCCAAGCAATAACTTTAGGGTCCATCCCTAGGGTGCTCAGTTTGTATATAAGTCGCCTGTGAGGAACAGTGTCAAAGGCTTTACTGAAATCTAAATACACCACATCTAGAGCTCTCCCTCGGTCCAACTCCCTGGTCACCCAGTCAAAGAAATCAATCAGATTTGTCTGACAAGACCTGCCTCTGGTGAATCCATGCTGCCTCGGATCCTGTAATCCGCCGGACTCCAGAAACCTCACTATTTTCTCTTTCAGCAGCGTTTCCAATAATTTACTCACCACCGAAGTTAAACTAACCGGCCTGTAGTTTTCAACCACATCCTTACTTCCGCTTTTGTGTAAAGGCACCACATGAGCCTCTCTCCAGTCCTTTGGCACCACTCCCGACTCCAACGAGGCATTGAAAAGGTCAGTCAGTGGAGTTGCTAGAACGTGCCCAAGTTCCCTCAGTATTCTAGGGTGTATCCCATCCGGTCCCATCGCTTTGTCTACTTTAAGTTGAGCTAGTTTCTCACGAACACAGTCTTCTGAAAATTGTTCAAGATGTCCCTTGCTTCTGTTCTTATTTGTGAGTGTTTTCTCAGGTCCTGCTCCTGGTTCTTCATCTGTGAACACAGAACAAAAATATTTGTTAAGCAATTCCGCTTTATCCTTATCAGCTTCTACATATACCCCCCCTGCACCCTTGAGTCTGACAATACTACTTTTGCCCTTCCTCTTCTCACTAATATATCTGAAAAATGTCTTATCCCCCCATTTTATTGCATTGGCTATTTCCTCCTCCTTTTGAATCTTTGCCTTCTTGACTACTTTGCTAGCTTCTCTAAGTTTTTCCAAATACAGATGCCTGTCTTCCTCTCTCTGTGATCTCTTGTATTTCGTGAAGGCCTCCCTCTTTTTCTTCACTTTTTCAGCTACTTCCTTCGAAAACCATAGCGGTCTCCTGTTCCTTTTGCCTTTATTTACCATTTTAACAGAAAGGTTGGTTGCCTTTAAAATACCCCCTTTCAGTTTTGCCCACTGTTTTTCTACATCCCCCAGCTGTTCCCATCCCACTAACGACTCCCTGAGGTATTGGCCCATCTTCGCAAAGTTAGTCTTCCTAAAGTCTAAAATCCTCACCTTGGAATGGATTCTAACAGCCCTAGTCCTAATACTGAACCACACCATCTGGTGATCACTGGATGCAAAATGATCTCCCACTACAACATCAGAAACACTTTCACCATTGGTAAGCACCAAGTCCATTATGGCCCCTTCACGTGTGGCGTCTGTTACCAATTGCCTGAATAGTTCTCCCTGTAGAGAATCCAGGATCTCCTTACTTCTAGATGATACTGCAGCAGGAATGTGCCAATCAACATCTGGCATATTGAAATCTCCTTATATAAGCTCTCTGAGCCCTCTGGTGGGGGCCCAGAATTTGCAAAAACTATTTTCTCTGGGCCTGTGCATATTAAACCGTTGTTTCCTTCTAAGACTCCTTGGGTGTTTCTTTCTTCACTCGTTTATCTGCTTCAATAGAGGTACTATCACCTCCTTTTTTCTGCTAGCCATTCCTCTCTCTATGCACTCAAGCATTCTTTTGGCTTTCGCCATCACCTTTTCTACCTGTTTAGCCACTTTAAGATCATCAGAAACAATCATACCCAGGTCCTGCTCTTCTTTTGTGGACAGAAGAAATTCACCCCTTATACTGTACCGCTTCTTTGGATTTTTGCAGCATGACAGAACTGCCCTCCCTAACATACTGTAGGCAACATTTTATTAACATAGAAACATAGAAAATGACAGCAATTAAAGACCATCCAGCCTATCTGGTGTACCCATCCATATCAACCATGAAGCCCTACAATCCCTTCCCTTTCCTTAGCTGATCCTCTGTGGCAGTACTCAACAAATCCTGGGTACCCATTTGCCATGGTGCCTAGGAATTGCATCTGACGCCTGGGATTTCATGCCCCTGAATGTTTTTTTTTTAGACAAGCAAATGCCTACTTGTCTTCAAAATACTAGGGTATGTGGCAGACAACGTGCCCTGAAAGTAGGCATGATCATTTATGTCTGCTCACGAGCAGTTGTAAATGAATGCATGTACTTTATGCCCATTTGCACGTAGCTTAAGATATTTTTAATAATAATCTATGTATATACATGTGAACTTCACCAATGTTCTGTCCAGAATGTGCACCCAGCTATAACTACCAGTAAAGACAATACCTTCATGACCAAAAATTGTACTTTTATGTTTTAATGCTGTCAAGTCAATGCTGACTCAGCTACCTCTGGGTTTTCTTGGCAGTGTATTGCCAGAAGTAGATTACTCCATTACCTTGGAAGAAAAGGCTTAGCAAAGTGACTTGCCCAAGGTCACAAGGAGTGCCAGTGGGAATCAAACCCTTGATCTTCTGGGAGCTAGACAACTGTTTTAATCACTAGGCTACATCCAGACCCACTAAATGAGGACTGGAATCTACCCCCTAGTGTCCACCTCAACTGATTAGGGTGGACTTTCTTAAGCATTCAATTTAGGGTGTAGGATGTCTCTGTAAAATGAGGGATGAATCGGCGATAGTAACTTACCAAGCCTAAGAACCCTCTTAATTGCTTCCTAGTAGTAGGTGGAAGGACCGAATACTTTCTACCTTATCTAAGACTATACCCCACTAAGTGGCCTGTCTGACCACTTCCTCTTGGGGTGTAATAATCTCATGAGAGATCCATGGGGTACACCCTGGAAGGGTAATAATATATCTTCAAATTGGCGCAGGATATACTTAGCTTCTCTTTCTTGACTAGGTGTCAAATTTGGGTTTATCTTGGGTGCCATTACTTTCTTTATTTCAGCAATTTGGGGCCATAGGTCTTCCTCTTGATCAGTGTGCACCTCCGCCACCCACATTTCCCATTTTTTCCAAGGCTTTAACACATTTATATGATATATTTGTGTCTTTCCTCTTTCATTCACTACCTCATAATCCAAAAGTCATATTTGGCGCTGAACAACCACAGGCCCTTTCCATCTTGCAGTGCATTTATAAGGGGTGGACGGGATAAGAACTAATACTTTTTCTCCTGTCTGTAGCTTCCTTAGCTTTGTATTCACATCATAATGCTGCTTTTTCTACTCCTGACATTTTTGTAATTTATTGTGCCACCTCACTTATCTTCCTTAGCTTGTCTTTAGATTATGAAGATAAGTCAATCAATGTATGCTGAGGTTCCCAATTTGGGTTCACCCATTTCTCTCATGGGCCAGTCTAATCAGGAGAGTTCTGAACACTGAAGGTACTACCAGTTGTTGTTGGATCTCTGCCCTAAGCTTATTTTTGGCAATCCTATAGAGCAGACCTTCTTTTAGCTCAAACTTAGGGCTTCCCTCCTGCATTGAACTCATAGTACAGTCAAATGCATATATCAGAGCAGGGTCTGCTTTTTGTTCTTGGACAAAAGATGGAAATCACAGGTCTGCAAAAAAATTTTTTCGAGAGCTGTTTTGGTTATTCCACGTAATCTTTATGGTCTGAATCCGAAAATGACCTCCATTTTGTCATAGGACATCACGTTTCCTCACAATTTAGGTAACTATGTTAAATAAGGCAATACCTCAAAATAAATGGAAATAGACATAAAATTAAAGTTTTATTACAATATTTTCATGAAAATCCTTTTTTGAACTGAAATGAGCTCACCTACATACACTAAACTCGATTCTTCTTCCTTGTGAGGCTCCTCTTGGTGCATTTATGCTTGTGAGTAGCATCTGGAATGTCTCTCTGAAGCATCCAACAGTAGTCTGCCATCATTGTAATGCTCCATTTTCCCTGGAATCTCCTTTCCATCTCTTTAATGTCTTGGTGGAATCATTCACCTTGTTCCTCACTCACAGCTCCCAAATTTTCAGGAAAGTAGTCAAGGTGGGACTGGAGGAAATGCACTTTCAAACTCATCAGGCAACCTAAAGCTTGAAATGCTTTCAGCATTCATCCGACGATATTTTTGTAGTGAGAATCTTTGTTATTGCCTAAAGATTTCTGTACGACTTCTTTAAATGCAATCCACCCTTCTTTTTGAGGATCCGTCATGGTATTGACAAACTCTTGATCAACTATAAGCCTTCTAATGTCTGGTCCGACGAACACACCTTCCTTCAATTTTGCCTCCGACAGGCCTGGAAACTTGGTGACCAAGTATTTGAAGCATTCTCCATCTCTTGGAAGTGATTTAACGAATTGCTTCATCAATCCCAATTTTATATGGAGAGGTGGTAAGAAGAACTTTATGGGAAGGTACCAAAGTTTCTCGGAGGACATTTTTTTCACCGACTGTTAGCACCCTCGGCTGCCAACTCTTCTTGGTCCAGTGATTTTGTCGGTCTCGACTGTCCCATAGACACAGAAAACAAGAATATTTGGTATACCTAGCTTGTTGCCCGAGCAGCATGCACAAGACCTTCAAATCCCCACACACTTGCCAACCATGGTCTTCATATTTAAGTTTACGAAGAACCAATTCCAAGTTCTCGTAGGTTTCCTTCAAGTGTACGGAATGACCTACAGGTATGGAAGCGTAAAAACCGTTGTGGAGTAAAATTGCGTTGAGATTTCTTTTTGAAGAATCTATAAAACGATGCCATTGCTCTGAATCATATTGGATTTTAAATTGACCCATCAGACCTTCGACATCGATACAATAAACCAACTTGTCTTCCTGGGCGAAGTAAGGAACAAACTCCTTTCACGATGTCTGAACCATGAAGATGACACTCCTGGCAACAATAAGTTCCTGCTTTTCAGCTTTGATCCGAGTAACTCAGCGGCATCTTTGGGAAGATTCAAATCTCTTACCAAATCATTCATCTCCTCCTGAGAAATCAATTTTGGTCTTGTATCATCTACAAAGTCAGAACTTGATTCGTCATCTGGTTCAGGTATGACTTCACCTTCATTGGAGCTATGTATCTCTTCCAAGGTAGCAGGGGGCTTGGGTACTGGTATATCTGTGCCATGGGGGATGGGACGAATTGCTGAGTGAAGATTGGGGTATGAAATGGAATGCTTCCATTTGGAATTAAACCCTTTCACATCGCATAAACAAAAGTAACAGTTGTCACTATGGTTCTTTTGCTCTCGCCATACCATAGGAATCCCATAACGGAAAGATTTTTTCTTACCCTTGAACCAGTTTCGGAGGTCCTCAACACACCGTTTGCACACTTTATGAGGCGCCCAGACTTTATCTTGATCTCCAATTTTTAGTCCAAAGTATGCAAAGTATACTTTTTTCACAAAGTCTGTAATATTCTGCTGTTGCTTCAACACTGTATATTCACCACAGATGAAATAGAAACTGGCAAATTAATACACTTTCGCGGAGTCATAACATAACGGTTGAAGAATGACGAGCTAACACGAATTGCGATGAAAAAGTGTGAACAGCCTAGAACCAAGAACCTGATGATGATTCGTGCACAAGTGTGGCATGCAGGAGAGAGCAGCTCTGTGTCTGTACACAAGATGTCACAGTGCTGGCCACGCCCCCCTGCACTGCCCCGAGCTGCTGCTATCTGCCCTGTGTCTCCCTCACACTGGATTCTTCAGGAAAGATTAACCCCTTCTACCATTAGAAGCATGGACTTAAAACTTGCTTAGCTTATGTATATATTGCTGACCATCAGATTTACAGTGCTATATATTTTTTTACATAACTCGGACAACCCCTTTAAGGTTTTTTGGCATTTTATATCTTAAATGCACTTATGTGAATTAATTAATAGTAATTTGAATTAATGAATAGTAATTTGAAAAAATTTGATAAATTTGAAGACAATTTTGCATGTTGTGGCAAATCATGATGTCTAGAAGTTTTTTCAATATTTTATTTGTTTTCAGCACACCAAAATACATGGAAATGAGATGAAAATAATCAAACAGCTTTTTAGTCGCAGACCTGTGAATTTATCCAGCACGTCCTGGGGAATCCAGAGCATTTGCCCTTCTAGAAACACCTTACCCTGGTTCTCAGCCCTTTCTTGTCTTTCTATTCTTTTGTCCCTACAGCTTTTCCGGGTACTGCCTGGGACTTCTATGACCTCCCTTGTATAAGGAAACTCCTGTTTCAAAGCTTCTTGCCCGTTATCTGCCTGCTTTTCCTTGAGTATCTGTGTCTGAGTGTTTACCCACCCTTTCTTCTCTTGCAAACATTTATAAAAATAAGCCCAATCCCTACCTAATATAAGGGGGACAGGATTGTGGGGTAAAATGGCCACATCTAACCGGTGCCAACATCCTTGATATCTTATTCTAATCTAGTAAAGGGGGTAGGGTGTGGTAGAGTCATGAATGCACTTAATCCTAACGTGGCCCTTATAGTTTTCTCACCTCCCAGCCTGGGCTAGGCCCAGCTTTTCCCACAAAGATTTGGACATCATGGACTGGTTAGCACTTGAGTCTAGAAGAGCCTGCATGGGTGTACCTTCCACTTCGATAGTTATCATGAAGGGGAAAGAGGGTTCTTCTCCTGAACAGTCGGTGTGGCCTACCAGACCTGTTCTTTGTCTACAATCTCTCTGAACATGCTCCTGCTGTCTACAGCGGAAGATTTTTCTGCCTATTATTTTTTCCTGACCCCATAAAGACCGCTCAACTCCCCCTTGGGCTTGTTCTCCTTTATTCCTGTCTCCAATAGGTTCCTGAATCACTTGCCTACCTTAGGATCAGATTTCCTCACTTGGAAAGGGTTAGTAGGAACAGTTTGGGCCTCTAGGTAACATTCTGCAATGGAGGTGGCTTTATCTATAGATTTAACACACCACCTGACCAACCATTCTCTCAGATCCAGAGGGACAGATGTTAAATATTGCTCTAGGATTATGTCTTACACAGTCTGGGTCACTGGCCTTTCCTCCTGGCTTTAGCCATTTCCCTGCCATATTCCTTAATTACTGAATCAAAGCCCTTGTCTCTCTTGTGCCTACATTATGGTTTGTCTAAATGCCCTCCTATAATGTTCCTTGGTGAGGTCCAAGCTATCTTTAATGGTTTGCTTCACTAAATCATAGTTCTGGGCTGTTCAGGAGACAAGGATCTGTAGGCATCCAAGGCAGGTCCTGTAAGGGACATAGCCAGTCTAAAAGCCCACTGTTCCTTGGGCCATTTTACTGAGTGACCAACCCTTTCAAATACTGTCAGGAAAGAATCAGGGTCATCATGCTCACTCATTTTACCCACAGTTATTGCACCAAATCCACCAGTTCCCACAGTAGTGTCCAGCACTCTTTTGCTTTCAGGTCAAGCTGTCCCTGTAGTAACATCCCGCTCCAACAACCATTCTGTAGCTTGCAGCTGTCCCTTCAATAAGTCTAGTAAAGGCTGCTGCTGCTGTCGTCTGGCTTCCAGGGCTTGGCTTAGCTGCAGAGCCAGCCAAGGCAGTACGTCTTTTGACTCCATGCTACCCCCACTGTACCTGAAAGCACACAAAAGAAAAACAAACCCAAGTGTGGTTCTTCAAACCACCTCCCCCGGACCTGGGCAGAGGTCTTAGCTCCTTCACCCCCTCTTAGTATCCAGAGTTCCAACAAACCCTTCCTTAGGTACCCTTACCTTCAGAGGCTGCTGGAGTTTGCTTTTGAGTGGGGTTGAGATGTAGTTTTAAGCCCTTTTTCTTGTCAAAAATCCATACAACTGTGCCAGATGTTGATATGCTTGATTTCCAGAGGGACGGAAGTTAGGGAAGGTCAGATGCAGGCAGCCACGACAGACAACACTCTTCCAAGTCCAAGCAACATATTCTCAGACAGCACAAACACAGCCTGTGCTTAGTTCGCTGAGTTAGCTGGACAGTACTCTTATGTCTTTGAGTCATATGGCAATGGTTAGTCAGCAAAACAGTAGAACTCTAACAAACATGAACAGCATGAACACAGTTTACCCTAGTCCACTGGGTTGGCTGTGCAGTACTCCTCTGTCTTACCAAAAAGAAAAAAAAGCTTCAGCCTGGGTATCTAGGTACCCTATGGCTGTGGCAGCTACCTCCCTATCAGTGCTTCCTTTGCACACCAAACCGACCCACATTGCTCAAAACAAACAAAACAAAAAGGCCCAAAAATAGCCCAAATAGCCTAAAATCAGTCTTTCTTTCCCACTATGAAAGTATTTCCAAAACAAATAAGGGTGTCCTTCAACTTATCTGCTTCTCCTTGTTGAATGGAAGGTCTCCCAGAGCGGTATCAGCATGTGAGTTCTGTTCCATAGCCATTATCTCTATAGGCTCTGCAGTGTTCAGTTTCCAGCTCTCAAGGCTCTATCTCCATGGACTCTACTGGCTCCTCTGCCATTTCTTCTCTCTCCCCTCCCTAGCGTCTCTGTGAGGCTTTTTATTTCCTGTTCCACTTTAGCTCCTCCTCCCTTGCCTTTTTTCTATTCTGCCACGCTGTAAGGAGCTCTCCCCCAGGGCAGAATTTCCCCTTTTCGGGATTTCCTGTCCTATGCTCTGGTCCCCGTTCTTCAGAGCCCCCCCCCCCTGTTCAATCAGGTTTCTTGTACAGTATGTTCCGGTGGTACTCCTTGCAATATGCATTTGAGTTCAGTATTTCTATGCTATATTTGATGACATGCCTGCCACTTTTGCTAAATTTGTAAAATTTATAAGGGTGATAGTTCCTTAATCTGCATGCTCAGAATACATTTTTTAGACTATGCCACACATTTAGTTTCATTTTTTTTTATCATTTATTGTTTATCAAGCTTTGTTATACCACCTTTTGCCTGGGCATCAAGTTTACAATGTATTAACATTGTAGTAGGGAGAAAAGAGGAATGGAGAAAAAGCATAGAAAAGTAGGGGAAGGAGAAGAAATCAGCAACACTGTTAATATCCTCTACTGCCCTGATTGCCTAGCCCTCACCAAAGACTAGCTAAAAAGGTAGACCTTCAGTCCTTTCTTAAATGTTTTCTGGTGAAAATTCAGTCCTAATGTACAGCAGAAGGGAGTTCCAAAGTGCAGGGGATAGAAAGAAGAACGCAGACTATTGAATTGATTCATAACGGGCTGTTACTAGACAGAATGACTAGTTTATTGTGGCTCTGGGAATGGAGTGTTATGGATGGGGTATAAGAGCTTAGGGAATCAGATAAGTAAGTGGGGAGATTAGAATTGAAGGGCTTATGGGCTAACTGTGGGATTTTAAATTTCACAAAAGCCAGCAATGTTCTCTCAAGAGCTTAGTGACACGGTTTCTTTGATTACATTATTAATTTAATGGCAGCATTTTGGATCAGTTGAAGTCATTTGACAGAAGAGGCATGCCATTGTATAAGAAGTTACGATAGTCAAGAAGCCTGATAGCCAAAGAAAAGACTAGAGTAAGTAGTGCTGATTTGTGTAAAAAGGGACAGTCATCACAAATAGCTCTAAGAGAAAAGAAACAAGTCTTAACAGTCTCAAAGATTTGATGGTTAAAGAATAAATGAGTTGAGGTGGCAACCTAGGATTTTCATGGAGGCCACCAGAGGAAGTGTATGGCCAGAGAGAGTGGGGGAAGTCGAGGAGCATACCTTTTGGCTAGTCACCCATATTGCCTTGAATTTTCGGGGCTTAAGCTTTAAGAGTTCGTTGTCTAGCCATTGTATAATGGCTGAGCAACATGTATTGAGGGGCTGAAGGTCAAAGTGCACTTGGGTCCAGATATGCCACTAGATAGATATCATCAGCAAAATAATGACAAGAGATTCCCACTGATTGAACTACAGTAAGAGAGCTAATAGAGTAAGAAGCAAGTTAATAGGATTGGGGAAAGGATAGAGCCTTGAGATCTCTCTCAATGTAATTGATAAATGGAGGACGTAGTGGAGTTGGCTATGACTGTGAATGTACAATTAAATAGGAAGAAAGCTATATATGGAAAGACCGTGCTGGAAATACCAATGTCTGATAAGTGATTGAGGAGTCAATTGTATTCCACTAAGTCAACAGCAGCTAAGAGGTTCAAAGAAATGATGAGTGTAGCTTTTCTGACATCTATAAACTTATGTATTTCACTAATCATGAAGATTAGGCAGGTTTTAGTACTATAGAGGGTTCTGAATCCTGACTGGCGGGGATGCAGAAGACTTTTCTTGTCAATGAAGTCTCTCAATTGTAGGAATACTACTTTTTCTATGCACTTGGCCAGAAAGGACAGCAATAAGGAGTGGAGGAGTGGCCTAGTGGTTGGGGCAAGGTACTTCAGGCCAGAAGGTCAGGGGTTCAAATCCCACTAGAGGACAGCAACCTTGGGCTGGAAGGACTGGGGTTTCTAGTCCCACAGGTGCTCCTTGTGGTCTTGGCCAAGCCACTTAACCCTCCATAGCCCATGCTCCCTGTAAAATAGTTATCTCCAAGTTATAATGCCCTGTTCAATGTAAACCACACTGATGTAGCATATAAGAGAATGTAAATAAATAAGACTGGCCTATAGCACTTTAGAGCTGCAAGATCATTAGCACCTTTTTTAAAATGGGTCTAACAGAGGCTAGTTTCCAAGAAGAGGATAAAGGAAGTAATTCCAAGCTAGAGCTCACCATCACAATAATGAGATGAAGATGAGTTTTCAGGAAAGTAGAAAGGTGAGAGTTTAAGGGAGAAGAGGTAAAATTATTTGAGTGCAAATTTGCTCTAGATGAACTTGGATCATGAGGTTGAAGAAAGATCATGGACAGACAAGCTTGTGTCAGTGCAAATAAAGGATCTGATAATGACAAACTGGATTTGGCATCAGAAATAGTTCCTGGAGTATTGGAAGTAGAGAGGGAGGTGCGTAGAGCATGAACCTTGGAGACAAAAAAATGATGCAAGATCTTCAATATGAGGAGTAGAGGTAAGGCAGGAAGAAGGAGAAAGGTGTTCATCAAGAATTCAGAACAATTCCTTGAAAGGGTTTGTGTTCTTTTGAATCTTAAGAGAATAATAAGCTTTTTTTACTTTGGCGCTATTTTATGAATCAAAGGTATTTCTTAAAAGAGTGCTAATGCTTTAAGAGATTTCAATTTTCTCCAGGCTCCTTCAGACAGACAGAGTTGCCTTTTTAGCAGGCTTAAACCTTTGTGGTACTAAGGATTCATTTTCTTTGAATTAGGATTTTTTTTTCTTCTAACGGAGCAACTTTCTCAATTGTTTGTCTCAGGGGACCTTTTTAGGGTGAAATTTTAGAAGCCCTATTTGTGCTTTGGATGTCTAAAAACAGGCATAGAAATGAAAAAAGCACAGAGATGTCTCCAGAGCCATTTTAAAAGCCAGCTCTGGGGGCGTCCCAATGTGAGGACATCTGACTTTGAAAGGAGACATGGCAGGGGAATTCCCAGGACTGTGGAGACATGGTTAGGGCCTTCCCATGGACTAGGATGTCTCCACCTGATTACAGAAAAGTCATGAACATCTGGAGTCACTTCTAACTTTAAACCAGCTCTGAGGTATGCATAGCAACAAACAAGCATCTGAAAAGTTCTTGTTTAGGCTGAAAAACATCCAGAGTATGTAGAAAGGAAATAACACTATCATCTCCAGTAGTAGGATATGAACCCTGGCTGCCCTGTTCCTAACCCACTAGTCTACCATTATGCTATTACAGATGTGTAAGTTCTGGCATATGGTTCTGGGGACGTCTGAATAGACACCTCTGCAGACATCCCTACTGGGCACATCCAGGTCTGTGAAATCACATCGGCACCTGGATGTATCTGCATTTTTTTCAGTTCTGGCTTAGACGTCCCAGATTGCACTTGGATGGATCTTCTAAAATCCCCCCCTTAACACACATTTTAGTGAGCAGTAACTGGTGTGGTAAACCTAACTGTGGGCATGCCAGCTACCAACCACTAAAAGGCATGTTAACTGGCACTCTCACACTAATGTGGACAGTGATCAGGTTAGAGGTGGCATGGGGTGTGGAAAACACATTAGTGTGTGAATGCTGTAAACATGGCACTTAGCGTGGCTTCACCTAACAGCATGTCTATGGGTACTGCTAACTGCACCCACTGTACTTTTCCGCTCATTACAGTACCCAATCATGTGTTAGCTACCAGGAATATACCGGTCATCACCCCAATAGCTAACGTGAAGATTTTGCTCTTAACATGTGTTAGTAATGCTTATTAAGTGTGAAACCTTACCAGTGTTTAAAAAAAGACCCCTTTAGTGTGGAGTCCCACAGGGAGACCTGACAATCCAGGAAAAGTGAAGGGAATTCTAGGGGATAAGTACATTTCTAAATTAGATTTCCAGAGTCTAGGTTTTTGAAGTTATGAAATGTTTCCCGAATATGAGAGTTGCTATTTGGATCTATTGCTCTAGTTGCCCTACAGAGGCCAAAAATTTGAGACAGTCAAGTAAACAAAATGACACACGAGACAAATAACTTTGAGATCAAACAGTTCCTGTATTGGCTGACTAATTATATGTTACTCATAATTAAAAGTGACTGCAAAGAAAATGATGTAGGGCACACTATTAGAAAATTAAAAGATGGGATTAGAGAACACATTGGAACAATTAGGAGAAATGATAGAAAGTACTGGTGGCAGTGCATTCTAATGATATACATAATGAAAGCTTTAAAGGATTTAGTTATAGAGGCTTTGAAACAATTAGAATTAACAATGGAGGAGTTGATAGCATAAAATAGCTTTGACAGAGAGAAACATTTTGGTTATCCACTTGGAATATATTACCATCAGAAGGGCTAAACAGGGAGATTTCTTTTTAAAATGTCAAGATTCATGCTATATATTATGGGCAGCTAAAATTTGGGCTTGGTTTTCTAACAAATATCTTCTTATAAATTATAAGCAAACTGATACTGAAAAGAAGGTCCATGAGATTATTAGTTCTTTCCATCACTGATTCATGGCATAAATAGGTCCTTTTTGATATTTGTAAGTATAGACTTGTTACATCATTCAATAGGGGACAAAATATCTGGGGTCATCTGGTTTATTGTTTATCAAATCATTTAGTATACCACCTTTATGTAAACAAGCAAAGTGATTTACATTAAAATATATAAATGATCAGACAAGAACTCCAATTGTGATAGTAAAAATCGTTAAAAGTGTACAAAGCAAAGCAGAAGTAAAGAGAACAGGAGTTATATTATAGTGCCCATGCCCCAAGGAACCTAGTCACTGATCTTTGAAATTCCTAGGGCAAATAGGTGTGCTTTTAGGATTGCCCTGAAATTCATGCGTGATGATTCAGTTCACAATGAGAGAGGCAACTTATTCCAAAGAGTGGGATTTAGAAAATAAAATGTTGAGGGGGTGAGCGGAGCCACACAACAAGATGGATGCTTCTCCTTGAGCTCCAGGACCCTCTCCACCCAAAAACTGTCAAAAACACGTTACATACCATCCAGATTGGGGCTAAAGTGCCGCACAATGGAAGGGAAAGAGGAGTCATCAAACTCATGGTGGTGGCAGGTCGATTGTTACAGAGCTGGGGTAGCGGCTGAGCACCTAGTCATTGAGGCAGAGCCAGTGTTTTCCTGTGGGCTGTGGGGCGTCCTCCTAGACATCGGAGTACGAGGTACAGCGGCAACCTGGAGGTGGCAGAAGATGTGGTAGCCGGCATTTAGAGAGGAGTACATCTTGGAAGAAGTATGGCTTGTGTGGATCAGGGTGTGGCCCGAAAATCCTAAGGCTGGCATGCTGAACACCATTGATCCACAGAGATGGGAGGACAGAAAATGAGAGAGCATATGGAGAACTGGGGCCTGTAAAAAAGTAAATGCACAAGACCCGTAGTGTTTATTGGAGTGGGAGGTGTGAGCTGTGATTGAAACCTGGGAAACTCTTTGGCTGTAGTGAGGAGAGTGGTAGGGGAGCAGTTTTGGCCCTACCACAGAGGATTTGCAGGCAGCAGCACAGAGGCACATCCGATCACACTGTGGTGTTGGTGGCCAGATTGCGCTGAGGCTCCCCAATATCATTTGTGATACTATTCTTGAGCTGCCATCCGGGACACCCCCTCCCCAAGTAAGTCCCATAAAACCAAGAAGGAAGCAGTGAGGATTGTGCTGCCTGCTAATATTGAAGGAAATCCCCCTTCAAACCTCCCCTTGAATTGGTGTAGCTGTAAGAAGAACATGGCTCTACCCTGGGGATGCCTCAGAGACACAAATTGTTTAAGACATTGCAGCCCCTAATGAAAGTAAATCAGGCTGCACAAAAGAAGAGCATGGAGGTCTCAGGCGGCCAGCAAGGTCTTTTGATTTCTGAGGAGGTGGCAAAAGCATCTAACTAAGAGTATAATTGCACCTTTTAGGAGATAAATTGGCTAAATTTCAGTCAACTATGGAGGAAGTGAAAGAGGCAATATCATCACACACAGATAATACCAAAAGCATTCAGTCTATGAACTTGGTGGTAAAGGACTTGAGAGCACAGATGGTGCAATTGCCGAAGAAAAATGAAGCCCTAGAGGAATGATAGGAGGGTCAGGAAAATTGGAGCAGGAGAAACAACTCCTTGGAGTCCCTAAGAATATAGGAGACAAGGATTTGCTAAACGTTTGTGGGAAGCTGGTCCCTGAGAAGTTGGGCTTGCCAGCCTCCGAGTTACAGCACACTGGCTTGGTGCCAAAAGGGACAGTAATAGGCCATGCCTGGTTATCTTTAAAGTCCTTAACTACATGGACAAAATGGAATTGATGTAAGTCTACAGGAGCTCTAGAAATCAAAGGGACAAAAATCCTGATGCTCCAGAACTTCTTGGCATTAGTGGCTGCCAAGCATAGGAAGATTACCACATACTGCTCTTGGCTATTTACAAAAGGAGTGAGCTTCAGCCTGCTATACCCAACCAAACTGAAAGTGTCCAATGAAGGTATAAGCAAGATTTGAGATGAAAGAGGATATAAGGAGATATATAGAGGGCATAGAGATCGACACCTGAATTGTGGCATCAGAGGTTCATCCATGGAGACCGAAGGCAGAGGTCGCAAGAGGTAGTGTGGATGAAGTCTGAACAAATCATTATTTGGACACTTTTTTCTCCTTTTCTCCTTTCTTCCTATATTGGTTGTTAACCATTTGGTAAGTAAGTACTGTGCTTGAGGGTGCTTCTTGTGTTCCAGGTGCCCCCTGAACTTCCACGCAGGATAGTGTATGGTGGCAACTTGGAGAGACAAGAAAGTGCACGATTGAGAAAACAGGTGGCTTCTCCCCTCTCATCTTTGTGGGAGCAGAAAAAAATTAACACAAAGCTGGGAGAAAATGGCACCATAAGGCACAGATTTTCTTGGAGTATGGATATAGAAGTGGGGCCTGTTGGATCAGCCTTACAAGCATTCTGCCTAATGTTATATTTTTGGGTAGGGGGTTGGAGGCACTCAGCAGCCCAAAGGTGTGATGTTTAAGCTAATGTTGTGAACAATGTTCATAAGGCAGGGGGGAGGATGGGGTGCAGGGGGTAGGTAGTCCTGTGGTCGCTGAGCATACAAGGTTGTGGGGGATGGGGTGAGAAGTATGGATGCTTGGATGTATGGTACCTGGGGAGGGGGGGAGAGAGGGTGGGGGGAGTGAGGTTAGGGAAGTATTGTACTTTACTAGAAAGGTTTCACAGGAGAATGGTGCATGACTCTGGGGGAACCAAGTGGGAGAAATTGGCAATGTGCTAAGAGGGTAGAGTACCCCTGACTGAGGGAGGGATGCATGAGTATTTTCGTTGCAGCAAGGAGAACAGATGGAACAATGGCTGATCTGAACCTAATTACATTAAATGTAAATGGTATTTACTCTCCAGTGAAGCACATTAAAATCCTAGCCTATTTAAGGAGGGCCAAAGTAGATATTGCTTTTTTTACAATAAACTAATTTAAGCATGGTAGAACCTAAGAAACTGCAAAGATCGTGGGTGGGGGAAGTGCATTTTTCAACATACAATAGGAGACAATGGGGAGTAGCCATTGTGATTAGGAAAGGGCTAGGATTCCAAGTACACTAAACCATACAGGACACAGAGGGCAGATATGTTGTGGTGCTCAGAGAACTTGATGGCCACAAATTAATAATATGTAACCTGTATGCTCCCAATGCCCTAGTGTTTTTCTCCAACATAGTGGCAAAGAGGATAATGTATGGGGAGTATAAATAAGCCTATCTTGGGTGGGGAATTTAGCGTTGTTGCAAATCCTCATATAGACTGCCAATCCCGCAGATAAGCGCGCAGAAGCCACTTTGACAGGGGAGTGAACTTTGTTATGGCAAACCTGGAGATGGTTGATGGTCGGCTATACCTGCATCATTGGGAGAAAGATTTCACTTTCTATTCAGCCCCTCACAAGATGTACTCCAAGCTAGATTATTGGCTCTTAGTGCAGTCCTTGGTGGACAAACTGAAAGTCGCTAAAATAGAACAAAATGTATTATCAGATCATTCTGCTGTCAAAATAGAACAGGAATTAGAGGTGAGAAAGACTTTATTTCGACAATGAGCCCAGTGCACTATTCTGATAAGAGGTTTAGAGAATTTGTCAGGAAATCTTAGGTGAAATATGAGGCCAATAATAAAGTACAGTTCATTCTGCAGTGACATACCGGGAGGACACCAATGCAGTGCTTCGGGGGCGGATCATAGCTTATGTCATGGAAGAAAGGTGGAAAATAGAGGAGCAGTTAAAACAACTCACTGTGGAGCTGGGAAAATATCACTGGCTTCACTTAGAATGTCTCTAGGAGAGGGATAGGCGCAGAGTAGTAGAGCTTAAGAAACAGATTAATGAAATACTGTCAGATTGGGTCAAGACTAGTATTTTGATTCACAAATATCAATTAAATATGTGTGTGTGGGGGGGGGGGGGGCAGGCCTGGAAATTACTAGCTCATTTAGTGTGGGTGCATTTCGGTTCAATAATGATGCCTTGGATTAAAAATAATGAAGGAGCAGTGATTACAAAGGCCCAAGAGATAGCACACAGTTTTGTGGATATCTATAAGGCTCTGTGTAGTAGTGGAGAAGAGAACATAGATTGCCAAGAAGAGTTCTTCAGAGATATAACTTTGCCCTGCTTAACTAACAATTAGGTGAAGGTCTTGAATCAGCTGATCGCTACAGGGGAAATTAAGGAAGTTATCAAGACCCTCAGGCTCGCTAAGCATCCAGGGCCAGATAGATTGGGATTGGAGTTGTATAAAATTATGCCAGATTTAGTTGGAGAACCCCTTAGAGAGATGCATGGTGCTGTCATTGATGAAGGGAGACTGAGGCCAGAGCAGAATTTAGCTTATATAGTGATACTCCCTAAATCAGGGAAAGACCCACTGGAGCTGGGATCATACAGGTCTATCCCCCATCTCAATCAAGACATGAAGCTTCCAACATCCATTCTGACCAGAAGAATACAAAACTTTCTTCCAAAGCTGGTCATGAGGACCAGGTAGTGTTTGTGAGGGGTAGGAGGGCTTCCATCGATATCCTGAAGGCCCTCGCCGCCTTACAGGTGAATAAGAGACAAATGCAAAATGCCGCCATAGTAAGGCTGGACATGGAGAAGGCATTTGATAAAGTTGTTTGGACCTATTTATTTTGGGTATTAGAGCAATTTAACATTGGGGTCAGCTTTCTACAATAAGAAAAAATTCTTTATGACTCACCAATAGCTCAATTAATAATTAATGGGCGGCGTAAAGCACCATTCTCCATCTTAAGTGGAATGAGGCAAGAGTGACCCCTTTCCCCTTTACTATTTGTTCTCTCTTTGGAGCCACTGGCAGCAAAAACTCGGGATGATAAAGGTATATGGGGTGTACATGTGAGAAAAACTCAATTGAAACTTAACATGTTTGCATATGATATGCTCCTGTTCTTGGGAGAGGTCCGGGCAGATATTGGCAAAATGATAAGATTAATAGAAGTGTTTTGGTTGTTTGCGGGCCTGCGAATAAATTTTGGTAAGTCAGAAGTGCTGCCACTTGAGTTGCCTATAGGGGCCGGGGGTGAGGGAACATTTCCTTTGCAATAGTGCAAACAAAACTTAAAATACTTAGCAGTGTATCTAAGCAATAATTCTCAGGTTATGTACAGGGGTAATATCATTGACAAGATATGTACCCCACGTTAAGTTACTGTTCCATGTAAACCGCCTTTACATGTCAAAAAGCAGTATATAAAAAGCAGTTAAATAAATAAATAAATAAGATTAATGATATTAAGAAGAACTGTGAGCACTGGAAGGACTTGTCTCTTTCGCTGATGGGAAGAAATGTGCTGGTGAAAATGGTCTTACTCCCTAAGATCTTGTACACTCTGCAAATGGTACCTTTGTGGGCCGGGCCAAGGAAGGAGAAATTGCTTCGGGAAGTACTCTGGCTATTCATTTGGAAAGGGAAAATAGCAAGGATTAGTCATGCAAAAATGATTATGGCAAAAGACAAAGGAGAGAGAAGTTGCCAGATTTGAAAATGTACAAAGGCACAGCAATGTTGTGCTGGATGAACGAGCTGTACCTAGGCAGTGTGCAATATGTGCCGGATGGACTTCTAGATGTGCTGTATGCACCCTATAGGCTTGTAAATGTTATGCATGGGTTCAAGCCACAAGTTACTGCCAATTTTAAAAAGGACTGGAGGTGGTGGTAGGGTCTAGATGGGATGTCATACATTCACATGGGAGGGAATCTAGAGTTCATCCCAGGGCTTAGCTGTACAACGTTTTGGGAATGGGCCAGTTAGTGGTGTCATACCATTTGACAACTTTTTGAGGGGCAGGGGGGGGGGGAGATGAGCACCTTTGAGGCTATTCAAAGAAAGTAGAGGGTCCCGGGGGGGGGGGCACTAATTTCATTACTGGCAAGTGAAACATTATTGCCAACAACTACAGCAATTTGAAGGGCAGGAGATACAGTGAAGGCACCTGAATAAGGACTTCCAGAATGTGATGCCTAACCTTAATAGGTTGTCCAGGTGATATAGGGAGGACAACCAATGGGATGCTGTGATGCCTGGGTACAAACTATATTGCAATGATAGAGTAGATCAAATTGGTGGAGGGGTTACAATCTATGTTAGAGAGGGCATTGAGTCACACAGGATTTAAGTTTTGCAGGGAACAAAATACACTGCAGAATCTCTATGGATCGAAATTCCATGTAAAAAGAGAAAGGCGATGGCAGTGGGGGTGTACTATAGACCACCTGGTCAAAATGAACAAATGGATGATGAAATGCTCAAAGAAATCAGGGAAGCTAACAAAAGTTCCAACACAGTAAAAATAATGGGTGATTTTGGTTACTCCAGTATCGACAGGATCAGTGTCACGGCAGAACTTGCTAGGAAGATAAAGTTTATAGATGAAATAAATGACTGCTTCTTGGAGCAGCTGGTTCATGAACCAACAAGAGGGGAAGCCATTTTGGACCTAGTCCTTAGTGGTACACAAGATCTGGTGCAAGAGATAAGAGTGTTGGGGCCACTTGGCAATAGTGATCATAGCATGATCACATTTCATTTAATAAATGGAGCAAGAACAGCAAGGAAATCTACACTACTACCTTTTAACTTTCAAAAGACAGACTATGATAAAATGAGGAAAATAGTTAAGAAAAAACTAAAAGGAGCAGCTGCAAAGGTTAAAGATTTATATCAAGCATGTGTGTTGTTTAAAAATACTATCTTGGACGCCCAGACCAGCTGTATTCCACTAAGGAAAGTGGAAGGAAGTCCAAAAAACTGCCAGCATGGTCTAAAGGTGAGGTCAGAGAGGCCATTTAGCCAAAAAAGCATCTTTCAGGAAATGAAAAAAGGAGCTAAATGACAAAAACTGGAAATAACATAAGCACTGGCAAGTTAGATGCAAGGCATAAGGCAGGCAAAGAGAGAATTTGAAAAAATGCTTGCCATGGAAGCAAAAACACATAAAGCCCGATTCTGACATGGATGTGCTGGCCCTCTTTGCACCCAGTTGGAAACGGATGCACAGAGTTAGCCAGGATTCTGATTCTGCGGGGCACGTCTAGCCCCATGGAATCAGAATTGTATCCAGGCCTGTATGAGCAGACTGGGACCCCGATTCAGGGCAGCCTGCACATTCAAGCTTTGCCCGGATAGCTCAGTCAGGGCTTTTCAATGGAGCAATGGTACCATGGCTTCCAGTTGCTATGGCACCACTGCTCCATTGAAAAGCCACAATCCCCTGCCGCCGATCTACAAACTTCATTCCCTGCAGCCTGACCCCCCATCTGGCCTCCCAAGGCCAGGGTTGGGCTGCAGGGAATGTCCTCTGCCCCCTCCCACTACTTTCCAGCCCCGGGCCTGCCATCCTCTACCGAATTGGGGAATTTTTCCACCTCAGAGGTGGAATAAATTCCCCATTCAAGCCATCAGCCCCAGATGTACAGGACCGACATTGGAATTGGCCCTGTATGTCCAGGGCCAACAACCACCCTAACGTCACCCCCGATCCACCGCTTTCTAGTCCTCATCTAACTTCCTGTGTATAACAGACAGGGAAGTTAGATGGGATCAGGAGAGGGCACAGATAGCAGGGATGGACGTCCCCAATAACAAAAACTTTTTCAAGTACATTTGTAGCAAAAAACCTGTGAGGGATTCAGTTGGACCATTAGATGATAGAGGGGTAAAAGGGGTACTAAGAGGGGACAATGCCATAGTGGAGAGGCTTAATGAATTCTTTGCTTAGGTCCTTACTGAAGATGTAGGGAAGTTACTCGTGACTGAAATGGAATTTAAAGGTGATGTATCAGAAGAACTGAAAGAAATATCAATAAACCTGGAAGATGTTTAACAACTATTTGATAAACTAAAGAGCAGCAAATCACCTGGACTGGATGGTATACATTCAAGGGTGTTGAAAGAACTGAAATATGAGATTGCAGACCTACTATTAGTAATCTGTGAACTATCATTAAAATCATCTGTAATACTTGAAGACTGGTGAATGGCCAATGTAATGCCAATTTTTAAAAAGGGTTCCAGGGGTAATCCAGGAAATTACAGACCTTTGAGCCTGACATCAGTATCGGGCAAAATTACTGAACATGTAGGGCCTATGTAAATGCCATAAATGGGGATATTCAACGGCACTTACATGGTTAGTGCCATTGAATATCCCCTTCTAATTCCCCTATGTGCTCTGATTCTATTCGACTAGCCTCAGGGTATGTTGGGGACGTTCCAAGACAGAGCGGAGGTGGAGATTGCCACTAACCGGGTAGCAGCGATATTGCACCGCTACCCGGTTAGCAATCTGTGGCTAAAACTAGGCCAGTTCGCTGTGGCATAAATGTTCAGGGAGAGAGCCTCTTTCAATTGAAAGCAAGTTCTGCTACGAGGGGACATGGGATGAGGGTGAAGGGAGATAGATTCAGGAGTGATATGTGTAAATATTTCTTTACGGAAAGAGTAGTGGATCCATGGAATAGTTTCCCAGTGGAGGTGGTAGAGATGAGGACAATAACTGAATTCAAAAAAGCATGGGACCAACACAGAGGAGTTTTGGCCATATTCAATTTCAAGCGGCAGTGAGACATCCAGGCATCAATATCAGAAAGGCAGGCAGAGATACGGGCCTGGATTGCTGGAGAGATTCCAGGTGTAGAGAGGTAGATCTGGGAGTCAACATCAAAAACACAGTGATGTGGAGCCATAGAACAGGGAGAACAGAATGCAAATCAGAGGAGATACAGGTAGAGAGGGAAGCGGGAGATCCTGGTGGGTTCAAGTGCCCACGAGTAATTGCATTAATGAGGCTATGAAAGAATATTATGCCAGGGGTGGGTAATAAAGTGTTGAGAAGGGAGACACAGCACTGCAGAGAGCAGGAACTGGGTAAAGGACAGACAGAAGATAGGACACACACTGAAAATATAGAAATATAGAAAGAAAGAACAATACATAAATAACAAGCTAAATTCTAAACAAGAAAATGCCAGGATAGAGCATAAATGTTAGCAGAGGCATGCAATGAGTGCCCTCACCAAGCAGGAGCCTCCTCCTTGCTCTTCTCCCTCTGACTGGTCGCTCCTCATTTCAATCTGTTCAAAACTCAGCTCACAGCTATTCTTACACCAGTTTCGCTATGCTCGTATAACCCTTCTTCTCAAGTCACTTCATTGGTTCCCTAAACATTTCTGCATCCAGTTCAAACTTCTTCTACTGAACTATAAGTGTATTCATTCTGCTGCTCCTCACTACTTTTTCTCTCTTATCTCTCCCTGCAACCCTCCTTGGGAACTCCACTCTTCTGGCAGATCCCTTCTATCTGTCCCCTTCTCTTCCACTGCCAGCTCCAGACTTTAGACTTTCCACCGTGCTTCTCCTTATGCCTGGAACAAATTATCTGAGTCAGTACACCAGGCTCCATCTCTGGCCCTATTCAAATCCAGGCTAAAAACTCAACTCTTCAAGGCTACTTTTGGATCCTGATGCACTTAGTTTCCTAGGGGTATGTTTACTAAACTGTGGTAACGTTACATAACGCACGTTATGTAACGTTAACGATCGTTAACGCATCATAACGCGCGTTATGATGTGTTAACGATCGTTAACGTTACATAACACGCGTTAACCTAAATTAATGATCGTAAAGTTCCGCGGCGCGGTAAAACACCGCAGAAGGTGGAGAGAGGGCTGAGAGAAGGGGTCAGTGGGCAGAGAGTGGGCGGGGAGAGGCTCCCTTCACACTAATGCGCTGATCTGAAGAGCTGAATCCTAACGCGATTGAAAACCTGCCGTTAGATGCACATTTGCAGGGGAGAGAAACCATTTCAGTGTCAGCAATGTACAGCATAGGCAGGGAAACCTACAAAAAGTGATATGTGTGATACATGTGCCCAGAACAAAAGGGCACAGAAACATTGAAAATGACCCCAACAAACTGGAAAAAAAACATAACCAAGCTGTCCAATAGTGATATTAATGGGAAACATCAACCCCCCCCCCCCCGAGAAAGCTCCACAAAAAAGATTTTACTCGTGGAAGGGTCTATGCTCCGTCCCCATACAAGGAGAATGAGCCCACAGTGAAATAGCGCTGTTCAGGGTTTTCCCCTCCATCGGACAGGGTTCCTATGGCATGCACATGTCCCGCAACATCAGGGTAGGCATGTTGGAACGGCAACTGGACAGATGCCGTAAAAGGGGATACAGAGGGCTGCAGGCGGCACATGCTGTGGTGCAGCTGGGCCACAGTGCAGACTAGGGTGATGCCTAGGTGGCCCATACGAATGCTGAAACAGCAGAGCAGCCAGACAGCAACTGCTGAAGGCCCAACATGGGCACGAGTGTGTTTCCCACAGTGTCACAGGGGATAGTACTCAGCAGCTACCCCCAAGGGCACGGAACATTGGCAGGCGGGGCTGGGGGGAGCGTGGACGTCTATGCAGGCACCCCTACCCCAGAACCTGCACCATAGGCAGCTGCAACAGACAGACCCTGTCTGACGAACAGTCATGGTATCACCAGGAAATGTGCTGACTCTGTGACAACAAGGTGGTGCAGTGCACAAAACCAGTGTATTCAGAAGCAGAAGGTCACAGGTTCAAGTCCCAGCTGTGGTTCCTGCCAACCCAGTCCCCATATTTTACCCACTACTAGAACGTGCTAATACAGACAGCACCTTTATTGCAGATGACGTAAACATGCCCAAGACACCTACATTTTACCCTACAGAGCACAGACACCATAAACATGTGCATTACCTAGAGCAGAGTCCCCCAAATGCAGTCCTGGAGGGCCAAACACCATTCCGGTTCCATGATGCCTCTAATAAAGATGCCTGTGCTGCATTTCTATGTGCCACCCCCATGGTATGCAGATGTATCTCATGCATATTCATGAGGGACAGCATGAAAACCCAAACAGTGTTTGGCACCGCAGGACTGGAGTTGGGAACCTCTGCCGTAAAGCAGCAGCCAACAGGGGCAGACACACCCACACCCACAAGCTCTATTATCCAATGCCTCCTGGAGAGGCAGGATGTTGGGCCCTGCGTGCATCTCCCAATACTAGCACTTGCATACCTTAGTAATGCCACCCTAAACCTGGGAATACGGTACACAGCTATCAAAAGGTTGCTATGATCACTGGCAGATAGCAATTCCTAAGTTAAGCTCAATTCGCTGATTGAGCTGCATCATAGCAACCTTTCTGATGTCTGTGGAGTGTGCCTCAGGTCTTGAGTCTGACAGAGTGACCCCAACAGTATTGCATACCATAGCCATGCCTGCACTGTGCTCAGGACTGGTGTGGTGGCCTGGGCTGCCAAACACCTCTATAGTTGCACACTGCTGGCATAGGTGTGGGAAGTGTGTGTCTGTCTATCCAGTGTGAGGTGGCTGCCAATGCCCTCCACAGCCCACACTGCTAGCACTGTTGCCAGTATTGGCCTGCCAATGTGCATAATGAGGAGCATGGTACCGTGAGAATAGCCTGGATAGGGTGGCCTGGCCTGGATGCATCTGCACAGAGCATAGGGCAATGGCTCGGACATTGTAGTGCCCGGCCACCACCTGCACGGACAGGGTGGCCACAGCATGTCCTGCTGGGAGGTCACTCTCACCCTGACTGAGCAGTGACCATGGCATGGCTAGGTTCCCCCATAGTGCTATGTAGTAGTTCTCCCATGTGATATTTATGGGTTTTCCTTTGGGGCCCAATCACTGATTTATCTGCTTGGTGTGTATGCTGTCATCCCCATTCTGGGTACATGCATCTCCTCTAGGACTATGGACTAGCTGGCAGACTGTCTGCAGCTATTATGTGTCTTGCTGGAACACCTTGCAGGGTGCAGCGGCTGGAGGCTTGCTGCTGGAGAGTGTCAGATAATGGTGGGGGGCAGTTGAGCATTTCCAGGCCTACTGTCTGTCTGCTATTGCGTTATGGATGTGTACCGCTCTGTCTGTTCCCCAGCAGGACTGGGGTTGATGGTCCCCTCTACTGCTACCATTGCAGGGTGGTAGAATGTGGATCTATTGGTGGGTGATCCTGTTTCCCACCTTGAGCCCCAGAGGGTGGGTTGTGTGGTGGTACATAATCTGCCTATGGGTCCAAACACCCCCCCTTCCCCTTCCCCTTCCCCTTACTTCACCTACAGCAGGTAACCATGGCACCAACACAGGATAAGCACTATTCTGGGTGCATCATCGCCCATAAGGGCTAAACATGACTGAGAAATACAGAAGGACACAGATGTATCCTAGGTGTGTCTAAAGGAACTACCTATCACACACTGATGGGGACCTGCCGCATGGCGTATTTCAGCCATGAAAGGTGCTGTGGACCTGGTGCTGGGCGCCCCACCTCAACCTCAGGGTGAGCACAGTACCCACACAATGTGACTGTCTGTGGCTACTCTGTGCCAGTACCACACATGGTCTGTTCCCCCTACCAGGCCGAGGTGCTGTGGGGGTGCATACCCCATCTTGTGCCCATCTGTCGACTGCTGATTTGCATGTGCAGTGCATCATGGATACGGGTGGGTTAACCCTATCCTGGTAACCACAGCAGACAGTTTGTGTGGTGACGTGCAGTCCTTCTGCAGCCAGCCAGGGCTTTGTTCACAGCCTTATAAGGTGTCCTATAGGGGATGTTATAGGGTGCCTTGGCGGACAGTACACTTTATAATGTGCCCTATGGAGTGCGTTATGGGGTGCCTTATGCGGCACCTTAGGTTATGCTACCGTGAGGGTGTGTTTGCTGGCAGCACTAATTAAAATACAGGTCAAATGCCTCAACAATCACTACTTAAATGTAAAGGGTGATTCCTCAGCCAGCCTTATACATTAGGCCCACTGGGGAATCTAACCCATGACCCCGTACCATCAGTCAGTGTAGTAACTATTGTGCTACAGCTCTGTTGCTGTGCTTGCATGCCTGCGCGCCTTCTTAAGATTAACGCACGGTAACGTGCCATGTAGCGCTCATTAATTTATGGCGCCTTGTAACGCGCGTTATCGGTAATGATTTACCGCCCATGTCCTTATATGGGATTTTTGCTTCTACCGTGGATCCTAACGCGAAGCACATTACCCCAGTTTAGTAAACATCCCCCCTAGTGTCCTGTTCACCTCCTATGTGTTTCTTTATCATTCCCCTAGGTATATTCTAGTCCCCATTTGTGTTGTCTGTCTTAAGTAGTCTGTAAGCTTTGATGAACAGGGGCTGTTTCTTACATGTGTCTGTATTGCACTGTGTATGCCTTGAAGTGCTATACAAATGATTAGTAGTAGTAAACTTTACTAAGCAAGTCATCAGAGTAAGACTGACGGAACAGAAGAGTTGTCTATACACATGTAAGATGCAAATTTCTATGGTAAGGCACTATATTATAGCTGGATATTGTTTTGTGGGTTAATGTGAGATCATTATACAGTCATTTCATTCCCCACCATGGGGAGGTGATGTGGGAAGAAATGTGAACATTAAAGAAAAATTTTGGATTTTCACTTTTAAATTAGGATTAAGAGAGGGAATGAGAACCAGGGAAGCCAGAGTTCAAATCTTGTTTCAGTCAGTAACACTCCTTGTGACCTTAGGCAAGTTGCTATCTCCCATTGCCACTCAGACTGTAAGCTTTATCGAGCAGGGCCATATTGTACTTCAGTACTTACAGTATCAGCATTATACAGTGCTACCTATGTCCAGTAATCCTGTAGAAATAATATTATTTGATGACACCAAAGTGGGTGAATATGAAGACTGATTGGTTCAATTTAATATGACAACTGAGATTAGCATTTCCAGCACTCTCATATAGTCATGATCCCAGTGCTTTCCTGGTACAGCAGTGTTGTAGTGCTTACAAAGTTTCCAGTGAATGAGATTTGTCAATTTGTTGTGCCTTTCTCTATATAAACTTTCAGCTGTCAGAACTTTGTAGCCAACTATGAAATGAGTAACCATTTCCATTTCTTTCTCATGGAATCTATATGTGTCTATTTTGCCAGATTTTCTATGCATGTTATAGACTATCTCATCTATAAGCCACTGTCCTGGGGTGCAGCTATCAATATCTCATCTTTGGGTTGCATTTTATCTCTCCTTAACCATCTATGTGTCCTGGTTTCATCCACATATGGTTCTTGGAGTAAGGCTTTGCATTTCCCACTGTATTTATGTACTTGGCACTTGTTTCCTTGTGGATCTATGAGGAGGTGTTCATAAATCTCTGGGTTTATAACGAAACAGAAAGCTATGGGCACACTTCAGTTCCGGTGGTCCGAATGATCTCTCTGCAGTTTTGTTTTATTTCATACCAAATAATTCTTTAAGGACCGTTTTCTCTTATTTTGCAAATTCTTCCTTTCTTGTACATACAGGTGGAATCTTACTCATTCCTTTTGCTCGTTGTAATGCCTGTCCAAGTTTAACAATGGAACTGAATTCTGTTTGCTTATTGTGCATTTGGGTCTGCTGATGCTTTTAAGAAGGCCTGGAGGCCTATGATAGTCACTTAATGACCATTTGGAGAACCTTCTGTAGTCTCTCATTTTGCTCCTCCATGTCTTTGCCTCATACAATGATGCCATCTGGTGTTCAACACCAGAGGCATTTCATTACTCTGTTCAACAAATGATGCATGGTGTGAGCACCTAGCACACATTCCTTCATTTATTGAACAGAGCAATAAAACACCTCTGGTGCCGAACAGAGTCCAAATAGCAAGCAATGAAAGCACTGATGTGGATAGGTAGAAGGGATAGGCCTTATGATTTTTATCTGATGTCATTTTTCTCTCTTTCTCTTTTTCATTGATTTTCCGTTTCTAAAAGTCATATCGAATGTACAGAGCAGCTGACTTGTCTTGTCCAAAGGTACTTGCCAATAGCTGCTAGAGACATTTAGAGCTGTAAAGAGTTTGACTTCAAACATTTCTCCTAGCACTTCAATGTTGTAAGTTCTGAGGGGCCCCTAAGCAAAATTTTGCCAAGGGTCCCCCATTGTCGCAGTGGCAGCGCCTCCCCCCCCCCCAATGTGTAAACTGCACTGCAACCCGGCCTACCATGCCACACCCCCTCCCTGGCATCCATCTTCTCACCTGGGGGAGGTGGTGGCATGGTGATCCCTCCTTGCTTCAGAGCCATGTTGGGCCTTAAGGTTCTCATGCACATGCATGCTCAAGGCCAGCTGCTCCTGCCCCCTCCATTTTAAAACCTGCCATGGTGCTGGAGCGGCAATTCAGCTGCCACTTCATGGGGGGTGGGGGGGAGTAGCAATTCTGCCCACCAGGGTCTTCTGCCCTGGACAGCCACCTAGTTGGGAGGAGTAGCCAAGTGGTTGGGGCAAGGTACTTCAGGCCGGAAGGTCAAGGGTTCAAATCCCACGAGAGGACAGCAACCTTGGGCTGGAAGGACTGGGATTTTAAGTCCCACAGATGCTCCTTGTGGTCTTGGGCAAGCCACTTAACCCTCCATTGCCCATGTTCCCTGTAAGTATTAGTGTATGTGTCTCATATCCCTGCGTGTTAAATATATCCCCCAATTGTGTTGTGACCGCTTTGATTGAAGGATAAGGCGGTATACAAAACTGTCTAAATAAATAGTGGACGGGCTGGCCCTGACTAGAATATTCTTTCTTATATGTGCTATAGGTTGTGTACCTACAATAAGCTTTATGGTATGCTTCAATGGCAATTTCCCAGCACTTTCAAGAACATTTTTGCAGTCTGTGCGCATCTTTGGTGAGTGTTTGCATCTGGTTTACAGAACTCTGTGCTAGACTGTAGTCCTTATGCTCTTCACTAATTCTAGCTTCACAAAAGTTGGTAAAACAGCTATTGAATGTTATGGAACTGGAAAAACTGCCATGTTTATTGGAAACAGCAGCCCTGCTTACTGGATCTGTACATTGCACTGCCCCAGTGTTAGAAACAGTTTTCTTCTATACGCGCCTAAGCTCATATCCATTTCTTTCAAATATGGCTTAGGCCTGAGAATATCATATGCATATTCTTACCAAATGCCCCTTCAGGATCTGTGCCGACTTTGTAGTGTGGCTTTTCCATTGGTGGGCAATCTGATATGCTACTCTGCTTTGCTAATGTTTGCAGTATTGCAAACTTCAAAGAAACCATCATCACTGTCACTGCTTGTAGATAACTGCACCAGGTACACTTTGTTTGCCCAACGGAAGTGATTTGGTCCTCCACATTGTCTCATGTAGCAATTTCTCTTTTACTCTGGTATTGTTTGTGTCAATATAAATATAAATCATAACTGTTTCGTGAGCTTTATCTCTGTATTTGATTTCATTCATTAATATTTGATATCCCACGTTTCATACAAATTTCAAATCAGAATGTAGTAAAATTCATGAAATACAAAAAGAAAAATAAAAAGGTAAAAAATAAATTTAAAAATGTAATTAAAAATGTTGAATTACTCCACTAATAACAAGACACAATATCTCATTATGAACCATCCCCATAAACCTGAACAAATAGATGCGACCACCAACATGTGAAAATACAAGTAATTGGATTCCTTTCTTATCTCAAATGGCAATTCATTCCAAACACAAAAACCTACATAACTATATAGCAGCATGTTCCCAACAGGTAACACAGGATGGTGTACCTTAACATGCAGCGCCACCTTGGCACTGAGTGAGTGGCAATTGCCCTCATGCTAGCGGCAATGTATACTTTAGAGGAAATGTGGGATAGAGGTGATACCATTGAGACATTTAAATACCTCCATGGTATAAATGCACAGGAGGAGAGCCTCTTTCGATTGAAAACAAACTCTGCTACGAGGGGACATAGGGATGAGGGTGAAAGGGGATAGACTCAGGAGTAATATGTGGAAATATTTCTTTATGGAAAGAGTGGTAAGTGTGGAATAGTCTCCCAGTGGAGGTGGTAGTGATGAGGATAGTATCTGAATTCAAACAAGTATGGGACAAACACAGAAGATCTCTAAAGGTAAAAAGGGGACTGTTGTAGTGGTTGATATGGAAGGGCAGACTTAGATAGGCCATTTGGTCTTTTTCTGCCTTCATGTTTCTATGTTTCTATGTGCTCTCCATGCCCACCCTTCCCATTCCTTGCCCCATCGCATGATGATCAATATATCAAAACCTGACCAAATATCAAGTGAAGAAACGTTTCTTTTTGTCGAAGGAACCATGACAAAAGCAGATGGAGAGTGAACCGTCCTCTCACTGCGGTCGCTCCTTTTTAATTCTATTTTGTAAAGTGAACAAATACTTAACATTTAACTTATCTTTTTTCAAGCTTGTGAAGCCAAGGAATCCACTGTAACAATGTGTCACGTTTCAGGTCTCCACAATGACGACCCTGCTTCAGGTTAAAGAATTCCTTAATCACCGCTTTAGTAAATCAAAAGAAACACTTCAGTATTTCTTTGAATAGCGTCTGATGTCAGTGCTGATGAAAAATGAACGTAATCCTCCAATCAGATGCTCATAGTCACTCAACTACCAATTAGAAAAGGGAAAACCCTATGAGGAAGGGGAACCCCTGTTCTGATTGGAACAGGATGCTGTCAAACAAGTCCCAAACATATGCGAATAGGATGTTAATGATCAAAAAATGCTGTGCCATTCAAGCATTGCATTTAGACCCAACGGAAAGACCGCATTGAGTTTTAAAAATCCAGCATTGTTCCAACTTTTGCAACATTAAGATCCGGTTACCTCCTCTTGGATCCGATGGTACATGATCTATTGTACGCCAATGTAATTGATCAAAAGTGTGGGCATGATGGAGACAATGCTTGACCAACGGAGCCGTGAGCGTTTTGGTGTGTAAAAAGGACAAATGTTCTCCCAAACATATCTTTAGGACTCAAGTAGTGCGATCCACATAGTAAAGAAGACAAGAACATCACCCATATTGATTGTGGGCCCTTGAAGGTACATAGTGTATGCATACCCTTCATGTGAGTCTAGACACCCCTCTACCCTACTAGCAGGTACCCATAGCAGCCAGACCTTAACACTGGGCATGCTCTGATCTGGGTGGTGTCTGGTCCCAGAGGGCCACATGTGACTGCAGAACACAAATGAGCACAGAGGTACTTTGGGATGCACTGCTAGAAACACCTATCACACACTGATAACAATGGGGATATGCAGCAGAACCTATCTCTAGCACCACATGTACTGCAGACCTAGTGCTGGGCGCCCATCTTACCCTCAGGGTGAACACAGAACCTGCACAATGTCAGGGTCTGTAGCTACTCTGTGCCAGTATCACGCACTGTCAGGCCGTCTTACCAACCTGCGGTAACAGAGAGATGCAGACCCCATTTGGTGATCAGCTGTAGACCGCTGTTCTATATGTGCAATGCATCATGGTTGCTGGTGGGGTTAGCCTATCCTGGCGCACAGAGCAGACAGTTTGTGCGGTGACCTGCAGTCCTTCTGTACCCAGCCATTGCTGTTCACCAGGCCATAGAGGTATAGCCCACTGGTTAGTACAATGACATTCCAAGCAGTGGCCATGGGTTCAATTCCCCATTGTTCCCACCTGTCCAACTCAGATATTTTGCATGCCTCTAACAGTCGTATCCTTGCAGATCCGTGCTGCAAGCATATAATACTCTCACCACAGTTGCCAGCATTCCCTCAGTCCATCTATCTGCATCTGTCAGCTGTATAGATTCCTGTCTGCCTGTGCAGGCTGCCACCCCATGTCCTGCACTGGTACCCTGTTCTGCATTGCCGCTCTTCATGCTTGCCTCTCCTGTGTCTGCTCTGCATGGCACTACTAGTCCTCTGTCCTCCTATCATTGCACTTATCTTGCCACCTCTACCTCCACTGGTGGACACGTATCCCCATCCTCTGCCACCCACTGTCATTGTAGCCCTTTATATTGTCAACACCCTGTGCATTGGTACAGCTGACTCCGATATGTTCGTCCACTTTACCGGCTGCCACATAGGCTGCACGCAGATTTGGCGGGTCTATCAGCTCCCACCTCTCCTTCCTTCCATTACTTGTCCAATGCCTTTGCATGGTGCTCTGTGGAGTGTTAGGGTTACATCTGGTTTTAGGCCTTACATTTCATGCTTGTCAACTTGGGGCACCTTACTGGCCTTAGGGCAACATATCTTGGATCACCTTAACATCATTGTTGTACCTTAACCTGAGGCAACTTGTACAGCACCTTAGGTAAACGCACCTTATGGGGTGCCTTGTGGGGTGCCTTAACCTAACCTTTGTAACGCACATTAGCCGAGGTGTCTTGTAACACAAGTTATTTGACCTGGCTTGCTTTAACGATGCACCGTCCATTCCTTTATATGGGCATCCGTACCATTACCGCGAAACCTAACGTGGGTAACATTATTGCTGTTTAGTAAACATACCCCTATATAGGCCAAATGCATACACATGTAAGTAATGGTTTATGCTTTATTCCTTATTTAAAAACTTGATATACTGCCTATCTACAGTGTGCCAGAGCACTTTATAATAAAAACAGCAAGAATAAGAAAAGGATAAGATAATGTGTATTATTTGAATAAAGAAGTTAGATAAATATAGGGGAAAACAATGGGCTGGGGAAGGTGCAGAAATCTCATCATGATGCAGGTAAGAAGTATATGAGATATCAGGGTTGGTGTGTTCTAGGCAATCTTGAGAGCAAGATTAAATGCCTGTTGAAAAAGAAGAGTTTTGAGCGCCTCTTCTAAAATCTATACGTGCATGTAAATATCAATTTAAATGTGTAAATCAGCATTTTACACATATAGGAGTATGTTTACTAAACTGCGGTAACGTTACATAACGCGTGTTATGTAACGTTAACGCGCGTTAACGTTACTTAATGATCGTTAACGTCCCCGGCCGTGGTAAACACCGCAGAAGGTGGAGAGAGGGCGGAGAGAAGGGGTCAATGGGCGGAGAGTGGGCGGGGAGAGGCCCCTTTCACACTAACACGCTGAACTGAAGGGCTGAATCCTACCGCAAATGAAAACCTGCCATTAGATGCACATTTGCAGGAGAGAGAAACCATTTAAGGGGTATGTTTACTAAACCGTCTTAATATGCGCTTTGTGACGTTATCGCGTGATAAGGTACCTTATCGCACGATAATGGCGCTTTACAAGGCGCACAGGTACCTTATCGCACGATAACGCGTGCTGCAGCGCAAACGAGCGCTGAAGGCGGGGAAAGGCTCCCGGAGGGCGGAGGAAGGCTCCCCAGGGGCGGAGAGAAGGGGTCAATGGGTGGAGAGTGGGAGGCTAGAGGCTCCCCACACACTAACGCTGTGAAATCCGAGGCTCAAAACTAACGCCAGTGAAATCTTGGCGTTAGAGCTGATTTAATGGGAAAAGAAACCATTTCCGTCAGCAATGTACAGCAAAATCAGGGAAACCTACAAAAAGTGATAAGTGTGATCCATGTGCATGGAACAAAAGGGCAAATAAACCTTGAAAATGTACAGAAGAAAATGTAAAAATAAAATAACCAAGCTGGCCAATAGTGATATCAATGGGAAACATCAAAAAACACTCCCAAGAAAGCTCCAAAAAAAAGATATGAATTTTGGAAGGGTCTATGCTCCGTCCCCATACAAGGTGAATGAGCCCACAGTGTAATTGCGCTGAGCAGGGTTTCCGACTCCATCGACCAGGTTTCCTATGGCATGCACATGTTACACAACATCAGGGCGGGCATGTCGGAACGGGCAACTGGACAGATGCTGGAAAAGGGGACACAGAGGGCTGCAGGCGGCACATGCTGCGGTGCAGCTGGCCCACAGTGCGGACTAGGGTGATGCCTAGCTGGCCCATAGGAATGCTAAAACAGTAGAGCAGCCAGACAGCAACTGCTGAGGGCTCAACATGGGCACGAGTGTGCTTCCCACAGTGTCACAGTGGATAGTACCCAGCAGGTACCCCGAAGGGCATGGAACATTGGCATGCGGTGCTGGGGGGAAGCGTGGACAGCTATGCAGGCACCCCTACCCCAGAACCCGCACCATAGGTAGCCACTTACCCACACACTGGATGGCCTGAGACTGCGCTCCACCAGCACCACCAGAAGAAGGGCATGTCAGCATGTAATGCCATGTAACGGCATGTCAGCATGTAATGCCATGACTGTTCGTCAGACAGGGCCTGTCTGTTGCAGTGCATGGCACCCACCTACACAGGGCTAGGCCACGGTCTGCTCTGGGCAGCTGCCACTGCCCCCTCCACCACCAGTATCCCTCTGCCTCTGGGTCCAAACACCCCCCCCCCACCTTCACCCCCCACCTCCCCCACCCACCGCACCCCCCCACCACACCCACCTCCTCCCTCCCCCCTCCCCACCCCACTCACCCCCACACCCCCACTAACTGGATAGCATCTCCAGTGTCTGGCCAACCTGGATATTCAGCAGCCAGAACTGGATATGTTTTGCCTCTGAATATCCAGTCTCAATTAAAGTAGCCATGGCTAACTGCATTACTTTGCCTAGCTTTCACCGCTGAATATGCTCCCCTGAGATCTTACTATAGCTTAGTAACTAACCCCTTAGGAGGTCATTCTGGACCATGAATAAGCCCCTTGGATGTACAGCTTAAATGTTTTTGCCATGACAATGTCTAAAACCATATTCTATACCAGCGTGGCCATGCATTTACATGGTGCTAGCATGGAAATCTCAGTACGTGGGTGGGAGGACAGAATGGGAGCATGACCAGCCATGGTGACATACAAAGCATATTCCTGAATGGCCGATGTATGTCCTTAGTGATGCCCACAGACGTATACATTATACCAGCGACAACATGGTATAAGGCTGGACTTAGGATTATTAAAGCTCTATACTTCAATGTGTCCATATTAGAGAATGGTTGTGCAACATATGTATCAAAGTGGTATGTCTGCGGTCTTGAGGACCACTAGATGGACTCATAAATAACAGAATGCATAGATGAGGGAATGTAAGGTAACAGCAATAAAATCCCTACAAAACAGTGTCGATGAGCAATAGTTTGTTTCTGGGGATGGTGTCAATGGGGTATGTTACCGGTGCTAGTTGCAGCGTTAATGTGAAGAATGCCATATAAGGTAGTGGGCGGTCCTGAGGGAAGGTTGCAAGGAATCAGTATCATGCGATAGTGTGCGCCGTGGCACGTTAACCTGCGTTAACCTTAAGTTCATGCAAGCGCAACATTAACAGCTGTAAAAATGTAGCGAACTGGTTACTGCAATGACTGTGGAGGCAGAGGTCATGGGTTCAATCCCACAGTGGTGCTATGTAAGGAAGCATTTCCTTTTTTTAATTTAAATCAGTGCTTCCAGCAAAAACACCCTCACAGTGCCGTAGCCTAAGGTGCCGCATAAGGCACCCTATAAGGCACTACATAGGGCACATTATAAAGTGCCCTGTCTGCCAAGGCACCTTATAATGTGCCCTATAGGGTGCTTTATATGGCGCCTTATAGGGCGCCCTATGAGGCACCTTATGCTATGGCACTGTGAGGGTGTTTCTGCTGGCAGCACTGATTTAAATAAAAAGGAAAAGCCTCATTAAATAACACCACTGTGGGATCAAACCCACAACTTCTGCCTTTGCAGTCATTGAAGTAACCAGTGGGCCACATCTCTATAAAAGCTAACACAGTGCTGGCTGGCTACAGAAAGACTGCAGGTCACCACACAAACTGTCTGCTGTGGTTACCAGGATAGGGTAAACCCACCCGTACCCATGATGCACTGCACATGCAGATCAGCAGCCTACATCTGATCACAAGATGGGGTATGCGCCTCTATAGCACCCTGGTCTGGTAGGGGGAACTGACCGTGTGTGTTACTGGGACAGAGTAGCTACAGACTGTGACATTGTGCGGTTCCTGTGATCACCCTGAGGGTGAGGTGGGACGCCCAGCACAAGGTCTGCAGCACCTGGGCTGGCTGTGATGGGGACCTGCAGCACAGTTTATCAGTGCCAGTATGTGATAGGTAGTCCTTGTAGACACACCAGCATCCATCTGTATTTTCCCAATCACATCTAGCCCTTGTGGACTCTGATGTACCCAGAATAGTGCATATCCTGTGTGGTTACCATAGTCACATGTTATAAGAGAAGGGTGGTGTTTGGACCCAAATGTAGGTTATGTAGTACCACCCAACCCCCCCCCCCCCCCTCCGTGGGTCAGGGTGGGGGACAGGATCTCCCACCAACAGATCCACATTCTACATCTCTGCAATGGTGACAGTAGAGGGGACCATCAATCCCAGTCCTGCTGGAAAATAGGTACCCTACAGGGCAGTCAATGCAGATCTATATGCATCCATAAGGCAATGGCAGACAGACAGTAGGCCTGGAAATGCTCAGCAGCCCCCCACCTGACATTCACCAGCAGAGTGCACAGTCAGTCTCTACCCTGCAAGGTATTCCAGCCATACACATGCTAACTTCAGACAGTCTATTAGCTAGTATATAGTGCATGTTTCTGGAGAAACAGTGTGCACCCAAAAACAGGATGTAAGCACAAACACCAAGCAGGTATATCAGTGATTAGGTCCCAGAAAAGAGAACTCAAAGATATCACCTGAGAAAACTATTATATAGCACTATGGGGGAACCTAGCCATGCCATGGTCACTGCTCAGTCAGGGTGAGAATGACACCCCCCACCCCCACCCAGCATGACATGCTGTGGCCACCCTGTCCGTACAGGTGGTGGTCGGGCACTACAATGTCCCAGCCATTGCCCTATGTAGATGCATCCTGTCCAGGCCATACCCACAGTACCTTGCTCCTCATTATGCACATTGGCAGGCTAACACTGGAAATAGTGCAAGCATTGTGGGCTCAGTAATGCGTAGGCAGCCACAAAACACTGGATAGACATACACACACTCCCACACCTATTTCAGCATTGTGCAAATATAGAGGTGGTTGGCAGCCCTGGCCGCCACACCAGTCCTGGGCACAATGCAAGCATTGCTATGGTACTCAATACTGTTAGGGTCACTCCGCGGGGTGGTAAACACTGTCTGAAACAAAAACTGAAACACACTCCACAGATATCAGAAAGGTTGCTATGATGAATCTCTGCCAACAAATTGTGTTTAACTTAGGATTTGTTATCTGACATTAATCATAGCAACCTTTTGATATATGTGGAACGTGTTTCCAAGTTTAAGACAGCATTGCTAAGGTATGCAGGTGCAAATATTGGTAGATGCTGCTCCGCGCAGGGCCCAACAGCCTGACTCTCCAAGAGCCATTGGATAGTGGAGCCTGTGGGTGTGGGTGTTTGTGCCCCTGTTGTCCGCTGCTCTAGGGCAGAGGTTCCCAACTCCGGTCCTGGTGGACCAAACACGGTTCAGGTTTTCATTCTGCCCCTAATGAATATGCATGAGATACATTTGCATACAATGGGGGCGGTGCATACAAATGCAACCCAGGCATATTTATTAGGGACAGCATGAAACCTGAATGGTGCTTGGCCCTCCAGGACTGCAGTTGGGAAACTCTGCTCTAGGGATTGCACATGTTTATGGTGCATGTGCTCTGAATGGTAAAATATAAGCGTTTATGGCGTGTTTATTTTATCTGCAATAAAGGTTCCGTCTTTATTACCACGGTTTAGTACTGGGTAAAATATAGGGACATGGTCTCCAGGAGCCACAGCTGGGACTTGAACCTGTGACTTTCTGCCCCTGAATATACTGGCTGTGTATACTGCACCAAACAGTTGTCACAGAGGCAGATCATTCCCTGGGATACCATGACTGTTCGTCAGACAGACCTTGTCTGTTGCAGTGTATGGCACCCACCTAACTAGGGCTTGGCCTTGGTCTGCTGTGGGCAGATGCCACTTCCCCCTCCATCGCCAGCACCCCTCCGCCACCATGCTGACATGCCCTTGTGCCGGTGGTGCTGGTGGTACGCAGTCCCAGTCCATCCATTGTGCCAGTAAGCGGCTGCCTATGGTGTGTGATATGGGGTAGAGGTGCCTGCATAGACATCCACGCTTCCCCCGGCACTGTCTGCCAATGTTATGTGCCCTTTTGGGTACTTGCTTGGTACTGTCCCCTGGGACACTGTGGGACACACACTCGTGGACATGTTTGCCCTTGGTCAGTTTCTGTCTTGCTGGTTTTCCATTTCTACATTCTTATGTGTCACCTAGGCATCCGCCTAGTCCACCCTGTGCCCCAGCTGGCCCACTGCATGTGCTGACTGCAGCCCCCTGTACCCCATTTGCAGTCTCACCGTAGTGCCCTTTCGTACTTGGACACTATGCTGTTGCTGCACATGTATCACTACTATCACTTTTCTTGATCTCCCTGCCTTTGCTGTACATTGCTGACTGAAATGGTTTCTCTCTCCTGCAAATGTGCCTCTAACGCAAGGTTTTCACTGGTGTTAATTTTCAGACCCTGATTTCACAGCGTTAGCGTGCCTGGAGCCACTCCCCACCCACTCTCCACCCATTGACCCCTTCTCTCCGCCCTCTGGAACGACTTACTCCACCCTCTGTGCGCCTTAACACCACCGGAAATGTTATTGCGTGATAAGTGATGTTATCGTGCGGTAATGTTACATTATTGTGCGATAACATCACTTATCGCGCGATAATGTCGCCGCTGCGATGTTAGCGCTCTTTAGTAAAAATACCCAATGTCACTGTTCTGAATAATTGATCTGTTGATGGAGGGACGGTGGGTGTGTGAGTATGGGAAGGCATTATGTTAGGGTGAGTAACACTGATCAGAATTTTAGTTCGGGGATGTAATGCCATGATGTGATTCCATCTCTTGGTTATAGGTGCCGGGCATCGGTTTGGCAGATATATGTTATGTGTGACTGGCAGTGAGAGTGTGTATGTGGAGTGAGAGTGTCACGGGAGGAGCAGTTGTATACAGCCGCAATTCTGGGGGGACATAACTGTCTGGCCAGTACCTGAACCATAGATATGACCACTGTGTTTCCAGGTGCCAGTGTGGTCATGCAGGATATATCATTATTTGTCCTGCATATTGGTACAGTCAGATGCTGGTGATTCCGGCCATGAATTGGGTGTTGTCTGCACTGTTGCGTGCACCCATTCTGAGGGTCTCTTATCATTGCCAGGGATATGTGGTAGCAGTTAGCAGTGGAAACCCTCTTCGGATATAATAAGGTACAGACATGGCAGTGTATTGACTGTTGTCAGAGGTGACCAGTGCAGTTATATGTAGGGGGTGTCCAATGGCCATGCATGTGTTGATGCAAGGTGTGTGAGGACAAACACATCACAGTCTACTTGCTTTTGTGTGCACTATGACCACTTGCATTGTTCTGGGCATGCAGCAGATGAGTAGATGTGGTCTGGTTTGCATCAGCGCCACTGTAACAGCAGTATTCATATCCAGTTGCAATGTGAGTAATGCTATCAGTGAGTGAAGCAGTAAAGGAGAGACTTATTTTACAGCGGGGGTGTGGCTGGTCTGCCACTGCCCCAGTCACAGGTATGGTTCAGGCCCACCAACGCTGCAGGGCTATCTTATACCAGCAGGATGGAGATTGCTTCACCAGGGCTCAGGCACTTGTCCCTTACCTACAAAAAGAGTGATTGTGGTCCTTTTGGAGTATATAGTGTATATCACTTTGACCTGTAAACACACTGCTACACAAATGAGTGGACAAGGTGCAGATGTCCTAGACATCAAAAGGGTAGATAGAATGTGTTACACGCCTCCTCAATTCTCACCACCACCAAAAAGTTGTCTAATAGACAATATTTTGGTGGTGGTGAGAAGCAAAGAGGCATGTGCCAAATTCTATCTAACCTTTTTGATGTCTCGGAGATCTGCACCTTGCCCACTCACAATCTTAAATGACAGAGGTGTAAGGCAGGGGTCTCCAAATCCAGCCCTAGAGGACCACAAACCAGTCAGGTTGGCAGGATATCTCTAATGCATATATATCTCATGCACATTCATTAGGGCTATCCTGAACACCCGACTGGCCTAGGGGTTCAAGGAGGACTGGTTCAGAACCACTGATATAGATGGACACCAAATCGCTTTCATATGCCCTGCAAGGAACACCTGCCACACCCAAGTAGTGATAGGGATATACAGCAGGACCTATTTCTAGCACCACATGTACTGCAGACCTAGTGCTGGACTCCCCACTGCCCTGATAACAGGTACCCATGGCAACCAGACCTTAACACCAGGTACACACTAACCTGGGTGGTGTCTGGTCCCCCAAGACCACACATGACTGCAGTACACAGCTGGAACAGATGTACTTTTAATTGCACTGCTGGGAACACCTGGTACACACTGGCAGTGCTGGGGATGTGCAGTAAAACCTATCTCTAGCACAGCATGTACTGTGGACCTAGTGCTGGGCTCCGATCCTATCCCTCAGGGTGAACACGGAACCTGCACAATGGCATGGTCTGTAGCTACTCTCTGCCAGTATCACGAACTGTCAGTGCATCTTACCACGCTGCAGCCTCAGAGAGGTGCAGACCCCATTTGGTGGTCAGCTGTAGGCCGCTGTTCTACATTTGCAATGCATCATGGGTGCTGGTGGGGTTACCCTATCCTGGTGCACGGAGCAGATGGTTTGTGCGGTGACCTGCAGTCCTTCTGTACCCAGCCATTGCTATGCAACAAGCTATAGAGGTATAGTCTATTGATGTTCTAGGCAGAGGTCATGGGTTCAATTCCTTATTGTTACCTCCTGTCCAAGGCAGAGGTCATGGGTTCAATTCCTTGTTGTTCCCTCCTGTCCAAGGCAGATATTTTGCTTGCCTGTGACAGTCAGATCTTTGCAGATCTTTGCTGCCAGCCCATTGTACCCTCACCACAGTTGGCAACAATCCTTATAAGGCATTACAAGGCTCCTAATTAGGCACAGTACAAGGCGCATTATAAGGCATGTTATAAGGCATCTTATGAGTCACAGTACAAGGCTCGTTATAAGGCACCTTATTAGGCACAGTACAAGACATGTTAAGGCACGTGCCTTGTACTGCACCTCATAAGGTGCCTTATAACGTGCCTTATAACGCGTCTTATAATGCACCATATCTGACACAGCTTCAATGCTGCCCCGCCCACTCCTTTAATGGGCATCTGTATCATCAATGCGGCTCCTAACATGAATGACATTACCACAGTTTAGTAAACATGCCCCTAAGGGGTATGTTTACTAAACTGCGGTAACGTAGCAGCGGCTACGTTAAGGTGCGTTATGTAATATTAAGGCGCCTTAACGTTACATAACGCGCCTTAACTATGTTACTATGTTAACGTTTCCGGCTGCGGTAAGTCCAGAAAAGGGTGGAGAGAGGGCGGAGAGAAGGGGTCAATGGGTGGGGACTGGGCGGGAAGAGGCCCCTTTCACACTAACGCGGAGAAATTAAGGGCTGAATCCTAACGTAACTGAAAACCTGGCGTTAGCACACATTTGCAAGAGAGAGAAACCATTTCTGTGTAAGCAATGTACAGCATAGTGTCACGAAGTGGATCTAGCAGAGCCCATGGAAATAAGTAGAAATACAGATAGTGGATCTGACACTGACACTTCAGACAAGCACATGACAGGGAGTTGCTATAGGCAACATAAACAAACCAGGTCTCGAGCTCTGAGAACACACCCAAGCTGCAGGAAAGCTCAGGAATCATTAGGGAATGAGGAGCAGCTGAAAGGAGGCGGGGTTGAGACATACGTGGATAAACCTCACTCACCTGGAGTTAGAGGGAAGGGCGAGTGCAAGTTCAGGTTCGGGTTAGACAGAGCTGAGAGAGCAGAAGCAACAGAAATCCTGGAAGCCAGAGAAGTCCCAGGAGTTACAAGAATTAGCAGAGAGGCAGAGAGAGCAGCAACTGCAGAAACTCCTGAGAAGGCAAGGAACTCTGGAAGGGCAGAGAACCCCAGGAGCCCAGGATATTCTGCTGGAAGTCTGGGTTGGAGCGGAGCCACTGAGAGGGCTGGGAGAACCGAAAGGTTTAGCTCCAAGGCTGAGAGAGAAAAACCCAGGAGTCTGCCATAGAAGGCAGTGCACAGACACCTTTGAACACAGTAACGCTTATACAAAGGGTAACAGAGAAGGCAGTTTTAAAGCCAGGCTGAGGACAGGCTGGAAAAGCCAATTACCCAGGCTACAGGGACAGAAAGGATAAAGTCTTCTGGCCTGAAGACAGTTTTGTACCTGGGGAAAAGCCAAAAGGGAAAACCTGTAAGGAATTGCCGTCCTGTTCCACTCCGGTAGCTTCAACTGTGCCGAAGAACTCTAAGCTGAGAGAGCCAGAAGGTAAGCTTATTACCTCTAACAGAAAGAGAATTGAATGCAGGAACTTCCCATATGATTGGCAGCATTTGGAGGGCTCTCAAGAAAGGAACTCTAGTGAATACGGTAATTGTTTTTCACAGACGTTAACAGAGGAAGAAAAGAAGTCTCTTTGTAATAGGGAGAGACTACTAAATAACACGTCTAGCTCTTTGAAAGTGAGACCATTTGCAACAGAGAGTGAGGACATGCAGTGTGAAGTGCAGGGGGACCAACCCACTGTTGAATACATGGATTGTATACTCACAATTGCAGACGAGATCTCCTCTCTATGTTAAAGGAGCTGTGAAACTTTCTAACTGTGGAAGTAACAGAGAAAGAGTTTATGTTTGTTGGAAAAAGGACTGTTTAAAATACCTTTTCATTTGGTGTAAAGAAGCTGAAAAAGAAGCGGTTTTTGTTCACATTTTGTCTCTTTATTTTTGTACCTGAAGTTGGTTTATCTGCCTTGTTTTTCATTACAAAAAGAATCCTCCCATAAGGGGAATAAAATCCTGTCTTTGAGCCTTACCACGCGTCCACAACTCATTTCTTGGCTGGTCTATAAGAACTACAACTCCCAGAGAGCATAGCAAGGCTTTCTATATCATTTTTCTGGCCAGTTCAAGATAAGGCCTCAGTGTAGTACCCTGCCTTAACCTGTGGGGTCCCACGCTGGGTGACAGGTTGGCGTAGTCTTGAGGATTTTTTTTTTCTCGTGGTTTACCTGAGAAGAAGAAGAAGAACAAGACACGAACAAAGAGACGACATCTCACTGGAGAAACTGCTGCCATATTGAGCGCTGTCTAACAGAACTTTTCGCTGGCAGGTCGGCCAGGTGGAAGAGGGATGGAGACCTTTTCTCACAGGCCTGACTCTACCTGAAGCCTAAGGTAAAGGTAATTTGGGCATAAGGGTAGAAGGATACAAAGTGAGAAAGGGGGTGCTTTGGTCCACAGACAGGGGTTAAAAGAAAAAAAACGCCACACTTGGTGGGTTTTTTTTTCTTTTTCTACAGGTGACGCAGACTTCAGAAGGAAGATGGAACCCAGGGATGTTATGCAATGGATGCAAGCCCAAAGGGACAAACAAGCGGAGCTCGTTCGACACCTCCAGGAGCGGAACGCAGAAGTAATGAGGGAACAGCAACGACCTCTACTAGAGACAATGGAAGCATTTTTGAAAAAGCCACAGGAAACAGGAACGGCTAATCCTTCCATGTTTCCAGGTGTAGGGATGAATAATTGTCATGCTTTTTCCTTGGGACAATTAACTCAGCAAGATAATCTGGATGATTATATAGACGCGTTTGAAAGAATAGCAGAAACACTTAAATGGCCTATGGAGCAGTGGGCGATTCGCTTTGCGATGACACTCACGGTGAGGCTCTATCTGCCTTTAAGGCAATGCCTGCTAGTCTTGCCTCTGATTATACAGAGATAAAAAAGGCAGTAAAGGACAGACTAGGTCTAACTCCTAGACACTATAAGCGGATGTTTAGAGAGGCTAAGATAAAGTTTAAGAAAACTCCTAGAGCTCTGTACCAGAGATTAAAGAGTCTAGCTTGGAAGTGGCTAACTCCGGAAAGGAGGTCACTTGACTCTATTCTAGATGAGATTATACTAGAACAGTTTATGCAGGCTGTATCTCCTGAGTTAAAAACTTTTCTCACTCTGCAGGATTGCCACAGCACAGAAGAAGCAGCCAATATGGCGGATAGATATTATGAGGCTAAGATGGCTGATACTTCAGGGATTGGAGTTTTAAAAGTGGCTGGGATGGCAAGTTCTGGTAAAGTGAGAAAGTTTGAAAAAGTCAGAGCACCTAAAGTGGATAATAATAATGATGATACTGATGATGATATTTTATCTGTTTATAAAGGCAAATGTTATGCGTGCGGAAAGGCAGGACATATCCGAAGAAACTGTAAAACACGAATGGTCCTCATATCTGGAGCGGGAAAGCCAGTCCCAAGCGGATTCTTTCTACAGGTCCAGGTAGAGGGAGTAGATGCATTGGCACTACTCGACTCGGGGGCGGAACAAAGTATGATTTCTTGCGAGTTTTGGGAAACCATGGAACAGCATTGCCCGTCAGCTCCGAGTCGAGTAGGGGGCCAAGTGCAAATAAAATGCGTACATGGCACACACTTCCATTATCCCCTGTATAAGTTACATGTTAAGGGAATGGGCATAGAAAGGGAAATACGGGTGGCGGTAGTCCCAAAGCTGCCACAGGACCTTATCCTAGGGCGAGACTGGCCTCCGTTTTGTGGAGGACTGATGGAGGGTCTGTGTACCAGGACAGGCCTGGTTTCAACCCGGTCGCAAGCCGGAACCTCAGGGGCCGGAGAATCATCTGTAGAAAGAACAGAGGGGCCTGAGGAGGAGGAGGATGAGGGATTTCCCGAGGAAGGAATAGAGGAGGGGGAAGCAAACATACTTCCTAGCCATGAAGAATTAATCAATCTTCCATCTAAAGAGGGGAAAAAAGTAAAGGCTAAAAAGTGTCACGAAAGATATAATAGAACCCGAGGGAGGGCTGAACTAGAGGCCGGGGAAGGGCTACCGTGGGTACCTGCAGCCTTGGTTCAGAAATTTCCTTCTTTCCCCATGGAACAAAAGGCTGATTCGTCGCTTAAGAGAGCGTTTGAATGGGCCCAAGAGAGCCGACCTATGCTTCCCCGATTCTTTTTAGAAAAAGATATCTTGTATAGAGAAAGTGTAGATCCATATATAGATGCTGTACGGAAGCAACTAGTAGTGCCAGTGACTTTTAAAGCCATTGTTTTACGCCTGGCACATGACCACCCGATAGGTAGTCATAAGGGTGTTCAAGGAACACTTGGGGCTATGTTTACTAAATCGCGTTAGTGCAGTTCGCGGTAGGAGCCGCGGTAGTGAAAGAAACCCCAAATAAGGACATGGGCGGTACATCGTTACCACTACCGCGCGTTAGCAAAATTAACGAGCGCTACCGGGCGCCGTGCCACGTTACTGCGCGTTAATCATAAGAAGACGTACAGACACAAAGCACTGAAACAGAGCTGTAGCACAATGGTTACGGTACTGACCGCTGTTACAGGCAGCATGGGTTCGAGCCCCCAGTGTGCCTAACACAGAAGGCTATCTCAGGCATCACCCTGTACATTACAGAAGGAAAGAGGAGGCATGCTTTTCGTTACGCTGAGTATTGGTGTCAGAAAAACACCCTCGGAATGTGCCTAGCCACGTACGTTGGTACGTGCGTAGCGACGCGCGTACATTCGTGCGTGGGTACGTGTTTGCTTACGTGCGTGGGTACGTGTGTTTTTACCAGTGTGGGCATCTTATATTACAGACTTTGTAGGGCGTCCTGCACCTATGCATTATGCTAACAGATGTACGTGTGATGGCCTATGGTTTATCAGAGCCTGTGAGCAGGTGCTGGTGTTTCACAGGGTTGGATTGGGCCAGTCACACCCATGATGCACTGCACATGCAAAGCAGCTGTCCACAGATACACACCAAGGGGACTGCCCCCCCACAGCACCTCGGCCTGGTAGGGGGTACCGACTGTGTGTTGTACTGGCACAGAGCAGCTACACACCGTCACATTGTGCGGGTACTGTGCTCACCCTGAGGGTGCAGTGAGGCGCCCAGCACTAGGTCCACAGCACCGGCCATGGCGCAGGTCCAAAGCAGTGTTACTGTGTGAGATAGGTAGTTTCTGCAGGAACACCTTGGACATCTCTGTCTGTTTCAGTCAGGTACAGCCCCCATGCACCACCACCACACACCTCCCCCAGGGCTGAGGGAGGCAAACAGGGTCTCCTATCAAAAGATCCACAGTCTACCGTGCTGCAACGGTGTCAGTAGAGGGGAACATGAACCCCAGTCCTGCTGGGGAACAGACACCCCACAGGGCAGTCAATGCAGCTCTGTACACAGCCATAACACAATAGCAGACAGACATTAGGCCTGGATATGGTATGCTGCACCCCACCACTATCTGATATTCCCCTGGTGCAAGCCATCAGCCACTGCACCCTGCAAGCCACTCCATCACAACACCTACCAGCTGCAAACAGTCTGCTAGTGCCCAGTGGAGATGCCTGCACCCAGAACTGGGATGTCAGCATACACAGCAGGCAGATACATCAGTGACTGGGCCCCAGAAGGAAACCCATATGTATCACATGAGAGAAATACTAGATAGCACTATGGGAGTGCCTAGCCATGCTGTGGTCACTGCACAGTCAGGGTGAGAGTGATCTCTCAGCAGGATATACTGAGGTCATCCTGTCTGTGTAGTTGGTGGCCGGGCACTACAATGTGCCTGTCACTGCCCTATGCCCTGTGCAGATGCACCCTGGCCAGGCCACCCTGTCCGGCCTATACCCATGGTACCTTGCTCCTCATTATGCACATTGGCAGCCAAATACTGGCAACAGTGCTGGCAGTGTGGGCTGTTGAAGGTGTTTGCAGCCACCACACACTGGATAGACAGACAGCCACCCCCACACCTATGCCAGCATTGTGCTACTATAGAGGTGGTCAGCAGCCATACCACCACACCAGTCCTGGGCATAGTACAGGCATGGATATGGTACACAAGACTGTTGGGGGGTCACTCCCCAGGGTTGTGAACACTGTCAGAGACCAGACCTGCAGCACACACCGCAGACATCAGAATGATTGTTATGGTGGAGCTCAATGAGCAAAATGTGCTTAACGTAGGAATTGATATCTGCCAGTTATCAGAGGAAACGTTTGATAGCTGTGTACCATATACCCAGGTGTAGGGTGGCATTGCTAAGGTATGCAACTGCTAGTATTGGGAGATACAGGCAGGGCCCAATGTCTTGCCTCTCCAGCTGGCATTGGCCAATGGGGCCTGTGGGTGGGTGTGTGGCCCTGTTGGCTGCTGCTTTACGGCAGAGTTCCCCAACTCCAGTCCTGGTGTTCCACACACTGTTCGGGTTTTCATGCTGTCTCTCATAAATATGCATGAGCTACATCTGCATACCATGGGGGTGGTGCATAGCTATGCAGCACAGGCATCTTTATTAGAGGCAGCATGACACCGGAATGTTGTGGGGCCCTCCAGGACTGCATTTGCGGGACTCTGCTATAGGTAATGTGCCTGTTTCTGGTGTCTGTGTTTGGTGTGGTAAAATATAGGCCATGCGTATGTTCTCTGCACTACAGGAGTGTCTTTACTATCACTGTTTAGTGGTGGGTAGAACTATGGGGACTGGGTTGGCAGGAGCCCCAACTGGGATTTGAACCTGTGACCCTCTGGTCTTACAGGCACTGGCTGTGTCTGTTGCACCACACTGTGGCCACAGAGACTGTGCAGTCCCTGGAGTTAGTTAAACCGGCCTGACGAGTCAGAAACCCTGCTCTGCAACAGGTTTACTGTGGCCTCATTTACCTTGTATGCAGACAAAGGTGCACATAAACCGCAGAAATGACCTCACAAAAGGGGCACACACCCATAACCAAGCTGGGCAACAATGATATCATTGGGAAACATTACACCCAGGACAGCTCCTTTACAATGTAATGCTCTTTGCAAGGGTCTGCGGAGCGTAGACCCTTCCACACATCATTTCCTTTTATTTTGGTGCTTTCCAGGGAGTGTTGTTCCTTGTTGCCCATTGCTATCACTGTTGCCCAGCTGAATTCTGCTTTTTAAAATGTTTCTTGTGGTCATTTTTAACGTTTTATGTGATATTTTGTTCTGTGCACATGTATCACACTGCTCACGTTTTGTGGGTTTCCCCGGTTTTCTGTACATTGCTGACGTAAATGGTTTCTCTTCCCTTTAAATGCCTTTAACGACAGGTTTTCATTTGCGTTGGAGGTGAGCTCTGACACTCCGCGCGTTAGTATGAGGGGAGCCTCTCTCCGCCCACTCTCCGCCCATTGACCCCTTCTCTCCGCCCACTCTCCACCTTCTGCGCTGTTTTAACGCGCCGCGGAGCTTTACGATCGTTAACTACGGTTACCGCGCGTAGTATGACGTTAACGGTCGTTAGCGCGTCGGTACGCGCGTTATACGGCACTTACGGTCGTTAACGTCATACTACGCGCGTTATTCACGTTTAGTAAACATAGCCCTTGATCAGATACTAGCGCGGTTTTATTGGCCGGGGGTCTACAAAGAAACCAAACAATATTTATTTATTTATTTATTTAACTGTATTTATATTCCGCTTTTCACCGGGTCAAAGCGGTGTGACATATAACGAATATTGCGAATCCTGTCCCACCTGCCAGAGGGTCTCTGTCGCGAGACCAAAGGCTGTACCCCTGGTGCCCTTGCCCACCATATCGGTACCGATCCGACGTATGGGAATGGACATTGTGGGTCCTCTAATTAAAACACCAAGGGGCTTTCAATATATCCTGGTAGTTGTAGACCACGCTACACGGTTCCCGTGGGCTATTCCCCTTAGGAATACCTCGGCCAAAATAATAGCACAGGAGCTAGTAAAACTGTTCTGCGAAGTTGGGTTTCCCCAGGAAATACTTTCTGATCAAGGGAGCAACTTCGTATCTAAATACCTGGCTAGAGTATGGGAGGCATTCAGCATACGCCACATTAAGACTGCGGCGTACCACCCCCAGTCAAATGGACTGGTGGAACGCATGAACCAATCTATAAAACACCTATTAAGGAGGGGTTTAGGAAAAGGTGAAATGGCAGAATGGGATACCCTACTCCCATTTGTCCTATATGCATGCAGAGAGCGTATACAGGCATCCTTAGGGGCGTCCCCATTTGAACTCCTGTTTGGTAGGGCCCCGAGAGGTATTCTGGATATACTGCAGGAAGAATGGGTAGAGCCCGAAATACAAGAGATGGGGATACCACAGTTTTTGAAAGATTTAAGGACGCGCCTAGAGAAAACGTCCAAGGCCGCAATAGAAAATTTGAGAAATAGCCAACAGCATCAGAAACACTACAATGATAGGGGCATGAAACCTAGGCAATTGGCAGGAGGGGATAAGGTCATAATCCAGGTTGCAGACCCAGGTCCCAAATTCGAATCCCAGTGGAAAGGGCCTGGTACGGTGGTGAAAAAGGTTGGGCCCGTTTCATACCTTATAGAAAATGACAAGGGACGCCGGCAGGTTTATCATCTCAATGTACTAAAACCGTGGAAAGAAAGGTCAGCCAATGCCAATTTGGTCAGTAAAGAGCAGCACAGTAGTACCCGGAAGAAGATTACCTGCTGTCCGCCTGAAATTGCGGCAGCCCGTAATATTTTAAGGGGGGGAATCTGTCACAAAGTGGATCTAGCAGAGCCCATGGAAATAAGTAGAAATACAGATAGTGGATCTGACACTGACACTTCAGACAAGCACATGACAGGGAGTTGCTATAGGCAACATAAACAAACCAGGTCTCGAGCTCTGAGAACATGCCCAAGCTGCAGGAAAGCTCAGGAATCATTAGGGAATGAGGAGCAGCTGAAAGGAGGCGGGGTTGAGACACACGTGGATAAACCTCACTCACCTGGAGTTAGAGGGAAGGGCGAGTGCAAGTTCAGGTTCGGGTTAGACGGAGCTGAGAGAGCAGAAGCAACAGAAATCCTGGAAGCCAGAGAAGTCCCAGGAGTTACAGGAATTAGCAGAGAGGCAGAGAGAGCAGCAACTGCAGAAACTCCTGAGAAGGCAAGGAACTCTGAAAGGGCAGAGAACCCCAGGAGCCCAGGATATTCTGCTGGAAGTCTGGGTTGGAGCGGAGCCACTGAGAGGGCTGGGAGAACTGAAAGGTTTAGCTCCAAGGCTGAGAGAGAATACCCAGGAGTCTGCCATAGAAGGCAGTGCACAGACACCTTTGAACACAGTAATGCTTATACAAAGAGTAACAGAGAAGGCAGTTTTAAAGCCAGGCTGAGACAGGCTGGAAAAGCCAATTACCCAGGCTACAGGGACAGAAAGGATAAAGTCTTCTGGCCTGAAGACAGTTTTGTACCTGGGGAAAAGCCAAAAGGGAAAACCTGTAAGGAACTGCCATCCTGTTCCACTCCGGTAGCTTCAACTGTGCCGAGGAACTCTAAGCTGAGAGAACCAGAAGGTAAGCTTATTACCTCTAATACAGTGGTTCTGAACCAGTCCTCCTTGAACCCCTAGGCCAGTCGGGTGTTCGGGATATCCCTAATGAATATGCATGAGATATATATGCATTAGAGATATCCTGCCAACCTGACTGGTTTGTGGCCCTCTAGGGCTGGATTTGGAGACCCCTGCCTTACACCTCTGTCATTTACGATTGTGAGTGGGCAAGGTGCAGATGTCTAAGACATCAAAAAGGTTAGATAGAATTTGTCACATGCCTCTTTGCTTCTCACCACCACCAAAATATTGTCTATTAGACAACCTTTTGGTGGTGGTGAGAATTGAGGAGGCCTGTGACACATTCTATCTACCCTTTTGATGTCTAGGACATCTGCACCTTGTCCACTCACAATCTTAAATGACAGAGGTGTAAGGCAGGGGTCTCCAAATCCAGCCCTAGAGGGTCACAAACCAGTCAGGATGGCAGGATATCTCTAATGCATATATATCTCAGGCATATTCATTAGGGATATCCCGAACACCCGACTGGCCTAGGGGTTCAAGGAGGACTGGTTCAGAACCACTGCTCTAATAGAATGAGAATTGAATGCAGGAACTTCCCATATGATTGGCAGCATTTGGAGGGCTCTCAAGAAAGGAACTCTAGTGAATACGGTAATTGTTTTTCACAGACGTTAACAGAGGAAGAAAAGAAGTCTCTTTGTAATAGGGAGAGACTACTAAATAACACGTCTAGCTATTTGAAAGAGAGACCGTTTGCAACAGAGAGTGAGGACATGCAGTGTGAAGTGCAGGGGGACCAACCCACTGTTGAATACATGGATTGTACGCTCACAATTGCAGACGAGATCTCCTCTCTATGTTAAAGGAGCTGTGAAACTTTCTAACTGTGGAAGTAACAGAGAAAGAGTTTATGTTTGTTGAAAAAAGGACTGTTTAAAACACATTTTCATTTGGTGTAAAGAAGCTGAAAAAGAAGCGGTTTTTGTTCACATTTTGTCTCTTTATTTTTGTACCCGAAGTTGGTTTATCTGCCTTGTTTTTCATTACAAAATGAATCCTCCCATAAGGGGAATAAAATCCTGTCTTTGAGCCTTACCACGCGTCCACAACTCATTTCTTGGCTGGTCTATAAGAACTACAACTCCCAGAGAGCATAGCAAGGCTTTCTATATCATTTTTCTGGCCAGTTCAAGATAAGGCCTCAGTGTAGTACCCTGCCTTAACCTGTGGGGTCCCACACTGGGTGACAATAGCCAGGGAGCTCCAGAAAAGTGATAGTAGTGATACGTTTGCACCAACAGCATAGTGCCCTGGTATGAAAGGCCACTATGGTGATGGCGCAAATGGGGCATTGTGGCTGCAGGAGGGACATGCAGTGGGGGCTATTGGGGCACAGGGAGGACTAGACGGTTGCCGAGGTGGTACATAGTAACGCAGAAAATGGAAACCAGCAAGACAGCAACTGACCAGGGTCAGACATGCCCATGAGTCTGTGGCCCACAGTGTCCCATCCAGGAGACATTACCCAGCAGGCACCCCAAGGGGCACATAACATTGACAGGCGGTGCCTGGGGAAACATGGACATCTATGTAGGCAGCCCTACCCCAGAATCCACACCTTAGGCAGCCGCTTACCTGCCCCCTGGATGGCCTGGGATGGCACACCACCAGCACCGACAGCATATGGTCATGGCGGCATGGCAGAGGGGGTGGGTGATTGTGCTGGAGGGAGCAGTGGCATCTGCCTGCAGTGGACCTAGGCCATGCCTTATACCAGAATGTGGTGTGCAGTGCAACAGAAGAGGTCTGGCCGAGGAACAAAAAGATAGCCCCAGGGACCACTATGTTGCTGTGGCAAAAGTGTAGTGCAGTACACTCAGCCAGCATGTCCAAGAGCAGAGGATCAGAGGTTCAGGTCCCATCTGTGCATGCTGCAAAGCATCTCCCCATAGTTTTAGCCCACAATGCAGCCACAACAACAACATGGGCAAACCCCAAAGCAGTTTTGCACAGGGGTACGGACACCCACTCACAAGGGCTCCACTATCCACAGCTTCATGGAGTATCAGGCTGTTGGCCCCAGCACAGAGCTGCAGTTATCACCAGAGCACTACTACTACCCCCTGCACAGATTAGCAATGTCGGCACTGTGATCAGGACCAGTGCAGCGGGCAGGGTTGTCAACCACCTCCATCTCTGCACAATGCTGAGATAGGCGTGGGAGTGTGCGCATGTCTCTCCATTGTTTTGTGTCTGCCAACACCTCACTGAGCCCACATTGCTCACACTGCTTCCAGTGTTAGCCTGCAAATGTGCATAATGAGGAGCAAGGTATTGTGGGTATGGCCCAGACAGCACAGATTGGCCAGGATGCATCTGCACAGGGTGAAGGGCAATGTCTGGGACACTGTAGTGCTCAACCACCACCTGCATGGACAGGGTGGCCACAACATGTCATGCTGGGGGGGGGGGGTCCACTCTCACTCTGATTGAGTAGTGACCATGACACACATTATTTGTTTCCAGTGATACCTATGCGTTCCCAGTTCTGGGGCCCAAGCACAGAGGTACCTGCTTGGTCTGTGCTGAGCATCCCACCTCTGGGTGCACCGAGTGCTCCTGTGAACATGCACTATGGACTGGTTAGTTGTCTAATAGACAATATTTTGGTGGTGGTGAGGAGGAATGTGACAAATTTTATCTAACCTTTTTGATGTTTTGGACATCTGCACCTTGCCCACTCACAATCTTAAATGACAGAGGTGTAAGGCAAGGGTCTCCAAATCCAGCTGTGGAGGGCCACAAACCAGTCAGGTTGGCAGGCTATCTCTAATTTATATATATCTCTTGCATGTTCATTAGGGATATCCCAAAAAGCTGCAGGGTTACGGACCTCCAGGACCGGATTTGAGTAGCTCTGAAGTAGGCTATACCTCCATGGTATATCTCACAGCAATGGATGGGTACAGAAGGACTGCAGGTCACCGCACAAACTGTCTGCTCTGAGTGCCAGGATAGGGTAACCCCACCAGTACCCATGATGCAATGCACATGCTGAATAGCTGCCTATAGCTGATCATCAAATGGGGGTCTGCACCTCTCCGGTACCTCAGCTTGGAAAGACGAACTAACAGTGCGTGATACTGGCACAGAGTATCTACAGACCATGCCATTGTGCAGGTTCTGTATTCACCCTGAGGGATAGGATGGGAGCCCAGCACTAGGTGCACAGTACATGCGGTGCTAGAGATAGGTTTTGCTCCCCATTCCCAGCACTGACAGTGTGTGACAGGTGTTCCCAGCAGTGCAGTTGAAAGTATATCTGTTCCAGCTGTGTGCTGCAGTCATATGTGGCCCTGTGGGACTAGACACCACCCAGATTAATGCGCACCTGGTGTTGAGATCTGGCTGCTATGGGTACCTGTTATCAGGGCAGTGGGGAGTCCAGACTCACATGAGGGCGATATAGCACTGCCACTATGTGTCCATGTAGTATGCACTATATACCCCAAGGGGCCTCAATCACCCTGGTTTTAGATGAGGGTATGGTGGGACAGATGGCTGCACCCTGCAGAATGGCTGTGGTACTAGCAACCACAGTCCTGCTGGCACATGACAGCCCTCCAGGGCCAGTGCCATGCCTGTGACCATTGCAGACCAGCAATGGTGTTTGGGGTAGGCCCAACTGCCCCACGCCACAGTCTGCCATCCATCAACAGACAGCACAGTCAGACTACACCTGCAGCATCCTACAAGGTGCTCCCACCATGCACACTCAAACTGCAGACAGCACACTAACCAGCCCATAGTGCATGCTCACAGGAGAGCCCTGTGCACTCAAAAGTGGGATGCACAGCACAGACACCAAGCAGGTATCTTCTTGATTGGGGCCCCTAAACCAGAAACACACAGGCATCACTAAAAACAAATAATGTGTGGCACTATGTGGAAACATAGACATGCCATGGTCACTGCTTGGTCAGAGTGAGAGTGACCCCCCCCCCCCCCCCACGTGACATGCTGTGGCCACCCTGTCCATGCAGGTGGTGGTTGGGCACAACAGTGTCCCAGCCATTGCCCTCCACCCTGTGCAGATACATCCTGGCTAGTTCGCCCTGTCTTGGCCATACCCACAATACCTTGCTGCTCATTATGCACATTTGCAGGCTAACGCTGGAAGCAGTGTGAGCAATGTAGGCTCAGTGAGGTGTTGGCAGACACAAAACAATGGAGAGACATACGCACACTCCCACGCCTATCTCAGCATTGTGCAGAGATGGAGGTGGTTGACAACCCTGCCCACTGCACTGGTCCTGATCACAGTGCCGACATTGCTAATCTGTGCAGGGGGTAGTAGTAGTGCTCTGGTGATAACTGCAGCTCTGTTCTGGTGCTAACAGCCTGACACTCCATGAAGCTGTGGATAGTGGAGCCCTTGTGAGTGAGTGTCCATACCCCTGTGCACCACTGCATTGGGGTTTGCCCATGTTGTTGTTGTGGCTGCATTGTGGGCTAAAACTATGGGACCTGAACCTCTGACCCTCTGCTCTTGGACATGTTGGCTGGGTGTACTGCACCACACTGTTGCCACAGCAGCACAGTGCTCCCTGGGGCTACCCTTACATTCCTCAGCCAGACCTCTTCAGTTGCACTGCACACCAGGTACTGGTACAGAATGTAACATTAAGACGCCTTAACGGCACATAACGCTTCTTAACGTAGCTGCTGCTACGTTAACGCAGTTTAGTAAACATGCCCCTTAGAGTGCTTCAGGATTATCTTCTGATGTTTTTGTTCCCTGAATCTGAAATCTTTATCTGGCAGAGAGAACAATTCCCTTTTGGATCAATGCTTGTGTCTTTAATAATATATAAATGAAAAAGTAAAATTAAATACATCAAACTATCAGCAATTATAGCTGGTATAATAATGGTATAACTTTGTAACCTACTCGACTGAACCCACTGATGTCATGCTGCATCAGTATAGTTATGTTGCTACAGATAGCTGTGATTTTACCATGGCTAGAACTATCACTTAGTCAAGTTGTTTCTTCCAAAATTGTGTATAATTTTCTACAATCAAAATAAATATATACCCTAGATCAAAACCACAAAATCAATCACTACAGAAAAGGCTAGATCAAAATAAAGAGCCAAATCACAATTGATGTCGGAAGGTTTGTTTTGCAAGGTCAAAAAACCTTCCGAATAACAAACAAATCCTTTTATTCTAAATAAAGTGGTGCCCAACACTGAATGTGTGAAACACAACAATAAAAATCAAATTTAAATCCCACTTAGCTGGTAAAGAAAGAAGTGACACAGCACTGTGTTTTGAGCTCTATAAGGACTAGAGCTCTGTTTCAAACTTTTTTCAGCAAAGTTGATAAAGTAAAAATCAACATTTCAAACTTTCTTTAGCAAAGCTGATCATTCAGTTGAAGTCCAAATGGCAACTTACATTTTCCGCCAGACAGCTACTGGTAAGTTATTGGCTGTGATAGGGGAAAAAGCCCGCCAAAGCTCTTTTAAATCCAGATAGGTCCAAAAACAGCGTTTGACATATGAATTATGTTCAGCTGATTGGATGTTGGTCGATCTTTCAAACCAAATTCCACCAGTCAACCTCCAGGTAAGGCCGCCGGGGGAAACTGTTTGATTGGCTGAAATGGACGAAACTGTCAAAGCTCTTTTAAACTCAGATAAATCCAAAAACCATATTTGACGTATGAATCAGGTTCAACCAATTGGATGTTAATCAAACTTTCAAACCAGTCAAACTCCAGGTTAAGACCATCACGGGAAACTGTTTGCAATTTGAAAATCCAAACTTGTTCCAGACATTGTAATTGATATTCAAGATTGACAGACAGGGATTGGGAGACATGAACAATGACCCTCCATTTATGATCAGAAATATAATATTGAAACTGGACATAATGAGAAACTATTGGTGCAGACATGGTTTTGGTATTAATGCAAGATTTATGGTCACTCAGACGTAGTTTAACAGGTCAGATGGTTCTGCCACTATATTTCAAATTGCATGGGCATATTAACAAATATACAGTGAAAGATAATAAACAAGTTGGGGGTATGTTTACTAAACCGTCTTAACGTGTGCTCTCCCACGTTATCGCATGATAAGGCGCCTTATCGCGCGATAATGACGCGATAATAACACTCCTAACACAACACATTTATACGTACAAAACCAATCAAAGCCCCTACAACAACATCCCCATCATTCATAACCATTACCAAAACCCATATAATAACATCCCCACCACCCATAACCTCTACCAAAACCCGCAACACAGCGCAACATACACACACACCCACAACCATTATTCTCGTCATGACTCAGGCAGAAGCCTCCATAGACTTATTCAAATAAAACATCATCCACATAGCGGTATAAATGACAATACAGCCAATATAGACACTAAAACTAAGCTCTTCTTAATAAACATCAGATCCATACGAAACAAAATACCAATAATCAATGACATGATAAAAGACAAAGATCCAGATATTATCTGCATCACTGAGACATGGCTCTCACCCACGGACACCATACTATTAAACCAGCTAACCACACATCAATATGATATATTCAGCTGCCATCGAGATGTAAAAAGAGGAGGTGGCGCTCTCATACTCACCAAAAAAGTCCTACAATACACCTTAACAAGCTTAAATAATATAGATGGAATGGACATTATCAATATAGAAAACAGAACCCTTGCACTCTCCCTCATATATAGACCCCCTTCAGCTGATCAAAAAATCCTCTCCCCATCCTTGAACTTGCATGCACAGCATCACAAAACAAACCACTAGTAATTCTAGGTGATCTAAACCTCCCCTCTCTAAATAATTCCCAATCAGATAACTTCATGGATGCCATGAACCAAATGGGATACACACAGATAGTTCATACCCCCACACACATAAAAGGCAACACTTTAGATCTCATCTTCCTCCCTTCCTCCCTTCATAACCACCAACAACTTACCCCTCCAACTACAACAGAAGTACCATGGTCCGACCATCACCTCATAACACTCCACCTCCCAGCACAAGCAACACTGAATACAACAAGCACCTCACCCCATATATCACGCTTTGCACACTTTGACAAAGATACTTTCCTTGACAAAGTATTACCCATACTCAACACAGACTTCCCTGACATCAATTCAACTGTAAATCATTGGAACCGAACAATACAAGAAGCAGCTGTCCCCACACGCACTATGCATAAACAAACAAAAAAGACAGAAAAATGGTTCACGAAAGAACTAGCAAAACTAAAAAAACAACTGAGGAAACTAGAAAAGAGATGGAGGAAAACTAAATCAGACGAAAACAAATCCCAATATATGAACACACTTAACGAATACAAGAACGCAATAAACAAATCGAAAAGGGATTACCACTCTAAAGTAATAAATCTGGCCATCAACCGACCTAGAGAACTATTTGCAATTGTAAAAACACTGACTAAAGCAAAGAACTCCGAGCCAAAACAACCAGCAATAAGTATTCAAACATTAGCAACCCACTTTGTAGAAAAACTAAAGTCTAAACCCAATACTCTAACAGTAATACTACCTACAAGCATCGAAATTAATAACAATTGGACAACTTTTCACACGGTTGACCAAAAACACCTCCTTAAAATCATAACAATGATCAATACCACAACCTCCCCACTCGATCCATGCCCAGTGTCTTGGATTAAATGTACAAAGGAAGAACTCGCTGAAAACATTCAACATATGGTTAACCAGTCCCTTTCTCAAGGCATCATGCCCGATGCCCTAAAGCTCACAATGCTTCGCCCAATAATAAAAAACAATAAACTTGACTCAAAAGACCCAAATTCATACAGACCGATAGCCAGCATTCCATTTATTGCTAAAATAATAGAAAAAACAATTCAATTACAATTACAAGAGCATATTGATGAGCACAAACCCCTTGACTCACACCAGTTTGGTTTCCGCCCCTTCCACGGAGTGGAAACCCTCTTGATTACACTGATGGACTACCTCATCAAAGGCACAGATGTCAACAATCAAGGCTTCCTACTCCTCTTTATAGACATCTCTGCTGCCTTTGACAACGTCAACCACCTTACTCTGATCAATAGACTAGGAAATTTAGGAATAGGTGGGACTGTTCTCAAATGGTTCAAGTCCTACATCACACACAGACTAATACGTGTTCAAATAGACCAAGAAGCATCAGAAACCTTCCCCCAAGGACAAGGAATACCTCAGGGATCAGCCCTTTCTGCCCTCCTTTTCAACCTATACCTGCAACCTATCACAAACATATTTAGAAAACACAGGATTAGTCATTTTATTTATGCTGACAATATCATGCTCGCTATCCCCATAACCACCAAAAACCCCACTTACGACACCCTATCTGAATGCATGGCTGAGACCACCTCTTGGATGGAAACCAATTACCTCAGCATTAACCTCAAAAAAACGGAAGCAATGTTCGTTACAAGAACACCCGTGACCGAGGACACTTTTCCAACAACAATATCAATCAACAATACATCTATACCTGTTAAAAAAAAGGTAAAATACCTGGGTGTAATAATAGATCATACTCTCACCATGCTACCGCACATAAAGCAGACAGTAAGAACCATATTTCATAAACTCAAAACCATACAACACCTAAGGCCCCTCCTTGACACACATGACTTTAGATCGGTTGTTAATACACTCATCACACCCCATTTTGATTATTGCAACAATCTCCTAATTAGCCTACCACAAAAAAACACATACCTATTACAAAGAGCCCAGAACATCTGTGCAAAAGTAATTACTAAAGCTCGTCTAACAGACCATGTGACCCCTATACTCCTAGAACTACATTGGCTCCCTATAAACAGCCGAATCAGATACAAAATTCTCCTAACAACTTTCAAGCTCCTAAATGACATCGCCCCCTCACACCTATCAACACTACTACAGACCCCATCCGAATCAAGAGCTCGTAGACAAAACGCAGCCTACTCACTTGATATGCCAAAAACATTCATGAAGACTAAAAAATCCTCAAGTGCCAGAGCCTTCACGTTCACTGCCCCCATGCTCTGGAATGATCTCCCATTAGGCCTCCGTATCATAAAAGACCTCTCCCAATTTCGGAAGGAACTCAAAACCTACCTATTCTCCGAACATTTCCAAATCCCCTACCCCCCAAGTTCTGTCCCACAGCATCCACAGACACACAAACTCAAAAACTCCCAAAACCGCAATTAGCCAACCCCACACAGTCCTCCCACACACACACAAAAAACTTATGATAAAAAAAATGGAAATAAATTCCACCACTTACGCATGGCCTATGATTATTCTGTAACACATTGTATATAACCACTTGTAAATAACCTATGTAAATAGTTTGGACAGTTTATCGCATTTATTGTTATTTGTAAAAAGTTAGAAAGTTTCTGTTCAATGTAAATGTATACCGAAGTATACATAATTTGTTAACTTGTTCCATGTAAACCGCCCTTGATCTCTGGAAGGGGCAGTATAGAATAAATAAATAAATAATGGCACCTTATCGCGTGATAAGGCGCAAACGAGCTCTGAAGGCGGGGAAAGGCTCTTGGAGGGCGGAGGAAGGCTCCCCAGGGGCGGAGAGAGAGGGTCAATGGGCAGAGAGTGGGAGGGGAGAGGCTCCCTGCACACTAACGCTGTGAAATCCGAGGCTGAAAACTAACGCCAGTGAAACCCTGGCGTTAGAGCTGATTTAAAGGGAAAAGAAACCATTTCCGTCAGCAATGTACAGCAAAACCAGGGAAACCTACAAAAAAGTGATAAGTGTGATACATGTGCACGGAACAAAAGGGCAAAGAAACAGTGAAAATGACCAGAAGAAAATGTAAAAAAAACATAACCAAGCTGGGAAATAGTGATATCAATGGGAAACATCAAAAAACACCCTCAAGAAAGCTAAAAAAAAAATATATGAATTTTGGAAGGGTCTATGCTCTGCCCCCATACAAGGTGAATGAGCCCACAGTGAAATTGCGCTGAGCAGGGTTTTCCTCTCCATTGGACAGGTTTCCTATGGTGTGCACATGTTCCACAACAGCAGGGTGGGCATGTCGGAATGGGCAATTGGACAGATGCTGGAAAAGGGGACACAGAGGGCTGCAGGCGGCACATGCTGTGGTGCAGCTGGGGCACAGTGCGGACTAGGGTAATGCCTAGCTGGCCCATAGGAATGCTGAAACAGTAGTGCAGCCAGACAGCAACTGCTGTGGGCCCAACATGGGCAAGAGTGTGCTTCCCACGGTGTCACAGGGAATAGTACCCAGCAGGTACCCCCAATGGCACGGAACATTGGCAGGTGGTGCTGGGGGGAAGCGTGGACAGCTATGCAGGCACCCCTACCCCAGAACACGCACCATAGGCAGCCGCCTACCCACACACTGGATGGCCTTAGACTGCAAAGCACCAGCACCACCAGCAGAAGGGCATGTCAGCATGGTGGCAGAGGGGTAATGGTGGTGGAGGGGGCAGTGGCAGCTGCCCAGAGCAGACCATGGCCTAGCCCTGTTTAGGTGAGTGCCGTGCACTGCAACAGACAGGCTCTGTCTGACAAACAGTCATGGTATCTCTGTGGCAACACAGTGGTGCAGTGAACACAGCTAGTGTGTTCAGGAGCAGAAGGTCACAGGTTCAAGTCCCAGCTGTGGTTCCTGCCAACCCAGTCCCCATATTTTACCCACTACTAAAACGTGCTAATACAGACAGAACCTTTATTGCAGATAACAGAAACATGCCCAATAAACGTACATTTTACCCTACAGAGCACAGACACCATAAACATGCACATTACCTAGAGCAGAGTCTCCCAAATGCAGTCCTGGAGGGCCAAACACCATTCAGGTTCCATGCTGCCTCTAATAAACACGGCTGTGCTGCATGTCTATGCACCGCCCCCATGGTATGCAGATGTATCTCATGCATATTCATTAGGGACAGCATGAAAACCCGAACAGTGTTTGGCCCACCAGGACTGGAGTTGGGAACCTCTGCCCTAGAGCAGCGGCCAACAGGGGCAGACACACCCTCACCCACAGGCTCCATTATCCAAAGCCTCCTGGAGAGGCAGGATGTTGGGCCCTGTGTGCATCTCCCAATACTAGCACTTGCATACCTTAGCAATGCCACCCTAAACCTGGGAATATTGTACACACCTATCAGACGGTTGCTATGATTACTGGCAGATAGCAATTCCTAAGTTAAGCACAATTTGCTGATTGAGCTGCATCATAGCAACCTTTCTGCTGTCTGTGGAGTGTGCTTCAGGTGTGATGTCTGACAGTGTTTACCACGCTGGGGAGTGACCCCAACAGTATTGCATACCATAGCCATGCCTACACTGTGCCCAGGACTGGTGCGGTGGCCAGGGCTGCCAAGAGCCTGTATATTTGCATAATGCTGGCATAGGTGTGGGAGCATGTGTTTGTCTGTCCAGTGTGTGGTGTCTGCCAACACCTTCCTCAGCCCACACTGTTGCCAGTGTAAGCCTGCCAATGTGCATAATAAGGAGCAAGGTACCATGGGTATAGCCCGGACAGGGTGGCCTGGCCAGGATGCATCTGCACAGGGCATAGGGCAATGGCTCGGACATTGTAGTGCCTGACAACCACCTGCACGGACAGGGTGGCCAAAGCATGTCCTTCTGGGAGGTCACTCTCACCCTGACTGAGCAGTGACCACGGCATGGCTAGGTTCCCCCATAGTACTATACAGTGTTTTTCTCATGTGATGTTTATGGCTCCTTTTTGAGGCCCAATCACTGACTTATCTGCTTGGTGTGTATGCTGACATCCCAGTTCTGGGTACATGCATCTCCTCCAGAAGCATGCACTATGGACTAGCTAGCAGACTGTCTGCAGCTAGTATGTGTCTGAATGGAACATCTTGCAGGGTGCAGCAGCTGGAGGCTTGCTGCTGGAGAATGTCAGAAAGTTAGGGGAGGGGGGCAGCTGAGCATTTCCAGGCCTTCTGTCTGCCTTGCCTTATGGATGTGTACAGATCTGCATTGCCTGCCCTGTATGGTGTCTGTTCCTCAGCAGGACTGGGGTTGATGGTTCTCTCTACTGCCACCATTGTGGGAGATCCTGTTTCCCACCCTGAACCAGAGAGAGAGGGTTGGGTGGTGGTACATAATCCACCAATGGGCCCAAATACCCCCCTCCCCCTCTCCCCCCTCCCCTCCCCCTCCCCCTCAAAGATCAGGATAGCAGCTTACTGCCACGCCCTGCTATTCCTGATGCTGAGGAAATGCAGATAGACTCTGACCATAATGAAATAGTGGATGATCGGATGGACTGTACATTATCTTTGGCTGACCATGTGAATTCCCTATGCTGAACAGTGTCTGTGAGAGACGGTAAAAGCAGCAGAAGAAAAGGGAACATTTTCTTTGCTATTTGAAGCTGTTGTGATTTGTTTTCTATCAAGCACTGCACGTTTAAAGCCTGAAGCTGACAAGGCTAACTTACCTGAGTTCATGTATAATTTCCTCAAGCCAATTGTATGGCATGTTATGTCTTGAGTTATTCACTTGCATTTAATCCGCTGGGAAGGGGAAAATAAATTCTTGTCATTGCCTGAAACCACTCGACTGCAACTCATCTGTGCTCAAAGGGTAAAGGGACTTACATTCCCAGAAGGCCTTGCAAAGTTAAAGCAAGCCCAAGCTCTCTGAGGCAGGAACACCACAGGCAGACCAGGTCTCAGTGCCCTAGGCTTTGGGCTGGCCACCGTGAGGGTGACACCACTCAGTGGACTCATGCGTCAGGTTGCCTGACAGACAAAATAGCAAACTCAGATCGCCTTATTTTGTCCCTCCAATGGTGGCAATCACCCCAAAACCTTTTGGTGGGGTCTCCTTTTCAGCAACCCCCACCCCAGGCCACTCTAACAACAGATGCTTCACAGGTGGGTTGGGGAGCCCATCTGCAAGGCCTCTCTACCCAGGGTACCTGGACTCCACAGGAGGCCTATTTACACATCAATCTCCTGGAACTCAGAGCAATTTTCCTTGCTTTTCAAGTATTCCACACCCAGCTCAGCTACAAGACAGTCCTAGTTCAAATGGACAATCAAGTAACCATGTTCTATGTGAACAAGCAGGGCGGAACAGGCTCTCTGTTGCTTTGCAAAAAAGCTTTGCGACTATGGGCCCTCGCCAGAGAGCATCAGATTAATCTCCTTGCGATGTATCTTCCAGGCATTCAAAACTTTTGGGCAGACAGACTCAGTCAAGTTCTGCTTCCACATGAATGGTCTCTCCATGCAGACCAGGTGGCCAAAAACTTTTCAAATTTGGGGAACCCCGGACATAGACCTCTTTGCAAGTCCGCTGAATGCCAAACTTCCCCGGTTCTGTTCCAGAATTCTGGCTCAGGGTTGTCAGGCCAGGGATGCTTTCCTCCTCCATTGGGGTCAGGACTTCCTGTATGCCTTTCCACCCATTCCCCTAATTCCCAAATCCCTGTTTAAGCTTCAGAGAGACAGAGGTCATATGATCCTCATAGCTCCACGTTGGCCATGGCAAATGTGGTACCCTCTGCTCCTACATCTCTCTCAAGCTCCGCCTTTGGAGTTAGGATCTGCTCCAAATCTCCTTTCTCAAGAGGACGGGATGCTGTGCCATCCCAATCCCCAGTCTATGCATCTCAGGGCCTGGTTGCTGAAAGCCTAGAACTTCACGGTCTTAACCTTTCCCAGCAGGTAAAGGATATCCTTTATGCTTCCAGGAAGCCTTCCACAAGACGCTCTTATGCATTTAAGTGGAAAAGGTTTACCATATGGTGCTCACAGAAGGATCTTAACCCTCCTGCGATACCTCTGGAAGCATTACAGGAGTATCTCCTTCATTTATCAAATGCAGGGCTTAAGACCAATTCAGTGAGAGTCCATTTGAGTGCTATTACAGCTTCTTTCAATCCTCTGAATGGACAACCTATTTCCTCTCATCCTCTCATAGCGAGATTTATGAGAGACCTTTTTTTTAACTAAGCCTCCGATTAAGCCACTACTGGTGGCATGGGACTTAAATCTGGTTCTTGGGCAGCTCATGAAACCACCTTTTGAACCATTAGCCACTATTTCTTTGAAATTCCTTTCCTGGAAGGCCATCTTCCTTATTGCAATCACATCAGCACGTCGCATCAGTGAATTGCAAGTGTTGGTGGCTGATCCTCCTTATACAAGGTTCCATCATGATAAGGTAGTCCTTAGGGCTCATCCACACTTTATGCCAAAGGTGGTGTCACCTTTTCATTTAAACCAAGCGGTTTACCTTCCTATATTCTTCCCAAGGCCTCACGTCTCAAATGCAGAAAGGAATCTTCATAGTTTGGACTGCAAAGGCTTTGGCCTTTTATTTGCAAAGGACACAGCAACATAGAAAGTCCTCTCAACTCTTTGTTGCTTTTGATCCTAGTCATTTGGGACTTCCAGTCTCCAAAAGAACACTGTCCAGCTAGATTGCACAGTGTATATCTTTTGCCTATGAGAGTAAAAACTTTCCTCTTGAAGGCCATGTCACAGCTCACAATCTAAAAGACATGGCAGCCTCTATGGCTCATCTTCACTCTGTGTCTATCGACGACATCTGTCGAGCAGTTACTTGGGCTTCAGTTCATACCTTCACAGCCCATTACTGCTTAGACAAGGACTCCTGCTGGGATGCCTTGTTTGGTCAGGCTGTTCTTCAACACCTGTTCCATACTTAATCAACTCCTACCCACCATCCCTGGTAGGATGCCAGAGATCCATGGGGGGAAGTGGAGCCCTTTCACAAGGGCACACAACTTCTTGGGCCTTCTCCCTAGCATCTACAGCTAGGGAGTCCCCATATCTGAAGACTACATTCCTGCTTGTTCCTGGAGATAGCATAGTTACTCACCTGTAACAGTTGATCTCGGGAACAGCAGGAATTTAGTCTTCACAACCCACCCACCTCCCCTAGAAGTTGTATCTCTCTCTCTTTCCCTCTCTCTTTGTCTCAGATTTAAACTCAACTGGAGAGGGACAGTTGGGAAAGGTGGGAAGACAGCACACAGGCACTGTGGGATGCTCCCAAAAGCTTTCCTATTGGATGCTGGGGAGCGTTCCCACGCAGGCTCCGTCGGTACCGACGATACCTATATGTGAAGACTAAATTCCTGCTGTTCCCGGAGATCACTTGTTACAGGTGAGTAACTATGCTTTCCAGTGGAGCTATCAAATGCAACTAGGACCTCCAAGGGTCGTGACACATTCTATACATTGAGAACACTGAAGGTGACCGGGGGTGCACGATCGCTAAGTGTTGAAGCATGTACCACTATGGAGTATGTTTACTAAACTGCGATAATGTTACAGCGGCTACATTATTGCGCGATAAGTAACATATTGCGTATTTGCGTAGTTACGTATCGCGCGATAGCGTTACGCATCGCGCGATAGCGTTACGCATCGCGCGATAGCGTTACGCATCGCGCGATAGCGTTACGCATCGCGCGATAGCGTTACGCATCGCGCGATAGCGTTACGCATCGCGCGATAGCGTTACGCATCGCGTGATAATGTTATGTATCGCGCGATAACGTCCCCGGCAGCATTAAGTCCCGCAGAGGGTGGAGAGAGGGTGGAGAGAAGGGGGTCAATGGATGGGGAGTGGGTGGGGAGAGGCTCCTGCTACACTAACACTGTGAAATGAAGTGCCGTAAATTACCGCGAGTGAAAACCTGGCGTTAGAGGCACAATTGCAGGAGAGAGAAACCATTTCAGTCAGCAATGTACAGCAAAGGCAGGGAGATCAAGAAAAGTGATAGTAGTGATACATGTGCAGCAACAGCATAGTGTCCAAGTACGAAAGGGCACTACGGTGAGACTGCAAATGGGGTACAGGGGGCTGCAGTCAGCACATGCAGTGGGCCAGCTGAGGCACAGGGTGGACTAGGTGGATGCCTAGGTGACACATAGGAATGTAGAAATGGAAAACCAGCAAGACAGAAACTGACCAAGGGCAAACATGTCCACGAGTGTGTGTCCCACAGTGTCCCAGGGGACAGTACCAAGCAAGTACCCAAAAGGGCACATAACATTGGCAGGCAGTGCCAGGGGGGAAGCATGGATGTCTATGTAGGCACCCCTACCCCAGACCCCACACCATAGGCAGCCGCTTACCGGCACACTGGATGGCCTGGGACTGCATACCACCAGCACCACTGACATAAGGACATGTCAGCATGGTGGGGAGGGGGCAGTGGCATCTGCCCATAGCAGACCCAGGCAAAGCCCTGTCCTAGACATCAAAAGGGTAGATAGACTTTTTCACATTCCTCCTTGCTTCTCACCACCACCAATTAGACAACTTTTTGGTGGTGGTGGTGAGAAGTGAGGAGGAATGTGACAAATTCTATCTACCCTTTTGATGTCTAGGACATCTGCACCCTGCCCACTCACAATCTTAAATGACAGAGGTATAAGGCAGGGGTCTCCAAATCCAGTCCTGGAGGGCCACAAACCAGTCAGGTTGGCAGGATATCTCTAATGCATATATATCTCATGCATAACCTTTAGGGCTATCCTGAAAACCTGTCAGGGTTGCAGCCCTCCAGGACACGGTTGGACACCCCTGCCGTAACCTATAGGGCACAATATAAAGTGCCTTGTCAGCCAAGGTGATGTATAATGTGTCCTATAGGGCACCCTATAAAGCACCCTATAGGGCACATTATAAGGTGTCTTGGTGGACAGGGCACTTTATAATGTGCCCTATGGGGTGTCTTAGGTTACGGCACTGAGTTGAGGGTGTTTTTGCTGGCAGCACAGATTGTAGAGATATGTCTGACTATTACAGCCAGGAAAAGGGATTGCCTTGGGCAGTGGTATTAGATGAGACCTCTGAGGGATTGAACCTATGACATCTGGTTTGGCCACCATTGTATTAACCAGTTGACTATACCTCTATAGCAGTTATCATACCACTGGCTGGCTACAGAAAGACTGCAGGTCACCACACAAAATGTTTCAGACAGCCTTATTAGATGAGACCTCTGAGGGATCAAACCCATGACCTTTGGCTCAGTAGTCATTGTATTAACCAGTGGGCTACACCTCTATAGCTTTTATCATAGCGCTGGCTCTAAATTAGGGTTACCGCGTGATAACGAGCCAAGGCGCCCTCTATCGTGCGATAAAAAGCCATTGCTAACTTGACGCTGGAGTGCCCACTTCCTTATATGGCATTCCTCACGTTAACGCTGCACCTAGCACCGGTAACATTAGCACAGTTTAGTAAACATACCCCTATGTCTCTAATGTTAAGACCTCTGTTATAAATTATCATAAGATCTTGTCAAAAGCAATTATGTAAGAATAGAATATGCTAATGCTTTCAGAGTGAGTTATAACTTGTGAAGCACCCACCATATATGGAACGATCACCACAATATTATCTAATGAAGTATTTGAGGGGTTAGACATGGAACATAAGAAATGCCATACTGGGTCAGACCAAGGTCTATCAAGCCCAGTATCCTCTTTTCAACAGTGGCCAATCCAGGTCACAAGTACCTGGCAGGTACTCAAAGACCACAGCTTCCACAATGCTCATCTTGGGACATGCAGTGGATTTCCCAGATCCTCTTTAATAATGGTTTATGGATCTTTCCTCCAGGAACCTGTCCAGACCTTTTTTGGGGAATTGTCATCTCATAACAGCCAGTTACGATGGATATATTTGACTTGTTTATATGCCTTATTAATGACCTGATTTGGATAACCACACTCTTTGAGTGACTGGATCAAATCTGCTGCATCAGCCTGGAATTCAATGGGAGTCATGCAGATTCTCCTAATGCACAAAAACTGACCCAGACTGAATTTTTGGATGTACTGGTTTATAAACACCAGCATCAATTACATACAACACTTTACCGCAAACCTGTTCAATATAACAATTTATTACGATTCCATAGCCATCACCCTGGCCCTTTAAGGAGAGGTCTTCCATTGAGTCAGTTTTTGTGCATTAGGAGAATCTGTATTGCTTCCATTAAATTCCAGGCTCATGCACTGGATTTGAACCAGCAACTCAGAGCGTGGTTATCCGAATCAGATCAATAATAAGGCATATAAATGGACCAAATATATCCATTGTGACTGGCTGTTACACGATGGCTATTCTTCCATGTCTGATATTAGAGACATAAAGACCCATTTCAACATGTGCGTCTCCGGAAGTTCAGACGTCCAGACAGCCCAGAGATGCACCCGATTCCACTCCTGCGGTTGTTAGACATCCCTACAGGAGCGGAATCACATCACAGTGGCTGGATATATGGAAAGTACCTGATTCAGGCACCCCAGATGTCCAGCCACTTCCCCAGCTAGCTCAGCCAGGCTCCTTCATAGAGCTGCAGTGCCATGACATATCATCACCATGGCAGCGGTATCCAGCCTATGCCCCACAGCCCGACCCCCAATCGGGCTTCCCATGGCTGGGGTCGAGCTGCGGGGAAAACCCTGCACCTCCTCACCTCCTTGTCAACCCTTGGCGCTGCTATCCCCTGATGTCCAGTGTGTCTTATTCCACCCCTGTCTAACTGGCTGACCCTGGACAGACAGGGCAGACCTCAGAATAAGCCCTATACATCCGGGGCCATGTTCCTACCTTCGGCCCTCCCCCAGACCACCCCCTCCTGCCCATGAACAGAGCTCCCCGCACAAGTCGGCTATATGTGCCGGAAGCTCTGTGGCCCCCAGTGGGATCCAGATGTTCAGCAGGTCTGGACATCCAGATCAGAAGTCCAGACCTGCTGAATGAGGATGGGAACGACCTCCATAGTGGTACATGCTGCAGCACTTAGCGATTTTGCTTATATTACTCATTGCTGAAGAAAGTTTGAAACGCTACCAGTTGGACTTTATCAACTTTGCTGAAAAAAGCTTGAAACAGAGCTCTTGCCCTTATAGAGCTTGAAACACAGTGCTGTGGCTCCTTTCTTTATCAGCTAAGTGAGATTTAAATTAGTTTTTTATTCTTGTGTTTTGCACATTCAGTGAGCTTAGCACACTTGGTCAGCACCACTTTTTTTTTTAATAAAAGGATATGTCTGTTATTCAGAATGTTTTTTGACCTTGCAAAACAACAATTGTGATTTTGCTCTTTATTTTGATCTGACCTTTTCTGTAGTCATTTTCTACAATGACATATGTAGAGATCTCTCGGGTTCTGCCTTACTTGCGCACAGAGACTTCTAGTGACTCTACTAAAATATTGCTTTGTGACCTTTTTATGACACCCAGTGTTTCCAGAATATGGAAGGGCTCTCCTGACTAATGAGGTAATGGTAGAAGGAGATGGCAGAAGAAGAAAAACCTGACTGCTATCAAACCCAAAGGGAGTTTCTTGTATTTGGCTGACATAGTCCCTCTACCATAGCACAGAAACCTCTGGCTCCACAGTCATGAACCACATGAGTGAAGATGTTCCTGATCAACTCAACCAGGGAACAAACTAAACAAAATAGTGAAAAGAGCAGCTTAGGCCACTGTGCTACAAATTACTGAGTAAAAAGCAAGAGAGAAGGAATCTTGGAGATAGAAGAAGCAAGAAGGATCTCTGCTCCTAGAATAAGAGAGGAGAACAATACAGAAGATGTCCCTTGAAGCAAAGACAAGGAGAACCAGGTCTGAAGGGGTATCAAGTCTGTGATTACATCCAAGTCCAGCATCCAGCTCTACATGCTACTCTGGGGAAATAAGTTAAGATGAAAGGAGATAGGAAGGAAGGATTCAACTGAAGGAGAGTCCTACTAAACTCTGAGTGACTGCAATTTTGTTTTGTACTCTGCCATAGTTTTGTTGTTATTATTTATGATCACTCAGTATTTTTCAGTAAACTCTTGGTTCAAAATAACCAAGTTATGACCTGGATTGAGTTAATGAAGCAAATGAAGATCGGAGTGAGTGGATCTAAGATGTCAAAGGCTTTCCAGTTTTTACTGATCCCAGCCTGGAACTCTAAAGTTCTTAGTGAGTTAAGGACAGTGTTATCTCCCAGATGTTCCAAATATAACCGCTAGGGTAATTATGAACGCAACCCAATGGAGCACATAACCCCAACTCTTTATGCACTCCATTGGCTACCCATCCAAAGCCGCATTAATTACAAAATGTTGATTTCCACCTTCAAAGTAATAAATGACATTGCCCCTTCTTACCTTTTCAACCTCATATCTAAGGAACCCAACAATAGAAAACAACGCAGCCGGAACAAAAACAAGCTGGTTATCCTAACACACTTCAGGAAAGCCAGGAAACAAACAAACAAACAACAAAGCTTTCTCACAGGTAGCCCCAAACCTCTGGAACGCCCTACCAGACAACCTCAGGGAATTAAATGATCTACATACTTTTCGCAAAAACCTTAAAACACACCTAATCTCCATCCACTATGGCACACTAGCAGAACAAGATTCACTTGTAGCTACCACCCCTACACCTTAAATACCACACCTCAATCAGCCCGAGATGTAAATAACCCCTTCTGCTTAGAACTCTAAGTGGTATGTTTACTAAACAGTCTTGGGGGTATGTTTACTAAACTGCGGTAATGTCATTTGCAGTAGGTTCCGTGATAAATGTAGAGATGCCCATATAAAGACATGGGCGTTGCATCGTTACAGCAAGCTGATAGCTAACGCGCATTATAAGGCACCTTACACTAACGAGCGTTACAAGGCGCCTTGTAAGGTGCCTCATTAAGGCACCCTATAGGGCCTCCTAGGCTAAGTGCCATATTAGGCACCCTGGGCTATGGAACCATAGGTTAAGGTGGCCTAACAAGGTTATGGTGTCCTAGGTAGTGTGCCCTAGGGACTGCAAGGTGCCTCAGGATGACATGCATGACCTGTGCAGAACAGAGACAGATGTAGCCCTAACACTAGATAGAGCACTCAGGAAAGGCAATGAACAGGTCACCGCACAAATTGTCTGCTCTGAACGCCTGGATAGGGTAACCCCACCATACCCATGATGCAATGTACATGCTGAATAGCAGTCTACAGCTGATCACCAAATGGGGTCTGCACCTCTCCGGTACCTCAGCTTGGAAAGACGAACTGACAGTACGTGATACTGGCACAGAGTAGCTATAGACCATGCCATTGTGCAGGTTCTGTGGTCACCCTGAGGGATAGGATTGGTGCCCAGCACTAGGTGCACAGTACATGTGGTGCTAGAGATAGATCCTGCTGTACATCCCCATCACTACCAGTGTGTGATAGGTGTTCCTTACAGTGCAACCAAAGGTAATTTTGTGTCCATCTGTATCCTGCAGTCACATGTGGCCCTGTGGGACCAGACACCAGCCAGATTGGTGTGTACTCTGTGTTAGGGTCTGACTGACATGGGCAGCTGTTATCAGGGCAGAGGGGTTCCTAGAACTGCATGAGGTGTGTGTAGCAGTGCCTTTATAGGTCACAGTGGTACATACTACATATCCCAAAGAACCCACATCACCCTTTTTGTAGGTAAAGAACAGATGCCCCTGCCCCAGGGAAGCAATTTCCATCCTGTTTGTATGAGACAGCCCTTCAGGGTTGGTGGGCCAGAGCCATACCTATGACTGGAACAGTGGCAGACCAGCAGCAATGCTGGGGTTAGATCAAGAAAACCCCAACTGCCTCCCACCACTGTCTGCCAGTCACCAGCAGACATCACAGTTAGATTGAATCTTAAAGGTGTTCTGACCATGCACAGTCTAACTATAGACAGTCCACAAGCCTGATCACAGAGGAACTATGTGAAACCAACAGGCAACTCAATGACTAGGATCCCCAGGACTAAGGAACACAAATATATCACTGAAGGCAAATAATGTAGAGCGCTATGTGGGAACCTAGACCTGCCATGGTCACTGCTCGGTCAGAGTGAGTACCCTCCCAGCATGCCATGCTGTGGTCACCCTGTCCATGCAGGTGGTGGTCAGGCACTACAGTGTCCCAGCCATTGCCCCACACCCTGTGAAGATGCATCCTGTCCAATCTGCCCTGTCCGGGCCATACCCAAAATACCTTGCTCCTCATTATGCACCTATTCAGGCTAATGCTGGTAACAGTGGGACATTTTGGATCCAGTGAAGGGTGGGCAGCCACAGAACAATGGATAGACATACACACACGCTCACTCCTATTGCAGCATTGTACAAAGATAGGGGTGGTTGGCAACCCTGCCTGCCACACTGGTCCTGATCACAGTGCCGACATTGCTAAACTGTGCAGGGGTAGAAGTAGTGCTCTGGTGATAACTTCAGCTCGATGCTGGGGCCAACAGCCTGACTCTCCATGCATCTTTGGATTGTGGAGCCTGTGTAGGTGGGTGTTTGTACCCATGTTCGCCGCTGCTTTGGGCCTTGCACATTTTGCTGTTGTATCTGCATTGTAGGGTAAAACATAGGGACATGCTCTGCAGGAACCACAGCTGGGGCTTGAACCTGTGACCCTCTGCTTCTGGACACACTGGCTGGATGTACTGCACCACACTGTTGTCACAGATGCACAATAGTTCCTGGGGCTACCTGTACTTTTCCTCAGCCAGACTTTGTATGTTGCACTGCACACCACGTACTGATGCAGGGCATGGCCTAGGTCCACTGCAGGGAGGTGGCACCCCCCCCATGCCAAGCTGACATGGCCATTTGCTGTCAGTGCTGGTAGTGCGCAGTCCCAGGCCATCCACTGGGTAGGTAGGCGCCCACCTAGGGAGTGGATCTGGGGTGGGGGGCCATACATGGACATCCTCACATCCCCCCATCACTGCCTACCAATATTATGTCCCTTCCACATGGGGGCGGGATGGCTGGGGGGATGTCAGGTCAGTGCCCTAGCAACTATTGGCTAGGGTGAACCAGATAGATATAGGTGGATTGTGTTTGGCCTTGGTCAGCTGCTGTCTTGCTGATTTCCGGTGTCTATGTTCCTATGTACCACCTAGGCGCCTGCCTGGTCCACCCTGTGCCCCAGCTGCCCATCCTACATGTCCTGCCTGCAGCCCCCTATGCCCCATTTGTACCATCACCATAGTGGCCATTCATACTTTGGCACTATGGTGTTGCTGAAAATGGAGCACTACTATCACATTTCTTGGGCTCCCTGCCTAGGCTGCACATTGCTGACACTTAAATGGTTTCTCTCTCCTGCAAAAGTGCATCTAATGGCAGGTTTTCATTCGTGGTAGGATTCAGCCCTTCAGTTCAGCGTGTTAGTGTGAAAGGGGCCTCTCCCTGCCCACTCTCCGCCAATTGACCCCTTCTCTCCGCCCTCTCTCCACCTTCTGCGGTGTTTACCGCGGCTGGGGATGTTAATGATCGTTAAGTATCGTTAACGCGCGTTAATGTTACATAACGCATGTTATGTAACATTAACGATCGTTAACATTTCTTAACGCTCGGTATGTAATGTTAGCGCAGTTTAGTAAACATACCCCTTAATGTTACCGGCGCTAGTCGCAGCGTTAATATGAAGAATGCCATATAAGGTAGTGTGCGTTCCGGAGGGAAGTTTGCAAGGAATCGGTATCCTGCAATAGTGGGCACTGTGGCATGTTAACGCGCGTTAACACTAAGTTCATGACAGCACAGTGTTAGAAGCTATAAAGATGTAGCCCATTGGTTACTGCAATGACTGCAGAGACAGAGGTCATGGGTTTGATCCCGCAGAGGTGTTATGTAAGAAGGTTGTCTGAGGCGTTACCTTTTAATTTAAATCAGTGCTGCCGGCAAAAACACCCTCACGGTGCCGCAACTTAAGGTGCCGCATAAGGAACCCTATAAGGCACTCCATAGGGCACATTATAAAGTGCCCTCTCCGCAAGGCACCTTATAATGTGCCCTATAGGGTGCTTTATAGGGCACCCTATAGGGCGCCTTATGAGGCACCTTAGGTTACGGCACTGTGAGGGTGTTTTTGCTGGCAGCACTGATTTAAATTAAAAGGAAAAGCCTCAGACAGCCTTATTAAATAACACCACTGTGGGATCAAACCCATGACCTCTGCCTCCACAGTCATTGAAGTAACCAGTGGGCTACACCTCTATAGCATCTAGCACACTGCTGGCTGGCTACCGAAAGACTGCAGGTCACCGCACATACTGTCTGCTGTGGGTACCAGGATAGGGTAAACCCACCCGTACCCATGATGCATTGCACATGCAGATCAGCAGCCTACATCTGATCACAAGATGGGGTATGCGCCTCTATAGCACCTGGCCTGGAAGGGGGAACTGACCGTGTGTGTCACTGGCACAGAGTAGCTACAGATGGTGACATTGTGCGATTCCTGTGCTCACTCTGAAGGTGAGGTTGGGTGCCCAGCACCAGGTCTGCAGCACCTGGCTTGGCTGGGATAGGCTGTGCTGCAGATCCTCATCAGTGCCAGTGTATGATGGGTAGTCCCTGCAGAGACACTTAGGATGCACCTGTGTTCATCTGTATTTCTCAGTCACATCTAGCCCTTATGGACTATGATGCACCCAGAATAGTGCATATCCTGTGCGGTTGCCATGGTCATATGCTATAAGAGAAGGGTGGTTTTGGACCCAACCTGCTCTCTGTGGGTCAGGGTGGGGGACAGGATCTCCCACCAACCTATCCACATTCTACATCTCTGCAATGGTGGCAGTAGAGGGGACCAGCAACCCCTGTCCTGCTGGGGAATAGGCACCCTACAGGGCAGTCAATGCAGATATGTATGCATCACATAGGGTACTGACAGACAGGCAGTGGGCCTGTAAAAGCTCAGCTGCCCCCCATCACTATCTGACATTCACCAGCAGAGGGCACAGTCAGTCTCCACCTGTTGTACCCTGCAAGGTGTTCCAACCATACACATGCTAATTGCAGACAGTCTGCTAGCTAGTACATACTGCATGTTCCTGGAAGAACTGTGTGTACCCAAAAATGGGATGTGAGCACACACACCAAGCAAGTATGTCAGTGATTGGGCCCCAGAAAAGGGAACTCATAGATATCACTTGAGAGAAACTCTGTATAGTACTATGGGGGAACCTAGCCATGCCATGGTCACTGCTCAGTCAGAGTGAGAGTGACCACCCAGCATGACATGCTGTGGCCACCCTGTCCATGCAGACCAAGGGTCCATCAAGCCCAGTATTTTAATTACAACAGCGGTCAATCCAGGTCACAAGTACAAAGATTCCACATTGCTTATCCTAGGGTAAGTAGTGGATTTCCCTGGTCCTCTTTAATAATGATTTATGGACTTTTCCTTCAGGAACGTATCCAAACCTCTTTTAAACCCAGCAAACCAACAGCTTTTACTACAGCCTCTGGTAATAAATTCCAGAGTTTTATTACAAAAATATTTTCTCCTGTTAGTCTTTTTTTTAAAGTGCCATCAAGTCAGTGCTGACATTTTGCAACCCAGCAGCCCCTGGATTTTCTTGGCAAGATATGACTGGAAGTAGACTGTCAGGCCTTTTCTTCTGAAGCAATGGAGGGTAAATTGACTTGCCCAAAGTAATAAGGAGCATCAGTGGGAATAGAACCTTGCTCATTTGGGTATAAGACTACTGCTCTAACCACTAGGCTACTCCTCCACTCTTATTAGTCTTAAATGGGCTAAATTGTAGCTTCATTGCATGTCCCCTAGACTCTACTTTTTGAAGTAGTAAACAACCAATCTACGTTTGCACATTCCACTCCATTCAATATTTTATAGACCTCTAACATATCTCCTCTCAGCCATCTTTTTGTCATGTTGAAGAGCCCTAAGCCTTTCCTCATAGGGATATATTTTCTTTTTTTTTTTTTTAAATTTATTATTTATTAATTTTACATAATCAATCCAGACAATAAACATCCTGAATCCGAATCAGAAAACCAATAAAGAAAAAAAAAACAAATTAGAAAACCTAGGTCTTCTACAACAACCAACATCCCTGGTATAGACCACAATAAACAACCCCACAATAAGATCCAAGAATTAAGAAATAAAATACAACATAGGGATATATTTTCATCCCCTTTACCATTTTGATGGTGCTTCTCTGTACCTTTTCTAGTTCTGTTATATCCATTTTAAGATGTGGTGATCAGAACTGCACAATATTCAAGGTGGAGCTCGCACCATGGAATGATACAGAGGCATTATAATATCCTTTGTTTTATTCTTTATTCCTTTCTTCTACAGTATTTGCATTCTTGGCCGTAGCTGCACACTGGGCAGAGGGTTTCAATGTATTATCCATGTTGATGCTTAAATCCTTTTCCTGGGTTGTGGTTCTGAATGTTATCCACAATGACGCCTAAATCTTTTTCCTGGGTGGTGGTTCCTAATGTTGAACCTTGCATTGTGTAACTGTAGTTTGGGTTGTTCTTCCCTAAGTGCATAACTTTGCATTGCCCACATTAAATTTCATCTGCCATTTGGACATCCAGTCTTCCAATCTATCAAGGTCCTCTTGCAAATTTTCACAATTCTCTTGCATTTTAAAAATAAATTTGTGTCATCTGCAAATCTGAGCACCTCACTTGTTATTTCCTTTTCCAAGTCATTTATGAATATGTTACAAAGCAGAGGACCAGCACAGATCCTTGGGGTATTTCACTATTCATCTTTCCCCATTGAGAAAATTTGCTATTTAGTCCTATTCTCTTTTTTTATCTTTTAACCAGTTCCTACTACTACTACTACTACTACTACTATTAATAATTTATATAGCGCTACAAGACATACACAGCGCTGTACAAGAATATAAGAAGATGGGTCCTGCTCATTAGAGCTTATAATCTAATCAAGACAGACTGTACAATATAAGAAAAACAAGGGGTTCAAATAGGGAAAGGGGATACAAGAGGAACAAGGGAATTAGGATCCAAAAGCAGCTTCAAAGAGGTGAACTTTTAGCAATGATTTGAAAAGGGGGAGAGACAAGACCTGAGGTATAGATTCAGGAAGTTTGTTCCATGCACAAGGAGCAGCAAGGTGAAAAGATTGAAGTCTGGAGTTGGCAGTGGAAGAAAAGGGCAAAAAGAGAGGAAAGCCAGAGGGAAAGTGGAGTTCACGAGGAGGGGGGCAGGGAGAGAGAGGAAAGGTAGTGAGGGACAGTACAGTGAATGTATTTATTGGTCAGAAGGAGACGTTTGAATTGGATATGAAAATGGAAGGGAGCCAATGAAGTGATTTGAGAAGAGGGGTTATATGAGTGTATCAGTCAGTGTGTGGAAGATTAGCCACGCAGCAGAGTTCTGAACAGATTGAAGAGGAGAGAGATGACTCTGAGGAGACTAGCAAGGAGGAGATCACAATAGTCAAGACGGGAGGTGACCAAAGAGTGGATAAGAGCTTTGCTGGTGTGTTCAGAGAGGAAGGGGCAAATCTATTGGATATGTGTGGAGAAAGAGGGAGGAGTCAAAGATGACCCCAAGGTTGCAGGTCGAGGAAACAGGAAGCAGAAGAGTGTTATCAACAGAGACAGAAAAAGGAGGAAGGGGGAGGAGAGTTTAGGGGGTAAAATAAGCAGTTCAGTCTTGGCCATGTTCAATTTTAGATAGCGGTGAGACATCTAGGTAGCAATGTCAGATAATCAGACAGAGATACAGGCTTGGTGTGTAAGAGAAATGTCAGGCATAGATAGATAGATTTGAGAGTCATCAGCATCAAAATGATACTGAAAGCCATGGGAAGAGATGAGGATACAAAGGGAATGGGTATAGAGAGTGAAAAGCAGAGGGCCCAGAACAGACCCTTGGGATACACCAACTGAGAGAGGAATGGCAGTAGAGGAGGATCCACCAGAACAAATACTGAAAGAGTGATGGGAGAGATTAAGAAGAGAAGCAGGATAGCATAGTACCCCTAAAACAAAGAGAGAACAAAGTGCGAGGAGTATCAAAAGCAGCAGAAAGGTCAAGAAGAATGAGAACTGAATAAAGACCCTTGGACTTAGCCAGGAACAAGTCACTGGAGACTTTGGCAAGAACCGTTTCAGTAGAATGAAAGGGACAAAAACCAGACTGAAGTGGATCTATGATGGCTTTAGAGAAGAGAAATTCAAGGCAGCGGTAGAAAACTGCACATTCAACAAATTTGGAAATGAAGGGAAGGAGGGAGATGGGTCGTTAATTAGAAAGACAAGTGAAGGTTTCTTGAGGAGAAGTGTAATCACAGTATGCTTGAAGGCTGCAGGGAAAGTTGCAGTGGAGAATGAAAGGCTGAGAATATGTGAGATGGAAGGGATGACGGAGGACGAGATGGAGTTAAGGAGATGGGTAGGAATAGGATCAGAGGAACAGGTAGTGAGTTTAAAAGAGGAAAGAAGAAGAGAGGTTTCCTCATCAGGGATCTTAAAAAGGATGAAAGGGTGATAGAGGTTGAGGGGAAACGTTTGTATTGAAGATATGGAAAAGGGGTGAAGAAGATTTAGTGGTGAATTGGAGTGTAATCTTATGCATTTTGTGATGGGAATATTCGGCTAGGGCTTGAGCAGAAAGAAAAGGAAGAATTGGAGGCAGAGGCGACTTAAGAAGAGAATTGAGAGTTGAAAAGAGATGGTGGGAGTCAGAAGCAAGAGAACTAGTCAAATGGATAAAATAATTTTGCTTTGTGAGAGCAATGGCAAACTTGAAGGAAGTAAGCATCCATGTTGGCTTTCTCCCATTAAGCCATGACTATCTACATGTTCAGTAATTTTATTCTTTATAATGGTTTCTACCAGTTTCCCGGTACTGACGTCAGGCCCACCGGTCTGTAGTTTCCTGAATCATCCTTTTTAAAAATTGGCATTACCTTGTCCATTCTCCAATCTTCACATACTACAGAAGACTTTAATGATAGTTCACAGATTACTAATAGTAGGTCTGAAATCTCAAAATTTCTCAGAGATAAGGGGAAGAATTTTCTCAGAGATAAGGAGAAGAATATCTAGGGTAAAGACTCCAATATGATTTTATTTTATTTCTCAGAATTGTTAGAGGAGCAGTTTATGTCTAAGGCATGTTAGGAGGAAAAATTGAACCTGACTATACATTGTTTTCCAGTACTTTCAATTGTTCCATGTAGTCCACGGGCTTGATTTTGTGGAGTGCTTTATTAGACGCCCATTATAGACAGAGCAGTTGTTATACAAAAAAAAAGGAGAGAAAGCATCTTAAAAACATAGAAACATGGCAGCAGAAAAAGATTACGTGGCCTATCTAGTCTGCCCTTCCATAAGAACTACAGTAGCCCCCTTATTTCCTCCAGAGATCTGTGCTTGTCCCATGCCTTTTTGAATTCAGATACTGTCCCTGTCTCCACTGCTTCCACTGGGAGACTATTCCATGCATCTACCACTCTTTCTATAAAGAAATATTTCTGCATATTAGTCCTGAGTCTATTCCCTTTCACCCTCATCCTATATCCCCTCGTAGCAGAGATTGCTTTTAATTGAAAGAGGTCCTCCTCTTGTGCATTTATGCCACAAATGTATTTAAATGTCTCTATCATATTTCTTCTATCCCACCTTTTCTCTAACATATACATGTCAAGATTTTTAAGTCTGTCTTCATGTGCTTTATAATGAAGACCACTAACCATTTTAGTAACCATCCTCTGCACTGACTTCATCCTGTTTATATCCTTTTGAAGGTGTGGTCTCTAGAATTGCACACAATATTCCAAATGAGGTCACACTAGAGACTTATACAGAGGCACTATCACCTCCTTTTTTCTGTTGGCCGTTCCTCTCCCTATGCACGCAAGCATCCTTCTGGCTTTTGCTGTCACCTTTTCTACCTGTTTAGCCACTTTAAGATCATCAGGAACAATGACACCCAGGCCCTGCTCCTCTTTTATGCACAGAAGTATTTTGCCCCCTACATTGTACTGCTCCCTTGGATTTTTGCAATCCAAATGCATGACCAAGCATTTTTTAGCATTAAATCTCAGCTGCCAAATTCTTGACCATTCTTCAAGCTTAGCTAGAACCCTCCTCATGTTATTTTCTCCTTCCTGGGTGTCCATTCTATTGTAGATTTTGGTATCATCTGCAAAGAGGCAAACCTTACATGACAGCCCTTCCGCAACATCTTTAACAAAGATGTTAAAAATAATTGGACCAAGGACAGATCCCTGGGGCACACCACTGGTAACTTCTTTCTCCTCAGAGTGAGCTCCATTTACCTGTACCCTTTGTCGCTTCCCACTCAACCAAATTCTAACCCAGTCAATCACTTTAGAGTTCATCCCTAGGGTGTTGAGTTTGGTTATAAGTCACCTGTGTGGAACGATGTCAAAGGCTTTATTGAAATCTAAGTACACCACATCTAGGGCTCTCCCTCAGTCCAACTCCATCGTCACCCAGTCAAAGAAATCAATCAGATTTGTCTGACAAGACCTGCCTCTAGTAAACCCATGCTGCCTCAGATCCTGCATTCCATTTGACTCCTCAAACCTCACTATTATCTCTTTTATCAGCGTTTCCAATAATTTACTCACCACAGAAGTCAGACTAACCGGCCTGTGGTTTTCAATTTCATCCTTATTTCCATTTTTGTGTAAAGGGACCACATGTGCCTTTCTCTAGTCCTCTGGGACCACTTCCAATTCCAAAGAAGCATTGAAAAGGTCACTCAGTGGAGCCGCTAGAATGTACTACTACTATTACTACTACTGAGCATTTTTATAGCGCTACAAGACATACACAGTGCTGCACAGACATGTAAGAGAAGTCCCTGCTCATCAGGGCTTACAATCTAATATTTTTCAAATTAAGGATCATACAGCATCTAAGACTACTGCTTGATAACTATGATTTCAGATCTGTGGTAGTAGCACTAATCACCTCATACTATGACTTCTAAAATAGTTTATTACATGGAGTACCCAAGAAGACTATTAATAAACTTCAAATGGCCCAGAACGTCACAGCCAGAATCATCTGTAAGGCCCACTTGACAGATCACATACACCTATCTTGCACAAACTTCACTGGTTACCAATAACAAGCAGAATAAAACATAAAACATTAGTAATTACATTCAAACTATTGAATAACATAGCATCCTCATTTCTATCATCCCTAGATACAAGAGTCAAAAGAGGATGCTCATAGAACATTATTATAGTCCCATCTGACTTCCGCAAAACAAAACAAGCCACAAGCAATAGAGTGTTCTCGTACATTGCTCCTATAATCTGGAACATCTTATCAGACACATTGAGATCTATCAAAGACCTCCAAACATTCCAAAAGAAAATTAAAACATTTCTACTTATTGAACATTATGGTAGCAACTATGGTAAGAATGATATATACCCAACCTTGGAGACAGCACCTTGAGCAGAAAACACATCAGTTTCACCATCCATCCCCATCCTTGAACTAGAGCAGCAGATGCCAAAGCTGAGGGTATCTTATGGACACAGCTCCCAGGGATTGAAAGAAGCACAGCAGAAATTAGTACAGACTCAGGAAGGGAAGAAAGAGTCATTCAGAGATGGCAGGCAGATAAATGTGACTTCATACCCCTGCTGTCTAAAAAGAACCCCTGTTACAGGTAAGCAATTACACATTTTCTACAGATGAGCAGTGAGTTGCAGGCACACCATCTACTGCACTCCCCTGATTGGGGTTGAGCAGTAGAGTGGGAAAAGGAACTTCCTCCCACTCTGCAGCTCTGCCCCAATCGGGGCAAGGAAGGACCTCTACAAAAGCTGCTGCATCCCGGTTCCCTGATGTTTCCAGGTCTACACTTCCTGGCTCACAGCTCCAGCATTATGTAGCTGTATTGTCATAGGGGGGCTAAAACCAGACTTTCTTGTAATGATGAGAGCTTCTGTCTTTTGTAGTTTATCGTGAGATTATTTTGTATTTTATACGGGAAGTAATGGGTAGCCAGTGTAGTTGTAAACCGCTTTGATTCTAGGAGAAGGAGGTATAGAAATCCACTTAAATAAATAAAAATAAATAAATAAACCTAAAGCCACACACTTAGAGCCCCATCAACATCACAGATACCAGATGAATCGACTATCAACTCTTGAGCGCCTTCTACTGTAAACATGATATATGTAAAAATCTATAAATAGTTTCACCTTTAAATATTTTGTTTGATTTTCCCATTTTGGACCTATGTTCTATGTAACTTGTTCATTCTTTGTAAACCACCCTTGATCTTGGGAAGGGGCAGTATAGAAAAGCTTTGTAAATAAAAGAAATAAAAGAAAAAGCCTAGCTTGAGTTGGCGAGATCAAGGCAAGATGGCGCCGGGAACAGACACCCATTGACTTCGCTCTGCCGGGGCTCATACCTTTGTTTTCTTTTCCAGCTTTCCATGCACTTTCCTGCCCTATGACGTATTTGGGTAAGAAATATAAAGAAAAAAATCTTGTTGGCGGTGTCCCCGGGTGGTGAGAAGATGGCGGTTAGTTGACCCATAGACTCTTTCGTGTGCCCCGTGTCTAGGGGTGGTGGAGCTCCAGATGGCCTGCTGGATACAAGAGGGGTGGAAGGAGGGCCCTTGTGTGTTGCTGGGCTGGAGGTATCGCTCAGCCAGCGTCTGAGATCTTGCATGGGGACTTAGGAGCGAGTGTGCGAGTAATTGCGGCTTCGTCCTCTGAGAAGTTTGTGCAACTGTTTAGCCCCGGATTTGTTAACTGTGAGTCTGACAGTAATGCTGAATGTTCTGGTGTGGAGGGGGCGGCTATGGAAGAAGATTCCTGTTCCCATTCTCAGCATTATCGATCTGAAGTGCAGCCTCTTCCGGACCTGGCTAGCCCTGGCCAAGGAGTGGTGCCAGTTAAGGATTCCACTAACACATTGGTGAGACTTATGACTTTTACGATGGAAAGTTTGTGGGAAGTCTTTTCTTCTATGCAAGTTTCTATTTCTTTGCAATTCCAGACAATTTCTCAGCAGCTTCAGTCATTTGGGCAGCAGTTGGTGACTTATGAATCTGGTCAGACTAGTGTGAATGCTAAAGTCGCCTACTTTGAGGGTCATCTGGAGCAGATACATGAAGCTACCCAAACTTTTGTAAAATATTATGTGGTTCTTCATAGGAAGATGGAGTTTTTAGAGAATACAGCAAGAAGTCATAACCTCCAAGTGTTGAATTTTCCGAAGGTGCCTTCTATTTTGGCCCTGGAACTATTCAAGAAGTTTTTGACTTCTATATTGAAGGTTTTGGCTCTATCACTTCCACCTGTCTGTAAGGCTTTCTATTTGCCTACTGCTAAGATTAAAGCTGTGGATAACTCTAATAAATCATCATTGTTATTATCGGATAGTTTGGATTTGACTACTTTCTTGGAAAGGTCAGCCTCTGACTCAAGGATGACCGCTACTTTGTTGATCACCCTTGCTTTAGAGGCCGACAGAGAGTGGCCTTTGAAATTATTCTTCCATACTCCCAACGAGGTGTTTTTGGACTCTCAGATCAGAAGGTTCCCTGATGTTTCCAGAGCTATGCAGAAGAGGAGACAATTTTTGTTGTATCGTGCTGGGGTGATCCAACTTGGGGGTCTTCTTTTTGCGGTTTCCTTGTAAATGTTTGGTGAAATTGGCTGGTCACAGCTATATTTTTTATGATCCTTCCCAGTTGGCCTCCTTTACATCTTCTAGAATGTCGAGCTTGCGGGACCCCTCTTCTTTGCCTCCCCTAAGTGGCCCAATTTAGTTATGTGGGTCGACCCTATGGCGATGGTTAGTGTACCCCCCTTTGAAGTCTGTTCATTCCCTTATAAGACTATATAAGAATATTTCCTTTATACTGTGACCTGTCTTGATTCACTTATTGAGGACTTGAGGGCTTGGATGTTTAAGTGTAATCTATTGTTGCTTTCTATATTGTAATTTTCTTTAATTAGCCCTATCTGTGTAAGATATTTTTTTGTGTTTTATTTTGTGAAATTGCATAAATAAAAAATAAAATAGAAATTAAAAAATAAATAAAAATCACATCAGCTCTGTATGCATGGACATCTTGTGCTTCCTGCACGTAACAGTTGCCAAATGTGCTAATAACCTGTTTCTGCAATCACCCTGAATATGAGGGGGGGGGGCACACATTACCTGGTACCCACTAGCACAGCATTGAATGGACTGTCCAGGTCCTGAAGCAGATCAATGTCACTGCCAGTGTGCTACAGGTATTATCTGTAGTGTGTCATGCTAGTCACTTGGTATTCTGCACAATTGCAGTATGGCCTGTCACAACGGTGCCTTGTGTCCTTTTCCTGTTGCCAAGGGATGTCCCTAGAACATGTCAATCCCTAAGGGTGTGGAAGCTGTTTCCAAGGAAACCGAATGCAGTGAGTATTCTCTAGGTAAGAAGGGGGGCTGTGTCACCAAACAGCTGGACCTGCCAAGACCATATTTATCAGTACACAAACAGCTGCCAGCCTCACTTTCTGAGAATTCCAATCAACTAGATCACTCACAGGCAGTCTGCATGTGTTGGCTGGACTATTTAAAACAATTCAGTTTTCATTTTTAACCATTTTTTTTATACTTTTGGATGTATCTTTTGGATCATTGTCCTGCTGGAGGACCCATAACCTTTGACCCAGACCTAGCTTTCTAACACTAGGTAACACATTTCATTCCAAAATACCTTGGTTGTCCTTTGACTTCATGATTCTTTTAATACATTCCAGGCCTCCAGTTCCTGAGGCAGCAAAACAGCCCCACAATATTATGGTACCTCTTCCATATTTAACTGTAGGAAGGGTGTTTTTTCCTTATAAGCTTCATTTCTTCATCTGCAAATGTATTGCTGTTCTGCATTGCCAACGAGCTCAAGTTTAGTTTCATCTGTTCACAGAAGATTTTCCAAGAAGAACTGTGGTTTCTCAAGGTGGGTTTGGGCAAAGGTTAGGCATGCCTTTTTATATCTGTCTTTGAGCAGTGGGGTCCTCCTTGGGCTTTGCCCATGAAGTCTTTCTTTGTTTAGTGCACAGTGTATGCTGTGGGTTGAAACCAGCACTCTAGATTGCTCCAGGTCAGCCTTAAACTCTTTAAATGTTGTATGTGGTGTTTTTCCAATAATTTGCACTAACCTTTGAAGACTTGTACTAATTCCTTATCGGTCCTACAGTTCAGTCCTCCACCACTGGGTAGTGCACCTCCTCCTGCAACATGGAGACTGGACAAGTCAAACTTGTGACATCACCGGGTATATCCTGCTGGTCTTCTCCCATGATCCCCCAGTGTGTCCAGTCTCCATGCAGCATGAGGACGTAGTGAGCCTAGGTGCTGGGCTCACTTGAGAAGCAGTTTAGGAGCAGTTAGTTAGGATTTGATTTACCTTGCATTTCTTTTGCCTTTCTTTAGGTGTAATCCTGCAAATAGAATTCATTTTCATTTTCATTTAATTTAATTTACTTTTACTTTATTTATTTTCACCTAGTCGGCCTTAGTGTAAAGGGGGGTTCTGTCCCTTTTCAAAGTTCACGCTGCCAGCTAGCCTCTCTGCTTGGGATTCTTCGGTCTCTGTGCCCGGTGATGATCTCTCCCCCAGGACTGTACGGGGGAGAGCTCTGTGGAACACCTGCATTTTGGCAGTGTCCATGCGGCAGATTCCCATCGCGGCGGGAGCCTCAGGCCGTTCGAGGTTCTTTAGCCGGTGTGCCGGGGCTCGCAACGTCTGCTACTTCTGGTGGTGCGAGGCAGCAGCGTGTCTGGACAGCTCTTCACCCCGCAGCTACAGCGGGGTAACTGCTGCATCCCGACGCCACAAGGGAGTCTCTCGAGTCCGCATGGAGGGGCTCTGAGCTCTTGCCGCCTCTGTGGTGTTTGGCGCCAAACGGGCCTGCTTCAGATTGGCGCCATTTTCTCGGCAGGGCTGAGGCCTCGTGGCGGAGAGCGGAGCAGCCCCGCGTTTGAGCAGACGACGCTGTTCCACGTGGCTACACCCAGATAAGGACTTCCTTTTGCTGTTACTTTTAGTTTTAATTCTAATTTTAATTTCCTTTTAATTTCATGATAGTTTATAGTTCTTTGAATGCAATGTGATTGGTTTGGGTTTTACTTCTTGGGGGGTGCCTTTACCTTTGTCTGCATTCTGGCAGTTAGCGACGTCTGTCAGCAGCAGGTTTCCGTGCTAGGATTTGGCCATTCAGGGTCATCGGCGGCACAACCACCTACAAATTGAGCCCTTTCTGAAATTGTCATTTACATAAGGATGCTATTTCCATGTTTATACGCTTGGAAATTGTGCAGACAGCCTCTAAATGTCGTTATGCCATCTGCAAATTTGATCGCCATGCTTGCTGATCTCTTTTCCAGATCATTTCAGTGCAGTAGATGTTACCAGATGCCAGTTCCAGTGCAGATCCCGAGACATTCCACTATTTACGGGTCTCCTGTGAGAAAACTGGCCATTTAGTCCTATTGTGTTCCTGTTTTTGATCCATTTCCCATTCTATAATAGCACATCATCTCCTTCCTCAGGAGAAGTTCATAAGGGGCTTTGTCAAGTACTTTCTAAAACATCCAGATACATATCATTTGGCTTACTCACATGTTTATTAACCCTTTGAAAAGACAGCTTGGTGCTGCTTTTCAGAACAAGTTCTATCATTTAACTGGCACTGAACTCAGATTCATTCGTCTGTAGTTTCCAAGATCGCCTTTGAAGCTCTTTAAAAAAATAAAAAATTAGTGTTACATTAGTAACTCTTCAATCTTTAGAGATCATTAATACTAATGTTATGATTGAGCCTGGCTGATATTATGAATGATCACTATTAGACAAAAATTAGCTAGGTTAAGACACTTTGATTTTGTTTTCTGCACTATGTTATCAGAGCGCAGCTTGCCCATTTGGCGGGAACACTGCCCATCTGGGCCATCTGGGGAAAGGCCCCTGCTGGGGATCGTGAGAAGTGTTGCTGGATGGCACAGTCCGGGGCTTAGTGTTCCAGGGTCCTGGAAGGGTTGATAGCGGCAGTCAGGCCTCCCTGTCTTTGCTATGATGGCCACCTAGGTTCAAGCGTCCTGTGTTTTGGGTGACAGGAGTGGGACACCTGGACACGTGGTGCTGGATGTTGGATAGGCTCATACTTCTTAGGTGCACTCTCCTTGAGTGCGTCTGCATGTCCGTGTTCCGTCTGTGATCTCATGCTCAGGTGATTGTTGCAGCAATGACAGAGATCGCTTGGGATATCGTGAGCGGGGTTGTCATGGTGTTGCATGGGCCATCCTGAGGAGTTTGGGCCTCAGTCATCAGCTTTCCCTTCGGTGGCCCGGCTGTCCAGGAGGCACCCCTCCAGATCCGACGGTCCAGTTCTTCTCTGCCTCTTCTCAATGTGGGCAGAGGGGCAGGCAGATCTGGAAATTCATGTCCACTGCACGTTCTACTCTTTTACCTCTGTCTTGGGGTTCTGAGGTCATATATTCCCAATCATTTGTTTAGTGGGGTGCTGCTGTCTGTTGTGCAAGACAAGGTGGTCAACAGTCGGAGGCTGTCGTCTATTCCCCTTGCCCCTGAAGGTGCTCACAATTTAAGTTTTTTGTACCTGCGGAGGTGTATGTTGTTAAAGGCTAGCAGGCGCACCTGTGGGACCAGAATCCTCGGTTCTTCCGACCTTCCGTTGAGGTGCGCGTGTGGGGTTTACTCCCTTGGTCGGCTAACAACTTGCTTCACCCATTGGGCCTTCCCTTTCCTCAAGGCATCGTTGCGTCCCACTTCTTCGTGGGGGCTCGCCGCAGGGCCTGGAGTTATGCTCAGCCGGTTTCAGCCAGGGCTGAGTCCTTGGGGGGAGGCTCCGATCCTAACGATACAGGGAGTGCTGGGATCCGTTCAACCAGGTTCCTTCGGGCCCAGCGTACGTTGTCTTTTGCTGGCCGGTTTAGGTCTTCGGGTCGTGGCGGTGCTCCGAGAAGACAGTAGGCTGCACAGTGCTTGTCTTGGAGCAAGCGCGGGATATCTGTAGGTTCATATTCAAAGCCGTCCGGTTACATGTCCCTCCATTGTGGAATGCTGTACTAGTAGGCATACTTCATGTGCTGGGCTTGCAAGTTGGCTTCCGCGCTGCTCGGCATCAGCCAAGGTGACTGCCGGTTTAGGCTGTGGAGTCAACCTGGAGGAGGGGCCTTGCATTCTCTGGGCAATGCCCTGTTCGGTTGTGTGCCTTGTGGCCCTTATGGAGTTGTAAAAAGGAAAAAAAAAAAATAATAATAATAATCAGACAGGAAAGCCTTCCTAATTGTCTCCACTTCTTTTTTATAAGGTTCTGTCCCTCTCTTCCGGGAGCATGGCCGGAGCGTGGTTAGACTCAGCTACATTTTGGGGATCCTTTATGTACAAGGCGTTTTAGTGTACGCAGCACGCCCAGTGTTCCATCGTCTGACTGGAACGGTACGCGGTACGTCAGCCGTGGCAGGCGTTCACGGACACGGTAGCGGATCGAGCGCTGTAGGTGCTGTCTGAGATCTCCGGGATGGTGGCCTATTTCGATCGGCAGGGTGGAGTCGGTCGGGTGTTCAGGGTGGCCCGAGCGAAGGGACAGCATGCACGGTTGAAGCCTTGGCGGCCTGCGTTTCGGTGGGGACACTGTGGTGGCGAATGTCCTTAGCGGGGTTCGAGTGTTTGCCGGAGGAGTGAGATTGCATCAGGCGGTGTGCGCGCCGCGTGTGCTCAGATGCGGTCAGCCCATATTGGACCTCATGGCGACCTGTCAGTCTGCGGCGACGGGTCGATGTTTAGCAGAGGACCTATGAGGCTACTGGATAGCGTCGACGCATTGGTACGGGGCCATGGCCCGGTCCATTCTATGCCTTTCAGAGGTCATAGTGAAAATGGCCGACTGGGTCTGGTTGCTAAGATATGTGCTCTTCATTAGTCAGTGGGGACCATTACCAGTGTATTCTGCAACATTTGCGTGAGCTTGCATAATCTTTACTTGCAACCAATCGAAATAACTGTCCAAAACCAGTTGCTGCAGTCACTACTTAAATTTGCATCGCTTGACAGTAAAAAAAAAAAAAAAAAAAAGACATATTTATTTTATACCGATAGGTCACTCACAGCATATTTGGCGATTCTTCGTCCTGGTGTTAATCATGCAGATAATTTCTGCTCTAGTTGTGGTGATGTGACTTTTACATCACAAAAATGGCATACAACTGTGGCGGTTCAGAAAGCCTACAATTTATATTTTGGCTGCAGAATAAAAGATCAGGATAAAAGCTAGGCGCCACACATATGCTGCAATACATGTGTAGCAGATCTCAGGCTGTGGATGGATGGGAAAAGACCATCAAAGTCTTTTGCGGTTCCAATGATCTGGAGAGGGCCCATGGATCATGTCGGCGATTGCTACTTCTGCATGGTTCCTCCAATTCCGGAGGGCATATCCAGGTGATGTAAGCGGTTGGCCTACTGGCATTGCGTCGTGGGCGTGGCTACCAGAGTCTCCTTTCTTTTTTGTCACACCATGTAAGACTCCACATCTTCTGAAACAACGCTGGACTCTGGGGCACTTGACACCCTCTTATATGCCCTTGGTGGATCACGCTTGGTTTATTGCAACTCATTGCTTAGCTGCATTCCACATTCTCAATTAAAAAGACTCCAACTGGTCCAGGACATAGCTGTAGAGCTACTTTGTGTTGCAAAGAATAAAGCCCTTAAGAGGTGTGACAAATAGGGTGTTTGACGCTGGTGGTTTTTCCATTTCCCTCATTTTGCTTCCCACCTCTGTCTGGATGGACCTCGGTTCCGTTCTCCCTCGTGGAATCCGCCTGTGCCTGTTTAGTTGTCGGTTTGGGACTTACGCAAGAACACTTTGCTTGTAACCTGCGTTCCTTGGACCTTAGGTGAGGTTCCGTCGCTTTCTGGGAGGTCTCTTCGCTGCCTGTCCCTCCGTGGAGGCGGGTTCTGCGGGAGAGCAGCGGTTGCTAACACTTGACACCCTGGTGTGGTCGAGAGCCAAGGGGGAGCTCAAGCGGATTTTTCAGGCGGAGCTCCGGTAGCCTTCTCAGTAGGTCTGTTTCTAGGGCGTTCAGTGTGTTTGCGATGGCGAGTTTGTCTTTCTGAAGCACTAGCGCTGCTTGGGGCAGAGTTCTGTGCTGTTTTCCCCAGTGAAGAGGATCCCAGTGGGCTCTCGGTCGTGTCTTCCTGGTTGGCTTACCGCCTGTTGACGTGAGGAGCGGGCTGGGGTCGGTGCCTGCTCTGTTCGTTTAGGGGCCGAGCCGACTGGATAGGTCCCTCCCAATGATTACTGCTCTGGTACATCCCAGTGGTGGAGGACTGAACTGTAGGACCGATAAGGAAATGGAAATTACACTTACCTGGTAATTGATGTTCCTTGAGGGAGTACAGTTCAGTCCTCATTCCCGCCCGGGGATGAATGTTTCAGACGCGAGGCGTCAGTTCCGAATATGCTTTCGGATCCTAGAGTCGGCAACGGGCTCTGATTGGCCGGTAATCGCGAGAGCAACCTTTTCTGCCTATACTCTTCCTTAGTTCTCCTTCCTTCTAGCTCTCTGTCTTCCGCTGTTTGGTGCGCAGGGGGACAGGGGCACAGAGGAGGGTGTTTTTCGGCCTTTCTTTTTGGGGCCCTGTGATTTTAAAGTTGAAGTTTGAGCATAGCTTTGTATTTAGTACTTTAACTGGTTGTTTGTTTGCTCCTTTGAGTCTGCTTTGACAGTAGGTCACTGGGGGATCATGGGAGAAGACCAGCAGGATATACCCGGTGATGTCACAAGTTTGACTTGTCCAGTCTCCATGTTGCAGGCGGAGGTGCACTACCCTCAAGGAACATCAATTACCAGGTAAGTGTAATTTCCATTTTTCCTCTTCCCACCACATCCTGAGAGGTTCTTGACAGTTCCATGAGCTGAAAACATATTAATTTTTTGGACGTGATACCACTTGATACAGGACCTGGAGGGGCCCGAAACATGCATGTCATGTCGTGGCTATGTGGATGACAATATTCGCCTGTGGAAAACAGCTATTGTGTCTGCTTAAGATAAGTGCTGGTTTTAGTTTGAAACAAAAGTGAAAAACAAAAAATTGGGCACGCTGTGACCCGTTTGAGTAAAAAGGGCACTTTTGGTAATGAGGGGAAAGGTGTAGTCCTTCCTTTCCAACCGATTGTTCCCGACAAAAATAGAGGTTGTGAGATTTATTAAAGGCCAGTGGTAGCTACTGGCTGAAATGCTCAATGACTTCAAGCTTTTGAAAACATATTAATAACATTGAGAACTGGACAGAGGAATTTCAAGGTCTTTGGAGATGGCTTTGTACCCTTTTGAAATTTGATGCTTGGTGATAATGGCTTTTCTCAGGCAGCTCTCTTGTCTTCATCATGGTGAAAAATGGGGAATGAATGTGGCTTTTTTAAACCTCAGAATCATTATTCATTGGTTGATTCAAGTTATGTGAGTACTGACAATTGATGTTCAGGGGGAGAGCCTCTTTCAATTGAAAGCAAGTTCTGCTACGAGGGGACATGGGATGAGGGTGAAGGGTAATAGATTCAGGAGTGATTTGTGGAAATATTTTTTTACAGAAAGAGTGGTGGATCCGTGGAATAGTCTCCCAGTGGAGGTGGTAGAGATGAGGACAGTAACTGAATTCAAAAAAGCATGGGACAAACACAGAGGATCTCTAAAGGAAAAAAGGGGACTGTTGTAGTTGTTGATATGGAAGGACAGACTAGATAGGCCATGTGGTCTTTTTCTGTCATCATATTTCTATGTTTCTATGATCACAGGTACGTCTAATTTTACTGCAATGGGAATGTGTTTTTTCTTCAAACTAATTTGAATTGTTTATAAGCATGCCGATAATCATAAAAAAACACAAAAGCATGACGACAGAAAAAGACCACAACCTTAGGTTACGGCACTGTGAGGGTGTTTTTGCTGGCAGCACTGAGTTAAATTAAAAGGAAATCCCTCAGACAGCCTTATTAAATAACACCACTGTGGGATTGAACTCATGACCTCTGCCTCCACTCATTATAGCTTCTAACACAGTGCTGGCTGGCTACAGAAAGACTGCAGGTCACTGCACAAACTGTCTGCTGTGGTTACCAGGATAGGGTAAACCCACCCGTACCCATGATGCACTGCACATGCAGATCAGCAGTCTACATCTGATCACTAGATGGGGTATGCGCCTTCAAAGCACATCGGCCTGGTAGGGGGAACTGACCGTGTGTGTTACTGGCACAGAGTAGCTACAGACCGTGACATTGTGCGGTTCCTGTGCTCACCCCGAGGGTGAGGTGAGGCGCCCAGCACCAGGTCCGCAGCAACTGGCTTGGCAGAGATAGGCTGTGCTGCAGGTCCCCATCAGTGCCAGTGTGTGATAGATAGTCCCTGCAGACGTACCTACGATGCTCCTGTGCCCATCTGTACTTCCCAGTCACATCTAGCCCTTGTGGACTACAATGCACCCAGAATTGTACATATTCTATGTGGTTACCATGGTCAATTGTTATAGGAAAAGGGTGGTGTTTGGACCCAAAAGCGGATTATGTAGAACTACTCAACCTGCCCTCACTGGGTCAGGGTGGGGGACAGGATCTTCCACCAACAGATCCACACTCTACATCAGAGTCAGTAGAGGGGACCACCACCCCAGTCCCACTGGGGAATAGGCAGCCTCCAGAGCAGTCAATGCAGATCTGTACTTATCTCATAGGGCACTGGCAGACAGGCCTGGAAAAGCTCAGCTACCACCACCACCACCACCATCTGACATTCACCAGCAGAGGACACATTCAGGCTTCACCCTGCAAGGTGTTCCAGCCATACACAAGCTAACTGCAGACAGTCTGCTAGCTAGTACATAGTGCATGCTCCTGGAGAAACTGTGCACACCCAAAAGTGGGATGTAAGCACACACCAAACAAGTATGTCAGCAAATAGGCCCCAGAAAAAAAGAACACATAGATATCACTTGAGAAAAATCCAATATAACACTATGTGGGAACCTAGAGATGCCATGGTCACTGCTCAGTCAGGGTGAGACTGACCACCCAGCATGACATGCTGTGGCCACCCTGTCCATGCAGGTGATGGTCAGGCAATACAATATCCCAGCCATTGCCCTATGCCCTGTGCAGATGCATCCTGCCCAGACCGCCCTGTCTGGGCCATACCCACAATACCTTGCTCCACATTATACACATTGGCAGGCTAACGCTGGAAACAGTGTAAGCATTGTGGGCTCTGTAAGGTGTAGGCAGCCACAAAACACGGGATAGACATACGTACATTTCCTCACCTATTTCAGCATTGGGCAAAGATAGAGGTGGTTGGCAGCCCTGGCCGCCACACCAGTCCTGGGCACAGTGCAGGCATTGCTAAGGTACTAAATACTGTTATGGCCACTCTCCAGAAAACAAACAGAAAGTAACACACACTCCACATATATCAGAAAGGTTGCTATGATGAATCTCTGTTAACAATTTGTGTTTAATGTAGGATCTGTTATCTGACATTCATCATAGCAACCTTTTGATATATATGGAGCGTGTTTCCATGTTTATGATGGCATTGCTAAGGTATGCAGGTGGTAGCTGCTACTTTGCGCAGGGCCTAAAAGTCTGACTCTCCATGAGGATATGGATATGGATAATGGGGCCTGTGGGTGTCGGTGTTTGTGCCCCTGTTGGCTGCAGCTCTAGGGTGTGCACATGTTTATGGTGTATGTGTTCTGTAGGGTAAAGTATAGAGACAAGTTCTGCAGAAGCCAAAGCTGGGACTTGAACTTGTGACCTTCTGCCCCTGAACACACTGGCTGTGTATACTTCACCAAACTGTTGCCACAGAGGCAGCACATTTCCTGGGGATACCATGACTGTTCTTCAGACAGACCTTGTCTGTTGCACTGCACGCCACCCACCTAAATAGGGCTTGGCCTTGGTCTGCTGTGGGTAGCTGCCACTGCCCCCTCCACCATCAGCACCCCTCCCCCACCATCCTGACATGCCCTTATGCAAGAGGTGCTGGAAATGCGCAGGGGTGCTGGTGGCGGAGGAGGCAGTGGCATCTGCCCACAGCAGACCATGGCCTAGCCACGTTTAGGTGGGTGCCGTGCACTGCAACAGACTGTCTGACGAACAGTCATGGTATCCCCAGGGAATAAACTGTCCCTGTGGCAACAGTGTGGTGCAGTACACATAGCCCATGTGTTCAGATGCAGAAGGTCACAAGTTCAAGTCCCAGCTGTGGCTCCTGCCAGCCCTGTCCCCATATTTTACCCAGCACAGACACCATAAACATGTGCAATCCCTAGAGCAGAGTTTCCCAACTGCAGTCCTGGAGGGCCAAACACCATTCAGGTTTCATACTGTCCCTAATAAATATGCCTGTGCAGCATTTGTATGTGCCGCCACCATTGTATGCAAATATATCTCATGCATATTCATTAGGGACAGCATGAAAACCTGAACAGTGTTTGACCCACCAGGACCAGAGTTGGGAACCTCTGCCCTAGAGCAGCGGCCAACAGGGGCATAAACACCCACACACACAGGCTCCACTGTCCAAAGCCTCATGGAGCGTCAGGCTGTTGGGCCTGTGCGCAGCAGCATCTCACAATACTAGCATTTGCATACCTTAGCAATGCCATCCTAAACTTGGGAATACATTACACATATATCAAAAGGTTGCTATGATTAATGGCAGATAACAATTCCTAAGTTAATCACAATTTGCTGATAGAGCTGCATCATAGCAACCTTTCTGATATCTGTGGAGTGTGTTTCAGTTTTGGTTTCTGACAGTGTTTACCACCCCGGGGAGTGACCCCAACAGTATTGCGTACCATAGCCATGCCTGCACTGTGCCCAGGACTGGTGTGGTGGCCAGGGCTGCCAAAAGCCTCTATATTTGCACAATGCTGGCATAGGTGTGGGAGTGTGTTTCTGTCTATCCAGTGGGTTATGGCTGCGTACACCTTACTGAGCCCACACTGCTCGCACTTTTTCCAGTGTTAGCCTGCCAATGTGCATAATGAGGAGCAAGGAACCGTGGGTATGGCCCGGACAGGCTGGGACATTGTAGTGCCCGGCCACCACCTGCACAGATAGGGTGTCCACAGCATGTCCTGCTGGGAGGTCACAGTAACACACACATGGTCAGTTCCCCCTACCAGGCTGAGGTGCTGTTGGGGTGCATACCCCATTTTGTGATCATCTGTAGGCTGCTGATCTGCATGTGCAGTGCATCATGGGTATGGGTGGGTTTACCGTATCCTAGTAACCACAGCAGACAGTTTGTGTGGTGGCCTGCAGTCTTTCTGTAGCCAGCCAGCCAGGGTTTCTTAGTAGCTATAGAGGTGTAGCCTACCGGTTACTTCACTCACTGTGGAGGTGGAGGTCATGGGTTTGTTTCTGTAGTGGGCTTATGTAAGAAGGCTGGCTGAGGCATTTCCTTTTTTAATTTAAATTAGTGCTGCCAGCAAAAACACCCTCACAGTGCTGTAACCTTAAGGTGCCTCATAAGGCGCTCTATAAAGCGCCCTATAAGGTGCCCTATAGGGAACATTATAAGGTGCCTTGGCAGACAGTGCACTTTATACTGTGCCCTCTGGAGTGCCTTATAGGGTACCTTATGCAGCACCTTAGGTTACGGCACTGTGAGGGTGTTTTTGCTGGCAGCACTAAAAAAGAAAATGCCTCAGAAAATGCCTCTGCAGTCATTGCCGTAACCAGTGGGCTACATCTTTATTCCTTCTGACACTGCACTGGCATTAATTTATGGTTAAGGTGTGTTAACGTACCCGGTGCTCACTATCGCGCAATACCAATTCTTGCTATCTTAGGACCGGAACGCCCACTCCTTATATGGCATTCTTCACATTATCTCTGGAGCTAGCGCCGGGAACATTAAGATGGTTTAGTAAACATACCCCTTAGTGTACCTGGAGCCTCTCCCCGCCCACTCCCCACCCATTGACCCCTTCTCTCTGCCCTCTGGAGACACTTACTCCACCCTCTGTGTTCTTTAACGCCGCCAGAGACGTTATCACGCGAAACATAATGTTATCGTGCGATAAACTCACCGCTGCGATGTTAGTGCTGTTTAGTAAACATACCCCTATGTGCTTCCTTACCATTCCATACCCCTATGTGTTTCCATACCATTCCATACCCCTATGTGTTTCCTTACCATTCCATGTATTCTTGTCCTCAACTGTTGTGCTGTCTGTCTTGACTAGACTGTAAACTCCGATGAGCAGGAACTGTCTCTTACATGTGCTTGAAAAAAGCACTGTGTACATTTTGTAGTGCTGTACAAATGATCTGTAGTAGTAGTAGTAGTTACTTACTGCCGCATTTTTCTGAAGTAGCGAAACATATCGAGGGAGTGAGTGGGCATTTCACTCTTCATCTTACAGTTGTTGGTTTACCTAAGTGAGTGCCTTTCAGAGTCCTTTTTGTGCCCAAACAAGTATAGCTATGGATGTCTCTGACAGCAAATTGAAATGTTCAGTGTGGTTCTAAAATCGCGTGTACATGTATATGTTTCAGCCTGCTCCTGGCACACCCTTGGCACAGCTCGTGTGACTTGGACATGATCACGCAGGACATGTGCATATTTGAGGCTAAACCGTGTTAATGTTACCGGCACTAGTTGCAGCGATAATGTGAAGAATGCCATATAAGGAGTGGGCGTTCCGGCGGCAAGATAGCAAGAATCTGTATCGCGCGACAGTGGGCGCCATGGCACCTTAATGCTCGTTAACCCTAAGTTCATGCCAGCACAGCATCAGAAGTAATAAAGATGTAGCCCACTGGTTAGTGCAATGACTGTGGAGGCAGAGGTCATGGGTTTGATTCCACAGTGGTGTTATGTAAGAAGGCTGTCGGAGGCATTTCCTTTTTTAAATTTAAATCAGTGCTGCAAGCAAAAACACCCTCACAGTGCCATAACCTAAGATGCCGCATAAGGCGCCCTATAAGGCACTCCATAAGGCACATAATAAAGTGCCCTGTCCACCAAGGCACCTTATAATGTGCCCTATAGGGCGCTTTATAGGGGGGGCGCTTCATAGGGCACCCTATAGGGCGCCTTATGAGGCACCTTAGGCTACGGCACTGTGAGGGTGTTTTTCCTGGCAGCACTGATTTAAATTAAAAGGAAATGCCTCAGACAGCCTTATTAAATAACACCACTGTGGGATCAAACCCATAACCTCTGCCTCTGCAGTCATTGAAGTAACCAGTGGGCTACATCCCTATAACGTCTAACACACCGCTGGCTGGCTACAGAAAGACTGCAGGTCACCACACAAACTGTCTGCTGCGGTTACCAGGATAGGGTAAACCCACCCGTACACATGATGCACTGCACATGCAGATCAGCAGCCTACAGATGCTCTAAAGATGGGGTATGCGCCTCTATAGCACCCCGGCTTGGTAGGGGGAAATGACCGTGTGTGTTACAGGCACAGAGTAGCTGCAGACCGTGACATTGTGCGGTTTCTGTGCTAACCCTGACGGTGAGGTGGGATGCTCAGCACTAGGTCCGCAGCACCTGACTCGGCTGAGATAGGCTGTACTGCAGGTCCCCATCAGTGCCAGTGTGTGATAGGTAGACCTTGCAGACACACCTAGGATACACCTGTGTCCATCTGTATTTCCCAGTCACGCATAGCCTTGTGGACTATGATGCACCCAGAATAGTGCATATCCGGTGTGGTTGCCATGGTACATGTTATAAGAAAAGGGCAGTGGTTGGACCAAAAAGCAGACTATTTAGCACCACCCAACCCACCCTCTGTGGGTCAGGGTGGGGGACAGGATCATTCATCAATAGATCCACATTGTACATCTCTGCAATGATGGCAGTAGAGAGGACCATCAACCCCAGTCCTGCTGGGGAATAGGCACCCTACAGGGCAGTCGATGCAGATCTGTACGCATCACATAGGGCACTGGCAGACAGGCAGTAGGCCTAGAAAAGCTCAACTGCCCCCCACTACTATCTGACATTCACCAGCAAAGCTCACCGTCAGTCTCCACCTGCTGCATCCTGCACATGCTAACTGCAGACAGTCTGTTAGCTAGTACATAGTGCTTGTTCCTGAAGAAACTGTGTGCACCCAAAAATGGGATGAGAGCACACACACCAAGCAGGTATGTCAGTGATTGGGCCCCAGAAAAGAGAACTCATAAATATCACTTGAGAAAAATAATGAAGAGCACTATGGGGGAACCTAGCCATACCATGGTCACTGATCAGTCAGGGTGAGAGTGAAGCCCAGCATGACATGCTGTGGCCACTCTGTCCGTGTAGGTGGTGGTCGGGCACTACAATGTCCCAGCCATTACCCTATGCCCTGTGCAACTGCATCCTGCCCAGACCGCTATGTCCAGGCCATGCCCACAATACCTTGCTCCTCATTATGCATATTGGCAGGCTAACACTAGAAACAGTGCAAGCAGTGTGGGCTCGTAAGGAGTAGGCAGCCACAAAACACTGGATAGACAAACACACACTCCCACACCTATGCCAGCATTCTGCAAATAGAGAGTTTTTTGGCAATCCTGGCCGACATACCAGTCCTGGGCACAGTGCGGGCATTTCTATGGTACGCAATACTGTTGGGGTCACTCCCCGGGGTGGTAAACACTGTCAGAAGCAAAAACTGAAACACACTCCACAGATATCAGAGAGGTTGCTATGATGAATCTCTGGAACAAATTGTGTTTAACTTAGGATTTGTTATCTGACATTAATCATATCAACCTTTTGATATATTGTCATGCAGCAGGAGCTGATGGAAGCAAAGATGCAAGAAAAGAACCTGTTTTTCACAATATAAAAGATGTGCACGGGATGCAATTCCCACACAGAGCAGCTAGAGGGAACAGGCGTGCACTCACAGAGGCTGACTGGACACATCTAGCTAATCGACACCACCTGACATGTAGCCCAGAAAGCTCAAACACAGGAGAGCTTTATAAGCAAGAGGCTGGAGACTGGAAAGGGTGTGGAGGTAGAGGTGGACCGGAGAGAAGCACCAGGAGCAAAGCCATGTGAGAGAAATGCACCACGAGCAAGGACCAAGAAGAAGAAAGCACCAGGAGCATTGAGCTAAGCCCTAGGAGTGAATGGGAAAGCAATGCTGAGCAAAGGACCAGTCACTTTGGGAAGCAGAGCAGAACTCTACAAACACTCAGAGAATAAGAATAGCGACTGGCCAGTTCCAATAGCCAGAGAAACCCCAGATACAGAAAGGGATAACTCTGACTCAGAGCCGATGCAAGTGGAATTTGTGGAGCCTAGTCTTTTGTCTCAAGAGGAGATGGACTGTTCTCTATGTGTTACAAGCAGTGTAGAATCACTGTTAGACTTGTAAATAATATATGCTGTTTCCAGAGTGTTACTTGTATGCTAAAAGGAAGAAGAGTAGTGAAACAGTTGAGTTACTCTAGGAAGCCTTAATTAATCCTTGTTACAACTGTGAAGCATAACAGTTTTTCTTTACCATGAGTTTGTTTCATTCCTGAAGTAAAGGACATTTTCCTCTATGTTGTGACCCACCTGAATCTTTTGCGTAAAGGGAAATAAAAGCCTATGTTATCCCTCTACTCTGCATTCACAATTTACTTCTTAATAGGAGCTGAACTACTAAGACCAGGCTGCACCTGGCTCTTAAAGGAACCTCCTCTCATATAAAAATATTTTTGTGCCCAACCTACCCCTATGACCACTGGCCACTAGGGGCGGTACGCGACAATATGTGGAACGTGTTCCCAAGTTTAGGACGGCATTGCTAAGGTATGCAGGTGCTAGTATTGGGAGATGCTGCTCCGTGCAGGGCCTAATGAATATGCATGAGATACATTTGCATACAAGGGGGCGTGGCATACAAATGCAGCACAGGCATATTTATTAGGGACAGCATGAAACCTGAATGGTGTTTGGCACTCCAGGACTGCAGTTGGGGAACTCTGCTCTAAGGATTGCACATGTTTATAGTGTCTGTGCTCTGTAAGGTAAAATATAGGCGTTTATGGCATGTTTATTTTATCTGCAAAAAAGGTTCCATCTTTATTACCATGGTTTAGTACTGGGTAAAATACAGGTACATGGTTTGCAGGAACCACAGCTGGGACTTGAACTTGTGACCTTCTGCCCCTGAACACACTGGCTGTGTGTACTGCACCAAACTATTGCCACAGAGGCAGGTCATTCCCTGGGGATACCATGACTGTTCATCAGACAGACCTTGTCTATTGCCGTGCAAGGCACCCACCTAAACGTGGCTTGGCTGTTTTTTGCTGTGGGCAGATGCCACTGCCCCTTCCGCCACCAGCACCCCTCCGCCACCATGCTGACATGCCCTTCTGCCGATGGTGCTGGTGGTGCGCAGTCCCAGGTTCTCCAGTGTGCCGGTAGGCGGCTGCCTATGATGCGTGATATGGGGTAGGGGTGCCTGCATAGACATCCACGCTTCCCCCTGGCACTACCTGCCCATGTTATGTGCCCTTTGGGGTACTTGCTGGGTACTGTCCCCTGGGACACTGTGGGACACACACTCGTGGCCATGTTTGCCCTTGGTCAGTTGCTGTCTTGCTGGTTTTCTGCTTCTATATTCCTATGTGTCACCTAGGCATCTGCCTAGCCCACCCTGTGCCCCAGCTGCCACACTGCATGTCCCGCCTGCAGCCCTCTGTACCCCATTTGCAGCCTCACCGTAGTGCCCTCTCATACTTGGGCACTATGATGTTGTTGCACATGTATCACAACTATCACTTTTCTTGTTTTCCCTGTCTTTGCTGCACATTGCTGACTAAATTGGTCTCTCTCTCCTGCAAATGTGCCTCTAGCGCTAATTTTCAGACCTTCATTTTACGGCGTTAGTGTGCATGGGGCCTCTCCCCGCCCACTCTCTGCCCATTGACCCCTTATCTCCGCCCCTGGGGAGCCTTACTCCACCCACTGGGGAGCCTTACTCCGCCCTCTGCGCACCTTAATGCCGCCGGAGTCGTTATCGCGCGATATGTGACGTTCTCACATGGTAATGCGCCATTATCGCATGATAACCTCACGTATCACTCGATAACGTCGCAGCTGCAACATTAGTGCCGTTTAGTAAACATACCCGTTAGAGTAATTATACAATGCGTTTTTCACATGCTTCTAAAATTGTACAAAGGTGTACAATTACACCTGTGCTTCTAAGTGATTGTGTGTAGATGTTCTCAGGGCATAGTTTGAGAAGTATAGGTATGAAGCTGCCTTTTTCAGGAGTAGATCAAAGTGAATTACATACAGGTACATTAGGTTTTTCCTATCCCTAAAGGGCTTACAATGTTACAGACCAGTGAGTCTGACATCAGTACCAGGCAAAATGGTAGAAACCATTAGAAAGAACAGAAATACTGAACATGTAGATAGTCATGGCTTAAAGACAGAAAGCCCAGAGGGATTTAGCCAAGGAAAGTCTTGTCTCACTAATCTCTTACACTTTTTTTAAGGTGTGAATAAACATGTAGAAAAGGTGAGCAGGTTGATATAGTGTATCTGGATTTTCTAAAGTCTTTGAAAAGTTCCCTCATGAGAAACCTTTGTGAAAATTAAAAAGTCATGGGATAAGGGTCAGTGTACTTGTTGTGGATTAGGAACCGGTTAAGAGATATAAAACAGAAAGTAGAGCTAAATGGAGAAAGGTGAATAGTAGAGTACCCCAAGGATCTGTACTGGGCCCAATGCTTTTTAACATATTTACAAATGGCCTGGAAATAGAAATAAAAAGTGAGGTGATCAAATTTGCAGATGACACAAAATTATTCAAAGTTGTCAAAACACAAGAGGATTGTGAAATATTACAAAAGGACCTTAAAAAACGGAGAGAATTGGCATCCAAATGGCAGATGAAATTTAATGTGGAGATGTACAAAGTTATGCACTTAGGAAAGAAGAACCACAGTGCAAGGTTCCATATTAGGAATCTCCACCCATCAGGGGTGGTTCTTCCATTAGGCCACCTGAGGCGATTGCCTCAGGCGGCACTCCGATAGAGGCGGCACTTCGATGCCGGCACTCTGGCTCTGTTTTAATTTTAGATTTTGCAGTCCCTGGCCTGCCTCTGATTTCCCACGTGGGAAGGCAGAGGCAGATCAGAGGCTTCAAAATCTAAAATTAAAACAGAGCCGGAGTGCTGCCGGCGTCAGACAAATCAGCCTGATAGTTTGCAGAACACTTCTTGGGATTTCAGTTTAAATTTTGTCTACATATTTTTCTTTTTACTTTAGATTGTGGTCACTTATTCTGTACTTGATGAGGGTCTGTCTTTGGAGAGTGTGACTGAGGCCTGGTTCTCTGTTAACATGGAGTCTGTACATAAAGATCTATACTGTACTGCAGTAATTTGACATGTTCAGCTTTTCAAGTAGGTGTATGGATGTTCTAGGGCCCACTGTAATATTTACAGTGAGGCTTTTTTTGGATGGGCTCCTTATGTGAGTTTTGGAAGTTGGTGCTAATATGGTATGGTATGGTAGATTTGCTCTATAGATACTCAGTGACTTTGTTATAGGGTTTTGTATTAGTTCACAATATGCCTGGTACTGGAGAATGTTTGTTGTTGTTGTTAGTGAGATGATCAGAATCAGATTTTTTTTTAAGATATTGAGTTCTGTGGGTGAATGTCCTGGTTCTTCTCTGCACCCACTGTTGAAGGGGGCTCTGTGGTTGCAAAATATATGTAGAAAAAAAAACAAGAACCATAATGCAGTTTATAACAACAAAATAAAAATGAGTTCTAATTTAGTTTTATAAACTGTGCTGTGGTTCTCGCTGTCTTCTAGTTCCTTGCATTTCCTCCATATAACCTAATCAGCTTTTTGGTTTGGTTTGAAAAAGCCCCGTCCCCTCTATGGGAGGGGTGGAGCTCCATCTCATCCTTCGTCTCAGGCAGCAGATTGCCTTGAGCCGCCCCGCCACCCAGGAAAAGATTTGAGCATCATCGTGGATTATGTATTGAACCCCTCTGCCCAATGTGCAGCTGTGGCCAAAAAAGCAACCCACCTGTTCCAACCAGCTTGCAAAACTGAAAGTGGACAAGGCCATGGGACCTCATGGGATACATCCCATGATACTGAAAGAGCTCAGAGTGGTTCTTGCATGTTTTTAATAGATCCTTGCAGACAGGAGAAGTTCCACAGCACTGAAGAAGGGCTGATATGGTATCTCTTCACAAAAGTGATAGTATGGAAGAAGTGACAAACTACAGGCCAGTAAGCCTTACCTCGGTGGCAGGAAAAGTAATGGAGGTGCTACTGAAAGAGCAAATAGTGGACTTTCTTGAAATCAAAGGATGATCTTGCCAAACAAATCTGATTGAGTTCTTTGACTGGGTGACCAGAGAACTACATCAAGGGCATGCAATGGATGTGACCTACCTAGATTTCAGCAAAGCCTATGATACTGTTCCACATCGGAGGCTTATCAATAAACTCAACTGCTTGGGGATGAGTCCCAAGGTGGTGAACTGGATCAGAGATTGGTGGACTGAGAGATGACAGAAGGTGATGGTAAATGGAACTCAGATGAAAGGAAGGTGATTAGCAGTATGTCCCAGGGTTCGCTCCTGGGATCGATGCTATTCAATGTATTTGTGAATGATATTGCTGAAGGGCTGAATGGAAAAGTCTGTCTTTTTGCAGATGACACGAAAATTTGCAACAGAGTGGACTCCCCTGAAGGAGTGGATAACATGAGGAAAGATCTACAAAAGCTGGAAGAATGGTCTAATGTTTGGCAGTTAAGATTTAATGTGAAGAAATACAGTGCCATGCACTTGGGAAGCAGAAATCCAAGGGAATTGTATGTGATAGGGGGCGAGAGGTTGGTGTACATGGACCAGGAGAAGGACCTCAGAGTGATTATTTCTGAGGTGGCAAAACAGTGTGACAGGGCAGTGGCAAAAGCCAGAAGAATGCTGGGTTGCATACAGAGAGGAATTACCAGCAGAAAGGAGGAGGTATTAATGCCACTGTACAAGTCACTTGGAATATTGCGTTCAGTTTTGGAGACCATGGGGTATGTTTACTAAACAGCGATAACATCACAGCGGTGATGTTATCGCGCAATACACAATGTTATCGTGCGATACAATCGCGTGATAACGTTATGTTTTGCGCGATAACGTCACTGGTGGCGTTAAAGTCACACAGAGGGTAGAGAGAGGGCGGAGAGAAGGGGTCAATGGGCGGGGGGTGGGTGGGGAGAGGCCCCTGCTACACTAACGCTGAGATCTTAAGATGAGAACATTACCATAACCTTTGCTGATACTTTGTTATATTTCACTGCAACTGTTGCCACTCAACTTGTTTTTACCAGAATCTGCAGTACTGTGTTGCGCCTTGCTAATCCTGTACTTCACACTATCAGCCTGCACTTATCAGACGACTTAATTTTTGCCAGCCCGTAGTTTGCCCCACAATAGAGCTCCCAAGATGCACCCATTCCTATCCTTTACCCTATTCATCCTCACCTCCCTGATACCCAACATATCTCATGCCTTTAGTCACGGTATCAACCACATCCCAGTCCTCTACAATCATGGCAGAAGAGGGTTTGAAAACCCCCGCCATTCCTCTCCAACACGCCATTCACACCTCTTACATATCCTTCTACAGAACCTTAAGACCATCCAAGCTGAGAAATACAAACACTAATGCCTACTCAAATGTGCACTTATAAATGCTAGATCAAAATACGCTCGAAATGGCCTATAGCCATGGACCTGATATCCCGCCATGACCTCGATGTCCTAATGATAACTGAAACTTGGCTATCTGACTGTGATAATGTCCTAATCAATCAGATGTCACCACCTGGTTACTCGACCTACGCCTGCCATAGGATCCACCAGAGGGGAGGAGGTACGCTCATCCTTGCCAGATCCAATCTTCAATTCGCTCTAAACAACACTATTAGCTCATCCTATCTGGACACATTGTCCATATCGAATGAACACTGCTCAATTAATCTACTATACCGAGCACCAACATCATCACCCGATGACCTCTCATCAATAATTGATCTAGCCTGTAACCCCAGCAACCCACGCTCTCTGAATTGGCTTATGGGAGATTTCAATCTACCCTCCTTACTAAATACACATTCCTCAGCCTTCCTTGTTGCAATGAACGAGCTGGGCTACAAGCAACTCATCGACTCACCCACACATAACAAGGGTGGCAAACTGGACCTGATCTTTGGACCTCAGGCATCTGTCAACTCAGCCCAGAACCTGCTGATCTCCATAACACCTCTACCCTGGTCTGACCATAACCTACTCCTATTCCACATACCCACCAACTACCCCAGCAATTTCATCAATAAAGGAAGCCCCCCCACCAGAATTACTACAACACACTTTCGGCCTCTTGTTAAGGAGAAGGCCCTTGAGAAAATCTTACCTCTCCTCTCCAACGAATCCCTCGACCCAGATGAATTGGTCTCCAACTGGGATAACGCCATCAGAGCTGCTGCCTGTCTCCCAGCTTCCAACAAGAACTCTGCAAAACGGGAACATGCACCATGGTACTCCCAGGACCTGCGAGCCTCTCTTCTCCACCTACGCAAGCTTGGGAGACACTGGCGACACACCCGGACCTCCCAGGCACTCGAGATATACTCTGCTCAACTAAAGCTACACCGCGAGAAGACAATGGAAAAAAGAAAACATTACAATTCTGAATTACTAAAGAGATCTCTGAACAAACCTCATGATCTATTCACTATTGTCAAGTCTTTGACAAGTGACCCAGCTCCAGCCCAATCATCTATGCCCCAGCCACAAGACTATGCCAATTACCTAAAATCAAAGTCGATCCAGACCAATACGGCTGCAACCATCTCATCCTTCTCCACCCCATATGTATCCTCACAACCAACCTCCCTAACGAAATTCTCTGAGGTATCTTGTGAAGAGATTGTAGATATTATTTCCACTATTAACCTCACTACTGCTCCTAATGATCCATGCCCTGCAAGCTGGATTAGAGAGTTGCGCCATGACCTCAGTCCAACAATATGCAGAATCCTTAACCAATCCCTATCAACAGGGTCCTTCCCCCAAAGCTTAAAATACACGTCCATCCGCCCTCTGTTAAAAAATAGTAAACTCGATCCATCCAAAGTTGAGTCCTTCAGACCAATTTCGAGCATCCCGCTACTAGCCAAAATCTTCGAGAAGGTAGTCCAGCGACAGATTCAACACCACGTCGACATAGAAGCACCCTTGGACTCATCCCAGCATGGCTTTAGAGAAGCACACGGTGTTGATACCATCCTTACAACCCTCTTTAACAATCTAATCATTGGTCTTAACAACATCCACCAAGGATATGCCCTCATCTTCTTGGACATAGCAGCCGCTTTTGATTCGGTGAACCACCAAACACACTTACATCGTCTCAAAGAAAAAGGAATACTAGGTTCAGCACTAGCCTGGTGTAAATCTTACCTATGCAATAGATGGCAACAAGTCAGAACTGGATCCACGACCTCAGAGCCATTTCCACTGAAACAAGGCGTACCCCAAGGCTCATCCCTATCTGCACTGATGTTCAACATCTACATGCAGCCCATCTGTGCATTAATTCGTTCATTCAATGTCCAATGCCTAGCCTATGCAGACGACATCCTCATTTACTCACCCTTCCAGATTGATCATCCTGACTTCTCCCAATTATTAAGATGCTTTCAAGCAGTGGAAGACTGGTTTCTCTCTCAGAATCTACGAATTAACCACACCAAAACAGATGTTTTCTTCATCACGAGAAACCAGAAGTTCACTCCACCTTCCTCACTACAAGTCAACAACACAGAACTTAAGGCAAAATCCCACAATTCGCTACCTAGGTATTACCCTTGACCAGAGGCTAGACATGTCAGCACATATCAAAAACACCTCAAAAGCGATTTATCACAAAATAAGATCACTACGCCATCTCCGACCACTACTGGACTTCCCTGATTCCCGATCAATCTTCCAGGCTTTAGTCATTCCTCACCTCGACTTTGCTAACATCATCCTTCAGGGACTCCCACAGTCGACCCTAAGCCCTCTCCGACTTGCCATGAACTCTGCTGCGAGGGTTCTGGTAGGTCTTTCAAGGTCAGACCATATAACACCAGTCCTGAAGAATCTACACTGGCTACCTCTGCAGGCCAGAATCCACTATAAGACTTTAGTCTTGACATTCAAAGCCCTCAAGACCCAGCCACTCACACCCATCAGTAAACTATTCCATAGCACTCCAGCCAATAGATTGAGGAGACATACATTGATGAATACCCTTGAAGTCCCTAAGTCAGTCACTAAATGTACAAAGACAACAGCCAATAGAGCCTTCTCCATGTTTGTACCTACGGCTTGGAACGCCCTCCCGGCAGAAATCCGAGCTATTTCCAATCTCCCGTTATTCCGAAAAGCTCTCAAACACCATTTGTTCCTTCTACACTACCCGGAGAATAACTCTGGAAAACACACAACCATCACCTTACCCTCCTACCCAGCCTGCCCCATTGACCAGCCTCCCTTAGAGAATGGATAATCTCCTTTCCCCTCCCTCTCTCCCTTACACATGAGCCTATGCATCTGCTTACGATCCTTTTATGTCCTGTAAGAATATCCATAATTTGTATATAGTTTTCCCGGTTCATCCAAGTTTACTCCCCCTGTTCAATGTAAACTCAATGTGACCTGCTGCATTGCTGTATATTTTGTTTAACTGTAAACCACACTGATTACAATAGCGCGGTATATAAGAGATGTAAATAAATAAATAATAAATGAGTGAAAACCTGGCGTTAGAGGCACATTTGCAGGAGAGAGAAACCATTTCTGTCAGCAATGTACAGCCTAGGCAGGGAGACCCAGAAAAGTGATAATAGTGATACATGTGCAGCAACAGCATAGTGCCCAAGTACGAAATGACACTATGGTGAGGCTGCAAATGGGGTACAGAGGGTTGTCAGCAGGACATGCAGTGGGGCAGCTGGGGCACAGGGCAGACTAGGCATATGCCTAGGTGGCACATAGGAACACAGAAACGGAAAATAAGCAAGACAGCAACTGACCAACGTCAAACATGCCCACAAGTGTGTGTTGCACAGTGTCCCAGGAGTCAGTACCCAGCAAGTACCCCAAAGGTAACAGTGGCAGGCGGTGCTGGGAGGAAGCATGAATGTCTATGTAGGCACCCCTACCCCAGACCCCACAACATAGTCAGCCACATACTGGCACACTGGAGAACCTGGGACTGTGCAACACCAGCACCACCGGCATAAGGGCATGTTAGCATGGTGGGGGAGGGGCACTGGTGGTGGAGGGGGCAGTGGCAGCTGCCCACAGCAGGCCAAGGCCAAGCCCTGCTGAGGTGGGTGGCATGCAGTACAACAGACAAGGTCTGTCTGCAGAACAGTCATGGTATCCTCAGGGACTGACCTGCCTCTGCAGCAACAATTTGGTGCAGTACACACAGCCAGTGTGTTCAGGGGCAGAAGGTCACAGGTTCAAGTCCCAGCTGTGTCTCCTGCAGACCATGTCTCTTTTATTTTACCCTACAGAGCACATATACCATAAACATGTGTACTCCCTAGAGCATCGGCCAACAGGGGCACAAACACCCACACCCACAGGCTCCACTATCCAAAGCCTCATGGAGAGTCAGGCTGTTGGGCCCTGCGCAGAGCAGCAGCTACCACTACTAGCACCTGCATACCTTAGCAATGCCATCATAAACATGGAAGCACACTCCATATATATCAAAAGTTTGTTATGATTAATGTCAGCTAACAAAATCCTAAATAAAACACAATTTGTTAACAGATATTCATCATAGCAATCTTTCTGATTTATGTAGAGTGTGCTTCCTTTTTTGTTTTTGACAGTGTTTAACACCCCAGAGAGTGACCCTAACAGTATTGAGTACCTTGGCAATGCCTGCACTGTGCCCAGGACTGGTGTGGCGGCCAGGGCTGCCAACCACCTCTATCTTTGCACAATGCTGAAATAGGTGTGGGAGTGTGTGTATGTCTATGTGTTTGGTGACTGCCTACACCTTACTGAACCCACAATGCTTACACTGTTTCCAGCGTTAGCCTGCCAATGTGCATAATGAGGAGCAAGGTATTGTGGGTATGGCCCGGAGAGGGCGGTCTGGGCAGGATGCATCTGCACAGGGCATAGGGCAATGGCTGGGATATTGTAGTGCCTGACCACCACCTGCACAGACAGGGTGGCCACAACATGTCATGCTGGGAGGTCACTCTCACTTTGACTGAGCAGTGACCATGGCATGTCTAGGTTCCCACATAGTGCTGTACAGTGTTTTTCTCAAGTGATATCTGTGAGTTTTCTTTTTGGGAGCCCAATCACTAACATACCTGCTTGGTGTTTGTGCTTATATCCCACTTCTGGGTGCACATAGTTCCTCTAGGAACATGCATTATGTACTGGCTAGCAGACTGTCTGCAGTTAGCATGTGTATGGCTGCAACACCTTGACGGGTGCAGATTGACTGTGCCTTCTGCTGGTCAATGTAAGGTTGTGGTTGGGGGCAGCTGATTTTTTCCAGGCCTGTTGCCTGTTTACCAGTGCCCTGGGTGATTTTTTATTTATTTATTTTATTTATTTAGCAAGCATTTGTATACCGCTCCTTCCAGCGATCAGAAGAGGGTAAGATTACATAGAAAGAGCTGTCAAATCAAAACAGTAAAATTTAAGGTATATACATAATTGATTCGGGGGGAAAGGGCAGTACACAGCAAATTATCTACTTCTAGTCTATGAGGAAAAAAGATTACATATGTACATTTTTACATAGAAGGTCCTCTGGTTCTTTGGGTAGAATAGTTTCTCTTCCTGTGGAATTAGAGCAGGTTGAAATGACTTTGAAAAAGGTGCGTCTTGAGTTTTTTTCTAAACTCTATTAGATTTTCGCTGGCTCTTAGTGTGGGCGGTAGTTGGTTCCATAGTGTAGGTGCTGTGTAAGCAAATGCCCTATTACTGGTGTTGACTTTGACAGATCTTATATCCGTAGGGGTGTGAAGGGTATTGGAGTTGATGGTTCTTCTGTCTCTGTTGGGGGGTTGTGTGGCTATTAGGGTGGAGAGGAAGGATGGAGCAATGGTGTGGATGAGTTTGAAAGTGGTTGTCAGTATTTTGTACTTTGAGCGGGCTGTAGTGGGGAGCCAGTGTAACTCAATTAGTACTGGTGTGATGTGGTCGGTAAGATTTTTCCTCATAATGATCCTGGCAGCTACATTCTGCGCCATTTGCAGGATGTTGAGGGTTTTTTTAGGTAGTCCATGAAGAATGGCGTTGCAGTAGTCGAAATGTGGCATGATGAGTGCTTGAGCGATGGATCTGAAGTCGCGGGGGTCTATGATGTAGAACTCTCAGTTTGTGGAAAACTGCCCTGTTTGTTTTTCGGAGATGTTTCTCCATTTTTAGGTCGCAGTCGAATGTTACTCCAAGGTATTTTATTTCTTTCTTCGTTTGGTAGGTATTGTTGCATAAGGTTATTGTGATTGGGGGGGTCAAAATTTGCTTTCCTGGAGATATACATCACCTCAGTTTTCTTATGGTTGATTGCCATGCTGCTTTGTTTTAGCCAGTGTTGCATCTCGCTAAGGCAGGATTCGAGTGGGATGTAGTCCGGGTTGTTGGTGTCAAGTTGTGTGTACAGCATAATATCATTGGCATATATGTGGTAGTTGATTTTATGCAGAGTGAAGATTTCACATAGCGGTTGCATATAGACATTGAAGAGGAGTGCTGAGAGTGCCGAGCCTTGCGGTATACCTTGTGTTTGGGGGAAAGCTTCTGCTTTTTCACCATTGAACTGCACCTGTTGCATTCTGTTCGAGATGTATGATGTGAACCATTTTAGGGGGGTTCCTGAAATTCCTACTGACTTGATCCTGTTTATGAGGGTTCCATGGTTAACTGTATCGAAGGCAGCTGAGATGTCGATGAAAAGGAGTATGTACATTTTCTTTTTGTTTTCTAGGCCCTTGAGTAGGTTGTCAAGCAGGACTAGCAATAGGGTTTCAACCCCGTGATGTTGTCTAAATCCGTATTGCTGGGCATCTAGGGGAGCATTGTCGTTCAAGTGGTCTTGGAGCTGTAGTAGGACAGCCTTTTCTATAATCTTTGCTAGGAATGATATGCTTGATATCGGGCAGTAGGATGCTGGGTCTTCTCTGCTGAGTGAACTGTTTTTCAGAATCGGTCTTATAATAGATTTTTTTAGTTCAGTAGGCATGATTCCTTGTTGCAAAGAGAGGTTTACTATGTGGGAGACGTATTGGGCTATGTCTTGTTTTACTGCCTTGACCCAGGCTGCTGGACATGGGTCGAGAGGGGATGTGGTGCTGTTTATGCTTGAGATTATGGTTACAATTTGTTGTTCTCCGATTTTGTGGAAGTTGTTCCATATCTGGTCTTGGGTTGTGTTGGTCTCAATGTTGAGTGGAGGTGTTGGCAGTGTTGTGTCTAGGAGGAGCATTGGACTTGTGGCAGTCAGTTTGCTCGCATAGTGGTTTGCCAGGGTTTGAGCCTTGATTGCGTTGTTTAGGTTGTCGGTCTGAGATGTTTTAGTTAACGATTTGACGAGTTCAAATAACTCACGTGGTCTATTGATAGCTTTGTTCAATAGGTTAGTGTGATGCTTTCTCTTTGCGGCGTTGACGTCATCTTTGTATTTTGCAAGGAGAGTCATATATTTGGTTTTGAGTTTGATGGATTTGGTTTGCCTCCATTTTTTCTCTATTCTACGGAGCTCTCTCTTCGCTCTTGTTAGTGCTTCTGTGTACCATGGTTCTGAGCTGGGCTTGCTTGCCTTTTCTGAGGATTTTACTGTTGGGTTTGATGCGCTTTGAATGCCTGTGTTCCATCTGCTTGTTAGTTCATTGAAGTCTGTGATAGGTACAGATCTGCATTAACTGCCCTGGAGGGTGCCCATTCCCCAGCAGGACTGGGGTTGAGGGTCCCCTCTACATCCTCCATTGCAATATGTAGAAACATAGAAATATGATGACAGAAAAAGACCACATGGCCTATCTCTTCTGTCATGTAGCATGTGGTTCTGTTGGTGGCAGATCCTGTCCCCCACCCTGACCCAGTGAGGGCAGGTTAGGTGGTGCTCCAAAATCCACATGTGGGTCCAGACACCACCCTGCTGTTATAACAAGTGACCATGACAACCACACAGGATATGTACTATTCTGGGTATATCATAGTCCACAAGGACTAGACGTGACTGGGGAATACAGATGGACACAGGTGTATCTGCAAGGACTATCTATCACACAATGACACTGATAGGGACCTAAAGCACAGCCTATCCCAGCCAAGCTGGGTGCTGCAGACCTGGTGCTGGGCGCCCCACCTCACCCTCAGGGTGAGCACAGGAACCACACAATGTCATGATCTGTAGCTACTCTGTGCCAGTAACACACACAGTCAGTTCCCCCTACCAGGCTGCAGTGTTGTAGAGGTGCATACCCCATCTTGTAGTCAGATGTATACTGCTGTTCCGCGTGTGCATTGCATCATGGGTACTGGTGGGTTTACCCTATCCTGGTAACCACAGCAGACATTTTGTGCGGTGACCTGCAGTCTTTCTGATGCCAGCCAGTGCTTTGGAATAGCTATAAAGGTGTAGCCCACTGGTTAATGCAATGATGACCAAGCCAGAGGTCATGGGTTTGATCCCTCAGAGGTCTCATCTAATAAGGCTGTCTGAGGCAATCCCTTTTGCTGCCTGTAACAGTCAGACATATCTCTACAATCTGTGCTGCCAGCAAAAACACCCTCACCTCAGTGACATAAGCTAGGGTGCCCTATAGGGCGCCCCATAGGGCACATTAAACAGCACCCTATAAGGTGCCCTATAGGTCACCCTATAAGGCACCTCATAGGGCAAATTATACAATGCCTTGGCAGACAAGACACTTTATAATGTGCACTATGGGGCACCTTCTAGGGCACCCTAGGTTACAGCACTGAGGTGAGGGTGTTTATGCAGGCAGCACAGATTGTAGAGATGTGTCTGACTGTTACAGGCAGCAAAAGTAATTGCCTCTTAAATCCTTATTAGATGAGACCACTGAGGGATTGAACCCATGTTCTCTGGCTTGGTTAGTCATTGCACTAACCAGTGGGCTACACCTCTATAGTTATTTGCACAGCACTGGCATGAAATTAAGGTTACTGCACGCAAATAGCCAAGGTGCCCTCTATCGCGCGATAAACAATGATTGCTACATTGATGCTGGAACGCCCACTTCCTTATATGGCACTGCTCACATTAACGCTGCACTTTTCGCAGGTAACATTAGGACGGTTTAGTAAACATAGCCCCATATCTCGCAAAGGATATAAAAAGACTGGAAACGGTTCAGAGGAAGGTAACCAAAATGATTTGGAGCCTGCGTCAGAAGACTTATGAGAAGAGACTTAAAGACCTAAATATGTACACTCTGGAGGAGAGGAGGGACAGGGGAGATATGATTCAGACCTTCAAATGCTTAGAGTATTAATGAGCAAACAAACCTCTTCCAAAGACAAGGAAGCTGTAAAACTAGAGGGCATAACTTGAAGCTGCAAGGGGATAAACTGAAAGGCAATGTCAGGAAATACTTTTTCACTGAAAGGGTGCTGGATACCGGGAATGCCCTCCTGTTGGAAGAGGTGGGGGCAAATGCAATGACAGAATTCAAAATGGCATAGGGCAGACACTGTGGATCTCTTTGTAGCAACAGGATAAAATCAAAATAAACATAACTATCTCTTATTATAGGGGTGACCTACACAGAGTGGTGGATACACCCCTAAACAAAGACATGGGAAGGAGTGACCTGCACAAAGCGGCAGGTGCAATTACTCTTGTCGCTTTGCTGGGAGGACTAGATGGACCATACTGGTCTTTATCTACCGTCGAATACTATGTGACTATGCTACTATGTAAGTCTTGGGAGCCTCTACCTTAGGGACCTATGTCATGGTCAGAGACTTCATGACAAAATGAAAGGGCATGTGTTCTTGAGGGTTGTGAGAGAGACAGGACCAGTGATAATGGATAAAGAGAGAAAAATGACAGGGAGAAGGATGTGAGGGGGAACAGTATTACAGCTAGAGGACAAACACCTTCCTTTTTCAACTTAAATACCACCCCTTCTTACCTTGTATTCTTACTCCATCTATTATTTTGTTCCCAAATTCTGTAGTATCCTTCCATCCCAGAACCTCCTTCCTCTCCTCCTTCTCTATCATCTTCCACTATCCTCGATTCTCCTTTCTTCTTCTCTCACATCCATAGTCCTCCCCTCTTTTTCTTTTCTGTCCCCTCCATTCCTGTTCCTCTGTCTTTCTCTATCCCTCCCTTTCTGCCTCAATTTTTCTCCCAGTCTCGTATTCTCTAACTCTCCTTCCTTTCAATCCTACCCCCCCCCCCCCCCCCATATCTTGGTCCTCTCTTCCTCTGTCAAAAGCTGAGATATTCTTTTCCTCTTCCTCTCCTTCTCTAAGATTCATTCCATCTTTCCCTTATCCTTTAGATCCACACATCTCCTATTTCCATATCACAGAAATCATCTAACATAATTTTTCACAATTAAAAATATTAATTAGGAACAATTCAATGGAGAAAGGTGAACAGTGGAGTAATCCAGGGATCTGTGCTGGGTCTGCAGCTTTTTAACATATTCATAAATGACCTGGAAATGGGAATAATGAGTGAGGTAATCAAATTTGCAGATGACACAAAATTATTCAAAGTTGTTAAAACCCAAGAGGATAGTGAAAAATTGCAAGAGGACCTTGATAAATTGGAAGAATGGGCATCCAAATGGCAGATGAAATTTAATGTGGACAAGTGCAAAGTTATGCATCTAGGTTCCACATTAGGAACTACCACCCAGAAAAAAAGATTTAGGCATCATCATGGATATCATGTTGAAACCCTCCAGCCAGTGTACAGCAGCAGCCAAGAAAGTAAATAGAATGCTAGGAATCATAATTATAATGGCTCTGTATCGTTCCATGGTACAACCGCACCTTGAATATTATGTGCAATTCTGGTCGCCGTATCTTAAAAAGGATATAGCATTATTAGAAAAGGTACAGAGAAGAGCCACCAAAATGGTAAAGGGGATGGAAGGATATCCCTATGAAGAGAGACTAAAAAGGTTAGGGCTTTCAATCTGGAAAAGAGATGGATGAGGGGAGATATGATAGAGGTTTATAAATTAATGAATGGAGTGGAACAGGTAAACGTAGATTGACTGTTTATGCCATCAAAATATAGAAAGACTAGGGGACATGCAATGAAGCTACAGTGTAACCCATTTAAGAGAAAATATTTTTTCACTCAACATGTAATCAAACTCTGGAATTTGTTACCGGAGGATGTAATAAAAGTTGTTAGTGTAGCTGGGTTAAAAAAAGGTTTGGACAATTTCTTGGAGTAAAGGTCCAAAAACCATTATTAAAGGGGCCCAGGAAATCCACTGCTTGCCACAATACAAGCATTGTGGAACCTGTGTCCTTTGGGGAAACTGCTAGGTAGTTTGTCCTAGATTGGCCACTGTTGGAAGCAGGATACTGGGCTTGATGGACCTTGGTCTGACCCAGAATGACATATCTTATGTTCTTTACCCATGTCATATGGAAAATTTGATGTTCAACACAAATTTAAACCATATTAACATACATTATTACCAACACACAAGTTGTGCAAATAAAATCTTGCTAAAAAAAAAGTATGCCCAGCACAAGAAAAATATTGAACGGTATGTTCTTTTTCATGCAGTATGATATCTAAAACATCCTGTCCTGCATACACTAAGGGATATGTTTACTAAACCGCGGTAATGTTACCCACGTTAGGTTCCGCGATAATGGTACAGATGCCCATAGAAAGGTGTGGGTGGTGCATCGTTAAGGCAAGCTGTATCAGCTAACGCACATTACAAGGCACCTTAGACTAATGGGCGTTACAGGGCGCCTTATAAAGCACCTTACAAGGCCTTGGAAGGTGCTTTGTTAGGCGCCTTATAAGGTGCCTTGTTAGGCGCCTTGTAAGGTGCCTTATAAGTAAGGTGCCTTAAAAGGTGCCCTGTTAGGTGCCTTATAAGGAGCCTTATAATGTGCCTTGTTAGGTGCCTTATAAGTAAGGTGCCTTGTTAGGTGCCGTCTAAGGTGCCTTAAAAGGTGCCTTATAAGGTGCCTCATAAAGCGCTTTGTAAGGCGCCCTATAGGACTCCTTAGGCTAAGCGCCGTATTAGGCACCGCTGGACAAGGCACCTTAGAAGGCACCCTGGATTATGGAACCATAGGTTAAGGTGGCCTAACAGGGTTACGGTGCTCTAGATCAGTGTGCCCTAAGGGCTGCAAGGTGCTTCAGGATGACATGCATGACCTGCAAGGCATAGAGACAGATGTAGCCCTAACACTAGATAGAGCACCGAGGAAAGGCAATGAAAAGGTGAGTAAAGGAGGGAGTGCTGGGAGCTGCTGGACCTGCCATATCTGTGGGCATCCCATGTGTCTGCCAGTACTGTTGACAAACATGGTGGGGGCAACTGTACCACAGCACAGGGTGTTGGCAATGTAAAGTACTAGAAAGGCAGTGGGTGGCAGAAGATGGGAATACGTGTCCCCCAGTGGAGGCTGAGGTGGCAGGATAGTTACAATGATGGGTGGATAGAGGAGTGGTGGTGCCATGCAGATCAGGCACAGGTGAAGCAAGCACAAAGAGGCACAATGCAGGAAAGGGTAGCAGTGCAGGACATGGGGTGGCAGCCTGCATAGGCAGACAGGACTCTACACAGCTGAGAGATGCAGATAGATGGACCGAAGGAATGTTGGCAACTGTGGCAAGGGTATTATGGGCTGCCAGCACAGCTCTGCAAAAACATGACTATTGCAGGCATGCAAACTATTTGAGTAGGACAGGCATGAAAGGAGGGAACAATGAGGAATTGAACCCATGAACACTGCAGAGAACGGCATTGTACTAACCAGTAGGCTATACCTCCATGGCATATCTCACAGTAATGGCTGGGTACAGAAGGACTGCAGGTCACCACACAAACTGTCTGCTCTGAGTGCCAGGATAGGATAACCCCACCATTACCCATGATGCATTGCACATGCTGAATAGCTGTCTACAGCTGATCACCAAATGGGGTCTGCACCTCTCCGGTACCTCAGCTTGGAAAGACGAACTGACAGTGCGTGATACTGGCACAGAGTAGCTACAAACCATGCCATTGTGCAGGTTCTGTGTTCACCCTGAGGGATAGGATGAGCGCCCAGCACTAGGTCCGCAGTACATGTGGTGCTATAGATAGGTCCTGCTGTACATCCCCATCACTACCAATGTGTTACAGGTGTTCCATGCAGTACATCCAAAGATAGTTTTGTATCCATTTGTAATCTGTGGTCACATGTGGTCCTCTGAGACCAGACACCACCCAGATTAGTGCGTACCCAGTGTTAGGGTCTGGCTGACATGGACACTTGTTATCAGGGCAGAGGGGTTTCTAGACTTCAATGAGGTTTGTGTAGCAGTGCCTCTACAGGTCAAAGTGGTATACACTATGTACCCCCAAAGGGCCCACAATCACCTTTGTAGGTAAGGGACAGGTGCCTGAGCCTTGCTGAAGCAGCCTAGATCTTGCTGATGAAAGACAGCCTGCCAGGGTTGGTGGGCCAGAGCCAAACCTGTGACTGGGGCTGTGGCAGACCAGCAGTAATGCTGGTGTGTTCGTCCAGAAAACCTCAACTGTCTCACACCACAGTCTGCCATTCACCAGCAAACTGCACCTGTGGCACCATACAAGGTGTCCCAACCATGCACAGACTAACTGCAGACAGTCCACTAGCCAGTTGATAGCGCATGCTCACAGAAGCACTATGTGCACCAGGCAGGTATCTCAGTGATTGGGTCCCAGCACTGGGAATATACAAGTATCACAGAAAGTAGATAGTATAGAGCACTATGTGGGAACCTAGATATGCCATGGTCAGTGCTGGGTCAGAGTGAGAGTGTCCCCCCAGCATGACATGCTGTGGCCACCCTGTCCATGCAGGCAGTGGTCGGGCACTACAGTGCCCCAACCATTGCCCCACACCCTGTGAAGATGCATCCTGGCTAATCCGCCCTGTCTGGGCCATACCCACAACACCTTGCTCCTCATTATGCACATATTCAGGCTAACTTTTAACAGTGAGACATTGTGGGCCCAGTGAGGTGTGGGCAGCCACAAAACAATGGATAGACACACACACACACACTCTCCCTCCCTCCCTCTCCCTCTCCCTCTCCTATTGCAGCATTGGGCAAAGATAGGGGTGGTTGGCAACCCTGCTCACCACACTGGTCCTGATCACAATGCTGACATTGCTAAACTGTGCAGGAGGTAGTAGTACTGCTCTGCATGTAGATAGTCATGGCCTAATGGGAGACAGCCAACATGGCTTTAGACAAGGAAGATCTTGTCTTACTAATCTGTTATGTTTTTTTGAAAGTGTGAATAAACGGGTGTACAAAGGTGAGTCGGTTGATATAGTGTATCTGGACTTTCAGAAAGCCTTTGACAAGGTCCCTCATCAGAGACTTTTGGCAAAACTAAAGAGTCATGGGATAGGAGGCAGTGTACTACTGTGGATCAGTAACTAGTTAAAAGATAGAAAGCAGAGGTTATCAAATTTGCAGATGACACAAAACTATTTAAAGTTGTTAAAACCCAAGAGGATTGTGGAAAATTGCAAGAGGATCTTGATAAATTGGAAGACTGGGCATCAAAATGGCAGAAGAAATTTAATGTGGACAAGTGCAAAGTTATGCACCTAGGGAAGAACAACCCAAACTATGGTTACACAATGCAAGGTTTCACATTAGGAACCACCACCCAGGAAAAAGATTTAGGCATCATTGTGGATAACATGTTAAAACCCTAGGCCCAGTGTGCAGCGGCAGCCAAGAGAGCAAATAGAATGCTAGGTATCATAAGGAAAGGAATGGAAAATAAAACAAAAGATATTATAATGCCTCTATACCGTTCCATGGTGAGACCGCACCTTGAATATTGTGTTCAATTCTGGTCGCTGTATCTTAAAAAGAATATAGCGTTATTAGAAAAGGTTCAGAGAAGAGCCACCAAAATGGTAAAGGGGATGGAAGGATACTCCTATGAAGATAGGCTAAAAAGGTTAGGGCTCTTTAACCTGGATAAGAGACGGCTGAGGGGAGATATGATAGAAGTCTATAAATTAATGAACGGAGTGGAACGGGTAAACGTAGATCGATTGTTTACGTTATCAGAATATAGAAAAACTAGGGGACATGCAATGAAGCTACAGGGTAAACTATTTAAGACTAATAAAAGAAAATATTTTTTCACTCAACGTGTACTCAAACTCCGGAATTTGTTACTTGAGGATGTAGTAAAGGCTGTTAGTGTAGCTGGGTTTAAAAAAGGTTTGGACAAGTTCCTGGAGGAAAGGTCCATAAACCATTATTAAGAAGGGACCCAGGATATCAATACTTGACCCAGTACAAGCATTGCGGAACCTGTGTCTTTTGGGGAAACTGCTAGGTACATATGACCTAGATTGGCCACTGTTTAACTTTATCTTTAACCTTATAACCAAAACGACTGCATGAAAATGAGGTCATTGATGCAATATGGGCAGTTTCCAGTTGACACTTTGAGATTGGTCGATGGCTGCCCAAAGAGTCTGAGACCTTGCAGTCGCATTTAAGAAGTTTTTGACAACAAGGTGTTTTGTAAATGAGAATTCTAAAGTCAACATATGTGATACATTGTACTTTCGAGTTAGAATACAGAGTGATAGATACCTATATTTTACCCTACAATGCAGATACAACAGCAAAATGTGCAAAGCCCAAAGCAGTGGAGAACAGGGGTACAAACACCCACTCACACAGGCTCCACAATCCAAAGCTGCATGGAGAGTCAGGCTGTTGGCCCCAGCACGGAGCTGCATTTATCACCAGAGCATTACTACTACCTCCTGCACAGTTTAGCAGTGTCAGCACTGTTATCAGGACCAGTGTGGTGGGCAGTGTCTCTGGCCAGTAGGCTGTTCCTCAACTGGGGCACCCACAGATATCTGCTCCAAGGCTACACAGGAAAGCAGTTAGTCTGAATATCCCCAAACTTAATGTATAGCCACAGTTAACCTTATATTGGCGATATCCCCAAAAAACAAATGCTTAAACTCTATATTGGTAGCTAGAAACCAGCAAAGATAATAAGAAATTTAAAGTCTTAGCTTTTGGCTTTCTAAGCACACCAGAGCTCAATCAGTCTGCCTTAGACTGGTATTGTGTGTCCCCTCTGCTTGGGGGAGGGTTGGCTGGGGGGATGTCAGGTCAATGCCCTGGCAAGTGTTAGCTAGGGTGGACCAGGTAGATGTAGGTGGATTGTGTTTTTGCCTTTGTCAGCTGCTGTCTTGCTGATGTCCGGTTTCTATGTTCCTGTGTGCCATCTAGGCAACTGCCTAGTCCACTCTGTGCCCCAGCTGCCCCCACTACGTGTCCCGCTTGCAGCCCCCATGCCCCATTTGCACCATCACCATAGTGGCCTTTCATACTTGGGCACTATTCTGTTGCTGCAAATGGAGCACTACTATCGCTTTTCCTGGGCTCCCTGCTTATGTTGTACATTGCTGATGCTAAAATGGTTTCACCTTCCTGCAAATGTGCATCTAACGACAGGTTTAAAGTCCCGATAATGTTTGGTCCTTCATTTCCCTGCGTTAGTGTAAAAGGAGCCTCTCTCCGCCCACTCCCCGCCCATTGACCCCCTTCTCTCCACCCTCTCTCCACCCTCTGCGGGACATACCGCGGCTGCTGACGTTAACGCGTGTTAAGTAACGTTAACACCCGTTAATGTTACTTAACGTGCGTTAACGTAGCTGCTGCTACGTTACCACAGTTTGGTAAACATACCCCTAAAAATCTTATTTGAGTCTGGTGTTTCAAAAGCACATCTTTTTGGAGTGGAGGAGTGGCCTAGTGGTTGGGGGCAAGGTACTTCAGGCCAGAAGGTCAGGGGTTCAAATCCCACTAGAGAACAGCAACCTTGGGCCAGAAGGACTGGGGTTTCTAGTCCCACAGGTGCTCCTTGTGGTCTTGGGCAAGCCACTTAACCCTCCAAAGCCCATGTTCCCTGTAAAATAGTTATCTCTATGTTATAATGCCCTGTTCAATGTAATTTCAGTTTGTCCAATGTAAACCACCCTGATGCAGAATAGCACAGTATATAAGAGAATATAAATAAATCTTTTGAACTAAATCGATATGGCATTAAAATTCAGTTAGATTTTTACTTCCATTTTTAGCACAAAAAATCTAAACGTCCTGGGAGACAAGGACTCATTATATTACTACCCAAAAGTCTGTATAAATAATGTCTTTAAAATAGTTGTTTATTGAGAAATTATTTCTGGACTCAAGAAACTATTATTCAAACTGATCCTTTCTATTAATTGAATGATACAATTTTTCTCAATGCAAATAACCATATCTAAACACAGGGGACCTAGTGATAAATAAACCATCAGAGTAGTGTTTTTTTCAATATTATGTCAGACCCCTTACCTTAAAGCAGCCTCGCGCCGTCAGGGATACAGTTTAAGTTTGCAAAGATGACCCACAGCTGCAGTTTATCTTTATATTCCGTTTTTGGTGCAAAGAGTGTAGTTGTCATAGTAACCCAAGACGCGCTATGTTACTACCATGACGACTGTATAGTTATACCAATAAACCATTTGTGCATGACAGATATGTATTTTTTAGAACCTAATTTTTTAGCTTTAGGACCGGAGGTTCAACTAGTAAATCCCATCATTAGAAAGGCTTAATGGTGCACTTTACTACGATGGGAGTAACCTTCCTAGCTCCCTATTTAAGCCCAAAGGATCAAATGATAGGTAAAACATTGGAGGACACTCCATCGTATCAATAACTAACTAAAAATCAGAATAAAAATCTTTTTAATGTAATCCTCCAACAAACAAAATCCCTTTATGTCACAAAAGCTCTATGTTACCAAATAAAGTGGCATTTCATCGAGGGTAATCATTATTGGTGTCATACCGAGGCATGAATAGTGGGACAGGATGCCCATCCTCGCTATTTGGGCCCCTTCCCAACCCTGACTGACTTCCCTGCTCATTGTACGGGAATGATAGATGGGGCGGGAAAGGGGTGGATCCGATGTACAGGGCTGATTCCAATGTCGGCCCTGTACCTCCAGGGCCGGCGGCTTGAACGGGGAACTTATTCCACCTCAGAGGTGGAATAAGTTCCCCTAGTTGGCAGGGGACGGCGGGCCCGGGGATCAGAAAGTGCAGGAGGGGCAGAGGACATTCCCTGCAGCCCGACCCACAGGCTTTCTTCCAGTGTCCCTTAAATCTGCCTCCATCAGACCTCTACTAAAAAACAACAAATTAAACCCCTCAGATATCAGCTCATACAGACCGATCTCCAGCCTACTCTTCCTGACCAAGATCTTAGAAAAGATTGTCCAGCAACAGGTACAGGACCACACTGACTTCCACACCCCTCTTGACCCACAGCAACACCGATTCCACCAGCAGCATGGGGTGGAAACCCTATTTGTAACCCTCCTTGACAGGCTTTACACTAGCTTAGACAAGAGGAGGCAGGGTTTCATCCTGATCTTCATGGACATTGCCTCTGCCTTTGATTCTGTCAGCCACAACCTTCTCCTCAATCACCTACAACAAAAGGGTATACGGAACTCTGCCCTTAACTGGTTTAGATCATACTTAACGGGTCACCAGCAACAGGTCTGCCTGGGAACACAATCTTCAAGCACCTTCTAGCAAACGCAAGGAGTCCCTCAAGGCTCATCACTCTCTGTCTTGCTTTTCAATGTCTACATACAGCCAAACTGTTCAATAATCCAGTCTTTCAACATACTATACCACATTTATGCAGACAATGACCTACTCTACACCCCATTCTCCCTTGACAGTCCTGATTTCTCAATCATTTCAGAATGCTTCAACGCTGTCTCTGATTGGCTTGCTACCGATAAGAACATAAGAACATAAGACATGCCATACTGGGTCAGACCGAGGTCCATCAAGCCCAGTATCCTGTTTCCAACAGTGGCCAATCTAGGTCATACGTACCTAGCAATATCCCCAAAAGACACAGGTTCCACAATGCTTGTACTGGGTCAAGCATTGATATCCTGGGTCCCTTTTTAATAGTGGTTTATGGACCTTTCCTCCAGGAACTTGTCCAAACCTTTTTTAAACTCAGCTATACTAACAGCCCTTACTACATCCTCTGGTAACAGATTCCAGAGTTTGATTACACGTTGAGTGAAAAAATATTTTCTCTTATTTGTCTTAAATAGTTTACCCTGTAGCTTCATTACATGTCCCCTAGTCTTTCTATATTCTGATAGCGTAAACAATTGATCCACGTTTATCCGTTCCACTCCATTCATTAATTTATAGACCTCTATCATATCTCCCCTCAGCCATCTCTTTTCCAGGTTAAAGAGCCCTAACCTTTTTAGCCTCTCTTCATAGGAGTAGCCTTCCATCCCCTTCACCAATTTGGTGGCTCTTCTCTGTACTTTTTCTAATAACGCTATGTCCTTTTTAAGATACGGTGACCAGAATTGCACACAATATTCAAGGTGCAGTCGTACCATGGAGCGATACAGAGGCATTATAATATCCTTTGTTTTATTCTCCATCCCTTTCCTTATGATACCTAGCATTCTATTTGCTTTCTTGGCCACCACTGCACACTGGGCGGAGGGTTTTAACATGTTATCCACGATGACTCCTAAATCTTTTTCCTGGGTGGTGGTTTCTAATGTGGAGCCTTGCATCGTGTAACTATAGTGTGGGTTGTTCTTTCCTAGGTGCATAACTTTGCACTTGTCCACATTAAATTTCATCTGCCATTTGGATGCCCAGTCTTCCAATTTATCCAGATCCTCCTGCAGTTTTCCACAATCCTCTTGGGTTTTAACAACTTTAAACAGTTTTGTGTCATCTGCAAATTTGATAACCTCACTAGTTATTCCCTTTTCCAGGTCATTTATGAATATGTCAAAAAGTAGCGGACCCAGTACAGATCCCTGAGGTACTCCACTATTCACCTTTTTCCATTGGGAATATTGGCCATTTAGCCCTACCCTCTGCTTTCTATCTTTTAACCAGTTCCCGATCCACAATAGTACACTGCCTCCTATCCCATGACCTTTTAGCTTCGCCAAAAGTCTCTGATGGGGGACCTTGTCAAAAGCTTTCTGAAAGTCCAGATACACTATATCAACCGACTCACCTTTGTCTACCTGTTTATGCACACCTTCAAAAAAACATATCAGATTAGTAAGACAAGATCTTCCTTGTCTAAAGCCATGTTGGCTGTCTCCCATTAGGCCATGACTATCTACATGCTGTGTAATTTTGTTCTTTATGATGGTTTCTACCATTTTCCCTGGTACTGACGTCAGGCTCACTCGTCTGTAATTTCCCGGGTCACCCCTGGAACCCTTTTTTTTTTTTTTTTTTAAAGCCTTTATTTAAGTTTTCATCAACCAACAGAACAACAAAAGGAAATCACACATGCAACACAAACACCTTATACAACGCAGTCCCCAGCTAACAAAAGGAAAACCCACCCACACCCCTAAGCCCCCCCCTCCCGCCTACCCGAGCTCACTGAGTGCAACCAGCAAAATCTCTAAATCAGAACAAAAAAGGAGAGGTATCCATTTCTTCCTAGGCGACCTGTGAACGGGCCACAAAAAGGTCCAATAGTAACCACCGATGCATATTAAGGTGCGCTTCATCCGGTTGGTGGAGTTTGCTGTAAGTTTTCTCCAGCTTAGCATAGTGACAGACCAAATTCCACCAACCGTCCAAGCTCAGGCCACCCAAGTTCTTCCACTTCCAGAGAATCATCTTAATAGCAATAGCCATCATGAAATTAAGCAAAAAAGAGCGGTCCCGGTCCCCTGCAGGGAATACACTTAAAGATCTCAGGAAAAGCGTACTCCACCGCAAGCCTGCCGAAAAATGCAGGACCGCTTGTATCCTGGTCCACACCCGACTCCAGAAAGTCTGGACCAGGGGGCAATCGTAAAACATATGCTTATAGGTTCCAAGTTGCTCGGAACAGGACCAGCATTTATCAGAGGTGCCGGAACCCCATCGGGCCATCTTTGACGGAGTCAGAAAGGCCCTGTGCATAAAAAAGTATAAGGACTGGGTGAGAGCGGCAGACCTAGAGGCCCTGGCAACTGGACCCCAGAGAAATCTCCAATCAGAAGGGGTAAGCTCCCGTGAGATCTCAGACTCCCACACCCGGGCTAGGCCAACAGGTAATTTAGAAGTATTTGTCCTCCAAAGGGCATATATCTTGGAGGTAGCTCCCCGTTGGCAAGCGGTAATGCGCAGCCAACGGAGTAGAGTACCGCCCTTATTGAGTACAGATTCCCGGATGGGGACATGAGAAGCAACAATACAATGTCTGAGCTGGGCCCACTGATAAAAGAAGGAATCAGGCAGGGAGAACATCCTCTGCAATGCTGTAAAGGCTTTCCACCCGTTGGCATCTACCAACTGCCCGAGAGACCAAATTCCCCGCTTTTGCCATTCCTTCCAAGCAAATCTTCTGCCGCGGATCCGGAACCGAAGGTTCCACCACAGCGGGGTTTGCAGCGAGGGTAAATCATCTTGGCCAACGTCCCTAGCCAATTCCAAAAAAGCCCCCTGGGTAGACCTAATGACCTTCCCCACCGGGGCCCAATCAGGGAACCGCGCACCTAAGAGATATATCAAAGGGCAGGGAGCGACCATACAGGCCTCTACCGACAACCAAGTCGGGCAGCGTTCAAGCTCGTCCTCAGATAGCCAGAGAGATCCCTGCTTAATTAGAAGGGCTTGGTGGTACTGACGGAAATCAGGAAAATGTACACCCCCCTCGTTCTTTGCTGCTTTCAGTTTTTTAGTAGCAATACGAGGTTGCTTCCCATTCCACAAAAAAGAAATAAGACTACGTTCAATCCTGTCGTACCAGCTTAGAGGAATGAAAAAAGGGAGCATACCCAAGACGTAATTAATCTTTGGGGTGAGAGACATTTTAATGACCTCCAGGCGGCCCCACCAAGAAAGATGTAAAGGAGACCATGATAAAGTTTTTTGCTGGAGGAAAAGGAGCAGCTCCTCCATATTTTTCAGAATCATCGCATCCGCCGAGGCGTTATACCAAGCCCCTAAATATTTAACACTGCTTGCCACCCATTTAAAGGGAAAGTCCGCCATTTCCGACGAAGTGGCAAGACAGTTAAGAGGGAACACCACAGACTTGGACCAGTTAATCTTGTACCCCGAAATGCTAGAGTATCTATCAAACAGGGCTAGTATATGCGAAATCTCCCCAGGCTGCGTGAAAAGAAGCAGATCATCTGCATACGCAGATAGTTTAACTTGCAGGTGCCCTACCCGCACCCCCTTAAGCTCCTTCTGGCTGCGTATAGCAATGGCTAAAGGTTCTAGTGCTAGGTTAAATAACAAGGGGGCTAAGGAGCATCCCTGTCTAGTTCCCCTTTGAAGAGAAAAAGAGCGGGAGAGGATAGCATTCGCATAAATACTGGCGGAGGCACGAGAGTAAAGTGCCCTGACCTTATTTATAAAATCTTCCCCCAGGCCAAACCATCGCAGAGTGAAAAACATAAATGACCATTCCAGCCTATCAAATGCTTTTTCAGCATCCAGCGAGAGAGCAATATAAGGGGAATCAGCCGACGAAACCTGTTCGAGCAAGTTACATAGGAGACGGGCATTGTCAGACGTAGATCTCCCAGGGACGAACCTGCACTGATCTGGGTGCACAAGGACTGCAATGACACTCGCGAGACGACGCGCTAGAATACTAGCATAGATCTTATAGTCGGCATTTAGGAGAGAGATAGGTCTGTAATTTGCCACCAGGCTGGGATCCCTGCCCGGCTTTTCTAAAACCACAATAGTGGCTTCGGAAAACCGGCCAGTAAAACTGTTCTCTTGAGCAAGCTCACTGTAATACTCCAGCAAAAACGGAGCAAGATCTTTACCAAAAACTTTGTAAAATTCAGCGGGGAGACCATCAGGACCAACCGCTTTCCCAGAAGGCATATCCTGAATTACTGAAAGGAGCTCAGTACAAGAGAAAGGTTTTCCGAGCTCACGAGCCTGGCTCTCCTCCAACACCGGACACTCAAGACCGTCTACAAACCCAGCGAACGCGGCTTGGTCAGCTGGTGTTTCAGAGGCGTAAAGCGAGCTGTAGTACTTAGCGAATTCAGCCACAATGTGCTCGTCTTTAACCAAATGCTCACAGTTACTAGATAACAGAGAGGTTACTCTAGATTTACTCTGTTGTCCACATACTGTATGGGCAAGTAACCTGCCGGACTTGTTTCTCTCAACATGAAACCAAGCAGACTGCTTCAACATAATCTTCTCAACCTCTGAGCTCAAGAGCTCATTATATTGAAACCTGAGCCTATGTAAACGAAGGAGGATGCCAGGGTTAGGCCGGGTCAACCACAATCGCTCGCCAGCACGGATTTGACCCTCTAAAGTGTTCAGTTTAGCCGTCCGCCGCTTAGATTCCCTGATTGCAAAGCTAGTAATCACCGCCCGTATTGAGGCTTTAAAAGCCTCCCAGCGTACCCAATTGGGAGTGTCCCCCTGTTTATTCCAACTAAAGAAGGAAGAGATGGCACCCCGCACTTCCTCCTGAAAGGCAAGGTCGGCCAGCCACGTTCGATTGAAAGACCAGGACTGGTCCGGGCGTGCGATATCCTCCAGTGCAACCTCCACAATTATGGCACCATGATCTGACACTGTCCTACCCAAAATGGATGCTCCACGGCAGCCGGGTATCAAGGACTTTGAGAGCAAGAAAAAATCTATCCGCGAAAGAGAATTATGGACCGGAGAAAAAAAGGTGAAATCCTTTTCCCTGGGGTGAAGCAACCGCCAGATATCAACTAGGCCACAAGAGCCAAGTAGAGAGAGAAGCGCTGACCGCGCACGGGAGGGGCGCTCAACCCTACCGGGAGATCTGTCCAGCAAGGGATCGCTTACCAAATTGAAATCCCCACCCGCAATTACCAAAGCCCCTGGGTCCTCGTGAATGGTGCCACTAAGGTTACAAAAGAAGACGGGGTCGTCAACATTAGGAGCATAAATATTAACAATAGATAGGACGTCCCTGCCCACCTTAACTAAGGATTTAGACCACCTCCCAACATCGTCATGGCAGGAATTAATCACTTGGGAACCCAGCGCAGCCTTAATAAGAGTGACGACACCGTTTTTCCTCTGTATGGCAGGGGAACAACCCACAAACATGAAATGCTTGTCTGCCAATTTAATCGCCTCAAGGGCGGACAAATGCGTCTCCTGAAGCAGAATAACATCAGCAGACTGACGCTTGCAATACATCAATATTTTCTTCCTCTTGATCGGAGACCTGAGCCCCTTCACATTTAAGGACAAAAACCTCAGCCCGTTAGCCATTCACACGACACAGAATTATCAATTACCCGGTCAGCAGTGAACACATTCCCATCATACCTATTCATAAAACACTCAGCGAGCTCAAAACCCCTCCCAACCCAAAATAAAAAGAAAGCGATTAGGGTGAGACAGTAGAAGCACATACTACATGGAGTAGCCCCTTATTATTAACAAAGAAAATCTACTCATTTCCCGACCACCCGCCACAATAACAACTCAGGATAGACCCCAGTTGGCAAGCAAACCCTGTGCCCCTGGCCTCGCAGGTCGCCGCGGTCACTGTACGGGTCACAGCAGATCAGGTACCAAACAGTCCCCATGCTCAGCTTTGCTGCATTGACAACTCCTCTTGATCTTCAATAAATTTACGTAGCGCCCAGGGTCATCGAATGATTTAGTACAGTTATTTAAGGTGACTTTGAGACGCGCTGGGCTAAACAGACCAAATCGGGCTTGAAGGTTGCGAAGTCTAGGCCTGAGCTCCAAAAACTGCCTGCGTCGCTCCACAGTGCGCTTGCAGAAGTCCGCGTAGAAAAAGATTTTGCGACCCTCATACTGTAGCGGGTGACCAGCTTTGGCCGCAGCAAAAATCTGCAGGACCTGCTGGTGCCTCAGCAGGCACATGATGAAGGGACGAGGCCTCGCATTGTGTGAGTTAGGGCCCGAGGGGGCCGCCAGGATCCTGTGTGCCCGCTCGATTTCTAGCGGAGGATCAAACGTTAGTTTCAGTAGCTTGGGCAAAAAGGCCTCCATGAAGCGGATGGGGTCCCCCCCTTCAGCACCTTCTCCAAGACCGATCAAACGGATGTTATTCCGACGGGCTCTGTTTCCCATGTCTTCCACACTTTTCTCCAGCCAGTCCACCTTGCGCGCCATGTGCTGGACGCGTTGCAACTTACTTTCATGCCCCGCCACCGATTCCTCGACCCTTTCGACACGGGTAGAGAGCGATTGCAACTGCGAGCCCAGGTCCTTCAAATCCTCTTGTAGGGTAGAGAGTGTCTCACCATTGGAGTCGACCCGGCTCCGGATGGTCCGCACCTCTTGCAGGAGTTCCTTCCAGTCATCCTGCGGGCCTTGTGGAGGCGCCGACTTGTGCGGCGAGAGCGGATCTGTTTTAGATCTTTTTGAGGGGAGCGTGCGAGGAAAGAGGTTGGCTGGTTACCCTGTGCACCGCCGTGGGATTCTTCTTGGCAGCCCGGAGCACCCGGTTCACCTGAGCGGCGCCTGCCCCTTACGTCATCCAGGGGGCCTTAAAGCTCGGCGGAATATCCCAGTAGTTGGGAGCGTGCGAGGAAAGAGGTTGGCTGGTTACCCTGTGCACCGCCATGGGATTCTTCTTGGCAGCCCGGAGCACCCGGTTCACCTGAGCGGCGCCTGCCCCTGACGTCATCCAGGGGGCCTTAAAGCTCGGCGGAATATCCCAGTAGTTGGGAGCGTGCGAGGAAAGAGGTTGGCTGGTTACCCTGTGCACCACCGTGGGATTCTTCTTGGCAGCCCGGAGCACCCGGTTCACCTGACCGGCGCCTGCCCCTGACGTCATCCAGGGGGCCTTAAAGCTCGGCGGAATATCCCAGTAGTTGGGAGCGTGCGAGGAAAGAGGTTGGCTGGTTACCCTGTGCACCGCCGTGGGATTCTTCTTGGCAGCCCGGAGCACCCGGTTCACCTGAGCGGCGCCTGCCCCTGACGTCATCCAGGGGGCCTTAAAGCTCGGCGGAATATCCCAGTAGTTGGGAGCGTGCGAGGAAAGAGATTGGCTGGTTACCCTGTGCACCGCCGTGGGATTCTTCTTGGCAGCCCGGAGCACCCGGTTCACCTGAGCGGCGCCTGCCCCTGACGTCATCCAGGGGGCCTTAAAAGCACGACCGCTACGCGGTACGCGGTAGCGGTCGCGTTTCAAAGGGGCGCGTTTTCAAGGGGCAGGTAATGCTCCTTATGCGCTCCTTTGGCGCTCGAGGAGCCTGGGAGCTGGTTTGTGATCGTGTAGGATGGGCAAACGCAGGAAGCGTCATCAAACTGTGAGTATTGTGAATCCTACAAAAGTTGTCAAAGTTTCCGGTCCCATGGATAGACATTTGGTCGCTGTGGGAAATATGGAGGCTCAGAAAGATGTTCCATCTGACACACAGCTCCCTAGTGATAGCTCCTCGACATCTTTGGGGGTTAGTATCTCTTCCCCTTCTGCTGGCAATGGACAGACTGCCCCAGTTACCTCCTCACCAGTACGGGAGGTTTTGCTGCAGCAATTGGATTGTTTGCCATCTGTATCCCCTTCTGGTTCCTCCTTAGCCCATGGGGTTGTTCCATTACCCCGGGTGTTGAAGGTACCGGAGGGTTTTGTCTCAGCACACAGGGACGGTATATCGTCTGTACTTGCGGCTTCTCAGGAAATCTCCCTAGCGGATGTATGGCAGGTTCTATCTAGGATCGACTCTTCACTTGGCTCAATTGTATCTCAATTCTCAGATTTCTCAAGGGACTCTGTGGCGAAATTTGCCCAGCATGATACTCAGATTGCTGTATTAGATCAGAAATGCCAGAAATTGGAAGCTCAGTGTAATGTACTACAAAACTCCTCAATGTCTTTTATAAAAGATAGTATTACCTTACATTTTCAGCAAGAATTATTAGAAAATAGTTTGCGTGCTTCTAATGTGCGATGTTTAAATTTTCCCTATACTCGTTTTCTGTCTCCCCAAATTTTATTTGATAAATATCTAGTGGAAGTTTTAGGATATAGGGAAGACTCAAAACCACATGTTGTAAAATTGTTTTATATTTCCCGTAAAGGGACAGCACCAGAGGAGATGATCCCTGGAGCTGCCCCAGTAGTATCCCAGGATTCTCTGGACATTTCAGCGTTCATTGAGTCTTCTCGGGATTTAATTTCTACACGAGCCACCCTTCTGGTATCATTTGCTTCTGAGGTGGAAAAGAATGCTGTGATGCGCTTATTTTTCAAGAATAAAGATGCTGCCTTCTGTGGGGAGAAAATTAATATGTTTCCAGACGTCTCCAGGACGACTCAGCTGCGTCGTCGGGGCTTTCTTATGTTAAAGCCCCGCGTCCTAGCTATTGGTGCCACGTTTTTTTTTAAATTTCCCTGTAAATGTTTAGTTACCTTTAAAGGCACCAAGTATGTCTTTTTGGAAACGTCAGCTTTGGAAACTTTTCTTTTGACGAGTTCTACGCAGGTTAAATAGTTAGTTTTTGTGGTTAAATTTTCTTGTCATCAGATGGAAAAAAAAGAGTAAAATGATTAGACTAGCTTCCTCCTTTCTTTCAGTTTTCTTGTGTAACAGGTTTTCTTGTTATTATCTTGATCAGATGTCGCTCCTCATGACGTGGACTGTAATTTGTATGTTTATTATATGGTAATGTTTCTTTTGGAATGTTTGTATTCTTTGAATTTTCTCAATAAAATATTTTGAAACTTAGATCTTTTTGAGCCGGCTGTCGCTGGCGCGGAGGCAAATTCAAGCTGGGTTTGTTTGCTCCCCGACATCTCCGATGTTTCACCTTCAATTGCAGCAACCGGGGAATGGTTCGGTATCGGGTAAGTCGCAGGATTGTAAGTAAAGGCCCAGGAGAAGAGGACTTACACCTCCATGCTGGCTTCGCGCTGGCTCCGCCCCCCTCTGGAACCCTTTTTAAAAATTGGTGTTACGTTGGCGACCCTCCAATCTTCAGGTATTACCGATGATTTTAATGAAAGTTCACAGATTACCAATAGCAGGTCTGCAATTTCATATTTCAGTTCTTTCAACACTCTGGGATGTATACCATCTGGTCCAGGTGATTTGCTACTATTCAGTTTATCAAATAGTTGTAATATATCTTCCCGGTGTAGTGATATTTCTCTCAATTCCTCTGCAGTATCACCTTTAAATACCACTTCAGTCTTGGGCAACATCCCTACATCTTCCTCAGTAAAGACCGAAGCAAAGAATTCATTCAGTCTCTCTGCTATAGCCTTGTCTCCTCTTACTGCCCCTTTTACTCCTCTATCGTCTAATGGTCCAATTGACTCTCTCACGGGCCTTTTGCTACAAATGTACTTGAAAAAGTCTTTATTTCATGTTTTTGCTTCTGTAGCAAGTTTCTTCTCAAATTCCCACTTTGCCTGCCTTATCAATGCTTTGCATTTAACTTGCCAGTGCTTGTGCTGTTTCCAGTTTTCATCATTTGGCTCTTTTTTCCATTTCCTGAAGGTTGCTTTTTTGGCAGCAACAGCCTCTCCGACCTCACCTTTAAACCATGCTGGCAGTTTTTTGGACTTTCTTCCACTTTTCTTAATGCGTGGAATACAGCTGGTCTGGGCTTCGAGGATAGTATTTTTAAATAACACCCAAGCTTGCTGTAAGTCTTTAACCTTTGGAACCTTTTTTCCTAACTATATTCCTCATTCTATCATAGTCTCCCTTTTGAAAGTTAAAAGGTAGTACTGTGGATTTCTTTACTATCTGTCCTCCACTAATTAAATCAAACATGATCATACTATGATCACTATTGCCAAGTGGTCCCAACACCCTTATTTCTTGCACCAGATCTGGCGTTCCACTAAGGACTAGGTCCAGTATGGCTTCCCCTCTGGTCGGTTCATGAACCAGCTGCTCCAAGAAGCAGTCATTTATTTCATCTAGAAACTTTATCTCCATAGCTTGTCCTGCTGTGACACTGACCCAGTCGATACCGGGGTAATTGAAATCACCCATTATTACTACTCTGTTGTGACCTTTGTTAGCTTCCTTGATTTCTTTGAGCATTTCATCATCCATTTGTTCATTCTGGCCAGGCGGTCGATAGTATACTCCCACTGCCATCACCTTCCCCTTCATAAATGGAATTTCAATCCATAGAGATTCTACAGCAAATTTTGTTCCCTGCAAAACTTTAATCCTTTCTGACTCAATGCCCTCTCTAACATAGAGCGCAACCCCTCCACCAATTCGATCAGCACTATCATTACGATATAGTTTGTATCCAGGTATCACAGTGTCCCACTGGTTATCCTCCTTCCACCATGTCTCTGAGAGTGCAATCATATCTAACCTCTCATTTAGTGCTATATATTCTAACTCTCCCATCTTATTGTTTAGACTTCTAGCATTGGCATACAAGCATTTTAGAGACTGTATTTTATTAATATTAATCTGGCTATTGGTAGGCATGGGTAGTTTGGAATCTTTATGCTCTGTCTGCTCCTTACTCAAGGTCATTTGGGCTACTATACTCCCTTTTGGAACCTCACTGCTTTTGGTAGTATCCTTCAAGGATACCTTCGTCCGAACCATGCGCCCCTGGGTGACTGTCGGTTTTCCCCTATTTTCTAGTTTAAAAGCTTCTCTATCTCTTTTTTAAAGGTTAATGCCAGCAGTCTGGTCCCATCCTGATTAAGGTGAAGCCCATCCCTTCGGAAGAGCCCCCCCTTTCCCCAGAATGTTCCCCAGTTCCTAACAAATCCAAAACCCTCATCCTTGCACCATTGTCTCATCCACGCATTGAGACTCCGGAGCTCTGCCTGTCTTTTGGGTCCTGCACATGGAACAGGAAGCATTTCGGAGAATGCTATCCTGGAAGTTCTGGATTTCAACTTCCTACCTAAAAGCTTAAATTTAGCCTCCAGAACTTCCCTACCACATTTTCCTATGTCATTGGTACCAACATGTACCAAGACAGCAGACTCCTCCCCAGCACTATCTATGATCCTATCTAGGCGGTGCGTGAGGTCTGCTACCTTCGCACCAGGCAGGCATGTTACCAGGCGATCCTCACGTCCACCAGCCACCCAGCTATCTACATTCCTAATGATTGAATCACCAACTATAACAGCTGTCCTGACCCTCCCCTCATGGGGACATGGCCCTGGAGAAACATCCTCGGTGCGAGAGGGTTTTACATCACCTGGAGGACAGGTCCTAGTTACAGGATCACTTCCTGCCACACCAGGGTGATGCTCTCCTGTCACGTGACCTCTCTCCTCCATGGCAACAGGGATGCTGCCAGACTGGAGGTGGGACTTCAGGACTATATCCCTGTAGGTCTCGTCCATGTACATCTCTGTCTTTCTTATGTCTTCCAGGTCTGCTACTCTAGCCTCTAGAGAATGGACTCGTTCCCTGAGAGCAAAGAGCTCCTTGCACTTAGTGCATACGTAAGACCTCTCACCAACTGGGAGAAAATCATACATGTGACACTCAATGCAAAAGACCGGAGAACCCCCATCTCGTTGCTGGACTTCTGTCTGCATCTTAGTTTAAAGCTTGTGTTTAGGTCTTTTTAATTCTGTATATAATAAGGATTGGTGTAGATGCTTATACTAATAAAAGTGTATCTAATACCCCTAATACACCTTGTGTACCTGAAGCTTAATTAATTAATCTCAGGTCCTCCGTGTATGACTGATTTGGATAAAGAGCTGCACCTGAGAGCAGCCCCTTTCCTCTAAGATGCACAAGTACCTATAAAACTACAATTACCCCAGGGGTGGGTGGGTGCTGGGGAGGGAGGGAGGGAGATAACTCCTATTAAAGAGGGAAGTTACAAGGTACCCTGTCCTGAACCCTCAGCAGGGGGGAGGGGGGTACCACACAAAGCCAGTTAGTTGAGAGAGGCAAGGTAAGTTACAGCTGAGAAGGCTGAACTAGCACACCACTAAGACAAACAATAAATAATTAAATAAACAGCTAGAACTCACAGCAAGGTGTCACAGGAGGCAAATATCCACTTCTCTAGCAGAGCACTGTGAAAGCACTGCTCCTCTCTGATCAGAGAAAAGCAAACTAAAACAGACTATGCACATGTGGAGGAAACAGGAAGAAGGCTACACAATACCTCAGCAGGGGGGAGGAGGGGAAGGATTCACTCAGGCAGGCTAGGACAGGAAAAAAATTTAACACACAGCATGTTCTGGGGAGAGAGATTTAATTTAAAATGAACAGTTAACCTGGCTACCACACAAAGCCCAGTTAGTTGAGAGAGGCAAGGTAAGTTACAGCTGAGAAGGCTGAACTAGCACACCACTAAGACAAACAATAAATAATTAAATAAACAGTTAGACAAACAATAAATAATTAAATAAACAGCTAGAACTCACAGCAAGGTGTCACAGGAGGCAAATATCCACTTCTCTAGCAGAGCACTGTGAAAGCACTGCTCCTCTCTGATCAGAGAAAAGCAAACTAAAACAGACTATGCACATGTGGAGGAAACAGGAAGAAGGCTACACAATACCTCAGCAGGGGGGAGGAGGGGAGGATTCACTCAGGCAGGCTAGGACAGGAAAAAGGTTTAACACACAGCAGGTTCTGGGGAGAGAGATTAAATTTTAAATGAACAGTTAACCTGGCTACCACACAAAGCCCAGTTAGTTGAGAGAGGCAAGGTAGGTTACAGCTGAGAAGGCTGAACTACCACACCACTAAGACAAACAATAAATAATTAAATAAACAGTTAGACAAACAATAAATAATTAAATAAACAGCTAGAACTCACAGCAAGGTGTCACAGGAGGCAAATATCCACTTCTCTAGCAGAGCACTGTGAAAGCACTGCTCCTCTCTGATCAGAGAAAAGCAAACCCAGAACCTGAAGGTCAACTACAGGAAGACTGAGGTCTTATTTATATCCAGAGACCAATCTTTCACCCCACCATCCTCCTTGTGGGTGAGAGATGCTGAACTTATGACCAAACCAGAGGTTCGCTACCTGGGAACAATTTCCGACCAACATCTGTCCATGGCTGCACATATCCACAGTGTTATCAAAGCTGTCTATCAGAAGATAAGGACCTTCCATCATATATGTCCACTCCTTGACCCTTCTGATTTTCGCTCAGTCTTCCAAGCCCTCATCCTCCCGCACTTTGACTACGCAAATATTATTCTTCATGGCATCCCGAAACACATCCTTCAACATCTCCAACTAGTATGTCCTGCTGTAACATTGACCCAATCAATAATTGAAATCACCCATTATTACTGTGTTGTAACTTTTGTTAGCCTCCCTGATTTCTTTCAGCATTTCATCATCCATCTGTTCATTCTGGCCAGGCAGGCGATAATACACACCCACTGCCATCGCCTTCCCCTTTTTACATGGAATTTCTATCCATAGAGATTCTAAAGTGTATTTTGTTTCATGCAAAACTTTAATCCTCTGTGACTCAATGCCCTCTCTAACATAGAGTGCAACCCCTCCACCAATTTGATCTACTCTATCATTGCAATATAGTTTGTATCCAGGTATCACAGTGTCCTATTTGTTGTACTCCTTCCACCAGGTCTCTGAGATGCCAATCATATCTAACCTTTCATTTAGTGCTATGTATTTTAGCTCTCCCATCTTATTTTTAGACTTCTAGCATTTGCATATAGGCATTTTAGAATTTGTATTTTATTCGTATTAATCTGGTTATCAGTTGATAGGGTAATTTGAAATCTTTAAGTTCTACTTTAGTGCTTCTGCGTTACTTTTTTCTTTATTGGAACCTCTCTGTTGGGATGTCCTAGGTTCCCTCTTTTGCTAGTATCCTTCAAGGATACATCCTTCTGAACCATGCACTCTTGGGTGAATGTCGACTTTCCCCTATTATCTAGTTTAAAAACTGTTCTATCTCCTTTTTAAAGGTTGATGCCAGCAGCTTTAGTCCATCCCTGTTAAGATGGAGCCCATCCTTTTGGAAAAACTCCTTACTTCCCCAGAATGTTGTCCAGTTCCTAACAAATCCAAAACCATCTTCTTTCCACCACCGTCTCATCCACGCATTGAGACTGCAGAGCTCTGCCTGCCTTTTGTGTCCTGCACGCAGAACGGAAAACATTTCAGAGAATGCTACCCTGGAAGTTCTGGATTTCAACTTGCTACCTAAAATCCTAAATTTGGCTTGCAGAACCTCCCTCTCACACTTTTCTAAGTCATTGGTACCAACATGTACCAAGACAACAGACTCCTCTCCAGCACTATCTAACACCTTGTCTAGGTAGCACATGAGGTCCGCTTCCTTCGCACCAGCAGGCATATTACCAGGTGATCCTTATGTTCACCAACCAGCCAGCTATCTACATGCCTAATGATCAAATCACTAACTATAATGACCATCCTAACCCTTCTGTCATGGGCACATGGCCCTGGAGAAACTTTCTTGGTGTGAGAGGGTTTATGTCTCCTGATGGACAGGCCCTAGCTACAGGATCACTTCTGACACACCAAAGTGATGCTCTCCTTTCATGTGACCCCTCTTCTCCATGGCAGTTGTCAGACTGGAGGTGGGACTTCAGTACCATGTCCCTGTAGGTCTCATCTATGTAACTGTCTTCCTTATGTCTCTATGTGACGGTCTGTAGCTACTCTGTGCAGGTAACACACATGGTCAATTCCCCCCTACCAGGCCAAGGTGCTGTGGGGGCGCATACCCCATCTTGTGATCATCTGTAGATTGCTGATCTGCATGTGCAGTGCATCATGGGTACGTGTGGGTTAACCCTATCCTGGTAACCACAGCATACAGTTTCTGTGATGACCTGCAGTCCTTCTGTAGCCAGCCAGGGTTTTTTTAGTAGCTATAGAGATGTAGCCTACTGGTTACTTCACTGACAGTGGTGTTATTTGATAGGGCTGTCTGAGGCATTTCCTTTTTTAATTTAAATTAGTGCTGCCAGCAAAAACACCCTCACAGTGCTGTAACCTTAAGGTGCCTCATAAGGCGCCCTATAAAGCGCCCTATAGGGAACATTATAAGGTGCTTTGGTGGACAGTGCACTTTATAATGTGCCCTCTGGAGTGCCTTATAGGGCGCCTTATGCAGCACCTTAGGTTATGGCACTGTGAGGGTGTGTTTGCTGGCAGCACTAATTTAAATTAAAAAAGAAAATGCCTCAGACAGCACTGATTTAAAGTAAAGGGTAATGCCTCAGGCAGCCTTACTCATTAAGCCTACTGGGGGATTGAACTCATGACCCATGTTTCAGTAGTCATTACATTAACCAGCATGCGAAGTTAAGGTTAACGTGCGGTAACGTGCGCTGCTCCCTCTATCACGCGATAATGGACACGGCGCACTTTATTGCGCGATAACCCACGATTGCTACCTTAAGACCGGAACGCCCACTCCTTATATGGCATCCTTCACATTATCACTGCAACTAGCGCCGGGAACATTAAGACGGTTTATCCCTTAGTGAACTTCCAAGAAGGCTAAACTGATCGACTAAGCACAGCTTCCCCTGTCTTTTCAGAGCTACTAGTATTACATTTACTTCCTAGGAATAATTATATCTGCTTGATTTATCAATATTGTTTTCTCTGTAATTATGTTGAAATAATGGATGGGTCTTCTGTCCACCATAAATTATGTTTCCTTGCCAGATATGTAGCCTGAAGGACCTTACCAGCATTCCAAGTAAATGAAATATAGTAGTGTATTAAGGTTATTAAGTGCAGTCATTTTTCAGTAAAACAAAAATTCAGCTGTACTGCTTGTGGGTGGCTTAATCACTAAATTAATATTTATAAAATGAAAATGTAGTGCCAAACGAAAAACAGACACAATACAAAAGATGACGTCAAGAACAGCTAGGCTTCATCTGCAACTGATTGCTATATGATAAAACCAATATCTGCATAGCATTATGGGTTTTAAATGTAGGAAAGGGCTCTTGTAAAATTACATATAGGTATAGATTGTAAGCTCTATGAGCAGGGACTGTCTTCTTTATATGTTTGTACAATGTTGCGTGCACTTTGTAGCGCTGTATAAATGATTAATAGTAGTAGTGTAGTAGTATTCACATGTAAAAAATAGGAATATGGAAAATGGGTACTTTTATGCAGACAGCACTGAGGAGTTCCTGAGTGTATAGTCTGAGCAGTACCATGATGTACCTGTGTATTTCATAAAATATGCAAGTGTACTCAAAGAGAACATGCACACATTTACATCTGCCTTGGAGCAGGTGTAACTTTGAGCAAGGATTTGTGTACTACTGGGACTGGATCTGTCTGCATTTTATAAAGATACATAGGGGTATGTTTACTAAACGGCACTAACGCCGCAGCTGCGAAGTTATCGCACGATAGGTGACATTAACGTGTGATAATGGCTCTTTACCATGCAAGAACGTCACGTATCGCGCGATAATGTCTGTGGGGCGTTAAGGTGCGCAGAGGGTGGAGTAAGGCTCCTCAGAGGGCAGAGTAAGGCTCCCCAGGGGCGGAGATGAGGGGTCAATGGGCGGAGAGTGGGCAGGGAGAGGCCCCATGCACACTAATGCAGTGAAATGAAGATCTGAAAATTAGCGCCAGTGCAAACCTCGCGCTAGAGGCACATTTGCAGGAGAGAGAAACCATTTCAGTCAGCAATGTACAGCAAAGCCAGGGAAACCCAGAAAAGTGATAGTAGTGATACATGTGCAGGAACAAAAAAGGCAAATAAACATATTAAATGACCAGAACCACATTTGAAATCCCCATAACCAAGCTGGCCAATAGTGATATTAATTATAAACATAAAGCAACACTACTGACAAAGCGTAAAAAGGAAGATATCATGTTTGGAAGGGGCTATGCTCTGTCCCCCTACAAAGTGAATGATCCCACAGTGAAATAGCGGTGATCACGGTTTTGTCATTCATATTGGGCAGGTTTGTTATGCTGTGGTCCAGCTGGGGCACAGTGTGGACTAGACAGATGCCTAGGTGGCACATAGGAATGCCGAAACTGTAAAGCAGCAAAACAGCAACTGATGAGGGTCCAACATCAGCACGAGTGTGTGTCCCACAGTGTCACAGGGGATATTACCCAGCAGGTACCCCCAAGGGCACATAACATTTGCAGGTGGTGCCGGGGGTGAGTGCGCATGTCCATGTAGGCACCCCTACCCGAGAACCCACACCATAGGCAGCTGCCTACTGGCACACTGGATGGCCTGGGACTGCGCACCACCAGCACTACTGACATAAGGGCATGTCAGCATGGTGGTAAGGGTTGCTGGTGGTGGAGGGGCAGTGGCATCTGCCCACAGCAGACCAAGGCCAAACCCTGTTTAGGTGGGTGCCGTGCGGTGCAACAGACAAGGTCTGTCTAACGAACACTAATGGCAGCCCCAGGGAATAATCTGCCTCTGTGGCAACAGTTTGGTGCAGTACACACAGCCAGTGTGTTCAGGGGCAGAAGGTCACAGATTCAAGCCCCAGCTGTGGCTCCTACAAACCATGTCCCTATATTTTACCCAGTACTAAACTGTGGTAATAAAGATGGAACTGTTATTGCAAATTAAATAAACAATCCATAAACGCCTTTATTTTACCCTACAGTGCACAGACACCATAAACATGTGCAATCCCTAGAGCAGAGTTTCCCAACTACAGTCCTGGAGGACCAAACACCATTGAGGTGTCATGCTGTCCCTAATAAATATGCCTGTGCTGCATTTGTATGCGCCACCCCCATTGTATGCAAATGTATCTCATGCATATTCATTAGGGACAGCATGAAAACCTGAACAGTGTTTAGCCCACCAGGACCGGAGTTGGGAAACTCAGCCCTAAAGCAGAGGCCAACAGGGGTTCAAACACCCACACCCACAGGCTCCACTATCCAACGCCTCATGGAGAGTCAGGCTGTTGGGCCCTGCGCAGAGCAGCATCTCCCAATACTGGCACCTACATACCTTAGCAATGCTGTCCTAAACTTGGGAACACGTTCCACATATATCAAAAGGTTGCTATGATTAATGTCAGCTAACAAATCCTAAGTTAAACATGATTTGTTGATAGAGATTCATCATAGCGACCTTTCTGATATCTGTGGAGTGTGTTTCAGTTATTGATTCTGATAGTGTTTACCACCCCGGGGAGTGACCCCAAAAGTTTTGCGTACCATAGCAATGCCTGCACTGTGCCCAGGACTGGTGTGGTGGCCAGGGTTGCCACAAAACTCTGTATTTGCACAATGCTGGCATAGGTGTGGGAGTGTGTGTCTGTCTATCCAGTGTGTTGTGGCTGCCTACACCTTACTGAGCCCACACCGCTTGCACTGTTTCCAGTGTTAGCCTGACAATGTGCATAATGAGAAGCAAGGTACTGTGGGTATGGGACAGACATGGTGGCCTGGGCAGTATGCATCTGCACAGGGTATAGGGCAATGGCTGGTGCCCAACAGGAAAAGCACCAATCCACGTGCAACAACTAGACCCAGTACAAACCGTGGATTGTAAAGGAAGAATATGTTTTATTTTATTTAATCAAATCCAGCCAATGGCCCGACACAGGCTGTGTTTCATTAAGCCTTCTTCAGGGGATAAATTGGCTAAAAAAATCATAAAGATAAAAATAATACAATAATAAATAAATAATTGAACACTCAATTGTAGGATCAAGACACAAACATAAATTAACACATATTAATGAAATGATACACAATATTATACCTATCACAAATATGCATAAATCGGAGAAAAAACTTCTAAAAATTTATGAAAAATATATAAAAATTGTACATCAAAAACCATTAAATAATAAAAACAAGAACACATAAAAAATACATATTAAAAATATAAAGTCATGCTTATTATAAACAACAAAGAATTAAGGGGAATGTTTACTAAAGTTTCTAAACATGCGCGCCGCGTTAGTCTGCAGGATGCCATATAAGGAGTGGGCGGTCTGGTCAAAAATAGCAAAACGGGATTAGCGAGCGCCCTCTTGTGCGCCAGGTACATTAGCGCACGAGTAACGCGCGCGGGAAGCATAAGCAGGCACGCTGATGTACAAACAGAGGAACAGAGCTGCAGTACAATGGTGAAGACACTGATAGATGGTGCAGGGGTCCTGGGTTCAATCCCCCACTGTGCCCAATGAATAAGGCTGGCTGATGCACTACCATTTATGTGTAATATTGCATTATGAGGCTTTTTAATTTTATTTTAATCACTGCTGCTAGCAAACGCATTCTCAAAGCACTGTAACATAAGGTGCTGCATAAGGCACCCCATAAGGTACCCCAGAGGGCACATTTTAAAGTGCACTGTCCGCCACAGCACCCTACAATGTTGCTGAAAGGGTGGCGTATAGGGCGCCATATAGGGTGCCCTATGAGGCACAGCAAGGTCATAGCACTGTTTTTGATGGCAGCACTGTGCATTTAAACGCATGGAAATCTGAAGTAGGTGCGCTGACATGCAAGGAGGAACAGCAGTGTAGCACAATGGTTAAGGCACTGACTGATGATACAGGGGTCATGAGTTCAATCCCCAGTGTGCCTAATACGTAAGGCTGGCTGAGGCATCAGCTTGGACATGTAAGTATTGTTTCCTGCGGCACTTTATTTATATTTTATTAATTGCTGCCAGCAAACACACCCTCATGTGCCGTAACCTAAGGTGCCGCATAAGGCACCCTATAAGGCACTCCATAGGGCACATTATAAAGAGCACTATCCGCCACGGCACCCTATAATGTCCCCTATAGGGCACCCTATCAGTCGCTCCATAGGATACTATATAGTGCACCTTATATGGACGGTAACCATAAGGTGCCCTATAAAGTGCCCTCTGAGGCACCTTATGGGTACAGTATGCTGAGGGTGTTTTTACTGGCAGCACTAATGTACATTAAAGACAGATAATGCTTTGGACAGCCCTATCAAATAACCCCACTGTGGGTTTAAACCCATGACCTCTGGCTCCACTGGCAGTGAAGTAACCAGTGGGCTACAGCTGCTAGCAAACCTCTGGCTGGCTGCAGAAGGACTGCAAGTCACCACACAAACAGTCTGCTGTGGTCACCAGGATAGGGTTAACCCACCCATACCCATGATGCACTGCACATGCAAATCAGCTGTCTACAGATGATCACAAGATGGGGTATGCACCCCCACAACACCTCGGCCTGGTAGGAGGAACTGACCGTGTGTGGTACCGTCACATTGTGCAGGTATGGCACTCACCCTGAGGGTGAGGTGGGGCGCCCAGCACCAGGTTCACAGCAGAGATAGGCCAAGCTGCAGGTCCCCAGCAGTGCTAATGTGTGAGATAGGTAGTTTCTGCAGACACACCTTGGATATATCTGTATGTCTCAGTCAAGTGTAGCCCCTATGGACCCATAGGAGGATTATGTACCACCACCACCCTCCTCCTCCTCCAGGGCTGAGGGTGGTAAACATGGTCTCCCACCAACAGATCCACATTCTACCTCCCTGCAATGGTGACAGTAGAGGGGACCATCAACCCCAGTCCTGCTGGGGAACAGACACCCTACAGGGCAGTCAATGCAGCTCTGTACACATCCATAATGCAATAGCAGACAGACATTAAGCCCGGATATGCTAAGCTGCACCCCACCACTATCTGATATTCTCCTGCAGCAAGCCTTCAGCCGCTGCACCCTGCAAGGTGCTCCATCAAGACACATACCAGCTGCAGACAGTCTGCTAGATAGTCCATAGTGCATGTTCCTGGTGGAAATGTGTGCACCCAGAACTGGGATGTCAGCATACACAACAAGCAGATAAGTCAGTGACTGAGCCCCAAAAGGAAACCCACAAATATCACATGAGAGAAATACTATATAGTACTATGGGTTGTGCCTAGCCATGCTGTGGTCACTGCACAGTCGCGGTGAGAGTGATCTCCCAGCAGGATATGCTGTGGCCACCCTGTCTGTGCAGGTGGTGGCCGGGCACTACAATGTCCCAGCCAGTGCCCTATGCCCTGTGCAGATGCATCCTGGCTAGGCCACCCTGTCCGGGCTATACCCATGGTACCTTGCTCCTCATTATGCACATTGGCAGGCCAATACTGGCAACAGTGCTGGCAGTGTGGGCTGTGGAGGGTGTTTGCAGCCACCACACACTGGATAGACAGACACACACTCCCACACCTATGCCAGCATTGTGCTACTATAGAGGAGTTTAGCAGCCCTGGCCACCACACCAGTCCTGGGCACAGTGCAGGCATGGATATGGTACGCAATACTGCTGGGGGTCACTCCCCAGGGTGGTAAACACTGTCATAGACCAGACCTGAAGCACACTCCACAGACAACAGAAAGGTTGCTATGATGGAGCTCAATCAGCAAACTGTGCTTAACGTAGGAATTGCTATCTGCCAGTAATCATAGCAAACGTTTGATAGCTGTGTACCGTATTCCCAGGTGTAGGGTGGCATTGCTAAGGTATGCAAGTGCTAGTATTGGGAGATGCACGCAGGGCCCAATGTCCTGCCTCTCCAGGAGGCATTGGCTAATGGAGCCTGTGGGTGTGGGTGTGTCTGCCCCTGTTGGCTGCTGCTTTACGGCAGAGGTTCCCAACTCCAGTCCTGGTGTGCCAAATACTGTTCGGGTTTTCATGCTGTCCCTCATGAATATGCATGAGATACATCTGCATACCATGGGGGTGGTGCATAGATATGCAGCACAGGCATCTTTATCAGAGGCAGCATGGAACCTGAATGGTGTTTGGCCCTCCAGGACTGCATTTGGGAGACTCTGCTCTAGGTAATGCGCCTGTTTATGGTGTCTTTGCTCTGTAGGGTAAAATGTAGGTGTTTTGGGCATGTTTACGTCATCTGCAATAAACGTTCTGTCTGTAGTAGCACGTTTCAGTTGTGGGTAAAATATGGGGACTGGGTTGGCAGGCACCATAGCTAGGACTTGAACCTGTGATCTTCTGCCTCCAAACATACTGGTTGTGTGCACTGCACCACCGTGTTGCCACAGAGACAGTGCATTCCCTGGTGATACCATGACTGTTTGTCCGGCAGGGCCTGTCTGTTGCAGTGCATGGCACCCACCTACACAGGGCTAGGCCATGGTCTGCTCTGGGCAGCTGCCACTGCCCCCTCCACCACCAGTACCCCTCCGCCACCATGCGGACATGACCTTATATTGGAGACAGCATAAAACCTGAATGATTTGTGGCCCTCCAGGACTGCATTTGGGGGACTCTGCTCTAGGTAATGCACATGTTTCTGGTGTCTGTGCTCGGTGGGGTAAAATATAGGCGTTTGAATCATGCGTATGTTCTCTGCAATAAAGGTTTGTCCTTACTATCACGGTTTAGTAGCGGGTAAAATATGGGGAATGGATTGGCAGTAGCCCCAACTAGGACTTGAACTTGTGACCTTCTGCTCTTGAACACACTGGCTGTGTTCACCACACCACACTTGCTCACAGAGACAGTGCAGTCCCTGGAGATACCATGGTTGTTTGTCAGACAGAGCCTGTCTGTTGCAGTGCATGGCACCCACCTACACAATGCTAGGCCATGGTCGGCTCTGGGCAGCTGCCACTGCCCCCCTCCACCACCATGCTGACATGCCCTTCTGCTGGTGGTGCTGGTGGTGTGCAGTCTCAAGCCATCCAGTGTGCAGGTAGGCGGCTGCCTATGGTGCATGTTCTGGGGTAGGGGTGCCTGCATAGGCGTCCATGCTTCCCCCCAACACCGCCTGCCAATGTTCTGTGCCCTTGGGGGTACCTGCTGGGTACTATCCCCTGTGACCCTGTGATAAACACTCTCGTACCCATGTTGGGCCCTCATCAGTTGCTGTCTGGCTGCTGTTCAGTTTCAGCATTCCTAAGTGCCACCTAGGCATCTGCCTAGTCCGCACTGTGCCCCAGCTGCACCACAGCATGTGCCGCCTGCAGCCCTCTGTATCCCCTTTCCCAGCATCTGTCCAGTTGCCCATTCCGACATGCCTGCCCTGCTGTTGTGGAACATGTGCATGCCATAGGTAACCTGTCCAATGGAGAGGGAAACCCTGATCAGTGCTATTTCACTGTGGGATCATTCACCTTGTATGGGGACGGAGCGTAGACCCTTCCAAAATTCATATTTATTTTTTGGGGCTTTCTTGGGAGTGTTTTTTGATGTTTCCCATTACTATCACTATTGCCCAGCTTGATTATGATTTTTTTTATTTTGTTGGGGTCCTTTTCAATGTTTATTTGTACTTTTGTTCTGTGCACATGTATCACACTTATCACTTTTTTGTAGGTTTCCCTGGTTTTGCTGTACATTGCTGACAGAAATGGTTTCTCTTCCCTTTAAATCGGCTCTAACGTGAGGTTTTCACTTGCGTTATTTTTGGCCTCGAATTTCACCTCGCTAGTGTGCGGGGAGCCTCTCCCTTCCCACTCTCCACCCATTGACCCCTTCTCTCCACCCCTGGGGAGCCTTCCTCCGCCCTCCGGGAGCCTTTCCCCGCCTTCAGCGCTCGTGTGTGCCACTGCGCGCATGAGCGCGCACTAAAGCACATTTTTGACCCATACAGCGTCATTAGCGTGCGCTAAGGTACCTTAGCGTGCGCTAATTGCGTGGCGCGCACGTTAAGAAACTTTAGTAAACATACCCCTAAAGGTGTGACAAAAAAACTATGGAAAGATCATACCTGTGTATATATATTCTATGTCCGGATCAATCTATATTACTATAGGATGGAAAAAGGTATATGATGAGACAGCAAAAATGGAAATCCAAACTAAAATAGTGGAATATGTGGATGCAAATGCCTTATAGGGATATAATTTGAAGTGGTACTATGTATAAAATTATGATATTAAAAACTGAAGTTGCTTTCCAGAACGAATAACTCTTAAAAACCAGTCACTATTGTAGGAATGAAAAATAACTAATTTCAAAATCAAATGCCAAGCCCTGAATCTATAGCATTCTTAATATAAATATTCAAAATATAAATTACCTAAAGAAAATTTTTACATAAATGATTGGATTTATACGTGCCTGTGCAAGACGACAAAAAGTAACTGTCTTGATATATAATCCAATACCGATCTTGAATAATGCATGAAGCACCAACTGCAGTTTAAAACCCTTCAAACCGCTGATCTTCGAAAGCACTTCAGGCTGTAAATGAACCAAACTGAAACAATTGTTTATAGCTCTAAAAACTAAAACTAACCTTATTTCTCAATGTAAAATAACATAAAAATAAATATAAAAAAGGGGGGGGGGGGTAACAATCCATGTATTCCCTCATCAATTATCCATTTTAAGAGCAAATGATTGTACATAAGGGTAAGAGAACGTCTAAACCTTGTATAAAATAAATGATGGGTTTTATAAAACTTACACGGACCTAATAATATAGGTAAAGATTCCAAAAACTAAAAACAATGGACAATTGGGGAAAATTAACATGTATTGATATTAAACTAAGGCAAGTAATGACATATGAAAAAGGGAATATAATGAAATATAAAAGGTCCAACCTCTGTATCTCACAACATAAAAAGATCTACCAGCAAAAGTGGCTCGCTGTCCCGGCACACAGAGCAGTGACCGCCATCCGCAAAAGATGCCGGCATCTGCGCTATAGAAAAGGAGGAATTTCGGCGGGAGAAATGGCAATGACGTAGGGAATGCTAATATGCAAATGTATCACAAACGAAGATGTAGTAGGAAAATGAACCACAAACCCTTCTCAATATGTCAAATCTAAACTTGGAACAGGAAATAAAAATTAAAAATGTTAAAGCCTCTTACTGCTTCAGCCCGAGCGCAAACCCCGCTAAACCCTCACAGTGCTGTAGCCTAAGGTGCCTCATAGGCGCCTTATAGGATGCCCTATAAGGCGCCCTTTAAGGCGCCCTATACAGTGCCCTATAGGGCACATTATAGGGTGTCTTGGCAGACAGGGTACTTTATAATGTGACCTATGGGGTGCCTTGTAGGGCGCCTTATGAGGCACCTTAGGTTAGGGCACTGTGAGGGTGTTTTTGCTGGCAGCACTGATTTAAATTAAAAGAAAATGCCTCAGACAGCCTTTTTAGATTACACCACTGCAGGATAGAACCCATGACCTTTGCCTCCACAGTCATTGCAGTAACCAGTGGGCTACATTGTTATGGTTTCTAACACTGCGCTGGCATGTACTTAGGGTTAACGCGTGTTAACGTGCCACAGCGCCCACTATCCCGCGATACAGATTCTTGCTACCTTAGGACTGGAACGCCCACTCCTTATATGGCATTCTTCACATTATCGCTGCAACTAGCGCCAGTAACATTAGGGGGTTTACTAAAGTGCGCTAACGTTACATAACGCGTGTTATGTAACATTAACGATTGTTAACCACTGTTAACGTGCGTTATGAGACGTTAATGATCGTTGACGTATCATAACGCACGTTAACAGTAGTTAACGATCGTAAGGGTCCGCGGCGCGGTAAAACACCGCAGAGGGTGGAGAGAGGGCAGAGAGAAGGGGGTCAATGGGCGGAGTGTGGGCGGGGAGAGGCTCCAGGCACCCCAACGCGGTGAACTCAAGGGCTAAATCCTACCACGATTGAAAACCTGCCGGTAGATGCAAATCTGCAGGGAGGGAAACCATTTCAGCGTCAGCAATGTACAGCATAGGCAGGGAAACCCACAAAACGTGATAAGTGTGATACATGTGCATGGAACAAAAGAGCAAATAAGCAGTGAAAATGACCATAAAAAATGAGGAAAATAACATAACCAAGCTAGCCAATAGTTATAGCAATGGGAAACAGCCAAAAATACCACTGAGAAAGCCTCAGAAAAAGATATCAACTGTGGAAGGGTGTATGCCCTGTCACCATAGATGGTGAATGATGCCACAGTGAAATAGTGCAGATCAGGGCATCCCCTTGTTACTGAACAGGTTCCGCATGGTGTGCACATGTCCTGCAACAGCAGGGGGGGCATGGTGGAACGGGCAACTGGGCAGATGCTGGAAAAAAGGGATACAGAGGGCTGCAGGAGGCACATGCTGTAGTGCAGCTGGGCCACAGTGGGGACCAGGGTGATGCTCAGTGTGGCCCATAGGAATGCATAAACAGTAGAGCCAGACTGCATCTGTTGAGAGCCCAACATGGGCATGAGTGTGTCCCCTGCAGTGTCACAGGGGACAGTACCCAGCAGCCACCCCTAAGGGCACAGAACAGTGGCAGGCGGTGCTGGGGGGTAGTGTGGGAGTTCATCTAGGCACCCCTACCCCACCACCCATACTATAGGCAGCTGCCAACACGCACACTGGATGGCCCGAGACTTCCCACCACCAGCACCACCAGCAGAAGGGCATGGCAGCATGGTGGCAGAGGGGTACTGGCGGCGGAGGGGGCAGTGGCACCTGCCTGTAGCAGGGTACACAAGGAGGAGCGACCTCCTGCAGAAAGTCCAAACGAACACAAAGAGCAGGAGATGGTGGAAGAGCAGGAGGGTCTTTATTGTTCAAAGGGAACCCCAACGCATTTCGGCAACGCCTTCCTCAGGGTGAGTAACACTAATAAATAACATCAAAACACAATAAATAAACAATCATAAATAAATAAGTAATTAAAAAGTAATACAAAATTGAATTAAAACAATATACAATGTGAAAGCACCGGCATGACATAAAACCATAAAACCAGCTAAATGCTATAAATAAATAAGGTAAGAGAGAGAGAGCAGGGCTGAGAGACCAAATAAAATATGCAAACCACATAGAACATCTGTGATAGAGTAAACTAATAATACTAAGGTATGAAAATGGTGTGAGAGAGCAATAAAAGCGCACAATTTTCTAATCACATATGAATTGACTCCAAATATAAATATAAATGTGACTAAAGAGAATATGTATATAAATATCCACATATAAGCTAAAACAATGGAAATAAGTAAATTATAAAAGAAGAACATATAAAATATATAAATAAATATAGAACAAACTGTGTATGCGAATCTATTAGACTAAAACATAAAAACATTGTTAAAATATAAGAACCAAATACAATCATAGCAGAGTATGCGTGAATTGTGATAAATAATAAAAGTATATAAAGTATGCAATATCAAACACATGACAAGTCATAATAATGTTCATAAAATAAGCACGCATAAACAGACTAACAGATGAAAAAATTAATAAATTAAAAACAAGCAAAATTAACATGTAATAAAACAAATCATAAACATCAAACTTAAAATATGAATAAAAATTATGTCATAGGCAAATAAAATATGTTAAGGCCTTAGGCGGATTGGTAAACAAAGGTGGATAATATGGTGTACCAGAGGACCAAGAAGTGGATATTAATTGTATAAAATAGGGCTATAATGAACTGGGGTAAGGTACTAAACAAACAATGTAAGGGGGCATTTTAGAGACACATTTACTCGAGTGTATAATTAAAGAACAAAATGTGGCACAATTCACATACCTATCAGTTAAAAGGGAGAGGGGCTGAGAAATAGACTTAGAATGATTACATGAAGTAACAATGGTTTAATGTGCCTGCTAAGAGCCACAAGGAGCATGAGTAAAAGAGCAGATGAGATGGGCATTGTATAAAAACACATCGCAAGGCAAACACAAATAAGGTAAAATTGTGAAAAACAGAGATGTGTGGATGGGCAGCCGACTAGAGGTACTGAACGGAAAACGCTCAAAAATCAAAATTAAACAATACAACCATACTAAACTCACTTAAAACTCGGATCCTGTCTGACAATGATTATAGCAGCAAAAAAAGCTCAAAAAACAGAAGATAAAGATTACATTAGTCTGTTGCTGCGAAAATCGTCTGAAGACAGATACTGTATTGAAACAACGTGGCAAGCAGAGTAACCTTGTAAAAATGAAAGTAAGACACAATCACTCGTAAAAATGAACACCATAGAAAGAGAAACAAAAGGGCTTATTGTAGTGCATATGTATTATCGGAGAGAGCTGGGGTAGATGACAGACAAAATGTACCACAGGTTGGAATATTGAGCGATCAAACAAGAGACTCTAATCCATACGAGTATTTTAATGAGAGTAAGGCACTCACCCAAACACACGCGGTGCACAAACCCGAGCCAAAGACTTTTTGCATGTGAATAAATCATGTAGAAACTAGGAGACAAGGAGACATGGCTAGGAGTTAGAGTAAGGAAAACGTTGGTAAACGCTACTATGTGCCCGCACTTGCAGAGATGTGCCGCACAGGCAGAGTCGAATAAACGAGCATGAGAACATACCATAAAAAGTGCGACCCGTGGAGAAAGTGTCTTGCGGTGATCACATTCAGTTCAAATCAAAGAAATAGACTGAGTTGTGCTACCGTAGTCGCATTCCGTTCAAATGAAAGGGTTAGACTGAACTGTGCTATCGTATAAAAGCCAAATTTCCCGCCAAAGGTTAAGAAACCTGATACTGGGGGAGGAGCCAATAGCAGGCAGTCAAACTAGATGGGCTGATTGACAACCTAAAATTAAACCCAGAAAATGAAATATCAGTAACAAGCAATTGTATGTATTGATAGAACAAAACGTTATAAAATGAAAATACCCTGAATAAGAGCGTCAAATAAACTATATCACAGACCTCAATGTATGGAGGCGCAAAAAGAAAAATAATAAGCAGATATGACAAAAAACATATAAACCCTAAATAAACAAATGAATGAATGATGACCCTCACAACTGTAGACAGAGTAATAAAGTAATAAATTGGTTGGAGAACAATCACAATATTAGTGATATCAAATTCGCAGTGCTCAAAACAATTGTCCCACATTGGAGAGGGGGTGACGTGGACAAAATCCTTCTGAAGTTTGAACAGCGCTTCATCTATGAGTTGAATACTCTGGAGCCCTATGGGTTAAACCAAGAAGTAGATTTAACAGTATTCCTGGGGTAATCTCCTACTGGCTTGTCTTTATTACTCTGTCTACAGTTGTGAGGTTCCACCATCTCCTGCTCTTTGTGTTTGTTCACCTGCCTGTAGCAGACCATGGCCCAGCCTGGTCCAGGTGCGTGCCATGCACTGCAACTGATAGGCTCAGAAGGACAAACAGTCACAGTACCTCCCAGGGAACAATCTGCCCCTGTGGCGCAGTAAGCACAGCCAGTGTGCTCAGGAGCTGGAGGTCACTGGTTCAATCCCAAGCTGTGGTCCCTGCCAACTCCACCCCCATACTTTTTACCAGTAAGATGGAACCTTGTAGTGCTGATAGAATAAGCATGCTTCCAACACCTACATTTTAACACACAGAGCACAGACACCACGAACAGGTGCATTATCGAGAGCAGAGTCCAGAAAATGCCGCTGGGGAGGGCTACAAATCATGCAGGTGTCAGGCTGTTTCCAATAGAAGGACATGTTAGCACGGTGGCGGAGGGTGTAAAGATGGTGGAGGGGGCAGTGGCACCTGGCTGCAGCAGACCATGGCCCAGCCCGGTCCAGGTGGGTGCCGTGCACTGCAACTGATAGGCTCAGAAGGACAAACAGTCACGGTACCTCCCAGGGAATGATCTGCCCCTGTGGCGCAGTAAGCACAGCCAGTGTGCTCAGAAGCTGAAGGTCACTGGTTCAATCCCAAGTTGTGGTCCCTGCCAACTCTGCCCCCATACCTTAAACCGGTAAGATGGAACCTTGTAGTGCTGATAGAATAAGCATGCTTCCAACACCTACATTTTAACGAACAGAGCACAGACACCACAAACAGGCGCATTAATGAGAGCAGAGTCCCCCAAAGGCAGTCATGGAGGTCCAATCAATATTCCGGTGCCATGCTGTCTGCAATAAAGATGCCTGCGCTGTATGTCGATGCGCGGCCCCCATGGTATCTGGATGTATCTCATGCATAGTCATCAGTAATATCATGAAAATCCGAACATGGTGCGGCCCACCAGGACTGTGGTTGGGAACTCCTGTCCAAGAGCAATGATCCACAGGGGTGGAAACACCCGCACCCACCGGCCCCATTAGCCACTGCATCCTGGAGAGGCAGGATGTTGGGCCCTGTGTGCATCCCCCAATACTAGCACATGCATACCCTAGCAGTGACACCCAAGACCAGGGAATACAGTACACAGATAGTAAAAGTCTGCCATGATAACTGGCACATAGCAATCCCTAATGTTAGCACAAGCGGCCCAGTGTGCTGTACCATACCAACCTCTGAGATGTCTGTGGAGTGTGTGTCACGTCTGGAACCTGACAGTGTCCACCACCTTGTGAAGAGACCCCAACAGTACAGCATACCATAGCCACGCCTGCACTGTGCCCAGGACTGGTGCAGAGTCCTGGGCTGGAAAAAGCCTATACTGGCATATGTGTGGGGGTGTGCGTCAGTCTATCCAGTGTGTTGCGTTTGCTAACACCCTCTGCAGCACATACCGCTATCACTGTCGCTAGTATTAGCCTGGCAATGTGCATACTGAGGAGCAAGGTACTGTGGGTATAGCTGGAGAATTCGGCCTGGGCAGGATGCACCTGCACAGGGCCCAGGGCAATGGCTGGGACATTGTAGGGCTTGCACACCACCTACATGGACAGGGTGGCCACGGCATGTTTGCTGGGTGATCATGCACACCCTGACTGTGCAGAGACCACGGCTTAGCTGGGTTCCCCCATAGTGCTACACAGTGTCCTTCTGAAGTGAGATATGTGGGCTCCATCCTCTGGAGCCCTATCACTGGCCCATCTGCTTGGTGAGTGTGTGCGCATCCCAGGTGTGGGTGCACACAGCACCTCCAGGAGCATGCATTATGGACTAGCAGGCAGGCTGACTGCAATTTGTATGTGTGTGGCTGGAGCACCTTGCAGGGTGTAGCGGCTGGTGACTCACTCTGCTTGCTGCTGGAGGATGTCATATAGAGTGGTGTGGGGCAGCTGTGCAGTACCAGGTCTTCTGTCTGTCACTGCCCAATGTAGTGAGGCATACAGATCTGCATAGACTGCCCTGGTGGGGTGTTCAATCCCTGGCGGGACTGGGGTGAACGGTACCCTCTACTGTCACCAGTGTAGGGGAGTAAAATGTAGATGCGTTCGTTGGAAACCATGTTTCCCACCCTGACCACAGAAGGTGGGTTGGGTGTTGGTACTTAAACCGCTTATGGGCCCACCCCCACCCCCACCCCCACCCCCCACCCCCACACCCCACCCCCCACCCCCCACACCCCACCCCCACCCCCACACCCACCCCCCACCCCCCACACCCCCACCCCCCACCCCCACCCCCACCCCCCACCCCCCACCCCCACACCCCACCCCCCACCCCCCACACCCCACCCCCACCCCCACACCCACCCCCCACCCCCCCACAACCCCACCCCCCACCCCCACCCCCCACACCCCCACCCCCCACCCCCCCCCCACCCACACCCCCCCCCCACACCCACCCCCCACCCCCCACCCCCACCCCCACCCCCACCCCCACCCATATGGACCTGAAATCATGTGACCAGGGCACCCACACAGTGTATGAACTATTCAGGGTGTATCACAGTCCACATGGGCAAGACGTGATGTACAGATGGACACAGGCCAATGCAAAGGGTATCTGCAGGGGCCACCTATCACACAGAGGCACCGAGGGGGACCTGTAGCATAGGCCATCACAGAAATGCCAGGTGCAGTGGAAATGGTGCTGGGCACCCCACCTCACCCTCAGGGTGAACACGGGACCCATCCGCTGTGATGGACGGTAGCCACTCTGTGGCAGTAACACACACGGTCAGAACCCCCACCAGGCTGAGGTTCTGTGGGGTTGCACATGGTCAGGACACACAACCAGGCCGAGGTGCTGGGGGGGTGCACCCCGCAACACGGGACCCTCTGTAGACTGCTGATCTGCATGTGCAGTGCATCATGGGTGTGGCTTGTCCAATCCAACCCTGGAAACCACAGCAGACGGTTGGAGTGGTGATCTGCAGCCCCTCTGTAGCCAGCCAGGCATGGAGCAGGAGCTATAGAGATGCAGGCCACTGGCAAATGCACTGGCTGTGCAGACAGAGGTTAGGGGTTTGTACCTACTGTGGTGATATGTGGTAGGGCTGTCTGAGTATATTCCCATGGTATCAGTGGAGTGTATGTAACCAATGAATACCAGGAGTCACTGACAGAATCCAAGCCACTGGAATGTGCACAAGGCTCAGACAGAAACGAGGTCAAACGTGGCTGAGCAAGCATGAACAGGAGCAAATACCATATAGACATCTGGTAAAAGTTAAATACACACAAGCTCTCCATAGGTGCAAATGCCCCCCCACTTACCCAATCAGAGTCCCCCTCTGGGCCTCTCCCTCCATTTCCCCCTCTCAAGCCAGCTGATCAAAAGGCACATGAAAAGTGATAGATACAGCGAGGACATCTCTGGGCAATGGAATGTGAACATATCCCAATGAGAAATGTCTAAAGCAGACTTATTTGCACAGACTCATGCAGACTCTGCAATAAGCAGACATCTCAAACAGGAAATTCTGAGTCTTAGCAGCAATACTAAAGGGTAGGGGGTTTAAAATCAGGGTCTAACATACAGTTTCGTAGAGGCCACAGCCTATCACACGTATAGTTGGTCGCAGCAATCAAAACTTTAAAACACCTCCCAACTGTTACAATGAGAAATGCCCACGCGTGCGGCTACGCACGCGGGTACGCACGGAGGTACGCACGGGGGTATGCACACGGGTACGCAGTAAAAACATTTCTGGAGGAGATGGCTGCCATGTCCAAGAAGCCTGCCTTCACCATGGCGGATCTCTACCTGCTGAGAGTTATTCTGCCTCCGCCAGGATCGCCTCTTCCCAGGCTCATCCCGGAGGCAGAATCTAGCCAGAGTGAGGAGGGCCTGGGAGCGCCTCACCAGGAGGTATAATAGAGGTTCTGATTACCCACGTGAGGTAAGTGCATGGGGACAGGCAACCCAAACTAGGATGTGAAGGAGAACACCTGGTAACCAAACCACCTATCAGCCACATACTGTTGCAGCCTCAGTGATGTGCCCTATTCACACAACACCATAGGTCCATTCCAGAGGCCAAGAGACACACAGGGGTATGTCCCTGGCCATGCTTGTGATCACAAGGCTCAACCATATCCCCAAAATGCAGTAGGCATCACCTCAGAGCCCTATCCCCCATCCTGGTGCAATGGTGACTGCCCCTGTTTGGGTTCACAGGGCTTAACTATATCCCCAGGATGCAGCAAGCCTCAACTCAGGGCTCCATCCCCCATCCTGGTGCTATGCTGACTGCCCCTGTTTGGGTTCACAGGGCTCAACTATATCCCCAGGATGCAGTAGGCCTCACCTCAGAGCCCTATCCCCAATCCTGGTGCTATGCTGACTGCCCCTGTTTGGGTTCACAGGGCTCAACTATATCCCCAGGATGCAGCAGGGTGCACTGCAGAGCCCTATCCCCCATCCTGGTGCTATGGTGACTGCCCCTGTTTGGGTTCACAGGGCTCAACTATATCCCCAGGATGCAGTAGGCCTCACCTCAGAGCCCTATCCCCCATCCTGGTGCTATGCTGACTGCCCCTGTTTGTGTTCACAGGGCTCAACTATATCCCTAGGATGCAGCAGGCCTCAACTCAGGGCTCCATCCCCCATCCTGGTGCTATGCTGACTGCCCCTGTTTGTGTTCACAGGGCTCAACTATATCCTCAGGATGCAGCAGGGTGCACTGCAGAGCCCTATCCCCCATCCTGGTGCTATGGTGACGGCCCCTGTTTGGGTTCACAGGGCTCTACTATATCCCCAGGATGCAGTAGGCCTCACCTCAGAGCCCTATCCCATCCTGGTGCTATGCTGACTGCCCCTGTTTGTGTTCACAGGGCTCAACTATATCCCCAGGATGCAGCAGGCCTCAACTCAGGGCTCCATCACCCATCCTGGTGCTATGCTGACTGCCCCTGTTTGTGTTCACAGGGCTCTACTATATCCCCAGGATGCAGTAGGCCTCACCTCAGAGCCCTATCCCCCATCCTGGTGCTATGCTGACTGCCTCTGTTTGTGTTCACAGGGCTCAACTATATCCCCAGGATGCAGCAGGGTGCACTGCAGAGCCCTATCCCCCATCCTGGTGCTATGCTGACTGCCTCTGTTTGTGTTCACAGGGCTCAACTATATCCTCAGGATGCAGTAGGCCTCACCTCAGAGCCCTATCTCCCATCCTGGTGCTATGAAGACTGGAGGAGGGGGGTGCCTGCGATTGGGAGCCAGGGGCCAGAGGGGGACCAGTTGGGTGGGGTGGGGTGGAGCAGGTTGGGTCCGGGGGGTGGAAGGGGATGGGGTGGGGGCAGGGATGAGGGTGGCAGCTGAGGTAGGCCCCCATCGGCACGGGCCGCCACAGGGCAACGGGGCACCAGCTACCTGCCCCATGATGACCCAGATGCACACCTCCTGGACGTGTGCCTGCCACACATGGCCGTTGACAGGTGCACCGTGCATGCAGCCACACAGACAAGGGGAGATGTGTGTCTGTGTGGCTGCATGTGCGGGCTGTGCCTGACTGTGGCTGTGCGTGCCCAGGCACACGCCCAGAGGCAGCATGCCCTCATCATGGGGCAGGTCCTGGCGACCCTGACCATGGTGGCTGACCGGCTGCGTGCACTGGAGGAGCGCGTTGCCGGTGGTGCACCTGGCCAGCCACCATGTGACAGGGGTCCTCGGGGTGTGTAGTGTGGGGATACACATGGCACACCCGCCCTGTGATGGCCCGTGCCATGGCCTGCCACAACCACGAATGACAGGGATGACTGGGCCCCTCAAATGTCGGCAATGTAAATAAAGTTGTTAACAGTTTGAACGTTCCTACGGTGGCCAGATGTCTCTCATTGCTATGTGTCATTGTTGCGCGAGTGACAGGTATGTCTGTGTGCACCCCTAAAGGTGAGACTGCAATGTAATCAGGTAAGGGTAGCGGAGACACCATTGTGCCCAGACTACAGTGCTGCAGGGGTGGAATGAGGGGGGAAACCGAGCAGGGGGGCGAATGGCCTGCAGAATGACAGCGCGATGGCAGCTATCCACAATAGGAGTTGTGTGCAACACAGAGGGAACAATGGTGTTTACGGGATAGGACAGTAGGAAGGCCTCAGTAGCGTATCATACAACAATCCACAGTGGTGAGTTGCGAAGGGAAGGGATGACGGGGGAGGGGTATGTGGCGAGGTGTAGTCTGAGTAAGCTCACGGAGGGTGTGGCGGAAGAATTGGGGATGCTGGTGACCGATGAGGGGGTGAAGGGAGCTGCAAAGACCTTTACGGACGGGAAGGCTCCGGCCCTGGATGGCTACATGGCAAACACGTATAAGGTCATGCAGGGTGACAGGGGGGGTTGCTATGGAGGACCGCAATGGGGTGCTGCAGGGTGCGGAATCACCACGGTCTATGGAGGGAGCGGGTGTAACCAGTATCCCTTAGGAGGGTGGCACTCATACTATCTGTGGAGCGTACTGGCCCATCTGGCCTATTCATGTGGATGCTAAGGTGTTGGTTAGGATTGTGGTGGGTAGGTTGCAAGAATTACTGCAGGAACCTGGGCATATGGATCAGACGGGATCATTACAGGGGGGCATGGGGGCGATAACATTCGGAAGTTGCTAGATATTATCTGGTCTGTGCAAACAACAGGGAGAGAGGCAGTATACCTGTCGGTTGACAATGACAGGTATAATGACAGGGCAGAGTGGGGAGTTATGTTGCAGGTGCTAGACAGGGTAAGGGTGGGGGAGACATTCCTACGGCGGGTGAGGGCGCTGTATGCCTGTCCATGGGTGCAAATACGGGTTAGGGGGGATACCCTGAGAACATTGGGCTGTGCAGAGGAACAGAGCAGGGGTGCCCTCTGCCGCCCCTATTGTATCCATAGGTCATTGAGCCGTTGGCAGCCTACGTCAGAGGGCAAGTAGATATTGGTGGAACTGAGCTGCAGGAGCAGCTTAGTAGTGTAGTACATTGTGCGGATGATGTTATCCATACATTGGGGCCCCCTTTGGTTAGTCTGCCAAATCTGCTAAAGGCAGTAGGGCAGTATGGTGAGGGATCGGGCCACCAGACGAACGTACATAAGTCGGACATATTGAGGGCAAATATGGATACGGGATTGGAGGCGAGGTGCGGGAGGGGGGGCACATGGCCAGTACAATGGGTACGTGCAGGATCCCGGTATGTGGGTAGACAGTTTGGAGCAGCTCCAGACTGTGCACAGGTGTGGAATTATAAACCCCTGATGGTGGCGATAGGGAGGGACATAGGAAGATGGAGGGGGCTCCCCCTGACGTAGATGGGGAGAGTAGCTACAATACGGATGTCTGTGTTACCACGGGGTTTGTTTGTCCCTATGGCCCTACCGCCCTATGTGATGATGAGGTGCCTTAGGGGGCTGCACGATCCGATAATTAGGCGTATTCGGGTAGGCAGGAGGGCAAGGGTAGATAGGCATGCCATGCATCGACTGCAGGAGGGAGGGGGGCTTGGAGACCCCAATGTGGACAACCCCTACGACGCCAAACAGCATAGGGCATTGTTTGTGTGGAGAGAGAGAGGGAGAACCCCGCAATGGGGACGGCACAGGGAGTGTGTGCGGAGGCAGTGGTATGGGGTGTGGGGGAAGGGTCGGGTAGGGGGCCGTGAACCCGTAATGGAGGCTAACCGTGCAGATGTGGGGGATGGAAGGATCAAGAACTGCAAGGGAGGTGCCTGCCCCGGGACACAAATGTACAGAACACGGTTGCCTTTACCACGGGGTGGTGGGGGGGGGGTTACAACGTTGGGCCAAGGAGGGCTGGGTGAGGGTGGGGCAGGTGTTGGATGCAATAGTGGGGTACGGCCCTATGCTGAACTCCGAAAGGTGTTTGGGATGAGGGATAACGACCTACGTTCGTATATGCAGCTACATAAGAACATAAGATATGCCATACTGGGTCAGACCAAGGTCCATCAAGCCCAGTATTCTGTTTCCAACAGAGGCCAATCTAGGTCATATGTACCTAGCAGTTTCCCCAAGGGACACAGGTTCCACAATGCTTGTATTGGTTCAAGCATTGATATCCTATGTCCCTTCTTAATAATGGTTTATGGACCTTTCCTCCAGGAACTTGTCCAAACCTTTTTTAAACCCAGCTACACTAACAGCCTTTACTACATCCTCCGGTAACAAATTCCAGAGTTTGATTACACGTTGAGTGAAAAAATATTTTCTTTTATTAGTCTTAAATAGTTTACCCTGTAGCTTCATTGCATGTCCCCTAGTCTTTCTATATTCTGATAAGGTAAACAATCGATCTACGTTTACCTGTGGTACTACCTGCAAATGCAGGGGGTACAGAAGGGTCGACAGGGCTGGCCAACGGGGTATGTATAACTGATGGACAAGCAAGGTTAACTGCGGGGTCTGGTGTCCAAACCGTATCACCTACTGAATGCAGGGGCAGAGGATTCGGCCTGATGGCAGGAACAGTGGGAGAGGGAATGGGGGTGTCCCTGGGAGGTGGAGCAGTGGCAGCCCATCTCAGTAGGGGAAAAGAGGCTTGCATGGGGAACGGCTCAGGTAGAGAGCCCCCCTACATACCGGATCAGGATGATCTGGACCCAAGCTAGGCTGCACCGTATCTATCTGGAGCAAGCGGATACCTGTTGGAGGGGGTTTGGGGAGAGGGGTGACCCTATGCAGATAGTGTGGGGGTGCCATAAGCTGCAACAATTGTGGAGGGAGCTAGATGGTTCTATAGAGGGACCACAGGAATACGGATGGAGGTGGCCCCAGCCCATGTGGAATTGATGAGGGGGAGGGGGTGCGATGGGACATGGTGAGTTGCTCTGTCCCGTAACTATTGTGTGTTAGCGGTTAGACTGGCCATGTCATGAGATTGGACGTGTGTGGAAGTACTGAGCATGAGGGACACTATTCGAGAGCTCAGGGTATCTGTGGGTGAGCAGTAATGTGGGTGCACGTGGTCGAGCAAAGATAGTGCAACATGAGGAGACCTGGGAGGGTATGCAAAATGGAGGGAGGGGAGTGGCCTGCTGTTGGTGACGAGGTAGGGGGATATGCAAGGAGGGGGGGGGGGAACGAGGGTTTGGAGTGGTACCCATTGTGGGATGGGAGGGGTGGGGGGTAGGGGGGTTTGGCCCATCAGGAGGAGGGGAGGGGGGGAGTGTGGGTGGAAGGAGGTATTGGAAGTGCCACAGGGTGCTGGGGGCTTGGATGCAATGGAGTAGAGTGTGGATGGTGTGACTGTCGACAGGTGGGTTGCTGAATGTACCCTACGGGGCTTACCAGGTACCGGGGGGCCATATCGGGGGCAGAGAAGCATGGGCGGATGGGGTAGCCATGTGTGTACAGGGCGGTGTGGGGGGCGGGAAGGGGTGGCAACCTGTGGAGGGGGGGCGCACCAAGGGGTCGCCGGGGGTCCATAGTGGCCGGTTGGTAGCGGGGATGCGATGGGGGAGGGGGCCGGGCCACCTGTTGAACCAAAGGCTGTGACATGTGCAGTTAACGGCTTGTTTCGGCTTGGGGTGGTGGCAGTGTGCCATGTGGATACCCATGCGGAACACACAGTGCACCTATCCCAGCCCAAGTACATCAGGATTGTCAGAGCGGCCCAGGGGAATGGCCTATGGGGTTGGGAAACCCCCATGGCACACAGCGCAAGACCCCAGGCACGGGGGTGTACATAGTACCAGCAGTGCCCTACCAGTGTGCTACCAGGGTTGGGAGTGGGCACAGGCCAGACAGCATGCACGGGGCAGTGGACGTTGTGGCACGGGGGCCCATCAGCGGTATGGGGGGGCCATGTGACAGGGGGGGTCACCCTTGTACATGGTCCCCTCATACATGCAGCAGGGTGGGGATGACATATACACCCCCGGGAGGGCAATGACCTCCACCGGGCCAACACCACAGAGTCCCCATGTTGGACGTACGAGGGAGTTGCATAGCGCATGGAGCCCCATGGGCAGGGCATGCTGCACAAATGTGGCAGTCGTAGCCAGAGCCCCGGACGTGGCAGCCGGGGCCAGGATATGACAGAGAGAGCCAGGGCAGGGAATGGGCTGAGGGCAGCGGCAGCAGCCGAGGGGAAGGGGGAGCGGGACACCAGACTGCCACAGGCCATACCACAGCCACAGGCTGGAGGGGTTGGCCCACTAAAGAGCAGTATAAATACTCTATTATAACTTAATGTCAATGTCTAGGTGAAATTTCTACGATGTAACAAAACTTATGTTGCCAGTCAATCTTCTTTAAATGAAAAGCATAAAAACTTTTCTTAATTTTCTAACGGTAGTCTCAGAACCAGAGGACACTCTACACCACACGCTTTGTGGAAAAAGAGTATTACCTCATTCACATCAACGACTACCAGGAGACCACCTCTCCTCTCTTCTTATTTTTTTAAATATTTATGTGATAAAAAAGGTGCCAGCAAATAAATATATACCACCAAGGTTTCTTTGCCTCGTGAAATTTCTTTAAAGTAATATATAGTAGGCTTATCTTAGTTTAGTGGACAAATTCATGTTCCAAGCCAAACGAATAATCATTTCTCAAGTAAATAATTGTTTCTCTACGTCTTCCCAGGGCGCCGCGTTAACGTTTCTCTCCTTCTTGGAGGTTCTTCAGGAGAATCTGTAAGAAAATTTAGAATGGCATTGCAAATTTTCATGTACTTGTTTAGCCCGCTTTTAATGGTGACTCGTATGAAAGTTGAATAAAAACTGTAAAAGATCATCCTATAAAGAACCCCATTCATTCTTAAAAACAATTGGAATTGCAAAAGCCAAAAATGTATCGTCTAAATGGGAAGTACTCACTGTGAAATGCTGCCCACGTCTCTCAAATTACTTTCATGACAAAAAAACGCCGCGCATGCGGTCTTACCACAACAGCTGACTTTTATCTGGAGTTATCTGGCTACATCTTTTATCTGGAGTCATCTGGCTACAAGAACATCATAGCCGTTTACGTTGTAAGAATATGTCTGCCCCCATGGTTCATCATTGTGAAGAGTTTCATCATACATTTGACCAGTTACGTTGTTTCTGCATAGATCAGATTTTAGTTCCTAAACGTGGCAAAACTATAGATGAAACATTGCTTTATGAAGAACAGCGGTGGATTTTCCTGGTTAACACTGTGAAACCACAGGGGCTTAATGTCTCAGTAGAATGGCAGGTGTGCAGATAAGCTATCCCACATGACTCCAGATAAAAGTCAGCTGTTGTGGTAAGACCGCATGCGCGGCGTTTTTCTGTCATGAAAGTAATTTGAGAGATGTGGGCAGCATTTCACAGTGAGTACTTCCCATTTAGACGATACATTTTTGGCTTTTGCAATTCCAATTGTTTTTAAGAATGAATGGGGTTCTTCATAGGATGATCTTTTACAGTTTTTATTCAACTTTCATACGAGTCACCATTAAAAGCAGGCTAAACAAGTACATGAAAATTTGCAATGCCATTCTAAATTTTCTTACAGATTCTCCTGAAGAACCTCCAAGAAGGAGAGAAACGCTAACGCGGTGCCCTGGGAAGGCGTAGAGAAACAATTATTTACTTGAGAAATGATTATTCGTTTGGCTTGGAACATGAATTTGTCCACTAAACTAAGATAAGCCTACTATATATTACTTTAAAGAAATTTCACGAGGCAGAGAAACCTTGGTGGTATATATTTATTTGCTGGCACCTTTTTTATCACATAAATATTTAAAAAAATAAGAAGAGAGGAGAGGTGGTCTCCTGGTAGTCGTTGATGTGAATGAGGTAATACTCTTTTTCCACAAAGCGTGTGGTGTAGAGTGTCCTCTGGTTCTGAGACTACCGTTAGAAAATTAAGAAAAGTTTTTATGCTTTTCATTTAAAGAAGATTGACTGGCAACATAAGTTTTGTTACATCGTAGAAATTTCACCTAGACATTGACATTAAGTTATAATAGAGTATTTATTTATTTATTTATTTATTTAGCAAACACTTATATACCGCTACTTCCAGCGATCAGAAGCGGTCTGATTATAGTTTTGGGATATGTCACAAAATCAAGACAGAAAGTTTGGGGCATAGATAGCAAGAAGAGGGGTAATACACAGCACACATCGCAGGGTCTACATATAGACCTTCCGGAACTATCATACATATGTACAAAAGCGCTTATCCTTTAACTATTTACATTTGACAAACGGCTATTCGTTTCTTTTTATCTTGTTGGATTCACATCTGGCCATAGTGGCAGTTGAATAGATGAGTTTTTAATTTTTTCCTGAAATCGAGTAGGTCATTTATTGCTCTCAGCTCATGTGGTAGGTTGTTCCATAAAGTGGGGGCAGAGAAGGAGAATGCTCTGCGACTAGTGCTGGATTTTACATGTCTGATGCTGTTTGGGACTATAAGTGTGTCTGCGTTTATGGTTCTCCTGCTTCTTGTGGTAGGTTGCAAGGCGATCAGGGTGGAAAGGAATGATGGGGCCAGGTTGTGAATTAGCTTGAATGTCGTTACCAATGTTTTGTATTGGATCCTGGCAGCGACTGGGAGCCAGTGTAGTTCCATCAATATAGGTGTGATATGTTCGGTGACGCTTGTTCTCATGATGATCCTTGCTGCTACGTGTTGTGCCAGTTGTAATCTGTTAGTCGTTTTCTTTGGTAGACCCTGTAAGATGGAGTTACAGTAGTCGAGGTGGGGCATGATGAGCGCTTGAGCAACTGAACGGAAGTCACATGGATCTAGTACATTCCGTAGGGGTCGTAGTACTCTAAGCTTGTGAAAGATAGCTTTGTTGGTGCTGCTGAGGTGTTTTTCCATTTTCAGTTTGCTGTCGATTATGACTCCTAAATATCTAATTTCCTTCTTAGTGTTGTAAGTATTGTTGCACAATGTGATTGTTGGTGGCGGTTCAAAGTCAGTTTTACTGGATATAAACATAACTTCAGTCTTCTTATGATTAATCGACATGTTGTTTTGTTTTAGCCATCCCAACATCTCTCCCATACAGGTTTCCAGCTGATCGTAATTTGGGTCAACGGTCTCAAGCTGTGTGTACAGCATGATATCGTCTGCGTATATGTGGTAGTTGATGCCATATTTCCTGAATATTTCACTGAGGGGTTGCATGTAAATGTTAAACAGTAGTGCCAAGAGTGCCGACCCCTGTGGTATGCCTTGGGTTTGAGTGAAGGCTTCGGCTTTTTCTCCGTTGAATTGGACTTGTGGCTTTCTGTCCGTTATGTAGGAGGAGAACCATTTCAGGGTGGTTCCTAATATTCCAATTGATGCCAGCTTGTTAAGGAGGGTTAGGTGATGTACAGTGTCGAAGGCAGCTGAGATGTCGATAAAATAAGAATAAACATTTTCTTCCTGTCCTCTAGACCCTTGAGGAGGCAGTTAAACAGTGCCAATAGCAGAGTTTCGACCCCATGATTTTTTCTGAAACCGTATTGCTGTTTGTCGAGGGTTTCGTGGTCATCGAGGTGTTCTTGCAGTTGGATGAGGGCTGCTTTTTCTATGATCTTTGCTAAAAGAGATATGCTGGAGATTGGGCGGTAAGAAGATGGGTCTTCTTTGTTAAGCGAGTTGTTCTTTAGTATCGGTCTAATTATAGACTTTTTGAGCTGATTGGGCATGACTCCCTGTGACAATGATTGGTTCACAATGTGTGCGACCTGGTGGCCAATATCCTTTTTTGCTGCTTTAATCCAGGTGGTTGGGCAGGGATCAAGCAGGGAGGTGGTGGTATTTATATTGGTTATTATTCCAATTGCTTGCTTATCATCAATTTTGTGAAATTCGATCCAAGCCTGTTCTTTCGTCACTGCAGTTTTCGAGTGGGGTTCGGGCGGACATAACGCGGTTGTGGTTGTTGTTAGTTTGCTCGCATAGTGATCTGCGAGAATTTGGGGCTGAATAGTGTCACCCTGTTGTTCTGGTTGGGTTGTTTTGGTTAGTGTTTTCACTATTTGAAATAGTTCCCGTGGTTTGTTGATGGCTTTATTCAGTAGGCTGGTGTGGTGTTTCCTTTTTGCATCATCCACCTCGTCTTTGTATTTTACGAGGATGTCGAGGTATTTAGCTCTGAGTTCCAAAGTTTTGTTACGTCTCCACTTTTTTCGGACCTTCTAAGTTCTCTCTTCCTTTGGGTTAGAGTAGTTGTATACCAGGGCTCTGATTGTTGTTTACCTGGGGTTGCTGTATTTTTCCATTTCGGGTTCGCTGCAGCCTGAATTCCTTCATCCCAGCTATTTGCTAGTGCATTGAGATCAGTAGATTCCAAGTCGATGTGTGCCTTGATGCTACTTGTGAGATCATCCAGATCAAACTTATTGAAGGATCTCAGTTGTTGCGTTCCTCGTTGGGCTTTCGCATCTCTTGGTACCGCTGGGAGTTTTATCAGTAAGTCTATTTGGTGATGGTCAGACCAGGGTATGGCTTTGATTTTAATCAGGGGTCTATCATGGTTGTTCTGTTTGCTCATAGGAGTAAAGACCATGTCCAGTGTATGTCCCTTTTCATGTGTTGGTTCGTTTATTATCTGATGGTATCCAAGTTGTGACATAGCTTCCAGGAAGATATTGGCGTGCACTGCTGCTGTTGACGCTAGGTTTAGGTCACCGAGGATGATTTGGAATTTTTTTGGTTGTGTTGAGGAAATGTTTTCTAGTGCTGCAGCAAGTATTTCGTGGTTCGGTGAGGGGGCTCTGTATATTAGGCAGATGGATATTGCAGAGTTCTCCACTTTGAGGATGTCCATGTCTGGGTTTGATTCCAGGGATGTGCACGAGAGTTTCAAGTGTGACCTGGCGACTATGAGCACTCCTCCACCTCTTTTGTTGGAGCGAGGGCAGTTATACAGGTTATAGCCTGGTCTGCTTATCTGGTTCAGTAAGGCAGCATCGGTGTTTGTGAGCCAGGTTTCTGTTATGCAGAGGATGTCTGGTTGCTCATCTTTGATTATGTCAAAGATGATGTGGGTCTTGTTTCTGATTTATCGGGCGTTTATGAGGGTGATGTTACAGACTACTAATGGGTCTGGTGGAGCCTGGCTTTGGTGAGCATGGGGCCGGTTGGGCTTCAGCGACCATGCCATTTTTGACTTTGGCTTGCGGTTCTTCTGCGCACCCGCGTGCTTTCTCCTTGCATGCCCTGGATAGATCGAAAGTGTCGGTACTACACCAGTGGTGAGGTATGTTGAGGGAAGGTGTTTCAGCGGAGTATGGATGGCATAGAGGATGAAGAGTGGGCCACATATGAGTGGCGTAGATTGGTATATGTTTGCTTTGGTTGTGTATGTTGATATTAGGGTGAACAGCCAAATTCCTAGGGCCATTTTTAGCAGCTTCATGTCTAGGTGTGCTTGCGTAACAAGACAATACAGTAATTTCTTAGTATCCAACGTTACATTGAAACAGATATATACTGAGTCTAATTTAATTGTATACTCTGAGAAGACCGTTTTACATTCTTGCAATGCCACTAAAGAGCAGGGCAGGGCCACGGAGCCCCCGAGGAGCTGGGACCGCTAAGTGGGACATAGCATTTCCACGGGAGGGTTGGCAGCCACACACAGGAGGGGTACCACGCTCACCTGGGATGCTGATAGCTGGGGACAGTGTGAGGGACAATGAACTGGGGCCTATGCAGCTTGGGGAGGCTGTGGCACACCTAATAGTGGGGGGCACTATCATGGACTGTGCTCAGGGCGATGCTCCCTATCCTGCGGAACATGGATGGGACATGCCTGTCCTGTGAGGGGGTGCACCAGGGAGGGGTACCCACAGTGCCCAGGCTGGGTGGCCCTGATCACCCCCTGACGCTGGAGGGACAGTCATCGTGGCTACAGATTCACAGCTAGAGACAGAGATGTGGCTGCCAAGCTCCTGCTGCAGGGGCGAGGGCACTGGGGTATAAACGTGGCCTCTCTAACACAGCTTAACGCTACCCTGCATCGTATTTGTAGGTTACCGGTACCTGTTGCTGGTGTGGGGCTCTGCAGTCATGAGCGATGGCGGCACCTGTTGTCACCAGCCACCGGCAGCAGGGCTAGAGGGGAACAAGCTATCCCCGCTGCTACGGACTGGTGTATCCCGCACTATGGTGGCCCCAGAAACACTCATTTATGAGATATGTGTTTCCTGGGAATGCTCTGTGTCCCTGAAATCCGGACACCTATCCTGTAGGTGGTGATCATGCACCATTGTGTTACATACATATCTGTCCTGTGCCTTGCCCCTTGGCAGCCTGACTATATGTCCCCTATGAGATGCACATATACCGCCAAGCACTGACTACCAATAGATGAGAGAGGCTGGTGATACATAGACCGCAGAGCGGCCCTATGGTAACCCACACCCCCCTTAGCCAGGGGCTAGGGGTGCCAGCGTGACACGGTACATGGTCTGATGTCTACCCATGGTGGACACAGCTGGGAAAGGGGGGACACGGGCCGGTTGCGTTAGTGGCATGGGGTGGTAACATGGGGTGGACAGGAAGGGGGCTCTGTGTGTAGTGGCCCCACAAAAGCAACACAGGACACATGGCATCAGCTACAGCCGCTTGTGCAGCAGTTTATTTCCCCCTCCCCCTGCCACGCCTTGCGCGGCCCCTCCCACCCCGTGTTGATGGTGGCAGGTCTGCTGCCGCCGCTGCTGCTGCCGCTGATGGTGGTGGTGGTGATGGTGGCGGCAGTGGTGGTGGCATCAGCTCTCTGTCTGCCGCAAGAAGCTCCAGGCTGGCAGCCATGCGCTGTGCCGATGAGGCCAGGTCCTGCAACCCCGCCAGGACCCCTGACATTGTGCGCTGCAGGCGTCATGACGCACGGCGTTGGCGGCGCTGTTCCCTCACCACCGCTCACAGTACATGCCGTATACCTGTGGGGACAGCAGGTAGTGCATTGTGGGACAGGGAACCATACACCACCTGTACAGAGGCATTGCCACCCTAACACAGTTGGACACTCACCCTCTGCATCCCTCTGTGCCGCTGCTGAGTGCGCCTGCATCTGCCCAATCACCTCAGACACTGCAGCCAGCGCCTCTTGCCTGGTCCACTGTTCATCTTCAACAGCCACTTCCCCCGTGGCTGTATCGGTGGGTGGTGCTCCATCCCGTGCAGGCTGTGTGCCCTGCCTGCTGTCCTCCCCCGGGGGTGGGGATGGACCACCTGCTCCCACCTGGCCCACCTCTGGCACAAGGTCCATCAGGGTGCACGGCCCAGGCTCGTTGTCCTCTGGCACCTCCTCTGGTGCATCAATGGAGCAAATGTCACCTGTAGGGCACAATGTTATATAGGTCAGATGAGGCATGACTGCCTGTCTACCCCCGTCCCACCCCCCTATGGGCACATGTGTGTGGGTGAGCCGCATGGGTCTGGGCCAGGGCTCCTGTGCCCCCCCCCAATGTTCATTCTCTATCCATGCTGGTGGGCCCTGTGCCCTGCACTGCCAAGGCCCCCTCCCCCTTGCACGCTGCCACACACCCCATGCAGCCCCATCACTGCCTTCGTCCCTGCAACCACTGACCATGGTTGGCACAGGTGCATTGTGCTGTCCCATTGGCCACGTTACTACCCATGTGGCCCTGCTGCCTCCGCCAACCCTGCACTGTATCCCCTGCAACACACTGGAAGCCTCTGCTGGTACTGTGGGCCTGTCCTCCTTGCCCCCACACCCATCCACTGTGCTGTGCCGCCCCCTGCCCACCGTAGACACGTCCCCCCCATGGGTCATGAACCAGCAGCTGCCCGTATGCCTGTGCCACCCCCTGGTTCCCAAACAGCCACGTCATGCCACCCCCACCCCACCCTTGGTCCACCCCTACACATGTGTGTGTGGTATCTCCCACTGGTGCAGCTCACTCTCACACATACCGGCACGTGGGTGCGCTATGTCCAACGCAGGGGGCAGGCCATGGATGTACATAGGCCCCAGTCGGTCTGCCAGGTGCCGCTCGAGATCACTTAAGGTGGCCACCTGTGCTGGGCCCCCTCCAGTGCCCTGTGCCCCTTGCCTCTCCCTGGTGAGCTCATTGCGTATGTTGCGCTTTATGTCACAGTAGCATTTATGTAGACTTTCCACGTCATGATGGGGTCCATCTGTAGTTGCCACCAGTGCCTGCACCACCTGGTGCATGTGGCAATTGTAGTAGTTGCGCTGAAGCGTCCAAAGAGCAGGTCGTAGTGTTCAAGGACGCTGGCCAGGAGGAGATCGTTCTCCTCCTGGCTGAACTGCACCGCCCTCTTCCTGACCTCCTCTGGCACTGGGGTCCTGCGCTGCCTTTGCCCTTGTGCACCGATGGCCTCCTCACTTGGGTGCTGCTGTGCCCCAGATGGGCCTGGCCTCTCATCATCTCCATCAGGGTTTGGCACTGGTGTGTTTGTTGTTTGCTCCACTCCAGCTTCCTCTGTTCCCCGGTTCCTGCACTCCATACCTGTTCGGTTATGTGTGCTGAGGTGTGTGCCATTTTGTGCTCACTATACTTATAGGTATACCTTGGGTGTGGCTCTACGCACTAAGCGACGTGCGTTCCCCGTGCACACGCATGTACGTGCCATGGTGACGTACCCTACATGCGTTACTGTGGACGGATCGCAGCATTCTAGCATTCCTCCGGATTAGCCCTAGCAGTACACAACCACAGTATACACGCACCCTCCTACCACCATCGTGGTTTCTGCTGCTTAGAAAATCAAATGCTCTATGAGATCGCAATGTTATTTTCTTTGCGCGCTAACACACGCGTTTGGGGATAATGCAATTTGCGTGGCACACATTACATCAGACGTATGTTGCACGCTGCGTGTACGTGTGTGGGAACGCGTCTTGCATGCCTGTCCCACCTTGGCGTCTTCCAAATTTGGATTGGGGTGTACTTCGCAGTATCTTTACACCTTGCTGTGTCACAGGGACACATGTAGATGCCTTTCGTCGGATGCATTGCGGGAATGTGCGCTCCCACGTGCGCTGCGTCGATGCATACAGGGTGTTGGCTGTGATGGACCTTCCTGGCTCACCGGGTGTGTATTGTTAGTGTGATTTCCGTCCCCACCCAGCACCCTATTTCCCAGCCACCTGTCCTCCATCCTGTGTCTATCATGGCTCAGACTATGAATGCAGGTGGTGCAGTGTTTGCATTGCTGGAGCTGGCTGGGCTGCGCTTTCCAGAGGAGGGAGATGATGTTCCTGGGGCTGCGACACTGGGCATGGGTGCTATCCCACTGCAACTCAGGACTGCAGCTGTGGGGGGTCCACAGGCGGGTGTGGGAGAACAACGGCATCGTAGGCGTGCTGAGTCATGGCCCCACCTGCAACACCTCTACAGGCCCAGGGCCATGCTCCAGGACATCAGGGAGGACCAGGTAATCTCCCTCTACTGGCTGGACACAGGGGCTATTAGGGAGCTCTATGAGGATCTCCGACCTGACCTCGAGCCCCTGACTGCCCGGTCACGTGCTATACCGGGATTGGCCAAGCTCCTGGCTGCCCTACATTTCTTTGCCTCTGGCTGTTTCCAATCCTCAGTGGCCGCAGTGGGTGGGATGAGTAGGCCAACATTCTCTCGCTGCCTCCACCAGGTACTGCAGGCTATAGTCAGCCGGGTTGGGAATTACATTGCCATTCCCAACAGTAGGCAACATTGGGTGGCCCTGGGACAGGCATTCCAGCGGATTGGAGGGATACCACACGTGATGGGAGCAATAGATTGCACACATGTTGCCCTGGTCCCACCCCGCGACAGGGAGGTTGTGTACCGCAACCGCAAACACTTCCATTCCCCGAATGTGCAGGTTGTTTGTGATGCAAGTATGCGGATTCTGAATGTGGTTCCACGGTTCCCAGGGTCAGACAATATGAGGACTACGTCCTGCTGGGTAGGTATTCAACATATCTTACATGCGCCTACCATATATGATTCACGGGGCACCATTGTCACCTGTGTCCTCTGCATGCCTGACATTGTGGTGTTATTTCCTGGTGCAGCCTATTGTGGACCTGACACTACATCACACCCTGTCACCTGGAATGTGGTCACATACCTCTGTGCGCTGCCACACGTCTTTCTGCCTACCATGTGTGTGTTAGTGCTCATCTGGGTGTCCCTGCACACATGTGGTGTGGGCTGTACCCTGCCTTTGCTGTTTACTTAACAAGCTCCTGTGTCCAGGGGCACTCTGGATGCATATGGTGTGTCCCCTCCATGGATGCGTGCAACACCTCTTGCTTGGCCATGGCTCCTGCACCTTGCCTAGGCCATACTGCACGGGCAGTTGTACATATGTCTGCCTGTGGGGTGTGTCCCTTTCCCACCCCATGTGCCACAGGTTTGTGCATATGCCATCCGGGGGGGGGGGAGGGGGAGGATTGGGGGCACAGAACCATCCACATGGTGTACAGTGTGTATGGGGCCTCCTTTCATTCGCCATGTAGGGGATGACACGTGTCTTGAGCTGTGGGCACACCTGCTATCACACATGTATGCTGCATGACTGTTCACTTTGGCCTGTCTCCACTGCCACTCCCACCTGGCCCCCCCCCCGGGATGTGTTCCATTGGCCTATGCTCTGTGTGCAATGTATCATGGCGGTCACAGACTTGCACAACTGTGCATCTCTGCCCCTCCGAGTATGCTCTGGGACTCCCAGCATCAGACTCTGGTGCACTGCCATCGTGTGCAATGCTGTGACATCATATGTGTGTGTCCATGCTTCTCTGCTATCCAGTTGGGCATTGCTACATCAGTGATTCCATAGGTCCATCATCTCACGTGTGACTTTATGCCGTTTCTGTTTGCAGGTGATGCAGGATATGGGTGTCATGCCTGGTTGCTGACCCCTGTGCATCTCCCTCGGCCAGGTGCAGCGATGCGGTACAATGAGGCCCATGCCTCCAGCCACTCAGTCATTGAGCGCACCTTTGGCGTTCTAAAGAGTCGCTTCAGGTGTCTGGATAGGACTGGCGGTGCCTTACAGTACGGACCCCTGACTGTGGCAAAGATCATTCTGGCCTGTTGCATCCTCCACAACATTGTTCTCAGGCACAATGTCCCAGTTGATATTAATGAGGATCTTGGGGAGGATCCTGTGTGCCCTCCTGCACATGGCCGTGGTGACACACGTGAGGGGATGGCAGCCAGGCAACATCTGATTGAGGAGCTCTTCTCCTGTAAGTTCTGCATGTGGGGGGATGTGCTAATGGGTCGCCATGTGTGAGCTGGTATTGTGTTTCACGGCACTGTAATGACATATCTCTATTTGTCTTTTGGCTCCCCAGGATAGGCTGCTGTGTTCCTGCCTCCCAGGGATAGGCTGCCGATATTGCCCAATGCTGTGGTGCATGTAAGGACTGTGTGTATGTCACAGCAACATGAGGGTGACTGGGATGGGTGGACATACAGCTAAGTGTGCTGTGGTGGCAGCACCACATGACACATATGTGTTTCCCTCTCCACTGCTCCTCTGGTGTTGCACATGTCTTTGGCCTCACACTCCATCCACCATATGCTCCGTTTGACACACATGTGACCATTGCCTGTGCACATCTTGGGGGTCTACATACTGTACCTGTGCACATGTTACCAGGCTGTGTGTGTCTCCGGACACAGGGCATTGCAATGCTTAGGAACACGTAAAGACCTCACTGCCATTGTTGCATTAGACAGCCTCGGTGCACCCATGTCTCCACTTGTCCCTGATTGTCTGCAGTCCAGCCAACTGCAGCTTGCGGCATGCTTACCTTGTCTCACGGTGTGTGTCTCTGTGTCTTTGGGACGTGTGTGTCTTGCCACCTGTCCAGTGATGTTCATCCGTCTCTCTATGCCCTTCTGCTTCTGCCCTTCTGTACATTGTGTACATGTGTCATATATTTTTCCCTGACGTGTCTCATGTTTGCTGGCAGGATACTTCACGCCACCATTATGTTTCCATGCAGCAGAGCCTTCCTCGGCCATGCTCCACTAACAGCTGATCGTGAGGTTGTGGTGATGGACGCAGTTTATTGACGTCTGCAGCCTCTACTGGGGCCCCTTGTGCCCTTGCCAGACTCTGGCTTTTCCCATCAGTCCAATGCTATACCTTTCAGGTAGGTTTCACCTTCCCTCCTCTGGGACATCGGCCACGTGCAGATGCTGCATTTGGCCTGTTAGTAGCAATGTGCATTTCTGTGGTATCTCTGTGCACCACCACTGCTGGACATGCTGTAGACTTCTGGGGTGCCTGTGTGACATGGGAATTCACATGACCATGTTGGGATTGTGTCCTGGTCTGCAGGGCCATCTCCTGCTGTGGTCCATGTGCACTATGCTGTGTTTTGTGGTTGTGTCATGTTGTAGTGTTTAAGCATTCCTGATGCACATATTCTGATGTCAATGTGTCCTTTCTGACCTGATGGTGGGTGTGGGTGTGCCCTTCCCTTACCTTATTTCTACCCCTTTCCACACAGGACACAGCCAACAAACAGGGAACATCTACCACACTTCATCTGGAGCCCCATCTGCCACATTTGTTTGGACACAGCACCTCTGTGAAACTGTCCCTGGATGTTGTTGCCACTGGGAGATGGACCTCTGCAAGTTGGACACAGGCCTTTTTTGAACCTTCTTGTTGGCCTGCTATGTTGACTGTCACTGGGAAAACTGACACACCATTGCTGACATGATGTGTCTGGGTGTTTAGTTGTTTGCAGCTGGGGGGATCACCTTTGCATTGTTGTGGAACATTGACACGTCACTGGGGATGTTGCATGGTCACTATTGACTCTGCATGCTTCAACCTGTGTCTGTGGGGTGTTGGGGATGGTAACTGATGTGCATATGGTGGGGGTGGGTGCTGTGGGGACATGTCATGCTGCCACCCTCCTCATCACATCTTACAGTCTGGTTTGGACAGGTGGCAGGATGGGGGACAGGGGTTGGGGTGACAACGATGGGGTGGGAGGCAGGGTGGTTGGGGTCCACGGGCAGCACCAGGTAGGTCGCCTTGCAGCATGGCTCAGATGTGTGTTGACGACGTTGCTGTCTCCTTAGGGTGCCTCCTCAGGTACCCCATAACATGCCCTATGATTCACCCTTCCAAGCACCCTATGGGGTCCCCCATAGGGGACATTATGTGGTGCCTTGGCAGACAGTGCACTTTATAATGTGCCCTCTGCAATGCCTTATGCGGCGCCTTAGGTTACGGCCCCGTGAGGGTGTGTTTGCTGGCAGCACTACTTAGGGTTAACAAAATAACTGCTTCTGTCAGCACTGCTTTAAGGTATACGGTGATGTCTCCGCCAGCTTTACTCATTAGACCCACAGGGGTATTGAACTCACGACTCCTGCGCCATTAGTCGGTGTATTAACCATTGTGCTGTAGCTCTGGATGCCTTGCTTGGCACCTTTTCATGCACCGTATAGGGCAACCTGTTGGATTACTGTCTGTAGGTACTCTGTGCCAGTGAGACACACAGTCAGTTCCCTCTACCAGGCCGAGGTGCTGTGGGGGTGCATACCCCATCTTGTGTTCATCTATGGAGTGCAGATCTGCATGTGCAGTGCACCATGGGTATGAGTGGGTTAACCCAAATCCTGGCCACCACAGCAGACAGTTTGTGTGGTGACCTGACGTCCTTCATCTGCCAGACAGGGCTTTGTTAGTGCTGGGGGAACAGGCATCTGGCTAGTCTGTCTCCACGTATTCATAGTATGTTGAGTGTTTCCTTGGATTTTGCCAGTAGCTTTCAGTGTTTGACAAGGTCGGTGATGTTTTTGGGCTTTTTGTTTTTGGTAATGATCTTGACCTTGGTCTTGATCGTGTTTGCCATATGCCCTTGTTTGCTGAGACCTTGGTTTGTTTGATTGGCAGGCATTCTTGGTTTGTACGTAGAGAACCTGTAGTTGATCTGGTGTGGGACTTTTGACCATTTGACAGTTATACTCCATAGGTTGGCCGCATCGTTATTAGGGATTGGTTAGTCACACTAGCGATATAGCCCACTAGTTACTTCACTGCCTGTGAGGCCAGATGTCATGGGTTAGAGCCCACAGTGGGGTTACTTGGTGGGGCTGTGTGAGGCATATTCCTTTTGTTATTTGCAGTGGTGCTGCCAGCTACATCACCCTTTCACGTGCCCTGTGTGGCACCCTTTGATGCGCCCTGTGGGGCGGCCCATAGGGGGCATTCTAGGGTGCCTTGGCGGGCAGTGCACTTTTTGATGTGCCCTCTGGGGTAACTTATTGGGTGCCTTATGCGGCGCCTTAGGTTACGGCCCCATGAGGGTGTGTTTGCTGGCAGCACTACTTAAGGTTAACAAAATAACTGCTTCTGTCAGCACTGCTTTAAGGTATACAGTGATGTCTCCACCAGCTTTACTCATTAGACCCACAGGGGTATTGAACTCATGACCCCTGTGCCACTAGTTGGTGTATTAACCATTGTGCTGTAGCTCTGAATGCTTTCCTAGGCACCTTTTCATGCACTGTATAGGGCAACCTGTTGGATTACTGTCTGTAGGTACTCTGTGCCAGTGAGACACACGGTCAGTTCCCTCTACCAGGCTGAGGTGCTGTGGGGGATGCATACCCCATCTTGTGTTCATCTATGGACTGCAGATCTGCATGTGCAGTGCACTATGGGTATGAGAGGGTTAACCCAAATCCTGTCCACCACAGCAGACAGTTTGTGTGGTGACCTGACGTCCTTCATCTGCCAGACAGGGCTTTCTTAGTAGCACTAGCAATGTGGCCCACTAGTTACTTCACTGCCTGTGGAGCCAGGGGTCATGGGTTTGATCCCACAGGGGGGATATTTGTTAGCGCTGTCTGTAGCATTTTCTTTTTTTAATTTCAATTGGTGCTGCCAGCATGACACCCTCATAGTGCTGTCTCCTTACGTTGCCTCATCAGGCGCCCTATACAGTGCCCAATGCAGGACCCTATACTGCGCCCTGTGGGGTGGCCCATAGGGCACATTCTAGTTTGCCTTGGCGGACAGTGCACTTTATGATGTGCCCTCTGGGGTGCCTTATAGGGTGCCTTATGCGGCACCTTAGGTTACGGCCCTCTGAGGGTGTGTTTGCTGGCAGCACTAATTAAAATTAACAGACAAACTGCTTCATACAGCACTGATTTTGAGTAAAAGGTGATGTCTCAGCATGCTTTACTCATTGGACCCACAGGGGGATTGAACTCACTTCTCTTGCACCATTAGTTAGTGTATTGACCATTGTGCTACGGTTCTGGATACCTGGCTAGACACCTTATCAGACGCCTTATGGGCACGCGTTGCGTAGCGCTCTACACGATGTTTTCTAAAGATCGTTAGGCTATGGCGCCTGGTAACGCGCGTTGGCGATAATGATGTACCGCCCATGTCCTTATTTGGTGTTTCTGCCTGTACCGCGGATCCTACCGCGAATCACACTAACGCAGTTTAGTAAACATACCCCTAGGACGGTTTAGTAAACATACCCCATAGGCATCTATAATGCCTTTATAGAAAAAAACAATCAAAAAACAGATCTCAAGCCAGAGGATAAATAATGAAATTATTTAACCTTAACAATTATAAAGGATCATTAACAGCAGGAGCACTAATAAATAAATAATTATGAACTACATATAAAGTTCTACTATTCATCTCATCATTGGTCCATTAAATAGTTCATAGTAATTATAATTCATAGTAGTTTCTTCATAAAATTAAGATTGTGTCTGTACTCAAACAAATCTACATTCAGGTTTTCACCCAAATACATGTTTCCACAATTTGATTATATGTATATGAAACTTATCTGCAGGCAGATTTTATCCAGATGAACATGTCCACAATATCCACATTCCTGACAAGGAGTCATATTTCATAAGAATTGTATCATAGTTATGCTCTCAATGGTCTGAGAAGAACAAATCTTAAAATCAGCATTCTTCGGTCATTAACCAAAACTGAACAAATGGTGTCAAGACATGTAACTTGATCACATGACTACTTTCAGCCAATAGAAACTCAAATCTGTGAAACAAATGACATATATTCAATATCTAGACTGAGTGCCTTGGGAGTCACAGAAATTAAATGAAATGTCCAATACTGCTCTCAGTGAAAGCCTTTATCTAGATTAGTTTGAGGGTGCATGCCATATTCATTTTAGGAAAGAAATTACTGAATGTTTGAAGCAGAAAGTAGGACAAATTGAATTTGACAGGAAGATTGGTGAACATGATCAGTTAATTAAAAAATGTAAAGAATCAGTTCATCAGAGCACGATTAAGAAATTGATTATAAGCAGGAAAAGATATACGCTTGGATGAATAATAATTCTAATAGAGGAAAACATAAAAGGGTGACTTCTCAAGATTCTTCTGATGATTCAGATTAGAGTGGGTAGGAATTCATGGGTACTCATAACTCTACCAACCATGTTTACTAAGTTAGGCTAATGGGTAGCAAGGGGTATTTGTAACAAGGTCCCATGTTATTCAATGGGACCTACATGCAAATAGTGTATCCTAATTGTTAGCCCAGTTTAGTAACAATCCCCTAGGGTAACTACAGTCATTTTTAGATGAAGATCATCAGATTGCCAGAGTGAAAGGCAGGATGAGAGGCAGCAGACTTCCTATTTTCAGAGAACAGATTGGCAAGGACCAGTGACGAGACTGCAAGCACATTGTTCTGATGGTCCATGGATAAAGGGCAGTATATCAAATACCTATAAAGTTGAATCAAATCACACAGAATTCAGCAGTAATTAATGTATCTGGATATGAATTCTCTGGGTAACCAGGAAAAACTTTAGAATAAAGGATTGGGATTTGTCTCTGCTGTTTGCTATGATTCATTTAGATTCATATTAATCTATAACAATTCACTCAAAAGCTTCAATAAAAATTATTTCTTGATAAAAATCCGGTGAGCATGGAAAATTAAGTACAAGGAAAGTTGTATAACCTCACGTGTGGAAGCATTTTAAAGTGCTTGATGACCTACAGTATGCAGAATGCAATTACTATTGGCAGCATATGAGATTAGCAGAGGGAAGCTCATGGGCCATCTTATGAACAGTGGCATGTTGTATCATTTGGAAAAACAGCACCCTTTCCAGCTGGCTCCAAAGTGGGGCTCTAGCCCTAAGCTGAGATTCCATGCAGAAATGGAAATAACATTGGAGGAAAAGGTACAGGAAAAACAAAATCCCTTTCCTAGGTAGAGACCCTATCCTTTTCTGCCAGTCAGATGGCTTGACAGCAGCCCTGACATGCATCAAAGAAAGGAAACATGGAAGACATGTGGGTGGTGTCCATTACTGCTGTCATAGGGCAGGCAGCAGTCAGTATTGAATGTGATGTTGATAGCCCTGGATGATCACCCCCTGAAAATGGTTGAGAAGGTGGAGTTTAAGAGACTGCTGCATCTCTTAGCTCCCACTTACTGAGTCCCATGCAAGACAACATTTAGTGGGCAGGTTGCAGGATTACAGGGAACAAACTACATGGACCACTGCACATGGGAACAACACAAGATTAAGGACAGCTATATAGAGTGGAGACTTTGTCAGTTTGCCCATGCTAAGCAAACTCTGCTTAAGAATATAAGAACATAAGATATGCCATATTGGGTCAGAACAAGGGTCCATCAAGCCCAGTATCCTATTTCCTGGTGAATCTAGGTCACAAGTATTTGTCAAGTTCCCAAAAGGTATACAATTCCATGCTGATAGTCCAATGGATAAGCAGTGGATTTCTCCAGTCCTCTTTAATAATGGTTCATGGACTTTTCCTCCAGGAACTTGTCCAAACCTCTTTTAAATACAGCTACACTAATAGCTTATATTAAATCCTCTGGTAACGAATTCCAGAATTTGATTGTGCATTGAGTGAAAAAATATTTTCCCTGATTTGTCTCAAATGTGCTATATTGTAGCTTCATTGCATGTCCCCTACAGCTGCATCAGATTGCTGTAATACTTCAATGAGAATGCCATCAATGCCAAAGCTTTGTTCTTTGATAAGGCTTTCTATGCTGCTTTGACTTCTTCTTTCGTCACTAATGGTTCCGGATCATAAGGTACCAACCGACTCTCTCACAGGTTTTTTGCTATGAATGTACTTGAAAAAGTCTTTATTACACGTTTTTGCTTCCACAGCAAGCTTCTTCTCAAATTCTCCCTTTTCCTGCCTTATCAATGCCTTGCATTTAACTTGCCAGTGCTTGTGCTGTTTCCAGTTTTCATCATTTGCCTCTGTTTTCCATTTCCTGAAAGATGCTTTTTTGGAAACAACCATTCAATCAATCTTAAACCTCCATCATACAATGACTGTTAATGATAACAACAACACAAAGAAGTCATTGATCTGTAGCCAGTGGGTCTGGTGACTCGAATCTCAAGAAATTATCAAGAAATTATCAACCACCTGCTTCCATTCATTTATTGTGGGAATCCGCCTGCCTGAGAGGAGAGACAAAAATAACTCTCCCCTCTGTGCAGATGGCGCCCTTTTTAATCCAGTGAATACTTTTCACCTATAAATTCAAAATAGTGAAACATGCTTATCTTGGTAAAGATGATATTCTTAATCAGAAACCCGCTGAAAGCCAGACATAAATCCACACGACATGCATGTTTCGGGCAACTGTGAGTCCTGTTTCAAGTGTCTCTCCATTCAATGTCTGCCAATCTGATTCCTCATATCAAAACACCCGAATTGGGAAAACAACAAACCCAGCTGTTCTTATACTCCATACTGATGGCCGCTGATAGGTTCCCTTTGAAACCACGTGATTTTCAATGTGAACAATGTGTCCAATCAAATCATACCACAGGAATCGAATGAATGATGACCAGAACCTGATGTCCTAAATTAAACTCCACCAGTCCAGTTCCACATTCAAGCCCTGTGGAGCTACTGAGCGCAACCTAAAGATCCAACGTTGTTCACATCTTTGCAGTTGTTGTTCACGGTCTGCGACGCTCCTGCATGTGCCCTGGAGCTAACAGGCAGGAGTGGCCTTAATGTCCCTTGGGAGTAAAGGCAAACTTGTTCCCTATGGATGTTGGGTATTGTAGTTCACTCTCTTTTCTCTCAGGAATAAAGTATAGTTGCAACAAAGATGGTAAGGCTTGCAAGAAATATTTATTTGTATTGGGGATGTTTCTCCAGCGCATCAAAATTCAAATACATAAACGTAAAGGGTGCACTTTTAACACAAACAGAAGTAATCAGGAACTTAGGTCAACTGAAATAAAATTAGCTTTAACTTCAGCTTTTCATCTATAGAGGAGCTTAACTCAGCTCTGCCTCGAGTGGTAGCTTATGAATGTTGCAGCCTCATAATACCAGCTGTTCTTCTCACAGCGTGGGTTCAGAACACGGGTGCAAATAATTAACTCTTCACGGCACAGGCAGCAGAAACAGCAACGTTTGTATTCCTTTCATACAACACTTGCCAAGCTTCTTTTATATTACTCTTCTTTACAACATATAGAGCAGTCCATGCTACAAGGGTCAGTGCTTACGGTAGGTAAATCATTTTCTACCTGCATCAAATCCTCTGACTTAACAGAACTACTATCTTCATTAAGCTTTTGCTGTTTTCCTGCTTTCAGTTCTAGAAACTGCTTAAATTCTTGGAAGAGCAATTCAGCCTGCTTTTGATCAGATTGGCAGTTGTCAGCAAATACTATGTCCTTCTCCCCATCACTAACTGTTCCCACTGCAGCCCTCGGCTTAAACAGTTCAGGGCAATGATCAGGTTCCTTCAAGAAAGCCCTAAAAATAGGAAGTTGTGCTTTACCTTCTCTATCTTGGCTTGTATCAGAACTGCCTTCTTTCTGCCAGGCTCTTCTCCTCTTTGGTAGCTCAAGAGCTTTCCAGGTGTGGGTTTTTCTGGGCTTTCCAGGTCCAGACTCTATCCTGTAGAATGAGTTTTCTTCAAAGTGTGCCTGCCTTTGAGGCTTTCTATTCCAGGGTTCTGCCTTCTCCCAGGATTCTAAAACATGGCTCCGTCCATTCCTCACAGGACTCTTCTTAACAGCACCTTTAGAACTCCTTGCAGAACCTTTCCAAACACTCTCAAATCTTCCAGACTCACTCGTACAGCCAAACTGCTTCCTGGTCTCGGATCCACTCTCCGACGACCTCATCTTGGAGCCACTCTCCCACCTAGTCCCACACGTAATCTGCTTAGCAGCCTTGTTCAAAGCTTTAAAAAGGGTTTCTTTTCCCGGCACACCTTGTCCAACCCCTGGGTGTGCCCAATCAGCATTGCCTAACTCCTCCCCTGGGCTTGTGTCTGTGCTCAGCTCAGCAGAGCAGTGTGTTTTTTTCCTTCTAGGATTGAAAATCCTGTGTAAATCCTTTCGCTTTTCAGGATTTTCTTCAATCTCCATCTCTTCTGGAGGGCATTCTTCACCACAGGTCTTCCCCCCGAAGGAGGGGTGGCACACTATCTACTATCTTCCACATAAAATCAGTGAAGGAATGATTCATAAGGATACAATGCTCCACTACTGGTGCTGATAAAACCTTTTGTTTGATCCAGGAAGCATGTTCACCCAAACACGTCTTAACTGGGTGTATGGTCCTCCCCACATTAACCAGTCTACAAGGACAAATTAAAATGTACACAACATAATCAGATTGACATGTAGAAGATCCTAAAAAAGAAAAGGATCTGTTTGATGTAGGGCATGTCCATTGTATCCCCTCAATGGTGGAAGTACAAAATCAGCAATGACCACATGCCCAATGACCTAAAGCTGGAGAATCCTGTTCAGTAGTGGTAGGCTGCAAAACACTATAGGTCATTCCAATATTTCTAGATTACATCGAGCTGCCCTTAGGAAGCTGGAAACGAATAGGGATTTAATTGTCCGAGGGACGGACAAGGGCAGCGGAATTATTTTTCAATCACGTTTGGTCTATCAGAAGCAACTATTGTTGCAATTGCAAGATCTTAAGTATTATAAGCCCTTGGAACGGGATCCTACTTTACAATTACAGATTATTATACATTCCCTGGTTTCCCAGGCTTTATCGCAAGGACATAATACTTCCCGGGAGGCCACGTTTTTGATCCAGAAACATCCTAAAATTCCAGTCATATATACTGTACCTAAGATACATAAATCGTTGACCAGCCCCCTAGGCCGTCCCATAGTTTCCTGTAAGGGATCTATATTGGAGCCTTTATCACAGTTCAGTGATGTTTTTTTGAGGTTGGAAGCACGTAAGGTTCGCTCTTACCTTCGTGACACGTCCCATTTTTTGAGCATTTTGACAAAGTTCGTGGGGCCACTGGAGGGTGTGACTCTGGTAACTAGATATTGTAGCACTCTGTACAAATATTCATCAGGGGGAGGCCTTGTCTATGTTATAATCAGCATTTGCACAGGCTCCAGACCACATCCCTAAGTCTTTTCTTTTGGACATCATCTGGTTAGTCCTAACTAGGAACTATTTCATGTTTCAAGACCGTTTTTACCAGCAGCAGCATGGTATAACCATGGGGGCTACGGTAGCTCCGTCCATAGCTACCCTATATTTGGCTACCATGGAAGAGGCCTTGATTTATCCAGCAGAGTGGTTTCAGTGGGTACCTTTGTGGGTCAGGTTCTTGGACGATATTTTCTTTTTGTGGACATCCACGGAGGATGCTTTACAGGCATTCATAATGTGGTTGAATAACTTGAAAGTGAATATTCAGTTTACGGCACACAGTAGTAATAGGGAGATTGAATTTTTAGATGTCTTGGTGAAGATACAGGATGGAAAGTTTTTTACCACTTTATACTGGAAATCCACCCAAAGGAATAGTCTCCTCCGCTATCACAGTCACAATCCTGTAGCTCTGAGAAGAGGGCTTCTTTTTGGCCAATTCTTACGGCTCAGGCGGATTTGTTCCACAACGGAAGAATACAAGATCCAGGCTTGGTTATTACAATCGTGTTTACTAGCACGGGGTTACCCTAAAAACGTAGTACGGATTGCGTATATTAGGGCACAATTCTCTCACCGGGAATGGCTGCTAGAATGCAGAGTCACTACCCTGTATAGCACAGAGGGGGACGATCAGACGGTGGTTGCACCAATTACGGGGGTATTACCTTTCATGTCTCATACATCTCGCGTGACTACATTGTTACGCAAATATTGGCATGTGTTGCAAGTTCACAATTGTTTTCATAAACCGGTGCGCTTTGCGTACAATAGGGCTCTAATTTACGTGACCGGCTAGTTCACTCCATTTTGCAGCCTACCACTACTGAACAGGATTCTCCAGCTTTAGGTCATTGGGCATGTGGTCATTGCCGATTTTGTACTTCCACCATTGAGGGGATACAATGGACATGCCCTACATCAAACAGATCCTTTTCTTTTTTGGATCTTCTACGTGTCAATCTGATTATGTTGTGTACATTTTAATTTGTCCTTGTAGACTGGTTTATGTGGGGAGGACCATACGCCCAGTTAAGACGCGTTTGGGCGAACATGCTTCCCGGATCAAACAAAAGGTTTTATCAGCACCAGTAGTGGAGCATTGTATCCTTATGAATCATTCCTTCACTGATTTTATGTGGAGAATAATAGATCGTGTGCCACCCCTCCTTCGGGGGGGAGACCGTGAACAACGACTGCAAAGATGTGAACAACGTTGGATCTTTAGGTTGCACTCAGTAGCTCCACAGGGCTTGAATGTGGAACTGGACTGGTGAAGTTTAATTTAGGACATCGGGTTCTTTTTTTTTTTTTTTTTGAAGTGGAAAGTTTATAGTTTATTCAGATTTTGACATACCGTCTTTTCTTTTTTTTTTTAAACTTTTATTTTCATTTTGCAACAAACAAAAGAAACAACACACCAAAGGAGACAAAACAAGTATACAATAAGGAAAAGCAAACCCTATTACCCCCCACCCCCATGCTTCTTCTCTAGCCGATAATATCAGCATGTGAGCGCTTCCGAACAACAGTGATTGTACATCAAGACGAACAAAAGAGTATCTACGATACAGAATGATCATGGGACAGAGATTTATACAAATTTAAACAGTCAGATGAGAGCATTTAGCAGTGTGAACATAGTCATTGAGCATCTTCCATTTAGACAGATGATGAGGAGTCTGAACGGAAGAAGCAAACATACGAGGTATTTGTTCATATTTACTGTAGAGACAGACATGATTCCACCATTCATTGGGGCTCAGATGGGAGCTATTTTTCCAGTATTTCGTAATTAGGGAAATAGCAATGCCTAGCATAAAGTCCAAAAGGAAGTAAGCCTTTTTTGGAAGAGAGGGGATCCCCGCAGCTGAGTGAAGTCCCACTATCCTCCAAGAAAGGGGCTCTTGAAAGTGCAAAATAGACTGGATACGACCCCAGACCTGACGCCAGTAATACTGTAGTGCGGGACATTCATACATAACATGAGGTAGTGAACCAATGGCCGCATGGCATGTCCAACAGCTATTGCCCTGAGTGGTGTTCCATTTGGCTAATCTGTCAGGAGTGTAGAAACACCGGTGGGCTAGAAAGAAGAGTGTCTGAGTGAGTGAGGCGGATCGAGAAACCCGTGTCACTCTACTCCAGACAAGGCTCCATTGCTCCGGGGTCAAAGTTACATGCAATTCTCGCTCCCATGCTTTCTGCGCTATAGGGGTACCTCTAATTATAGCATTACATAAGGTTTTGTAAAAATTAGATGCTACACCCGGTGAACTACCGATAGATCGGATAGTCTCCGACCAACCTTGTGTAGGGGATGCCGATGGCGGGAGCACCTTAGCACTCCGAAGACAATGCTGAAGTTGCACCAACTGAAAGTAGTGTTTTGCTGGGAGACCAAATTCAATTTGCAATTCACTAAAAGTTTTCCAGCGACCATCATGGAACAACTGGTTAGGAATCCAAATGCCCCTAGTGTACCAGGGGCTCCACGCCATCGGTTTATTTTGTATTCGAAATCGAGTATTGTACCAAAGCGGGAGCCTGTCTAACGGACAGAGTCGGGAGTCTAAAGATTGCATAAGAGTATTAAAGGCACCTAAAGTGTCTAAAAGCATTGGTGGATAGTGGGAGTCTGATGGGAGAGTCATACCAGGGAGAAAAGTAAGAGGAATTGGTTTGCAAAGGTCCTCCTCTATGTCTAGCCACACAGGTCTACTCGATGCTAGATCTTCCAGCCAACGAGCGCCTTGTTTGAGAAGAAAAGATTGATGGTATTTCAGGAAATCAGGGAATCTGACACCCCCATTTTCCTTATCTGCTTGCAGCTTATGTTTCGCTATCCTAGGTGTCTTGTTTTGCCATAGGTATCTAGTCAGTAGGCCCTCTATATCTTTATATGTACGTCGAGGTAAGAGACAGGGCAACATTTCTAAAATATAATTCACTTTCGGAACAATCATCATTTTTATGGTTTCTAGGCGACCCCACCAGGTAAGTGTTAAAGGAGTCCAAAGGTGAGTAAGCGCCCGGACTTTAGAGGTTAAGTCTTTGGCATTAAAAGAGATAGTGTCTTCCAAAGGAGAGCAATAGTGAACCCCAAGGTATTTGACCATGCGAGGTTGCCATAAAAAGGGAAAGGGTTGCATATCTGCCTGATGAAGCAAAGGATTTAGTGGAAAGACTACCGACTTGGTCCAATTTATCTTATAACCGGAGAGTTGTGAGTATTTACCAATTTGCTCTAGGACAGCCGGCACTGAGTCTATAGAGACAAAGAGCATAAGGTCATCAGCATATGCTGAAATTTTGATTTCCCTATGAGAGAAGGGGACTCCATGAATCTCCTCCGATTGCCAGATTAGTAAAGCTAAGGGTTCGAGTGCAAGATCGAAAAGAAGTGGAGACAATGGGCATCCCTGGCGAGTACCGCGTTGAAGGGGAAATGGCTGAGACTTTAAAGCATTAGCACAGATACTGGCTGTAGGCTGTGCATACATGGTGCGGAGACAACGGAGAAAACCTTCTCCGAATCCGTACCAGCGGAGGGCTGCAAACAGGAAGGGCCATTCTAAGCGATCAAAGGCCTTCTCAGCATCAAGTGAGAGGCCAACAAATGGGCGATCAAGATTAACTGCGGCAGTCAGTACATGACATAGAGTCCGAGCATTGTCGGCAGTTGATCTACCGGGAATGAAACCGCATTGATCTGGGTGTATTAAGGTAGACATCCTATCAGAGAGCCGGGTGGAGAGAATGGTGGCAAATATTTTATAGTCCGCGTTTAGGAGGGAAATTGGACGATAATTAGCTGTTAGTTGCGGGTCTCTCCCCTCTTTCTCAAAAACTACTACATTTGCCATTGAAAAGGACCCAGAAGGAGATCCCTCCTCGGCCAGAGCAGAAAAATAAAGTTTCAAAACTGGAGCTAAGTCAGCGTTAAAGGTTTTGTAGAATTCAGCAGGGAGACCGTCTGGGCCTGCAGCTCGACCTGTGGCACATTTCTTGATAGCAGAATGAATTTCTGATAAAGTGAATGGTTTGTCCATGGCCACTCTATCTTCGTCAGATAGGGTCGGTCTTTGTACCCCTGAAAGTAAGCGTTCAAATACTTCCGGCTCAAAATCACATTCAGATTGATAAAGCCGAGTATAAAAATCACGAAAGAGTTCTAAGATTTCTGTATCTTTAGTGACCAAGCCCCCCCCCCCCGACGGATTACGGAGAGCGGTAACACGCTTGGCTTCTTTTTGACCTTTTAGGGCATTTGCTAACAATTTGCCAGCACGGTTATTTTCCCGGTAATATATCCCTTGTTGTGATTCAATATTTTTAGCAGCAGCAGTATACAAAAGCTGATTGTATTGAAAACGCAAGCGTTGTAAACGGAGTAAAATACATGGGTCAGTACGGGACGTGAGGAGACGCTCCCCCGCTTGTATCTGCTGCTCTAGAATCAGTAAGTGCTGCTTTCTTTGTTTCCCCTGCCGAATTTGATAGCTAGTTATAGTTGCGCGGATAGATGCCTTAAAGCCCTCCCACCAAGCCCAGCTCGCTGTGTCATGGGGTGAGTTAAAATGAAAATAATCTTGGATGGCGGCCTTGATATCAACCTGAAAATCTTTTTGATCTAGTAGGGATCTATCAAAAAACCAAGCTCGGGGAGAATCGTCTCGCGCAGTGACATGTAATGATAAAGATATGGCAGCATGATCTGAAATATGGAGAGGATGAGTCCTAGCCGTGTCCACTTGAGAAATCAGTGCTTTGGAAATGAGAAAGAAATCTATTCTAGATTGTGAGTGATGGGGGGCAGAAAAAAAGGTGAACTCTAAGTCGGAGGGGTGAAGCAGCCTCCATATATCTACTAGCGCAAGATCTTGCATCAGAGCTGTAAGGGTAGCAAGACTCTTGGGTGGACTACTCGTTCTAGGCGGTTGTCTATCTATCAAAGGGTCTAACACTTGATTAAAATCACCACCAAGTATTAATGGAGTATTGGCAGAGGCCTGTGCCAACTGCGCAATACTTGCAAAGTAAGCAGGGTTGTCCACATTCGGGGCATAAATACAAATACACGTGAATTCACTATCTCCAACCTTAAGGTGTGCACGGGCCCATCTACCCTCCTTGTCAGAGCTAGTATCCATTACAGTAGCTTGCAAAGACTTCTTAACCAGAATGGCTACCCCACACCGTTTGGAAACGGCGGGAGAATAGGCAGCCACCATGTAAGGCTTAGCATTGAGTTTCAGTGTTTCAGCAGAGTTTAGATGCGTTTCCTGAAGAAACACTAAATCAGCATGCTCATGGCTAAGATAGCTAAGGATTTTCTTTCTTTTGATTGGACTATTGATGCCTTTTACGTTGAGTGATAAGATTTTACATAAGGCCATTCAGAAAGGTTAAAAATTCTGAGCATGATAGCGCACATAATCTCACAATGTCCCTCATATTAACTGTATCTGGCTGTACACATGACATGAAAGAAAATAAGCTGATAAAATACAATGAAGCGCCCCACATTAAAAAAGAAAAACCGCGGTGCGGTAGAGAAGAAGCAGAACCCCAGAAATTACTGGCGACCATGTGTCTGCGGGGAGAAACCCCAGAGAAGGCCGAAATTGAAAAAACATATAACCTGTAGAACTGTGCGTGCTCCGAATCCGACCGAGGCACACATCATGGAGGGATAGGAGACCAAAAACAAAAAAGTCATATAGAGAAAGAAAGAAAGTCCAGGTAGTCTCTGTGCTTGGCCATGACCGCCGCGTCGGGCCCTTCAAAATGGCGGACAGAGCCGGCAGATAATAAGTCCAAGTTGTTGGATTAGCGCATCTGCTCTGCTTCTTTGGAGTCTAAAAATGTTGATAGTAGATCAGGATCTTCGAATGTCCTGGTTTGGTTGTGGAGAGTCACTCGGAGCTTCGCTGGATACAACAGGCCAAAGCGAGCCTGTAGTTGTTGAAGTCGAGGGCGAAAAGCAAGGAGTTTCTTCCGACGGTCAACGGTAGGCTTTGCCAAATCAGGGAAGAAGGAGACTTTATGACCTTCAAATTCCAAATGATGATTCGCCCGGGCAGCATTTAAAATTTGTTCCACTTGTTGATATCGTAGTAATCGAAAGATAATAGGCCGGGGGGTCGTTCGGTTGAGCGCCATGTGGGTAGGAACACGGTGTGCTCGATCGATTTCCAGATCTCTATGAAAAGTGATCTTCAGCAAGGAGGGAAGAGTTTTGAGCAGGAATTCTCTTATATCTCCTGCTTCCACCCCCTCCGGTATTCCAATGAGCCTCACATTGTTGGGACGGGCTCGATTATTGCTATCTTCTAACTCCTTTTGAAGATTCTGTATCTGGCGCTCAGCCTTGTCCAGTTTGCCCAAGCGCACCGCGTGCGAGTCGAGGACCCCCGCCATGTTGTCCTGCCGTAGTGAAAGACTTTCAAGTCGGTCCTGGAGCACTCCGAAGTCTTCTCGCATGGCTCGAAGCGCTTCTCCATTGGACTGCACCAGTTCCTTCACGCCGCGTATTTCCTCTAAAATCTCCAGGTGCATTTCGGGGTTTTCACGAAGTGGAACCATCTTCTGTGGGGAAGACACCTCTGTTTTGGAGCGTTTTCCGTGTGAAGAAGAAGGAGACCCGAAGTCCAAGCGCGCTGGTTTATGGGCCGCCATCCCCCCCGAGGTACCCCGGCAAGCTCGGAGCAAAATAGTAAGTTTGTATAGGTATTAAGACAGGATTCTGAGTAGGCCTCTCGGGAGCTTCAGCGCGAAGCGTCTTACCCGCTGGACATCAGGCTCCGCCCCCCCAAGGACATCGGGTTCTGATCATCGTTCATTTGATTCCTGTGGTATGATTTGATTGGACACATTTTTCACGTTGGAAATCACGTGGTTTCAAAGGGAACCTATCAGCGGCCATCAGTATGGAGTACATAAGAACATAAGAACATAAGATAAGAACATAAGATATGCCATATTGGGTCAGACCAGGGTCCATCAAGCCCAGTATTCTGTTTCCAACAGTGGCCAATCTAGGTCATATGTACCTAGCAGTATCCCCAAGAGACACAAGTTCCACAATGCTTGTACTGGGTCAAGCATTGATATCTTCGGTCACTTCTTAATAATGGTTTATGGACCTTTCCTCTAGGAACTTGTCCAAACTTTTTTAAACCCAGCTACACTAACAGCCTTTACTACATCCTCCGGTAACAAATTCCAGAGTTTGATTACATGTTGAGTGAAAAAATATTTTCTTTTATTAGTCTTAAATAGTTTACCCTGTAGCTTCATTGCATGTCCCCTACTCTTTCTATATTCTGATAACGTAAACAGTCGATCTACGTTTACCCGTTCCACTCCGTTCATTAATTTATAGACTTCTATCATATCTCCCCTCAGCCATCTCTTTTCCAGGTTAAAGAGCCCTAACCTTTTTAGCCTTTCTTCATAGGAGTATCCTTCCATCCCCTTTACCATTTTGGTGGCTCTTCTCTGAACCTTTTCTAAAATTGCTATATCCTTTTTAAGATACGACGACCAGAATTGCACACAATATTCAAGGTGCGGTCTCACCATGGAACGATTTAGAGGCATTATAATATCTTTTGTTTTATTTTCCATTCCTTTCCTTATCATACCTAGCATTCTATTTCCTCTCTTGGCCGCCGCTGCACACTGGGCCGAGGGTTTTAACATGGTATCCACAATGACGCCTAAATCTTTTTCCTGGGTGGTGGTTCCTAATGTGGAACCTTGCATCGTGTAACCATAGTTTGGGTTGTTCTTCCCTAGGTGCATAACCTTGCACTTGTCCACATTAAATTTCATCTGCCATTTTGATGCCCAGTCTTCCAATTTATCACGATCCTCTTGCAATTTTTCACAATCCTCTTGGGTTTTAACAACTTTAAATAGTTTTGTGTCATCTGCAAATTTGATAACCTCACTCGTTATTCCACTTTCCAGGTCATTTATGAATATGTCAAAAAGCAGCGGACCCAGCACAGATCCCTGGGGTACACCACTATTCACCTTTCTCCATTGGAAAAATTGGCCATTTAGCCCTACCCTCTGCTTTCTATCTTTTAACCAGTTCCTGATCCACAATAGTACACTGCCTCCTATCCCATGACTCTTTAGTTTTGCCAAAAGTCTCTGATGAGGGACCTTGTCAAAGGCTTTCTGAAAGTCCAGATACACAATATCAACCGACTTACCTTTGTCGACCTGTTTATTCACTCCTTCAAAAAAACATAACAGATTAGTAAGACAAGATCTTCCTTGTCTAAAGCCATGTTGGCTGTCTCCCATTAGGTTGTGACTATCTACATGCTGAGTAATTTTATTCTTTATGATGGTTTCTACCATTTTTTCCGGTACTGACGTCAAGCTCACCGGTCTGTAGTTTCCCGGATCACCCCTGGAACCCTTTTTAAAAATTGGTGTTACATTGGCGATCCTCCAATCTTCAGGTATTAGAGATGATTTTAATGATAGTTCACAGATTACTGATAGCAGGTCTGCAATCTCATATTTCAGTTTTTTCAACACCCTTGGATGTATACCATCCGGCCCAGGTGATTTGCTACTCTTCAGTTTATCTAATAGTTGTAAGACATCTTCCTGATGTATCGATATTTCCTTCAATTCTTCCGCACCTTTAAATACCACTTCAGTCATGGGTAACATCCCTACATCTTCCTCAGTAAAGACCGAAGCAAAAAATTCATTCAGTCTCTCTGCTATCGCCTTGTCGCCTCTTAGTGCTCCTTTAACCCCTTTATCATCTAATGGACCAACTGACTCTCTCACAGGTTTTTTGCTAAGAATGTACTTGAAAAGGTCTTTATTTCGCGTTTTTGCTTCCGCAGCAAGCTTCTTCTCAAATTCTCTCTTTGCCTGCCTTATCAATGCCTTGCATCTGACTTGCCAGTGCTTGTGCTGTTTCCAGGTTTCGTCGTTTGGCTTTTTTTTCCATTTCCTGAAAGATGCTTTTTTGGCAACAACAGCCTCTCTGACCTCACCTTTAAACCATGCTGGCAGTTTTTTGGACTTCCTTCCACTTTTCTTAAAGCGTGGAATACAGCTGATCTGGGCTTCCAAGATAGTATTTTTCAACAACACCCAAGCTTGATGTACGTCTATAATCTTTGCAACTGCTCCTTTTAGTTTTTTCTTAACTGTTTTCCTCATTTTATCATAGTCTCCCTTTCAAAAGTTAAAAGGTAGTACTGTGGATTTCCTTACTATCCCTCCTCCACTAATTAAATCAAAGGCGATCATGCTATGATCACTATTGCCAAGTGGCCCCAACACCCTTATCTCTTGCACTAGATCTGGTGTTCCACTAAGGACTAGGTCTAATATGGCTTCCCCTCTGGTCGGTTCATGAACCAGCTGCTCCAAGAAGCAGTCATTTATTTCATCTAGGAACTTTATCTCCCTAGCATGTCCTGATGAGACACTGACCCAGTCGATACCGGGGTAATTGAAATCACCCATTATTATTACTGCGCTGTAACTTTTGTTAGCTTCCTTGATTTCTTTGAGCATTTCATCATCCATTTGGTCATTCTGGCCAGGTGCTCGATAGTACACCCCACTGCCATTGCCTTCCCCCTTTTATATGAAATTTCAATCCATATAGATTCTACAGCAGATTTTGTTTCCTGCAAAACTTTAATCCTTTCTGAGTCAATGCCCTCTCTAACATAGAGCGCAACCCCTCCACCAATTTGATCAGCTCTATCATTACAATGTTGTTTGTACCCAGGTATCACAGTGTCCCACTGGTTGTCCTCCTTCCACCATGTCTCTGATATTCCAATCATATCTAACCTTTCATTTAGTGCTATAAATTCTAACTCTCCCATCTTATTCTTTAGACTTCTAGCATTTGCATACAAACATTTTAGAGAATGTATTTTATTCATGTTAATTTGGCTATTGTTAGACATGGGTAAATTGGGATCTTTAAGCTCTGTCTGCTCCATAATTGAGGGAATTTGGGCTACTTTACTCTTTTGTGGAACCTCTCTTCTTTTGGTAGTATCCTTCAAGGATACATTCTTCCGAACCATCCGCTCTTGGGCGACTGTCGGCTTTCCCCTAATATCTAGTTTAAAAGCTGCTCTATCTCCTTTTTAAAGGTTAATGCCAGCAGCCTGGTTCCGTCCCGGTTAAGGTGAAGCCCATCCCTTCGGAAGAGCCCCTCCTTTCCCCAGAATGTTCCCCAGGTCCTAACAAATCCAAAACCCTCATCTCTGCACCATTGTCTCATCCACGCATTGAGACTCCGGAGCTCTGCCTGCCTTTTGGGTCCTGCGCGTGGAACAGGAAGCATTTCGGAGAATGCTACCATGGAAGTTCTGGATTTCAACTTCCTACCTAAAAGCCTAAATTTTGCCTCCAGAACCTCCCTACCACATTTTCCTATGTCATTGGTACCGACATGTACCAAGACAGCAGACTCCTCCCCAGCACTATCTAAGACCTTATCTAGGTGGTGCGTGAGGTCCGCTACCTTCGCACCAGGCAGGCATGTTACCAGGCGATCCTCACGTCCACCAGCCACCCAGCTATCTACATGCCTAATGATCAAATCACCAACTATAACGGCTGTCCTAACCCTTCCCTCATGGGCACATGGCTCTGGAGAAACTTCCTCGGTGCAAGAGGGTTTTACATCACCTGGAGGACAGGTCCTAGTTACAGGATCACTTCCTGCCATACCAGGGTGATGCTCTCCTGTCACGTGACCTCTCTCCTCCATGGCAACAGGGGTGCTGCTGGACTGGAGGTGGGACTTCAGGACTATATCCCTGTAGGTCTCGTCTATGTACCTCTCTGTCTGTCTTATGTTTTCCAAGTCTGCTACTTTAGCCTCAAGAGAACGGACTTGTTCCCTGAGAGCAAAGAGCTCCTTGCACCTAGTGCACACGTAAGACCTCTCACCAACTGGGAGAAAATCATACATGTGACACTCAATGCAAAAGACTGGAAAGCCCCCATCCCGCTACTGGACTGCTGTCTGCATCTTAGTTTTAAGTTTGTGTCTAGATATTTAGGTTCTTACTTTCTAGGGGTTGCTATGGGTATTTATACCAATAAAACTGTACCTAATACGTTTAATATACCTTGTTCACCTGAAGCTTAATTAATCTCAGGTCCTTAGTGTATGACTGATTTGGGTAATGAGCTTCACCTGAAAGCACCTCCTGTCTTTTAAGATGTGTAAGTACCTATAAAGCTACGATTATCCCAGGGGAGGGAGGGAAATAACACTTATTAAAAGAGGGCTGCTACACAGTACCCTGTCTTGTGCTGCTGAGGTAAGCTAAATTCTGATTTGATTTAAATTATAGCTCTTAGCTGCTGCTAGGCTCTAACTTCTTATGAAATTTGAACTACAAGCTCTCTGCTGGGGTCTAAATTTAATCAGAAAGCTCTCTTCTGTGTGTTAAATGTAAACTAAAAGTACTTTGCTGTTACTTGGTCCTGAGTGACTATTACATTTAAACTACAAACTCTCTGCTGGATATGAAATGTAACCTGGAAGTTCTCCTCTGTGTTTTAAATTCAAACTTTAATTGCTGCTACTAGGCCCTAACTGATCCAACAAAAAACAGTGGGTTCACAGATTAAGTAGCTTTAATACAAAGAATTCTTTTTAGAAAATAACCAGAAGTATATACTCACAATTGCAGATTTCTCTCCAGAAGTAACAGTCCCCCTTTCTAGTCCTTCAAGACTCACTCGTATAAGAACAGCTGGGTTTGGCATTTTCCCAAGTCGGGTGTTTTGATATGAGGAATCAGATCAGCAGACATTGAATGGAGAGACACTTGAAATAGGGCTCACAGTCGCCCGAAACATGCATGTCATGTGGATTTATGTCTGGCTTTCAGTGGGTTTCTGATTAAGAATATCATCTTTACCAAGATAAGTGGGTTTCACTATTTTGAATTTATAGGTTAAAAGTATTCACTGGATTAAAAAGGGCGCCATCTGCACGGAGGGGAGAGTTCTTTTTTTTCTCCTCTCAGGCAGGCGGATCCCGACAATAAATGAATGGAAGCAGGTGGTTGATAATTTCTTGATAATTTCTTGAGATTCGAGTCACCAGGCCCACTGGCTACAGATCAATGACTTCTTTGTGTTGTTGTTTTTGGAAACAACAGCCTCTCTGACCTCACCTTTAAACCATGCTGGCAGTTTTTTGGACTTCCTTCCACTTATCTTAAAGCACAGAATACAGCTGGTCTGGGCTTCCAAGATAGTATTTTTCAACAACACCCAAGCTTAATGTAAGTCTTTAACCTTTGCAACTGCTCCTTTTAGTTTTTTCTTAACTATTTTCCGCATTTTATTATAGTCTCCCTTTCGAAAGTTAAATGGTAGTACTGTGGATTTCCTTACCATCCCTCCTCCACTAATTAAATCAAATGCAATCATGCTATGATCACTTTTGCCAAGTGGCCCCAACACCCTTATCTCTTCCACCAGATCTGGTGTTCCACTAAGGACTAGGTCCAATATGGCTTCCCCTCTGGTTGGTTCATGAACCAGCTGCTCCAAGAAGCAGTCATTTATTTCATTTAGGAACTTTGGGGTATGTTTGCTAAACTGCAGTAATGTCACTCATGTTAGGTTCCACGGTAAAGGTACAGATGCCCATATAAAGGCGTGGGTGGTACATAGTTAAGCAAGCCATATCAGTTAATGCATGTTACCAGGCGCTTTACACTAACGCGCGTTACAGGGTGCCCTACAAGGCACCTTACAAGGCACATTACAAGGCTCCTTGTAAGGTGCCTTGTAAGGGGCCTTATAAGGTGCCTTGTAAAGGGCCTTATAAGGGGCCTTGTAAGGTGCATTATAAGGTGCCTTCTAAGGTGCCTTGTAAGGTGCCTCATAAGGCACCCTATAGGGCTCCTTAGGCTAAGCGCCGTATTAGGCACCCCTGGACAAGGCACTGTAGAAGGTACCCTGGGCTATGGAACCATAGGTTAAGGTGGCCTAGCAAGGTTACAATGCCCTAGGTTAGTATGCCAATAAGGACATGCAAGACCTGTTAGGAACAGAGACAGATGTAGCCCTAACACTAGATAGAGCACTCAGGAAAGGCAATGAACAGGTAAGTAAAGGAGGGAGAGCTGGGAGCCGCTGGACCCGCCATATCTGCGGGCATCCCATGTGGCTGCCAGTACTGAGGAAAAACATGGTGGAGGCAACTGTACCACAGCACAAGGTGTTGGCAATGTAAAGTACTGGAAAGACAGTTGGTGGCAGACGATGGGACTATGTGTCCCTCAGTGGAGGTGGAGGTGGCAGGATAGTTACAATGATGGGTGGACAGAGGAGTGGTGGTGCCATGCAGATCAGGCACAGGCGAGGCAAGCATGATGAGGCGCAATGCAGGAAAGGGTAGCAGTGCAGGACATGGGGTGGCAGCCTGCACAGGCAGACAGGACTCTACACAGCTGACAGACGCAGATAGACGGACCGAAGGAATGTTGGCAATTGTGGCGAGGGTATTATTTGTTGGCAGCACAGATCTGAAAAAATATGACAGTTACTGGCATGCACACTATTTGAGTAAGACAGGAATGAGAGGAGAGAACAGTGAGGAATTGAACCCATGAACACTGCAGAGAATGGCATTGTATTAACCAGTGGGCTATACCTCCGTGATGTACGTCACAGCAGTGGCTGGGTACAGAAGGACTGCAGGTCACTGCACAAACTGTCTGCTCTGAGTGCCAGGATAGGGTAACCCCAACAGTACCCATGATGCAATGCACATGCTGAATAGCTGTCTACAGCTGATCACCAAATGGGGTCTGCACCTCTCCGGTACCTCAGCTTTGAAAGACGAACTGACAGTGCGTGATACTGACACAGTGTAGCTACAGACCATGCCATTGTGCAGGTTTTGTGTTCACCCTGAGGGATAGGATGGGTGCCCAGCACTAGGTCCGCAGTACATGTTGTGCTTGAGATAGATTTTGCTATACATCCCCATTGCTGCCAGTGTGTGATAGGTGTTCTATGCCGTCCACCTGTATCCTTCAGTCACATGTGAACATCTGGGACCAGACACCACCCAGCTTAGTGTGTACCCTGTGTTTGGGTCTGGCTGACATGGGCAGAGGGGTTTCTAAACCCACATGAGGTTTGTATAGCAGTGTCTTTATAAGGTCAAGGTGGTATACACTACACACCCCAAAGGGCCCACTTCACCTGTTTTATAGGCAAGGGACAGGGGGCTTCACACCACTGTCTTCCAGTCACCAGCAGACAACACAGTCAGACTGCACCTTATAAGTGTTCTAACAATGCACAGTCTAACTGCAAACAGTCCACTAGCCAGTCCATAGTGCATGCTCACAGAAGAACTACATGCACCAAGCAAGCATCTCAGTGATTAGGACCCCAGCACTAGGAACACAAAAGTATCACTGAAGACAGAGAGTCTAGAACACTATGTGGGAACCTAGACATGCCATGGTCCCTGCTCGGTTAGAGTGAGTGCCCTCCCAGCATGACATGCTGTGGCCACCCTGTCCATGCAGGCAGTGGTTGGGCACTACAGTGTCCCAACCATTACTCCACAACCTGTGAAGATGCATCCTGGCCAATCCGCCCTGTCCAGGTCATACCCATAACACCTTGTTCCTCATTATGCACATATTCAGGCTAACGCTGGTAACAGTGGGACATTTTGGGCCCAGATAGTGGTGGGCAGCCACAGAACAATGGATAGACATACACACACACACACTCCTATTGCAGAATTGTGCAAAGATAGGGGTGGTTGGCAACCCTGCCTGCCACACTAGTCCTGATCACAGTACAGACTGTGCAGGAGGTAGTAGTAGTGCTCTGGTGATAACTGCAGCTCAATGCTGGGGCCAACAGCATGATTCTCCATGCATCTTTGGAGCCTATGTGAGTGGGTGTTTCTACCCCTGTTTGCCGCTGCTTTGGGCTTTGCACATGTTGCTGTTGTGTCTGCATTGTAGGGTAAAAAATGGGGACATGTTCTACAGGAACCACAGCTGGGACTTGAACCTATGACCCTCTACTTTTGGACACACTGGCTGGATGCACTGCGCCACACATGCATGGTAGTCCCTAGGTTACCTGTACTTTTCCTCAGCCAGACCCTTTTATGTTTCACTGCACACCACGTACTGGTACAGGGCATAGCCTAGGTCCACTTTAGGCAGGTGCCATTGCCCCCTCCAGCATGGGCACACCCCCCTGCCATGCTAACATGACCATATGCTGTCGCTGCTGGTAGTGCGCAGTCCCAGGCCATCCATTGTGTGGGTAGGTGGTCGCCTAGGGAGCGGGGTCTGTGGCAGGGGGAATACATGAGCATCCTCACATCCCCCCATCACTGCCTACCAATAGCATGTCCCTTCCACTTGGGGTAGGGTTGGCTGGGGGAATGTTAGGTCAGTGCCCTGGCAACTGTTAGCTCAGGTGGACCAGGTAGATGTAGGTGGATTGTGTTTGGCCTTTGTCAGCTGCTGTCATACTGATTTCCAGTTTCTATGTTCCTATGTGCCACCTAGGCGCCCGCCTAGTCCACCCTGTGCCCCAGATGCCCCCGCTACATGTACCGCCTGCAGCCCCCTATGCCCCATTCGCACCATCCCCATAGTGGCCTTTCATACTTGGGCACTATGCTGTTGCAGAAAATGGAGCACTACTATCACGTGCTTGGGCTCCCTGCCTATTCTGTACATTGCTGACATTGAAATTGTTTCTCCCTCCTGCAAATGTGCATTTAACGGCAGGTTTTCATTCACGGTAGGATTCAGCCCTTCAGTTCAGCGCGTTAGTGTACAGGGAGCCTCTCCCCGCCCATTACCTGCCCATTGACCCCTTCTATCCGCCTTCTCTCCACCCTCTGCGGTGTTTACTGTGGCCGGGAACGTTAACGATCGTTAGGTAACGTTAAGGCGTGTTAAGATTACATACCACGCGTTAACGTTACCTAAAGATCGTTAATGTTACCTAACATGCGGTCTTTAATGTTACCGCAGTTTTGTAAACATACCCCTTTATCTCCCTAGCACGTCCTGCCGTGACACTGACCCAGTCGATACCAGGGTAATTGAAATCATCTATTATTATTACTGTGCTGTAACGTTTGTTAGCTTCCTTGATTTCTTTGAGCATTTCATCATCCATTTATTCATTCTAGCCAGGCGGTCGATAGTACACCCCCACTGCCATCTCCTTCCCCTTTGTACATGGAAGTTCAATCTATAGAGATTCTACAGCAAATTTTGTTTCCTGCAAAACTTTAATCCTTTCTGACTCAATGCCCTCTCTAACATAGAGCGCAACCCCTCAACCAATTTGATCAGCTCTATCATTACGACAACTTGATCAGCTCTGTCATTACGAATGTTCCCCAGTTCCTAACAAATCCAAAACACTCATCTTTGCACCATCGTTTCATCCACGCATTGAGACTCTGGAGTTCTGCCTGCCTTTTGGGTCCTATGGAACGGGAAGCATTTCGAAGAATGCTACCCTGGAAGTTCTGGATTTGAAATTCCTACCTAAAAGCCTAAATTTAGCCTGCAGAACCTCCCTACCACATTTTCCTATGTCATTGGTACCGACATGTACCAAGACAGCAGACTCCTCCCCAGCACTATCTAAGACCTTATCTAGGTGGCACGTGAGGTCTGCTACCTTTGCACCAGGCAGGCATGTTACCAGGTGATCTTCACGTCCACCAGCTACCCAGCTATCTACATGCCTAATAATGGAATCACCAACTATAACGGCTGTCCTAACCCTTCCCTCATGGACACATGGCCCTGGAGAAACTTCCTCGGTGCGAGAGGGTTTTACATCTCCTGGAGGACAGGTCCTAGTTACAGGATCACTTTCTGCCACACCAGGGTAATGTTCTCCTATCACGTGACCTCTCTCCTCCATGGCAACAGGGATGCTGCCAGACTGGAGGTGGGACTTCAGGACTATATCCCTGTAAGTCTCGTCTATGTACCTCTCTGTCTTTCTTGTCTTCCAAGTCTGCTACTCTAGTCTCTAGGGAACGGACTCATTCCCTGAGAGCAAAGAGCTCCTTGCACTTAGTGCACGCTTAAGACCTCTCACCAACTGGGAGAAAATAATACATTTAACACTCAATGCAAAAGACTGGAAAGCCCTGATCTCGTTGCTGGACTGCTATCTGCATCTTAGTTTTAAGCTTGTGTTTAGATCTTTAAGTTCTTTACTTACTAAGGGTTGCTGTGGATAATTATACTAATAAAAGTATACCTAATACGTTTAATATACTTGTTCACCTGAAGTTTAATTAATCTCAAGTTCTTAATGTATGACTGATTTGTATAAAGAGCTGCACCTGAGAGCAGTTCCTTTCCTTTAAGATGTGTAAATACCTATAAAGCTACAATTATCCCAGGGGTGGGAGGGAGGAAAATAAAACTTATTACATGAAGGCTTCTACACAGTACCCTGTCCTGTGCTTCTAAGGGTCTCAAACACGCGGCCCGCGGGCCGCATGCGGCCCGCGAGAGACCTTTGTGCGGCCCGCGATGCATAGGGGGGAAAAAAAAACACCCCGGCTTCTGCTGCTGCTGCCGCCGCTGCCATGGCCGGCAATAGCAGCAATATCGCAAGTCCCGCAGGCTCCGCTCTCCCCCCCGATCCCTTCCTGCTTGCCTGCCAGTTCCCATCTGCCCCAGCGGGCTGAACAGAGTCACGAGGGAGAAGCTCTCCCTTCGCGGCTCTGAAAGCCCAAGCCGAAGTGGAGAACTGGCAGGCAAGCAGGAAGGAAGGAAGGGGGGGGGAGCGGAGCCCGCGGGACTTGCGATATTGCTGCTATTGCCGGCCACGGCAGCGGCGGCAGCAGCAGCAGAAGCTGGTTTTTTTTTAAAGTTTAATTTTCCCGGGGGGGGGGGAGGGAGGGAGGGAGGGAGCAGGACTTGATGGGGGGAGCAGGACTTGATGGGGGGGGAGAGCAGGACTGGGGGGGAGCAGGACTAGATGGGGGGAGAGCAGGACTTGATGGGGGGGAGAGCAGGACTTGATGGGGGGAGCAGGACTTGATGGGGGGGGAGAGCAGGACTTGATGGGGGAGAGCAGGACTTGATGGGGGGAGCAGGACTGTGGGGGGAGCAGGACTGGGGGGGGGAGCAGGACTTGATGGGGGGGGGAAGAGCAGGACTTGATGGGGGGAGCAGGACTGGGGGGGAGCAGGACTTGATGGGGGGAGCAGGACTGGGGGGGAGCAGGACTGGGGGGGAGCAGGACTTGATGGGGGGAGCAGGACTTGATGGGGGGGGAGAGCAGGACTTGATGGGGGAGAGCAGGACTGGGGGGGGGAGCAGGACTTGATGGGGGGGGAGAGCAGGACTTGATGGGGGGAGCAGGACTTGATGGGGGGAGCAGGACTGGGGGGGGAGCAGGACTTGATGGGGGGGGGAGATCAGGACTTGATGGGGGGAGCAGGACTTGATGGGGGGAGCAGGACTGGGGGGGGGAGCAGGACTTGATGGGGGGGAAGCAGGACTTGATGTGGGCTGCTGGGGGGGTAGTACTGAAAATGGGGTGATGGGGGTTAGGACTGGTAATGGACAGATGGGGGTTAGGACTGGAGGTGGTCTGATTGGGGGGCTAAGACTGAAAATGGGGTTATGGGGGGGCTAAGAATGAAGATGGGGCGATGGAAGGGTTAGGCCTGGAAGTGGGCTGTTGGGGGGCTTAGGACCGATAATGGGCTAGGGGGGGGGGCTAGAACTGGTAATGGACTGGGGGGGGGTGCTATGACTGGAAATGGGCCGAGTAGAAGGGGGAGCTTGAACTGCAAATAGCTGATGGGGACAGGGTCTTGGAATGGTAATGGGCTGAGTGGAAGGGGGCTTGGAATGGAAATGGGCTGATGGGGAGGGGGGCTTGGAAAGGAAATGGGCTGTGAGGGGAGGGAGCTAGGACTGGAAATGGGCTGATGATGCGGGGACTAGAAGGGAGCGGATGCTGGGTGGGGCAGGAGCTAGAAGGGAGTTGATGTTGGGGGACAATTAGAATGGGATGGGGCTGGGAGAGTGAAATGGAGAGGGGAAATATATTTTGTGTGGGAGGGAAGAAAAATCTACAATTGGCCGGGTATTGGGAGAGTAAGTGGGGATTGAGGATGGAGGGGTAAAATTTGAGTGGATGAAATAGGAATGAGGAAAGAGCAAAAGGAGAATGATTAGTATGTTAAAGCAGATGTAGAGAGAATGGAAAAAAACTAGGAAAGAAGAAAGGACAAATGGACAGCAGACGATGGAGAGTTAGCAGAAGACACAAAGAAACCAGAAGAAAGTGACTGGAACAATTGCAACTGAAAAAAAAATGCACAAAAGGTAGAAAAATATCTCTTTATTTTGAATTTATTAACTGAAATATGTCAGCTCTTGGAAATGTGCATCTTTAACGTCTGCACTTTATTTAATACAAGAGGAAATCAATGTATAGTTTTATTTCTACAGTGTTGTACATTCTAAGTTTGGCTTTTGGGGTTCCCAGTTTAATTGTCTTCCTGTTTCTAAATTGTGATTCCTTGTTTGGTGATGGTGTATGTTCTGCATGTGTAAATGAGCTGAGGTATTCTGTTTATGTAATTCCTATTTGACATTGCCACTTGTTCTCTTTCCCGAGTAGGTCATGTATTGTTATTCTCTGAAATGTGTTGATTTAATATTTGCAGTGTTGCCTTTTGATAGTTAGGGTATGGTGCTTTGTGAGTCCTGGTAGTGCTGTTAGGACACGGCAGGTTTGCTATGGGTTCTAAATGAGCAGTGTTTCTAGTAGTTCCTAATGTGCCTGGCGGTTGGCACTGGTTTATAGTAATGTAGAAATCTTTTAGTCTTTCTTTATCCATACACTCATTAAGAGGCATGTTTACTAAAAGTTAGTGTATGGTAACATTATGCAAATATTTATGCAAATGAGGCCCTTATGCAAATGAGGCCTGCATCTTGTGCGGCCCCCGGGTTACTCTACAAGTCCTCATTTGGCCCCCAAAGCAATTTGAGTTTGAGACCCCTGTTCTAAGGTAAGCTGTGACCTACTTCCTGGGTGATTAACAGTCCTTGCTTGGATAGAAGGAGTCTTTCAAAATGGCCTTTTGACCTGCCACCTGGCTTTAACACCTATTTAAAAAGTTTCACAGGTCTCTTACCTCCTAGGTAGAAGGACTCTTTTTAAAGGTCTCTAGAAGACTGACCCTGTTTTGCCTTTTATACTAAGTTATATTCTGATTTGATTTAAATTAAAGCTTTTTGCTGCTGCAAGGCTCTGACTTAGTAAGAAATTTAAACTAGAAGCTCTCTGCTGGGTTCTAAATTTAACCAGAAAGCTCTCTTCTGTGTTTGAAATTTAAACTAAAAGCACTTTGTTGCTACTAGGCCCTGAGTGAGTATCAAATTTAAACTACAAGCTCTCTGCTGGATTCTAAATCTTCTTGATGTCATCCCATAACTCTTCTGAAGCTAAAGCAGCAAAATGATTTTGCAGGCAGTCTTTAAATTCCAGTAATATATTCTCAAGATCATATTTTGCTACATTCATGAGTGGCTTGCTCTTTTTCAACTTTAGCTTGAGTTTGCATTCTAGTAGTTGTGATCTGTACCACAGTCAGCCCCAGGTTTGTCTTTGTTGATGTTATATTGCTTTTCCATCATTGACTTCTACAGATGTAGTCAATTTGATTTTTGTACAATCTATTGGGTGATATCCATGTGTACAGTCACCGCTTGTGTTGCTGGAAGAAGGTGTTTGAGATGAATAGATCATTGGTCTTGCAGAATTCTATCAGTCTTTCTCCAGCTTCATTTCTATTGTCAAGTCCATATTTTCCAACCACTTTGCCTTCTTCTTTGTTGCAAATGTTAGCATTCCAGCCGCCCATAACTATCAGGATATTCTGTATGCATGTTCTGTAAATTGCAGCTTGTACTTTTTTATTGAACTCATCAACTTCATCCTCCCCTGCAACTGTTTTTGGGGCATATACTTGAATTATAGTTGCGCTGATGGGCATTCCTCATAGACAAATAGAAATTAAGAGTTCACTTATTGCACTGTATTTCATTACAGTTCTTGCAAGTTTCTTCTTAACCCTTTCCAGGCCGAGTCCAAAACTCTCGGGATCCAAAATTCTGACTAAATATTCCTATCAAATGGTATATAATACATGACCATCTCAGAAGGAAAATCACTATTAGAACATATTCAATAAGACGGGTACAATTTTCCTGAAATATGCAAAAATTAACCTGGCTGCAGAATGTGGATTAAAATTTTAAAGTAGGCCTTCAAAGGGTTAATTATAAATGCAACACCATTTCTTCTTTGTCTTTTATTTCCAGCATAGTAGACCATGTGCTCATCAGATGCCAAGGGCCCATGTCAGTCCATCTCAGTTTACTGACACCCACAGATCGTGTTGTACAGAATCCATTTCTTTCTTGGTCACCTCCAATTTCCCATGGTTCATGCTTTGTGCTTTCCATGTCCCAATATGTAAGACATCTTTGCAGCTTCTGACTCTCATTTTACGTGCAGCTACATCAGCAGTCAGACGTCCCAAGGGCTTTGATCCAACCATATCATAAATGCTGACTTTACTCTGAAAAGTCTTCAGCTCTTCCCCAGTAGCCAGTTGAGTGCATTCTGACCTGGGGGTCTCATCTTCCAGCACTATAGTGCAATTTGTTTTGTTGTGACTATCCACTGGGTTTTCGTGGCAAGATATGGAAGTAGATTGACAGGCCTTTCTTCCACGAAGTTTAATTCTAGTGCTGTTGCTACTGTCACAGAAATGTGATCCTCCGCACCAACACTGTCCCATTCTGCTGCTACCCAGATGGGCAGTTTGTCTTGTTCTGGCACTTCAGATGAGACCTGTCCATCTTGGGAGACCCTGCCAATAGTTAAGCTTCTGAAAGCTTAGCCCTTAGCATCACTGATGCACATAAGCCCTCGTAGCATGACAAGCTACAAACCAGTCATTATACTATATTAATCAAGTAAACCAACAGCCGTTTCAAACTGTACCTTATCATCAGGAGCTATTGGTGATGAAAGAAGAAGCTGAAGCAGCATAGAAAGCATTATCAAAGAACAATGAATTGGGTATTGATGGCATTCCTACTGAAATATTACAGCAATGGTATGAGGCTGTTGCCATACTTACAAGGCTCTGTGAGGAAATTTGGAAGACAACATCATGGCCAACTGACTGGAAAAGATCTGTTTTTATACCAATGCTGAAGAAAAGTGAGCCAACTGACTGTGGAAATTATCACATAGTCGCTCTGATCCCACTTGCCAGCAAGATTCTACTCAAGATCATCCAGCAGAGACTACAAACAGATGGAATGAGAACTACCTGACGTTCAAGCAGGGTTCAGGAAAGGACGAGGAACTAGAGACTTCATTGTGGATGTGAGATGGATCCTTAAATACCAAAATGATATCTATATATGTTTTATTGGCAGGATGGTAAACAGGGCATGGCGGTTAACAGGGGCACATTAAAAAGCATGGGTTTGCCAAAACACCTATTAGTTCTCTTGCACAACATTTACATTGATCAGGAAGCAACATTTTGAATGGAACAAATGGTTTAAAATCAGCAAAGGTATACCACAAGGCTGCATACTTTCCCCCTACCTGTTTAATTTATATGCAGAACAAATCATCAGAGAAGTAGGACTGTATGAAGACAACTGAGGTGTGAAGATTGGTGGAAGACTCATCACCAACCTTCGCTATGCTTATGATACCACAATACTGGCTGTAAGTGAAGACAATCTGAAACATTTGCTTCTCAAGATTAAGGAACATAGTCTTAAAATGGGCCAGCACCTTAACTTAGAGAAGACAAAGATCCTGACAACTGGCATAATCAATAAGTTCATTATTAAGGACATAAGAATGCCATTCTGGGTCAGACCAAAGTCCATCAAGCCAAGTATCCTATTTCCAATGGTTACCAATCCAGGTCATAGGTACTTGGCAGGTTCCCAAAAAGGTACACAGGTTCCAAAACACTTGTCCTGGGGTAAGCAGTGGATTTCCTAAGTTCTCTTTAATAATGCTTTATGGACCTTTCCTCCAGGAACTTGTTTAAACCTTTTTTAAATCCAGCTACACAAACAGCCTTTACTACATCCTCTGGTAATGAATTCCAGAGTTTGACCGTGCATTGAGTGAAAAAATATTTTCTATAGTCTTAAATTGCTTACATTGTAGCTTCATTGCATGTCCCATAGTCTTTTTACTTTTTGATGGCATAAACAGCTGATCTATGTTCATCCATTTCATACCATTCATTAATTTATAGACCTCTATCATTTCCCCCCTCAGACGTGTCTTTTCCAAGTTGAAGAACTCTAACCTTTTATGCCTTTCCTCATAAGGGTATCCTTCCATCCCCTTTACCATATTAGTGGCTCTTGTCTGTACCTTTTCTAATTCTGCCTTATACTTTTCAAGATATGGCGACCAGAATTGTCCACAATAACCAAGGTATGATCGCATCATGGAATGAAACAGAGGCATTATAATATCCTTGGTTTTATTCTCCATTCCTTTTCCTATGATTCCTAGAATTCTATTTGTTTTCTGGCTGCCGTTGCACATGGGTTGGAGGGTTTCAAAATATTATCCATGATGATGCCTAAATCTTTTTCTAGATTGGTGGTACCTAATGTGGAACCTTGCATTATGTAACCATAGTTGTTCTTTCCTATGTGCCTAATATTTCAGTGTTCACATTAAATTTCATCTGCCATTTGGATATTCATTCTTCTAATTTATCAAGGTCCTCTTGCAATTTTTCACTATCCTCCTGTGTTTTAACAACTTTAAATAATTCTGTGCCATCTACAAATTTGTTCATCTCACTCGTTATTACCATTTCCAGGTCATTTATGAATATGTTAAAAAGCAGTGGGCCCAGCACAGATCCCTGGGGTACTCCATTATTTACCTTTCTCCATTGAGAATATTGGCCATTTTGCCCTACTCCCTGTTTTCTATCTTTTAGCCATTTCCTGATTCACAATAATGCATTACATCCAATCCCATGACTTTTTAATTTGGCCAAGAGTCTCTCATAAGGGACCTTGTCAAAGGCTTTCTGAAAATCCAAATAACTATAGTGACTAGCTCACCTTTGTCTACCTGTTTATTCACACCTTCAAAAAAATATAACAGATTAGTAAGTCAAGATTTTCCTTGACTAAATCAATGTTGGCTTTCCTCCATTAAACCCTGACTATCTACATGTTCAGTAACTCTGGTAACCCGGAAGCCCTCCTCGCCTCCTTCCCCAGCATTAACACCCCCCCCCCCAAGTACTTCGCCCCCCCCCTCCCCCAACAAATTCACAAACAACTATATTTGGTACAAACATTTTGGTCGCAGCTTTATTTACAACCTGTAAACCGACCCAACCAGGGCCTGAATAACAATTGAACATAACCCAGCCCCGCACCCCTTTTCCGGAGGATGCCCCCCCACCCGCCATCTTAGTAGCAAGGCGGAGCATCCTCCTCCCCCCCAAACCCCGCCGCCTGCCTCGCCATCCTAGTAGCAAAGGCCGGCTCCCACCCCCCCGCTACCGGGTCGAGACCCCCAACCGGGCTGTCTCGCCCCACCCCGAGGAGCACTTCGCCCCCACTGCTCGTAACCAGGTCAAGCCCGTGCCGCTCCTGCGAGCGCTGGCTCTGTACCCCCAACCCCACCAGCTGCGACAACCCCGAAACCACCACCAACAAAGGGGCGGGCGGGCGGGAACGCGACCGCTTCCCGAGGAGCCGCGGCCAGAAGGAGACGGCCACGCGGCTCCTCGCGGACACAGCGCAGCCCCCCCACCGACAGCCGGCCAATGAAATCGCTCCGACAGTGTGACGGAGCGATTTCAAAAGCCGCGCACAGCCGTCTCGCTCTCCACCCTCCCCCCCCCCCCCTTCCGTCAGTATGCTGGAGGCCGAGGCCGGGCCCGGGCCCAGGTTACTGACGGCCGCGGGACCCGGCCCGCGGCCTCGAGCATTAACTCTGGTAACCCGGAAGCCCTCCTCGCCTCCTTCCCCAGCATTAACACCCCCCCCCAAGTACTTCGCCCCCCCCCTCCCCCAACAAATTCACAAACAACTGTATTTGGTACAAACATTTTGGTCGCAGCTTTATTTACAACCTGTAAACCGACCCAACCAGGGCCTGAATAACAATTGAACATAACCCAGCCCCGCACCCCTTTTCCGGAGGATGCCCCCCCACCCGCCATCTTAGTAGCAAGGCGGAGCATCCTCCTCCCCCCCAAACCCCGCCGCCTGCCTCGCCATCCTAGTAGCAAAGGCCGGCTCCCACCCCCCCGCTACCGGGTCGAGACCCCCAACCGGGCTGTCTCGCCCCACCCCGAGGAGCACTTCGCCCCCACTGCTCGTAACCAGGTCAAGCCCGCGCCGCTCCTGCGAGCGCTGGCTCTGTACCCCGCCACCGGTGCGAGGTATACACTATCCTCGCACCGCCCCCCCCATAAAGCTGCAACCAATCATTTCCAGAGCTTCCTGCCAATCATTAAGCAATAAGTCCTGTCCGACCGGGGACAAATGTACCCCGTTGGTACGGTAGAGTCCAGCGCACAGGGGGTCCGCCCAAGGGTGCTGGACCTGCCACCCGCCAGCCTGCTGCAACCAACGGCCGATCTGCCTGTTGACCTTGGCCAGCCCTCTCGACCACCACCGCTGCGACAAGCAGGCCGGCCGCGGGATGATGTCCGACCACACAATCGCCAAGTCAGGCCACTGCTCCTGCAGCGACCGCAGATCTCGTTGTACTGCGCGAATGAGTTGCCGGCACGTCCAACCGGAAAGATCATTCCCTCCAAGATGTATCAGCAGTCCCAACGGCCGCTGCCGCCGCTCCGCGTGCTCCCGGACTACTGGAAGTAGCTGCCACCAACGCATGCCCCGCTGGCCGAGCCACACCAGCCGGAAATTGCAGGACACCAAGCCCAGGTGCGGACCCAGCGGACGAGTGGAGGCTCTACGTTCCGCCCAGTAGACGAAGGAATGCCCCAGCAACCACCAGACGCCCGGCGGGCCCCGTGCAGCACTCAATGTCGGCACGCTCCGCAGAACACCTGGAAAAGAAAAACAGCATTAATACCCCCCCCCGCACCCACCCCCCGACACCCCCGCAGCTCACAACTGTTCCGGGCGCACATAGCCCTTGTAGGCTCTAGAGCTCCAACGCCCGATGCGTTGAATCACCTCACCCCCAAGGCCCGCAGCTGCAGCGCTGGTCGCCGCACCTATCCGGAAGGAGTGAGATGCATAACAGCGCTCGTCCACGCCCAGCCGCCGCAAGGCCAGGCGGAAGACAGCCGTGAATTGAAACTGGGTGACAGCCGAACCGTCCGCATGGCAAAAGAAACAGCCAGCCCCATCAAGACGCTGACGCTGGTACGTCCTCAAATTCTGCACCGGACAAGATCCCAGACCAGGGATGGCCCGCAACAGCACCCACCGGCCACGCCCCTGCGGGTCGGTTTTCGAGCGAGCCAGAAATATCCGTACAAGCTGCTCCTGCAGGTCCACCTGATGCACCCGCAACCCCCCCCCGCCCACCCCGTCCACCCGCCTGAGGGACCAGCTCACTAACCCGGAAGGCCCCAAAGAACGCTGTGACGAACAACGCCCGGAACAGGCGAAAACAAGTCCAAATCCCAGTTGGACAGCTCCCCGGACTGTAACACCGAGCAGCCATTGTAATCCGCCAGAAACGCGTCCCACACACGCAGATCGGCTCGCATCCCCGCATTCACGCGGATGTGATGGTGCCCACAATGGACCCCAGCCATCGCCAAAGATAATCTCCGCGCAAAGGGCCTCCCCATAGTGATGACCCGACACGCGAAATTCAAGTGGCCAACCAATCTCTGAAGCTCCGTTAACGTCACCTTCGCAGCGGAGCCCACCTCCGCCACCAAGAGCCGCAGCCGCTCTACTTTATCCATAGGCAAACGGACCACAAACTCGATCGAGTCTATCTCTATCCCTAAAAAGGAAATACGAGTCACCGGCCCAACCGTCTTACCCTCTGCCAAAGGGATGCCAAAATCCGCCGCCAGGCCCAGGAAAAGCCCCAGCAAGGATCCGCACACGGCGGACTGGGCCGGCCCGACGAACAAGAAGTCGTCAAGATAATGCACTATAGTCCGCCGCCCAGACCTCCGAACCAGCACCCAGTGCAAGAAAGAGCTGAAGGCTTCGAAGTAAGCGCACGAAATCGCGCAACCCATGGGCATGCATTTGTCATAATAATAATGATCGTCGAAACGAAATCCCAGCAAGGGGAAGGCGGACGGGTGGACCGGCAAGAGACGAAAGGCTGACTCAATGTCAACCTTCGCCAACAGAGCCCCTTTTCCGCATTGGCGCACCAGCTCCAATGCCTCGTCGAAGGACGCATAGCGCACGGAGCACAGCTCACGCGGGATATGGTCATTTACCGAGGCCCCGAGGGGGCAAGAAAGATTATGGATCAGCCGATAACGACCCGGCTCCTTCTTCGGGATGACCCCCAGCGGCGATACAATAAAAGGCGAGAAGGGGGGCCGTTCAAACGGCCCAGCCACTCTGCCCAGAGCACACTCCGCCGCAATCTTTTCACGGGCCACCTCCGCCAACCGCATCACCGAGACCGCATTCCCCCTCTCCAACCCCCTAACCACCCCCCGCACTGGGATACGAAAGCCCTCGGAAAACCCCGCCCACAACAGCATCCCCGCCTTGCCATGCCTGGTCGCCGCATAGAGCTCCAACCATGGCTGCAGCGCCAGCCTCTTAATGGGGGTAGGCGCTAGCCCCTCCACCGTCCCGTCACTTACTTGCGGCCGACGCCCCCGGCACCGCTCTACGGCTGCACTTGACGGCCGAGTGACCGGCGCCGCAAAGCGAACAAGCGTGCCGAAACTTGCAGTCCGGGAAGGGGCAGGACGTTTTATTGAAGCGCCAGCACAAATCCCCGCCGGGACCGCTCGCTCGCCCCCATTCTGCTCGTCTCGGGCCCCGGGCCCGCTGGCCGAAAGGACCGAAGGCCCGCCGGGGCTGCCGTGCCCGCCGCCTTACCCGAACCTGCACCCCCCCCCATTCCGCCCCTTTTCGCCGACATCTGCGTGAGCCAAAGGTTGATATCCTTCATTCCCCACGACAACTGTTTGTTCTCCTCCATCATATCGCGGAACTCCTCATCATAATTAAGCCAGGCCCACCCTTCGTGCGCCTGGGAAGCCGACAAGATAGCATCGGCATAAGCTAATAGCTCGCCGTAACAACTCGGGTCCTCATGGCCCCATACGCTCGCCAACCGCAAAAAGGCCCGCGTCCAGTTCAAAGTGTTCCGAGACACCTTCCGTACCCTCCCCGCTTTCTCATCCTCCTTGCGTTTCTTGCGACTCTCCCCTGAACGTTTCCTCCCCTCCAACAGCCGGAAAATATTCAGATATCGCCGCTTCACGATTCGCCGCCGCAACTTGCGCGGAACACTCTCCCACAATTCCGCGCAACGGACCACCGAGGAACCCGCCCCTTCTCCCGTCCGTGGGACGACCGTGGAGTCAGCCGAGGAAGTGGCTGAGGACCCCGACGATGAGGAGGAAGACGACGCGCTCCGCCGCCGACGCCGCCGGTGCTTCCGCTTCGCCTTGGCTTTACGAGCCGGCGGCGCACACTCGCCCGGCAGCACCACCGCCCCACCACCCCCCACAGTGATCCCAGACAACTCACCTGCTGCCACCTGCGCCGCCGTCGCCTGCGCCTCCGAAGTGGACTCCGACTGCTCCACCGAGGTCGGGCCGGACTGGCTCGCAGTCGACGACATCTCAGTCGCTCCGACAACAGCCCCACTCGCTGGAACCTGTGCAGACCCCAAAACCTGCAACGGGAGAGGAGAGCCAACACACGGGGAAGGAGGAAAGCCAGTCCCTGGAGGCACCCACCCGTAAGGCCCCACCCCCCACCCAACACCCCCTCCCTGTGCCCCCCCCGAGGATCCTAACCCCCCGGCTGCCCAGCTTGCAGCCCCCCAGGGGGGCTGCCCAACAGCTGGAAGACCGGCGCCCCAATGCTCCCCACCCCAGCCCGCCCCCCATGCCATAGGCTGACCATGTCCCGGGGACCAAGCCGGCCACCCTCCACCATGCAGCCCAGCCCTACCCCAACTCATAGTTAGGGGCCCATAAGCACCAGTCGGGGCCTGAACCCACCCTGGCCCCCCCCCGCCCGTCCAATCCACCCTATCCCCCCCCCTTCCTGAGGCACGCTCACATCTACCACCCTCCCCTCAGTCACTCCCCCCCCCAACAACCCCTCGGGCTCCTCAGCTCCAGGCCCAGCAACCCCCACCGGGGGGCTCCCCACCTCCCCAGGACTACTCAAGCCGGCTGCAGGGGCAGGGAGAGCTCCACGCTTCCCAGCCCCTACCCCACGCTTTCCTGCATTCCTACCACCCCCCGCACATCCCCACGACCTGCACCGGCACCCGGTGCTGCCCCCGCCCCGCGGGACCCCCGCCGATTACCCCTAGCCCGTGCCCCCGAAGTCCTCCTGGCTTTGCTGCAGCCAGCCATGCTGCTGCCCTGCACAGTGCTTCCCCCTCCCACTATGCCGCAGAGGCAAGAATTAAATCAGGCTGCCCTCCTCTGTATTCCCTTTTTTTTTTTTTTTTTGAAGAACGCCCCCCCTAACCCGGCCGAAACACCCCCCCCCCGCCGAACGCAACACCCATAGCGAGAACTCCCCCCCCAACGAACCCAACTCACCGGACAGCCAAACGCGACCGCTTCCCGAGGAGCCGCGGCCAGAAGGAGACGGCCACGCGGCTCCTCGCGGACACAGCGCAGCCCCCCCACCGACAGCCGGCCAATGAAATCACTCCGACAGTGTGACGGAGCGATTTCAAAAGCCACGCACAGCCGTCTCGCTCTCCACCCTCCCCCCCCCTTCCGTCAGTATGCTGGAGGCCGAGGCCGGGCCCGGGCCCAGGTTACTGACGGCCGCGGGACCCGGCCCGCGGCCTCGAGCATTAATTTTATTCTTTAATAACGGTTTCTACCATTTTTCCTGATACTGATGTCAGACTCACCAGTCTGTAGTTTCCCGGATCACCCCTGTAACCTTTTTTTAAAAATTGGCGTTACATTGGCCATTCTTCAATATTCCGGTACTACAGATAATTTTAATGATAGTTCACAGATTACTAATAGTAGGTCTGCAATCTCATATTTCAGTTCTTTCAACACCCTTGGATGTATACTGTCACGCCCATAGCCCCTTACATGCAGCATGGAGGGGCGTGGTTGTCATTAGAGAGATTCACCTTTTGGTCTTTAACTGACTGATTGCCTTGTAATGCCTTATGGGAAAGGTAGTTCAGTCAGAAAGTATTCAAACTTAGGTAAAAAAAAAACACCTTTGTAGTTGCCATGAGTGGTAAGGTAATGACAGTTTATTAACTAAAAAAAACACGCTAAGGTTCACAAATTCCACCTTTGGATTATTTCTCTTGTAAAATGAACATCAGGATATAAATGAATTCCAGACAAAACAGCTTGCAATGTTCTCCAGTATAAACATAAATACTTTAACAGCCCATGCTATCAGGCATGGCTTGCAGTGCTGATCAAACAAACAGAAAACAGCTTTTCCTAAAGCAGGTTTCTTTTTCTCTCAGTCCAGAACACTGTTTGTCTTCTTAAACATAGAAAAACTTTCAACAAGGCAGTTAAACTCTTCACAGGCAAGCAATTCTCTATGCAAAGTTTTCTTATAAACAGCCAAACAAAAGCTTTCCTTACTTTTACCGTTAGTAGGCCTCCGGCTGAGCACTGCTCTGGCTCACAGCTGATTCACCAACTTAATTAGGCAGCTTTGGCTTGCACAGTAAAAAAAAGGTATTTTGCCTTTAACTCAGGACCTTCACAAGTTAACCATAGGCTCTTAGGGCTACCGGACACTGGAGGTTTTCCTTACGGTTGACTCCCTTTCAACACCTCTGTATTGGAAGACTGGCATAAAGAGCAATCCATGTATGAGACTTCTTCTTCTAAAGCTATGTCTGGTTCACCCAGTTGCATTGGCACATCCTCTGTTTCTGGCTCAGTGGTCTTAGCTGACTGCCTTCCGTTAGGGCTAAGGCTGTCTCTGGCAATTCTGTAGTGCTCAGAATTAGACCAACTTTTAATGCTCATACCTGGGTCAAAGCTTGTAGCAGCTTCTCCTCTCTCATGCTCTGGCCACCATTCACTGGTGCTTCCACGTCCTGTTCTCCAACTTGTGTTCCTGGTTCCTGCTGTTCTCACTGTTCCAGATCCATTCCTCTTCCAGTAGGCACTCCTACTGCTCTCCCGTTCTCTCTCCTTTCCTCTTCTTCTTCCTCTCCTGCCTCTCCCTTCTGAATAGACTGACCTAGTCTTAAACCTCTCAGGTGCCTGCTCCACCCCCTCTCCTCTCAGGTGTTGGAGATCAAACTGCCTCGTGGCAACTGAGTAATTGGGTAATTCAGTGACATAAGGGTTCCTTACCCTGAGCCTGTATTCCCTCTCTTTTTCTCCACTAGGGGCATTCTGCAACCTATTGTAGTTAGGAATTACCGGCTTTCTAGATGTAAAGGGAGTTTTGTGTCTCTGACCTGGTAAAATGGGTCCTTTTATAAGGGTAAATTCCTTCTCTTTATCCCTGTCTCTTGGGTCCTGATAAGCTTCCTTATCACAATACCCTTCGGGCCAGGTGATTTGCTACTCTTCAGTTAATCAAATAATTGTAATACATCTTCCCAGTTTATTGATATTTCTTTCATTTCTTCTGAGACATCACCTTTAAATACCATTTCAGGCATGGGTAACTTCCCTATATCTTCTTCAGTAAAGACATAAGCAAAGAATTCATTCAGTCTTTCCGCTATGCCCTTGTCCTCCCTTAACGCATCTTTTACCCCTCTGTTATCCAAAGGTCCAACTGACCCTTTCAAACATTTTCTGTTATGAATGTACTTGGAAACGTATTTATTATATGTTTTTGCTTCCATGGCAAGCTTTTTCTCAAATTCTTTTTTTGCCTGCCTTACCACTGCCTTGCATCTAACTTGCCAGTGCTTATATTGTTTCTAGTTTTCATCATTTGACTTCTTTTTCCATTTCCTGAAAGTTGCTTTTTTTTGTCTTCGACAGTCTCTTGACCATGCTGGCAGTTTTTTGGCCTTCCACTTTTCTTAAAGTGGCTGCAATAGTAATAATAATTTTTTAAAAACTCACCCTTTCCTTCTCCGATCCAGACATTGCTCCTGCACCTTGCAGAGCCACACCTGTGATAGTAATGTAACCCTAGGATTAAAATTAAGTAAATTTTACCTAATCAGGCTGGGGGGCTGCAGTCTAGCACTGCCGGTGGCTGCTGACATGTTTTTTTTCCCCTCTGGGGAAGTTTTGTATCCACCAGAGCTATGGATTTCCTTCCCATGATGTGGGGAAGGCAGGGAGTAATGGTGTCATTTTTTAAAAAGAAAAGAAAGTGTGGGGCTCAGGAGCTGCCCATGGCTTTGTTGAGCCAGCAACAGCAAGCTGTAAATAAGAGAAGATAAAAATAAAGGAAGAGGAGGAGCAGGCAGCCTGTCTCTCGGCAGTCAGAGGGTTTCAAAATGGCCACCTGGGGTGGAGTCAGCCTTAAAGGGGCCATGTACTCCTAAACAGGTTAAAAGCAGGCCTAATTTTAAAATGTTAAATTAAAGGTTTAAAGTGCATAAATGAATTGGTCAATGGTTAGGAATCTCTGTAAAGCCATTTCTTTAAACTTTCAAATGTAAAATTGTAGCAGCAAAGCGCAGACAAACCAATGATACCAGGAGTCTGTTCAGAAGGTCCAAATCATTTATTTGTGCACAAGTCTCGAACCAGTCAATTTCAAAATGGCTGAGCCAAGTTTTCAAGCATTACAACAACTTTTATAGACTTCTGTTCCATTCTAGGTATAGAAAAACATTTCATTGGTCCCGGTAACCTCCCGTACCTCCCGTACCTCTTCCATTGGTCCCGGTACTGATAAGTTTATCCAATTATGTCCCTTCTGTGGGCATGACACCTGCATGCCCCCCTTCTAGTCCCAATTACAATGGTCAGTTCATCAACTTGTTACTTTCACACTCTCAAGGCCATATAACCAATTTGTGCGTGCAGAGGAGCAGGGCTCTGCAACTCATCTGTCAGCACTCCCAATTATTTCTTTGCAGATGTACTTTTTCTTATCAGTAACTTTTAAACATGTCTTTCTGTATTTTTCCATCTTTCAGCTCTGCAGTTCTGCCTACCTAAGCTAATTCAATACTTCTACTGAGTTCTATCTTACAATAGCAGCATATTGGGGGATGTGCAATCCTATATGCCTCTCCACAGGCCTCATTTACAGGTCAAGCTAGCCATGCTGGCCTGCTTATGTCAGACACCGTGGGTCACAGGCCTGCACCTGCCACATTCCCCCCTTTGATTAATCTCACCCTATTACTTAATAAGGTGTGAGAATTAAATCACCTTTAGAAGAATCACATCATGATTGAAGGATTTCGACTAGGACTAGCTTTGTATAAAGCCATTATTTTAGTTGCGGTCTTCCGCTCTACTGTACTATCAATAGTGTTATGAATGGAACGCATACAACATGGGATTAAACATGGTAATAAGAAGATAACAGCAACAAGGATTAGTACCAGAACAATGAAAGTCTTAAATCCTCCCACCCATGAAAAGAGGTTAGCAAACCAGTTAGGAAATTTCAATGAGTGCCAAGTCTGTACTGGCACATAAGCATGTCTTTGCATATCTTTAGCAATTTCTTCAACTACTTGACCCTTATCATCTATTTTCAAACAGCAATTAGTTAAATTCAGTTTACCACATACTCCTCCTTCAGCTGCTAACAAATAATCAAGTGCTAAGCGGTTCTGGTATATAGCAGTGCGCATCTGAGTACTTTGTCTAGCTAAGAGCGTAAGAGCATGACTAGTTTCATTAGTTATTATTTCAACTACTGCTTGTAAGCGAATAATACGATTAATCATATAAATTGGAGTACGATAACCATACATACCATCATCATTCCAAGTGGCAGGTCCATAATACTCAATGATTCTTTCTGGTGGCCAATCATCACCTTGCCACTTTTCCCACTTGCCTATCTGTAAGGCTTCTCTTTTCTGTCTCAATGCTCTTTTGTGTCGGTGGGTAGTGTAAACAGGGTATCCTAATTGTTCTCCATGTTCAGTGTTCAAAAGAAAGAAAGAAGGTCTGATGGTTCCTAAGACACATGCTCCTCCCCAGTGTGGCGGAAGTTGTGCATATGCTCGGTTTCCACAGATCCAATATAGGCCAGGTGGGGCTTGCGAGGCTTGGACTTTGGCAAGGTTAGTCCATAAACCAGCAAGTTCAGGAAATCTGGCTAAGGGGTTAGGAGGTTCAGGATGTCTGATCCCTGACCACCATGCTGTCTTCTTGGTCGTGGCATTATAGTACTTCTGGCTAAGACAGACCAGCTGTCCTACCTTCTGGGTGAACTGGGGTCCAGTTCTGGCATAGCAAAGACGTCCAACGATTGAGTGCGCTAACACCCATTCACTGGTAGTCTTGTGTAATTCAGTCTGATTGTAAGTCATAGAATAATTCAATTCTTGGGCTTCCCATGGCCATTGGTCTCCCATTTGGGTTCCGCCACAAAAATAGCAATCTGAGATCTTAAGACTAGATACTACTGCTCCGGCTAATTCTAAAAATAAATTCTGTGAGGGGTGAGGGATCTCAAACTTATTTATATGCATGGCTTCATAAAAGGTATTATGAATATGATATTTAGATGACTTGTGGGCTTGGATATCCTTGTTTCCATGCATGGGGATTGTGTATACGTAAGTGTAAGGGGTTGCAAGCATCTTTCTGACATTTATCATTTGTGGTTGGCTTGGTTAAAGTAGCCATCCGTTTATCTATTTTCTCATCAGTTATACCAGTGTTCCAGGTAGCATAAAAAACACATCCCCAATACGGGCAATAGTAATCTGCCGCTGTTGCAGTACTATAGCCTGATCCCGTTTTACCTGTACACTTCCACCAATTTGTGGCACCTTCTGGACACATATACTTATGGTCATTTCGATACGCTTTTTCCCATGTACCACAGGTGGAATGGCTATCTCTATTAATGGCATTACATGCATCAAAATTCAAAACAGCAGGTTTAGTGATGTCTTTAAGTGGTGGTGTAGCAGCTAATATAGGTCCATCTGCATCCTTCCATCTTATTTCTAACGTGTAATAGGATGGATTCTGATGCGGATTATAGCATGCTTTAATTTTGCCATGAGTGCAAACATTTAGTTCAGTGGTGTTATAGATACACCGAGTCACTGTTCCCTTGCAGGTATAGTAAGAATGATAAAGCAAAGTCTGAGTTACTTTCAGTCCAGTTCTAGTAGAAGTAATGCAAGCAGTGCATGGAGGTAAAGCATAAGTCAGTTCAAAACCTCCAAAGAAGGCAACCAAGGTAAAGCAAAAACAAAGATACATGTTGATGTTGATTGGAGTTCTTCTGAATCCTCAGCTTGCTGATCTTGATCACGACGGTCTTTTATTCTTCGTCCCGTTTGCTAATGAAGCAATTTAACGGGTGCTGAGTGTTGATTGAAGATCCTCAGGTTGTCCAGTACACATTGACCAACTTTTTAGCAATTTCAGTTGGCTTGTGAAGTCTGGCTTAGTCAATGTAGTCTCAAAGTAGTGTGTCAAATCACACACAAATTGGGTTCGTTGAAACAAAACTGTTGCTGCATGGAAAACAGCAATCCTCTTCGAAAGACTTGGCTACTGCAAAGCACTTGTGATGAAGTGTCTAAGCTGCTGGTTGCCGTCTCAGAGTAACTCGCAAGGGTGCATCAAGATGCTGTTCTGCTGTCCACTGCTCTGGTTCAGGATCAGCGGCGGGCTTGACTCTGCTGTGGTGGATCCAGGCGTCGATCTCGGCTACCTTTACTGCAGTTGGGGTAGACAGGATGATGGTGTACGGTCCCTTCCAATGGGGTTCCAACGGTGTCTTCTTCCAATCTTTGATCCACACCGAAGTACCATGCAAGGGTTCCGTCAAGTTGATAGGCAACTGGTCTTGGATCCACGTATGGAGAGTCTGCAGAACAAAACTAAGAGCTAGGAGTTCTTGTCTGGTTACTTCTGAACCAATCTGGGCTAAACTTCCTTTGACTCCCTGCACTATTGGTGGGGGTTTACCATACAAAACTTCAAAAGGGGAAAATCCTGTTGACTTTACAGGAGCTGAGCGTATTCTGAGTAAAGCTTTCGGGAGCACTTGGGGCCACTTCAAGTGTGTCTCCTGACAAAGCTTGGACATTTGGGCTTTTAGGGTACGATTCATTCGCTCAACTTTCCCTGAACTCTGGGGTCTGTATGCAGTGTGGAGTTTCCATTGTATCTGCAAAGCTTTTGCTAACTGCTGAGTAACTTGGGAGACAAATGAGGGTCCGTTGTCTGACCCTATTACTGCTGGAATTCCGAATCTGGGGACAATCTCTCTCATTAAGACTTTGGTAACTTCTCGGGCTTTCTCAGTTCTGGTTGGGAAGGCTTCTACCCACCCAGAGAAAGTACAAACTAATACTAATAGGTAATGGTATCCATTGGCTCTTGGCATTTCAGTAAAATCAACTTGGAGGTTGTGCATGGGGGTGACACCTCCTGACTGAACTCGGGGTGCTGTTATAAGGCCTTGCTTGGCATTATTTTTGGCACAGGTTAGACATTGACGTGCTACTGAGGCTGATATGGTTGTCATCAGAGGGATGTAAAAATGTGGTCTGAGTGCTTTTTCCATAGCACTCTTCCCATAGTGGGTGGCTTCGTGGAAAGCTTTGACAAAAGATGGTCCTAACAATTCAGGAATTACTATTCGTCCAGGAGGTTGACTGCCCTCTTCTGGTGGCAGCTCAATCCATCCATCTTTCAGTATTCCATCTTCTCTGTTACAATAGTAATCCAATTCTTTGGTGGTATATCGTGGGGTCCATAGATTCAAAGGTACTGGAAACAATGCTGCTTGCATTGGCATAGCTTGTGGGGCAATCTGTCCTGTCATAGCTGCTTGTCGTGCTGAGGCATCTGCAAATCTATTTCCTCGGGCAACTTCTCCTTTTCCTGCTTGATGTCCTCTACAATGCATGACAGCTACACGTGTTGGGGCCCAAACTGCATCAAGTAACATCAATATCTCGGGACCATATTTGACTGATTTTCCTCCGGATGTGATGAGTCCTCTTTCTTTATAGAGAGCTCCATGGGCATGCAAGGTAGTGAAGGCATATTTGGAATCTGTATATACATTTAGCACAAGTTTTTCTCCTAACAGCAATGCTCTGGTAAGTGCTATCAATTCGGCTTTCTGGGCTGATGTGCCTGAGGCTAGAGCTGATGATTCAATTACTTCGTGCTGAGTGACGACTGCATATCCGGCACAGCGTCGTCCATCGAGGATGAGACTGCTCCCATCAACATAATAGATTTGGTCAGGATTGTCTATGGGCACATCTGTCAGGTCAGGTCGACTGGAGAACACAGTTTCCATGACTTCGATACAGTCATGTTCTGGGAGTTCTTCACTGATGGGTATCAAGGTGGCTGGATTCAAGGCATGACTCACTTCAAGTTGTATCTGTGGATTTTCACATAACATGCTCTGGTACTTCAACATTCGGGAATTGGTGAGCCAATAATTTGCTTTTTGTTCCATAAGGGCAAGGACTGCATGTGGCACAGTGACTCGTATGTTCTGTCCTAGTGTGAGCTTGTCTGCTTCGCTCACTAGTAGCGCTGTAGCTGCAACTGCTCTCAAGCAAGGTGGCCATCCTTTGGCCACAGGGTCCAATTGTTTCGATAGGTATGCTACAGGTCGCTCCCAATTTTCCAATTTCTGAGTCAACATGCCTAAAGCATTTCCCTGTGCTTCATGTACAAACAAGTGAAAAGGTTTGTGGACATCTGGTAGTCCAAGTGCTGGTGATGACATCAATTCTTCCTTCAACGTCTTGAAGGCTGTATCCTGCTCAAGTCCCCACTCCAGTGGCGACTTTTCTTCTCCTTTTGTGGCTTCATACAGTGGTTTGGCAATTTGGGCAAAGTTGGGTATCCAGATTCGGCAATATCCTGCCGCTCCCAGAAAGGCTCTGACTTGCTTTCTGGTTGTTGGAGTTGGAATTCTGCATACTGCTTCTTTTCTTTCTCTGCCTAATCTTCTGCTTCCTTGGGTAATACGAAAACCCAAGTATTTCACTTCTTTTTGGCATAGCTGTGCTTTGGCTCTGGAAACTTTGTATCCAGCTTCATCTAGTAACTGCAAGAGGTCTTTGGTGGCTAGTATACATTCACTTTCTGATATGGCAGCTATCAACAGATCATCCACGTATTGGAGAAGCACTCTCTTCCCCGGGGCTACTGGATAGCTTGAAAGGTCTTGATTCAGTGCAGCACTGAAGATGGTAGGCGAATTCTTGAATCCTTGGGGTAATCTTGTCCAGGTGAGTTGGCCCCCTCTTCCAGAGACGGGGTCCTGCCATTCGAATGCAAACAATATTTGGCTTACAGGGGCTAATCTTATGCAAAAGAATGCATCTTTTAAATCCAGTACAGTGAAATGGGTAGCTTCAGCAGGTATCAGTCCTAGAAGAGTGTAAGGATTGGGTACAACTGGATGTATAGTTTCAACTGCATCATTTACTCTTCTCAAATCTTGTACTGGGCGATAATCATCTGTCCCAGGTTTCTTTACTGGCAAAAGTGGAGTGTTCCATGGGGATTGACATACTTTTAGTAGGCCATACTCGAGCAATCTTTGTAGGTGGCGATGAATGCCTTCAATTGCAGCTCTTGGGAGAGGGTACTGTTTGACGTGCACTGGTGTAGCACTAGGCTTGAGGGTTACAATCACTGGAGCTATATGCTTGGCTAGGCCTGGGGGACTGCCTTCTGCCCATACTCCAGGTGGTGCATCGATGTTCTTTAAAGTTTGTTCAAAATAGGTGTCTTGGATGGAGTCATCAACGTAATACCTCCATTCTTCTTCTCGGGGCACTGTCAGCAGCATTACTCCTGCTGGTTTGGCTTGGGAATTCACTGTCATTTGCATCTCTCCTTGTTCAGAGAAGGATATCTGTGCTTGAAGCTTGGCTAGCATATCTCGTCCCAGTAATGGCACTGGACATTCGGGCATGTAAAGGAATTGATGAGTTATTTGCTGTCCTCCTAGACTGCATATTCGATTCTGAAGAAAAGACTTTGTGGCTTTGACACCAGTTGCTCCTATAATGGTGACTGCTTTTGTAGTAAATGGGGCTATCTTTTTGTCTATTACTGAATGTTGTGCTCCAGTATCAACCATAAAGTCCATAATTTGGTCTCCTATTTGTATTCCGACCATAGGCTCCTGGAGACCTAAAGCAAACTTGGAGCCCGGTCTGTCCTAATCCACGTCATTCTCATCATGGGCTGGTGTGGCCAATGCTTGAATGGCTCCTCCTCTCTCTCGCTGGAATTGTTCTCGATTGGCTCCTCCTCGGCTTCGGGGATAGCCTCGTCTTTCTTCTCGCCACTGATGACTGCTGTCGTCATCTTGCTGGGCGTCTTCGAGTTGCGGGCACGTATCTCTCCAATGTCCTTCCTCTCTGCAATAGGCGCATTGGTTCACGCCTAGTCTCTGGGTCCGGCCTCCGCCTTGACCCCGCCCTCTTCCTCTGCTCCTTCGACTAGGGACACCTCCCCTTTTCTGTTCAACTATGGCCGCAGCCAAAAAATCAGCTTTCTTCTTCATCTTTCTATCACATTCTCTCTGTCTTTCATTATCACGATTCACATACACTTTATGAGCGACTTCCAATAACTGTGTTGCATTCATGCCCGCAAACCCTTCTAATTTCTGTAATTTACGTCTAATGTCTGGTTGAGACTGGTTTACAAAAGCAGAATTCACCATACATAAACTTCCTGGTGCCTCGGGATCATAGGGAGTATACATTCTGTATGCTTCAGTTAATCTTTCATAAAAATCTGCTGGGCTCTCATCTATCCCTTGGATAACTCCTGCAACTTTGGAAAGGTTCATAGCTTTTTGGCCCCCCCTTTTCAGGCCTTGTAAAAAGCCTTGGCGAAAACGGGCTAGGGCTGTGGATCCTTCATCTGTATTTGGATCCCATTGGGGGTCTTCATTCGGGAATTCTCTCTGAGCTGCTTCCCGACGGTCTATTATATTCTGTCCCTGTCTCGGAGCTACAGGGTTATCTGCCATCCACTCAATAGCTGCTTTTCTAATTCTTGCCCGTTCTTCTGTCGTGAATAGGGTGGTCAGGAGCTGGCGGCAATCTGGCCAAGTGGGTTGGTGGGTTTCCATAATAGTAGTTACTAATTCTGTCAGCTCCTGGGGCTTACTAGTATAGGAGGCATAATACGACCTCCAATTTAATAAATCAGTTGTAGAGAAAGGGATATACACATAAGTTAGGGGTCCCGCTACCACTTCATCATTATCATTCTTTACGGGCACTCCCGGGACTTGCCGTAAGGGAAACATTTTGGCTGCCGTAGGTGTCTTTTGGGATCTAAGGGTTATTGTCGTAATTGCCTTTGAAGGGGTCACTTTCTTTTTCTCAACAGGTTTTGCTTTGGGTTTGTCTTTTGCTAGTTTACTAGTATTAGCAATTACTTGTACACTGTCCTCCTCGTCTGGGGGATTCTCTTTTTCTCCTTCTTCTACCTCCGCTTCTGGCTCACTTTTTTTGTCCTCTTCTTCTCTTTCAGCTAATTCTTCCTCTTCCTCCCCTCCGGGAGGTGGATCAGGGGTTGGGTCCCGCTCCGGCTCCGGCCGTCTCTGGGGTTCTGGGGCAGGACGCCGGGCTACTCTTATTGGACCTGGGGTTCGGGGCTGCCTGAGAATTATTTCTGGGGAATCAGGATCTACCAGGATGGGCTTCTTTCTGGCTTTCTTATCCTGCTCTTTCATTCTAGGCTGCTCCGCTTTCTGTCTAGAATCTGTTTTCGCTAACATTATTCTGCACTGTTCCTCATAACAGCGCTGCGCCCAGGGGGGCGGATCTTCACAAATACTTAACCAGGAATCTATATAGGGGTACTGATCGGGGTGCGCTATCCGCACTCTACGGTGTATTGACTGAATAATCTCTACATTGAACGTTCCCTCTCGGGGCCAGATGGGGTCTAGATCGGGCCACTCCCTAGTACACAAAATCTGCAAACGGGCTGCTGTCATTTTAATACCATAATCTCCTGAATATCCCTCTTTAAAATGTGCGATCATACATTCTAATGGAGTGTTTCTAGTAGACCCCGCCCCTCCCATTTCGATGTGTGCGCGCAACAACAGACAAAAGGGAAAAGGAGGGCGGACCGTGGGTAAGGGGTCCTCACGGCCCTGGAAACGTATAAGGAGAACAAATAACAAGACAAGACGACAATCGCTTCCCCCTTTTTGCGACCTGAACGCGGTCGCCCGGTCAGGAAATGCGCTACTCAGGGGTCCGCCTTCACTTGGTCCGTGCTGCCAGACCTCTCATTCACACTTCGTTCACACAATCATGCTAGCAACGTATCCCAGAATGCATTCGTTTCTATCTATTCTGACTAGTCTTTTCCCAATTACAAAAAGGATGAGGGTTTCACCCGGCGAATTCCCATGCGGGGTTACTCGGCCCTTCCTTGAGAGGTGATCATGCTCTCTTACCAATTTCCCAATATCTCGAGATTACAAATTCCAAATTCCAAGTTCCAATGGCAGTACTGCTCTTTCTATTTCTGTCTAGACACCAAATCAAAACTATACTCACCGGATCCGGTCCTCAAACTTCCCAAGCAGGCGCATGAGTTGGACCTCGGACTCCCCTCACTCGGGTTCGAGGCGTTGGCTCCAACCGGGCCCGGCACCCGCCGAGGTCTGACCAGCTCCCTCCGATACAAGGGACCGGTGGCGCCAGGGAGCAGCCCTCGTCGGAAGGGCGCGATCCCGGCAGGACCAAGCCTATAGAGGCGGAAAGTCGTGGTATATTGCCCTATATACACTTTGATTCCACAACTTCCCGGCCAATGCACCAAGAATATGTAGCAGCAAAGCGCAGACAAACCAATGATACCAGGAGTCTGTTCAGAAGGTCCAAATCATTTATTTGTGCACAAGTCTCGAACCAGTCAATTTCAAAATGGCTGAGCCAAGTTTTCAAGCATTACAACAACTTTTATAGACTTCTGTTCCATTCTAGGTATAGAAAAACATTTCATTGGTCCCGGTAACCTCCCGTACCTCCCGTACCTCTTCCATTGGTCCCGGTACTGATAAGTTTATCCAATTATGTCCCTTCTGTGGGCATGACACCTGCATGCCCCCCTTCTAGTCCCAATTACAATGGTCAGTTCATCAACTTGTTACTTTCACACTCTCAAGGCCATATAACCAATTTGTGCGTGCAGAGGAGCAGGGCTCTGCAACTCATCTGTCAGCACTCCCAATTATTTCTTTGCAGATGTACTTTTTCTTATCAGTAACTTTTAAACATGTCTTTCTGTATTTTTCCATCTTTCAGCTCTGCAGTTCTGCCTACCTAAGCTAATTCAATACTTCTACTGAGTTCTATCTTACAATAGCAGCATATTGGGGGATGTGCAATCCTATATGCCTCTCCACAGGCCTCATTTACAGGTCAAGCTAGCCATGCTGGCCTGCTTATGTCAGACACCGTGGGTCACAGGCCTGCACCTGCCACAAAATCACAGCCTTTTGTAAAAAAGGGCATGGCTTCAGCTGAAAAAAAAATCAGCCACATTAAAAGTTAACTATTTTGGCTTTTGATAGTGGGATTCAGGTGAGTGTAGCCTGCCACCCCCAAACATATACTTTATTGGATTTAAAAAAGTGTATTTCTCCTGCAAATAGCAGTGATTTCCCCGGAGACTGGGCAAAGGCACTGGAGCATCAGATTGTTTAAAACATAAGTAATCTTGTGTTCTGATGCTTTAACAAGCCTGTTTTAAGATTAATAAGTGCAGTATTAATGAAAAGCTAGTGCTGGCTCTATCGGGAAGCCTTGAGAGTGATGGAGGAGGAGGAAGGATGCCTCTAGAGAGCAGTATTTCAGGCTGGAAGGGGTAGACTCTGACACAGTGAAGTAACATTTCATTCTACTGCTTCATTTATTTAAGGAAACAGCACAGAAGATGTAGACATACTCTGATCTGGTAAGGAAAAATATTTTTAACTGGAGATCTTGGGGTTTTTGCTCTGTTCTAGAGCAGGGCTGGGAACTATTTGCAAGGTGTGCAGAGGAAGAGTACTCGGGAGTTGAGGATGGAATGTGAGTGAGGTGAACCTGAAGTGGGCAGTTGGGGCTGGTGAAGAAGAGGTGAAGGTGTTGTGTGCGGTAAGAGATTGAGGTAACTGAGAAGTGGGTCAAAGAAGTTTAAATTGGTTAAATAATTGGTCTGCTTAGTGGTTTTGGCCAGTTTATAGAGAAAATTGGAAAACAGAGAGAGTTAACAGACTCTGAGCTTTCTTATTTGAGCTGTGTGTATGAAGCACAGGTGAGTTGTATAAAGACCGTATTGGCTGGAAAGAGGATATACTCCAACAGCTCTCTATAGGATTTTCTGACTGATTTCCCATCCTAAAAGTTCTGGGCGGGACAGGACATGGTATAAAGGAGAAGAGAAAGAAAAAGAGTTTATTTAAGATCTTTTAAGAGTATAAGGGTTTTTTAAAGAAAATAAAATAAGTTGACTCAGCTTTTAAGAAAAAAAAGATCCTAAAAAAGGATTTGTGGAAGCTGAAGTTGAATAGGGAAAGAAGAAACTGCCTATCTTCAAACCAGCTTGAGAATTTGAAATGAAAGCTGTACTAGGCTCTTTTAAGGAACTAAAAATACTAGATGCTAAAATTATAGTGAAGTTTCTTTAGAAGATGTAACTTTAAACTCTGTGAAGAAATTCTGATAGCTCTGCTGAGTCCTGGCAAACAGTAGTGGTTCCCTGTGCTGTGGGAAGCCGTGCTATGAGAGTACTTGATTCACACCCCAGTCAGACAGCTGTTCTCTGATGAAGGCTTAAAAAGAAAAATTCTGACTTCTGAAAGGATTTAACTTTCCTTTGTGATTTGTGAAAGAGGTTTGCGTGACTGCCAGTGTGTGTGGGAGCTTAGATAGGGACAATCAATTATATTTTATTTTTGGATAGGAATAGGGGAAGTATACTAAATCAGATTCCAGTCTTGAGATCAATCCTTTCTGACTGTTATCTTAGTCTCCATTTTAGAGCAGTTTTATTTATTAATTTTGTAAAATTAGGGAGTAGGTAAAGACTGGATCATCACTGGACCAGAGGAATCCTGAGTTCCTAAGACACCAGATTTCCTGGAAGAGGACATCGCTGGACAACTAGACAAGAAACAAGATCCCTTCATAAGAACATAAGAACATAATATATGCCATACTGGGTCAGACCGAGGTCCAACAAGCCCAGTATCTTGTTTCCAACAGTGGCCAATCTAGGTCACAAGTACCTAGCATTTTCCCCAAAAGATACACAGGTCCCACAATGTTTGTTTTGGGGCAAACAGTGGATTTCCCGGGTCCCCTATGTTAAAGATTTATGGACCTTTCTTCCAGGAACTTGTCCGAACCTTTTTTAAACCCAGCTACATGAATAGCTTTTACTATATCCTCCGATAATGAATTCCAGAGTTTGATTATGCATTGAGTGAGAAAAATATTTTCTCTTATTACTCTTAAATGAGTTACAGTGTAGCTTCATTGCATGTACCCTAATCTTTCTACAGTTTGATGGCATAAACAATCGATCTATGTTTACCTGTTCCACTCCATTCATTAATTTATAGACCTCTATCATATCTCCCCTCTGCCATCTCTTTTCCAGGTGAAGAGCCGTAACCTTTTGCGTCTCCTCATAGGGGTATCCTTCTATCCCTTTACCATTTTGGTGGCTCTTCTCTGTATCTTATCTAATTACGCTACATTATTTTTAAGATACCGCGACCAAAATTGCACACAATATTCAAAGTGCAGACGCACCATGGAACAATACAGAGGCATTATAATATCCTTTGTTTTATTCTCCATTCCTTTCCTTATGATTCCTAGCATTCTATTTGCTTTCTTGGCTGCCGCTGCACACTGCGTGGAGGATTTCAATGTGTCTATGTTTATGTTTATGCAATTTCTTGATATACCGCCCAGGCTGAAGGGCATCAGAGCGGTTTGCAATCATTACAAGCAGGTACTATCCACGATGACGCCTAAATCTTTTTCCTGGGTGGTGATTCCTAACGTGTAATCTTAATTTGGGTTGTTCTTTCTTAGAAGCTTAACTTTGCACTTGTCCACATTAAATTTCATCTGCCATTTGAATGTCCAGTCTTCCAATTTATCAAGGTCCTCTTGCAATTTTTCCCAATCCTTTTGGATTTTAACAACTAAATAATTTTGTCTCATCTGCAAATTTGATTACCTCACTCATTATTCCCATTTCCAGGTCATTTATGAATATGTTAAAAAGCAGTGGACCCAGCAGAAATCCCTGGGGTACTCCACTATTCAACTTTCTCCATTGGGGAAATTGGCCATTTAGCCCTACCCTCTGCTTTCTCTTTTAACCATTTCCTGATCCAGAGTAGTACTCTGCCTCCTATCTCGTGACTTTTTAATTTCGCCAAGAGTCTCTCATGAGACTTCCAAGAGAGTTTCTGGGAAGAAAGGTAACCATGCACCAACATCCTGAGAGACAAAAAGAAATATATTTATGAGCTCATATTTTACATTATAAATTGAAACAAACACAGAGTACTCTGAGAAAAAGAAAATAACTTACTTGTTAAAAAATAAAAGTTCCATCATAAGAAATAAATATTTACTCGTATTAGTAAGAACTTTACTGGATGGATTAGAAGGAAAATAAACTAATACGTTTTAAAAATAATTCTACCTACCTGAGACCACTGTAAAGAATATTTTAAAGAGAAAACTGAAACACTTGAACTCATTTTTTGGGAAGAATACTGTGAACCCAAGAAAAACACTGACATACTCGTAATGTTAAATTTATTTCTAAGGGGCATGTTTACTAAAAACCGCTAATTAGCGCGCCGCAAAATAGCGCACTAAAAGCGGTACTTAAGAGCGCTTAAACGCCCCGCAAACGTTCGATGAAGCCCCGCACACTTGCGCGTCACAGTAACGGGTGCCGCACAAGTACGTGCCCGCAAATGTCCGATAGAGGCGTGGAAAAGCTAAAGGAGGGCGGAGGAAGGCCCCGGAGGGGCGGAGAGAAGGGGTTAATGGGCGGGGAAGGGGAGGGTAGAGGCGCCCCCACATTATCGGGGCTGAATTTCCCCAAAAAAATAGCGCGAGTGAATCACTCGCATTAGAATGCATTTAAAGGGAAGAGAAACCATTTCCGTCAGCAATGTACAGCAAAACCGGGGAAACCTGCAAAACGTGAGCAGTGTGATACACGTGCACAGCACAAAAGTGCAATTATAAATAGAAAATGACCACCACAAAAATATGAAAAATAGTAATTCAGTTGGGGAACAGTTATAGTGATGGGCAAAACTAGATAACACACCCAGGAAAGCTCCAAAAAAAAGGAAATGATTTATGGAAAGGTGTACGGAGCGGAGACTCGTCCAAAAAACATTTCCCTTTTTCTGGAGCTGTCCTGGGAGTGTTATCTAGGGTTGCCCATTAATATCACTGTTGCCCAGCTTGGGTATATGTTTTCCCCCTTTGTTCCGTGGTCATTCCCGGGTTTTATTTGCACGTTTGTCACCACACAGGGTGAAGGAGCCCACAGTAAAAATGCATACAGCAGGGTTTGTGACTCCATCCTGCCAGGTTTACTACCTCCAGGGGCTGCACTGTCTCTGTGGCCATAGTGTAGTACAGAGGACATAGCCATGACCTCTAGGACTAAAAGGCCAGAGGATCAAATCCCAGCTGGGGCACTTGCCAGCCCTGTCCATATATTTTACCCACCACTAAACATAGATAGAGCAGACACCCCTGTATTGCAGGGAACATAAGCATGGGGGAAACACCCATATGTTACCCAACACCGCACACACACCACAACAATGGGCATACCTACAGCCAAGTCCCCCAAATGCAGTCCCGTACTGCCACATTGCAAACAGGTCATCTGCTTTTTCTGAGAGAAGCTCATGCCAGCATGTTGGCGCACGAGTACATGTGGTGCAGGGGGCAGTGGCAGCTAGCCACAGAGGACAGAGGCCAAGCCATGTGCAGGCTGGCACAGTCCACTGCAACACACAGGCCCTGCCGGATCCACAGGCATGGACGTTCCAGGGAATCCAGCCAATCTGTGGCTACAAGGTGGTGCAGTGCACACAGACAGTGCATACAAGAACAGAAGGGCACAGGTTCAAAGCCCAGCTGGGGCTACCGCCAATCCTTCCCACATATTTTTCCCACAGCTACACAGTGATAGTAAGGACAAACCTTTCGTGGCGAGGACATATGCAATGGTACTACGTCTATCTTTTACCCCACTGAGCACAGACACCATGTACAGGGGCAGTACCTAGAGCAGAATCTCCCAAATGCAGTCCTGGTGGGCCACACACCAGTCAGGGTCCATGCTGCCACTCATACAAATGCCTGTGCTGTATATCTATGCACCACCCCCATGGCATGTAGACGTAGCTCATGCATATTCATGAGGAACAGCAGGTAAACCCGATCAGTGTGATGCAAACCTGGACTGGAGTTGGGAATCTCTGCTGTAAAGCAGCAGCCAACAGGGGCAGACACACCCACACCCACAGGCCCCATTGGCCAATGTCTCCTGGAGAGGCAGAACATTGGACCCTGCGTGCATCTCCCAATACTAGCACCTGCATACCCTAGCAATGTAACCCTACACCTGAGGTATACGGTACACAGCTCTGAGACGCTTGCTAGGAGTACTGGCAGATAGATATCCATACGTTACGCACATACTGCTAGTTGACCCCATCCGAACAATCTGTTTGGTGTTTGCGGTGCGTGCTCCAGCCCTTGCCTCTGACGGTGTTTACCACCCTGGGGAGTGACCCCCAGCAGTACTGCGTAGCATATCCATGCCTTGCTGTGCCCAGCACCGGTTTGGTGGGCAAGGCTAATTACCTCCTCAATAGTAGCACCATGATGGCATAGGTGTGGAATTGTGTGTCTGTCTATACAGTGGGTGTTGGCTGCATGCCCCTTCCACAGCCCACACTGCCAACACTGTTGCCAGTATTGGCCTGCCAATGTGCATAATGAGTAGCAAGGGACCATGGGTATATCTCAGACAGAGTGGACTGACCAGGATGCAGCTGCACAGGGCATAGGGCACTGGCAGGGGCATGGTAGTGCCCAGCCACCACCTACACAGACAGGGTGACCTCTGTATGTGCTGCTGGGGGATCACTCTCACCCTGAGTGTGCAGTGACGGCAGCATGGCTAGGCACCCCCATAGTGCTATATTGTGATTCTCCCATGTGATATGTATGGGTGTCCTGTGGGGGCCTCTTCATGGACTTATCTGTCTGTGTGTGCTGCCACCCCAGTTGTGGGTGCATGCATGTCCATCAGGACCAGCCAGCAGACTGTTCACAGCTGATATGTGTTGTGATGGAGTGCCTTGCAGGGTGCAGTGGCTGATGGCTTGCTGCAGGTGAATATCAGATAGTGGTGGGGTGCATCTTTGAATATCCAGGCCTAATGTCTGTCTGATATTGTGTTATGGATGTGTGTGGAGCTGCTTGGACTGCCCTGGACTGGGGTTGATGGTTCACACTACTGCCATTGGGGTGGGGATCTGTTGAGGGAAAGCCCTGTTTTGTCCACCTGGGGGTCCCCACTAACTGAGCCAGACAGAGAGCTACCAAAATGTTTATGCAGCACCTACCTATTCCACAGGCTATTGCTGCTTTGGAGCTCTGACATGGCCGCATTCAGCCATGCCTGGTGTTGTGGACCTGGTCCTGGGCGCAACATCTCACACTCAGGGTGAGCACAGTAACCGCACAATGTGATGGTGTTTAGCTACTCTTTGCCGTTTGTCCACCCACTCAGGACACCCTACCAGGCCGAGGTGCTGTGTGGGTGCACACGGACACTTCCCCCTACCAGGCCGGGGAGCATTAGGGGTGCATTTCCCATCCTGTGTTCAATCGTGGACAGCTGATTTGCATGTGCAGTGCATCATGGGTATGGGTGGTTCACAACAGCAGACTGTCAGTGAGGTGACGTACAGGCTATCTGCAGCCAGCCAGGGGCTGCTTACAGCTATAGAGCTGTAGCCCAATGGTTACGTCACTGCCTAGGCAGCCAGATGTCATGGGTTCAAACCCACAGTGGGGTTATGTGATAGGGGTGTCCACAGATTTATTTTAATTTACTGTACATATGTTGCTGCCAGCAATACCACCCTCAGCGTACTGTACCCATAAGGTGCCTCTGAGGGTGCTTTATGGGGCGCCCTATAGGGCACGTTACGGTTGCCAGCCATATAGGGTGCACTATACATTATCCTGTGTCGCAACATACATGCTGCCCTATAGGGGACATTCTAGGGTGCCTTGGCGGACGGTGCACTGTAACATGTGCCTTATGGGCCGCCTTATATTAATATGCTGTGAGAGTGCGTTTGCTAGTAGCTATCACAAAATAAAATTAGAAAGCCTCCTACAGCACTCCACAACATATAACATGCTGCCTCAGCTAGCCTTTTTCACTGGGCATTGTGAGGGATCGAACCCCTGGTCCCTGCACCATTGGTCAATGTCTTAACCATTGTGCTGTGGCTGTGTTCCTTTGCTTTGGCATCAGCGCGCTGCCTTATGCCCATCAGCGCGCCACCTCCTGCTGCCCACAATTAGTGCGCCGCCTTGTGCCGCCCAAAATGAACAGTGCGCCGCCTTGTGCCGCCCAAAAAGAACAGTGCGCAGCCTTGTGCCGCCCAGATAGTACAGTGCGCCGCCTTATGCCGTACAAAAGTACTTTGCCTCCTGAGCCACTTTTACACATTCAAGGTGTTGCCTCAGCTGGCTTTTTTGTTGCGCACAATGGGGGATTGAACCTGTGGCCCCTGCACCATTGGTTAGTGTGTTCACCGTTGTGCTACAGCTCTGTTCTGATATGTGCTCAGCAGCGCCCCACTTAGCCTTCCCACGCGCTAATGTGGGCCCCGCAAATTAGCGCGACGCGCACACGTATGGTAGGGGTTTTTTCTTCTTTCTGCCTGAACCGCCCACTCCTTATATGGCACACGCACACTACCGCGGCCCCGCACGTTAGGAATGTTTAGTAAACATGCCCCTAAGTCTTAAGGTGCAACTGAGATATTTTTTGATTGAACTCGGTTAACTAACTGTTAAAAGTTTCTAGATTCATCTTTAAGTTGGTTTAATAAGTTATTCAGGCTTTAATAAATTTATCAGAAAATTCTATTCTTAGGAGTATGTTTACAAAGCAGTCCTAACGTGCGCCCGGTGATAGTGTGGAGGCTGCCATAAAAGGAGTGGGCGTGTTGGTCTTAATGTAGCAAAACGGGATTATAGCGCGATAATGTGTGCTGCGCACATTATCGTGCGAGATGCCGCTAAGCACGTTAACACGCAGTAATCCTAAGTAGGCGCGCAGACATACAAACACAGAAACAGAGGTGTAGCACAATGGTTCAAACACTGACTGATGGTGCGGGTGTTCATGAGTTCAATCCCCCAGTGTGCCTACTGCATATGGCTGGCTGAGGCATTACCTGCTATGTGTAAGTATTGCCTTTTGAGGCATGTTATGTATATTTTAATTAGTGCTGCCAGCAAACACACCCTCACGTGCCGTAACCGAAGGTGCCGCATAAGGCACTCTATAAGGCACTCCATAGGGCACATTATAAAGTGCACTGTCCGCCAAGGCACCCTATAATGTCCCCTATGGGGCACCCTATAAGGCGCTTTATAGGACACCTTATAAGGCACCGTAGAAGGTGCTTTATAGGGTGCCGTATAAGGCGCCTTATACGGTGCCCTATAAGGCGCCTTATACAGCGCCCTATAAGGTGCCTTATGAAGCACCTCATGGCTACAGTACTCTGAGGGTGTTTTTGCTGGCAGCACTAATGTACATTAAAAAAAGACAATGCCTCAGACAGCCCTATCAAGTAACCCCACTGTGGGTGTGAACCCATGACCTCTGGCTCTACAGGCAGTGAAGTATCCAGTGGGCTACAGCTGCTAACAAACCCCTGGCTGGCTACAGAAGGACTGCAGGTCACCACACAAACTGTCTGCTGTGGTTACCAGGATAGGGTTAACCCACCCATACCCATGATGCACTGCACATGCAAATCAGCAGTCTACAGATGATCACAAGATGGGGTATGCACCCCCACAGCACCTCGGCCTGGTAGGGGGTACTGACCGTGTGTGTTACTGGCACAGAGTATCTACAGACCGTCACATTGTGCGGGTACTGTGCTCACCCTGAGGGTGAGGTGGGACGCCCAGCACCAGGTCCACAGCAACTTTCATGGCTGATATATGTCATGCTGCAGGTCCTCATCAGTGCTACTGTGTGTGATAGGTAGTTCCTGCAGACACACCTAGGATACATCTGTGTCCATCTGTATTTCTCAGTCATGTCTAGCCCTATGGGCTATGATGCACCCAGAATAGTACACATCCTGTGTTGGTGCCCTGGTTACATGAAGGGGGGGTGTCTGGACCCAGAGGTGGATTATGTACCACCACCCTACCCTACCCTACCCTACCTTCTGTGGCACAGGGTGGGAAACAGGATCTCCCACCAGCAGATCCACATTCTACCCCCATGCAATGGTGGTAGTAGAGGGGGATCATCAACCCCAGTCCTGCTGGAGAACAGACACCCTACAGGACAGTCAATGCGGATCTGTACACATTCATAGAGCAATAGCAGACAAACAGTAGGCCTAAAAATGCTCAGCTGCCCCCCACCACTATCTGACATTCTCCAGCAGTAAGCCTCCAGCTGCTGCACCCTGCAAGGTGTTCCAGCAAGACACATACTAGCTGCAGACAGTCTGTTAGCTAGTCCATAGTGCATGTTCCTGGAGGAACTGGGATGTCAGCATACACACGAAGCAAATAAGTTAGTGATTGGGCCCCAAAAGGGAACCCATAAATATCACATGAGAAAAATACTATAAGAGCACTATGGGGGAACCTAGCCATGCCGTGGTCACTGCTAAGTCAGGGTGAGAGTGACCTCCCAGCAGGACATGCTGTGGCCACCCTGTCCATGCAGGTGGTGACCGGGCACTACAATGTCCGAGCTATTGCCCTATGCCCTGTGCAGATACAACCAGTCCGGGCCACCCTATCCAGGCTATTCCCACAGTACCTTGCTCCTCATTATGCACATTGGCAGGCCAATACTGGCTAGCAGTGTGGGCTGTGGAGGGTGTTGGCAGCCACCACATACTGGATAGACAGACACACACTCCACACACCTATGCCAGCATTGTGCAACTATAGAGGTATTTGGCAGCCCTGGACACCACACCAGTCCTGGTCACAGTGCAGGCATGGCTATGGTACACAATACTGTTGGGGTCACTCTGTCAGACACCAGACCCGAGGCACACTCTACAGACAACAGAAAGGTTGCTATAATGCAGCTCAATCAGCCAATTGTGCTTAATGTAGGAATTGCTATCTGCCAGTTATCATAGCAACCTTTTGATAGCTGTGTACAGTTTTCCCATGTTTAGGGTGGCATTGTTAAGGTATGCAAGTGCTGGTATTGGGAGATGCACACAGGGCTCAACATCCTGCCTCTCCAGGAGGCTTGGGATAATGGAGCTTGTGGGTGCGGGTGTGTCTGCCCCTGTTGGCCGCTTCTCTTGGGCAGAGGTTCCCAACTCCAGTCCTGGAGGGCCAAACACTGTTCGGGTTTTCATGCTGTCCCTAATGAATATGCATGAGATACATCTGCATACCATGGGGGCGGTGCATAGAAATGCAGCACACCCATATTTATTAGAGGCAGCATGGAACCTGAATAGTGTTTGGCCCTCCAGGATTGCATTTGGAAGACTCTGCTCTAGGTAATGCGCATGTTTATGGTGTCTGTTCTCTGTAGGGTAAAATGTAGGTGTTTGGGGCATGTCTACGTCATCTGCACTAAAGGTTCTGTCTGTATTAGCATGTTTTAGTAGTGGATAAAATATGGGGGCTGCGTTGGCAGGAACCACAGCTGGGACTTGACCCTGTGACCTTCTGCTCCTGAACACACTGGCTGTGTGCACTGCACCACTGTGTTGCCGTCGAGACAGTGCATTCCTTGGGGATACCATGACTGTTCGTCAGACAGGGCCTGTCTGTTGCAGTGCATGGCACCCACCTACACAGGGCTAGGCCACGGTCTGCTCTGGGCAGCTGCCACTTCCCCCTCCACCACCAGTACCCCTCTGCCACCCTGTTGACATGCCCTTCTGCTGGTGGTGCTGGTGGAACGCAGTCTCAGGCCATCCAGTGTGTGGGTAGGCGGCTGCCTATGGTGTGGGTTCTGGGGTAGGGGTGCCTGCATAGCTGTCCAAGCTTCCCCCAAGCACCGCCTGCCAATGTTCTGTGCCCTTGGGGGTACCTGCTGGGTACTATCCCCTGTGACACTGTGGGAAGCACACTCATGCCCATTTTGGGCCCTCATCAGTTGCTGTCTGGCTGCACTATTGTTTCAACATTCCTATGGGCCACCTAGGCATCACCCTAGTCCGCACTGTGCCAGCTGCCCCACAGCATGTGCCGCCTACAGCCCTCTTGTGATAGGCTATGGCCTAGCATAGCCTGTAAATGTATGTTATGAAGCCTGTAGGTTAGGCCTGAGTCCCCACCCCCACTTCAGAATATTATAGCTAAGCAGAGCTAGAAAGCCATAGAAATAGAAATAGAATCTGCTTCAAGCTGCTCTGATAAGGATATAAAACTTTTCCATTGAGTTTGTTATGTTATCCACAGATGTATTTCAGAATCTTGCTTTTCACACAGTGTCTGTGTTGCGAGTGACTTTGTAAGCAAAAAGCAAGGCAGAATGTTATGTCTAGTTACTGAAAACTAAACCTCTGTGAAGTAAACCCAAAATATATCCTTAACCTAAAGGTCACTCACTGTCCCATAAATATCATCTACACTTGTATGTAGCAGGAAAATTTACCAAAAATTAGTTGTTGTTTTTTTTTTTTGTCGGATCGCCTGTCGCGAGGGTGTACAAACACCCTCAAATAACAGACCCTCCTTTTATTCAACTGTAATTTTTAAAAAGGTCAGTATAACCTAAATATGCTCGGGGCTACAACTAGCCCAAAAGGACCAGCCCGTGCATAAAATGAATGCTAATATGCATCCTAATTCACGTTCAGAAAAATTCTGTAACCAGCAAACTGTTTAAACATGGAAGCGGTGGCACTTAGCTAAATAGTGAAGTGATCCAGAAACTCTCAAGCCATCACTTTCGAAGATTCAGAAGGGCCCATGCCGATGAGAACCACTCTTGCTTTGCCCCCTTGTGCAGCCTGTATAACCACCACCCGAACTGGAATGCAAGTTACTCAGACTATACTTTATCACTCTTACTATACTTGTACTGGCATAGTCAGCCAGTGTATCTATAATGGTACAGAACTGAACGTCTGTACAAAGGGAAAGACTCGTACTTGCTTCAGACCTCGACAGAATCCATCTTACTATGTCCTGGAACTTGGATGGAATGATGAAGATGGAGCCCTCGTCAACGCCACAAGTCAACTCTCTGATCCCACCCAACCTGCGTACCTGTATTTTGATGCTTGTGACTTAATTAACAGAAATAATTACTACAGGTGTGGATCATGGGAACAAGCTTACTATTATGATGAGAAATATATGTGTCCTAAAGGTGCATACAGATGGGGAATGTGCACTGGAACACGCTCACCAACAACGTATAGCAAATCATCCGAAGCAGACTACTACTGTCCGAAGTGGGACTGTTTGTACTATGCTACCTGGTCTGGTGGCCCAACAGGACAAACTGGAGATAATCGTAAAGCTATATTGGAAAGATTACCCCTGCTAGAACCCAAGTGCAAGAAGAGTACATGCAATCCCCTACGACTCCAGATCTCCGACCCCAGTCAATGGAAGCAAGGATTTTGATTTGGCCTGCGCATAGCAGGAGGTGGAGCTGATCCTGGAACCATCGTATTCATCCAACTGAATGTAAAGACTCATGTTTCTTCACCTTATCGCATACATCATACCTTCCATGAGGCCATAAAGGCAGAATTGTAGTTCCCCACGCTTCGCAGAATTTGTTCTTCGAACTAGCTGGAGCTGTGGCCTCCAGCCTCCATGTCTCAGACTGTCTCTTTTGTGGAGGAACTCAGATGGGAGACCAATGGCCTTGGGAAGCACAAGAACTGAACTATTTCGTACCATATAACCAGACTGATGTTCATAACACTACCAATGAATGGGTCCTCGCCCACTCCATAGTGGGTAGACTATGTTTTGTACGAGCAGGACCACAATTGACTGCATTAGTAGGACAGTTGGTCTGTTTGAACCAGAAATATTACAATGCTACTACTGAGAAGACATCTTGGTGGTCAGGTGCCAATACTCCGGAACCTTCTAATCCTTTGATCATCTTTCCTTACTTGGCCAGGATATGGACAAATCTGGCTATGCATAGCACCTGGCAAGCTCCACCTGGACTTTATTGGATTTGTGGCACTCGAGCATGTGCTAAACTCCCTGCCAATTGGGGAGGGGCGTGTGTTCTAGGAACTATACGACCATCTTTCTTCCTTTTGCCCCTGTCCCACGGAGAACAATTGGGATTCCCTGTATACAAAAGCCGACAGAAGCGAGAGGCTCTCAAAATCGGCCAGTGGGACAAATGGGATGCAACCTCTGAAGAATGGCCACCTGAGAGAATTGTTTCTTACTATGGACCTGCTACCTGGGCACAAGATGGTTCTTGGGGCTACCGCACTCCTGTATATATGCTGGACCGTATTATACGTTTGCAAGCTGTTGTTGAAATTATAACCAATGAAACTAGCAGAGCACTAACCTTGTTAGCCAAACAAGCCACACAGATGCGTACAGCCATTTACCAGAACCGCTTAGCATTAGATTATCTGCTTGCAGCTGAAGGAGGTGTATGTGGTAAGCTTAATTTAACGAACTGTTGTTTACAAATTGATAATGAAGAGCAAGTTGTAGAAGACATAGCCAATCACATGAGAAAACAAACTTATGTCCCAGTCCAAACCTGGCATGGCTTGCAACTTGATGGCTGGTTTGGTTCGTGGTTTTCAGGTATGGGCGGCCTGAAGACACTTGTATTGATAGTTTTCGTGATTGTGGCTGTTTGCTTATGTATCCCATGTTTCCTTCCCTTATGCTTGCGTATGCTGAACTCAACCATTGATAAAATTGTTGAACGCAAGGCAGATTCACAGTTACAACAATGTGGCATTACTACCCTAACCCTGTACCACACAGTGATCCCTCCACCCTAGTGTAGAGTACCATATGTGATTTAATTCTCACCCTTTCTCACTTGCGGGTGAGAATAATCAAAGGGGGGAATGTGATAGGCTATGGCCTAGCATAGCCTGTAAATGTATGTTATGAAGTCTGTAGGTTAGGCCTGAGTCCCCACCCCCACTTCAGAATATTATAGCTAAGCAGAGCTGGAAAGCCATAGAAATAGAAATAGAATCTGCTTCAAGCTGCTCTGATAAGGATATAAAACTTTTCCATTGAGTTTGTTATGTTATCCAAAGATGTATTTCAGAATCTTGCTTTTCACACAGTGTCTGTGCTGCGAGTAAGCAAAAAGCAAGGCAGAATGTTATGTCTAGTTACTGAGCATGGCTAGGAAGGCCTGAGAGCAGGGGGGGGAGATGCGGTGTGGGCCCGGTCAGAAATTTTCCATTAGATGGGGGGGGGGGGGGGGTGAGGGGCCACCGGGACCAATGAGGAGTTTGCCTGTATAGAACTGATGAGGAAAACTATAAATGCTGTTGTTTTATTGAACGCCATTGCTCAGACCATTTTGAAAGTGACATTGACAGGTGTCTGAGCTTGTGCACAAAATAAACAGGTTTGAATTCTAGTAAATAGACTCCTGGTGTGTTCATTGCGTGAACTTCGCTACTACACTCTGTGTCCCCTTTTCAAGCATCTGTCCAGTTGCCTGTTCCGACATGCCCGCCCAGCTGTTGCAGAACATGTGAATGCCATAGGAAACCTGCCCAATTGAGAGGGAAAACCCTGCTCAGCGCAATTTCACTGTGGGCTCATTCACCTTGTATGGGGACGAAGCAAGGACCCTTCCAAAATTCATATCTTTTATTTGGAGCTTTCTCGGGAGTGTTTTTTGATGTTTCCAATTAAAATCACTACTGGCCAGTGTGGTTATGCTTTTATTACATTTTCTGCTGGTCATTTTCACTGTTTATTTGCCCTTTTGTTCTGTGCACATGTATCACACTTATCACTTTTTTTGTAGGTTTCCCTGGTTTTGCTGTACATTGCTGACGGAAATGGTTTCTTTTCCCTTTAAATAAGCTCTAACGCCAGGGTTTCACTGGCGTTAGTTTTCAGCCTCGAATTTCACAGCGTTAGTGTGCAGGGAGCCTCTCCCCTCCCACTCTCCGCCCATTGACCCTCTCTCTACGCCCCTGGGGAGCCTTACTCCACCCTCCGGGAGCCTTTCTCCACCCTCAGCGCTCATTTGCGCCGCTGCGCGCATTATCGCACGCTAAGGTACCTCTGTGCCCAATAAAGCGCCATTATTGCACGATAAGGTACCTTATCGCGTGATAACATGGCAGAGCGCACATTAAGGCGGTTTTGTAAACATACCCCTTAGACATTAAGGGGTATGTTTACTAAACAGCGCTAACGTCACAGCTTTGACATTATCGCGCGATACGTGATGTTATCATGCGATAATGGCGCATTACCATGCAAGAACGTCACGTATCATGCGATAATGTATTGTGTACCATCCAGATGCTAACCCTATTGGGCGGTATATAAAGTTTTAATAAACATAAACAAACATAAACATAATGTGTCCTGCGGCATTAAGGTGCGCAGAGGGTGGAGTAAGGCTTCCCTGAGGGCAGAGAGAAGGGGTCAATGGGCAGAGAATGGGCAGGGAGAGGCTCCATGCACACTAATGCCGTGAAATGAAGGTCTGAAAATTAGTGCCAGTGAGAACCTCGCGCTAGAGGCACATTTGCAGGAGAGAGAAACCAGTTCAGTCATCAATTTACAGCAAAGCCAGGGATACCCAGAAAAGTGATAGGAGTGTCACATGTGTCACAGGTTCAAGCCCCAGCTGTGGCTCCTGCAGACCATGTCCCAATATTTTACCCTACAGAGAACATACACAATAATAATGTGCACTCCCCTGAGCAGATGGTGGCAACCCCAGTTCCGGAGGGCAAACACCATTCAGGTTGTCAAGCTGTCCAAACTAAAAATATGCATGAGATGCATTTGAAGGAACTGCCCCCATTGTATGCAAATGTACCTCATGCATATTCAGTAGGGACAGACTGACAACCTGAATCCTGTCCGAACCACCAGGACTGGACTTGTGAACCTCTGCCCCAGAGCATCGCCCAACAGGGGCACAAACACACACACCCACAAGCTCCACCATCCAAAGTATAATGAAAAGGCAGGCTGTTGTGTCCTGCGCATAGCACCATCCCCCACTACTAGCACTTGCATACCTTAGCAATGCTGTCATTAACATGGAAACACATCCCATATACATCAAAAGGTAGCCATGACCAATGTCAGATAACAAATCGTAACTTAAACACAACTCTCTAACAGAGATCCATCATAGCAACCTCACTGAGTTATGTGGTGTGTGCCCCCTCATCCATATCTGACAGTGTTTATCACCCTGGAGAGTGTCCCTAACAGTATTGATTACCCTACCAATGCCTGCATGAAGCTCATGACTGGTGTGCGCACAGGGCTGCCAACCACTGCTGTCATTGCATAATGCTCAAATAGGTGTGGTAATCTGTGTATGTGTGTCCATTGTTTTGTGGCCGCCCATGCCCCACTGAGCCCCCAGTGTTTGAACTGTTTCCATTGTCCCACCTCCAATGTGCATAATGATGAGCAAGGTATTGTGGGTATGGCCCCTACAGGGCCATTTATCCAGGATGCTTCTGCACAGGGCATAGGGCAGTGAATGGGATATTGTAGTGGACAAACGCCATCTGCATGGACAGAGTGGCCACAGCAGGTCTTGCTGGGAGGACACTCTCACTCTGATGGAGCAGTGGCCATGGCATCTCAACCTTCCTACATATTGCCATACAGTGCATTCAACAGTGATATATGTGTGTTCCCATTCCTGGGGCCCATTCATTGACATACGTGTTGGTGTTAATATCCCACATCTGGGTGCATATTGTTCCTCTGGGAGCATGCACTAAGTATGGGCTAGCACACTGTGTGCAGTCAGCATGTATCTGGCTGCAACACCTTGCAGGGTACAGCAGGTGCATGCTGACTGTGGCCTCTGCTGGTGCATGGCAGATTGTGGAGTGGAGGGTAGCTGAGCTGATCATGCCTTTTACCTGTATGGCTATGGCCCTGGTACAGGTACCAACCTGCATCAGCTGTTGGGTTCCCCAAAGGAATGTGTTTGCTGGTCCCACAGCCTGTCATCATGTTGCAATGCTGCCTCTTCTGGGAATACTCAGAAGGTGGGTATGTTGGGGGCCAGATAATGTTCTCTACGCTGATCCAGAGAGGCCATTTGATATGTACATCATCATCATGTGAATCCACACACACACCCCTGCTCCGAGAACAAGTGACATGGCAAGCACACTGGATATACACCAGTTTGGTTGCATCATGGTCTACAAGGGGCAGACATGACTGTTAAATACAAACAGGGCATTCACAGGTATCTCTGCAAATACCTCTCACACACTAGCACTGATGGAGACCTTCAGCAAAGCAAGCACAGGCAACTCGGGTACTGTGGACATGGTGCTGGCCACCCCACCTCACCCTCAGGGTGATCACAGTACACGCTCAATGGCAGGGACTGTAGGTAGTCAGTGGCAGTAACACACACAGTCAGTCCCCCCTACCAAGCAGACATGCTGTAGAGGTGCATACCCCATCTGTGGAGCAGATGTAGACCACTGTTCTGCATGTGAATTGCATTATGGGTATTGTTGTCTCTATCCTAGCCTGGCTACCACAGCAGACAGTATGTCCGGTGACCTGCATCCTGTCTGTGGCCAGCCATTGGTATGAAAAAGCCCCATAGTGATGTAGTACAATGTTTAATAGGATGCCCTCAGTGGCATACATCATGGTTGCAGTCCCACAGTGGGATCCCTGTATGTTTGGGTCTCCCCTACCCCATGCAGCACCTCATAAGGTTTGTGGGATGACCTGCACTCTTTCTGCAGCCAGCCATTCATGGGAAAAACACATGTTGTTGTAGCATAATGGTGAAGTCGATCAAGTCAGGGTCAGATGTCATGGGTCCAATCCCTCAGTGGTCTGCCCTTAGAAAGATTGTCAGAGGCAACTGCCTTGTAGGCCTGTAACAGACACATATATGGCGTTAAACATGTTTTAACCCTGGAATGGCTGAGACACCTTTTGCACACACTGAATACCGTTGGGGTCATAAATGACCCCACGAAGAATTTTAATTGTTAACCATGAAAAATTTAAACTAAACAGACAAAATATTATTCTGAATTAATTATTTATTATATGAAGGTTAAATGTTTTGAAATTTAATGCTTTATCATAAAATTACATGAAGAAGAGTTGCCATGAAAGCAGTTTTTGCATGCACTTGATGAACACAGTAAAGTACTACAGTCATTTGCATGAGACACAGACAATTTCTGAATTTCTTTGCAAACATTACACTTGCAGGAGGTGCAAACTATGTTGCTTTTCTTGTCTTTTTCTCTGGAACAACAGTGACACCTGGCCCTTTTCTTTGGGATCCCGACATTGCAAACAGCATCAGTGGCTTCTTCAATGCTGGAAGAAGTCTCGCTGCAATTGCTCTGAAGCAGCTGCTTTCCTAATTCCAAGAGGAATAGACGATGTCTGTGCTTTGACTTGTAAACATTAAACCCCATGAAATCAATCTAACAACCCAAAAGCAAAAGATCTCAGAAAAAAACAAAACACCCCCTCAAAATAAAGCAATAGTGCAAAATACTTTTTTTGTCGGAATATGGCAACCAAGTACCGGGAATTCAGTCCAGGTATCGCTGTGGCAATTCCTTTTATTAAAGATATGGATAAAAATTTCAAAATCCAAAACAGCTTATATATAGTGCTGCTCTCCGCACTGCAATAATATGCCAGCAAAACACAGTTACGACGTGGCTCCACGTTTCGGGTGTAATCAAAGATGTAAGAACCTTGAACACCCAGCTTCAGGCCCATTCAAACTGGCAAAAACTGGATCCAAGCTTTGAATTTTTGCCAGTTTGGATGGGCCTGAAGCAGGGTGTTCAAGGTTCTTACATCTGTGATTACACCCGAAACGTGGAGCCACGTCGTAACTGTGTTTTGCTGGCATATTATTGCAGTGCGGAGAGCAGCACTATATATAAGCTAAGTTCTGGATTTTGAAATTTTTATCCATATCTTTAATAAAAGGAATTGCCACAGCGGTACCTGGACTGAATTCCCGGTACTTGGTTGCCATATTCCGACAAAAAAGTATTTTGCACTATTGCTTTATTTTGAGGGGGTGTTTTGTTTTTTTCTGAGATCTTTTGCTTTTGTGCTTTGACTTGGACTGCCATTCTGGATTTAGTGACATCCAAACAATGAAGGCGTTCAAAGCACTGATGTCCAACATGTTGTAGAAGATTGTCACTGGCCAGCATCTTGTCATTCGTTTTGTGGTATACGTGCGCAACATTTCATCTGCCGTATCTACTCCACCTTTAATAGAATTATAGTCCAAGATCATGCATGGTTTTTTTGTCTGGACGTGTGTTATCTACTTCTTCTTGATCATGCAAACTGCTCAGAAGAACAACCACTTTTCCTTTCTTCGGGCAATAGGAAACCAGAGTGGCGTCATCGCAAAAGGCAAACAGTGAAGTGAATACCTCTCGGCCCTTTGCTGTTACAAATTCTGGAGGTAATTCTTTTCTGTTCTTTCGAATTGTCCCCAAAAGTGTCATTTGTTTTTCTAGCAATTTCCGTGACAGGGATAAACTGCAGAAGAAATTGTCAACAGAAACATTTCTGCCAGATCGCGTCAATCCTTCAGTGAGTTGCAGCACAACACTTTCACCCTGATTCTGTTCCCTGTTTTGTCAGAGTTCCCTTCCTGTATATACTTGAAGACGCAGAACATATGACATTGCACTGTCACACAACATCCATAGCTTTATGCCATATTTCCCAGGTTTGCTGGGAATATATTGTCTGAACGGAACACGGCCACAAAATGTAAGCAGTTGCTCATCCACGGTAACATTTTCACCAGGAACAAAGGCGTCACTTAGAGTTGCTTCCCAGGTATCAAAAACGTGTCTGATTAGAGCAAGCTTATCCATGCCTCGTTGTTCACATCTGTTGGTTGCATCATCAAATCTGAGAGCACAAGAAATATGCTGAAAATGGTTACGGGCAATATTTTTGCCGAAAACAGAACGACCATCTTCAAGGTTCCACAACTGAACTATGGATTCATTTCATGACTTGTACACGTCTGAGAGGATCAGAAGTCCAAGAAAACATTGAAATTCTCCATCTGTCAAATCTTTCCAGGTGTCGACATAAATGTGTCTTCCTTGTTTGCTCGTCCACATCATGATTTCATTCAATAAGTTCTTCCTCATGAACAAGTGGAATGCTGCGAGAGGGCCATCAACATTTCGTACAGCATACCTTGTAGGACCTTGTTGTACAGGCATGACATTAGCTATGGCGTATCTTCCAGCAGCATGCTTTATAGGCTTCCTGTTCCATGATGTGGCATCCTTAGATACATAGGGGTATGTTTACTAAACTGCGGTAATCGTATATAACGCGTGTTATGTAACGTTAACGATCGTAAGCGCATCATAACGCATGTTATGATGCGCTTACGATCGTTAACGTTACATAACGTGCGTTAACCGTAGTTAACGATCGTAAACTCCCATGGCGCGGTAAAACACCGCAAAAGGTGGAGAGAGGGCAGAGAGAAGGGGTCAATGGGCGGAGAGTGGGCGGGGAGAGGCTCCCTTCACACTAACGCGCTGATCTGAAGAGCTCAATTCCAACGCGAATGAAAACCTGCCGTTAAATGCACATTACAGGGGAGAGAAACCATTTCAGTGTCAGCAATGTACAGCCCAGGCAGGAAAACCTAAAAAAAGTGATAAGTGTGATACATGTGCACAGAACAAAAGGGCACATAAACACTGAAAATGACCCCAACAAACTGGAAAAAACCCATAACCAAGCTGGCCAATAGTGGTATCAATGAGAAACATCAACCCCTCCTCCCCCCCCCGAATAAGCTCCTAGAACAGATATAAATCGTGGAAGGGTCTATACTCCGTCCCCATACAAGGTGAATGAGCCCACAGTGAAATAGCGCTGCTTAGGGTTTTCCCCACCATTGGACATGGTTCCTATGGCATGCACATATCCCGCAACATCATGGCGGGCATGTCGGAACGGCAACTGGACAGATGCCGGAGAAGGAGATACAGAGGGCAGCAGGCGGCACATGCTGTGGTGCAGCTGGGCCACAGTTCGGACTAGGGCGATGCCTAGGTGGCCCATACGAATGCTGAAGCAGCAGAGCAGCCAGACAGCAACTGCTGAAGGCCCAACATGGGCATGACTGTGTTTCCCACAGTGTTACAGGGGATAGTACCCAGCAGCTACCCCCAAGGGCACGGAACATTGGCAGGCAGTGCTGGGGGGAAGCGTGGACACCTATGCAGGCACCCCTACCCCAGAACCCGCACCATAGGCAGCCGCCAACCTGCACACTGGATGGCCTGAGACTGCGCACCACCAGCACCACCAGCAGAAGGGCATGTCAGCATGGTGGCTGAGGGATACTGGTGGTGGAGGGGGCAGTGGCAGCTGCCCAGAGCAGACCATGGCCTAGACCTGTGTAGGTGGGTGCCGTGTACTGCAACAGACAGGCCCTGTCTGACGAACAGTCATAGTATCACCAAGGAATGTACTGACTGTGACAACAAGGTGGTGCAGTGCAGAAAACCAGTATATTCAGAAGCAGAGGGTCACAGGTTCAAGTCCCAGCTGTGGTTCCTGCCAACCCAGCCCCCATATTTTCCCACTACTACAACGTGCTAATATAGACAGCACCTGTATTGCAGATGACATAAACATGCCCAAGACACCTACATTTTACCCTACAGAGCACAGACACCATAAACATGCACATTACCTAGAGGAGAGCCTCCCAAATGCAGTCCTGGAGGGCCAAACACCATTCCGGTTCCATGCTGCCTCTGATAAAGATGCCTGTGCTGCATTTCTATGCGCCACCCCCATGGTATGCAGATGTATCTTATGCATATTCATGAGGGACAGCATGAAAACCCGAACAGTGTTTGGCACCTCAGGACTGGAGTTGGGAACCTCTGCCGTAAAGCAGCAGCCAACAGGGGCAGACACACCCGCACCCACAGGCCCCATTATCCAAAGCCTCCTGGAGAGGCAGGACTTTGGGCTCTGCGTGCATCTCCCAATACTAGCACTTGCATACCTTAGTAATGCCACCCTAAACCGGGGAATATGGTACACATCTATCAAAAGGTTGCTATGATAACTGGCAGATAGCAATTCCTAGATTAAGTACACTTTTCTGAGTGAGCTGCATCATAGCAACCTTTCTGATGTCTGTGGAGTGTGCTACAGGTCTTGTGTCTGACAGTGTTTACCAACCTGGGGAGTGACTCCTACAGTATTGCATACCATAGCCATGCCTGCACTGTGCCCAGGACTGGTGTGGTGGCCTGGGCTGCCCAACACCTCTATAGTTGCACAATGATGGCATAGGTGTGGGGAGTGTGTGTCTGTCTATCCAGTGTGTGGTGGCTGCCAACACCCTCCACAGCCCACACTGCTAGCACTGTTGCCAGTATTGGCCTGCCAATGTGCATAATGAGGAGCAAGGTACTGTGGGAATAGCCTGGATAGGGTGGCCTGGCCTGGATGCATCTGCATACGGCATAGGGCAATGGCTTGGACATTGTAGTGCCTGGCCACCACCTGCATGGACAGGGTGGCTATAGCATGTCCTGCTGGGAGGTCACTCTCACCCTGACTGAGCAGTGACCATGGCATGGCTAGGTTCCCCCATAGTGCTATATAGCATTTCTCTCATGTGATATTTATGGGTTTCCTTTTGGGGCCCAATCACTGACTTATCTGCTTGGTGTGTATGCTGACATCCCCGTTCTGGGTACATGCATCTCCTCCAGGACCATGCATTATGGACTAGCTGGCAGACTGTCTGCAGCTAGTATTTGTCTTGCTGGAACACCTTGCAGGGTGCAGCGGCTGGAGGCTTGCTGCTGGAGAATGTCAGATGATGGTGGGGGGCAGCTGAGCATTTCCAGGCCTGTTGTCTGTCTGCTATTGCGTTATGGATGTGTACCGCTCTGTCTGTTCCTCCGCAGGATTGGGGTTGCTGGTCCCCTCTACTACTGCCATTGTAGGGAGGTAGACTGTGGATCTATTGGTGGGTGATCCTGTTTCCCACCCTGAGCCCCATAGGGTGGGTTGTGTGGTGGTACATAATCTGCCTATGGGTCCATACACCTCCCCCCCTTCACCTAGATAATGATGGCACCAACGCAGGATATGCACTATTCTGGGTGCACCATCGCCCATAGTGACTAGACATGACCGAGACATACAACAGGACACAGATGTATCCTAGGTGTGTTTAATGGAACTACCTATCACACACTGATGGGGACCTGCAGCATGGCGTATTTCAGCCATGAAAGGTGCTGTGGACCTGGTTCTGGGTGCCTGACCTCAACCTCAGGGTGGGCACTGTACCTGCACAATGTGACTGTCTGTGGCTACTCTGTGGCCGTGCCACACACGGTCTGTTCCCCCTACAAGGCCGAGGTGCTGTGGGGGTGCATACCCGATCTTGTGCCCATCTCTCGACTGCTGATTTGCATGTGCAGTGCATCATGGGTACGGGTGGGTTACCCCTATCCTGGTAACCACAGCAGACAGTTTGTGTGGTGACATGCAGTCCTGAAGCCAGCCTCCTCACTTCTCACCACCACCAAAATATTGTCTATTAGACAACTTTTTGGTGGTGGTGAGAATCGAGGAGGAATGTGACACATTCTATATACCCTTTCGATGTCTAGGACATCTGCACCTTGCCCACTCACAATCTTAAATGACAGAGGTGTAAGGCAGGGGTCTCCAAATCCAGCCCTGGAGGGCCACAAACCAGTCAGGTTGGCAGGATATCTCTAATGCATATATATCTCATGCATATTCATTAGGGATATCCCGAAAACCTGGCTGGTCTGCGGCTCTCCAGGACCAGGGTTCCCCACCCCTGTTATAAGGTGTCCTGTAGGGGACATTATAGGGTGCCTTGGCGGACAGTACACTTTATAATGTGCCCTATGGAGTGCGTTATGGGGTGCCTTATGCGGCACCTTAGGTTATGCCACCGTGAGGGTGTGTTTGCTGGCAGCACTAATTAAAATACACATCAAATGCCTCACCAATTGCTACTTAAATGTAAAGGGTGCTGTCTCAGCCAGCCTTATACATTAGGCCCACTGGGGAATCAAACCCATGACCCCTGTACCATCAGTCAGTGTTGTAACCATTGTGTTACAGCTCTGTTGCTGTGCTTGTATGCCTGCGCGCCTTCTTAAGATTAACGCGCGGTAACATGCCCTGTAGCGCTCGTTCATTTATGGCGCCTTGTAACGCGTGTTCTTGGCGCGTTCTCGGAAACGATGTACCGCCCATGTCCTTATTTGGGGTTTCTTTCTCTACCGCGGCTCCTAACGCGAATCGCACTAACGCAGTTTAGTAAACATACCCCATAGGCTTCAATGGAAACATTTGTGCTTATAGTTGATGCCTCTTAGCTCCTCTATGACCACAACTAAGATTCCTCACAGATGATACTGACACCGAGGACTCCTGCCTTCTTCCCTGTTCAGCACAGCCTCGACCTTTGCCTCGACCTGTAACTTGACTCTTTGTTGCAGGCGATGTTACCGGCTCAACATCAGTCTCACTTTCACTTGGTGACCTACTGTTGTCACCATCTGAATCATGACTGTCATCATCAGATTTATCGCCCGAACTTGGCTGATATGCTTCTTCGCTTGCTGAATATGCTGCATCATCAGATGACTCAGAGCCGTCAGGATCTCATTGCAATATTTCTCTTACTTGGGCAGCTGAATATTTTTGTTTTGACATCATAAACAATAGCCTAAAATAAATAAACAAAGATAAAGTTGAATAAAATGCAAAGCAGTTTTACTATAGGTGTAATCGTGATGAATGAGCTGAAAGCCTTTAGATTTCATCGGAAATAATGAGAGAACGTATGATATCAATTACAGAAAATGTGAAATTTTCATAAAATAAGAGTACAAAAAATAAATGATATATAATTAATGATAAATATCTTTGTCAGATCAAAAAATTCACAAAACTGCAAATTGTATCACGATCCAAACCGGACGTAAGCAACTGGGGTCAAAAATGACCCCACTGGTACTCTGTGCTGCAATTCATCACTAGCGTCACCTAGCGGATGAAAATTATTCCTCTCATGGCGCAATATAAAGAGAATATTGACATGTGAAAAGTCATAAAAAATTGCATTCTTGAACAACTAGTTTCTGATGTACGCGTTGTGAAACTTGCAATGGGGTCACTTTTGACCCCATCGGTACTCCCAGGGTTAATGGGAATATTGTTTTAATGTGTAAATGAAAACAGCACCCTCGCCTCATTTGCCAACAGTAACGTGGCCTGGAAACTGCCTTAGCTGTGGTTCTCCCCTATCCCAATAAGCACAGCAGAATATATGTGTGTTGACATGCAGGTGTTGTGTAGCCAGCCCTAGCTATGACAATGGCCATAGAGGCATAGCACACTGGTTAATACAATGACTATGCAGCCAGTTCTCATGGTTTTGTAATCCCCAGTGCAACAACATCAGGAAGAGTGTCTGAGGTGCCACCTTTTTGCATGGCTCTAACAGTTAGACACGTCTCTGTAGTGTACGAGTAATGCCAACATACCCACTTACCCTAGTCCTGTAAACTACGGTGGCGCTGAGCAAGGGCCTTAGAGGGCGCGTCACAGGGCGCCGCAAGCTAAGACGCCTTATAATGCACCCGCAGGCCCACGCCAGGGAGACTCATCCCCCTTAACGTAAATGGCAATTCACCAATTAAATTAACAAATGGTGGCATGGCGGTGAGATCAGGTGTATGGGGACTGGAGAAGTGGCCCATACCATTAGCGGCGCATTTCACTGTTATGAGAAGAATACTATGACGTGTTCTGGGCGTCAAAATCCTACGTGTGCTGTGCACCATAATTGTGCCAGGTAGCGTATAGTACCGCAAGATAACGTGTGTACGTGCGCGACACGGCGCATGCGCCATGTGCATCATCGATCTGTCACATATGCATCGTGTCGCGCACGTACATGCGCTATCTCTAGAGAGAAAAAATGGACAGCTGTTCACGGAAGCCCGCATTTACCCAGAGGGAACTCAGTATCCTGTGCGAATTAATCTGCACCAGACAGAGCCGTCTGTTCCAGGACGTATCAAAAAGGCAGGACCTTGCACAGGTGAGGAGGGCATGGGTGTGCCTCACCAGGCGGTACAACCGATCTAACGACTACCCACGTGAAGTAAGTGTATGGGGACAGGTCACACAATGGTGGTTGTGCAACACAATATACAGCAAGCATCACATATCATACATGAAGAATATGGTGGAAATACCAGTCTGTGGGCCAAGCTGGTGCCACTGTAGATGCGTATGGTGTGGATTGCAATCCTGCCCTATCCACAGAAGGCCCCCAAACATGATCACATGGGTCTATTACACATTCTGGTGTTATGTTACCTGAGTGTAATACAATCTCAAATGTCTGCTCTATCCCCAGGAGGCGTCACACATGGTTACAGAGGTCTAGCATAGATCCTGGTGTTAGGTTAACTGCATCTGTTTCAGTCTCACAGCACTGCCCTAACCCCAGGAGGCCCTGTACCTGATGACTGAGGTGTATTATAGATCCTGGTGTTAGGGTACCTGCATCTGTTTCATTCTCACAGCTCTGCCCTAACTCCAGGAGGGCCTGGACCTGATTACAGAGGTCTATTATAGATCCTGGTGTTAGGTTAAGTGCATCAGTTGGGGTTTCACAGCTCTGCCCTAACCCCGGGAGGCCCTGGACCTGATTACAGAGGTCCATTAGAGATCCTGGTGTCAGGGTAATTGCATCTGTTTTATTCTCACAGCTCTGCCCTAACTCCAGGAGTGCCTGGACCTGATTACAGAGGTCTATTAGAGATCCTGGTGTTAGGGTAATTGCATCTGTTTTATTCTCACAGCTCTGCCCTAACTCCAGGAGTGCCTGGACCTGATTACAGAGGTCTATTGGAGATCCTGGTATTAGGTTAAGTGCATCAGTTGGGGTTTCACAGCTCTGCCCTAACCCCGGGAGGCCCTGGACCTGATTACAGAGGTCCATTAGAGATCCTGGTGTCAGGGTAATTGCATCTGTTTTATTCTCACAGCTCTGCCCTAACTCCAGGAGTGCCTGGACCTGATTACAGAGGTCTATTGGAGATCCTGGTGTTAGGTTAAGTGCATCAGTTGGGGTTTCACAGCTCTGCCCTAACACCAGGAGGCCCTGGACCTGATGACAGAGGTCTATTATAGCTCCTGGTGTCAGGGTACCTGCATCAGTTGGGGTGTCACAGCTCTGCCCTAACCCCAGGAGGCCCTGGACCTGATTACAGAGGTCCATTATAGATCCTGGTGTCAGGGTAACTGCATCGGTTGGGGTTCACAGCTCTGTCCTAACCCCAGGAGGCCCTGCACCTGATGACAGAGGTCCATTAGAGATCCTGGTATCAGGGTACCTGCATCTGTTTCATTCTCACAGCTCTGCCCTAACTCCAGGAGTGCATGGACCTGATTACAGAGGACCATTAGAGATCCTGGTGACAGGGTACCTGCATCTGTTTCATTCTCACAGCTCTGCCCTAACTCCAGGAGTGCCTGGACCTAATGACAGAGGTCCATTAGAGATCCTGGTGTCAGGGTACCTGCATCTGTTTCATTCTCACAGCTCTGCCCTAAGTCCAGGAGTGCCTGGACCTGATTACAGAGGTATATTATAGATCCTGGTGTTAGGTTAAGTGCATCAGTTGGGGTTTCACAGCTCTGCCCTAACCCCAGGAGGCCCTGGACCTGATGACGGAGGTCCAGTTTAGATCCTGGTGTTAGGTTAAGTGCATCAGTTGGGGTTCACAGCTCTGCCCTAACCCCAGGAGGCCCTGGACTTGATGACTGAGGTGTATTATAGATCCTGGTGTCAGGGTACCTGCATCTTTTTCATTCTCACAGCTCTGCCCTAACTCCAGGAGAGCCTGGACCTGATTACAGAGTTCTACTATAGATCCTGGTGTTAGGATAAGTGCATCAGTTGGGGTTTCACAGCTCTGCCCTAACCCCGGGAGGCCCTGGACCTGATTACAGAGGTCCATTAGAGATCCTGGTGTCAGGGTAATTGCATCTCTTTTATTCTCACAGCTCTGCCCTAACTCCAGGAGTGCCTGGACCTGATTACAGAGGTCTATTAGAGATCCTGGTGTTAGGGTAATTGCATCTGTTTCATTCTCACAGCTCTGCCCTAACTCCAGGAGTGCCTGGACCTGATTACAGAAGTCTATTAGAGATCCTGGTGTTAGGTTAAGTACATCAGTTAGGGTTTCACAGCTCTGCCCTAACAACAGGAGGCCCTGGACCTGATGACAGAGGTCTATTATAGCTCCTGGTGTCAGGGTACCTGCATCAGTTGGGGTGTCACAGCTCTGCCCTAACCCCAGGAGGCCCTGGACCTGATTATAGAGGTCCATTATAGATCCTGGTGTCAGGGTAACTGCATCGGTTGGGGTTCACAGCTCTGTCCTAACCCCAGGAGGCCCTGCACCTGATGACAGAGGTCCATTAGAGATCCTGGTATCAGGGTACCTGCATCTGTTTCATTCTCACAGCTCTGCCCTAAGTCCAGGAGTGCCTGGACCTGATTACAGAGGTATATTATAGATCCTGGTGTTAGGTTAAGTGCATCAGTTGGGGTTTCACAGCTCTGCCCTAACCCCAGGAGGCCCTGGACCTGATGACGGAGGTCCAGTTTAGATCCTGGTGTTAGGTTAAGTGCATCAGTTGGGGTTCACAGCTCTGCCCTAACCCCAGGAGGCCCTGGACCTGATGACAGAGGTCTATTATAGATCCTGGTGTTAGGTTAAGTGCATCAGTTGGGGTTTCACAGCTCTGCCCTAACCCCAGGAGGCCCTGGACCTGATGATAGAGGTCTATTATAGATCCTGGTGTCAGGGTAGCTGCATCAGTTGGGGTTCACAGCTCTGCCCTAACCCCAGGAGGCCCTGGACCTGATGACAGAGGTCTATTATAGATCCTGGTGTTAGGTTAAGTGCATCGGTTGGCATTTCACAGCTCTGCCCTAACTCCAGGAGGCCCTAGACCTGATGATAGAGGTCTATTATAGATCCTGGTGTCAGGGTAGCTGCATCAGTTGGGGTTCACAGCTCTGCCCTAACCCCAGGAGGCCCTGGACCTGATGACAGAGGTCTATTATAGATCCTGGTGTTAGGTTAAGTGCATCGGTTGGCATTTCACAGCTCTGCCCTAACTCCAGGAGGCCATGGACCTGATGACAGAGGTCTATTTTAGATCCTGGTGTCAGGGTACCACCAACACACAGCACCGCAGCACGGAGGACCTGGCTTCAACCCCCCCCCCCAGCAGCTCGCACACACACAGATGACACACACACACAACTCGAGACACACGTCAAGGACAGACATGTGTGCGGACGGATAGCAGGGGTATACGATGTGTATGTTAGAGATGACAAATACCCACCCAGCAGGACAGAGTCCTCAAATTGTCCTGCCTCAAATTTTCTGAACAGTGCCGAGTGTCGCAGGATATAGGAGTCATGAGTGGACCCTGCAAACCGCGGGACCACATTCAGAATACGCATACCTGCATCACATACAACTTGAACATTCAGGGAGTGGTAGTGTTTGCAGTTGCGGAACACTGCCTCCCTGTCTCTGGGTGGGACCAAGGCAACATGTGTGCAATCAATAGCTCCCATCATGTGTGGTAACCCGGCAAATGCCTCAAAGGCCTGGTGCAGGGTCCCCCACTGTTGCCTAGTGTTGGGAAGTTCAATGTAATTCCCAACCTGGCTGATAATGGCACGCAGTACTTGATGGAGACAGTGTGAGAAGGTGGGACGGCTCATGCCACCCACTGTGGCCACAGATGACTGGAAACAGCCAGAGACAAAGAAATGTAGGGAACCAAGGAGCTTGACCAAACCTGGTATGGCATGTGACCAGCCATTCAGGGTCTTGAGGTCAGGTCTCAGATCCTCATATAGCTCCCTAATAGCCCCTGTGCTCAGGCGGTAGAGAAAGATGACCTGGTCCTCACGAATGCCCTGGAGCCAGGCCCTGGGCCTGTAGAGGCGAGGCTGGCAGGCCTTCAACTCGGCATGCCTCTTGTGCCATGCTAGCACAGCCCTACCTGGTCTGCCCCCACAGCTGCAGGTTGGTGTTGGAGCGGGCCTGCACCCCCGCCCCATGGACACCATCTCCCCCGTCAGGCAACCGCAATCCATCCACATCCCCCAGTGTAACTGAAGCAACCACAAAGACCACCATAGCGGACACTGCTAACCCAAACCCCCTCACTACCCCACCTGACGCTAGCCCTGCCACTCACCTCCACCCCCAAATACTGACCAAGCCACACAGCACACCCACCACCCACCAACAGTACCACCCACCAACTGTGTCAACTACCTCACCCATCACCCACTAACCGTGTCACCTACCTCCCCCAGCACACACCAACCCAGCCACACACCACCCCCAGCACTCACCAGGGCCACCGCTCGCCTCTCCCATCACTCACCACCCTTGCCACTCACCTCTCCCACCACACACCAACCCAGCTACCTACCTCCCTCACCGCTCACCAGCCCTGCCACAGTCCACGCCTAACCTGCCTCTGACCCTCCTTCCGCTTCAACACCAATAATGCACACCTCCAACCGCACTTGCCAGCACTAACCCCTCAGCATGTACCATGTGTGCGCCTTGATTTATGGACCTTCAGACATCTGCGCGTATGTGCGCACATTGCGCATTTGCACAGGCTATGCGTAGTGTGCGTATGCGGAGCCCTGCGCCGCACATGTGTAAGATGTGTATGTGTCTGCGCATGTGTGGCACACGTCTCCGTGGCCCTCCCATAGACACCAGGGGTTAGCAGAGCCATGCACCGCACATGCGCAGACATGTACACGTCTTATGCATGTGCGGCGCATGGCTCCGTGCCCATCCCATAGGCGCCAGGGGTTAGCGGAGCCGTGCACCACACATGTGCAGATACGTACACGTCTTACGCATGTGCGGCGCATGGCTCTGCGTACGCACCCTACGCATCACCTATGCACATGTGCAACACGCGCACACACGCGCAGACGTCTGAAGGTCCATAAATTGATGCGCACACATGGTACACACTGAGGAGTTAGTGCTGACGAGTGCGGTTGGAGGTGTGCGTTATTGGTGTTGAATCGGAAGGAGGGTCAGAGGCAGGTTAGGTGTGGACTGTGGCAGGGTTGGTGAGCGGTGAGGGAGGTAGGTAGCTGGGTTGATGTGTGGTGGGGGAGGTGAGTGGCAAGGGTGGTTGGTGGTGGTGGTGGTGGTGGTGAGTGGCTGGGTTGGTGCGTGGCAGAGGTAACAGCAGGCAGGGCTGGTGAGTGGCTAAGGTGTTGAGGGCTGGTGAAGGTGACGGGGGAGGGGCAAGGCCACAAGAGGTAAGACAGGTCCAGGATGCAGAGGGGGGACAGGGAGAGCAGGGACATGCTGCAGCAGGACATGATAGATGGGGTTTCCTGAGAAACAGCAGGGCTGCAGTCCCCAGAGATGGGAGGGTTGGAACACCCTGCATCTGAGGTTGCCGGTCCATTGGGTATGCCTGGCACCACCCAGGAGTGGCCTGATGAGCATACCACAAGCAAGCATAGGCAGACGCCTGTGCCGGATGGGGAGAGGAAGAGGGTGATACGGTTTAGCCAGCAGGAAAACCACAACCTGCTTGCAAGTCTCCTTGAACACTATGAGGAGCTGTATGGGCACATGAGCTCACGCACAACAGTTATTGTATAGACCCAGGTGTGGGTGGAGGTGCAGGGGGCCGTGGCACAGGCTGGGGGGGGCCACCAAGGGACCTTGACAGCCTCCGTAAGAGGTTTAAAGATATCAGGAGGGCGGTCCGTGCACACATGACTGCAGAATGCTGACATGCTAGCGGCACTGATAGGGGTGGTCCCTTCATCCCCAGCCTCACACCCCATGGCCTCTCACCTGCGCTGGACATGGCTGATCCCCAAGCAGGTTTGTTTGGGACATGCAGCACTCATACAGCTATCTACCATGCACACGCTGGGCATGCCATGGGGGGTAGCGGGCCCATGTCCTAGGAACAGGTGTGTCTGACCCAGGGACACATCTACCTGAGTCCACCTTCCTTGTTAGTGTTTGCACGTGGACAATTTAGGGGATAGAGTCAAACCTCCTTCCCAAAACCTTCCACATATCTGTCTGACATAATGAGCTCCCTCCCATCACCCCTTCTTGCCCTGGGCAGATATAGGCGTGGATATAGGTCAGGATGTCCTGGACATATCTGAGATGCGGTGAGTACATCCAAGGTCGAGGTGTAACCCACACATGCGTACTCCACGCTCCAGGTCAGTCTTGGATGTCCGCACCCCAGATGTGGGTTAGAAAATGGGGCATCTCCATCAAATGGGTTAGTTATGTGCATACAATGCGTGGTGGAGGGGGTACAGGGGGTGAAGAAGGAGCAAGCAGGAGAGTTCCTGTCCCCATGGCTGACCAGGTAAGAGAGACAGAGGTATGCAAGGGCTACATACACAGATATGTGTCTACATTACAATGTGCTCTACTTCTCTGTCTGTGACACCCCATATCTACTGTGTACCTTGTCCCCCCCCCCCAGGTAACATACAGGCCATTGAGGTGGCTGAGGAGGACAGTGGCGGTGAGCCAGAGCCTGCGGAGGTTGATGAGGCACCACATGCAGAGGTTGCCATCAGCGACGCCCCAGACACCCCATGGGCTGAGTTGCTGTCTGAATTGGTGGCCATCCAGGAGGACAAAGGGCCAGCAGAGCGGGGAGACAGGCACCACAGTGGCTGGGGAGACAGGCACCACAGTGGCTGGGGAGGGGCCCGAGGTTGCAGGGGTGAGCCCCACATTGCCACCACCAGGGCCATCCACTGCAACAACAGGCACAGTGCCTGTCGTACTCCAGGAGCTGCGGGCACATATGGCGTCCGCACACAGGGATGCTGCAGGTAGGCAACTTGCAAAATGGTTGCATGTGCTGTTTGGGCACACCAACACCCAGCCACAGGGGTGGGGCCACACACACACATGATGACAGTGGGCCTCCACACATACATATGCCCCCCTGGCCATGCCTGCGGTGGTTGGTGTGGCTCAGTGGGGAACAGGCAGGTCATATACATTGGGGTCTTGGCAACAGATGTCTCACAGGTCACCTTGTTCCCCTCCCACAGGCACACGCCAGTCGTTGATTGGTATGCGGATGGAGATGCGTGGCCAGCAGCAGCTCCAGCGTGTCCAAATCCAGGCGGTGCGGGCCCTCATGCGGGTGGTGTGTGGGCTCCGCAGGGACACCAGGGAACACACCCAGGAGACACGGCAGCTGCGAGGGACTGCTGTGGATATCGCAGCTGGCATAGGCTGGGTGGCGGATGCCCTCGAGGCCATGGCGGGACATATCATGTGGCCTGCAGCGGCACCAGAGGTGGCGGCGGCAGCAGCAGCAGCAGCAGTAAGGGGTGTGGGGGCACGTGGGAGGGGGCAGGGGCATGGGCGGTCACACAGGCCGTAGGTGTGTGAATGCAATTTGGACTGTAAACCACATTAAATGACACATTACCTTTGTTCACCGATGTGCACGTGTCCTTCCTTTGTGTTGGGGGTTCCCTGAGTGGGCTGTCCAAATTGGGGTTAGCATGGTCACCTGTGCTCTACCATGTCACAGGCTGGTGGGGTATCTACACCAGCATCAGTCATTACAGAGCGGTGCACACATGCCCTGTGTCCCATGCACCGTACCATATGTTCATGGCCAGACATATGCCTGGTGTTACACCCTTACTCCTCCTGCCACCTGCTGCACATATCTGATTGTTCAGCCCATATTGTGGGATATGTCCCCCCTCTGTCCCCACATATCATCCACATCAGGCTATCTAAATGGGTGACCTGTCTGTCAGACACACACCAGGGACACGGTGGCATACTATATGCACATGCTTGGCGGGCAGACACGACGTACAGATATACCTAGCTACTGTCAGTTGTTTACCCCCCTCCAGCGTTTGTAGTGTGCCGCTGCTCCCTTCACCCCACCAAACCCCATCTTAGTGAGTCCCACTGACTAACTCACTGACTGACACGTCGGTCCCCGCATACATCACATATACTCTGCATCATGGGTACCACACTCACACCTCCTCACCGTCCTATCATGTGCTGTACCCCTGCTACAGACTATCTGTGACAACGTGCCTGTGTCCATGTCTGGTGGACGGTGCAGCACATGTTTACATCACAGTGTCAGCTGGGGATAAGTCCGTCAGCGCTCATGGAGCTCAACAGTGGAGGAATGGAGTGGAGTGGAGGAGTGGAGTGGCCTAGTGGTTGGGGCAAGGTACTTCAGGCCGGAAGGTCGGGGGTTCAAATCCCACTAGAGGACAGCAACCTTGGGTCAGAAGGACTGGGGTTTCTAGTCCCACAGGTGCTCTTTGTGGTCTTGGGCAAGCCACTTAACCCTCCATAGCCCATGTTCCCTGTAAAATAGTTATCTCCAAGTTATAATGCCCTGTTCAATGTAATTTCAGTTTGTTCAATGTAAACCGCACTGATGCAGAATAGCGCGGTATATAAGAGAATGTAAATAAATAAATAAATAAACACAGCCTGTTGTGGGGCAGGGACAATGTATGTATCACAAATACACACTGAGACATGCACACAGGTGGCACACTCACTGCTACAGCATGTATGTACAAAGGACACATGACCATTGCAGAATTTGGCTGCCTACACAGTGTTTTAATAAGAGTATGTTTTGGAAGGTGCCATACAAACATTAACATTTTGAACAAAACAACACTCTCCCACAGGCGGATCAACTTTATAAACTGTTTCGCATTAGGCATTATCTCAGCATGGACATCCGTCTCCAACGTTAGTGGGGACACAGTTTGCTCTTGGGGTTGCCACTGGGGGATGGCCACAGCTATAACTGTGGGTCACACACCCGGTGGCCCACCATGGGGGTATGGCTGGGGATGTGCCGTGAACATGCCATGGTAATGCTGGCGGTGCATCACCTCAGCCATACCCAGTACAGCAGCTGTCAGCTGCCTGATGGCATGGCCATGTTCGCCCAGGATCCACATAACGCTGCCCATCGCCACACACAGGAGACCAACACATTTGCCACCACATCCACACCATGTGGCTGTGGTCTGGGTGGTGGCATCTGTGTGGGCCATGTGTGTGAAAATGTGTGGGGGTCCCACACCTGGCTTGACACCATGGCCATGCACATGGGGCAGGTGGCAGGGACCCCCAGTGGCCTGTGGTGGCGTGCAACTGCCCTCATGCACAGGATCCCCCTCTCCACCCTCCATGCCCCACCCACCATTCCCATCCTGGCTGCTCCCCTCACTCTCCCCACCACCCTCCTTGCCCTCCCACTCCACCTCCCCAGCACCCTCCACCATCCCCTCCTCCCACCCCTCCCCACCCTCCATGTCTTCCTCCCCCACATCCATGGCGCCCTCCGCCGCTGAAGGTATGTCCTCCACCTCAGGACCTCCTGTGGTCGTGGGGGGGGGGCTGCCACCAGGTTGTGTGGCTGCAGAGGTCCCCTCCCCAGCATCTGCAGCCTCTGTGGAGAAGGCAGAAATGAACAGGGCGTCATGCGTTTGTTACGGCACAGACACATTGTGTGTGGCATCACAGGCTGCAGTGCCACTGGGACATGGTGTGGCGCAATGCATAGACTGGGACACTCACTGTCACCCACGGCCATTGCCTCCCGCTGTATGCAGCGGAGGTACCCTGGGCAGTGTAGCCGCATCTCTCTGCTCTTCTTCCGTAGGTCCTCTACCTGGGAGGATAAGCAATGTTTTCAAACATTAGTGCCCTGTATCACTGCCCATGGCGAACCACATGACACACATGTCTGCGTGCAATGGTGGTCGCTCCTGCTATGGGCAGCGGGTCCTATACCTGCTGTTGGCAGTGCTACCTACATGTATGGGCGTGAGGCTGGGCATTTGTGTTGCAATACCTACGTGCCCTGTGTACCACCTCACAGCCAACCTATACCATGTCCCTGCCATCTCCTGGCATGACATGTGGGCAACATAGCATGTGGGGCATTGCAATTGTGGTCTACAGGGGGTGTGACTCCATACACTCAGCAGTCCAGCACACACCTCAGTGTTGGTCAGGCCATCCCACATCAACAGGACCCATCACCATGATGCATGGACGCTGATGCAGCCTCTGTGGTGCATGCTCAGACACCTGGGGGGGTGGAGGGGCTGGGTACCTGCACCAGCATCAACTATCATTAAACCGGGATGTTTGTTGGACCACTGGAATCTGGTGTGCTGCCTCCTGGGGATGTGGCGGAACTGGGAACCTGCAACACAAACAACCACCATAACAACAGGATGTATAATAGACCTGTGTCAGCTGGTTTGATGCCTCCTGGGGTTAGGGCAGAGCTGGGAAACTGCAACAACAGCAACCACCATAACACCAGGATGTAGAATAGACCTGTGTCAGCTGGTCTGATGCCTCCTGGGGTTAGGGCAGAGCTGGGAAACTGCAACAACAGCAACCACCATAACACCAGGATGTAGAATAGACCTGTGTCAGCTGGTCTGATGCCTCCTGAGGTTAGGGCAGGGCTGGGAAATTGCAATAACAGCAACCACTATAACACCAGGATGTGGAATAGACTTGTCAGCTGGTCTGATGCCTCCTGGGGTTAGGGCAGAGCTGGTAAACTGCAACAACAGCAACCACCATAATACCAGGATGTAGAATAGACCTGTGTCAGCTTGTCTGATGCCTCCTGGGGTTAGGGCAAAGCTGGGAAACTGCAACAACAGTCTGATGCCTCCTGGGGTTAGGGCAGAGCTTGTAAACTGCAACAACAGCAACCACCATAACACCAGGATGTAGAATAGACCTGTGTCAGATGGTCTGATGCCTCCTGGGGTTAGGGCAGAGCTGGGAAACTGCAACAAGAACAACCACCATAACACCAGGATGTAGAATAGACCTGTGTCAACTGGTCTGATGCCTCCTAGCGTCCCTAGGCAGACTGACTAACCAGGATTTGGTGTTTTGAATGGGGATAATGAAGACGGGTCAGGGGCCCAATTGGCTAGCCAGAAGTTAGTCTTGTGTTGGGGTGCACCAATCCCCCATACAGATCCCAATGGGGATCAGCAGATATCCAGGGGGGTATCAGTGCTTAAGGGGGGGACTGCATGGTTGACATTGTCTATGTCATAGATCTGTAAATCCGCAGCACCAACAATGTTTTTTTTTTTTGTATTTATTTTTTATTGAGATTATACATATACACCAAGAATAAACCAAGCATACATCGAATATGAAATACATCAAAATAATACGATCTACAAAGAAATTTGAAACACTTGGTATAGACCCCAAAAATATAAACCACTATAAGGTTCCAAGAAAAAAGAAAACTTTTTATGGAAATAAGAAAATAAAGACACCCTAGGACGTCTAAGAGAGCTTAGATATTAAAAACTTAGATATTAAGTGCGGCAGCCGGTGCAGGTTCCAAACCACCCCTCTCCTTACCCTCTATGAACAATCTTAATTGAATGGGTTCAAAGAAAAGAAACTGTTTAGAATTATAAACAACTACACATTTACAGGGGTATTTCAATTTAAATTGTGCCCCCAAGGCGAGTGAGCGCTGGCGCAAGGCCAGAAACTCCCTCCTCCTCTTTTGGGTATCCCTTGCCAAATCAGGAAAAATCAAAATCCTAGAACCCATAAATTGAGAGACATTCATTCTAAGAAAATATAATCGCAATACAGAGTTCCGATCAGACTCGAAAGCAAAGGACACCAGTAGAGTAGCTCTACTGGTTACCACCTCAAGCGAGCTCTCCAGAAAACCCGTAAGATCCATCTGAGGCGGCCCTCCTGGCTCTACCGGGACTCTCCCACCAAACTCTTCTGATGAAGAAATAGAGACATATTGAGCCCGAACAATAGGAGGTAAGTTCTCAGAAGGCATAAGGAGAATCTCCGTAAGATACCGGCGAACCAACTCTTTAGAATCCAACAATGGGGATCTAGGAAAGTTCAGGAAGCGTAGATTATTCCTCCTCGCCTGATTGTCCAGGAACTCCAGACGCCGTGCGAGAATCAAATTACCTTTAGCCTGGGTCGCCCCCAGGTCCTGCAACTCCACAGTCTGGGTTTCCAACCGGAAGATTCTCTCAGCGTGCCCATCTACTCTCAGGCTCTCGTCAGAACTCTGCAGCTTCAACTGAGATATATCCTTGGAAAGTACAGCCACTACAGGTAAGAAGGACTGTTGAAGGGAAGATATGGCGTCCCACAAGCTCTCCATCGTAACCCTTGCCGGTTTTTCCAATGCCTGCACCACGGAGGAAACCAGAGGCAGAGAGGAGCCCAAATTCAATAGCTCTGACTCACCGCCTGTTACTGCCGTCTGCAACACCCCTCCTCCAACGGACAGAACGGCGGAAGAACTCTCTCTCTGGATCGAGGCGGCACCCCCCACTGCCGATGGACTCCCGCCATCCGGGGCCAACCCAGCAGGCAAACCAGCCTCCGATACTCTTCCGGGTTGTGGCAGCAAGGCTTGTTGGGGGCTCAAATCCACCCCATTGCTCAGGTCAGACGAAATCCCCGTCTGATCCGCCGAAGCCACAACAGCTGCCATTGGGGGGAAGAAGCCCGGAATCACCGACTGAGACGAGAAAACAGCAGGAGTAGAGGTTACGGGGGGGGTTCTCTGCACGTTGTTTTCTCTTCCTCCCCATAGCACGACTCTAACCGGAGCAGGCTAAATCACCTCTGACGGAGCCAAAGCTCATTCCGCCATCTTGGAACCACCAACAATGTTTTTAGGTTGGGGTGGTGCCCAATTGCACCATTTAAGTGGCTTACGCCTATTATGGAGCCAGCTCGGCTGATTGGCAGTGTACGCGAAGAGACCCACTTCAGAGTGATCTGCAGATGATGCTACATCTTGAGGTGGTGATATCTGCAGCTGCAAACAGGTTATTTTTGACGTCCAACACACAAAATATTTTTGCATGATGGCTGCCAAAAATAGGAGCGCCTACTCCCTGCCCTAATCCCACTTCCCCTCCAGATCCAAACGCATGAAATGCGATATCTGCATTTTGCCCACATTAGTTTCTATTGCCAGGTGATAATTCTACATTAGCCCCACAGTAGCAGCTAACATGGTTTAGAAGACATACCCCAAAGAGGATATGAAGACTTGTCTCTTCTTTTAGCATTTTACCCTTGATACAGGCAAAGAAATTCTAACACATTGCAATTGTTAGAATTTATGTTGTGCTTTATATGTGGCACAAAATTTCTTACTACTGAAAATAGAGCAAACTACAGGAAAGCTCTTTTAGCATACCGCGACCATATAAACTGTAAAAAGAAAATATCATACAAAATTACTAATGAAATCGCTGAATAAACCACGGGAGCTATTTGAAATCATAAAATCACTGACTAGCCCCCCAAAAGATAGTGCTGAAAATCAGAACATCAATCCTCAGGTACTAGCAGATTATTACATGAATAAGTTAAATCCTTTGAATAATCATTCTACACAGGCCACACCCACTATATCAAACCCTGAGATCTGGTCGGAGTTTTACCAGGTCTCCCCGGAATCACTGAAAATAATCATTTCAAATATCAGCACCACAACATCCAGCTTAGATCCATGCTGTCAGCTAGCTGAAAGTCACCTGTGAAGAGCTGGTGCCCATCATACTAAAAATGGTCAAGCTGTCTCTCACCCAACGACACATGTCTGTGGGTTTAAAGCAAGCAATAATCTGCTCTGTATCAAAACAAAAAATACTGAACAAAATATGCCCTACATCTTACAGGCCAATCTTCAGCCTTCTATTCATGGCTAAGGTTATTGAGAAAATTGTTCATAATCAGGACCATATTGACATGCATGTACCTTTGGATGAACATCAATATGATTTCAAACCACACCACAGTGTAGAAACACTGCTACTAGCCTTATTCAATAACCTCATAAAAGGAATAGACAAGTCCAAGTAGGCATTCATACTTATCTTCTTAGATATAGCTGCAACCTTTGATTCTATTAATCACAACATCCTAATTCACAGGCTAAAACACACCAGGATTTATGGCACCACGCTCAGATGGTTTAAGTCATATCTATCTGACCGCACACATCAGGTTAGAGCTGACCAACACTTATCTGACACTTACAAACAGCAACAGGGTCTACCCCAGGGATCCACTCTATCAGCACTATTGTTCAAAGTTTACCTCCAACCTCTGTGCCAAATAAGCAAAAAATTTAAAGTTAGATACGCCATCTATGCTGATGACATAATGTTATATATTCCCTTTGACATAAGCAACCCCATCCTAGAACCTATAATATAATGCTTCAATGAAATACATCAATGGCTGAAAACTCATAACCTAAACATAAACTATAAAAAAATAGAAGTCAAAACTTCTCCTCTCCAACTACCATTGTTGTTAAAGAGGCCACTCTCGAAATAAAAGAGGAAGTAAAATACTTGGGGATTACAATCGATCAAACCCTCAGCTTAACGTCTCATGCAAATGCAATGTGTGCCTTCAAGTCAGTCCTGACTCCTGGCGACCCAGAAGCTCTGGGTTTTCTTGGCAGTGTCACTGGAAGTAGATTGCCAGGCCTTTCTTCCAAGGCAATGGAGGGTTAAGTGACTTGCCCAAGGCCACAAGGAGTGCTAGTGGGAATTGAACCCTGGTTGCTTGGTTACTAAGTCAGTGTTCTAACCACTAAGCTACGTCTCATATTAAACTCATTACAAGAACTATCTACAACAAACTGAGAATGATCCAGCAGTTGAGACCACTTCTCCCAAGCAATGACTTTAGAACAGTACTTCGGGTCATGATATTTCCCCACATAGATTATTGCAACAGTCTACTACAGGGATTGCCCAAGCAAACACTACACTGTCTACAAATTGCTCAATACATGGCTGCGCACATTACCCATAAAGCAATACTTCCGAACACATAATGCCGATACTCTATGCTCTCCACTGGCTACCAATACAAAGTAAAATAAAATATAAATTACTAATGACCTCATTTAAACTGTTCAGAAATATAGCCTTTTCATCCCTAACAAACCTAATAAAAATAACACCAAACAATTGCCAAAGAAGAGGATGTATACAGAATACCTTAGTTGTTCCACCTGAATATTTCAAAATGAACCACAACACTAGTAATACATGCACTGCCCCAACGCTATGGAACATGCTTCCAGATAGGCTAAGATCTATCTTTGATTTGTCCACATTCTGTAGAGACCTAAAAACACACCTCTTCATTGAGCACTTTGGCAATACTGATAAAAACATAAACATATCCAGCAAAGAAACTGATAGCTTCCCCTCCAATCAAAAGGCATGGGGGTATGTTTACTAAACCACGGTAACGTAGCAGTGGCTACGTTAATGCACGATAATGTTACCAAATGTAACATTAACACACGCTAACATTACCAGATGCAACGTTATCGCGCGTTAACGTCTCTGGCAGTGTTAAGTCCCGCAGAGGGTGGACAGAGGGCGGAGAGAAGAGGTCAATGGGTGGGGAGTGGGTGGGGAGAGGCTCCTGCTACACTAATGCGGTGAACTGAAGGGCTGAACATTACCGCGAGTGAAAACCTGTCGTTAGATGCACATTTGCAGGAGAGAGAAACTATTTCAGTGTCAGCAATGTACAGCATAGGCAGGGAGCCCAAAAAAAGTGATAGTAAATCCCCAGCAAATCAGACGCAACGACAGCAACCCTCGACAGAAAACGACCTCATCTCATCCATTCTCCAGCTCAATCCAGGCTGTGGAAAACCGCTCGACAAACAAAAAAGCAGCCGCAACAAGATTCTCTCATCTCTCATCCTCACTACCACCATCAGCATGCTCCCCAGCAGGGGTAGAACACACCTGAGCGGGCCAGCCACTATCCCGATAGGAAAGCCCCTAATCGGGGCTGCAAGAAGGTCTACCTGCAAGCAAAAACAGCCCTCTTGGTCCGTTGGTGTTGCCTTTAGTGAAGGACTGAAAGGACAATACCCAACTCGGCACAAGATTCAGAAGCTCAGACTTTTTGACCACACAGACCAGATCATATAAACCTAATATATAAGGTACTATTTTCAACCAGGCATCAGCCACCTCTTTTTTACCTGATTTACTTTGTTAAATTACACTGTCACATGGTATTTGTTCATTAAATGTCTAGATCTGCCACAAAGTTACTTATTTCTCATTAAGCCTTCACATGTATCAAATTTGATGCTCCTATAGTTTTTATGATGCCTGTATACCTCTATACTAATGTTACCGCATATAACCACTGTTAATGCAAGTTAACACTGTATATCTAATCTATACTAACTAACTGTGCTTAGTACGATTTTAAAGTACCTTATGTATCAATGCTATTTAGTACATCTATGCTCCACAATTACTTATCTACCTGCTAATCACTAAATTTGTTCTGATATCAACCTGACATATTATATACAATCTCACACATATTCAAATAATCTGATAGAACTCGTCTAGGGTAAATCTACCCACCATCGGACTACCAATACTGCCACTCAAGCCTCCGAGATACCCAAACACATTCTCAATCAAAGAACTAAAATGTCTTTCCACCTCATCACCCTTCTCAGTTTTTACCTTCTCACAGATTGGCTCGGGATCTCCCTTGCCTTCTCTCCCTCCACCAATCATATCCCTATTCTCAAAAACCACGGAAAAAATGGGCAGGCAACTCCTACCACTATCCAGGTAGGGAAGCTCGCATCCGGCACTCCCACTTGATTCACATTGCTATAAATCAAACCAGTAACACTAAGCAAGAAGATTCCCCACCTTCCCAAAGCTTAAAATGTGCCCTCATAAATGCACGCTCAATTCGAAAAAAATGGCCTGTAATCCTAGATATAGTTACCCTACACGATCTGGATGCACTCATGATCACTGAAACTTGGTTATCAAAAGAAGACAATATCCTCATTAACCATCTCATTCCACCAAACTTTTCTATACACACAACCCACAGAGAAAACAAGAAGGGAGGAGGAGCACTCATACTCACCAAGTCCGAACTCCATTTCAACACGACTAACTCCTATAGCACAAACAAACTGGATATAATCACTATAGTGAACAAGCAATGCTCCATCAACCTGGTCTACAGAGCCCCCTCAAGCTCCCCAGACGACCTCCCCACATTAGACCTAGCCACCAATACTAACAACCTCAACACTCCAAACTGGATAATGAGAGATCTCAATCTCCCCTCACTGCAGCAAAACCAGTCCTCTTCCCTCCTCAATGCCATTGAAAATCTTGGATATAAACAGCTAATCTTGGAGCCCACGCATACCAAAGGAAACATTCTTGACATGGTCTTCGCTCCACAGACTGTTTCTGAACAAAACAGCAACATTGTAAAATCTATCACTGATGTACCATGGTCAGACCACAAACTTATAAACCTACAAATTCCCTTGAGCAACATTCATCTACTTAACAACAGAAAATTGGACAACACATCAAGAGCCTCAACAAGAGGCTTTCGACCTTTCAACAAAGAACTTATACTGTCAAGGACCCAACCACTCCTCAGCAACACAACACTCAACCTTGACGAGTCAATAGCCGCCTGGAACAACACCCTCAACACCGTTGCTCAACAACCACACAAAAAGAACATATCAAGGAAAAGAACCTCTGCTCCGTGGTTTTCCCCTGATCTGCGCTCTTCTCTTACGCACCTACGAAGACTCGAAAAATGCTGGCGCCGATCACTATCCATCGATGATCAGATAGCTTATAATCTCCACTTAGCAACTCACCACAAAGCAATCACAACCAAAAAGAAGCAATTTCACACCAATATGCTCAAAAGGTCATTGAACAAACCTCGTGACCTTTTCAATTTAGTCAAATCACTATCAAAGGAACCATCCTCTGAACAACATGAAGATATTCACCCACAAGGATTTGCTGACTACTTGCAATCAAAACTTCTACAGACAGATAAGTTCTCAATAACCAATGTACAAGAAACAACCTGCCTAACATCCCTGTCTGCACTTACCACACCTTCTGCTAAACACATTGAAGACACAATCACCTCTCTCAATACTACCACCGCTCAAACTGATCCTTGCCCAGCCTTTTGGATAAAGGATCTTCGAGGTGAATTCAGCCCTTTCATTGCAAGAATCATGAACCTCTCATTTACAACCGGCTCCTTCCCCTCTGCACTAAAGCGCACATCCATTAGACCACAGTTAAAAAACTCCAAACTAGACCCAAAAAGGGCTGACTCATACAGGCCCATAGCTAGTATCCCTCTCTTAGCAAAGATTTTTGAGAAAGAGGTACAGCGTCAAATCCAAGACCACATAGATTCAGCAGCCCCTCTAGACAATTTTCAACATGGCTTCAGAGAATATCATGGCGTGGAAACACTTCTTACCACCCTCTTCAATAATATACTCACTAGCATAGACAACATCCGGCAAGGCGTTGTGCTAATCTTCTTAGATATAGCAGCAGCGTTGATTCTGTAAATCATGAGATACTCCTTAGACGACTGAAAGAAAAGGGCATCTGCAACTCAGCACTTGATTGGTGTAAATCTTACCTGGATACTAGAATGCAATACGTAAAATCTGCAACAGGAGAATCAAAGCTCTTCCATCAAAAACAAGGCGTCCCGCAAGGGTCATCGCTATCATCTCTTATGTTTAACATATATATGCAGCCTATCTGCAATATCATCAGATCATTCAATGTGAAATATGTGATATATGCAGATGATATTCTACTTTACATGCCATTTTCCACAATGCAAATGAACCTGTTTCCCATAATAAATTGCTTCGATGCAGTCTCAGAATGGCTCCTATCACAGAACCTTCGCATTCAGCACAAGAAAACTGAGGTTCTCTTCGTCACAAGAGACCCCAACTTCATTCCACCATCACATATAAGTGTTAAGGGAGCTAATCTATGCACTAAAGAAACAATAAGATACCTCGGAGTCACGCTGGACCACCGTCTTGATATGAAATCACACATAAACAATATAGTAAAAGCTGTGTACTTCAAAATACGCACACTCAGGCACTTACGTTCCTTATTAGACCCAAAGGACTTCAGAACCATCTACCAAGCATTAATCTTACCACACTTCGACTTCGCCAATGCTATTCTGCAAGGACTCCCACTATCTACCTTGAGCTCATTACAGCTTGCCATGAATACTGCTGCAAGGATCCTACAAGGAGCGTCCAGGAGTGAACATGTTACACCGATCCTCAAGCAGCTCCATTGGCTACCTATACATGGCAGGCTTATTTTCAAGACATTGATACTCACACATAAAGCCATCAATGGTCTATCAGCCAACTCACTTACTGAGCTCATCCAAACTGTACCACCAAACAGATCCAGAAGACAAGTAGCCTTAAACTCTCTAATAACTCCAAAGGCCATAACAACATTTAGCCTTTCAACAGCGAACAGAGCTTTCATGCTTTACGCCCCAAAATGCTGGAACTCCCTACCACCTAACATCCGTGCCATAACCGACCTAGCCCAGTTCAGAAAGGCTCTTAAATTTAACCTATTTATCAAATACTACCCTGTATGAAGTGAAACCTATTAGTCCCACCACAAATTTAACTACAGTTTTCTCCTTGAGCCTAGCACTCTTGCTAATTTATCTATTCTATGTAATTAGTTGCTCATGTTATCTAGTTGACAGATTTGTCCATTCTATGTAAATAGTTCTCCCATGTTTTTCCAAGTTGATTCTCCTGTTATATGTAACGCCGAACAGCCTGTTGTTCTGGTCTTTTTGTTCTTTGTAAACCGCGCTGATGCCGAATAGTGCGGTATATAAGAAATTGTAATAAATAAATAAATAAATAGTAGTGCTACATGTGCAACAACAGCATAGTGCCCAGGTATGAAAGGGCAGTATGGCGATGCTGCAGATGGGGCATAGGGGGCTGCAGGCAGGACATACAGTGGTGCAGCTGGGGCTTAAGGTGGGCTAGACAGATGCCTAGGTGGCACATAGGAACGCAAAATCTGGAAAGCAGCAAGACAGCAACTGATCAAGGTCAAACATGCCCACGAGTCTGTGTCCCACAGTGTCCCATCCAGGGGACATTACCCATCAGGTACCCCAAAGGTCACATAACATTGGCAGGTGGTGCTGGGGGGAAGCATGGGTGTCTATGTAGGTACCCCTACCTCAGACCCCACACCCTAGGCAGCTGCCTACCTGCACACTGGATGGCCTGGGACTGTGCACCACCAGCATATGGGCATGTCAGCATGGTGGGGGAGGGGTGCCGGTGGTGGAGGGGGCATTGGCATCTGCCCACAGCAGACTAAGGCCAAGTCCTGTTCCGGTGGGTGGCAAGCAGTGCAACAGACAAAGTCTGTCTGATGAATAGTAATGGTATCCCCAGGGACTGACTTGCCTCTGTGGCAACAGTATGGTGCAGTATACACAGCCAATGTGGCCAAGGGCAGAAGGTCACAGGTTCAAGTCCCAGCTGTGGCTCCTGCAGACCATGTCCCTACATTTTACCCCACATTGCACCTACAACATAAACATGTGCACTCCCCGAGAACATCGGCCAACAGCGACACAAACACCCATACCCACAGGCTCCACTATCCAAAGCCTCATGCAGAGTCAGGCTGTTGGGCCCGGCATGGAGCAGCACTTACCACCAAAGCACCACTACTAGCACCTGAATACCTTAGCAATGCCTGCACTGTGCCAGGTCTAGTGTGGCAGGCAGGGCTGCCAACCACCCCTATCTTTGCACAATGCTGAAATAGGAGTGGGAGTGTGTATGTCTATCCATTGTTTTGTGGCTGCCTACTCCTCACTGGGCCCACAATACTTACACTGTTTCCAGCGTTAGCCTGCCAGTGTGCATAATGAGGAGTAAGGTATTGTGGTTAGGTCCGGACAGGGCGGACTGGGCAGGATGCATCTGCATAGGGTGTGGGGCAATGGCTGGGACATTGTAGTGCCTGACCATAACCTGCATGGACAGGGTGGCCACAGCATGTCATGCTGGGAGGTCACTCTCACCCTGACTGAGCAGTGACCATGGCATGTCTAGGTTCCAACAGAGTGCTCTATGGTGTTTCTCTCAAGTGATGTCTGTGTGTTCTTTGTTCTGGGACCCAATCACTGAGATATATGCTTGGTGTCTGTGCTTGCATCCCACTTATGTATGCATATAGTTTTTCTGGGGGCATGCACAATGGACTGGCTAGCAGACTGTCTGCAGTCAGCATGTGTATGGTTGGAATGCCATGCAGACTGACTGTGTCCTCTGCTGGTGAATGTCAGATTGTGGTGGGGGGCAGCTGAGCTTTTCCAGGCTTTCTGCCAATGCCTGGGTGATATGTACAGATCTGCATCAACTTCCCTGGATGGTGCCCTTTTGCCGGTAGGACTGTGGTTGATTGTCCCACAGCCCTTCATCATGCCCCTCTACTGCCTCCATTGCAAACATGTAGAGTGTGGGTCTGTTGGGGGAAGATCCTGTCCACCACCTTGACCCAAACAAGGCAGGTTGGTAGGTGGTGCTACATAATCTGCATTTGGGTCCAGACACCCCCCCCCTCCTCCTCTTATAACAATTGACCATGGCAACCACACTGGATATGCTTAACTTGGGTGGCTCCTGGTCCCCAAGGGCTAGATGTGACTGGGGAATACAGACAGGTACAGAATTATCTTAAGTGTGGCTGCAAAGAATATCTGTCACACACTAGCAATGATAGGGTCCTGCAGCAAAACCTATCTCAAGCAACCCGGGTACTGCGGACCTGGTGCTGGCCACCCCACCTCACCCTCAGGGTGAACACAGAACCGGCACACTGGTGTGGTGTGTGGCTACTCTGTGCCAGTGTCACACACAGTCAGTTCCTCATACCATGCTGAGATGCTGGAGAGCAGCATACCCCATCTGGTGATCAGATGTAGACTGCTGTTCTGCATGTGCATTGCATCATGGGTACTGGTGGGTTTAACCTATCCTGGTAGACACAGCAGACAGTTTGTGCGGTGACCTGCAGTCTTTCTTTAGCCAGCCATTGCTGCAACAGAAGCCATAGAGCAGAGGTGTCCAAACCTGTCCTGGAGGGCCACAATCCTGCCAGGTTTTGGGATAGCCCTAATGAATATGCATGAGATATATATTCATTAGAGATAGCCTGCCAACCTGACTGGTTTGTGGGCCTCCAGGACTGGATTTGGAGACCCCTGCTTTACACCTCTGTCATTTAAGATGGTGAGTGGGCAAGGTACAGATGTCCTAGACATCAAAAGGGTAGCTAGAATGTGTCACATTCATCCTCGATTCTCGCCACCACCAAAAAGATGTCTAATGGACAATATTTTGGTGGTGGTGAGAAGTGAGGAGGAATGTGACAAATTCTATCTAACCTTTTTGATGTCTTGGACATCTGCACCTTGCCCACTCACAATCTTAAATGAAAGAGGTGTAAGGCAGGGGTCTCCAAATCCAGTCCTGGAGGGCCATAAACCAATCAGGTTGGCAGGCTATCTCTAATGCATATATATCTCATGCATATTCATTAGGGCTATCCCAAAACCTGGCAGGATTGTGGCCCTCCAGGACAGGTTTGGACACCTCTGCCATAGAGGTATAGCCCACTGGTTAATACAATGATGTCCTAGGCAGAGGTCATGGATTCAATCTCTCTGTGGTCTCATTTAATAGGCCTGTCCGAGGCAAGTCCTTTTCATTCCTGTGACAGTCATATCTCTGCAGATCTGTGCTGCCAGCACATAGTACCTTCATCACAGTTGCAAGCCATCTTTCTGTCCGTCTATCTGCGTCTGTCAGCTGTGTAGCGTCCTGTCTTCATGTGCTGGCTGCTACTCCATGCCCTACACTGGTACCCTTTTCTGCATTGCGGCTCTTCATGCTTGCCTCTTCTGTGTCTGCTCTGCATGGCACTACTGCTCCTCTGACCTCCTATCATTGCAAATATGTTGCCACCTCTATCTCCACTGGTGGACACGTATTCCCATCCTCTTCCACCCACTGTCGTTGTAGCACTTTACATTGCCAACACCCTGTGCATTGGTACAGCTGCCTCCAATATGTTTGTCCATTTTACCGGCTGCCATATTGGCTGCATGCAGATTTGGCAGGTCCATCAGCTCCCACCTCTACTTCCTTCCATCACTTGTCCATTGCCTTTCCTTGGTGCTCTGTGCAGTGTTAGGGTTACATCAGTTTTTTGCCCTTACATATCATGCTTGTCAACTTGGGGCACCTTACTGCCCTTGGGCACCATATCTTGGGTCACCTTAACATCCTTAGGGCACCTCATACAGCACCTTAGGTTAAGGCACCTTAACTGCCTCATGAGGCACCTTATAAGGTGCTTTATAAGGCGCCCTACAAGGCACCTTGTAAAGAGCCTTGTAATGTGTTTTGTTTCTCAGCTTTAACATGCAATGTCCCGTTAATGTGCGCTAACTGGCCAAGGCACCCTTTAATGCGCGTTACATGGCCATTGCTACTTTAACACCAATACACTCACTTCCTTATATGGCATTACTCACGTTAACGCTGCACTTATCACCGGTAACATTACCGCGCTTTAGTAAACATACCCCATAGACATGAATCATCCCCCTCCACTATTCATGATCAATGAGCCTACTGTATATTATAACTCATTATAACACCTGCCCTGTAAAAAAATTCATAAACAAAATAACAGATCACCCACTATTATACAGTGAACTATTCAAGTATGTACATAATTATAAAGGTTTATATGTTGCATTGTATATAAATTATACCAAATATAATAATTAATCCAATCATGTATATCTATAGCCTCTTTCCTAGGTTATATTCCTTAGCCCTAAAATACTTAGTTTCATTGTAAATGGTTCTAATGTTTTACTGTATAGTTGTTGTTCACACTGTAAACTGCTTTGATTATATGATAAGGAAGTATAAAAAAAAAGACCGTAAATAAATAAATAAATAAATAAATTGACAATCATGTTTGTTGGCTTCTTAATCACAAAAGATGCTTCACTATAGTGGTTGGGAAGTATTGACATTTTATATAAATTTAATTAATTTAAGAACATTAATTTATTTTTTAGTATTTAGCTCACGCCTTTCCAGTAGTATAAGAATTGCCTTTGATTGTGTAAATCATTACAGAACATTGGTATATCACAACACCAGATAGTAGCATATCCTCACATCCTTTACGTTGATCAAGAAGCCACAGTTCAAACAGAACATGGAGAAACAGAATGGCTTAAAATCAGCAAAGATGTATGATGAGGCTACATATTTTCCCCATACCTATTTAATTTATATGCAGAATAAATCATCAGAGAAGACTGTAAGAAGACAACCAAGGAACATCAGCAACATTACTGGCTGAAAGTAAAGACAATCTGAAACATTTGATTATCAAGATCAAAGAATATAGGGCCCAATATTGCAAGAGATGCAGAATAAGCTGCTAACCAGCTAAAGAAACCCACACAGAAAAGGGTGTGGATCGCGAGTTAACCGCTGGACATGCGGGCATGAATGGAAAATGTCCAGCTATGGGAGATCCCTCATCATAACCAAATCCAGGTACATGGATGAGAAGCAAGCGCCGATACTCGACATACCCGTGCAAAGCGAAGTAAAATGCAAAATGCATGGATAAATGCAGAGCGCAGAGGGAAGACCATAACCACAGTGATGGAAAAGTGGACAAGGTCAATATCCCATCATACCCGGATAGTGATATGATAACCACATATTATAGAAAATGTGCCACCAGCGAATAGCTGGGTGTACGAGCAGTCCCCCATAGATCCCATAACTGTTTGTGATATAACATGTGCAAATGCGTACTGTATGTGCAGGAGCCCCCTCTGTCTGGGCAGATACACAACAGCAGAATGACAGCAAGGAGAGAAGGCAACTTCTTACCTGCAGAGGCAGAGGCCCTGGCTAGAATAGTCCTTTGATAGGAGGGGGCGCTGTACCCCAGGGGACAATGCAGGACCAACTTCCGTCTAGCCACCACCATCTAGAAGGGGATCCAGCTCTGCCTGTGAAAGTGAGTAGTCGAAGGGAGGTTGAGCTCCAGGGGGGATGAGCAGAACAATAGGTCAGAAATGAACACCTGGCACTGGCCTGGCTGTGGGAGTGCACATGTAAACACCAAGACTGCCCCATGGAAGATGCTGTGGACAGCAGCATGCGTTAGGTCACTGACCCTGACAGGTTACACAGTTCAAACAGTTCAAAATACACTTCCCTACCATCCCAGAATACCTGGAGGCCCATTCCTAGAACAGTATGCAGCTGCAGACATCACACAAGGTGATGGAAGAGCTCCCCCTGTTAGAGGATGGAAGGAAGATTGTCTGTACAGGACTGTGTACACTGTGAGGGTACTTAATAACACTATGGGGTATGTTTACTAAACCGCGGTAATGTTACCCGCGTTAGGTTCCGTGGTAATGGTACAGATGCCCATATAAAGGCGTGGGCATTGTATCGTTACGGCAAGACGTATCAGCTAACGTGCATTACAAGGCGCCTTATAAGGCACCTTACTTATAAGGCACATTACAAGGCACCTAGTAAGGTGCCTTATAAGGTGCCTTATAAGTAAGGTGCCTTATAAGGTGCTTTGTTAGGTGCCTTATAAGGTGCCTTATAAGGTGCCCTGTTAGGTGCCTTATAACGTGCCTTATAAGGTGCCTTGTTAGATGCCTTAATAGGTGCCTTCTAAGGTGTCTTGTTAGGTGCCTTATAAGGTGCCTTGTTAGGTGCCTTATACGGTGCCTTATAAGGTGCTCTGTTAGGTGCCTGAATAGGTGCCTTATAAGGTGCCTTCTAAGGTGTCTTGTTAGGTGCCTTATACGGTGCCTTATAAGGTGCCCTGTTAGGTGCCTTATAAGGTGCCTGAAAAGGTGCCTTGTTAGGTGCCTTATAAGGTGCCTTGTTTGGTGCCTTGTTAGGTGCCTTATAAGGTGCCTGAAAAGGTGCCTTGTTTGGTGCCTTGTTAGGTGCCTTCTAAGGTGCCTTGTTTGGTGCCTTGTTAGGTGCCTTATAAGGTGCCCTGTTAGGTGCTGATGGAGGGCTGGGATTGGATATGTGCTGATAGAGGGACATGGATGGGGCTGGAAATGTTTGTGGGCGCTAGGACTGGAAATGGACTGATGGTGTGTGTAGGATAGGAATGGACATGGGGTGATGGGGGGCTAGGACTGGACATGGGCTGATGCGGGGACTAGAAGGGAGCAGGGCACCCCCATCCCCAGGTGCCAGCTGGACGGTGCTTCAGAGCAAATCCTATCCCACCCCCAGCGCCTACCCCTGTGTGTTGCCCCGTGACCTGTTAGGCATCTGTGCACATCAGCCATACCCGCTGCTACGTGGATGACAAGTTGTTTCCCTGGTGTGTGTCAACACACCTCCCAGACATGAACATTGGGGCACATGTATGTGGGGAGATCCACTGTCAGTGTGCGGGTGTGTTCCCCCACTGCCGTGTCTGGGAGGTGGGATGCCACACCACCACCTGCAACCATCTGGGCAGTCACCCACCTTCAGCATCAGCATGTGACGAGGCGGTATGGCCTTGCAGCTCCTGCAGTACCTCCCCCATGAAGGTGAGTGCTGTTCCTGATTGCCACCATGCTGACAGTATTGACTCCAACCCCACCATCTCTGGCCCCTCCCCGGTCACTGTGCTGTTGCTGCTGCTCCCTGATGGGGGTGGACGACGGCTGCCCCTCCACCTCCTGTGCCACATTACCCCCTGGGGACTCCACATCTGTGCTGGCAGAAACCTCGGTGTCTGCCACTTTGGCCAGATCTCCTGCCCCTGTCTCTGCACCATCCTTTGTATCTTCCACCTCCATGACCTGGGTGTTGCCTGGGGGAGGAACATGGTACACAGTATAGATGTGGTTGTCCTGAACACATATGTATAGCTCTATGTTATGTCATTACCTACAACAATGTGTGTACTGCCTGTAACCAATGTCAATGCGGTCAACACATGACTGTCCAATGGGATGTACCAGGCAGGGTGGGGAGTACCACGTGTTGGTGCAGGTGGGGATGCACCACATTGTCAGGTATGTTTGTGGGGATGGGGTGGTGAGTAACAGGCCTACTGTGAGCAGTGATAGGTGTGCCATGTGAGAGGGTCCTGGGGATTGGGCACAGAGCTACATGCGTCCAGGGGGGTTGGGCGAGATCCTGCATCATGACTGGAGCCGGTTATAGTGTGTATGAGTGACGTGTGCAATGGAGGGTGTATGACTACATGGGTAGGTGTTGGTGCAGGTGTGCCTGTCGGCCTGATGGGTATGGAGACTGCCGCATTGGCCACTGCTGTGGGGCATGTTTGGACATTTATCTGGCAGTGTGCATTTGGGGGTGGGATGTGGTGGCGGATGGGGGGGAAATGTGTGCGGGAGGTACATGGGGATGTGATCCTTCCCTGTACGGCTGCTGCCGACCGACTGTTGGTGGCCATGGTAGTGGGTCAGATAGGTCGTCCAGTGTTTACTGTGCCTGTCCCTCTGATAAGGCTTTACTGGAGGCCATCACACCAGGTATGTGTGCGATGTGACATGGGTGTCTGTTTGGCAGTACTATGTGCACTGTCATGTGTCTGCGGATATGTGTGTGATGGTGTACTCACCATGCATCCCTTATTGGTGGTCCCATCATATCCATGTGTTCAGGACCGTAACGTCCATCTGGCAGGACTGTTCTCTGCACAGGGCACTGCCTTTAATGTGTCCACGCACAGACAGCGTCCTTATCTGCTTATCCGCAGGGCGGCCAGCCTCACAGGGGTCTGAGGATAGCCCAGTTTCCTCAAACAGCTGCAGCGGTGGGGGGCGTCTTCACCTGCCCCTGTGGCAGCTGTGGGGGGGAACAGGGCCCTGACCAGCTCCCTGTTGGCTAGTCACAGCCCTCGTCTGGAGGGTTTGGGGGGGTGATGCTTTGCATGAGGTTGCAGTGTGTTGTGTGCCATCTTGTGCCATCATATGTTTATGTCAGTCTTTTATCTGTTGTTGGTTTGCACGTACATGCTTGTGTGCATGTGTGTGGACTTCAGCTCCTGATTGACATATCCACATTTCTTTCTGAAGGTGATGGTGGATATGGGTGCCGTGCCCGGTTGCTGACCCCTGTGCATCTACCACAGACATGTGCAGAGATGAGGTATAATGAGGCCCATGCCTCCAGTCGCTCAGTCATCAAGCGCACCTTTGGCAGTTTAAAGAGTCGCTTCAGGTGTCTGAATAGGACCTGCGGGGCCTTACAATACTGACTCATGACTGTGGCACAGATCATTCTGGCCTGCTGAATCCTGCACAACCAGTGAGCCACCTGTGTGAGATAGGCATGGACATGACCTTGTCCATAAGACACCCTCGTCTGTGGTGCTATTTCCGAATGTCCCCAACATGCACTGTGTTCTGTGTTGTGATCATGTAATGTTTGCATGTCTGACGTTTCATTACGTACATATTGATGTTTCACTCCCTGAAATTACCCTGATGTTCTGTGCAGCGTACCATGATGGTATTTCTCCTCCTTTTAACACAGGGCAGAGGACACACACAGCACATCTACTACACTGCATCTGCAGTCATCATCACTCACCTGTTGGAGGACACAGCAACACCATGCAACGATCCCTGAGAGATGGTGCCATAGGATGCTTGACCTATGTGAGTGGGACACATGCCTATGATGGACATTATTATTGGACTGGTACTTTGAGCATAACAGGGATGACCAGCACACCGTTGCTGCCGTGCTCTGGCTGGGTGTCGTATTCATCGCAGGAGACACACATCACCTTTGCAATACTGTGGCACATTGAGATGTCACACTTGACTATTGTGATGGTGAAAGCATAGTAGAAAGCATGGATATGGATGAAAATCCTGGAAGCCACATGGAAGTCAATGACAGTGCACAGATGCAAGGGGATTACAGCCTACGTCAGAGAAAAGCTCAGCCCCCTGCAAGGGGTGGAACACGCCCTAGCTCAGGGGTGGAGACAAGCCACCCTCCTGATTGGTCAGAGGAGGGCGGAGCACAGGGAAGGCCCAGCAGGAAGCAGTGGTTAAAAACCACGTGTAGCAGACAAGGAGGCGGACAAGGAAGGAGCCAAGGAGAGAGCCAAGGAAAGAGACAAGCACAGAGTCAAGCTCAAGGACAGAGACGGAGAGACGAAGGGAGACTCCAGGGAGTGAGAGTCAGCGGGAGACCTGCTGGAAAGAATGCCAGAGGAGAGTGGCTGAAGCCAGACAGAGAGAGAGAAGTCTGGGTGAGAGAAGGAGCCAGAGAGAAGGCTCAAACTCAGGCAGCAGCAGCTCACCGAGAGGCAGTGGCAGTCTCAGGCCAAAGCCCGTCTACTGTTTCAGACCAGGAAGAAAGAGATATTGAGCCAGCATTTAAAAGCAGAAGTACAAGTAACTGGAGGAGAAGTGCACGTCAGGCCAGCAACCGGGACAACGGTGACAGCTGGAAAGGTGGAATAGGTATCAGTGCTGACATACAGAAACAGCCTCAAGGTAAAGCCGATAATTTCTTTCCTGATAATGTGGCAAGAGGGCTAAGGGCTGGTTTAAAGGGGCAGGAACTGAAACCTTCACCTCCCACCGTTAACCAGTAGATTGAAAGCTTAGCCAGTGTTGGAATCCCCAGTGCAGATAACAGAGAAGCTTTTGAATCCTCTAAATTAGGGGCTTTGCAAGGGATACACTCTAATGAGAGGAATTCTATCTCCAATGCAAAAATACCTACGAGGGCTGACTTGCTGTGGGACCAGTTTCAGCAGTTTCTAAGAGAGGGGAAACTTAAAGAAACTCCACAATATGAGAGAGACTCTGTTGATACAAATGATTTTGAAGAAATGCAAATAGAGACATGTGTGCCTAATGAGGTTTGTTGCCCAATTCCTATTGATTGTTCTCTGGCTCAAAGGAAAGCTACAGTTGTGAGATAAGAAAGGAAGAAATGTAAAAACCCTATAGTAAGGGTAGTACTTACCACGAGAGTTGTAAGAAGCATTCAATGTTTGTTTGTTCACTGACTTAGAGCAATGGAGCTGTGAGGGAACATTGCATTACAAAGTGAGAACAGCTGTGATAGAGTTCTGCTGCAGTTCGGAGCAGTGCAGAGTGTGAGGACACAGAGCAGCAGTAAGGCTGAGAAAAGAAAAGTTTATTTGATTTATTTCTCCTGGTTTTCCTGAGTTCATCTTTTCTGTTTGGAGATGTTATCCTTCTGCCTTGGTTGTAATTGAACCCCAGCGTGCTTTTGGAAATCCCCATAAAAGAAAATAAAAATCTTGCAAAGCCTTACCACCGACTCAACTACAAATTTATTGCCTGAGGAGTGAAAGAACTTTATTCCAAGGGAGCCTAAGGCCGCCTACCAGCTGTCAGCCTCTTGGCCCAGCCGGTGGGAGTCACACTATGCATGCCCAGGGATTCACGGACAGTCTTAACGGGCCATGTAGGGTTGCAGACACCATTTGCACTGTGGACACTGTGTACTGGTCCCTACGTGTGCAGCAGGGACTCACATACTCGCTGTATGTTGTACATCCATCTGACTTTGTGTTCGTGTGTGTAGCCCATGTGTGTGACCTGCACCACAGGATATCCTCATCTGTTTGGATCAACAGGAGCATACAGCCATGCGTGTGGCATAGGGGGAACATTGTGTCGGTCCTCTTCTATTTGTCTGGCTACCCTGCACTTGGACATGACACGCTGTTTGCCACCACACCACTTTGATGTGCGCCAACATCTTGGATTGCTGTTTGTCCTCACCAGGGGTGTTACAGTGCATTTGGGGCAGCACTGTGTCATGGTTCAACATACATGGTGCATGTGCATGTGACTGAATATGTTGGTACACCAGTGCGTGTGGCGGTGTGGATTATGTGTGGGTTACTGCCCCATGTTTGACCTTTCTTTCTACCTCTATGTACATGTTATTGTGTTTGGTTACTGTACAGACGTGCCACTCTAGACTGATTTAGAAACAAATCATTGCATGTCTGCACAGTCCTATTTCCCCTGACATTCCGCCACTCACTTTGCACCGGTAACTTTGCAGTGTGGCAGTGTGAGTGCCCGTTTTCTTCCTTCATTTGTGCATTCCATGTACCGTAACATATGTGTGATGATCCTGTATCCACAGCACTCATTGCAGCAGATCTTCTGCATAGTGCTATCTCTGCATGTCTGTGAGGTTCTGCTTTGTTTATTCTCTGGGAACATGTGCCTCTCATACCTGTTACCATGTCCTCATTTTGCATTTTGGCAATGTTTTTGGTCCCATTTGTGCTGCTTTGATTGGTATAATAAAGCAGTATCTGATAGCTGTTACGTATATATATATCTGTCTGTATACTTGCTGACATTTTGCTGTGTATGTTTTCTCAGGTTTGTGCATCCTGTATTGCCGGGCAGATATGTTTTTGGGGACAATTAATGACTAATGTGTGTTGGATCCTCATCATGCACTGCCTACTGTCTAGATGCACGCATATGTGACTACGGCATTTGGGGCGTGAGAATGCATGGGGGGGGGGGGGCTACTGCACAATACACACCATGCAGCTCATGTACATTATCTGTCCTGCTCATCATCTGTAGACGGGCCAGTGACTTTTATGTGACATGTTGGATGCATATTTGTCTCTGCTGCTGCTTGACCACACTAACAAACGTATTTTGTGTTTTACTGCTGATGTACATGGCCCACCTGTACTCACATCCTTGTATGGTGGCAGCTGTCAATGTGCCAGCCATCTGCCACCTCACAGGGTGCTATGGGTTTCCATACACACATTCTCTTTGAAGGAACATATTTGGATTGTGATTGTTGTGGTTGTTTGGGGTAGTGGTTACAGATGTGTGTTAAAGCATTATAGGTTGTAGGTTTGATTCCCACATGTTCCTTTCCTTTCCTTTTCTTGTGTTCTGCTAACCTGACCATGCAATGGCTGCAGCTTCATCACCTCTCCACACACCCTTCCATCTCTTCACTGTGCACCACAGTGTGCCCTCTATGCAGCCTGTTGCATATTAGCTGTTACATATGACTATTTCTGTGTACTGTCAATGTGAGCAGTCAGCTTGGGGGATTGGTATTGCTGTTGTTGAGCTGCTCTGACCCACATCAGTGTGCAGGTTCAAGTCTCACATGCTCCTTTTTCATTCTTTTTCCCATTTTGCCCTTGTCCACAGACCATCCACATGGCTATCCCCTCAGCCAACACCTGACACCCTTTCTGTTTAGGTTCTTTGCTTTTTGCATGCTGTTTCCACTGCATAACATATCATAGTGTGTGTGCATGTGTTTATATGTAGCTCTCGTCCCAATTACAGACTGTGATATGAACTGTAGACAGCTGTTATGCATGTGTGTTGCGTCATGGATACTGTTGGGGTTGCCCTATCCTGGCACACAGCAGACGTTTTGTGTGGTGCCCTGCAGTGTTCTTGTATGCAGCCATTGCTGTAGGACTCACCATGGTGGTGTAGCCTACTGGTTTATGCACTGACTTGCTGGTCAGTGGTCATGGGTTCAATTCCTTTTTGTTCTCCTATTTTATGCCTGTCCTACACAACTACTTGTCATTCCTGTGACAGTCATATCTCTGCAGATCTGTGCTGCCAGCACATAATACCCTCATCAGAGTTACCAACCATCCTTCTGTCTGTCTATCTGTGTCTGTCAGGTGTGTAGCGTCCTGTCTTAATGTGCAGGCTGCTACCCCATGTCCTGCACTGGTACCCTTTTCTGCATTGTGGCTCTTCATTGCTTGCCTCTCCTGTGTCTGCTCTGCATGGCACTACTACTCCTCTGTCCTCCTATCATTGCATTTATCTTGCCACCTCTACCTCCACTGGTGGACCCATATTCCCATCCTCTGCCACCCACTGTCATTGTAGCAATTTACATTGCCAACACCCTGTGCATCAGTACAGCTGCCTCCAATATGTTTGTCCACTTTACCGGCTGCCACATAGGCTGCACGCAGATTTGGCAGGTCCATCATCTCCCACCTCTCCTTCCTTCCATCACTTGTCCATTGCCTTTCCTTGGTGCTCTGTGCAGTGTTAGGGTTGCATCTGATTTTAGGCCATACAATTCATGCCTGTCAACTTGGGGCACCTTACTGTCCTTAGAGCACCATATCTTGGGTCACCTTAACATCCTTGTAAAACGCCTTGTCAGCCTTGTAATGTGCTTTCTTAGTCAGCTTTAACATGCAATGTCCCGTTAATATGCGATAACTGGCCAAGGCGCCCTTTACCGCACGTTAAACAACGGTATGCCCACTTCCTTATATGCATTGCTCACGTTAATGCTGCGCTTAATGCCGGTAACGTTACCGCGCTTTAGTAAACATACCCCTTAGTTTATTAGTAAGTTGCCTATGCAGAATCATGTCAAAGGCTTTGCTGAAATCTAAGTGCACCACATCTAGTGCTATTCCTTTATCCAATTCTCTGGTTACTCAGTCAAAGAAATTGATCAAATTAATCTAACAATATCTACCTCTAGTAAGACCAGGCTGCTTTGGATCCTGCAACAACATGGACTCCAGAAACTGCACTAACCTCTGTTTTAGCAGTGTTCCCATTAATTCCTTAACCACTGAGGTCAGACTAGCTGGCCTGTTATTCCCAACCCCCTTACATTTACTTTTGTGGAGAAAAACCTCATCTGCCCTTTTCCTTTTCCTTTTTTATTTTATTTTATTTTTATTGAAATCTCAAAAAATATCACATCCAACAATGGGTGACTAAGGAAATAAAGAAAACAAATTACCATCATAAGGTTCAATCAAAGAAGTTTTCATCAATATATATGTCCACAATAATAATAATAGAGGATCAAGCCAGAAAAAAGAATAATTTAAAAAACAGGACATTAAACCCAAAGGAGAAAATCCAGTAAACCAGCCCCCGCCAGCTTCTTTTACTCAGTGCCACAAGGCCCTCCCTAGCTGCTAAGAATTCCAAAAGCTGCCCTGGGTGATGAAATAAAAAACTTCTCCCCCCAGTCAACATAAAACAATTACATGGAAATATTAAATTAAAAGTGGCTCCCCAAGAGAGGACCCTTGGCTTAGAATTCACATTACGTTTTCTGGGTCACTTCAGATAAATCAGTAAATATTTTAACAATACCCCCCATAAACAGTTATTCATGGATTGAAAATACAGACAAAAAAACATATTGTGATCATGTTTGAGGGCAAAGATCATGATCAAGGTGATAACTTCAAAAGATGACTCCAGGAACTCTGTTAAGTTTAAACTTCCCTGGATTCCCTCTTGCTGCAACCTAGAAGTTTCTTCCGCATGGCCTGGGAGAGTCAGATATTGTGTGCTCTGACTAGATGAGGCAATGATTCAGATGGAATTTCCAAAACTTCCTGAACATACCTCCTAACCACCTCTAAAGGAGAAATCAGGGAGGACCTAGGGAAGTTAGTCATCTTCAAATTATTCTTCCTTAACTGGTTCTCAAAATGTTTTAAGCTCCAATGTACAAAATTCCCATCCCTTATCTGCACAGTTCTAAAGTCACTCATACCAGCCATGCCGGCTTAAAGGGACTCCAATCTCATGGCCTGATGTTGCATAGTTCTTGACTGATCCTCTACTCTCCCCACCACACTTCCCAAATCTTCTTTTTACATTCAAACATAAAGTTGAAAAAGAGACCCCCAAACCTTGAATGGAGCCTCAGAACAGGTCCAAAGTCACAACAGCAGGTGTCTTCTGCACACCCAGTGAACCAGAAGGCAAAGCCCCCCCTGGGGGAGATGATGAAAATAAGTATAAAAATTCCAAGGAAAACCCTTGCTCCTTCTGGCCCATCCCTGCTGGCAATGATATCTCCAGAGGCCGACCCTCCTGTACCACTTCCAGAGGCCAGCATTCTGCCTGCTCCAAGTTGGGTGCTTCTGGACATCCAGGGACACTTCCAGGTTTGGGCAGTGCTGTACAGATGTTGGGGCTTAGTGTCACCCTGCTCAGATCTGACAGAGAATCCAGCGGTAGCACTGATGGAGCTGGTGCACTAGAAGCAGGTCAGATGACACATTGTGCCAGAGTCTTACGTCCTGATGAGGGCTTGCATGGCCAAGCCAGAGGGAACTGCTTGGTCTCTACCTTCTTCTTCCTCTGCATGAGGTAAAGAAGGGGAACACCTGGAACAATCAAAGAGCAGTCTCAGAGAGCAACTGGCCATACTTTCCTCCAAGACATCCATCTGCTCTTTTCTATTGTTCTTAGACCACTCCCAACTCTAAAGAAGCATTGATAAGGTCAGATAGCAGAGCCACCAGAACTTCCCTAAGTTCCTTCAATAACCTTGGATGTATCCCATCTGGCCCCGTCACCTTCTTTACTTTTAGTTTAGCTGGGCCTTCAGAACACAATCTTTTGAAAATTGTTTATATGTTTTTTCCATTCTTATTTCTGTTTGTTTTCTGAGCTCTTATTCTTAGCCCTTCATCAGTGAATACTTTATCTATTGGTGAGGCATTGATTTCAAATCTCAAAGAAATAATTTGTGTCATGACATCTTCATCTTCATCTTATACTCCTTCTCAGGAATCCTTTAAGGCCTCTAACCTTATAGTCTTGGTTTTTTTGACTCTTGCTCACACCTCAATAAACTTCCCCCCAAAAACTGTCTTCAAGGCAGCTCGAAGTATCCCAGGAACGACTCCCCCAGTATTGGGACATTTGACATATTTACTGATAGCACCCTCAATTTCCTGATACAGAGCATCATCAGATAACAAAGAAAAATTCAGTACCCAGCACTTTCCATTGCTCCAAAGGGAGGAAACTGTGTTTAGATCAAGATATACTGGGACAAAGTGTGGTCCAGTTATGTTATTAAACCTATATCACAGAGAGCACCCTTTAGCAAAGCAAATGGCTTATTAAAAGCAAGTGTCGCAACTATTCTTTTCACAGGTTCACTTGTGGCCAGAGCATTAAAGTGAGTCTTAAGCTGACTTCCTTTGAAGGTATGATTGCTGCATTTTTCAACTTCTGTAATAAATGCTTTAAAAAAAGAAGTCCTCTAAGCAGGCAGGTATATTGCACCGCAGTAGCTGTGCACCAAACACCAACTTCCAGCAATCCTTATAGTTTTCCACAATGCACTTTCAAAATGTTTACTGTTGTTTCCTTCTACAAAGTTCCAGCAGTCTTCAGTTGTAGACTTTTGCCAACCTCCCACAGTAGTATAACAGATTCAGTTTGTTACTAACCTCCCCCAAATAAAAGCATTTGTAATTCAGTCACACTTGTAGGTGCAAAGCATTTATATCTCAGTTAAACTTTCAAATATTCTTGAAACAGTTCACAAAACATAAAACTGCATAAACTCCCAAGTACTCTGGGAACAGTTCACAAAACACTGCAGAAAGTATTTACTCCTCAGAAATCCCCATGAATTCTTCTTCACTGAGGGGGTCATTTCGAGGCACGAATAACAGGGATGGACTGCCATGCTGGCTGGTTGCTCTGAATAACTTCCCCACTAGTTGTGCGGGGAAGTTAGTCGGCAGAGGTGAAGAGGCGGCCCAGGGGCAGAGAGTGGGCGGGCAGTGGGAAGTCGCCAGCCCTGGACATACAGGGCCAATTTTAATGTCGGCCTGTACGTCCAGGGCTGGCGAATTGGCTACTTTTCCTGGACATTTTTTTTTCGCTTTGGGGTGCAAAAGGGGCTGGGGGGGGGGGGAGTTAATCCCCGCAGCCCAACCCTGGCCTTAGGAGGCCAGATTGGGGGGGGGGGGGGGTCAGGCTGTGGTGAATTTAACTTTGTGGGAAAGTGGCTTTTAAATGGAGCCATGGTGCCATGGCAACAGGATGCCATGGCTCCATTTAAAAGCCCTGGCTAAGTTAGCTGAGCTAGCTCTGTATGTGCAGGCTGTGCTGTTTGTGATTCTGATACCACAGGGCTAGATGTTTGTGTAAGGAGTGGAGGAGTAGCCTAGTGGTTGGGGCAAGGTACTTCAGGCCAGAAGGTTGGGGGTTCAAATCCCACTAGAGGACAGCAACCTAGGGCTGGAAGGACTGGGGTTTCTAGTCCCACAGGTGCTCTTTGTGGTCTTGGGCAAGCCACTTAACCCTCCATAGCCCATGTTCCCTGTAAAATAGTTTTCTCCAAGTTATAATGCCCTGTTCAATGTAATTTCAGTTTGCTCAATGTAAACTGCGCTGATGCAGAATAGCGCAGTATATAAGAGAATGTAAATAAAATAAATAATAAATAAATATACTGCTACAGGCTGAAGGTCATCAGAACACTTTACAGTTATTACAAGCAGGTACTGGATACATTCCCTTGTCCCCAAAGGGGCTCACAATCTATGTGTACCTGAGGCAATGGAGAGTTAAGTGGCTTGCCCAAGGCCACAAAGAGTGCCTATAGGGCTAGAAACCCCAGTCCTTCTGGCCTGAGATTGCTGTCCCCAGGTGGGAATTGAACCCCCAGGCTCCCAGCCTGAGGCACTGCATCCTAACCACTAGGCCACTCCTCCCAAGATGTGCCCTGAGGGATCAGAATCGTGATCTCCTTTGTACGTCCAGGTCCACCCGGATGTACAAAGGAGATCTACATCTTGAATGGAATCGGGCCTTGAGTGTTCTGTTCTCTTTCATCTTCATTAGGAATGACTGTGTCTGTAGATATTTCTTCGTTGGCTTTCAGCTCCAACTAATCCCCAGCTGCCTGAACCACTCATTTAAGGTAGTGATGGTTCAGGAATTCACCTACCTTGCTCACAGAACCCCGCCCCTCACCGCCCCATTGTTTGCCAGGTGAAAGCTTGACTTCTCAAGCTGTCATTCAACTACTGGCTATCCTTCCTTTGAAAGTGAGTTTTAAAGCTATTATGATCCTCACGCTGTGATACTCAGTGCTCTTATAAGTATAGTATCGCTTTTTTGCTGTCCAAGTTATCTGGATAATTCTTCATACAGCAGTGCTGAACACTGCCAGTATAAAAGTAATTGTTTCTTTGTCCCTCTCTGCAGATATTGCTGAGGCAGTTTATAAGAATATTTATTGGCACTATCCATATAGTGCTGCTGAATATCTCAGTCGTTTATCTAGATAGCAGATACTGCTATTGGATAGGTCCCACAGAATATTGACCTAAAGGTGTTTCTGCAGCATTTCAAGATATGCATTTGTTCTGAATTTGGTGCACAGATGTTAATTAAGTGCATCACAATCCCCCCATCCCTATCTCAAAAAAAAACAAAACACTCTCCCCCAATCCATCTCTCCTTAGTTTAAAGACATTAAACAATTTAGTCTTTTGGATGAGAATGGCTATGCCTATACTGTTCGAACATCTGGGCAACTGCCTCCACCCATGAGGCCTTAACTTGCATCATTGATTTGCCCTCAGATAAGCTTTCCAAAATAGAGTAATGTCTGACGACGTGCTCTCAAGATCAGTAAGAACCCTCCTCATCTTAATAGCAAACTGCAGCCCCCTTACATTAAAAAGAGATAGTTCAAATGTAGTTGTGCTATTAATCACACAAACTTGATTATAAGAAAGACTATTTAAGTAGAAGAAGAAACTCACAGTTCCCCTCCAAATAAAGAAAAACAAAAATTCCTAACCACACCTAGACCAGGTTGACCTCACACATGCACACCTCTTAAAAATTGAAAGTCGTGAATATGGGGTCTTGCTCATTTGCCAAAGATGAGAAGGCTTGCTCCTGCAGGTCATAAGGCTTCAGGATACAGTGGAGGAGTAGCTTAGTGCTTACAGCAGTGGAGCTGAGAAACCAGGAAGCCAGGTTTCAAATACCACTGAAGCTCTGTGTGGCTTTAGGCAAGTCACTTAATCTTCAATTGCATCTAGTATAAAACTTAGAATATAAACCCTTTGGGAACAGGAAAATAACTATAGTACCCAAATGTAACTCACCTTGAATCACTATTGAAAAAGTGTGAGCTAAATATACAAAGACAAATCACAACAGAAAATATTGAACCTAACATTATAGGAGGAGAGTGATTCGGAAGAGGAGGGACAGACCAGTCAGAGAGTACTTGCGTCCAAATGCTATCCTCACCCCCTTCAGATAGAATTACCTGATCTGCAAGAATACAATTTATTTTCCTCTTATAAGCTGTAAGTGCAGTCGAGCTGATGTCTACTTAATGTGACCTTGTGGATAGTTGTCCTAACTGTGTTCAGTCTTCAGTCAGCCAGCCTATTGTTAGAGTGGCATCCATAACTGCTGTTATTCTTTTGATTTATCACATTGCCGGTCTTCTTCTTTTGCACTGATTTTCAACCTTGCAAAGCATTATGCCCTTCTTTAATGATCTTTCTCTTTACATGATGTGTCCAAAGTATGAAAGTCAAAGTCTTCCAAGCAAAGCTTAGGATTGATCTCATCTAGTACCAATTGATTTGTTTTTTAGGTAGTCCATGATATATACAGTATTCTTCACCAAGACCAAAATTCAAAGGAATCAATTTTCTTCCTGTCTTTTTTTTTCACTCTTCAACTTTCACATTGAAATGTGAAAATACCATGGTTTGGACAAGTCAGATGTTTGTGCACAGAGATGCATTTCTGCACTTGAAAACCTTATCTGGGTCCTTAGCCATTCTGCCAAGAACAATGTGTCATTGAATTTCTTGACTGATTGCCATTTCATTATTGATTATTGATCCGATCAGATTAAATTGTCTAATTTCACCAAGAATGAAATTATTTATTTTGCTAGTTGTCAAGATATTTGTCTTCATCACATTAAGTTGTGGGCCCTTTTAAGACTGTTTCTTGATACTGATATTGTAAGTAGAAGCTTTAGATTGTCTTCACTTTCAGCCAGTAACATGATATCATCAGCATAGTGAAAGTGTTGATGAATCCTGCACCAATCTTCACACCTCAGTTGTCTTCATACAGTCCTTCTTCTCTGATGATTTATTCTACATATAATTGAACATGTATGGGGAAAGAATGCAGCCTTGTTCTACACTTTTGCCAATTTTAAACCATTCTGTTTCTCTTTATTTCCATTTGAACAATTGCTTCTTGATCAGTGTAAAGGTTTGTGTATGCTTCTTAATGTGGCCCAAACGTTTTCATGATTTATGCAAAGACCTTGCAGTAATCAGTGAAAGACATGTATTTATCCTTTTCATATTATTTTGTCTTTTCAAGGATCTATCTCCCATCCATGATAATGTCTCTTGTTCCTTGCCCTTTCCTGAATCCTATTTGTACTTTGGGCAGTTCTCATTGCAGGTACGGTTGTAATCTCCACTGAATGATCTTGAGTAGAATCTTGCTAGTATGTGGGATCAGAGCAATTGTGCAATAATTTCTACAGTCAGTTGGATTTTCTTTCTTCAGTATTTGTATGAACACAGATCTTGTCCAGTCAATTGGCCATGATGTTGTTTTCCAAATTTCCTGGCAGAGCCTTGTAAGTATTGTAACATCTGAATCTGATTGCTTTTCAATGAGAATGTCATAAATGCCCAGTGATTTGTTTTTGATAATGCTTTCAATGCTGTTTTGGCTTTTTTCACCAACAGTTCCTGATCGTAAGGTACAGGTTGAAACAGGTGGCATCAGTTGCAACCATGCTATTGGCAGTTCTGACAGCTAGCACGTAGTATTGTCCCATGTGCCTCTGTCATCAGCTTCTACACCCACTTCCTGCCCCGAATCCGCTCATGTAGTATCTCCCATGTGGTAATCATTAGTGCCTGCCCTTGCTAATAACGCATGTAAAACCCATGCTAAGTGCTTTGCACACTTTGGTAAACAAGACCCTAATTTGTTTGAATAAATGTTAGCAAACTGAATGTTCTAAAAAATACATATCTCTAGTTCATATGCACAGCCAATATGCTGGTAAATGATAAATCAAAAAGAACATGAAGGTAGGCTGGTTTAGTGATGATAACACTCAAAAAAATCAGGTTAAATGTGTGTCATAGGACAAAGCAAATTACAGCTTCTGGGAAATTTAATCAGTGAGTTTGGAATGAGGCCTGAACCAGAGAATGCAAGAGCTGTACTAAAAGCAGAAAGAGAATGAAGTTGTGCTATGATGGCAGACAATCAAAGTAAAGTTTTGTGAAGTCATTAAAGTGGCTCAAAAGAAACAGCCACTAATTGCAACAGCAGACCCTGAGAGATAATGGTTATGCATTTCAAAATGTAAATCACCTTGGATACTTTCCTCCCTCACCATCATCATCTTTTCCTTTTCCTATAAATGGTTTCAAAGAAGAATTTTAGGTGTACTTCGACAAAGTCACAAAGAACACCTTATAGACGTACTTTGTCATCCATCTGTCTATCTATGCACTAGCATCACACAACTCATTCTGCTCTAGTGCCTGCCATGTGGGCTCTCTGTCCATCTAGTCAGACATGCAGATGGTTATTTTATATCGAAAGCACTTTCATTAGTTTGTAATAATATTAAATATCAAAAATTGAACTATGTATGTCCTGAATCAACATATGCATATAAATCATAGTATTGTCAAAAGCTCAATAAAATTGCCTTACTTCTAATCTTTAGAAAAACTGTTAAGGAAGAAAGGAAGAACCTTAGGAATCTGCCAAGGCCAAGAACTGTGTCTGCCGTGCTGTAATAATTAGGTCACTGGTTCAGTCCACAACTATGTCCTGTTTTTCTTTAATTTTTCTTAAACTTTTAAAATAATCACTTCAGAAAGAACTCACTATACGCCCCTAATCTTCTAAATCGCCACATCTGACATGGCTCCGTGTTTCATAATGCACCGCTGTTCTCACCTCTTCCAGAAAATACATGACCATATTTGGCACTATTTAAAGAAGCAGGATAGTATATCAATAATGGGAGCATAATAACAATTGACACATACAACACAAACCCATACAGTTTTAAATTTTATTTATTTAAAAATATTTTTATACTACAAATTATACTATTCATAAGTGGTTTACAATAAAATATAAGAAATAATAAAAATGATTAAAACACAAACAAGAAAACGATAAAATAATCAAATTAGGTAACCACAATGGTGTAGTTACGACATACTCTTAAAAGCCTTGGCAAAATAAATCACCTTTGCTTGTTTCCAAAAGTCACAGATATCACTAATCAATCAGACTTCTTTGGGCAATTCATTCAATAACCTAGGCCCAGAAAAAGAAACTATGGACTCTAAAATTCATTTCCCAAAGCTTTGAGGGAAAGAAGGACAAGCAAGAGGCATCCGGCTTTAGGATCTCAACAGTCGGCCAGGAACATAAAAAAACAGGAGCAAAATCTATGAGAAAAAAACAACAACTGTGAACATAGCACCTTAAAAAGCAAACTAATCACTTTAAAACAGACCCTCCAAAACATGAGCAACATGTGCTAAAAGCACTAGATCAGTGTAATATAATCATGAACCTTAGCTCCAGCAATCAAATGAGCTGCCACATTCTGAGTACCTGCAGCGGGTGACTATATGAAGTTGGACGTCCACACAATAGGGAGGTGCAGTAATCAATAGGCAGCTAAATGATCCTTAATTCAGAAGCTGGAAAATAATCTTTCAGCTTCCTTATTAAACATAGTTTAAAAAATGCTCTCTTTACTATTCCCTTAATGTGAGGATGAAACAGTACCTCCCTATCTAGGATCACTCCAAAATAGTGGACTTTCTCCATAATGGAAATATTTTGTCTCTCAGTCCTCCAAATATCAAGGACTACAACATTTTCATTGTGAAATAACACCATAAGCTCAGTTCTTTGCACATTCAGAGACAGCCATAAGTAGATAACTATCTTGCAAAAGAACTAATGCAGGTGGACATCCAATTCAAGGACTCATGAATGTCCTTATTCTAGGACAAAAATAACATTATATAGTATCATTGGCTAGATATAGTACTCAATTTGTAGGGCTCAAAGCCATACACAATCAGGCTGATGCAGAAAGCCAGCATTTAAGTGGCGCTCTATCAACCTTTTATGCCTATTTGCAGTGCACCAATAGCACACGACTTCAGCATCAGTATGCAGAAAGGGGCTCATATGCAAATGAGTCTTGGGTTAAACTGTGCGCAAAATGGCAGCATTAAACTGGGAGAGCAAGCCAAACACGTGCAGAAAGAAATCTTTGCTAGTTTGACATGCTCTCCCAGAGAAAGAGAGGCACCGCATGGCTAATTTGAATATGAGCCCCAACAGTATTTTGATGGCATCGAGGGCTTTCTCCAATACCTGGAGATAATTCAGGCATCAGGAAAAGCCCACAATGCCATGAAAATACTGCCAGGGTGCCAGTGCCTGAAGAAAGCAAATCCCTGGTGGCCCAGCAGCCGCAATCCCCCCCCCCACCTGCCCAACCAAAAATAAACCTGGTGGCTCAGCAGCCCCGATCCCACCCACCTAGCTAAAAATAATCCCTGGGACCTGGTGGCCCAGCGGCCTCGAACTGTCCACTCCCCACACCAGTGTCCGTGAACCCCCCTCCTCCTCATACCTTTGCAAATGAGCAGGAGTGCTGCCCACGTGGTCCCACTCTTGTTCCACTGTCTTGAAAAATGGCAGCACCTGGCCCTGTGTGGTACAGGAGGGGAGTGAGGGGTTCAGGGCTGCTGGGCCACCAGGGATTATTTTTACTTAGATGGGTGGGGGGGATCGGGGCCACTGGGCCACCAGGGATTTGCTTTCTGTTAGGGGCAGTGGCCAGTATTTTGATGAGATCAGGAGCTTTCCCCGATGCCTGGATCATCATTGACATTTCTGCAAAGATGATCCCGGCATCGGGGAAAGCACTCGACACCTTCAAAATACTGTCGGGGACATGCGTTAGATGTTTAAGCCACCTCAGACCCAGACATAGAGATACTGGCACTAAGGCTGGTTGTGAAATCCTCTACGCGTTTCTCTGCATCAGGCGCAGCCAGTATTTGCATACCATTTCATTATGTGCAGCTCATTTGCCTATGATTTAAATACATGTAAATACTCTTGGTGTTAATTGTGTGCAAGTTTTTCCTTTGCTGTTTACACACACGTCCATCTATTTTCTGCATTTGGCAGTAGCAGTAAGTATCCTTAAAAGTGGAGTTATCAGTGCTTAAAGGCCACGTTAGTTTTCTGCATTGGTCTGAATGGTTGTAAATAGATACTGAATGGAGAGACTGTAAGGCTGAGTCAAGCTAGCTGTGTTGGGAAGAATGGGACTGTGCTGAGCAGTCGGGAGCGAAATTGCAGGCTCCCTCTGTCTGACATCCCCTGCCATGAGGATGCCTTAAGCCAGTGTGGATGGTTCCCCATCAAGAGACCGTAAGGCTGAGTGAGGCTAAATATGTTGGAACTGTTTCACTCCCCCCTCCCCTCCCTGGAAGAACAGGACTGTGCTGAAGAGTTGGGAGTGGAATTCCAGGCACTGCAGTGGACGCCCTCTGTCTGATGTCATCTGCCACAAGGACCCATTAAAGCCCGCATGGACTCTGGGTTGCTCTAAAGGGGCAAATGCACCCCTTTGGAGCCCCTTTGAAGCACCACCAGAGCAAAGCTGGAGCTTGGTGTAAGTTTGACGTATTCTGTTACCAAGTACTGATAATATTCTTGTCTTGGTGGAGGAGCATTCAAATGTAGAAAAAGAAGGGCAAAATCCAGCCCAAGATAGCTCTTCTGGTTCAGCAAGCTGGTAGAATGGTGGGGCTGCTTGATAAGTATGTGGTGTTTGGAGCTGGCCCTCAAACCTCTCCTGATGGGGTTTCCTTGAGCTCCACAGATCGTACTCCTCCTACTCTTCCCAATCCACGTACTCCTCTTTTCAATGATTCTGTCTGATTCTCTTGGGACTGGCTTGGAGGCCCTACCCAAACTCCTGGTCTGATGCCAAAGCCGGTGTTCTTGCCTCAACTGGACAAAACCCAATCTGGTGTTGTATAGGAACAACATATTACCTTGAAGGACTTATAGCAAGCAATAGTTGAGACTGACATAAAATTGTCTAATACAATTACCTCTTTGTGTCTCTTCTCTCAAGAGACTGTAAATAAATTGCAAGAAATAGAGAACAGGTTATCAGATTTTGGTAAGGTTACTCAAAGATTGGAAGGCCAGCTGTTAAATTTGCAGATGACCGGTACTTCCTCTATTAAGGATCTGTTAACGATTCATTATAAATTGTGTCACCAGTAACCTCCCCAGAGCCAGGGCATGTAGGGTAGGTCAGCCTGGGAAATCCTAACTTAGGAAGTAGGGTAGTGCACTTGGTCATGCACTGCCTTCTGGGAGCTGTAGTTCCTCTTACTCTCTAAGCCAGGAATAATTGCAGTCGAGTGGTTTAGGCAAAAATGACAAGGTTTTTATTTCCCCTTCTGGGCGGATTATTTGCAAATGAAACTTAGGACAAAATAGCCATACTTCTGGCATAAAGAAAATATTTCAGGAACTTATAACACAAAAACAGCTTCTTTGGCTTTCAGCTTCAAATATGCAGTGCTCAATACAAACTCAAAAGTAACAGTCCCTTTTCCATACAAAGGAAACACTTTGCTTCTTTACTGCTGTTCCAACAGCCTTGTTAACAGCCAGGTCAGCAAAGTGATACAATATGATCAGCTAGTGATAGCGTGCAGTCCATTTGCTCATCTGTTGTATCTTCACTAACAGGCCCTGTCTGCATTTCCTCCAAATCACTCTCAGCTGGGTAAGTTTGTATACAGTTATATGGCGTTTCAACATTCACTCCCTCTCTATTTCCCCAAGGCCTCTCTTCACAGCACTCTAAAGAGCAGGGTTGAGAATTACCGTATATACAGGAGTTAGCATAGGGAGAGTCCAGCAGATCTTGGCAATTACAAGGAAAACTTTCACACCTAGTTTTCTCTCTATACAGTTGATGCAGCCTACCTCTTGGCTTTTGCAAGGAAGACCTTCTCAGCACTGCTGGGTCAGCAAAGGTTCCAAACACTGGATGTGTTTTCCTGCCTTTTAGCTTCTCCTTTTCCTCAGACATACAAATGTCCTCTGGCCAGCACCTCTCTCTCTCAGGAGTTTCTGTGTGCTCCCAAACCAGCCTCTCAGGCAGTCTCTCCCACTGGCTGCCTTCACGATAGGACCCCAGTCGAGGGCTGCTCCCACCTGGCTTTTGGGAATGGGCTCTTTGAGTCTTTGTTGCTCTGGCTTCCTGTGCTGTGTCTCCCGTTCTCGTCTCTCCCTTCCTCGTCTCCTCCTCTCTGGTTCTAGTTCTAGTTCTCATTCTATGGCTGAATTCTAGTGAGTACTTTTTATATCCCTGCTTCTTAGGGCTTAGCTGAGCCCCTCCCCCAACCAGGTGTTTTCCCTTAACTCCTGAACACAAGGATACGTTGCAGCTTGGGTGTGTTTGCTCCTCTCGTGACTCACTTTGTTTATGTCTCCCTTGGCAACCCTGAGCCATGTGCTCTGCCTGCCTGTCAGTTTCTGAAGCAAACTCTTCTGCTTCACTCAGCTCTATAGCCTCGGAAGGGTCTTCTACATGACAATTGGAAGCCCTGGCAAATTTTTCCCAAGCTCATAATTTAAATTTTTAAACTTTCTTGTGACCCATCTTCTCCCTCCTGAAATTCTTTTGAAGAAGTATTTTACTGAAATATTGATGCTGCCAGATGAGTTTTTTGTCCAAGCTTGTTACTATCTGCCTTCAAGACTTCAAGCTGCTAAACCCGTGGATGGAGAAATGAATATTTTGATTCCTAATAAAGTCAGGATTTGACTAATTTCTAGGAAGATTAAGAGTTATATGCAAGAAGTCTACCTTGCTAGCTACATTTAGTTCTGAACGTGAGAATGTCAAAGTTTGACGCATTTATTTAAATTTAAAAATTCCTAATTCCCAGATGTTTCACAGAACACTCAGCTTCATCGTAAGGAGATTCTGGCTTTGAAATCTAAGATATTGGGGGTGGATGCCACCTTCTTTTATGTTTCCCCTGCAAGTGTATGGTGAGTTGGCATGGTAATATTTAATATTTTTTGATCTATCTCAGCTGGAGAAATTTCTTGTGCATAAGAAGGTTTAGTGATATGAAGGAGTTATTAGGATGTGCATCCTTTTGGTGGCTTTGTTTAATTTTTCTTTCATGATTTATGTAATAGTCTCTCCATGATGTGGGCTATTACTCTGGTGTGTGCTTTATTTGTATAATTCCTTTTTGTGGTTGCACAGTACTTGGAATATTTCCTTTGTTGTTATTGTGCCCTAGTTCCCATCCCTCCAAGCAAATTGGGAGTGGGGTGGGTAACATGACTGAGCCCGCTATCCATTCGCTTGGGGGAGAGGGGAACGGGGTCAGCGGGAAGGAAAGGGGGAGGTGCAGGCTGGCGGGGTGGAGAAGGCAGAGCAGTGTAGACTCACCAGGGAGGTGATTTTGGTGGGTTTCAAGCGGCAGTGGCTGGGCAGGAGGAGCAGGCTCGGTGCAGTCAGGCTCAGTGCGATAGTAACAGTGGCAGTTTCGGCATTGGGGTGCTCCCCTCTCTTTCTGCTGCAGTGTCTGCTTGTGTTGTTTTTTCTCTTCCTTTGCGACTGTGTTTGGGCGGCCATGGGTAGAGTGACAGCCATGAAGTGCGGAGGGCTGCAGCGTGTGGTAGCAGGGTCCTGAATCAGGGTTGAGCCAGTTCCTGGAGCAGCTCACATCCTATTGCTGTGCCACGTTTCAGGTTTGGATGAGGTGGGGTGGTAGACGGCCGGGGGGGGGGGAGTCCTAGTGCCCCCAGAGTTCAGAGGATTGCTGCTCCTCCTTTCTGCCCTTGGCACTTGGTGTTGGGTTGGTGGGGGTTGGCTATGCAGGTTAGGTGGGAGGGGGGCTGTTGAGTGTGTGTGTGGGGGGGCAGTTTTGTGCTAGTGGATGGGTGAGTGGGTGGAATGCTATCCTAAGGGGGTATTGAGTGCATTTGGGAGTTTGGACCTGGGTAGGTGGGGGGGGGGGGGGTTATTAGGTGGAGTTGTGGGGAGTGGCTGGGGGGCTGGGAGCATGGCCCCATATAAGGTGAGGGATGGGGGAGGTGCCGGGGGTCCCAGTGGGGGCCTTGTCTAGATATGGAGGATGGGTCAGACCTGGCCATCATTGAGGAGGACCAGCCTGAGGATTGTGGCAAGCAGCATTCAAGTGAAGAGAGGCAGTGGCAGACAGATCTGGTCCAGGGAGTGCAGGCCAGTATTTGTCGTCGGATGGGGTGTCTGGGGTAGTAAGTACAGATACACAGAGGATGGCACGGGATGGCAAACACAACCTGATTTTAACTAAGATGCTGAGGGATAAGAAGTTTTTGAAGAACTTGCAGAGTGTCGTGAGTCGCATGTGTCATTAGAAGCACTTGCATCGGTTGGGTGACAAATCGGTGGTACACGTCTGGGATACCTCAGACTCCTAGGATTCTTCTGATTTCTCATCTTTGGTAGGTACCAAGTCTGATGAAGATGGGGTTGATTAGCACAGTTCTGACTTGCTAGAGCCTAGTTCCACAGGGCCGGCTGTGGGTGGAGCTGATAGTGACCCTCAGTTAGCTCAGAGTGGGCACACACTGAGCAGGATTGCTCTGCTGGATTGTCATGTGTCTTGAAAACTCCGGGAGAAGATGTTGAGGGGGTGTTATGTGGACATCTTTTCTTTTTTGACTCACAGTCAGGATGTTGGGAATAAGAAGAAGGGGGAGTGTCCTAAGGAGGATGGTAAGAAAGTGTGTTCATGGGGTCCGAAGTCCATTAGTAACTATTGGCGTTCCATGTTTTTTCCGCTATTTTGGGAGGGGCCAAACCAGCACTTTAGTTGGGGCTCTTGTGATATTAATATGTGATCCTGAGATCTCATCAGACTTATGGGGGTTGGACATGGCTCAATTATGATGAGCAGTTTAGGAAGAGTTTGGCAAAGGACAATGCTGAGGCTCGGGGGTTTCTGGATGTAGACATTTGGTTGGTGGAAATGACTCCTTGTAGGTCTCCTTTTGGGAAGCCCGACAGTGCAGGGGTTACCAGGATCCTCTGCTGGGACTTCCTCGGGGGAGTTGGTTGCAGGTGGGGGGTAGATTGTTGGGTGGAGAGAGGGATGGGGGTGATGGGTTCCTGTTGGGAGGGTTTTTGAGCATCAGAACAGACAATGCTTGCTTCAGTTCAATAAAGGCCATTGAACCACAAGGGGGGGTCGCTTCAAACATAGATGCTTGATGTGTGTGGGGGGGCACCCAACTTTTAGATGTTTCACCCATGGTGGGGGTCCACTTAGGGATGGACAGGCCCAGTCGGGTGGTGGGCCTCTGACAATGGTCCCTGGACCATCGCCCATTAACTTGATAGCCTTGGAGTACTGATTGCATGGTTATTCAGATTTGGCAGCTGCCCAGTTGTTACGGAGGGTTTTCAGGATGGGTTTGTGATTCTTTTTTCAGGACTGCCTTTGTTTCACCATTCATGTAATGCTCTTTCGGTGCAGCAGCTACAGGGGACTGCCTCAAGCAAGTTTATTTATTTATTTAGCTGTATTTATATCCCGCTTTTCACCGGGTCAAAGCGGTCAATTGGGAGATACATTTAACACGAGGGGATATGACACACATACGCTAATACTTACAGGGAACATGGGCAATGGAGGGTTAAGTGGCTTGCCCAAGACCACAAGGAGTACCTATAGGACTAGAAATCCCAGTCCCTCCGGCCTGAGATTGCTGTCCCCAGGTGGGACTTGAACCCTCGGCCCTCCGGCCTGAAGTACCTTGTCCTAACCACTAGGCCACTCCTCCCACGGAGGAGTGCTGGAGTGCAGAGTGCTGGAGTGCGGAGGAAGCTGGAGATGGGCAGGATCATGGGTCTGTTTGAGCATCCTCCCTTGCCCAACCTGGTGGTGTCACTTTTGGGGATTCTGCCGAAGAAGGAGCCAGGCAAGTATTGGCTCATTCATAATTTGTCATATCCTGCAGGGAAAAGTGTGAATGATTTTATTAACCCGGCTCTTTGTTTGGTACAATATGCTTCATTCAAATCCACCATCTGCCCTCTTTGAAGGGCAGGGAGGAGGGCTTTGATATCAAAGGCAGTTGTGGAGTCTGCATTTCAATTGCTCCCGATTCACCCCAGTTCTTTTTATCTACTCGGTTTTCATTTCCAGGGGTGCTATTATGTCAACAAGTGCATGCCCATAGGGTATTCAGTGGCCTGTGCCTGTTTTGAGGGCTTTGCTTCTTTCCTCCATTAGGCATTTCAGCTTGTGGCCCATTCTGACTCTATAGTGCATTATTTAGATGATTTCCTCATGGTAGCCCCAGTGGGGTCACCTGAGTGTGCCCGGTTGCTGAGAGTCTTCCAGCACTTGGCATCAGTTTTTGGTGTGCCATTGGTGGAGGGGGAAGATGGAGGGTCCATCTACTTCACTCATTTTTCTCGGCATAAAACTAGACTCCAAGTGTATGGAATCTCAGTTGCCTGCGGAGAAGGTATCCAAATTGGTAGTTTTAATTCAGCAGGCCCTGTCCCATTCAAAGTTGATGTTGGAGGAGGTGCAGGAACTTCTGGGACATTTCAATTTTGCCTGTTAGGTGATACCTATGGGTCGGGTATTCACATGGCAGTTTGCATTCCTGACTAGAGGGGTGTGAAAGGGAGGATTTAGGCATTTGGCTGGCGTTCTTGCAGAATTTCAATGAAGTATGTGTGTGGCAATTGCTGATGGTGTTGAATCATGACCTGGAGCTCTAAACGAATGCATCTGGAGGTCTTGGTTTTGGGATATATTTGAAGGCGCGTGGTGTGCAGAGGCTTGGTCCGATACTTGGAGTGTTTGGTGTTGGTGCCAGGACATTACTCTTTTGGAACTGTTCCCTGTTTGGGTGGCTTTGCTGCTGTGGGGTGAGTGCCTGTGCAATCGAAGCTTGCTCTTGTCCGTCGTGCCGGACGATGGCGTCGGGGCAAGTCTGGGGCACAATTTCAAATATTTTGGCAACTTTGGCAACTTTGATGATCAGATAAGTTATCCTCTCTTTTTTTTGGTATTCATATCATGGTCAGAATACAAAAATAAAAATTTCTTTAGTGTTATTTTGAATACATGAGTGATAACTTATATAAGCTGGAGTCATTGATGCAAGAATAGTACCACGGGGAATTAATCCCAAGATATGTACTGATGAAGTCTGAGACCCAGCTTTTAGAATTTAATCTAGATGAAGGAAAACAGGAGATTCTGGTAAATAATACATAAACGCATGGAGTAAATTGCCTAGAGCACATTGGAGGAATTTAGTATATCTTTAGCAATAGTTATATCCTCTGCAAAGAAGACCTATAATTTTTGAGTGGTGATATACCACCCAAGCAAAGCATCAGGGTGGCATACAATCAATATGGGCTGCAAGTGAAAATAAAGAAAGAAAGGAACGTCATTGCTGTTGGCTCTTTTGGCAGTCTTACCATGGGTGTGTTCTACCTCGTTTGAAGTGGGGTTATTTAACGTTGCGTTTTCCTTTGCTTTCTTCACAGCACTTAGAGTGAGGGAGTTGATGGCAACATCAAGTGATAGGGAGCTCTTAGTTGATGATGTGGTGCTCTTGGAGGAGGCAGTGCAATTGTGTATTTGTTATAACAAGACGAATCAACTGGGACATGGGGCTTGGGCCTGGTTGTGGAGTGTTCCTGGCTTGGTCTCCTGTCTGGTTCATTGTGCCTGGATCTTTTTACTTTCTTGACCAGTGGAGGGCTTGTTTTGGTTGTGCCATGAGCACAGGGATACATTAACCCAGTTCTAGTTTTCTGCCATCTTGAAGTGGGGTTTAGCTGTAGTGGTTTTCCCACCATAGGAGTTTGGAACACATTCATTCTACATTGGGGTAGCCACCATGGCTACCGTGAAAGACCTATCTGCGCCGGTGATTCAGTGCTTGAGTCACTGGCTGTCTAAAGTGTATAAGAGATATGTGCACTAAACAGGCACCTTAACAGCCTTTTGAGCTTCCTTTTCTTTCAATTTCTTTCCCAGGTTAGCAGAGGAGAGAGTTCCTCGTGTGGATATGTGGGAATTCCTTTATTTTCTGGGCCTGGAAGAGAGCAGTGGAATCCAAATGGGGTTTGATTCTTGGTCTAGCTGAAGGTGGAGTTCTGCTGCAGTGGATGGGCCTACAGGGGATGTACTGGACCCAATTGCCACCTTTGTTACTGGAAGCTCATCAGTTTAATTGACCAAATTATATTTTTGTTCATTTGAGTGGGAATGATCTTTGTGAGGTGAAAGGGATGGGTCTGATCCAACAAATTAAGCGGGATTTTTAAAAATCTGTTGCTACTTCCCTGCTGTGATGGTCATTTGGTTGCAGATAATTCCTCGGTGGCTGTGGCAAGATGCCACCAACCGCAAGCAATAGAGCGTTTGCAGAGGCGGATGAATGAGGAGGTAGCAACGTTTGTCCATGTATTGCAGGGGCTGGTGATGGGTCATGACTTAATTTCAGTTGATTGCCCAGGGCTTTTTTGCCCAGATGGGATGCATTTGTCAGATATTGGTCAGAATATCTTTCTAAATTCAATCCAGGATGTTTTGGAGGGATGTAGTAAGGCATTTCAGGCAGCAACATTGGTGGGGACAGAGACATGCAATTTGCAGTCTCCACCCTTGGTGGGATCTAGAGGGGGCTGACCTTCCCTCATGGTTTATTTATCTCCCCCCCCCCCCAGAAGGACAGGGAAGAAGACAGGGGATGGGAGCAATGGGGGGCTTATCGCAGCATGGGCATCATGTGCGGTCCCAGTTACATTAAGACTCCCACAGGTGGAAGCAAGTCTCAGCTTGGCGTCACTGCAGTCTGGGAGGTGGGTGGTTGGCAGAAGAGGAGAGTACAGAAACAGCAATTAATGCTGGGCTAGAGCAACACCATCTAGCCCGACCATTGGTGGAGCTTGATATTACTGTTATTACTGGCTTTGATATGTTATTGTTAAAATATTTGAATGTTGAATTAAAGCTGCAGCCAATGTTTTGTCAAGCACCTCTCCAGGGGTTTTTATTCTGTGTTTTATTTTGTGGGGGGTGAATGGATGATGAGGAGTGCGAATGCCTATGTTATGGTGTCTCAGCTCTTGTCCCACCAAGCAAATCGGGAGTGGGGAGGGTAGCATGGCTAAGCCTGCCATCCATTTGCTTGGGGGAGGGGAATGGGGCCAGTGGGAAGGAAAAGTGAGGGATCAGGCTAGTGGGGAGGAGAAAGCAGACCAGTGCAGACTCAGCAGGGGAGGCAATTTTAGTGGACTTTAGACGGCAGCGGCTGGGTGGGAGGAGCAGGCTCAGCATGGTCGCCCACCCTACCCTCCCTGGGTGGCATGCTGGGGGGGGATGGAATTTAGGGGTGGTTATCTGGGTTGGGTTGGGGGTAGGGGAGGCTTGGGGGTTCCAGAGCATGGTTGGTGGGGTTGTTCTTGTTGCAGCTTAGGAGCGGGATCTAGAGGTGGCTGACCTCCCTTTATGGTTAATTTCTCTCCGCCCCCCCCCCAAAGGCAGGGAGGAAGATAGGGGATGGGAGCAGTGGGGGCTTCCCGCAGCATTGGCATCACTGCATGTGCTGTCCCAGTCACATTAAGACACCCACAGGTTGAAACAAACCTCAGCCTGGGTTCATTGCAGGCTGGGGGGTAGGTGGGTTTGGTGGGAGAGGAGAGTACGAAAACAGGGATTAGTGTCGGGCTAGGGCTACACCGTCTAACCCGACCATTGGTAGGACTTGATATTACTCTTATAACTGGCTTTGATATGTTATTGTTAAATATGTGGATGTTGACTTAAAGTTGCAGCCAATGTTTTGCAAAGCACCTCTCCAGGGGTTTTTATTCTGTGGTTGTTTGTATGGGCAAATGGATGGCGAGGAGTGTGAATGTCTATGTAATGATTTGTATAATCTGTATAATTCTCATGAATAAAAAAAAATAGCTGATAAAGCTGAGTCTTGTGGTAAACCATACATCATCGGAAACCAATTAGATGCATACTGACCGACTTGCAGACATTGTACAGTACGCGCTTAGTCAAAAAATAATGAAATCACTGCAAAACAGTTTGCCATATTTTCAAGCAACACCCCTTCGACGCCTTTCGATGCAGCAGTCTCCAAGTTCTCTTTTGCTTCAACAGCTCTGGAAAAAATCATACATCTACAGCTCTCACCTTTTCTTGAAAATAAAACTCTACATCCAAGATAGGCAGGATTACACTCAGGCCATTTCACAAGAATCCTTCTCCTTTATCTAATGAACAAACTAAGGTACAAAACAGAATTTAAGCAAGCGGCAATCATTATATCCCTAGATCTCAGTACTGCCTTAATCAACCTCTGTTTGTTACTCACTTGTTTGTCAGAGCTAGGCATTAGAGACGCAGTAGTGGATTGTTTTTCTTTTTCTTATCTCTATATAACCACACTTTCCACTGAGGATTGGTAGCACATCCCCTAAAACATTCAGAGCCTAGGAAGAAGAGGACCTCCTTGAAGACCTTTAAGGCCCGCCTGAAAACTCACCTTTTCTGCTCAGCCTTTGACCTTCCCCCACCACTTCCCCTCTTCCCCCCCCCCCCCTCCCGGTGATTTCTCTCTGCCTATCATGACTCTTGACCTCTCCCTACTTTTTGAACCTTTTTTGTCTGTCCTATCATTTAAGTGGCGTTCTTTTCCTAGCAGCTTTTGTATACTTTGTACACCGCTCAGACGCTGACGCATTGAGCGGTATATTAAGCTCCTAATAAAGATAAAGATAAAGATACGTCTTCAGAGATTATACTCTGATCATTTACTTTGTAGATAAGACCTTACCCAATTAAACTCAGGCCTTGAAACAGTGGCCCTCTGGCTCTATCAACATGACATGAAGTTTAATCATATGAAATCTAAATTTAATTTAATCTAGCCTTTTTATATTCTACCTATACAGATCAGTTCTAAACAGATTATAATTCAAGATTTACAAATCCAAACAATTATTTCAAATACATTTTTTAAATATAAAAACCCGGTCTCTATCTATTTAGAGACATAAGGCTTTAGTTTTTGGCAGATTCCTGTAATAAGTAAGCTCTCTAAGATCACATGGAAGCATGTTTCCATTCCATAGTAGCTATGTTGCAAAACTACTGATCAACGCTATGTTTGTAAATAAAATTTGTACATAAAGGGACAGTTAACAAATTTTTATCTGCCAAATGCAAAATCCTTAAGGGCATATAATGCCTCACTATAGTTAGCATGCATGATAGAATATGACCAGATTAGATTTTAAAAACAAAAACACAACTTAAAATTAGTTTTCGCTGGGACTGAAAGCCAGTGTAGATTTATTAAACAAGGTGTAGCCCTTTCCTACCTTCTACCCCTCAAGATAATCTTGGCCACTGTATTTTGCAAGGTATGAAAGAAATTTACTTGATAGACTCAAGTATACGCTGTTGCATAATCAAATAGCATTAAAATTAAGGCCTGCAAGCCAGAAGTGGTGTCAGACGGCGCGGAAATGGTGCATAAGAAGAGAAGAAAACCACAGCACAGTACAGGAGTGGATTAGTAAGCGCTGCATCATGGTTTGAGGGCTATTGCAGGCCCCGGAGAGGGGCAGTAGCAGCTGCAATAGGGGAAGCAGGATGGAGGGCCCGCCTAGGATACCTCTCTAGTCCTTTCACCAGCCCTGGATAACTACATAGCTCCAGATCCACGGTAATTTTCAATCCAATTCCATGTTTTACATCCAGACATATTTAATGAGCGCTATATTTCACTGCTATGCAAGACAAAGAAGAACTGGTAGTAGCAGTCCTGGGGGGGAGGGGGGCTGGAGCCATTTGGCAAGGGCAGTAGAGAACTTTGTAATGGAGTACAGGTGGCAATGTGAAATGCTGCCATTGCTTTAGGTCAGTATATACAGTGGCTGTGCATGGGGACATGAGTTACTGATATCTGTGCATATAGTACACATAGAATGGTTTAAGGCATTAAGATATGTGATACAGCGCTCACTTTACGGGATAACTCTGTATAAGGCCATCACTCAGCCCAAAGCAGGGTGCCTTTGATGAATCTTTCCAGCAAGAATGGAACTAGGCTTTAGATTTGAAAGTTAAACAAGATAACATGAACACAGCTGAGAGCTTGAGGCATGACAAAGGTTCTACAGTTTAGGTTGGCAATGTTAAAAGTGGTGGAGCAGACACAGCATGGCTTGCATCACCAGCACTCTTTCGAATTTTGAGTGGATGAGTGGCCTAGTGGTTAGGGAAGCAGCCTAGCAAGCCACTTAACCATCCATTGCCTCAGGTACAAACTTAGATTGTGAGTCCTCTAGTGACAGGATAATACATACTGTACCTAAATGTAACTGCCTTGATCATCTCCTGGAAAGGCGTGAGCTAAATGCTAATAATAAATAAATAAATCCCCAACTTCTGTTAGAGACTCCTCATCCATAGTAGCCTGGACTTGCTGCTCTAATTCTGTGAGGACTTGAGGCTGCTGCTGTTGCCACTGCATTTCAATTTGCCTGGTGTCTTCCTTTTCATGTCCACAGTGTCCCTGTTTCAGTGGCCTTTACACAGATGCCATGCCAGAGGTGTTGCTGGTAGTGAGCACTGACCTATGCACTCACGGAGCTGTACAGCACATGATGTTTCGCCAGTACCTCCCTTATCAGCATCTCCTTCTTTCCCGGGTAGAAGTTATTTTTATGGAGGATATGTTTGCCTTTGGGGCCATTAATATAGTACAGTAGCAGTCACTTTGTGAAGGTATTCTAAATGGGTTTTACAAATGTGCAAGTTCAACTTTATGGTGTGTGAGTGGGTCCTGGACATACTGGGTTTAAATGTCCTCACATCCAAAATGACCGATTCCTGTAACTGTTCATGTTGGATAGACACCTGCAGACCTGATTCCAGAACAATTTACAGGCATGTCCTCAATGTTTGCTGGTATGTCAAAGCCAGGTATGGTCTTTACAGCTCGTGAGGGTCACTGAATGCATCCCACAGCCGTTCCTCTTGCTATTGCATCCCTGTATAGAGATATTAGTTTTGTGGGCCCCATAGCCAGCTGCTCCTGTATGCACAGGAATGCCCTTATGGGTAAGTGTGATAGTACAGTTATCTGATAAATATCTGGGGCTGTTGGAGATGTGTTATGGTCTGCATATCTGTTCTGCTACTGTCTCACTAAAGGCACCTTTTTGCTCTGCCTTCTGGATATCTCAGCTTTCTCTTGATGGCAGATGTGATAAGGATGGATGGGGTCTTTCAGATCAGTTGGTGGCCCTAGCAGGACATGATGCTTTGATATTTGGAATATCTCCAAGGTTGTCTGTTCAGACTTCTCCGAATGGGGAGCACTGCTGGACTAGGCATGTATATTAGAGGGATATTGTGCAAGGTACACATGCCGTTTTTGCCTGTAGATGTGTTGACAATTACATGGGATTGGCTTGCATGTTGGATATAGCACCATATATGCCACCTGAATAACATGCACCAGTCTAGAACGAGGTGTAAGCTAAGTTATATATTTATTATCACGGGTAGAATCTGTAAACAGGTGTTCTACAATCTCTGAGTGCCATTTTTACTTTTACTTTTATTTTTATCTTCATTTTACATTAACTTCTTATTAACATTTAACTTAGGTTATTTCATTTTACCATTTTAATATTTTTTAATATTTTTTAGTCTTTTATCGATAAACAAATGTTTCATTTTTGCCAGGTTTTACATCTAAACCACCATTGGATGTAGACATGTTTTACTCCTGTTTCTTGATACTGATCCCTTAACAATTCATTGTTAATAATGCAGGTTTTTTACAGTGTTCTTGATAGCGATGGCTGAGGATTCATACAAGGATGTCTTATCTGCCATTAAGATTTTATAACCTTATATGATCGTTTGCACAAATTCAGTGGCCGATGTCTTCATTTGTTTCTCATATCCCTGTTGTTTTATCAAAACCAATTGCTGAATACTTATGAATGGGTGCCCTATGCTTTGTTAGGTTGTATGGTTTCATGTGATTATCTGCACCCTTGCATCCAGTTTTAAAAAGGTCCTTTGCCCATTTACCGGAGGGCCATTTGCATTGTTCTCACTGACTGAGTGTTCTTCGTCCATAAAGAAAACTCTTTTTACCATGTTGTTTTGGTGCTGTATAATCAAGTGTTTGGTTCGACTTCCAATCCTTCGGGTAGTCACTGTCCTAATGGCTATGTCAGGTTTCAATGAGGTCTTTAAATCCCCCTTTTTTAAAGAATCACTCTTTATACAGTTCCAAATAGATCTTTTGTCACTTTTATTCTAATATGGATCGTCACACACTTTATAGTATTGGCATTTCTGTTTATATGTCTCCATGGCAACCTGTCCCTTTTGCACGAAAACACGGATAAAAACGCTGAAGCTGCAGCTGCTCAGCTTTCACAAATTCAGTGGAACCTTTGACAGTATGCTGTGCCTATAAGCTATGGATTTAGGATTTATTTAGACATACAACTTTATATTCAGATGAGGATCTGTATAGACTAATGTAAGTAACATAGTAACATAGTAAATGACGGCAGATAAAGACAAGCATGGTCCATCTAGTCTGCCCAGCACGATGGCAAGCAAAGGTGCACCTGCCACTCCATGCAGGCCACCCCTCCCCACGTCCCTGTTTAGGGGTGAACCAACCATTCCATGCAGGACACCCCTATTTGTTGAGAAATTAGATGGTTCAGTTTACTTTGATTTTATCCTGTTGCTGTAAAGGGATCACTGTGTCTGTCCCATGCCATTTTGAATTCCGTCACCGTGTTTGCCCCCATCACTTCCATCGGGAGGGCATTCCAAGCATCTACCACCCTTTCTGTGAAAAAGTATTTCCTGACATCGGGAGGGCATTCCAAGCATCCACCACCCTTTCTGTGAAAAAGTATTTCCTGACATTGCCTTTCAATTTACCACCTTGCAGCTTCCTGTTATGCCCTCTAGTTTTACAGCTTCCCTGTCTTTGGAAGAGGTTTGTTTGTTCATTATTTCCCTTTAAGTATTTAAAGGTCTGAATCATATCTCCCCTGTCCCTCCTCTCCTCCAAAGTGTACATGTTTAGTTCTTCAAGTCTCTTCTCATAAGGCTTCTGACGCAGGCTCCAAATCATTTTGGTCACCTTCCTCTGAACAGTTTCCAGTCTTTTTACATTCCGTATTTGTGAGTGATATTGCTGAAGGACTGAATGGAAAAGTATGTCTTTTTGCAGATGACACAAAAATTTGCAACAGAGTTGACTCCCCCGAGGGAGTGGTTAACATGAGGAAAGATCTACAAAAGCTGGAGGAATGGTCTAATGCTTGGCAATTAAGATTTAATGCAAAGAAGTGCAGAGTCGTGCACTTGGGTAGCAGAAATCCAAGGGAAATGTACGTGATAGGGGGCGAGAGGTTAGTATGCATGGATCAGGAGAAAGACCTTGGTGTGATTATTTCTGTAGATCTCAAGGTGGCAAAACAGTGCGACAAGGCGGTGGCAAAAGCCAGGAGGATGTTGGGCTGCATACAAAGAGGAATCACCAGCAGAAAGGAAGAAGTACTTATGCCACTGTACAAGTCACTGGTAAGGCCTCACTTGGAATACTGTGTTCAGTTTTGGAGACCATATCTTGCAAAGGATGTAAAAAGACTGGAAACTGTTCAGAGGAAGGCGACCACACTTAACATCTTTAGCCATTTTTTCCTCTGCCTTTGATTTTGCTATGTTTATTTCTCTCTTTGTCTCTTTGAGTTTGATCCTGTATTCATTTCTGTGTTCCTCTGTTTGTGAGCTTTTGAGTTTTGCAAAAGCTGTGTTTTTTGCCTTTATTTGAGCAGCCACTTCATTGGAAAACCAAATAGGTTTTCTTCTCCTCTTGTTTTTGTTCACTTTTGTTACATATTTATTTGTTGCCCCTTTTATTGCCACCTTTAGTTTAGCCCATAGCAATTCCACTTCCCTTATCTCCTTCCACCCTGTCAGCTCCTCCTTTAGGTACTCGGCCATTTTATTGAAGTCGGTGTTTTTGAAGTTTAGGACTTTGAGCTTGCTATGATTGGCCTGTACCATGACTTTTATGTCAAACCACATCATGTGATGATCACTGCACCTCACAGGGGCACTCACACAGACATTTGACATGCTGTCACCGTTGGTGAGCACTAAATCCAGCGTTGAGCTTTCCCTGGTTGGTTCCATCACCATTTGTCTAAGTAACGCATCTTGGAGAGCATCTACAATTTTTTTGCTTCTTTCCAGATTTGCAGAAGGAGTAATCCAATCCATATCAGGTAGATTAAATTCACCCAATATGATCGCTTCCCCCTTTGTGGCTATCTTGGCAATATCTATAATCAATTCGTTATCTATCTCTTCAATTTGTGTCGGAGGTCTGTAGACTACAGCAGTATGGATGACAGTGCCATTTCCTCTTTCCAACACAATCCAGAGCGCTTCTTCTTTTCCCCATACCCCCTGCATTTCATTGCTTTTGACATACAAGGCTACTCCTCCTCTTCCATTTTCTCTGTCTCTTCTGAATAGATTATAGCCAGGTATGGCTATATCCCAATCATGCGATTCATTTAGCCATGTTTCTGTAATGGCCACAATGTCCAAATCCATTTCCACCATTAGGGCTTCCAGGTCCGGAACTTTGTTGGCTAAGCTTCGAGCATTTGTGCTCATTGCTTTCCAGCATTTAACTGACTTGTGTGTATTTAGCATTGGTTTTATTCTGCCTACATCTTCCCACTTGTTTTTGGTGTGTGGTTTAAAAGTGTGTCTGTTTCTGATTTTAATCTGCTTTTGCAGGGAGTGACGTCCAGAGCTTGACCTTCTACATCCGTCACCCCTTTTTTCTAGTTTAAATGCATATCCACATATTGCTTGAATTTTTCACTTAGGATCCTTTTCCCTGTGACAGAGAGATGTAGTCAATCAGCACAGTATAGTCTCTTGTTGTTCCATCTGTTACCCCAGTCACCAATAAATCTGAATCCTTCTTGTTTGCACCAGGTCTGGAGCCATGTATTAAAGCTGTTAATGCGATGCAGCCTTTTTGCCCCCTTACCAAGCACAGGTAGAACCTCTGACAATGCAACAGTGTTAACAATGGGCTTGAGTTTCTCTCCAAGAGATTGGAAGTCCATTTGGACTGTAGAGACACTGTTTCTAGCCAGGTCATTTGTGCCCCAGTGGATAACAACATCAAGTTTGGAGTGTTCACTTTCTGGGCTAAGTAGTTCAACAATGTGGTTTGTATTCCTGCTGGCTGAAGAGCTTGGGAGGCACTTGACTATCTTCTCTCCTTTGAACTGTGTTCCCAAGTTGGTGCCACTGATGATGGAATCACCAAGTAGTAGTAGTTTGCTGTTTGGTGAGGTTTTCTTCATATTTGGTCCTTTAGCAGGAGATTGGGTATTGTCTGTCTCATTTAAGGGCCCTTCAGTTTCTTTGAATTGGGCATCCTCATTCGCCAAGGCAGAGAAGGCATTATGCAGGGATATCTCCTGATGCATAGGATGCCTCTGTGTCACAGGTCGCAATCTACCAGAACCCACTGTGATTCATTTGTTCCTGGGGTGTTTCATTCTTTGTGGGAGCGGTGGTGGACTTTGTTCAGTTTGTATCTTAGAAGAGGTGCACTTCATTGCAGCCAGTTCCTCCCTCAGTTCCTCATCCTCATTAGCCAAGGCAGAGAAAGCATTATGCAGGGATATCTTTTGATGCATAGGATGTCTGTGCATTACAGGTCGCAATCTACCAGAACCCACTGTGATCTACTTGTCCCTGGGGTGTTTGATGCTTTGTGGGAGTGGTGGTGGACATTGTTCAGTTTGTATCCTAGAAGAGTTGCGCGTCATTGCAGCCAGTTCCTCCCTCAGTAGGGACACCTCTTTATGCATGGAAGCTAGGTCTTCCCTTAGTAGAGTCAGTTCTTTATGCATGGCAGCTGACCTGAGGCATATAGAATAAGCTCTGAGGTTCCAAATGATTCGTCTTGGAATGAAAATACTGCAGTTATTACACTGAATACACGACATGCTGAATAAGCAGTCCTAGAAGGAGAAGAGGATGAAGAGGAAAGGAGGAAGAAGATGTGGGCTCTAACTCAAGTTAAAGGGATAGATGGCAATGCATGCGAGTGCTATATAGGCAATGAAGCCCCTGGGGTGGGTGGGGCGAGGGGTAGGGTGGGCGGGAACCTAAGTGTCTATGGCCAGTAGGCTATTCCTGAGCTGTGGGCACCCACAGATATCTGCACCAAGGCTACCCAGAAAAACAGTCAGTCAGATTATCCCCAAGCTTAATTTATAAGCACAGTTAATCTTAGCAATTCCCACAAAACAGACAGTTAAACTCTATATTTGTAGCTAGAACCCAGCAGAGATGAGAAAGAAAACTAGAGTCTTAGCTTTGTGAAAGATCCACAGCTCATGCAGCCAGCCTCAGACCTGTAGGTGTGGCCACTGGCCAGGTGTAAGATGGGAGCAAAAAACTTTCACCTCCCCCTTCCTGAAAAAGCACACTTTCTCCCCCGATTTAAACCTTTGTTATCTGGATACTCAGGTCCCAGTAGGCTGAATATCCCCAAGCTTAATTTATAAGCACAGTTAAACTTAATCTTAGCAATTCCCACAAAACAGACAGTTGAACTCTATATTGATAGCTAGAACATTAACTCCTTTTCTTGGGCTTCATGAAGGCAGTATTAAATTAATTGAAAGTGGGATTTTTAATATTGAATTTGCTTGCCATAGTCCCAAATTATTAAAGGAAGTTTGGAATGCAAAATTAGGGATTGGGTCCTTGACAATGGGACTTTTGTATAGTATTAAAGATTGAATATCTCCAGTTAACCTTTTTTCAGATCCAGTGGGAATTGAATCTTACAATCACACAGTGAACAGACCAGCATGATCCTATTGGTATTTTGCAATAAGCCACATATGTTTTCCTTCTTCTCTTTTTCCACTCCCGTCATGATTGTTCTTGGTCATTACAAGCAAGCATAAAGGATAGTATAATTGTACACCATTTAACGTAAAATGTTCGCCCTTTTAATTGTTTTTTAGTGTAGATATTTATGTATTACCCTGAGTTTTATTTCTTTTTATCTCTCTTTATTTATTATACATAGCATTTTTCGATACTAATGTTTTATATTTTTTATCACTGATTTTATGCAATAACACGGGTGGGCAATTCCGGTCCTGGAGGTCCGCAGACCAGTCAGGTTTTCATGATGTCCCTAATGAATATTCATGGACCTATTTCCATACAATAGAAGGCAGTGGATGCAAATAGATCTCATGAATATTTATTAGGGACATCATGAAAACCTGACTGGTCTGTGGCCCTCCAGGACCGGAATTGCCCACCCCTGCAATAACAGATGTGCCCTTTTATTATGATGATTGGGCTCCACATCAAGGATGGCATTCCATGCATGTTTTTAAGTTCTAGTATCACTTCACTATTGTTTTATTGTTTTTATTATTTATTATTTTGTTACTTTCAATTGAATCATTGATTTTGTATTGTTTTTTATTGGTCTTTATTTTCAGTACAGGCCAAACTCCTGACAGAGGAGATGCCGAAACATGGCCGTGTTGGGCTTGTGTTTAAAGATTCTACCCATGATAATAATAAATATATAACTTGGTTTACACCTCTCTCTAAACTGGTGTTGGTTCTCCTTTTGAGTGTGTGGTTATTTCCTGGTTGGACACCAGAAAAACATGGACCATACATCCAACGCCATCTCTAGGGTTCAGCTTTTGATTGTGGATCTGTGTCTGACACTTCTTCCAACAGTTCATATCTCCATGCTATTCCTTGTACACTAGATATGGAGTTTTGCTTTTCTAGATCAGTGTGTATATCTCTATGACTAATTCTATATTGCTGTATATCTAGCATACCTGTGCATAAGGACAGTGTGCAGCTTTGGGGGCCTTATTCATAGGGGCAAAGAAGGAGATGTTTGTTTGTTCTCTTTTGTGTAGGCCATGGTTCATGCTGAACCCACAAACCATCTCACTGTGTACTACTGCCAGATTATAAGGCATCTCAGAAATCTATACTTGTTTCCACTGTAATCTGATCTTATAAATAGATCCATTCTCCCTGTGTATTAAGGGAATAAGGGCAGACACATGCCGACAGCTGGCTTACTGCCTCTGACACAGCATGCATGTCTGACCTTATTTACTCCAGGTGCTCCACCATGAGGTCCTAGGATGAGGTGAGCACACCAAAACCCTGATGCATCTCCTTCCAGATGGCCTGGAGATGCAATAGGACCTTGGGCTCACCCAGTATTGAGGGGCCTCATGGTGGTGCACCTGCTGCAGCAGCAGAGTGACCATGCTGTATCACCAATATAGTCTGGGGTGACACGGCATATCTTTCCATGCCATCACCAACCTTCATTCCCTCCCACTTCCTCTTCAGCCTCCCTCTCCCCAAGCTCCAGCCCTCCCCCAACCTCCTGCCCCTTCCCCTCTCCACCATCTTGCTCCACTCTCCCTCCCCTCCCCCTTCTTCCAATCATTCCTCTATATTCTCCTGGCCATGGGGTGAGGTATGCAGAGGCACCTGCAACACTATGTCCATTTCATTTCCTCCTGCTGATGACTCTGGCATGTGAATGTACCATAAGAGGTACATAGTTTTCCCCAACTCCTCTGCAGCCTCTGCTTCTCTGTCAGTCCACCACCTTCCCTCTTCTTCCTCCTCCTCCCCCTGGAAGTATCAATGATCAAGCAGCTGTTGTGGCTGGAGGAGCTGGTTGCCGCATGGGTGGTTGCCTCCCTGCCTTTGCCTATATGCAGAGTGTCTGTTTCTGCTCCAGTGCTATCTAGCCCTGGTTGTGGTACTAGCAATGGCACTCCATCAACCACTGGGGCCTCTGCTGCTGCTTCAGCAGCTACCACTGCTGTTGATGTGAGAGATATAATATTAAGCCTGGGATATGACTTGCCCCATATTGGTGATAGGCTTCTTCAGTTGGTTACTATATATCAGCTGGCATGTGTGATCCATACCATCAGCAGGTGGCCTCATCCACATGTTGCAGGGGAGAAGCTGACAGAGGACCCTATTGTCAGAAAGTCATGGTGTCTAGCTTTGTCCTATATTTCTTCCTCAGGCAGCTGTGACCTCTCAACCCAACTGACCTACACCATTTTCCAGAGTGCTCATGAGCAGCATTGTGCTCCCCCCCACCTATGCTTGTGTCACGTATCTCTCCGGCAAACATTCTTCACCTACCAGACCTCTCCTGCTTGCCCTTCCATGGTGACATCTGTGTAATGCATGCTGATCCCTCTGCCACTCACATTTGTGTCCCTCCCTTGCCCTCAACCTTGAATCCTCTGGGCTGCTGCTAGTAGTTCCATGACACCCTTTTTGCTCTTGTAGACATTTTAGATATCTCCCCTATCCAACTCCTCTGCCATTTGTCATACTACTATTTTCCCATTTCCATTTGAATGTCCTGAGCAGCATATACCAAGCTCTGAGTCCTCTCTGACACAGAACTGGCATGTACTGTCCTCGCTGTGTCTGTGCACCTTTTTACTATCCTTCCCTTTGTTGTGCTGTCCATGCCAGCTACTCACTGGAATGCACATCTCTAATCAGGGGATTCTATCACACAGGCCTCCTGCACCCTTTGTCATAGCTGTGGCTACAAACATACAGTACCACACACCTTATCATTCCCACTGCTGCTTCCTTAGACACTGCAGCCAGGGCCAACTGAAGGGGTTATAGCACCCTGAGCCAATTTTTGCTTTTGTGCCCTCCTCTTGGGTCCACTCTGGGTCCTCTTGGGTCCAGTGCAAGTTGTACAAACAGGGGTAAATTTTCAGCACACTGGCTTGTTAAATGCTACTCTCCTATTTAACTTAATCTGTGCTTTCTGTGTCATTATCCATATAGATTGTGCACTGAATATACAGAGAGTGATGGTCTATTATCTATTTAGGGTAGGCCTGATATTCCACAGTCAACCTAAACATGTAACTTACCTGTGCTCCTTTCATGCCAACCATCTTTATCTTCCCTGCCCCTCCTGTGCCCATTATGAATTAACTTGCCACTCAGCTTTTTATTTTCTTGGCCCCAGCCTATGGAATGCACATCCTTCTGACCTTCCCTTGGAAAAATCTTACACAAGATTCTAGTCACATCTTAAGACCCATCTATTTAAGCTAGATTTTGATCCGACACTGTCGGCTATAAAGGATTCTGCTTCCCATCCCTCCTATTCCTAACCTCCATCTCTTACACTCTCCCCTTTTATCTTTTCTCTGTTGTATATTACTCCTTCTCCTTGCTATATTTTATTGGCGTTCCTTTTCTTTCTGAATGTTTTTATGTACACCGCTCTGCTGATATGAAGGGCGGTATATTAAATTTTAATAAAATATAAACCATACCTAAATAATGGCTAAATTTTTCCACTATCTGGATAACTTTCTGATCTACCCTTGCTACTCCCCTACCATGCCCCACAAGTATACAGATAATATCTGGCCATTCTGCAATTTAAAATACTGATATTATCTGCATATTTTTTGAAAATACACGGTTAGGATAATTATGCATTTGTCAGCGAATGCCTAATTGCCTTTGAATATCAGTCTGATAGGGCATAATTATTCATTCACTTCCTGACTTACCAATAAAATTCTTCCAACAACAGATGCAGAGCAGAATTGAGGCCACTTAACCCTCCATTGCCTCAGGTACGCTTAGATTGTGAGCCCTTTGGGGACAAGGGAATAAAAAGTACCTGTCAGTATACATGTAAACCACACTGATTCTAAAGAGCACGGTATAAAAAATAAATTAATAAATAGAAATAAATTTATATCTCAACATTAAAAAAATATATATATATATTCAAATTCTAGTCTCCATTAATGCTTTCTACAGCTAGACAAGGCATTAAAACACAAAATCCTGCAAATGGACACTCAACACCAGAATCAAGAACTCAAAGTGCACCAACCCTACCTATGAAAAGTCAGCACTGCAAATATTCTAGAATACCAGAAAGACAACAGTTGGAAAAGAGGACAAGCTGAACTACTACATATTCCTAGAGAGGACCTACATATTAACAGAATTCCTTACCTTGGCTGCACATGGAAAACACAGACCATCATCCATTAAAGAATAGGAAACTACAAAAGACAAAAATTGAAATGGAACACCATAAAAACAGAATTAAGCTGTGAAACATGGAAGAAAGAGAACTAGAAACGCATTTTCTTTTGTAATGAAATATAAGAAATGCAGTTTTTCAAAGCTGACAAGATTTTATTCTGTAAATATTGACACTCTTTTGTACCTTTCTTGTCTGATTATCTTATTTTTCCAGTTGGGTTGGCCCCGGTCCCCCTTTTCTACTTTGTCTTGTTAGTTTTCTTCTAAGTCCTTTTTCAAGATCCCATTTCAATTGTCTGTTTCTTCACAGTCCCTGTCTTCTTGTATACTTTAGAGGAAAGGTGGGATAGGGGAGATATGATAGAGACATTTATATACCTCCATGACATAAATGCACAGGCGAGTCATTACAATGATGTTATAGTGCTTACAGAGTTTCCAGTGGATAAGGCATACTACTTTATTGTGTCTTTCTGTACAGAATTTTTCTGCAATGAGAACTTCACAGCCAGCTACAGTATGAAGTGAGTCACTATTTCCAGCACTTTCCCCACAGAATCTACATATGTATGTTTTGCCAAATTTGCAATGTTCACTGTAAACCATCTCATCTGTAAGCCGCTGTCCTGGGCTGCAACTATCAACCTCTCATCCTTCAGTTTCACTTTACCTCTCCTTAACCCCTGTATTTGTACATTTGTTACTTGTTTTTCCTTGTTTGTTGATCTAATTCTTTGAAGAGTTTTTTTCTCTTGTTTTGTAAATTCTGTTATGTCCTTCCCATGTATGCCTGTGGATTCTCACTCATTCCTTCTAGTTGTCGGAACGCTTATGCAGGTTTGATGATGGAGACAAATTCTGTATGTTTACTTTTATATTTCAGCACTTTTTGTGTACTTGGATCCAGTGATGCAGTTAGGTAGGCCGGGGAGGGGGGGGGGGGGGCTATGATAATAGCTCTGTATGTGTAATCAATCTCTATGAGGCCTAGCCCTCCTTCAGTTCTAGGGATGTACAGTCTCAGCATACACTTATTCTTGTAAATTACTTCATGGGCATGGAGGAATTTTCTTGTTTGCACATCCAGTTTTTCAAGATCTCTAAGAGGCCAGTCCACAATCCCAAAGTTGTATGAGAGTGCAGGATTTCCAGTTGATTGATGGCTTGTATCTTATTCCGTGATTTAAAGCACTTTTCAATAATGATTTTAATCTCCAGTAGTATTCTTTACTGATCTTTTCTCTTAGTAATTTCTGCTTGAGTGTTGTTCCTTCCTCTACTCTGAGATACTTATACCTTCCTGTTCAAGGTCCTTGATAACACAGCCCTCAGCCAGGGAGATGTTTTCCATTTTGCTCAATTTTACGCTAAAAAACGTTGCCTTAGCATATTTGTCAAGGCCAAAAGCCATCCTGATTCATCAGAAAAGCTTTTACACAGAGTTGCTTTGCTAATTGTTGGTCACTGGAACTATATAGCTTCAGATCATCTATAGATAGTAAATAGGATATTATTTCTGGATTGTTACATTCTTTAGGATTCAGGCTAAATCTATATCCCAAAGAGTTGGTAAGAGTACTTATTGGATTAAGTGCCACACAAAACAGAAGTAGCAATAGGTATTCACTTCTGGATCTTAATGTTAGGAATGATGTACTGACCAATGTGGTTTGTCACATTGTCATGGCAAACAATGTACTCTATGCAACTAGGATTTATTTTATACATTTCAAGGCAATTTATTATCCATGAGTGTGGAACGGTGTCAAAAGCGTTCTTATAGTCAATCCATGCGATACTGAGATTTCTGCTTTTCTATGCGCTGGCCATGAAGGCCTTATTCAACATTAAATTGGTCTTTGGTTCTATATGCTCCCCTCTTATTGCCCTTTTGCTCTATTGCCATGATGTTATTGGACTCAATATGATCATATATTCTATCTGCATCTATTGTAACGAAGCTTACAGATAATAGACAAGTTATTGGGCTATAATTTTTGGGAATGTTACTTGGGTCACCCCTTGGAAGGAGAAATGTCCTTCCTGTAATAAGCCATTGTGGTGTTAAATCCGGCTGCTTAACAATTGATTTTTGCATTCACCAGGTCTTGCTGGAGTGATACTGTTTGAGCCAAATGTTTGTTACTGTATCTCTGTCAGGACTCTTCCAGTTTGGGGTTCATTTTAACCTGCTTTCTAGCTCTTTCATTGGTACTACAGGCCATTCCATAGGTTTGATGTTTGCTTTTTCTAAATGTTCCTGTATACTGGGTAACCATTCTGCTTCTTGATTGTTCTCTATAAAGGCTTCATATAATTTTCTCCAGAAGGTTTCTGTTTCAGCTTTGGTTGGTGATACATTTACCATATTAATGTTCTTCTCTAGTTCCCTGTAGAATTGTTTTGGGTTCTCTCTATATAGTTTATTTTGATATCTTTCTTTTTTCTTTTCTTCATATCTTTGCAGTTTTTGCACTTCTGATGCTAATTTCAGTTTATTGTTGGATCATGTAAATTTCAGGTATTCTTCTGTTAATGCAGTATGTTTCAGTTTGATGTCTTGGATCTTCTTCAGTAATTTTGATTATCTTAATCTTTTTAGATACCTGTCTATCAGGGATACCTCTGCAAACAATGATTGTATTTTTCCTTCAATGCACTTTTTCCAAGGAGGAACTGTTATTGTTCTTTTCCTTTTCATCCCTTCAGTTCAGTCCCGTACCGCTGGGTAGTACACCTCTTCCTGCAGCATGGAGACTGGACATGTCAGAAGTCTGTTACATATACCGGTGGCAACTCCCACCAGCTTCCAGTGTGTCCAGTCTCCATGCAGCAGGAAGTTGTGAGCCTAGGGTTTAGGCTCATCATGAGGAGCACATAGGTGGAGTTAGTTTTCATATTTGGGGGATATTTTATTTTGGGTACACTGTACCTTTAATTTATTTTGATTGAGGTGCTAGTTAAACCCCCCCCCCCCCAAAAGAAAAAATGAACAGAGCCATTCAGGGCAGGGAAGGGAGCAGTGGAGAGGATTCCTGCTTTACCTTTCCTCCATTCTTTCTCTGATTAGATGCCCTGTTGTATTCCCTACCTGGTTGGGACAGCGGAGAGCTGTTTTTTGGTACTCTGCTCTGTCTTCCGATCTGACCTGCAGCATCTGGGTGTGCAGTCAGACGTTGGAAGCATTTACTCTGCCTTGGGGCTTGCCGGCACAATCAGAGAAGAGCTAACTGGTAGGAATCCAGGTATTTTGCTTCAGATTTGCTCCGGATTGTGGGGGGAAGCAGTTGTGATCAGGTGAGTGTCTGCTGGTGGTTTCTTCATGCTGAGGCCTTTCCCCTCATGTGGAGCCGGCTGCTCAATTTTGAAGTGCCATTTTTTTTAGTGCTGCCATTTTTTTCCCGTGGTTTTTTGCAAGCAGTATATTTTCATTGGCAGAGAGTCCCTGAGTGTCCAGGACATTGGGTTTCACAAAAACATTATTTTTTGTGCTTGCTCTAAGCCATATTGCCTGTAGCAAGGCATTTGAGGTTAAAAAAAAAAGGGGGTAGAATAAGAGTTAAATAGATAAATTCGTTTCTGGGTAAATAGACTTGAGCCGTGGCTGTGGTGTCATAGATGGTGGTTGAGAAGCCCCTGTATCTTGTTGCAGAGGTTGTAGAGGCTGATGCCTGTGAGACTGCAGTGCTTGGTGTGTGGAACCCACAGAGGGGCAGTTTTGGTTGACGGCATGTGTCGTGGCTGTGCGACTGAGGAAGTGCATATGGAGCAGGAGTTGCAAGACCAGTGTAAAGACGGGCCTCTCGCCAAGCCCCAGGGGACTGGCGGTGCATCAGGAGACAAGGTTGGGTGAGAGGCTCCACTCTCGCCGCAGGTGTCTACATCGTCTCGGCCACGTAAGAGTGTTCCTCTGTGGACGACTGCCTCGGCAATAGAGGATTTTTCCCCAGATTTTGTCCTACTGTTGCATCATGCTTTTTGCCTTCACAAGCAGGGGGCTGTGCCGGACGTCTTGGGGTTGGGTCCTGGGGTAGTTAGGACAGCGGCACAGATGGCCGCGGGTACAGAGGGAGACCAAATAAAAGGTCATGAGTTTTGGATGAGAATACCCTTCCTTCTGAGTGTTTGGAGGATGAAGAATTGGAAAGGGAGTTGGAAGGCCCAGGAGAGGATCTGGAGGAAGGTGAGATCCAAGAGACTGAGGAGCAGGCCCAGAATATTCGAGTGTTCAGGTGAGAGGAGCTGACAGCTCTAATCTCAGAGTTGCTACAGGCGCTTAACCTTTCCGTGGTCGCGTCGGTAGAGGAAGACAGTATGGAGGATCCACTCATCCAGGCAGTACAGAAGTCCCAGGAAGTCTTCCCGGTTCATAAGGTAGTTAAGCAGATGATTCAGGATGAGTGGGACATGCAGGAGACAGCTCTCAGGGGTGTGAGGTCCATGGCTCGGCTCTATCCATTATCTGACCAGGAACGGGAGATGTTTCATTCTTCTCGGATAGATGCATCTGTTTCGGCAGTCATGAAGAAGACTACCATTCCAGTGGAAGGTAGCTTGGCTTTAAAGGATGGACAAGACAGAAAGGTAGACTCGATGGTGAGGCAGGCCTTTGAGGCCAATGCCCTTGCGCTGCAAGCCTCGATTTGTGGGGCATGGATAGCGAGGGCTTGTCTTCGTTGGTCTCAGCATTCACAGGTGCCAGATATCTCACAAGACCAGGTGCAGAACTTGTCCAGATTGAAGTCCAGGGCAGCCTACTTAGCGGACGTACATTATGACCTGATCAGAACTTTGGCTAATAGTATGTCTTCGTTGGTGGTGGCGCGGAGATATATTTGGCTGCGAAATTGGGCGGCAGATCGCTTGTCCAAGTCAAGGCTTAGTTAGCTCCCCTTTAAAGGGAAGCTGCTTTTTGGTGAAGACCTGGACAAGCTGGTTAAGGACTTGGGAGAGTCCAAGGGAAGTCGATTGCCTGAGGACAAGCCAAAGATGGGGAGGCACAGAGCGATGTTGAGGGGCCAGGCTCACGATTTTCAGCATTTTTGGGCTTCGCGTTTGGGATCGTTTCAAAGAGGGCAGTATCCCTTTCGGGGCCAAGGTTTCAGAGGTTTCCGAGGAGCAGGCAGAGGGTTTGCTAGCCCTCCGCCGACCAGTTTCAAGAAGTTTCAATGAAACAAGGGGAACTCAGGCGAGGGTGCAACCCGTAGGGGTCGGCTGCGGGAAGTTTTACCTGCCTGGGTTCAGATAACATCCGATCAGTGGGTGTTGGAGGTGATTCGAGAAGGCTATGCTCTCGAGTTTGCTCAACTGGTTCGAGAATCTTTTGTTCTTTCTCCTTGCAGGGGGAAGAACAAGGAGGCAGTGGTTCGGACAACTTTGTCGCGCCTCAGTTGTCTTCGAGTGGCTCATTTCTGCATGGAAACCCTAAGGTCGGTAATGGTAGCTGTTTGCCAGGGGGAGTTCCTGACTTCTCTCAATCTCACCAAGGCTTATTTGCACATTCCAATACAGCCGAATCATCAAAGGTTCTTGCAGTTTGCGGTTCCGTGGGGTCATTTTCAGTTCCAAGCTTTACCGTTTGGGTTGGTGACGGCTCCACAAATGTCTACCAAAGTGATGGTCATAGTGGCGGCTTTTCTGCACAGAGAAGGTGTGCTCGTTCATTCCTACCTAGACGACTGGTTGATTCGGGCAAAGTCCCGAGACGAGAGCGAAAAAGCAACGGCTAGGGTGGTGCAGTTCTTGCAGAGCTTCGGTTGGGTAGTCAATGCGTCCAAGAGTCGGTTGGTCCGTCGCAGATGTTAGAGTATCTGGGGGTTCGGTTCGACACGAGGGTCGGAGCAGTGTTCCTTCCGGAGGCTCGGGTTCAAGGACTGCAGTCCTTGGTGCATGGTTTTCTGAATCAGCAGGCGCCGACGGCCTGGCATTATCTTCGGGTGCTGGGAACCATGGCGGCTGCCCTGGAAGTCGTCCCTTGGGCTCGGACGCACATGCGGCCTTTGCAGAGGTCTCTGCTCCATCGGTGGTCACACCAGGAGGACTTGTTGAACAAGCGCTTGCCCTGCCCGGGGCAGGTTTGAGCCTCTCTCAGATGGTGGCTGCGACGAGAGAAGCTAACGGCAGGAATGCCATTGGAGCAGTCGCAATGGATTCCGGTGATAATGGACGCCAGCCTGGTGGGCTGGGGAGCTCACTGCGAGGGACTCTATGCACAAGGGCTATGGAGCATGGAGGAATCTCAGTGGTTCATCAATCGTCTGGAGTTACGGGCAGTGGCTCTGGCTCTAAAAGCGTTCGAGTCGGTTTTGTTAGGGCGCGCAGTTCGAGTTCTGTCGGACGCTTCCGCAGTGGCATATCTCAATCAGCAAGGCGGAACGGCCAGCATTGCACTGGAAAAGGAAGCGGGAGATCTATTTGTTTGGGTGGAGCCTCGGCTTCTAGCGCTGCCTGCGGCGCACATAGCAGAAGTGGACAATGTGATGGTGGATTACCTCAGTCGGGTTTGGGTGGACCCCGGAGAATGGGAGCTGAATCCGGAGGTATTCAAGCAGTTGATAGTCAAGTGGGGGATACCCATGATGGATCTCATGGCAACTTGTCAAACTGCCAAAGCCAGCCATTTCTTCAGCAGGAGAAGATAAAGGATGTCCGAAGGAATCGATGCCTTGATTCAACAGTGCACAAACAAATGTACAAATATGGTAATCGTCTTCAAAATACTTTGTAGAATATTCATCTTCACACTAAACTACTACCCATGAAGAGGAAGGTCTCAGTACCAGAGGGCCCGTGTTTAACGTGACTACAGATCACTCAAGCAATCAGTCACAAACACCAGTACTCATAGCCCATTTCACATCAACGACCTCCTCAACATGAGACCCCAGAAAATAGAAGCCGTAAAAGATTAATTTATCTTATAACCAGTATAAAGTGTCAAACCGACAAACCAGCCCCGACGGTTGTTGATGTGAAATGGGCTATGAGTACTGGTGTTTTTGACTGATTGCTTGAGTGATCTGTAGTCACGTTAAACACAGGCTCTCTGGTACTGAGACCTTCGTCTTCATGGGTAGTAGTTTAGTGTGAAGATGAATATTCTACAAAGTATTTTGAAGATGATTACCATATTTGTACATTTGTATGTGTGCTGTTTTATTTGAGTGTGTTTTTCAACAAAATTTGGGATAATTCACACTCTATTACCTGACCATATTATTATTTTTGAAACACAAAACATGGAAGGTCAATCTCAAGTTCAAGCTCAGTGGAAAGATGTTTTCAGTTTTTCAAGTACTCATATATCTGAGCTTTACAATGAAGTGACTCCTTTTGGATTGGACGAGTGTGTTACAGTTCTGACTGAGGCTAATAGCCGGGATAAGATTTTGATACTGCAGAAGCGCATTGTTCGCACTGAATTGCATCGATTATCTTTAATTGAGTATGTCCGGCGACAACATATTCCTAGGGGGATCCAAGTTTACAAAGAACCCCATTTGTTTGCTACAGATGTCTCTTTCATTTATTGTTGGAACTGCATTCTTAATAAATGCTCGTTGAACTTGATGGTGTTGATAATTGACACAGCCAAAAAAAATTTGTCGGAATGGAAAACTGAAGTTGAGCAGATGATTTCATCAATGAAGTCAGTAGAAACGGAAGTCTGGTTTAAACAGCATGTGGATGATTCTCGTAAACAGATAGAAGCATTGAGAGATGAAGTGAAAAAATCTAAAGAGAAAAAGCTTAAATGTGATTATGATGACTATACTACTGGGTACGTTTACCCTTGGATGAATGTAAATCGTAAACAGCAGAAGAGCAAAAGATGGGTAGACTTTGATTTAGCTTCAGAGGATTCTGGGGGCTCGATTTCAAGTAAATCCTCACGGGACGATTTTTTAGAAGATGGACAGAAGAAGAAAAAAGGAAAGTATGCGGGGTCGACCCAGGAATCGGGGAGGAGGTCGATAAAACCATTTATTTTACGAGTACTTGTAATGCTGGTGAGATTGTTTTTCTGGATGTGATCATTCGTAAGGGTGTTTATGGATGGAACACATCTGTTCATAGGAAACCAACAGACAGAAATACATTTTTACATTACAGGAGTGCTCATCCTTTGCAATTGCGTGATAGCTTACCATTTTCTCAATTTGTGCGGTATCGTAGGAATTGTTCTGAGGATGCTGATTTTAAGATAGAATCACAAAGTTTAGCTGATGGGTTTAGTTCTAGGGGTTACCCTGCGAAGGTTATCCAGAAAGCCTATAAAAGAGCTTGCTGTAGTAATAGAGCGTTGTTGACACTGCGGGAAAAGTCGGTGGCGGATGATGAAGATCATGTAAATTTCATCTCTAAATATTCTCCTTTGAGTGTTTTGATTCAGCGGAGTATGAGGAGACACAAGTGTAGTGAACACTGTCCCAGTTTGGAGAATAAATCTATTCGATGTGTATGGAAACAGCAGGGTAACCTGAAAGATTTTTTGTGTCCCTAATTCTGCGTCCTCTGGTTAGATCTGTCATTGAACAGGGCCATCGGGTTTGTGGCAACTGTTCTATTTGTGATATGTCGGTGTGTCAGTGTCTACTATGGTGGTAATACCTTTAAACTTAAGAAAAGCACTTCCTGCGCGTCATGTGGTGTGGTGTATGGGATTTTTTGTCCATGTGATTTGTTATACATTGGAAAGACTAGCAGAGTGTTTAGGAAACGTCTTTTGGAGCATAAGAGTCGGTTTTTGTGTAAAGTTATGGAAGCCCCGATTGTATTGCATTGTAGTGAGAAAGGTCATCAGTTTTCTGATTTGCGTTGTTTTTGCTTGGATCAAGTTTTAGTGGGATGTGATGGTCATACACAGGAGCAATCATTAATTATTTGTGAGCAAAGATGGATCTTCAAGGTTGGTACAGTGATTCCTAGGGGCTTGAATGCCCAGATTGAATGGAGTAATTGTATTTGAGTGTTTTGTTTGTGAGACGCTGGGTGGCTGTTTCTGTGAGCATTGGGGATGGTTGTTTTTAAGTCCTAGTGGTTTGATTGGCTATGGGATATTTAAAGGTAGATGGTGCTGGAGTTGAGGGCATGCGTGGCCGTACGCAAAATGCAGGCTGATTTAAATTGAACCGTTGAGCAGTACAGCTGTTTGTTTCGTTTGTGACAGCTATGACACTCGTGAGATGAGTGAAAGTTTTTTTTTAATGGTTGTAGGTAGGTCTTTGGTTTAATTCTTTGTATTTTGATTGTTTTATATTTGTTTTTTGTATTTTTATTAGTGTCCCCCCTGAAGAAGCTATTTTATTTGCGAAACGCTTGTAAGCGCTTGATCTGAGGCGTCAGGGCTGGTTCGCCGGTTTGACACTTTGTACTGGTTATAAGATAAGTTAATCTTTTCCGGCTTCTATTTTCTGGGGACTCATGTTGAGGAGGTCGTTGATGTGAAATGGGCTATGAGTACTGGTGTTTGTGACTGATTGCTTGAGTGATCTGTAGTCACATTAAACACGGGCCCACTGGTACTGAGACCTTCTTCTTCATGGGTAGTAGTTTAGTGTGAAGATGAATATTCTACAAAGTATTTTGAAGACGATTACCATATTTGTACATTTGTATGTGTGCTGTTTTATTTAAGTGTGTTTTTCAACAAAATTTGGGATAATTTGCACTCTATTACCTGGCCATATTATTATTTTTGATTCAACAGTGGCCTGCCCAGGGCCTTCTGTATGTATTCCCTCCCTGGGCGCTCATAGGCCGAGTAATTCAGTGCATAGAGGCACATCACGGGGACGTGATTTTAATAGCACATCACGGGGCCGTGATTTTAATAGCACCAGATTGGCCGCATCGTCCGTGGTACGCGGACCTGGTGAGGCTTCTCGACAGTCAGCCTTGGCAATTGCCGATTCGGGAGGATCTACTTCTGCAGGGCTCTCTTCAGATGCCGCAGGTCACTCGGTTCTTGCTTACGGCTTGGCCATTGAAAGGGCTAGGATGAGGAAGAAAAGTTATTCATCGGCGGTGATTGCTACCATGCTTTCGGCCAGAAAGCGCTAGACTTCCTTGGCTTATGTTCACATCTGGCATATCTTTGAAGGCTGGTGTGAAGCTAGGCAGTTACGGCCATCCTTGGTCTCTATTCCGGAGGTGTTGAGTTTTCTTCAAGATGGTTTTGATAAGGGTTTGGTGGCCAGTTCGTTAAGAGTGCAGCTGGCTGCTATTGCTTGTTATCGTGGTAAGGTTCAAGGTTGTGCCATAGGGGCTCACCCAGATGTCTTGCGCTTTATGAGAGTGGGGTCACGGTTGCCGCCTCCATGCCGTGTGCTGATTCCTCTGTGGGATCTCAATTTAGTGTTGGGAGTGTTGACAAGACAACCTTTTGAGCCTCTGAATAAAGCCTCGGGTAAGGATCTGACTTTGCAAACGATGTTTCTGGTAGCCATTTGTTCGGCACGGTGGGTTTCAGAGTTGCAGTCATTATCGTGTAGGGAACCTTTTCTGATGTTTTTCAAAGAAAAGGTGGTGTTGCGCCCAGGGCCATCATTTCTGCCAAAAGTAGTCTCGCCATTTCATCTGAATCAGTCTGTAGCCTTACCTGTATTAAAGTCCGCAGGTGAGGCTGGGGCTGGCCGTAGTTTACGGTTGCTGGATGTGAAGAGAGTGCTCCATTATTACTTGAAGGTTTCAGAGTCTTTTCGTAAGTCAGAGCGCTTGTTTGTTCTTTTTGGAGGTCCGCGGAAGGGTGAAGCGGCCTCCAAGGCTTCCGTTGCTAGGTGAATTAAGGAAGCGATAGCATCAGCTTATCTTTTGCAGGGCCGTCAGGTGCCTTTGGAATTGAGACCTCATTCAACAAGAGCTCAGGTGACGTCTTGGGCGGAACACAGTAGAGTTCCAGCGGTTGAGATCTGTAAGGCAACTACGTGGACTTCCTTGCACACTTTTAGTAAGCATTACCATCTTGATGTGCAAGCAGCAAGGGATGCCTGTTTCAGGTTAGCGGTTTTGTGGTCCAGTTTGTCAGGGCCCCCCCATTAGTGTACTGCTCTGTTACATCCCAGCGGTGCAGGACTGAACTGGAGGGATGAAAAGGAAAGAGAAATTAGAGTACCTGCTAATTGTTTTTCCTTGAGGAACTCCAGTTCAGTCCCAATTCCCACCCAAGTTGGAGTTTCAGTCAGTAGTCTCGCGATGTTGGTGTAGCTGGCCAAGCAAAGAGAAGCCTAACGGTAAGTGTTTATTACCTGTCCTGTAGGGTAATTGACTGGTTGGCCGCTCTGATCTATACTACCTTCTTTTGTTTCTTTCATATCCTTAATGCTGTTTCCTTGGAGGGGAGGTGGAGCAGTTATACTCTTCTCTCAAGGGGTTAATTGAGGGGCGGTGAAGCCTCTAGTTTAGAGTTCATATTGTTTATAACTACTTATGTGTTGCTCCTTAGAGTCTGCTTTGTCAATAGGTCACTGGAAGCTGGTGGGAGGTGCCACCAGTATATGTACCAGACCTCTGACATGCCCAGTCTCCATGCTGCAGGAAGAGGTGCACTACCCAGCGGTGCGGGACTGAATTGGAATTCCACAAGGAACAACAAATAGCAGGTAAGTCTAATTTCTCTTTTCCTTTGGCCTTGCACTTTAGTTGTAACATTCTTTCAGTAATAATTTATACTGCACAATATTGTATTCAATTTATGTCGGTAATGTCAATAAATGGTCCATTTATACTGGATATGGCCTTGCTCTTAATTATCATACTTCTAAGCTTAGGTGTTAAATTTAACTTGAATAATCTTTCTCTTGCCTGGAACCCAACATATTTATCTTTATCCACATGGACTAGAAGTTTGACCTTGAATTCCTCCATCTCTGGATCTTTCTCCTCCTTTTCTTCCGCTTTTCAGTTGATTTGTTGATCTGTCCTGTAGTTTTCTCACTGTCCTGTAGTTCCAGATCTTTCAGCTCCACCTCCCCCTCAACTGTTCTTTCTGTTTCTGTGTATTCCTTTCTTCCAGTACTTTCACCTAAGTCTCCTCCTCCTCTCTGTATCTGTTTTTCCACAGAAGCCTTTAGCTGCTTAAAGATGTTATCATTCACATACTTCCTTACTTAGATCCGTGAAATTAAAGGTCTTAAATTTGCCTCCATTGCTTTTTCACAGTTTTATTAGTGACAATTTTCCTCTTTCTTCCAATTTTTGGCAGATTCTCTTTGTATATCCTCTTGATTTAAATATAGGGCCTGTAGCCTAAAAATAGCAGTATATTATCTCCTCTTTATCTGCAATAACATCATATGGATGTGAAAGCTGGACATGAAAAAGATAGACAGGAAGAAAATTGATGCCTTTGAATTATGGTGCTGGCAGCGAATACTGTGTATACCATGGACTGCCCGAAGAACAAACCAGTCGGTACTAGAGGAGATCAAACCTAAGCTTTCTTTAGAAGCTCAGATGACAAGACTTCGACTTTCATACTTTGGACAGATCATTAGAGAAAGACATTATGCTTGGCAAGATAGGTCAACGCAAAAGAGGAAGGCCAGCAATGAGATGGATCAATACAATAACAGCAGCTACGGGTACCAGTCTGTCAACAATGAGCCGCCTGACTGAAGACCGAACACAGTTTAGGATAGCTATCCAGAGGGTCACCATGAGTCGACTCCGACTCGACGGCACTTAACAACAACAACATCTGCAGAATTCCACTTAACCATAGTTAATCCTCTTAACTTTTCATTAATTTCTGTGGTTTATCACCTGTCACAGTGGGTCCATGAACACGCTTACCATGACCTTTATCTGTGGCAGGGATGCCATCTACATCTGCAGTGATTGCACTATAGCAACCACCTTCATTAGACCTAGTGGTAAGCTATGGATGGGCACCTTTTTACCTGGGCAACGTGCAGCCAGTTTGCATTTTTCTTTTTTGCTTCTAGCAAACATCAATTTTAGAGATTATGTATAGATGTTATACAATGGGGTTATCACGTGAAGGTACTCAGCAAGACCTGAGGGAGACGGGACTTTATTTTCTCTCCCTAGGAGATGCACATCAATTCATCATGAATTTTTCTGTTGCACACCCCTTTGGTCCCATTTTTATGTTGCACATTCCTATTCTTTAGTGTGTTGGTTTTGCTTTTGATTTTTCCAAGCTAAAGGATGTCAGTCCCAATGTATTTACATGGACTATTTATACCTGGTTGCATTTGTAAAAGAATAAGTAAACTAATGAACAAATGAAAAATTACATAAAACTCTTCATGGTGTTTCTTCATTTTCCACTTAAAGCAAATATAATTTAAAAGGTTAAAAGTTTTATACACAAAACAGCGATTATTTCAGCATACAATTAGAAGCCTAAACCAATGTTTTATACAGAAAATAATATATAGGTATGGGTCCCTTACTAAGAGAGTTTACAATCAAAGAAGATAGATGAGAAAAAGAATATTTCACACATGATTATGACAACTTAAGGAAAGATAATCAAGTGGTAAGTTTTAAAGGAAGAAGTACACTATGGGGGCTATTTTAGAAACCTTATTCGTGATTTACGCATGGAAATGGAATGCACGTGTAACTGGTGATTTTAGAAAGGGCTCAGTTTACAATTGGATATCCTTACTACATGGAAGTTGCAAGGGGGCGTATCAGGGGCATGGTTAGGGCATGTATTTCATATGGGAAATACACTTGCAGGACCAAAATGTCCACATCAGTATTTACATCTGCTCCTTGCTGCATTTAGGTTTTTAAAAAGTGCTTGTTTTGGCCTGTTTTTCATAGGGGAGAGTGTAGGGGGGTATTCTCCTTAATATCCCATTCTTTATTTCCCTCTCCATACTGAACTTATGCAAAGATAGCTGCATCTGTAGTTAACTGCCATACATGTGTAAGAGCGCAACAACTACACATGAAAGTTGAAAAATACTGGCCTCCATGTGTGCCAGTACTTGTACATGTACAGTAGTAGCCGTGTTTGTTCTTTACCCACATATAGGCTTGTGAAATGGTTCCTCCTGCTCTATGTGGAGGCATATCCACGTGCAACTCCTGTACTTCTTTTTGGTACAAGTAATAGAGTTCTACTAAAGGAACAAAGGGCCTCATGTACTAAAGTATGAAGTGACTTCACTGAACTGTGCTTTAGACATTTGTAGTATTGCTATGAAAGGAGAAATGTTACTGATAGGTGATTTCAGTATGCAGGATGTTGATTATTCCATCCTTGTTGCAGTGTTGGTTAGAAGTAAGGAGATTTTGGATTGTCTACAGAGAGAACCCACATGGAAGGGAGCCATATTGAACCTGGTGCTTAATAATTGGGAGTGTTTCTGATGTTATAGTGGTTGATCATCTTACATCCAGGATGAAGGCTGAAATAGTTCAATCAAACGTGAGGGGCATAGATTTTCAGAAAATTAACTTTGTCAAGATGGAGCAATACTTCAAGGAGTCATTAGCTAGATGGTAACAGCTGGAAGATGTAGAAAAGCAATGGATAAAACTGAAAGGAGATATTTTAAGAGCAATACATATTTTTGTTAGGAAAGTAAACAAATGTAAAAGAAAAAGGAAGCCACTATGTTTCTCGGAAAATCATCTTGCATCTTATTTGCCTTTGCAGAATATATATTTATATTAAATACCATAACAGTGCAGTATGCACTGTCAGAAGTCGATACGATTTATATTAGATTCTCAGGCTACATAATTAACTGCTACAATTTTTGCTGCGTATCATTGCAAAGTTAAAAAACAAAACAAAATTATTCGTAGCTGGGCATATGTTGCTTTCTTTATTCTTGGGGCAACTACCTGACCAGGTTCTGAGTGAGGGGACCCCTGTTCCCTGCCTAGAGCTCTGAGGAGGCCCCTCCATTTTGGCTGCCAAGGTATGCTAGCTCATCTCTCACCTCAGACAGCAGATTGTCTTGGGCCGTGACTGATTATGTGACACAATTAATGAATTGCAATCCGCTCTGAAAGCTAAAGCTCAAGCTAAATGCTTACCACAGTTTAATAAACATTCTTCTAAATTTCATCATTTCACACTATTTTTCACATGAACCCTTCACAAAAGGCACACTTCATTGTAGTACGCTTCCACATGAAATCACTTTACAAAAATGTTTTAAATATGCCATTAATGAGCTCTGTGATGTAAAATCAAGAAAAGCAGCTCATCAATACCAAAAAAAAAAATGAAAATGAGCATGAAAAAAGACATTGTGGCTCTGTTTAAAAAAGAAAAATCTACACTTCTAGAATGTAGTCATCTTCTTCAAAACTGCAGCAGAGAATTAAAGAAAAAAAGAAACCCTTCACATGGTGGCAAGATTTAAAGGGCCTGCTGGCTGAATTGGAGGCCCTGCAGATCCATGGGGACCTCATCTCCCCGGTGGGCTAGAATCTCCACACCCCGTTAGCCTTGATACTGGGCATCAGTGAATTAAGAAAGGATGTCCCCAGGGCCTGCTACTCGGGAGGTCCTCTGATCCCAGATACTTTTTTGGCAGTCAGACACCTAGAGATACTATCACAAGACTACTTCTAGAGATTAAGCAGTATAATTTTGAACATGGCAGCCAGGGGGCTTGAGCATGTGGGGATCAGTCCTGCCCCCAATGCCCAGGATCCCTTTAGGTGAGTCGGATTTCCTAGGGAGGATTAAGGGGGGGCTGGCCCTCAGATTATTTTACTTAAGAGGTGGGACTTTGTGGAAGAGAGTTCTGCAGACATTTATACCCCTCATTTAGGCTAGGTGGTACACACTAGATACCAGAGATTGGAGACCCTCCAGGGGACAGGGGTCAGAAGGATTATTTCTCAATTCATTGATGCTCCACATTGGGGATACAAGGTATATGAGGACCACTGCCCCAACAGACATATAAGGGCCCCGGGGGTCTGGAGAGCTTTCACTTCGGGCTAGCAAGACCAATAAATCCTATCATGACCATGCAAATAGGGGAGAGTTTTTGTAAATTATGAAAGCAAAATACAAGCTTACTCCTCTCTCTATATTATTAATATTTGCATCCTTGAATGTATTCTTGATATTGGATGATCCTCTGTGTATGACAGTCTGAGGACATAAAGGCACACTGTTACTGCCTGCTGGCTGCTCTACCAGCACCCCACTAGTTTATAATTATTACAATAAAATGAAATTGAAATAATGTTTAGGTTGTAAAGTCTACTTAGGGTGACCTTTCCTTGAAGAGAAATTCTATGGCTAACTTACCAAGGTCTTTTTAATCTCACCTGCTATTATACACTGGTGATCGTTCAAGGTTGCTTCGGCTACAGTGGGCATGCATTTCTGACTTTTCTCTGGGAAAATCACTCTGCTAGTTGCCTCAGCCTAACCATTTTACAGATTTCTGTATTTTGTCAGCCAACCCATCCATCTGTCTACCTCCAGTAATGTTCTGCCTGCAGTGCTTTAGTATCATTTCCTAGCTCATCATCATTCCCTAGAGGCTCTTAGCCTGTTCTATAATACAATCTTCCTTATGTCTACCACTGGTGCCTCCAACTTATTGCTTTGCATCACTAGCCTTCCTTCTTGTGCTCAGGGAGAGCGGTTCACCTTAATTAGGAATCAGAACAACATGAAAAATGTTTAAATTAAATTCAACCAGTTGCAGGTGTTAGCATTTTTGCTTCATATGCCTTGCCTACAAAGACTCCAAAAGGTCAAACATACCAAAAATAGTAATCTATATCTATATTAGAAATAAAAGTGCCAATTTGGACACAAACCAATAAAAGATTCCTGTCAAGATCCAAGATTTAATTCTCCTCTTGCTTTAAGTCTTGCTTCTATAACATAGAGATGACAAGAAAGGAGATTTTTCAATTTCATTAAAATATGCAGAATTGAGCAAACTCACATTATTTGAAGGAGCCGCTGCATGTTAAAGAAACTATGGATAGTAAATGAAAGTAAATTGAATTTATGTTTAATCACAAGCGGCTCATATTCAATTTCCATATTTTCAACCCAATTTCATGACCTCAGAAATATGAATCCAAACTTTGTTTTCTAGCTTCTTTTCTACAGGTTAATAGGTATTAAAATGCTTTGGAGGTCAGCAGCATTACATTAGCAAAGCAAGACTAACATTTCATTCATTTAAGAGGCAGTAAAAGAGTGAGAATGGATTGATTTGTGCTGGAAGTGTAGGTACAAAGGAACAGTGCAATGCAGAAAAAAATTGATTATTCTAAATGTATTATCAGCCTTTTTTAGCTTTTTGGTAATTGCTCTAATGTGGAGTCAATTCAGACTTTTTTAGTTAAATATATCTGCCACCTCAAAGTGCTTAAAAACTAAAAATGTCTGAATTATCCATGTCAAATTGCTTGGTTAGACTGATGTATGCTAAGCCTACTATCTAAACATGACTCATTAGCTCTTTGTGTGCAATTTCTCCAAATGGGTTAGTCTTGTGCATACCATGACAGTAATGAACCTCACTCTCTTTTTATGGAGATATATGTGTGATCATTCAGTACTCTTTGCTCAATGCCATTTTGTTACTTTTTATATACATTTTGTGGGTTTTTGTAAGGATCAAAGCATAGATTGGCATATCAAAGCTGAAAATTGAAATGAAAGAAAAAACAAGTCTAGAATTGGATAGTAACTTTAAAGAGCATGCCAATTTTCAGACTTGGTTTTCATGATGGGCAATAAACATTGGGCTCAATATTCAAAAGGCTTATGTTGCTAGCAGGACCTGCTAACCATATAAACCCCGCTGAGCCCGATATTCTATGGCACTAACCAGCCAGTGCTGCCCAATATGCCCAGAGAGCCATGGCACAATCAGAATGGTGCCGGAGTGGGGCTGGGGCAGTTCCGGCACTTATCTTGCCAGTAGCAATTTTCAGCCCACTAACTGGATAGGTAACAGCATAAAGTTAGGACAGGTCAATGGTTGTGTTAACTTTATATGCTTTTTCTCCAAGTTTGTTTCCCTTGTTATAATGTAATCTTTGAGTTCATGTTATAATGTAAACCACTTTGACTTCATGATAAAGTGGTATAAAACCCGTTAAATCTTTTTTGGTGGGAAAGTAAAGTGAGGGGAGTGTCTAAAGAGTGAAGTAGCCAGATTAGGTTAGGGAATCCTCCCCATTGATCTCCTAGAATTATTTTGTACATGTATTTTTTTTGGTTAATAGTTTACTCTGTTCTCTCCATTGATGTGGGCCATTGCTGTTAGTATTTTGGTCTACTATTTTTTCCTTATTGAAATGTGATTTTGTACAGCAATGTCTTTTATGATTTACGAATGTTGTATTTAGTAAACTTGAATTAAAAAACCCTAGTAAATAAATAAAATAAGTAAATAAATAAATAATAATGCCTTTGTATCACTCCAATGCTCCAGTGGCATAAATCACCCTCCCCCCCCCCCCACCCAAGCAGTCCCTGCAATGCAGGGTGGGCCCAGGAAGAAAGGCAACGGCAGCAACAGCAGCACAGCAAATTTAGTTTATCATGTTTGCCACGCTGTTCTGCTCCTGTAAGTCTGCCATGGGCCTGGCAGCTGTTCCATGCTGGGCCGATGTTTTGCGATAATAGCCACAGCATACGACATTGGCCCAGTGGAGAACAGCTGCTGGGCCTACAGAAAACTTGCAAGAGTGGAGCAGCATGACAAACACAATGAAGTAAGTTTGCTGCCACCATCGGCACATGGGGGGGAGGTCACACAATAGGGAGAGAAGTACTACCACCATTACAATGGGGGGCCCTCAGCAAAATTTTGCTTGGGGGCCCCTAATTATAACTTACGCCATTAGTCTCTACCTCAAGTACTGTGTACAATTCTGGCCTCCACATCTCAAAAAAAAAAAAAATAGTAGCATTAGAAAAGATACAGAGAAGGGTGACCAAAAGGATAAAGGGGATGAAACAATTCTCCTATGAGGAAAGGCTAAAATGGTTAGGGTTCTTCAGCCTGGAGAAAAATAGGCTGAGTGGAGATATGATAAAGGTCTATGCAATCCAGAGGAGTATGGAACTGTCTACTTTTGGGATATGCCAGGTACCTGTGATTTGGATTAGCCACTATTGGAAACAGGATACTAGACTTGATAAGCCTTTAGTCTGACTCAGTATGGCAGTTCTTATGTTCGGAGAGCACAAGATTTTTGCAAAATGCACATGATGATTTCAAAATTCAACATATGTGGAAAACATGCAGGGCATTGCTCATAGAATAATTCTTTCCAACTCCTCTGAGTGTATGTGTGTGTGTATGTATGTGTGTGTGTGTGTGTGTATTTTCTTAATGAGATTTTCCAAATTTTTGGGTATTTTGGTTAGTTTCACACATTTGATTTTAATACTGATTTTTTAGTGTGCATTAAATTGATTTAGAGTGCACTAACCAGTAATTTACATAAGATATGCCATACTGGGTCAGACCAAGGTCCATCAAGCCCAGTATCCTGTTTCCAACAGTGGCCAATCTAGGTCATACGTACCTAACAGTTTCCCCAAAAGACACAGGTTCCGCAATGCTTGTACTGGGTCAAGCATTGATATCCTGGGTCCCTTCTTAATAATGGTTTATGGACCTTTCCTCCAGGAACTTGTCCAAACCTTTTTTAAACCCAGCTATACTAACAGCCTTTACTACATCCTCCGGTATCAAATTCCAGAGTTTGATTACACATTGAGTGAAAAAATATTTTCTTTTATTAGTTTTAAATAGTTTACCCTGCAGCTTCATTGCATGTCCCCTAGTCTTTCTATATTCTGATAATGTAAACAATCGATCTACGTTTACCCGTTCCACTCCGTTCATTAATTATAGACTTCTATCATATCTCCCCTCAGCCCTAACCTTTTTAGCCTTTCTTCATAGGAGTATCCTTCCATCCCCTTTACCATTTTGGTGGCTCTTCTCTGAACCTTTTCTAATAACGCTATATTTATTTATTTATTTATTAATATTTTTTATATACCGCACTATTCATTATCAGCGCGGTTTACATGGAACAAGAAACTTCAGACAATTTACATTTATCTGATTTTTTTACAGTTAAACAGGCAAACCAACTAGGATAACAGGCTAACAGGAGCAACTATTTACAAAACAACTATTTACATAACATTGCATTACATACATATATCCTTTTAAAGATACGGCGACCAGAATTGCACACAATATTCAAGGTGCGGTCTCACCATGGAACGATATAGAGGCATTATAATATCTTTTTTTTAATTTTCCATTCCTTTCCTTATGATACCTAGCATTCTGTTTGCTCTCTTGGCCATCGCTGCACACTGGGCCGAGGGTTTTAACGTGTTATGCACAATTTAAGGCATATTAAGTTGATTAGTGTGCATTATATCAACTGTGAAGTACTCAAACATTCTCTTGGTTTGGAAAGAATTTAAAAAAGCAAATCAAGGGGCTTATATTAGAGTTGTGTGTGACAAGCCACGCACATGGCTTGCTAGAATGAGAGTATCACAGAAGTTGTGTGCCTGTATGCAACAAGCAAATGGCATGCAAATTAGGTATGTACAGAAAATCTGCACTAAACTAACAGGCACAGGTACACAGATGTCTGTGTTAGCATCATCTAGATCCTACATACAAATAGGCACTCATATCCTGGAATTTTATGTGGCACATCTCTCTGCCCAGAAAGTTTATTCTGAACATTGGTGTTTTTGAACAGCCAAGGGCGGCTCAAGGCAATCTGCTGCCTGAGGCGAGGGATGAGATGGCATCCCCAGCCCCGCCTAGAGCGGGGGGGGGGGGGGGAGCGCTTTCTCAATGCTACAGTCAGGGATTGAACCAAACCAAAAAGCCAATTAGATAACGTGGAGGAAATGCAAGGTGTTTGCACACCAATGAACTAAAAGAGAGGGCTAGAACCACAGCACAGTTTATAAAACCAAATTATAACTAATTTTTATTTTGTTGTTCTAAACTGCATTATGGTTCTCTCTTTTTCTTTTTGAACATATACTTTGCATCGACAGAACCCTCTCCCTCAACAATAGGTGCAGAGCAGCACTAGGACATTTACCTACAGAACTCAAAAAAATCTGAATCTGATCATTTCACTAACAAACATTCTCCACTACCAGGCATAATGTGAACTAATACAAAGCACTACAACAAAGTCACTAAGGATCTATAGAGCAAATCTACCATACCATACCATACCAACACCAACTTTCAAAACTCACATAAGGAGTCCACCCAAAAAAAGTATCACTCTTATATGTTCTTATGTGTGTAGCGGCGGCCAAGAAAGCAAATAGAATGCTAGGAATCATAAGGAAAGGAATGGAGAATAAAACAAAGGATATTATAATGTCTCTGTATCATTCCATGGTGCGAGTTTATCTTGAATACTGTGTGGTATTCTGGTCGCCGTATCTTAAAAAGGATATAGCATTATTAGAAAAGGTTCAGAGAAGAGCCATCAAAATGGTAAAGGGGATGTAAGGATACCCCTTGAAGAGAAGCTAAAAAGATTAGGGCTCTTCAACCTGGAAAAGAGACAGCTGAGGGGAGATATGATAGAGGTCTATAAATTAATGAATGGAGTGGAACGGGTAAACGTAGATCGATTGTTTATACCATCAAAATATAGAAATACTAGAGGACATGCAATAAAGTTACAGTGTAACCTATTTAAGACTAATAAAATAAAAGCTGTTAGCGTAGCTGGGTTTAAAAAAGGTTTGGACAAGTTCCTGGAGGAAAGGTCCATAAACCATTATTAAAGGGACCCCGTAAATTCACTGCTTGCCCCAATACAAGCATTGTGGAACCTATATCTTTTGAGGAAACTGCTAGGTACTTGTGACATAGATTGGAAACTGTTGGAAACAGAATACTGGGCTTAATGGACTTTGGTCTGACCCAGTATGGCATATCTTATGTTCTTATATGTTCTTATGTAAATATTGCAGTGGGCCCTTGAACTTCCAAACACCTATTTGAAAAGTTGAATGATTCAGGTTACTACAGTACAGATCCCTATGTACAAACTCTGTGTTAACAGAACACCTGGCCTTGGTCACACACACAGAACACAGACCCTCACCAAGTGCAGAATAAGTGACCAGAACCTAGAAATAGCCATATATAGATACAAATTAAACTGTAACCCCAAAAAGTCAGATTCTCCATACAATGTAGTACCAGAGAAATAGAAAAAGATGCATTTCCATGCACTGTATAAAATATAAAGATAGCACCAAGTCTGATCATTAAATTGGAATAAAATTTTCTTCTAGCTTTGTTGTCTGACCATTTTATTCTCTGATCATGCTGGTCCCAATCTGAGGTTCCTGCTTTCCTCCACCTCCCAGTAGCCCCCCCCCCCCCCACCTATTTCCCTTCAGGGGCAGCATGAGGGTGATGCAGGGCCATGTGGGAGATTCATTGCAGCATCATTTGCATAAATTTAGTATACTTTATTTTAAAATTTATATGCCACCCATCTAAAATCCTAGGTGACTTCGAAACATACACATACAGTTTAGTGAAGCAGATGTTACAATAAAAGAAACATAATAATAAAACATTAAAGATGATTAATGAAAAGCCACTTACACAGCTCCCTCCCCCAAAATCATACCATTATAAGTATCTGCACATCAGATTTATTTTGTTATGACCAGATTATTGATGAGGAAGGAAGATATAAAATTAGAAAAACTATTCCCGGCAGCCATGAATTCAAATGCTGGACTGGTTTGTGCTAGAGCTGGAAAAGTCCAGAACTTAGCAGCGGTGAAGTCAGGCTACTAAAGAAAATTAAACTGAATTGTTTCCTTAAAATTTGAAATTTCCTTGAATCTGAACTGACAAAATATTTTAAATTTCAGTCTGGCAGCATAAAGAATACAAGGAGTGGAGGAGTGGCCTAGTGGTTGGGGCAAGGTACTGAAGGTCGGGGGTTCAAATCCCACTAGAGGACAGCAACCTTAGGCTGGAAGGACTGGGGTTTCTAGTCCCACAGGTGCTCCTTGTGGTCTTGGGCAAGCCACTTAACCCTCCATAACCCATGTTCCCTGTAAAATAGTTATCTCCAAGTTATAATGCCCTGTTCAATGTAATTTCAGTTTGTTCAATGTAAGCTGCACTGATGCAGAATAGCACGGTATATAAGAGAAAATAAATAAATAAAACTGCAAATCTCAAAGACAATACATATTCCAGTACCCCCCCCCCCCGCCCCACCGACCAACACCCTATAGTTAACCTCACCAAGAACCCAGAGAACAGGGCTCATAGAGCAAATCTACTATTCCATAACAGCACTAACTTCCAAAAATCACACAACATTAAGCATATTCAGAAAAGAGCAGGATCATAGATATTGCAGAGGCCCTAGAACATCCATTTTCCTATTCAGAAAACTGAATTAGACAGATTATTACAGCTCCCTATATAGAAACTCCATGCTAACAGAACATGCAGCCTCAGTCACACATGCAGAACAGAGATACTGCAGATCTTCACCAAGAGAGAATATATCAATATAAACTAAAAGCAGACATATGTAGTCAAAAAATGCTTTTATCCATTACTCTTAGTGATAGTGGACTCCGTGCGATATCAGAGACGTGGCCCAAATGCAGAGAAGCTAAAGCCAGAGGAAAAAGAAAGACAATCGCAGAACTCAACAGAGATTTCCAACATGCAGCAAGACAGAACAAGGAAAAGAACTACAATGACACATGCAAGGAAATAGAAGCAGAAACTATTAGAGGAAGAATAAGATTGGCTTTTCTAAAATTACAAGAGTTAAAGAAAAAATTCCAGTCTCGAATTGGAATGTTACAAGATGCTCAAGGTTCTATGTTAAATGATGCTGAGAAGATCAAGAAAAGGTGGACAGAATATACAGAGTTTTTATATGATAAAGATCAAGTGGACCAAAAGCCGTTTCAATCTCTACCTTATGATCTGGAACCATTGGTGATGAAAGAAGAAGTCGAAGCAGTATTGAAAGCCTTATCAAAGAACCAGGCATTGATGGTATTCCCATAGAAGTATTGCAGCAATCTGATGCAGCTGTTACCATACTTACAAATTTGGTAGACAACATCATGGCCAACTGACTAGAAAAGATCTGTGTTTATAGCAATACTAAAGAAAGGTGATCCAACTGACTGTGGAAACTATCGCACAATCACTCTGATTTCACATGCCAGCAAGATTCTACTGAAGATTATTCAACAGATATGACAACCATTCCTGGAACAAGAAATACCTGAAGTGCAAGCAGGGTTCAGGAAATGGCAAGGAACAAGAGACATCATCTCAGATGTGATATGGATCCTTGAAAAGACTAAAGAATACCAGAAGGATATCTATTTGTGCTTTATCGACTACAGCAAGGCTTTTGACTGTGTAAATCATGAGAAACTCTGGTCCACATTAAGAAGCATGGATATACCAGAACACCTGATCATTCTCTTGTACAATTTGTACATTGATCAAGAAGCAACAGTTCGAATGGAACAAGAAGAAACAGAATGGTTTAAAATAGGCAAAGGTGTATGACATGGCTGCATACTTTCTACCTACCTGTTTAATTTATATGCTGAACAAATCATCAGAGAAGCAGGATTGAATGAAGACAACAGAGGTGTGAAGGTTGGTGGAAGACTCATCACACCTCTGATGATACCACATTACTGGCTGAAAGTGAAGATGACCTGAAACATTTGCTTCTCACGATCAATGAACATAGTCTTAAAATGGGCCTATACCTTAATGTAAAGAAGACAAAGATCATGACAACTAGTAAAAATCAATAAGTTCATCATTGAAGGAGAAGAAATTGAAATTGTGGACAACTTTAACCTACTTGGATCAACTATCAATAAAGAAGCAACAAGCAGTCAAGAAATCTGACGACGCATTGCTCTTGGCAGAATGGCTATGAAAGACCTAGACAAGGTTTTGAAGAGCAGAGATGTCTCTCCATACAAAGATTTGATTCGTTCAGACCATGGTATTTTCAATAATATCACATGGATGCGAAAGCTGGACAGTGAAAAAGATAGACAGGAAGAAAATTGATGCCTTTGAATTATGGTGCTGGCGGCGAATACTGCATATACCATGGACTGCCAGAAGAACAAACCAGTCAGTACTAGAGGAGATCAAACCTAAGCTTTCTTTAGAAGCTCAGATGACAAGACTTTGACTTTCATACTTTGAATGCATCATGCGAAGAGTGACATCATGATTGGCAAGATAGAAGGTCAACGCAAAAGAGGAAGGCCAGCAATGAGATGGATCAATACAATAACAGCAGCTATGGGTACCAGTCTGTCCACAATGAGCCGCCTGACTGAAGATCGAACACAATTTAGGACAACTATCCACAGAGTCGCCATGAATCGACACCGACTTGACAGCACTTAACAACAACAGTTTACAGGATTTCTTTCCCAAAATTATACTTTAGGAGTGGAGGAGTGGCCTAGTGGTTGGGGCAAGGTACTTCAGGCCGGAAGGTCGGGGGTTCAAATCCCACTAAAGGACAGGTGCTCCTTGTGGTCTTGGGCAAGCCACTTAACTCTCCATAGCCCATGTTCCCTGTAAAATAGTTATCTCCAAGTTATAATGCCCTGTTCAATGTAATTTCAGTTTGTTCAATGTAAACCGGACTGATGCAGAATAGCGCGGTATATAAGAGAATATAAAAAAATAAATAATAAATACTGAAGAGTGAGACGAGAAAAAGAACTCTCACATGCATGCATCTGCATTGTCGGCAGAAACTAACATAATGGCTCATTGCAAGTAGCGTGAGTGCAACTATTGCTACCTTAGTGTGTAGTCTTAGGGGTATGTTTACTAAACTGTGGTAACGTTACAGACTGCGCGGTAGGTAACGTTAACGTATGGTAGGTAACGTTAATGAGCGCTATGTAACGTTAACGAGCAGTAACATAACGTTAACGGGCGGTAATGTTACAACCTGCGTGGAAGTGTTCCGCAGCGCAGTAGACACCGCAGAGGGAGGAGAGAGGACGGAGAGCTGGGGTCAATGGGCAGGGAGTAGGTGTGGAGAGGCTCCCTGTACACTAACGCGCTGAACTGAAGGGCTGAATCCTACCGCGAATGAAAACCTGCCGTTAGATGCACATTTGCAGGAGAGAGAAACCATTTCAGTGTCAGCAATGTACAGCATAGGCAGGTAGCCCAATAAAGGTGATAGTAGTGCTCCATTTGCAGCAACAGCATAGTGCCCAGATATGAAAGGCCACTATGGTGATGGCGCAAATGGGGCATGGGGGCTGCAGGTGGGACATGCAGTGGGGGCTACTGGGGCATGGGGTGGACTAGGCGGTTGCCTATGTGGCACATAGAAATGCATAAAATGGACACCAGCAAGACAGCAACAGACCAGGGTCAAACATGCCCATGAGTCTGTGTCCCACAGTGTCTCATCCATGGGACATTACCCAGCAGGAACCCCAAGGGGCACATAACATTGACAGGCAGTGCCGGGGGAAGCGTGGACAGCTATGTAGGCACCCCTACCCCAGAACCCACACCTTAGGCAGCTGCTTACCTTCCCCCTGGATGGCCTAGGACTGCACACCACTGGCACCGACAGCATATGGTCATGGTGGCATGGCAGGGGGGGGGTTGTGCTGGTGGGAGTAGTGGCATCCACCTGCAGTGGACCTAGCCCATGCCCTGTACCAGTATGTGGTGTGCAGTGCAACAGAAGAGGTCTGGCTGGGGAGGGGGGGGGGCGGAGCTAGCCGTGGAGTAAGATGGAAGCCTAATGCCTCTCCTCTCTGAGAACCCTGGTTGAAGTCACTGCCAAACTTGGATTATAGTGTGTGGTTTCGTGTGCTCACCTGCAAGACTTGTGTGGGAACATGTCTGTGTCGAAACCGGTGAGGCTGGACTTTCAAGGTAACACGCCTGCAGGAGCAAAATGCTCTAAGCCGGAGTCACCTTCACCGCAAAAAATGGCGTCTGCCCGAGAGTAGCCTGAAGGCCTCACGGAGCTGCTAACCGAGGTTCGAGCTGTGAAGGAATTAGTGGTGCAGAATGGCACCACGCTGGGCTCGGTTCAAGCGGACATGGCAGACCTGAAGCAGCAAGTGGCCACGTTTTCACTGTGCCTGGACAAAACTGAAAATGATATCGCTGCGCATGATGAAAGACTTTGTGGTGTGGAGCAGAGTATAGCTAGAATTAAGCTATTGGAGCGAAGCTTGGAAAAAAACAAACAATAGAGCTCAACGTAATAATATTCGTATATTGGGCCTACCGGAAGGTATGGAGGGCGCAGACCCAGTTAAGTTTCTGGAATCCTTGTTGCCAAAATTGCTGCAGCTGCAGCTTTCATACCCATTGGAAATCGATCAGGCACACCGTGTTCCCTCGCATACGTCTATACCAGGGAAGTACCCACGCCCATTGATATTGAGGGTGCTTCGCTATCAGCAAGCCGCTATGATTATGGCTGCAGCCAAGGCTCATTTGCCGGTAGCGCATGAGGGGCACAAACTTATGCTCTTTCCATACTTTTCTAAAGCTACGGTGGACAAAAGGAAGCAGTTGTTGGCGTTTCGTCCAAGGCTTCAGAAGCTACAGGCCCTCTATGGTATGTTCTAACCTGCACGGATGCAGATTACTTTGCGCAATCAAATATGCTTGTTTGAGGATCCGAAGGCCTTGAGAGACTTTATTGAGGACCAAGAAGCCGCATTGATGCATTGACTGACTTGTTTGTTTGCGTAGAAATGCTGAAGTAATGGCTAATGTTGCTCTGCTTTATCACAGGTTCTAGCCGGGGCTATCCTTCCTAGCATGTGGGTTTTGTTTTAGGTGGTGGCTTTAACATAATGTATAGACAAATCTTGAGCAGTTAGTTCTTTGTTTGGGTGCTGTGAATTCTCCTCATTGATAGTAATGTTTTTCAGAAAGTTTTGGAGGGTGCGGATGTGATGAAGGGGGGGGAACATTTATTTTGGGGTGATTTTTGTGATAAGGCAGGCTGTTTATGGTTAATAATTTTACTTAATACACGAGGGTTACATTAGTTCTGACTTTAATGTTCAATATGTTGAATGGGATATTTGTTTTTTTGTCTTTTCCTTTGTATAGTACGGTCAGTGTATGGAGGATAGGGCAGTCAGAAACAGACTGTATGTGGGGGGTTCTGGGGTTCCCTTTTCTACAGTTAGACTCACCCATATGTGTTTTGGGGAGGTGACTACTTGCCCAAAATGGAAGGTGTTCCTATGTCCTTGGAGGAGGGTCATTCAATTGGGTTGGGAGGGTAACCATTGGGGGTTTCTGTTGGTGTATAGATCTATATTGAGTTTGATTAATCATAGAGCAGGGAGGCTTAACTGTCTGTGCATCTGGGCAAATGGGGGACAAACTTAAATTTATTTCTCTGAACATAAAGGGGGTAAATAATCCAATTAAGCTTACCAAAATTCTTGCATATTGCCAAAAAAAAAGGGCAGACGTAATTTATTTACCAGAAACACATTTGGACATTGATGAATCTCAGAAGTTAAGTAATGGAAAGTTTCTTGCGGCGGCCTTTTCTCCTGCCCTGAAAAAGCGAAACGGATTGGCCATTTTGATACGCAGGTCGCTTAAGCCACGGATTTCTTGTGTGAGTTCGGATTTAGAAGGGCGGTGGGCTAAGTTGGATGTGCAGATTGGTCAGTGTACCTTTACATTATTAAACATATATGTTCCTAATACTGATAATACAGAATTTTTTCAGCACATAGCCCAAGAAGTAGTGTCTGCTCTGCATTCGTTAATCCTTGGTGGTGACTTTAATCTTGTATTAGATCACTTGACTGATCGATATCCGTATCGGGTGCATAGGGTCTCAAGAGCACATAGTATGTTGCAAGAATTGTGTAGAGACAGCGGTTTAATTGACATTTGGAGACTCCAGCATCCTTCTGAAAAGGATTACACCTTTTTTTCAGTACCGCATTCCGCGCACTCGCGGATTGATTTTTTCTTGTTAGCTAAATCTTTGGTCTCGAGCGTTGTCCAGTCTACTATACACGCTACTCATGTGTCAGATCATGCAATGATATCATTTGAGCTAGAACTCTCTCCTAGCCCTTGTTCTCCTGCGCCTTGGTTTTTTGATAAAACCCTTCTGTCGGATCCTCTGTTTTGTGATAATATTCGTACTGTGATAAAGGAATACTTTCAGTTCAATGATCCATCAGCAACATCGGCTTGGGCCTGGTGGGAAGCCTTTAAGGCTTCAATTAGGGCAGCCACCACTAGTTATGCTATTAAGTAGGCTCGACAGGAAAGCAGAGATGGCTCGGCTAGATAACCAAATAAGAGCGGGTGAGCGTATTCTTGTTAGCCGTTAAGGATCCCTGTATATTACTTCGGTTGCAGCGCCTACGGTTTGAATACAATTCCCTTTTAGCTACGGAAGCAAGTATAACTTTGCAGGCTCAGGCGGGTCAGTTTTATACTGAATCAAATAGGACAGGGAGACTATTGGCTCAAACTCTGAAGGGTAGGAAAAATGCAACTAAAATTGTAGCGGTAGTTGATAATTCTCAGTGTCTAGCAATGCAGGATGAAGATATTGCAAAATATTTTCGGTGTTTTTACTCCAGTCTATACTCATCTGAGGTCCCGATGGACAGGGGTATTTTCGCAAAATTGTTTCAGAAGCTGGAACATCCTACTCTTGCGGAGGAGGAGTTCCTGCAGTTAGAAGCTCCGATACCCTGCGAGGAGATACGTCAAGTTGTTAAGTCATTAGTGCCGGGTAAGGCTGTGGGACCAGACAGGATCCCCCAGGAATCTTACAAGGTCTTTATAGAGGATCTTCTTCCTTCTTTAACAGTTTATTATGACCTATTGGGATCGCAGGCTCCGAAGGTTGGTGATTTTGCTGCGGCAATGGTGGTAGTGCTGCAGAAACCGGGGAGGGACCCTCAAAAAGTTGAGAATTATCGCCCTATTTCTTTATTAAATGTGGACTATAAGATATATGCTGCAGTGTTGGCGACGTGGTTGGCTAAAGTAGTCCCTTCGCTGGTTCATCCAGATCAATGTGGGTTTGTGAAAGGTCGATCCACAGTGGATAACGCTAGGCTATTTTGTCATGAGTTAGTGGAGGCTGGCAAAAAAAAGGACCCCCTGATAGGGATGTCACTAGACGCTGAAAAGGCGTTCGATAGGCTGGAATGGCCATTCCTCCTGGCTACACTTGAATGGTTTGGATTTGGGGAAAACTTTATTAATGTGGTTAAGTTGATGTATGCTGCACCCCCTGCTGAGGGTCCAGGACAGGGTACCTTGTAACTGCCCTCTTAATAGGACTTATCTCCCTCCCTCCCTCCCCAGCACCCACCCACCCCTGGGGTAATTGTAGTTTTATAGGTACTTGCACATCCTAGAGGAAAGGGGCTGCTCTCAGGTGCAGCTCATTATCCAAATCAGTCACACACAGAGGACCTGAGATTAATTAATTAAGCTTTAGGTACACAAGGTGTATTTGGGGTATTAGATACACTTTTATTGGTATAAGCATCTACACCAATCCTTATTATATACAGAATTTAAAAGATCTAAACACAAGCTTTAAACTAAGATGCAGACAGAAGTCCAGCAGCGAGATGGGGGTTCTCCGGTCTTTTGCATTGAGTGTCACATGTATGATTTTCTCCCAGTTGGTGAGAGATCTTACGTATGCACTAAGTGCAAAGAACTCTTTGCTCTCAGGGAACGAGTCCGTTCTCTAGAGGCTAGAGTAGCAGACCTGGAAGACATAAGAAAGACAGAGAAGTACATGGACGTGACCTTCAGGGATATAGTCCTGGAGTCCCACCTCCAGTCTGGCAGCATCCCTGTTGCCATGGAGGAGAGAGGTCACGTGACAGGAGAGCATCACCCTGGTGTGGCAGGAAGTGATCCTGTAACTAGGACCTGTCCTCCAGGTGATGTAAAACCCTCTCGCACCGAGGGCGTTTCTCCAGGGCCATGTGCCCATGAGGGGAGGGTCAGGACAGCTGTTATAGTCGGTGATTCAATCATTAGGAATGTAGATAGTTGGGTGGCTGGTGGACGTGAGGATCGCCTGGTAACATGCCTGCCTGGTGCGAAGGTAGCAGACCTCACGCACCGCCTAGATAGGATCGTAGATAGTGCTGGGGAGGAGTCTGCTGTCTTGGTACATGTTGGTACCAATGACATAGGAAAATGTGGTAGGGAAGTTCTGGAGGCTAAATTTAAGCTCTTAGGTAGGAAGTTGAAATCCAGAACTTCCAGGATAGCGTTCTCCGAAATGCTTCCTGTTCCACGTGCAGGACCCAAAAGACAGGCAGAGCTCCGGAGTCTCAATGCGTGGATGAGACAATGGTGCAAGGATGAGGGTTTTGGATTTGTTAGGAACTGGGGAACATTCTGGGGAAAGGGGGGGCTCTTCCGAAGGGATGGGCTTCACCTTAATAAGGATGGGACCAGACTGCTGGCATTAACCTTTAAAAAAGAGATAGAGAAGCTTTTAAACTAGAAAATAGGGGAAAGCCGACAGTCACCCAGGAGCGCATGGTTCGGACAAAGGTATCCTTGAAGGATACTACCAAAAGCAGTGAGGTTCCAAAAGGGGGTATAGTAGCCCAAATGCCCTTGAGTAAGGAGCAGACAGAGCATAAAGATTCCAAATTACCCCTGCCTACCAATAGCCAGATTAATATGAATAAAATACAGTCTCTAAAATGCTTGTATGCCAATGCTAGAAGTCTAAACAATAAGATGGGAGAGTTAGAATATATAGCACTAAATGAGAGGTTAGATATGATTGCACTCTCAGAGACATGGTGGAAGGAGGATAACCAGTGGGACACTGTGATACCTGGATACAAACTATATCGTAATGATAGAGCTGATCAAATTGGTGGAGGGGTTGCGCTCTATGTTAGAGAGGGCATTGAGTCAGAAAGGATTAAAGTTTTGCAGGGAACAAAATTTGCTGTAGAATCTCTATGGATTGAAATCCCATTTATGAAGGGGAAGGCGATGGCAGTGGGAGTATACTATCGACCGCCTGGCCAGAATGAACAAATGGATGATGAAATGCTCAAAGAAATCAAGGAAGCTAACAAAAGTCACAACAGAGTAGTAATAATGGGTGATTTCAATTACCCCGGTATCGACTGGGTCAGTGTCACGGCAGGACAAGCTAAAGAGATAAAGTTTCTAGATGGAATAAATGACTGCTTCTTGGAGCAACTGGTTCATGAACCGACCAGAGGGGAAGCCATACTGGACCTAATCCTTAGTGGAACGCCAGATCTGGTGCAAGAAATAAGGGTGTTGGGACCACTTGGCAATAGTGATCATAGTATGATCATGTTTGATTTAATTAGTGGAGGACAGATAGTAAAGGAATCCACAGTATTACCTTTTAACTTTCAAAAGGGAGACTATGATAGAATGAGAAATATAGTTAGGAAAAAACTAAAAGGAGCGGTTCCAAAGGTTAAAGACTTACAGCAAGCTTGGGTGTTATTTAAAAATACTATCCTCGAAGCCCAGACCAGCTGTATTCCACGCATTAAGAAGAGTGGAAGAAAGTCCAAAAAACTGCCAGCATGGTTTAAAGGTGAGGTCAGGGAGGCTGTTGCTGCCAAAAAAGCAACCTTCAGGAAATGGAAAAAAGAGCCAAATGATGAAAACTGGAAACAACACAAGCACTGGCAAGTTAAATGCAAAGCATTGATAAGGCAGGCAAAGCGGGAATTTGAGAAGAAACTTGCTACGGAAGCAAAAACACAAAATAAAGACTTTTTCAAGTACATTCGTAGCAAAAGGCCTCTGAGAGAGTCAATTGGACCGTTAGATGATAGAGGGGTAAAAGGGGCAGTAAGAGGAGACAAGGCTATAGCAGAGAGACTGAATGAATTCTTTGCTTCGGTCTTTACTGAGGAAGATGTAGGGATGTTACCCATGACTGAAGTGGTATTTAAAGGTGATACTGCAGAGGAATTGAGAGAAATATCACTACACCGGGAAGATATATTACAACTATTTGATAAACTGAATAGTAGCAAATCACCTGGACCGGATGGTATACATCCCAGAGTGTTGAAAGAACTGAAATATGAGATTGCAGACCTGCTATTGGTAATCTGTGAACTTTCATTAAAATCATCTGTAATACCTGAAGATTGGAGGGTCGCCAACGTAACACCAATTTTTAAAAAGGTTCCAGGGGTGACCCGGGAAATTACAGACCGGTGAGCCTGACGTCAGTACCAGGGAAAATGGTAGAAACCATCATAAAGAACAAAATTACACAACATGTAGATAGTCATGGCCTAATGGGAGACAGCCAACATGGCTTTAGACAAGGAAGATCTTGTCTTACTAATCTGATATGTTTCTTTGAAGGTGTGCATAAACAGGTAGACAAAGGTGAGTCGGTTGATATAGTGTATCTGGACTTCCAGAAAGCTTTTGACAAGGTCCCCCATCAGAGACTTTTGGCAAAGCTAAAAAGTCATGGGATAGGAGGCAGTGTACTATTGTGGATCGGGAACTGGTTAAAAGATAGAAAGCAGAGGGTAGGGCTAAATGGCCAATATTCCAAATGGAAAAAAGTGAATAGTGGAGTACCCCAGGGATCTGTACTGGGTCCGCTACTTTTTGACATATTCATAAATGACCTGGAAAAGGGAATAACTAGTGAGGTTATCAAATTTGCAGATGACACAAAACTGTTTAAAGTTGTTAAAACCCAAGAGGATTGTGGAAAACTGCAGGAGGATCTGGATAAATTGGAAGACTGGGCATCCAAATGGCAGATGAAATTTAATGTGGACAAATGTAAAGTTATGCACCTAGGAAAGAACAACCCACACTATAGTTACACGATGCAAGGCTCCACATTAGAAACCACCACCCAGTAAGAGGACTTAGGAGTCATCGTGGATAACATGTTAAAACCCTCCGCCCAGTGTGCAGCGGCGGCCAAGAAAGCAAATAGAATGCTAGGTATCATAAAGAAAGGGATGGAGAATAAAACAAAGGATATTATAATGCCTCTGTATCGCTCCATGGTAAGACCGCACCTTGAATATTGTGTGCAATTCTGGTCGCCGTATCTTAAAAAGGACATAGCGTTATTAGAAAAAGTACAGAGAAGAGCCACCAAATTGGTGAAGGGGATGGAAGGCTACTCCTATGAAGAGAGGCTAAAAAGGTTAGGGCTCTTTAACCTGGAAAAGAGACGGCTGAGGGGAGATATGATAGAGGTCTATAAATTAATGAATGGAGTGGAACGGATAAACGTGGATCAATTGTTTACGCTATCAGAATATAGAAAGACTAGGGGACATGTAATGAAGCTACAGGGTAAACTATTTAAGACAAATAAGAGAAAATATTTTTTCACTCAACGTGTAATCAAACTCTGGAATCTGTTACCGGAGGATGTAGTAAGGGCTGTTAGTATATCTGGGTTTAAAAAAGGTTTGGACAAGTTCCTGGAGGAAAGGTCCATAAACCACTATTAAAAAGGGACCCAGGATATCAATGCTTGACCCAGTACAAGCATTATGGAACCTGTGTCTTTTGGGGATATTGCTAGGTACGTAGGACCTAGATTGGCCACTGTTGGAAACAGGATACTGGGCTTGATGGACCTCGGTCTGACCCAGTATGGCATGTCTTATGTTCTTATGTTCTTATGAAGGTGGCTATTGTGGTTAATGGCACTTTATCTGCATTCTTCACACTTGAGCGTGGCACCCGGCAAGGTTGTCCACTTTCGCCTTTACTCGTCAACCTTGCTTTAGAACCCTTAGCCCTCCTTATTCGACATAATCCGGACATTCATGGGATTCAAGTGGCTGACCTTGAGATAAAATTATCAGCCTACGCCGATGATTTGCTTTTATTTGTTACACCCGCTTCTGTCCCAAAGATAATTGAGCAGATTGACCTTTACTCTCAAATCTCAGGGTATAAAATAAATTGGACGAAGTCTCTGGCCTTTCCCCTAAATTGCCTTACATATAAAGCAGCCTCACCCTCTTTGTTGGGAGCCCAATGGGATTAAATATTTAGGGGTACGTTACATGATGACGGTGACAGGTACAAAACAGTGTAATGAGGGAAATTTGCTATCGGTTGTTCGGGATATGACAGAAAAATGGTCACCCCTAAAATTGACATGGTGGGGCAGGTTAGAAACGATTAAGATGGGCATTGCCCCCAGGGTAAACTATACTTTATCTATGCTTCCCTTCTTATTGTCTGACTCTTTTTATAAAAAGTTGGAGCGTATCTTAACGCAATACCTTTGGAAGTCGCAAACCCCTAGAATTGCTTTATGGAAACTAAAGCGGAGTAAAGATGCAGGGGGGTGCAATTCCCCGATTTTCATTGGTATCATTATGCATTTCTTTTGCGACCTGCTACATTCTGGGCGGTGGGTAAAGAACTGGGCTATCGACCGAGTTGGTGGGAGATAGAGAATCGATTGATAGCTCCTGTGCCGATGGAATTGTTGTCTGAAATGTCTTTGCTTGATACGGCAGATGCCTCAGTCATAATTAGTGATACCCAGCGGGCTTGTAAATTTCTGGTGGATAAGTTGGGAAAAGGTAGTGACTCCTTGAAGATGCTTCCAATATGGTTTAACTCAATGTTTAAGATTCAGGGTAGTGTCGTTAAATGGAAGCAATGGTACTCTTGTGGCATTTGGTCGCTTGGACAATTATTCCAAGGCGCAAAATGGAAGTCTTTTGTGGCTCTTCAGTTTGGTATATCTAAGACTAGTTATTATCAGTGGCTCCAGTTAAAGCATTGTATTAGTAAGTCAGCCTTGGCATTACCTCCGACTTCAGACACCTCAGCAATAAGGAGCTTTATGGCTGCGTTAGGAGAGGAGTCAGGTATAGCCTCGCGAGTATACAAACTCATTTGCTCACACTCCCAGGATAGACCTATGCCAGTGGAAAAGGTCTGGGAGCATGAATTGGGGAAGCTGGACGATCTGCAGTTGTGGCTTAACTTTTAGGATTCAGCAATTCGAGTGTCTTGTTCTTCTGCTTTGACACAGTCTTTCTATTTTTTGGCACACAAAGCGTATGTTACTCCGGTTAAAAAGGCTTAATGGGACAGTAGGGAGGGAAACGTTTGTTGGTCCTGCAAGAAATTACCAGGTACTCTGTCTCATATGCTATTGGAGTGCCCCTATGTTCAGTTGTTTTGGAAACCAGTATGGGATCGTATTCAGCGGATTCTTAAATTGAAAGAGTCTTTGACATGGCGGATAGTTATTTTCCGGTCTCTAGCAGGCATCCCCTCCCTTGACCCTTCATACTATTTTTTGTTGGATTTTATGATGGGGGTGGCCCTAAACTTAATATTTAAACACTGGAAAGATTCTGTAAGTCTAAATTGGGCTGTATGGTGGAACCAGCTGGGACTCTTTTATAAATATGAACGCTTCCGCCTGTCGCCTAGAGGTTCCCATGCTAAAGTGTTAATGAAGTGGAAAGCTTTAGATGAATATGTTAACCGAGCACAGTGAAAGTCTCCTTTTTGCTCTTTTACAGTGAGAATCCCCTTGGGTCAGCTGGTATATTATCTTGTTGTGATGAATGGCCCTCCTCCAGGGCATGGAGGGGCTTGGACTAGGCTTGAGAAGGGCGGGTAGATTATCTGTGGGGTTTGAGGGTATCTGGGATATCTATAAGTGCTGTAGTGTTTTTTTTTCTGTTGTTTTCTTTCTGTATTAGGCTGTTTTTTATTTTTGTTCTTGTTCGGTTTGTTTGTTTTGAGAAATATCAATAAAAAAATATATTAAAAAAAAAAAGAAGAGGTCTGGCTGGGGAACGTAAGGGTAGCCCCAGGGACCACTATGCTGCTGTGGCAACAGTTGGTGCAGTACACTCAGCCAGTATGTCCAAGAGCAAAGAGTTCAAGTCCCATCTGTGGAACCTGCAGAGCATCACCCCATAGTTTTATCCCACAATGCAGCCACAACAACAACATGAGCAAACCCCAACGCAGCGGTGCACAGGGGTACAAACACCCACTCACACGGGCTCCACTATCCACAACCTCAAGGAGTGGCAGGCTGTTGGCCCCAGCATGGAGCTGCGGTTATCACCAGAGCACTACTACTACCCCCTGCACAGTTTAGCAATGTTGGCACTGTGCTCAGGACCAGTGTGGTGGGCAGGGTTGTCAACCACCTCTATCTCTGCACAATGCTGAGATAGGTGTGGGAGTGTGCGTATGTCTATCCATTGTATTGTGTCTGCCAACACCTCACTGAGCCCACATTGCTCACACTGTTTCCAGCGTTAGCCTGCAAATGTGCATAATGAGGAGCAAGGTATTGTGAATATGGCCCAGACAGGGTGGATTGGCCAGGATGCATCTGCACAGGGTGGAGGACAATGGCTGGGATGCTGTAGTGCTCGACCACCACCTGCATTGGCAGGGTGGCTACAGCATGTCACGCTGGTAGGTCACTCTCACTCTGACCGAGCAGTGGCCATGGCATGTCCATGTTCCCACTTAGTGCCACACATTATTTGTCTCTAGTGATACCTGTGTGTTCCTGGTTCTGGGGCCCAATCATGGAGATACCTGCTTGGTGTTTGTGCTGTGCATTCCACCTCTGGGTACACAGGGTTCCCCCATGAGCATGCACTATGGACTGGCTAGTGGGCTGTCAGCAATTAATCTGTGCATGGTGGAACCACCCCGTAGGATGCTGCAGGTGCAGTCTGATTGTGCTGGCGGATGGCAGACTGTGGCATGGAGCCTTCCACTGCCCACCCCAAGCATCATTGCTGGTCTGCCACGGTCACATGTATGGCTTTGGCCCATCAGCCTTGGAAGGCTGTCATCGGCCAGCAGAAATGTGGTTGCTGGTATTACAGCCATTCTGCAGGGTGCAGGCACCTGTCCCACCACACCCTCATCTACGATAGTGGTGATTGTGAGCCCCTTGGGGTATATAGTGCATACCACTTAGATCCATAGAGGCAGTACTACCTAAACCTCATGCGAGTATAGCCCCCGCCCCACCGCTGCCCTGATAACAGGTACACATGGCAGCCAGACCATGACACTGCGTACACACTAATCTGAGTGGTGTCCAGTCCCACAGGGCCACATGTGACTGCAGAACCCAGATGGTAACAGAAGTACTTTCGGTTGCACTGGTGGGAGCACCTGTCACACACTGGTAGTGATGGGGATGTGCAGCAGGACCTATCTCTAGCACCACACGTACTGTGGACCTAGTGTTGGGCGCCCATCCTATCCCTCAGGGTGAACACAGAACCTGCACAATGGCATGGTCTGTAGATGCTCTGTGCCAGTATCACACACTGTCAATCCGTCTTACCACGCTGCAGTACCGATGAGGTGCAGACCCAATTTGATGGTCAGCTGTAGGCCGCTGTTCTACATATGTAAAGTAGCCCAAATGCCCTTGAGTATGGTGCAGAGCGTAAAGATTCCAAATTACCCATGCCTACCAATAGCCAGATTAATATTAATAAAATAGAGTCTATAAAATGCTTGTATGCAAATGCTAGAAGTCTAAACAATAAGATGGGAGAGTTAGAATATATAGCACTAAATGACAGGTTAGATATGATTGCAATCTCAGAGACATGGTGGAAGGAGGATAACCAGTGGGACACTGTGATAGCTGGATACAAACTATATTGCAATGATAGAACTGATCAAATTGGTGGAGGGGTTGCGCTCTATGTTAGAGAGGGCATTGAGTCAGAAGGGATTAACGTTTTGCAGGAAACAAAATTTGCTGTAGAATCTATATGGATTGAAATTCCATGTATGAAGGGGAAGGTGATGGCAGTGGGGGTGTACAATCGACTGCCTGGCCAGAATGAACAAATGGATGATGAAATGCTCAAAGAAATAAAGGAAGTTAACAAAAGTCACAGCAGAGTAGTAATAATGGGTGATTTCAGTTACCCCGGTATCGACTGGGTTAGTGTCACGGCAGGACATGCTAGGGAGATAAAGTTTCTAGATGAAATAAATGACTGCTTCTTGGAGCAGCTGGTTCATGAACTGACCAGATCTGGACCTAGTCCTTAGTGGAACACCAGATCTAGTGCAAGAAATAAGGGTGTTGGGACCACTTGGCAATAGTGATCATAGCATGATCGTGTTTGATTTAATTAGTGGAGGAGGGATAGTAAAGAAATCCACAGTACTACCTTTTAACTTTCGGAAGGGAGACTATGATAAAATAAGGAATAGAGTTAAGAAAAAACTAAAAGGAGCAGTTGCAAAGGTTAAAGACTTACATCAAGCTTGGGTGTTGTTTAAAAATACTATCCTGGGAGCCCAGACCAGCTGTATTCCACGCATTAAGAAAAGTGGAAGAAAGTCCAAAAAACTGCCAGCATGGTTTAAAGGTGAGGTCAGAGAGGCTGTTGCTGCCAAAAAAGCATCTTTCAGGAAATGGAAAAAAGATCCAAACGACGAAACCTGGAAACTGCACAAGCACTGGCACGTTAAATGCAAAGCATTGATAAGGCAGGCAAAGCGAGAATTTGAGAAGGAACTTGCTACGGAAGCAAAAACACGAAATAAAGACTTTTTCAAGTACATTCGTAGCAAAAGGCCTGTGAGAGAGTCAATTGGACCATTAGATGATAGAGGGTTAAAAGGGGTAGTAAGAGGAGATAAGGCTATAGCGGAGAGACTGAATGAATTCTTTGCTTCAGTCTTTACTGAGGAAGATGCAGGGATGTTACCCAAGACTGAAGTAGTATTTAAAGGTGATACTGCAGAGAAATTGAGAGAAATATCGCTAAACCGGGAAGATGTATTACAACTATTTGATAAACTGAATAGTAGCAAATCAACTGGACCGGATGGTATACATCCAAGAGTGTTGAAAGAACTGAAATATGAGATTGCAGACCTGCTATTAGTAATCTGTGAACTTTCATTAAAAACATCTGTAATGCCAGAAGATTGGACGATCACCAATGTAACGCCAATTTTTAAAAAGGGTTCCAGGGATGATACGGGAAATTACAGACCGGTGAGCCTGACGTCAGTACCGGGGAAAATGGTAGAAACCATCATAAAGAACATGCATGTAGATAGTCATGGCCTAATGGGAGCATGTAGATAGTCATGGCCTAATGGGAGACAACCAACATGACTTTAGACAAGGAAGATATTGTCTTACTAATCTGATATGTTTTTTTGAAGGTGTGCATAAACAGGTAGACAAAGGTGAGTCAGTTGATATAGTGTATCTGGACTTTCTGAAAGCCTTTGACAAGGTCCCTCATCAGAGACTTTTGGCAAAACTAAAAAGTCATGGGATTGGAGGCGGTGTACTATTGTGGATCGGGAACTGGTTAAAAGATAGAAAGCAGAGGGTAGGGCTAAATGGCCAATTTTCCCAATGGAAAAAGGTGAATAGTGGAGTACCTCAGGGATCTGTACTGGGTCCGCTACTTTTTGACATATTCATAAATGACCTGGAAAAGGGAATAACTAGTGAGGTTATCAAATTTGCAGATGACACAAAACTGTTTAAAGTTGTTAAAACCCAAGAGGACTGTAGAAAATTGCAGGAGGATCTGGATAAATTGGAAGACTGGGCATCCAAATGGCAGATGAAATTTAATGTGGACAAGTTCAAAGTTATGCATCTAGGAAAGAACAACCCACACTATGGTTACACAATGCAAGGTTACACATTGGGAACCACCACCCAGGAAAAAGATTTAGGAGTCATCGTGGATAACATGTTAAAACCCTCCGCCCAGTGTGCAGCGGCGGCCAAGAAAGCAAATAGAATGCTAGATATCATAAGGAAAGGAATGGAAAATAAAACAAAGGATATTATAATGCCTGTGTATCGTTCCATGGTATGACCACACCTTGAATATTGTGTGCAGTTCTGGTCGCCGTATCTTAAAAAGGATGTAGCGTTATTAGAAAAGGTTCAGAGAAGAGCCACCAAAATGGTAAAGGGGATGGAAGGCTACTCCTATGAAGAGAGGCTACAAAGGTTAGGGCTCTTCAACCTGGAAAAGAGACGTCTGAGGGCAGATATGATAGAGGTCTATAAATTAATGAATGGAGTGGAATGGGTAAACGTAGATCGATTGTTTACACTCTCAGAATATAGAAAGACTAGGGGACATGTAATGAAGCTACAGGGTAAACTATTTAAGACAAATAAGAGAAAATATTTTTTCACTCAACGTGTAATCAAACTCTGGAATTTGTTACCGGAGGATGTAGTAAGAGCTGTTAGTGTAGCTGGGTTTAAAAAAGGTTTGGACAAGTTCCTGGAGGAAAGGTCCATAAACCATTATTAAAAAAGGGACCCAGGATATCAATGCTTGACCCAATACAAACATTGTGGAACCTGTGTCTTTTGGGGATACTGCTAGGTACGTATGACCTAGATTGGCCACTGTTGTAACAGGATACTGGGCTTGATGGACCTTGGTCTGACCCACTATGGCATATCTTATGTTCTTATGTGCAATGCATCATGGGTGCTGGTGGGGTTACCCTATCCTGGCACACAGAGCAGATGGTTTGTGCGGTGACCTGCAGTCTGTCTGTACCCAGCCAATGCTGTGCAACAAGCCATAGAGGTATAGCCTACTGTTTAGTACACTGCCTTTCTAGGCCAGAGCTACTCACATCCAGTCCTGGAGGTCCGCAACCCTGCAGGTTTTCGGGATATCCCTAATGAATCTGCATGAGCTATATATGTATTAGAGATATCCTGCCAACCTGACTGGTTTGTGGCCCTCCAGGGCTGGATTTGGAGACCCCTGCCTTACACCTCTGTCATTTACGATTGTGAGTGGGCAAGGTGCAGATGTCCAAGACATCAAAAAGGTTAGATAGAATTTGTCACATTCCTCCTCGCTTCTCACACCACCAAAATATTGTCTATTAGACAACTTGGGTTGTCCTTACCTAACTATTCCCCCCCCCCCTTCATGTGCTATTCCCATCACCCCTAGTCACGCCTACCCCTCCCATTTCATCCCCCTCCATTACTCACCCTCCTCTACCTACCCCCAATCCTCTAACCAATCTTACTCCTCTTGACTAAAATCTCCTCTTCCCCCTCACCCCATCACCCCGCCCTCTTATACTAATCTCCCAATCCTTACACTCCCAATTAACCCAGCACCCATGGCCCTCTCTCTTACCCTCCTGCCCCCTCCCCCATCATCCCCCTCCTTCCTAGCCCTTATTCACAACATCCCTTACAAGTCTCTTATCAATGTCCCACTTTGCAGTTCATACGAGGATTCATCTGTTGCCTGGATACTCAGACCGGTTCCTTCAGCCACTATCCTTCGCCTTCTCTTGTACGCTGTAGCTGCTTTTGGTCAGTCTCGCTGCTCTCTGTCCATTAGTTGGCGCTCTGTGCCATCTCCGATTAGCAGCCTGATTCCCAGATGGCATGGCCTTCTTGTTTCTTGTTTGGTTCTCAGTACCGCCCGGCAAGTTAGTTAATCCCATGTCTCCAAGCACCCTGCATGCTTCCTCACAAGTCTTCACCTTTCGGGATATACCGTTTACTGTAATTAAAAGTCCAAATGGGTACAGCCATCTGTATCTCGCCTCCTCCCTCCTCAAATAGGCCGTCACTTCTTTCATCACTCTCCGACGTTGCAATGTACCTAAGGAGAGGTCCTGGAACAGCTCCACTGCATGCCCTTCCCACTTAAAATGTCCCAGTTTCTGTGCCGCTTTCAATAGCTTTCTTTACTTTTAAAGGACCGCAGACACACCACTATGTCTCTTGGTCGATTGTCTCTTATGGGCCCTAGTCCCCTATACACCCTCTTAATTTGCAGGTTTTCACCCTCCCCGCCATCTTCTAGGTCAGCCTCCTGCAATATTGCTGCAAACACTTTTGTAATGATGTCTTCACAGCTTTTGTACTTGGAATCTTCTGGCACTCCTCTCACTTCTCCTGGACCAATCTTCCAGATCCTCCATCTTCTCTTTTAGTTCCTCCTGAGTTTGTTTTAGCTCCTCCCAGCCAGTTTTGTAGATCTTCCAATGTTTCTCCATGTTGCTCCAGCTGAATTTCTGTTTCCTCTACCCGGGAGCCCAGGTCCGCTATGTCCTGTCGCAAAGACTGCAATGTCTCTTTTAATTCATTTTTTACTCCACTAATTTCCACTTTTATTTCTTCTACCTCCACCTCTCTTCTTGCCACCACTGATGCTTCTTGGTGGCAGGAATGCAAAAGCATGGGATTTTCATTGGGCAGCAGCGGAAGCTATCACTGTTCCATCTGCCTGCTTTCTTTTCTTAACGAAGTTCATACCGCACACGACCAAGGCCGCATCTCTATTGCCGTTTCTTTAGACTTATCTGCTGCTTTCGACCTTGTGGACCACCCTACTCTTCTGGCCCGTTTACACGACATTGGGCTCTCTGGCACTGTTCTTTCTTGGTTTCACTCCTTCCTCTCCCACCGAACCTTTTCCGTCTCCTCAGGCCCCTCCTCCCATCCTCCCACCCCTCTCCCATGTGGTATTCCCCAGGGTTCTGTCCTTGCCTCTCTCCTGTTTAACGTCTTCCTGGCCCCCCTTGCACTCTTAGTTCAGCAGCATAGCATCTCAGCCCACAATTACGCAGACGATATCATTCTTCTTCATCACACGGACCCTTCTGCCCCTGAACTTGCCCCTCTCAACTCCTGCTTGGCTTCAGTGTCCTCCTGGTTCTCCACCAATCTGTTGCATGTGAACCTCTCCAAATCATTTGCCATTTGGTTTATGTATGGTGCCCCAATTCCCTCTCTCGCCCCTACCTTGTCCGGTTCCCCACTGCCAGTAGTTTCCTCCCTACGTTATCTAGGAGTTACCCTGGACTCCGCCTTATCCTTCAAGGAACATATTTCTTCTTCTGTTGTGCAGCGGTCCTTTCACACCTTACGTCAACTCTGTGCCATTCGTCCCTTTATATCTGTCCCTTCCCTGACTACACTGCTACTGTCCCTGGTGGTATCCCGTCTGGACTATTGCAATGTCGTCCTGGCCGGTCTCCCTCAAACCCAACTGCGAAGACTACAACTGGTCCACCACACAGCTGCACGTATTCTCACCCATGCTTTCCGCTTCGACCACATCACCCCCATCTTGATTCACCTACACTGGCTTCCCCTTGCTTACCGTATACAGTTGAAAATCCTTATATATGTGCACAAAACCATCCATACCGGTATTCCTCTCTACCTTGCCGATCTAATACATCTTCACTCGTCTCACCACTCCCTCAGATCAGTCCATCTGAACCGCATGTCCCTCCCCTCCCCATCACAGGCCCACCTCGAGTCCACCCGCTCCTCAGCATTTTTCTTCTTGGGCCCGCGACTCTGGAACTCGCTCCCTGTCGCCCTCCATCTAGAACCCTCCTACAAGACTTTTAAGGCTAGGCTGAAGACCCACCTTTTTTGCACTGCTTTTAACCTCCCTCCTCCTCCTGCTCCCCTTTCTCCCCCACCCTGCTGATCTAGAATGTTTGTCATTTTGTGTTTTGTCTGCTTCGTTGCTTTATCTGTTGCTTTACTCTCTCTCTTCACCCTATCCTGTCCTTTTCATTATTTTGGCGTTCCTTTTCCTTTTCAGCAGCCTATATATTTTACTGTTGTATACCGCTCTGGTGCCACCAGTAAAGAGCGGTATATTAAGTGTGACAATAAAGATAAAGACAATTGAAAAATGTGGGGTTTTCAGGTCTACGTTGGCTTGTAAGTCTCTGCTGGTTCTGATGCAAATAGCATCATTAGAGGGGGTGTGACCTATCAGGGCCTTACAAGCTGATAAAGGCTTGAAAATCCTGCACTTTTCAATTGCTTTATTTTTTTGGCCAACAGTGATAGCTCCCCGCCATTGCCCCAGTGTCTTTGGATCTGGGGCAGCATTGGGGGGGGGGGGGGGGTTGATTCTGCCACTGCTGAGAAGCAGACACAGCAGTGGCAGCAGCTTGTCCACCCTTTTTTTTAACTTTGAAGGCAGAGTGATGTGGCTGTTTTTGGGGCATTTTTTGCTGCCCCAAAAGCTTTGCCGCCTGAGGTGGTCACCTCACTCTGCCTCATTATGGAGCCACCCCTGTGAACAGTGGTATTATTCTGAGAAATATTCTGAGTAACATGGTTGCTGTCATGTGCCACGTACAATTCCATCATGTGCACATACATTCGTTCCAGCATGATTCTCCTGCTTTTTTTTCAGAACTCATTTCAGCAAAGCCCAGAAAATGCTGCAGGAGGATGTCTGCTCTTGAAACAGACAAAATTCCTCCTTGGTACTGAGTGCAGACCCCGTACATCTTCTTCGAGTAGGCATTAAAGTTCAGGCATTAAGATCAGTCTTCAATCTTCTGCATATTTCTCTGCATCTGAGTGGAATAGCTAATTTCTTGAATATCATATAATTTGAATGGATTTACATGGGTTCTGCAGTAGCATTGATGCTGGCATCTGCGCAGTGATTACACTTGTGCTGAACCCTTTTCTGTATCACAGCGAGACTTCTGCGCATAAAAAATGTGCAGATGTCACACTAACTATGCATAGACTGTGCACTAATGTTTCTGCTTTGGCCCTCAAGTGTGATAACTTATAAAGCAGTTATTTATTTTATTTTATTTTTTCTTATATACCGTGCTTCTGAGGATCAATGCAGTTTACAGAGAACACAACTCAAGATTGCATGAAACAGTTTTGCATGTAATGGTAAACATTTTACATGGAACAGATATACCAAATTATTTATAACACAGAACAATGTAATTATATACATTTAAAGAGTTGCTACATCTAAGGGTTTCTTGGGTGGGGGAAAGGTGGGTTAAGTAAGAGGAATAAGGAGATGGGAGATAGGTCATGTAATGCCATCAAAATGTTCCTTAAATAGGTGGGCCTTAAGCAATTTCTGGAATGTTGCAAGGTCATGAGTGTATTTAATATGATGTAGTAAGGCATTCCATAGGTGAGGGGCATGCAAGGAGAATGCCCTAGCACAGGTCAACTGATTGCATTTAGTTAATGCTGGAGGAAGGATTAGAGGTTTGATGTGTTGCTTCTCCTTTGGCGATTTTCTGGGCTTTTTGTTATAATTGACTGCAGATATTTAGGGGATAGTTGGTGGATTACTTTGAAGGTTGTCCTCGGTGTTTTGTAATTAATTTGACTCAGGAGAGGTAGCCAGTGTAACTCTTTTAGAGTGGGCATGATATGGTTATTTCGAGGTGAGCATGCCAGTATTCGCGCAGCAGTATTCTGCACTAGCTGTAGAGGATAAAGGGACCTTTTCGAGAGACCTTGCAGAATGGCATTGCAGAAATCAAAGTGTGGTAGTATCATTGCCTGGAAGACCATCCGAAAATCATGTGGCTCGAGTAGGGGTTGTAAGTGGTAGAGTTGCCTCAGTTTGTTGTATATGCATTGAGTTACTTTATTTATATGTGTTTGGAAAGTGAGATGTTGGTCAATGGTAATGCCCAGGTATCTCACTTTGGACTTAATTTCCAGGTTAGAGTTGTCAACCTTTAAAGACTTTGGGGAGAGAAATGATCATGTTTTTTTTTTAGTAAGGAATAGGACTTCTGTCTTCTTGAAGTTGATGCTTAGCTTTGTGTTCTGATAGCCATTGGTCTATGGCATTGTAATAGATGAGTAGTTCTCGTATGTGGTAGTAAATGGAGCATAAATCATAATGTCATCTGCATACAGATGGTAGTAGACATTAAATGTCTTTATGATGTCGCAGACTGGCTGCATATATATGTTAAATAGTAACACATAGAAGGCAGAACCCTGAGGGATTCCTTGTGTCTGAGAGAATGGGTGGGAGGTTTTTTGGCCATTATGCACATACTGGGTGTGATTTTTGAGGTATGAATGAAACATAGAAACAGAAATATGACAACAGAAAAATACCACATAGCCTATCTAGTCTGTCCTTCCATATCAAAAACTACAACAGTCCCCTTTTTTCCTTTAGAGATCCTCTGTGTTTGTCCCATGCTTTTTTGAATTCAGATACTGTCCTCATCTCTACCACCTCCACTGAAAGACTATTCTACGGATCCACCACTCTTTCCATAAAGAAATATTTCTGCATATCACTCCTGAATCTATCCCCTTTCACCCTCATCCCATGTCCCCTCATAGCAGAACTTGCTTTCATTTGAAAGAGGCTCTCCCCCTGTACATTTATGCCATGGAGGTATTTAAACATCTCAATCTATCACCTCTATCCCGCCTTTCCTCTAAGCTAGACTAAGAGATGTTGCTGAGAGGGCCTCAAATGATGTACTGATTTTCTATTTAAGCAGATGGTGCCACTGTTCTATGGCTAGGGCTGGATTAACACTATATGGGGCCTTAGGAAACATACATTTGTGGGCCGCTACCACTGACCCTTGCCATACCCGTCCCCCTCTCCCCCATAATTTCATTCACTCCCTCTCTTCCTCACTACTCACCAGGATTTTTGATCATGCTTTCTCCTAACACTTCAATTCTGCAAAATTAGCATAAGGAAACCTACAGGGCCTATTTCTGAATGTGGTGGCATGAGCAGGTTGTGAGTGAACATGGGGGTCTATGCATGCATATGCTTCAAAGGAAGTAATCTAATAGTTAGGGTAATGAACTGAAAAGGAGGGAAGCTAGACAAGTAATTTTCATCATTCACTGCTTTTGGTGCAGAACAGAGATGCAAAGGGTGAACCACCTCAAAGAGTTAGATTACACACCAACGAATGAGATTTACAGGCAATGGATATGATTCAGAGAAGGACACGTGGGGCGGAGGTAAATGCACATGTGCACATCCCCACCAAAGATGGGATTCCGAGCCCCATTGCAACGACGTGCGAGCATGTACAGAATACAGCATTGCACGTCCATGTCATTACACATGTAGTGCATGTCGAGCTCCTCATGGCTTGCCCATTCAACTCTCACGTGTAGGTCCGGAACCCATGCTGTTGGCATGTAAATCCGAAAACATCTCCACCTGCACTGTTTCCCATGTGCAACAGGAAACAGGATGGAGTGATTACCCCCCCCCCCCCCCATTTGCAGCAAGACCCATACAACAGCTCAGAAAATAGCAACACACCATGTAAACTATTCGGAGGCAGAGACCCGCCTGCTCTGCAGGCTGGTGATTGAGAATGAGCGTGCCCTGGTCCCCATGGTACACAGATGGTCAGCCCTAGCTGCAGCACGCAGGGGCTCTGGGAGCGCATCAGGACCACCCTAGCGCAGTAAGTAGATCAAAGCAGGAAAGGGGGGAGGCAGGGGAAATGCATGTGGTAGGACAGCAACAGTGCAAAGAGCCAGGAAGTAGCTGCAAAGTAAAAGGGCAAAAGGAGCAAGGGTTAGCTGAACCCACCACCCGACCAAATGTCTGTAAACACACAACTGGGCCCTCACAGGAAACAAGCAAACATAAATACAATGGCCAAGGGAAAGGCATGGTGGTAATGCAGGCAGAAAGGACAAAAGGGAAAGCACATACTGAAAGGAAACATGAACACAGTGAAACATACCTACCATGTGTAACAGTGCAGCAACATGGCCTGATACTGTCAGCCAAAACACATCATAGTAGAAACATAGAAACATGATGGCAGAAAAAGACCACATGGCTTAACTAGTCTGCCCTCCCAGAACAACCACCACAACATTCCTCATGTCCCTTGAGAGATCCCTGTGTCTGCCCCATGCCCTATGAAGTCAGATACTCTCCACAACACCACCACCTCCAATGGGAGACTATCCCATGCAGCCACCACAGTGTCCGCCAAGAAACATACCTGCATACTACACCTAAGTCTATCCCCTACAACCTCCCATTCTATGTCCCCCTGTAGCAGAGCATGCTGACAACTGAAGGAAGCTCCCAACCTGTGGATATATGCCATGGAAGTATACAAATGTTGCAATCATATCACTGCCATCCTGCTGTCCTGCCAACATATGCCTAAAAGAACCATAGCTCTGTCCTCAGATGGCCAAAATATAAACCACCAACCTAATTAGTAGCCACCCTCTGTACCAACCCCAACCTGTGAACATCTGTGTGAAGGTTCAGGCACCAGAATTATTTGTTAACCATAGATACGTTTTCTACTACAAATGATTGTTCTATGTACAACAGTTGTAACTACACTGTAATGTTGAGTTATGTGTAAACCACCTTGAAATGTAGAAAGGCAGTATATAAAAACTTTAAATAAATAAATAAACAAATAAATAAAATAAAATAAATAAATAACTTGCATACAATACCAAAAAGGTGGACTCACTGAAGAACCACAGTGGCCTGCAAAAGTATCCATCCCCTTGGTAGTAGTTAGTGATATAGCGGAAGGGCTGTCGGGTAAGGTTTGCCTCTTTGCGGATGATACCAAAATCTGCAATAGAGTAGACACCCAGGAAGGGGTAGATAACATGAGGAGGGATCTAGCTAAGCTTGAAGAATGGTCTAGAATTTGGCAGCTGGGATTTAATGTTAAAAAAGTAAGGTCATGCATTTGGGCTGCAGCAATCCAAGGGAGCAATACAGTATAGGAGGTGAAGTACTTTTGTCCACTAAAGAAGAGCGGGACCTAGGCGTGGTTGTGTCTGATGATCTTAAAGTAGCTAAACAGGTGGAAAAGGCGACAGCAAAAGCTAGAAGGATGCTTGGGTGCATACGGAGAGGAATGGCTAGCAGAAAAAAGGAGGTGATAATGCCTCTGTATAAGTCTTTGGTGCGACCTCATTTGGAGTATGGTGTGCAATTCTGGAGACCGCACCTTCAAAAGGATGTGAACAGGATGGAGTCGGTGCAGAGGGTTGCTACCAAAATGATTAATGGGCTTCATTATAAAGCATATGAGGACAGACTTAAGGATCTTAATATGTACACCTTAGAGGAAAGGCGGGATAGAGGTGATATGATTGAGATGTTTAAATACCTCCGTGGCATAAATGTTCAGGGAGAGAGCCTCTTTCAATTGAAAGCAAGTTCTGCTACGAGGGGACATGGGATGAGGGTGAAGGGAGATAGATTCAGGAGTGATATGCGGAAATATTTCTTTACGGAAAGAGTAGTGGATCCGTGGAATAGTCTCCCAGTGGAGGTGGTAGAGATGAGGACAGTAACTGAATTCAAGAAAGCATGGGACCAACACAGAGGATCTCTAAAGGCAAAAAGTGGACTGTTGTAGTTGTTATGGAAGGACAGACTAGATAGGCCATGTGGTCTTTTTCTGTCGTCATATTTCTATGTTTCTATGTTTCTATGTTTCTAGTCCTGTTTTATTTATTTATTAACAATTCTTATATACCGCACTCTTAGCCATCAGCGCGGTTTACATTGAACAGAAACATCCGACAATATACATTTGTCTGGTCATTACATTTAACAGGGAGTAGAACTTGGAGAAACGGGGTAACTATATACAATGGTGGTTCATCTGATAAGGGACATCATGGTCAACTATATACATAGGTGGTACAACAGTACAGGAAACTGCTTGTTATTTACATTGTGGAGTAAGCCTGTTGCGAGGGTCTGCCTGTTTGACTATCGCATTTTGTCGCATGATGTACAACCTGGAATGAAGATGGAGGTTCATGTAGATGTTAGGTAAGGGACCTAACAATATAGGCCAAATTGGTGACATGAAATGACAAGAAAAGACCTTGTATATATAAAAAACAAGTAAAAACTGAAAAGATGTTGAGTGCATGTTTTCATCCCTCTGTCTATGAAAACCTTTAATAAGATCAGGTCCAACCAAATAACCACAGATGTCACATAATCAGATGATCAGGGTCCACCTGTGAGCAAACAGTGTCATATGATCTGTCACATGATGCCTGTACAAACATGCCTGTTCCAAAAGGCCCGGACTCTGCAACACCACTAAGCAAGCAACATGAAGACCAAGGGGCAGTCCAAACAGGTCAGAGACAAAGTTGTGGAGATATATAGATCAGGGTTGTGTCATAAAACAATATTCCAGATTCCAAATATGCTATGGAGCACCATGAAATCCATTAGAAAAAATAGAAAGAATATGGTACCACAATAAACCTGACAAAAGAAGGCCACCCACAAAAACACACAGACTGGGCAAGAAGGGCATAAAGCAGAGATGCTACAAAGACACCAAGGAGAACGCTGAAGTAGCTGCAAAGATCCACAGTGGAGATGGGAATATCTGTCCATAGGACCAGGTGAAGCCAAACATTCCATGGAGCGGGGCTACATGGAAGAGTGGCCAAACAGCTGTAATTTCAGCAAAAGTACAAGATAGTCACCTTGGAAGGTGAATACATAAGCACCCTCCTGCACTCATGTTATGTTGTCAGAAGTATTGTTTGTGTCACAATAAAGGATAGTTTGTACCATTAAAGTCATTGGCATGTTGTGTGTAGCACATGGTGCTAACCCCCAAAACTCCATGTCGATTCCATGCGACAAAACAGGACAAACATAGAGGGGATGAATACCTTTGCAAAGCACTGTATACAGAGGCACTATCACCACCTGCCCTCTATTGTCTATACCTCTCTCAATGCACCCAGGCATCCCATTGGCATCTGCTTTTCCTGGTCCACCTAACTAGCCCTGGGAAGATCATCAGACACAATCACGGCCAGATCCCATCCCTGAAATGTGTAGAGAGATACCACACCACACACAATAGTGCTCCCCTGGTTTGCTACAGCCCAAATGCATGATCCACATGCGTGAAACATGACATGTCAGCTACCAGGTCTGAAACCAGCATGCAAGGCCCATGATGTGCACCACAGGGCAGGCAGAAAATGCAGCAGGGTCCCAGAGGAATGTTGCAGGCAGCACTGTCTCTGTGGCCCCCTAAATCCATGGTCTGGCCAGTCAGCAATGCAGGCACACAGGACAAAGGAGTCCCAGGAGATCAGGGCAAGTCCCAGACTAGAGCGAGGAAGCACTGGAAATGTGGCAGCATGATGTGACTGGGTCCTGTGTACCACAGGTGGTGGTATGGCAGGCAGGCAGCTGTAGGGACAGACCTGGTGGGTAGAAAGAAATGTGCATATGTAAGATATGTACCTCCCTCCTGCCTCCACAGACATTGCAACATCCTGCGTGAGACGGAGGCCTACTTGGTGTGCTTCCGGGCCATATGCTGCCTGGGCCCGTGGATGTTGTTGAGACTCTGGCAGCAGCGAGAGCAAGGTGAGTGTGGAGGTATGGCACAGGAATGGAGCCATGACATGTGACATGGCACAGGGCCGGTGTGGCTGGGCACCAAAGGGACGACATCAGACAGAGCATGGGGAATTGTTGACAATGGGGACATGTCAGCTGGACACCCACGCCCACTGCAACTAACAGCCACCTCTCTGCATCCCTTACACAGCCATCCTGGTCGAGAACTCAACCCCCTCCCCCCCCCCGCAGCAGAGGAGGAGGAGGAGGAAGAAGATGATGAGGGGGATGAGGCAGTGGAAGAGGCAGAGGAAGAGAAGGCGGAGGAGAAGCATGAGCAGCAGCCACAGCAGTGGCTACATGTCCCTATGTGAGCCCCAGCAACAGACAGCCCACACAGCCTAGCCACCACAGAGACCGACACCATTGCAACAGCCAGCCCCATAGTGCTATCCAGCACCTACCCATCAGGAGAAAGTAGGGATGAGGAGGTCTATACCCTCACTCTCATGGAGGTTCCATGCTCCCCTGAGGGGGAGGGACAGGATGGTACCATGGGGGCTGGGCAGGGCAGGGCACTACACAGTGAGAGGCCCTGGACACAGAGGGGACACAGAAGGGGCTGAGGGTGGGGAGGCAGGGTTCATCTGGGGGAGTGACTCTGAGTAGCAGGGGGAGGAGGAAGAGGAAGAGGAATCTATGGAGGAGGGGGAACTCAGGGACATGCCACCCAGGACACCCAGTGGATGGATGAGGGAGGAACACAGAAGGAGGGATGGGATGGGTGGCAGGATCGGAAGTAGGCAGGTGGTGGAAGGAGGGGACTGGAGCAGGCAGGGGGTGGAGGGAGGGGATGAGAGCAGGCAGGAGGTGGAGGGAGGGGAGGGAGGAGGTAGGGGATAGAGGGAGAGGACAGGAGTAGGTAGGGGGTAGAGGGAGGGGATGGGGGAAGCATGGGTGGGAGGTGGGACATGTGTGACCAGAGTGGGCTGGACCGTGACATGCTGCCATACAATGCGGCAGCAGCAGAGGAGGCACAGGCTGGCACCCCACAGCACGGCGTGGGCATCATGGGTGCAGTGGAGCAGGCCCTAGCAGCAGCAGGGCCCTTGAATCACATTACAGAGCACCTGCAGGGCATCTGGGCTCGCCTTCAGGCCCTCACCTAGGCAGTGCAGTGGCTCACAGAGGCACTCATGTCCCCACCCAGGCCAATGCATGGAGGTGCCTGAAGCAGGTAGTCACCAATGGGGAATTACAGGTACAAAACATACCTGTATGTGTGATGGAATGCTGCTGTGCCACTAATAAAACCCAGTAACCATGGAACATTGTGTCTGTGTGTATGTCCACATAAGAGGTCATTCTGAGCCATGAATAGCAGGGACGGATGTCCCATTGAGACAGCAATCCTCACTATTTGGCCCCCTCGGCCGACCCTGACTAACCTCCCATATGTACATGGTGTTTATACAGGGAAGCTAGCCAGGGCCGGGAAAGGGGCAGGGCAGAGGCAGAGGTAGGGCGAGCAGTGGACAGTCTGTGGCCTGGATGTAGAAGGCTGATTCGGATGTCAGTCCTGTACATCTGGGGCCAACAGACTGTATGGGGAACCTATTCCACCTCTGAGGTGGAAGAGGGTCCCCAAGATGGCAGGGGACAGGAGGCTGGGCAGCCAAAAAGGTAGGAGGGGTGCAGGTGCCTCCCTACAGCCCGACCCTGGCCTTGAGAGGCCAGATTGGTGTTCGGGCTGTGGGGAAGCCAGGAAAAGGTCAATAGCCAGAGATTGTGGCTCTTGAATAGAGCTGCGGTTCCATGGCTACTGGACACAATGGTGCCATGGATCCATTCAGGTGCCTTGACTGGGTGAGCTGGGTAGAGGCCTGTAAGTGCAGGCTGGCTGGAATCAGGTCCTAGCCCACAAGTAAAGACCTAGTTGTGATTCTGAACCCATGGGGCTAGACATGCCCCACAAGATTAGAAGTGCATCTGCCCCTGTGCATTCGATTCCGATTGGGCACACAGGGGCATGGACATCCTGATCGGAATGAAGCCCATAGGGGGCCACAGGGGGCATGGCAGCACACAGGGCCCAAATGTGTGACCACGCAGGGCATACACAGTCACATGGCTGGACATGACACCCTCACCCATGTAGGCATCGGACATGTGGAGTACCAGCCGGTACCAGACAGCCGAATCAATGCAGTAGGCAGTGGCCATGCCATGAACTGTGTATGGGAGGAGGTGACTGGGGGTGCCAGAGTGGTGCTTCCCCTCACACACTGGGCCTGTCTGCCTGCCACTGGCCACAATGGTGGGCTGGGTGATTTTGGTTGCCCAGCCAGTGGAGGCAGGGGTACAGGGGATATAGCAGTGGTACAACAGATGCACCCATGCACTGGATGAGCTGGGCCTGCAGCTGGGTGCAGCTGCAGAAGTCCAGGACTGGACAGGGTGTGTAGACTGGGGTTGTGTGGGAGCAGGGAGGACATACCACTGGTGTGGATGGGTAGTGGAACACATGTCTGGCTGTCAGGGTGCCTGCATGGAGGGTACGGGTGCACCCTGCATGGGGGCACATGGTTGCCTGGGTGCGGGTGGGGGTCTGTACAATCGAGAATGAAAAGCATGCATTGGCAGATGCTGGGGGGGAGGTGACCACCTGCAGGGACTGGAATGGCTCATGGGTCAGCAGATCTAGGTGGTGCACAGGGGGCCTGCCTGATGATGCCCAGCCCTGCCACACCCCAGTTCCACCAGCTTGGGCAGCCTACCTCATACAAAGTGTGTCTGCATGAGGTTCCTTCTTGTTGCCACAGCACATTGGTAGGCAGCACCATGTGACATCTTGGGGGGGCCACCATGTCATCTACCTCAGGCTCGCTGACTGGAACATGAGGTGTGGGCATAGTTGTGCAGCATGCAGGGTGTAGTTGTGCAGCATGCAGCATGCAGCATGCCAGGAATATCATGCATGCCTTGTTTTGGGCATATAGCAGCTCACCACCAGACCAGTCAAGGCAATGAAGTGGCTCTTTAGCAGCCCAAATGTCTGCTCAATGATGGTGCAGGTCAGCTGATGTGACCAGCTGTATTGAAGCTCCTCAGGTGTGCTTGGTTGATGACAGAGGTCATGAGCTAGTCCCTCAGTGGGTATCCCCTATCACCTGTGGAGAATGACAGTACAGGAATGTCAACATGTTGCACCATAGCCAGCTATGCTGGTGTCAGCATACCAATGCAACACATGCCACCCCACCAGGTCCAACATGCATATGCATTGCAACTGTGTCATGTGGTGCCACCCCATGCCTGATATAGACCCACCCTGTGTGTCCCCAGCTGTGGCAATGCCCCAGCCCCCAACACATCCATGTGGTGAATGTGGCCAACCCCCTTGTGACCATGCAATGGCAAGAGTGCCAGTGGCTCCCCTGCCACATATGGCCAACCTACAACCATGGTGTGGCCCCCTTGTGGGCATGATCTGCCTGCATGGCACAGTTCATCACTGGTGCCCAGGTACTGGGTGCATAGCCTGAGGACCCTGGCATATGGATGGTGTCATGCAGCATGCCAGCACTCCCGGTCAGTGGTCATCAGCAGGGCTGTAGCAAACACGGCTCTGGTCCTCTTGTGTACCATCCTCAGACACCTGGCAGTGGTCCCTGGTATCTGTGGGAGGATGAGACAGGTCATTGGTCAGTCTGGGCCCCGGAGCTGTGCCATCAAATGCCCCCCCAATGCTCCCTGTGGGTGGCAGGGGGGCAGGTGCTGTGCTAAACCACTGGCCCTGTACCCTACTCCCCTTGCACATGCTACTAAGGCACCCAGTGGGGTGGCTTGTCCACCAGGCACTGCTGCATGGTCATATATGTGACTGTGCACATGCCCATTAGGATCTGGTGCACCCCCATCTGTGCATTGCTAGGGTGTCTTTTGCTCCATGCACGCCATTGCATCTAGGTGTGCAGGTGCTGGTGATATCACATCTACAGCATGTGCTTGTGGGGTCCACCCATGTGTACCCCCTGTACAGTGCCCATGGTGCAGTGGCATGGGCATGGGGCCAGAGATCCCCACCTGTGTGGAGGTAGTCGAGTGCATAGGGGTGACATGTGGTCAGGCCCTGCCATGTCTCACTGCAAGCCAGTCACTCTCTGTCCCAGACAGCCCCATGCCCACACCAGTCTACCCTGTGGTGTGTGCCTGTGCAGAGCACCTGGCCTCTGCACTCAGGTCCATGCACACCACTGTCTCCCATAGGGACACCGGCACTGCAATCATGCATCAGGGGCACAGGATCCAGTGCACATACCATCCCAGTCACATCATTTCCCCTTTGTACCTACCATGGCAGTGGCAGCATGGTTGAAGACTCCGATATGCGATATGTGTAAGCAGGTCAGTGTTTTTGACGTCATAGACGTGTTGCTCAGGGAAAGAGAATGACATGTGCAGCCACACATGTTTTATATGCTGTACATGAAACGTGAACATGAGCGGTCATCCGCACACACAGACATGTTCCACATTCGACAAGGCTGGGCGTGTACGCTATTGGATGTCCATGTGCTATAAAACATGTAATGCTGGTGTGGCCATGCCTCCACAAAATGCCATTCTCCATACTGATTTCCTTGAGGGCGCTACTGATCCAGAGCTGCTGTATCATCTGCAATGGCCCCCAAGGTGTCCTCCAGGAAGCACAATTTTAGTGATAGGGAGCAGAACGTCCTCATTGAGGAGATACTGGCCAACCTCAGGGTCCTCATGGGTACTGACAAGGTCTGTTTGGGTGCATATGCACAGGTGGCTTGCCATATGTCATAAGTCAAACACAATATACCACAATAACCGGGACATTGAGGATGTGAAGCGGAAGTGGCAGCAAGTAGGATATGACACATGCAGGAAGGCATGTGCTGTGGGCTCAGATGGCCAGGGGGTGTGCCTCACTGACCTTGAAAAATGGGTCCTGGCCACCATTGACACTGCTACATTTGAGGGTTTATGAGATGTGGACACCACATGGTGCCCATTGGTCCAAGGCATGTGTCTATTCTGACATTCTCCTGCTGCATGTCCCCCCACCATAGGCCTGCACCCATGTTGTGGGGATCCATTGAACTACCTAATGCATCTTTCACATATGCCCCCTCTGGTTTGGGGTAGGGCTCGCATTGGCATGTTGCAATGTCACAATTGCCTCTCCTGACTCACTGGGTGGCTCTGTGGTGGTGGCTCTGCCCTGGTCTGTGTTGCACTCTCCCAGCTGCCCCTCCACCTCTGTGGTATGGTTCCCTGGGACATTTGTGCAACACTGCTGCCCATGTGTATGTGGTGGGGGGATGAGTTGCTGCATGCAGGGGTCAGTATTGGGTTGTTCATCCTTGCTTACCTCTATAGGTGCTGCCTGGATGCTGGACCCAAAACTGACTCCATGCATGCCCCATCGCCAGACACTCCACCACTACTGCAGTCGATGGACAGTGCTGTACACACTGTGGTACCACTAGAGGGGGGTGCCTCCCAGCCTGCTAGCACTGTGGATGGAGGTACAGAGCCTGCCAGTGGTACAGAGCCAGAGGACACTAGCTTGGGTGGCATAGAGGACCAGTTTGCACCATTGCCTGAGCCCCCAATCCAGTCTGGTGGCAGTGGTCACCATGGGCAGTGCCACACATGTACCTATGTACAGCTGGTGCACTGTGCCAAGTGCCTGCTAGCCCAGCAGGAGGGGCACGAGATGCATGTGCATGTGAAGCTGCATCTCCTCAGGTACACTATGGCACTGTGGGAACAGCAGCTGGCACTCTACGAATGGCAGTTTGTGGTCTAGGAACAGCAGCTGGCAGCAGCTGAATACCTTGATGCCTCCATGTGCCACCTTGGGGCACACATTGACTTGCTGGTTGCCCAGTTGGGCAGGTCACAGGGTGCACCTGTCCCCACTACCACACTGTGCTGCCCTCTATGGCTGCCCAGACTGTGCCCATGCCTCGAAAACCAGATGCTGCTACCGTGCTTCCTGCCACTGCTGGTGTGCCTCTACCATCTGCCATGCCAACCACCAGCAAGGTGTCCACATGGGCCACTGCATGGGCGGCTTCTGTGTCAGCATGGGGCAGTCCTGCATCCTGGGCCCCATGCCCCAGAGTGTGGGACCCCTGCTTGTCTTCCCCCATTCCATGAGACACATGGGGAGACCAGTGGGGAGAGCAGAAGCAGCAGCAGCCCAGTCTTGGGGGGCACACCATTGCCCACATCACCCAATGGCCACACACCGGGACCAGCAGTGTCACATCTGGGTAGGGGATGGGACAGGGGAGGGCTAGGGTATGTAGGGGCAGAGGTAGGCTTCGATGTGGTCAGTTGCCTGTTTCCGGGGTTGGGGGTTGTAGGGTTGTGGGGTTAGGGTAGGGGTGGTCTGTTGTTGCTGTTGGGGAGGCATCTGTGTGTGGGGAGTGGGCTTGCTTGGGCACTGGTGTTGGTTGTGTAGGTGGTACCTTGTAGTGTAGTGTACGCAATTAAACTGTTTGTCATGCACCTGCTGGGCTCTGAGTTTCTCTCTGCTTCAGTCACTGTGGACATATATATCAGTTGCCCCTGTTTCTGTAGCACTGCCTGTTATTTATCCTACACCTTGTACTTGTCCCTCCCCTGTGCATTTGAGTCTGTACATCTGTATCCTGTGCACTCCAAGACAGTAGGCACACAGGTACAAAACTGCAGTGTCACTGCCAATCATCTTGTTGGGATAAGGTGGGGCTCAGAGCAGTATGTCCTGCCCCTATTCCACGTTTTAGCAAGTATAATGTAGGTGTCCATGGCTACTCTGCAAGATGTGCACGTGCTTCCACTGAAAATGCTTTGGATGTTTTCGCCATCAACCACACCCAATTCCCTCTTCTCCCTGCCCATGTCCTCCCCTCCCTGCCCACGTCCAGAGATCCCTGTGCATCTCTCGCGTATGTGCAGGTGCGGCCATGCTCAGAATACAGTCTGGACTTGTATGCGGGGCACACATCCCCTACATACATTCAACCAGCTTATTCACAGTTCAGAATGACCCTGAATATGTCTGAGGTATAAATCTAGAAACTGTAATATTTCACTTTGGTGCCACTAAAAGGATAGACAGTTTGGAGGCAGTATTAGGGCAGTTCTCAAAGGAATTTGCAAAGAAGTTTTCTGTGACTCGGAGATTAGAGAAGAGGCATTTTGAAACAAACAGTTCCCTAACTTCAATGCATTCCTGTATCACAATTTCTATACTTCAGGAGCTGGAACTGCTTCCCCCATAGAAATGTATTGAGTCATATTATGGGGGAGGTTATTTTTCTGGAACTCCTGGGTTTTTTTAAATCTCAATGTGTCTTTTTATTGCTTATCCTCAATGCTAAATTTGATCTATTAAATTTTTGGTAAGTTATTTTGTCCACTGACAGGCATTCTGGCCTGCTTATATATAATTCTGCCCCATAGAACAACAAAAAGCAAGAGATGATCCCCCACAAAAGAGGCAAAAAGCACAAAGAACAAAGCAAGATACTGCCAGGAGTTAATATAATGCACATTATTGCCCTTTGATGTGTGTTATAGACTAAGGAATGAATGTGTGTTATTACTGTAGCAAACTAGTAACTACCCCCCTAAAATAATGAATGTACTAAAGGGCAGTAATGCTATTCATTGCACAAAACAGTTGCCACCTACGTACTAACCATTTATAGTATCTATTAAGATGCAATAAATAGATCCTTCTTGGCATGATATATAAGTATACTGGTAAGGGAGAAACAGAGGGTTTATTTTTTTGGACAAGATGGTTCATAGCATGCATAGGAAAAGATGGTGAAACAGACATATGTAGATTTTGTAAGAAAGAGCTAGAAATGGTTGCCCAACTGATAACTGGCTGCAAAGTTCTGATGGCAGATGATTTCCAGAGGTGTCTGAATACTGTGTTTCGTGGGGGGAGGGGGGGGGGAAGTTCTGCCTCTTGGCCAGCCGAGCTCCATGCGGCCGTGATCGTTGGTCTTCCCCAACTTCTGCCTGTTGGAGTTCATGTCCCCGCAGGCCAGCGTAGGGAAAGCTCTGATCGCAGCAGCGGAATTTTGGTGGGGTCAGGGCACCTGTGGCCCCTCCCATTCCAACAGATATGTTTTCTATACAAAAGAACATTACAAGTTGGCCCATCTCATCCATTGGAAGCTTAAATATTGCAACATTATTTTACCAGAAAAGCAGTGGGATCACAACACTAACAGAAATATGAAGAATGAAGAGGTTATGATCATCTGGGATATTCCCATTTCAAGCTGGCTAAGAAGCTGAATGTAAGAGAATCGGACATAATGGTAAAGGAAAAAAAATAACAGAATGACATCAATAATATTTATTTAGTAGTATTTAGCTCACATCTTTCCAATAGTAGTTCAAGGCAAGCTAAATTCAAGAACAGTAGGCACTTCCCAGTCTACAGAGGGCTTACAATTTGTTTGTACCTGAGGGGAGTGAGGATCTAAGTGGGAATTTAAGACCACACAGACTACCAATCTGGATTTAAACCACTAGTACTACTCCTCCAATAGAGGCATTGGTTCCCAGTGGTAATTCTGTGAATTGTTTTTAAAGGGAGAAGATCCTCAAGTGCCAAGAAAATGTGGCAGAAAGATGCCAGAGATTTTTCCCATTGTATCGGGAACCACAGGCCTGATTAAGAGGACTTTCCAATCATACCTTAGGCTGCCTGTACATGTTCCTTCTTATGTACTTCAGAAGGAAGCTCTCTTTGGCATGATGCAAGTACTATAGTAAGTATTAGCAGTAAATTTGAGAAAATTAGATCCTTAGCTTACCCTGGCTTAGAAGTGAGAATCATAACTGTCATGGTATGTGCAAAACTAACCCATTTGTAAAATAATTCCTCCAAGAGAACTCTAAGACAGCAACAGTTTGAGTAGTGTGCTACAAGCTCTGATTGGTATCCTTCAGTTTTTATTCTGGCCAGGAATTTCTTATCTTACTTCTAAGATTAAATACAAGACTAAAATTCAGACTTACCCAGTGACTGATTTGTCATCTCCAGGCAAAATTGGATGCTTTGTAATCTGTGAATCTGATGCAAGGAAGGTTTCAGATATTGAGGTCTGGGATGCAGAAACATCCACATCTGTGCCCACCAGTCCTTTCAGTTAGGATTTGCCACAGCTGTCACTTGGTTGTAGGATCTCTAATTGGTTTGAGTTCAGTTCCTAGGTTTTCATATGTAAGGATGGTGGCCTCAGTGATAGCCTAAGAAGGAGGATCTCGGGAGGCTGAGATCTTGAAGCCAAACAATGAAGAACAAAGGCCTTCTCCTTTGATTGGATTATCACTTGGATTCATTCTGATGCCTGAGATTTTAATGGATCTGAAGCTATTTAGAAGATATGGGGGGCATTTTAGAAGCCCTATTCATGCTTTGGATGTCTGAAAACAGACTTAGAGATGTCCATAGCATAGAGACACCTCCAGAGCCATTTTAGAAGCCAGAGCTGGGGACATCCAAGTCTGAATGGGAGCATGAAGGTGGTGTGACTAGGACATTCCCAGGATCCTTGATGTCTCCACCTGATCTCAGAAACATCATGGATGTCCAGCAATGCATTAAAAAATACACCTGCTCCAGGCATGAACAGTGTTCATTTTAGCTGAGAAAACTTCCATAGGGTGTATAAAAAAAAGCACTCCTTCATCCCCAGTACTCGGCACAACGGCAATAGCTGCTGTGGAATTTGAACTCTGGTTGCTCTGTGCTCAACCCACTACACTAATCATTAAGCTATCCGAGAAGTCCAGCTTTAAAATATGGTTCTGGGGACATCTGTGCAGACACCCCCTCCCCCCATCAGATGTCTATATCAGGCAGGTGCACGTTTATGAAATCCGTCTACATTTGGATATGCCTGCTTTTTTCAGACATTTTGGCTTAGACATCCCAGATTGCACTTCGATGTCCCTTCTAAAATTCCCTTCCACATACCTACTTCCTCAGTGAAGAGGATAAGCTTTTCTTCTGGTTTTCATAAAAACACTAAGGTTGATATTCACTAGTAGTCTCCACATAAAGATAAACAGATTTTATTGATTGATTTATTCTGATTTCTTAATTGCCTCCCTATACCCAAAGAAAATACCCAAGCATGTACAGAATGATGATTCATTTGCTTATCTTTTTGGGGATTTTCAGCTGTGCTATTCATTTAAGTAGGACTGGGAGGTGCTCTCGTCATTTACTGTTCAGTGGAAATCATGCACTTCTCAACCATGATCGCTTGATTCTGGAGTTCCACAGGGATGTATACTGTTACCATTCTGTTTAGTGTTTTCACGTCATCATTAGCAATGTTAATTCAGACATATGAGATCAGTGCATACAGAGGCAGCTCTACCATTAGGCAGAGTGAGGCAATCGCCTTAAGCGGCAAAGTTTTGGGGGCGACAAAAATGCCCGCAAAACACCCCAGTGACTGCCATCTCACTCTGTCTTTTCTTAACAAAAAAAATTAAAAAGACCTTCTGCTGCTGCTTCTACTCGATCTGCAGCAGCGGCAGCAAGGGGGGGGGGGGGGAGATGCCGCTGCTGCTTTCGCCTCAGACCTGGCAAGAAGCAGTGGCAGCAAGCCATGAGCCTCGCGCTGAAGAAGGTTCTGCTGATCCTGCCCCCTATGACGAAGACTTACTGCTGCTGAGGAGCGGGGCCCGCACTGAAGTGCTGCGGAAGGCTCTGCTGGTCCTGCCCCCTCTGATGAACACTTCCTGCTCCTGAGGAAGTGGGTTTCGCATTGAGTCTCATGCTAAGTGCTAGGGAGGTTTCTGCTGGTCCCGCCCCCTCTTACGAACACTTCCTGCTGTTTTTGCTGAGGAAGCGGGACCAGCAGAGCCTTCCTCAGCACAACACTTAGGGCTGCATTGTCGGATTTCTTTTTTCGTGATTCCCAAAGGAGAGAGGTTCATAAGAGGAACAGAAAGGTGAGAGAGTGTGTGTTCTGAGGGTGCAAAGGTGAGAGACAGATGGAACTGGGAGAGATATGAGGAAACAGGGAAGGTGGAAAGAGATGGGGAGAGGAAATAAATGAAGGAGAGATGGTGGAGGAAAGAGATGGAAACATTAAGTGGCTAGAGGGGGTGAGGAAGGGGAAGAAGAGCTGAGAGATGGGTGGGGAACATAGATGAGTGGGAAAGAGCAGAAGTGGAGAGAAGGAAGGAGGGGAGAGTGGTGTGGAGAAGGCAAGGAAACAGGGGTGAAGGAAGATATAAGGAAACGAGGTGAAGGATGAGGGCATTATGGAGAGAGGTGGGATGGGGCCTTGTGAGAAAGGTAAAAATGCAGGCTGTGAAGAATGGATGAGGGGTTGGGGAGGGGGCAAGAGTGAAAAGTGGACTGAAGGCCAGGGAGGAATTGAGTCAGATAAGGGGATGAGAAGCAGAGGATGGGGTGGAGGGTGAGTGCAGTCAATGGGGACATACTGGACAAAGGGAGAGACAAGGGAACAAGTACTAGACAAAGGGGAGAGACAGGGGGCAAATGCTAGACAAAGGGGAGAAACAAGGGGACATACTGGACAAAGAGGAGAAACAGGGGATAAATGCTGGACAAAGGGGAGAGACAGTACGGGTTAGGATTATAATGGGCTAGGGGGGGGGGTAGCACTGGTAATGGGAAGATCAGGGCAGGCTAGGACTAGTAATGGGTTGATTAGGGAAGATGGACTGGGAATGGACTGATTGAGAGGGGGACTGGGGCTGGTAATGGGCTGATTAGGGGGGCTAGCACTGCTAATGGGCTGATGGGGAGGGTAGGACTGGTAATGGACTGATGGGGGCTAGCATTGGAAATGAGCTGATTGGGGGGGCTAGGACTGAAAATGGGCTGATTAGTTGAGGCTAGGACTAGTAATAGGCTAATGGGGGGTAGGACTGGTAATAGGCTGATTAGAGGAGGCTAGCACTGGTAATGGGCTGATGGGGGGTAGGACTGGTAATGGGCTGATTAGGGGAGGCTTGCACTGATAATGGAGTTGAGGGGGGACTAGCACTGGAAATGAGCTGATTGGGGGTGCTTCGACGGAATGGGCTGATGGAGGGGAGGGGAGAATAGAGCTGCTGGCCCTTGAAGAAAACTGGAGGCTAGGCTACAAATGGGCTGATGCGAGGGGATGGGAGAATGGGACTGGACGGGAGTGGATGCTGAGAGGGGCTGCCATGGTATTTGGATTAGAAGGGGCTGGACAGTGGGGAAAGAGAGGGACTGGAAGGGAATGGACACCAGTTGCAATCATGGGAATGCAAGTAGACATTGGAAGGTACTGGGAGGGAGGACTGGGAAGGGTTACTGGGACTGGAAATAGGCTGATGAAAAAAAAAGTAGGCATGTCCAAGTTCAGGAATGATTTCACAAATGTGGACATGCCTGATATGGACATCTGCAGGATATCTACGTAGACATCCCCGGAATAGCATTCCAGTCCATGGATCTCTAGGAAGAGCCTAATTGTTAGAGTAGTGAGGTAGGACCAGGAACACCAGGGTTTGAATCCCACTGCTGCTATCATTGTGATTGTGCAGGGTACTGGGGATGGTGTAGTACCATCTTCATTATACCCTCTGGATGTTTTACTGCCAAAACAAGAACTTCCCTGATGACTATTCATGCCTAGAGCAGGTATAATCTTAGATGTGTCTGCAGACATCCAGGATATTTCTGAGATCAAGTGGTGACATCCAGGTTCTTCAGAATGTCTCCACCATGCCTCTTTCAGACTTGGACGTCTTAGCACTGAGTTCATCCACAAACCCAGCTGCTAAAATGCCTCTGGAGATGTCTCTATTCTTTGGATGTCTCTATGTCCATTTTCAGATGTCCAAAGCACAAATAGTGCTTGATGGTTTATCTTTCTCTTTCATTTGTAATCATCCTTATACTAGGGATTAAGTGATCTTCCCAATGCATATAATTCGGGAAAGGCCTGCCTTAAGTATTAGGTTGGGGAGTGTTTCATTGTATTCTACTTTATTATATCTTTGCATTGGATGTAACGTCTTTCATAAGAGCTGCCATGTGGATAACAATTTTCTCAGTTTATATGTTTTTGCCAGGTAATCTGTCTGGAACGTTCTATACCCCTTGTCACATGTTATTTCTGTATTGTCATGCTGTGTTCACCTTATTGTTGTACCTCATTTTGATTTTCTTTGTTTTTTAAAGGTGGTATATAAAGTCAATAAACCTGACTATACGACTTTAAGATTAAATGGATAAATTGTTTACAGTAAGTTAGAAAGCTATTTATGTGGTCCTTTGCAGCAAATACAGTATACCTAACCAAATAGTGGCTGAATATCTGGTTAAGTTCAATCCACAACCCCAGAACACCTCAGATATCTGCTTCTTTTATCCACATAACATTTGGCAGATCAATTCCATCTTCGGTTTTGAATCAACCAAATCAAATAAAAAATAAGAAATATTTATGTTGTTAACTCTAAAGTTAATTACAAATCCTTTTAAATATTGACCTCATTATGGACTCTCTTTAATGTCTTTCAAGGACATCATGGTTTTCATTTGCTAAGTGTGCTAAGGTTTTACAATTACTGCATAGTAATTGTCAAAATTAAAGCATAGTTCTTGCAAAACTTTTGAGATTGTAGTTGGAGCCATTCCCAGCATTTTGCTATGGCATTAACAGAGAGAAATAGAGTCATTACCTCATGTTAAATGCATGGCAAATAGCAAGCTACACCTCTTGAGCTGGCTTTAACTATTCTGCTCTATCTTCCATGAACAGATAAGAGGATAATTTTATTACAAGTCACCTAGTATAGAGGTGCCTATTTGTAGATTGTATTACAGTATAACCCAATTATAATGACATGAAAACAATTTTTTTTGTCGGACCCATCAAATCACCGTAAAAATTACATAAATTGTAAAGTTATACCAATAGCCCCTTTTACTTTAATTTTCAAAATATATTTAATTTCTTTACATCAAAACCTGCCTTTACAAAAGATCAAATCAGCCTCCAGCTCAGTTAAAAATATGTTTCAAACTAGCAATTTATCATAGTTCTGCATCAGGAAATAATCAACACTTATCTATATCCACCATAATATCAGATGATATATTTCCATTAATCCCTGTTGAGATTCTATGGGATTTCATCTTTGCTAGTATAATGCCATTAATCCATCTTTACACTCTGCAGGATTTGTCACTTCTCAGAACAATGGACAGGTATTTGGAGCTGTGACTGGGACAAATTAAGTGGGAGGGGGCAATCTATGATACAATCTGCACAGCAATTGACTTACTATATATTATATCATTGTAATATTTATATTATGATGCCTAGTCAGGGGAGTGGAAGAGTAGCCTAGTGGTTAGAACACTGGCTTGATAACCAAACAACCAGGGTTCAATTCCCACCAGCACTCCTTGTGGCCTTGGGCAAGTCACTTAACCCAGAGGCATTGTCTCAGAAGAAAGGCCTGGCAATCTACTTCTGGTAACTCTGCCAAGAAAACCCAGGAACTTCTGGGTCACCAGAAGTCAGGACTGACCCAAAGACAAACATTGCATTGCCTAGTCAGGTCAGATGTTCCTTTCCAATTTCTACTGGATTCTTTTAGAATTTTGTAGACCCCTCTGTATGTCTAGTAACAAAGGATAACATATAAACTAAACTAAACTAAACTATTAACTATTAGTATGGGCCCACGCTACCTGTTAGCATGTGGTGATTACTGCATTAAAGAGTTAACACAATTTAGTAAATAGTACTACTACTACTAATCATTTGTATAGCACTACAAGGCATACACAGTACTATACAGAGACATGTAAGAGATGGCCCCCATTCATCTGAATTTACAATCTAGCCAAGACAGACAACGCAACAACTGGGGACTAGGATATGTCTAGGAAAATAAGGAAACATATAGTGGATCAGTATTCTAAAGCAGCCTCGAGGTGAGTTCTTAGCCTGGATTTGAAAAGGGCCAGAGATGGAGCCTGACGTACTGACTCAGGTATTTTGTTCTAAGCATAAGGAGCTGCAAGGTGGAAAGATGGAAGTCTTGAGTTGGCAGTGGATAAATGAAATTTGAGGAAAACTGAATCCCTTAAAATTAAATCTTTAGAGAATTTATGATAGTTTTTTTCAACTCCACAAGACAGAGGACCTGATTCACTAAGCTTTTTCTCTTAAACACAGAATAAAGTTAATCAGGCCCCTAGTGAGTCAGGGAATGGGATTACTCCATCAGAATCTGGAAGATTTGAAAGCAGAATTGCTCATCAGGAAAATGTCATTCCAAATACTGCAGAAAAGGTGGATGTAATTAAAACAAATTTGGGTAAATGCCAAACTGTGTATGATTATGTTGTAAAGGATAATGAGAGTTAGCTATGCAAAATGAAAAACTTAGAAAACAGGTTGAAGTCGAAGAAACTGGTTAATAAATTTTCCTAAACTATAACTGACCCTGATGTATTTAGGCTCTAAATAGAGGAAAGAGCAGCCTGGTGACCAAGAGACCAGGGTTCAATTCCCACTGCACTCTTGTGGTCTTGGGCAAGTCACTTTCCCCTCTATTGCCTTGGAAGAAAGGTCTGGCAATCTACTTCCAGTAATACCTTGCCAGGAAATCTCAGGGGTTTCTGGGTTGCCAAGAGTCAGCAAGGAATGCTAATGAAAATTCTATGTCAAAGTCTGGTTTAAGGGAAAGAATACCCCTAGAGAAATAAACATCATAAAACTTTGAGGTTAGTCTTGCCAAAATGTCAGATAATATGGGCCTGATACTCAAAGATAAATGCAGGTGAGAGGAATATTCAGCTGCACTTTCCAAACAGTGCCGCAACAGTCTATGGGCAGGGCAAGAGTGGTCCCTGGCACTACCCAGTTAGCAGTGATATTTAGTCCACTAACAGATAAATTGCATAAGGTTAGGCCACAAAATAGTCAGGCCTAACTTTATGTGGTTTGCTATCCGGATAGTACCGACAGTTAATGCTGAAACTGGATATTCAGCACTAGAAAATATACAGATTCTGGTACTGAATATATGGTTTCACTTTAAACACCATGGCTGCCATTTAAAAATAGTGCCAATCATACCTTACCAAGAAAACCCAGGGGCTGTTGGGTCTCCAGGTATCAGCACTGACTTGATGGCACTTAAAAAAATGGTTTTTATCTAAATCCTCGGAAGGCTACATTATTAGCTGAATTTTTCAGTCTGATAGGGAATTAATTTTGAAAACTTATTTCAAGCAAAAAGAAAAAATCTTTTTGGGTTTATAAATTTTTATATTCCTGGTGTAGCTAACCTACTCAGGTCTAAAGGAAAAATATGTGAGCCTTAAGTCAAGGTCAGGCCATCTTTTTCTTTGAAATTTCCAACTAAATGTAAAATTTTATGGAAGGCTGCCTAGACTTTACCAGATGTTTATATTGTGGAAATTTTCAACAATGGATATCCTAAGTGATATGCACTGTGTAACGACTGATTTGACTTGGAGGTAGGTCTTTTGCCTTGTCTGTATAGGCATCTCCACAAAATACCCGGAGAAATTGTCAATGAACAGAGTTAAAGAGATAAGGCATGGGGTTGCAATTCTTCATGGTCCAGGAGAGAAAAGTAAAGTTTGCCTTTCCTTTCTATTGGAAGATAATATTTTTCCTTTCTCAAATTCATTGTTGTTAGGAAAGATTTGCTGTCTGAAAGAGATCGTGTTTGTTTTCAGAGAGCACTGTGACAGCTTGCTCTTTCCCCCTCCTTTCTCTTTCTCTGTAAAGATGATGGTGGGGTATGCCGAACAGCACAGGAACAGACATATAGCGTATTCTGAGTTAGTAGTTAATGAATACATAGTCAGCAGGGTACTATTGTTTTCCTGTCAAGTGATTACATGTGCGTGTACACCAAATCTACTGTGTGTACATTGTAACATCCTTCACTGTTGATCTAGGGTTTTTTTTTCAGTGTCTATCATAGTGATGTGTGACCATAGAAGCCTGTATAAATCATTTGAGACTTGAAGATTTAGAGGAAAAGGTTATTCAAAGTCTGGTAACTATAGAGGGTTTAGAGAAACCAGTTCTTTTGGGATGCTATGTGCTGCTATGGCACATAGCTATCGCCGCCGAACATTAACCCCAGATATTCAATGCCAGGATCATATGCGGCCCCAATCATTGAATATCCAGAGTTGTTGCACAGCCCACAAGCATGCAGAAGTTAACTGGGCAGTGGCAATATTGAGCTGTTGTCTATTTAGCTCCCCCGGGTAAAGATAGACCAGCTTTTGTTGTGCCTATCTTTTACCTGCAGGTTCTAACTTGGCAGTGGTACCATATCGCTGCTGCCTGGTTAATTACTGGTGCTGCCCCTGGAACACCCTTAGCATCAAGGCGTGTAGTGGCATTAGTCGGGGATATTCAACTGAATATGCTGTTCACCGGTATTTACACGGTTTACAGGTCTATAAACCACGCAAATGTCTTTGAATATTGGGCCCTTAATATTCAATGAGCAGCTGCAGGCTGATGACATAGCCATGGAAGTAATGACTGATACTGCCGGGGCTGAGAGTACACCCCATAATCAGCAGGTAGATGAGACTAAAATAGTTGCCACTAGCTTTTTAGTAAAGTGGTTAAGGTTCTTCAGCTTGAAGAAGAGATGGATGAAGGAGAATATCATTGATGACTATAAAATCATGGGCAGAATGGAATGGATAAATGCAAATCAATTGTTCACTCTTTCGAACAATACAAAGACTAGGGAACATGCTATTGAGTTCCAAAGTACTACATTTAAAACAAATAGGAGAAAACATCTTTTTCAATCAATGCATATTTAGGCTCTGGAACTCTTGCCAGATGCTGTGGTAAAAGCAGTTAGCATAGCTGGGTTTAAAAAGTTTGGAGGAAACGTCCAAGGTAAACTTGGGGAAAACCTCTGCTTATCCATAGGGGTAGGTAGCATGGAGACTATCTACTTTTTGGAAGAATGCCAGATACTTGTGACTTGGACTAGCGGTTGTTGGAAACAGGATACTGGGCTTGATGGACCTTTGGTTTAACCAAGAGCCGGATTCCAAAAGAGGCATGTCCAGGCTCTCCAGACGTCCCTGTGCAGGATGGACCTGTACACAGAATTGGCCCCAAGGACGGCCTGGCATGCTCTGCCTGCCTGAGGGGATGACTTCCCTGCAGGATCCCTTGGCTGCTGTGACTCAGCCCCCCTCTTCCCCATTGCCTGACCCACAGCTGGCCAGCTGAGGCCTGGATCGGGCGGCAGGGACTCCCCCACACCCGGCCTGGCTCCTGGGGGGGGGAATCCCTAAGCCCAATCGCCAGATTAGTGCTGCTTATTCCACCTTTGAGGATGGACAGCAGGATGTACAGGACCGTGACCAGAATTGGCCCTGTATGTCCTGTCGGCTCGGCCTAGATCTCGCCCCCTCCTATCCTCTACCAGCTCTCCCTATCCTGCTACTCAGGATGTGCGGGGAGAGCCAGAGGAAGAATCAGGCCAGAACGGCTTGTGGGCTGCTGTGACTCTACATCGGGCCCCAAGTGTGGCAATTCATTTGTACAAATTTTGTACAAAAGTTTCAAATCAGAGTTGAAGACATATCTGTTCAGACAGGCTTTTGATCTTCTTGAGCGGCAGGGTGTAGACTTAACCCACTGGAGTATAGGGTAATATAAGTACAGGTATTACATCATGTATGATTGACTTTGTTCACCTGATTTTTTTATGTATATCTGTTTCTCCGTGGACAAGCAGGAATGAGTTTTCACATATGGGTGACATCATCCAATGGAGCCTAGGTAGGAACACTCTCCAACTCCTATTAGAAGCTTTTGGGAGGCTCCACCAAACCTGTGCACCTCCTTCCCATCTGCCACCAAGGCACCATCTTAAACCAGTCTTCCTTTTTCCATGGAGGCCTACGGATGCTTTTCAGTCTTCTCCACTTGGATCCTGCACTTCTGATTTTACTTAGCATTCACCTGCCATAACGATTTTTCTCTTCTTGTCCGTATCGGTCATTTAATTTTCCTTTTTCTGTGGTGCCTCGTTGAAAATCAAGCCATTTGATTTTGCTGCAGCCATCTTTCCAGATGACATGTCCCAGAAACTGGCCAGTGGGTTCAAAAAGTATTCCCAGCACTCTAGGATAGCCATTGTTGGTGCCTTTAGTGCCTGCGACCAGATCATCAGTCCTCTTATAATTTGTGCTTCCAGATGACAAAAAGAGGATTCAAAGGTTGAAAGAAGCAGCATGAATCACTTTTTTGCATTCACAAGTCCGATCCATTGTCATTGGCATCAATCGCACAAGTCTCAATGGCTTCAAAGGCTGCATCAGACGCTGGCGGTGCATTGACATTGAACAGTTTGAGCCTATTTGAATTTGAGCACCCATAGTACCCTGAAGCATCAGCCATTGATCAATCTCCACCTGAAGATGAGGAAGGATTTGACTCAGTCTTCGTCAACATCAAAAAGCGATCAAACTGAGCACTGAGTGAAGATTCTAGTGCATGGTGTTGGAGCCCATCAAGGCATGGCATCAAGAGTGATGAGGGTTCATGAGAGTGCCCCTCAAAGCTGCCTAAATGGAGGAGAGCTCATCTTCCAAAACATCGGAGGGGCACCGACAGCCTACCGAGAGCTGAGACCAAGCCACCAATACCGCTGTACAGATATGGGGTACATCAGTCTAAGTTACTGAGGCCCCACAGCCTTCAGAATTGGCAACCATGGAGAAGCACCTTCTGAAAGCTGAAGGAATGCATTGTGGTGCTCTTAGCGGTGCAGCAGTCGAGGCCTCGACATTGGCTGCATCAACATCAGTCACCATACAGCTGATTCTCAAGACGCAGGAGATGCATCCACATCAGGACATCCAAGGGCCCTGACACTGGTGCCTGCCCAGCCAATATCCCTCTCTAGCATTTTGGGGTCTGATGCATCCTTGAAATCTATGCATCACTCCCGAAGGAGCTCCTAATCCCCTCGGGTCAGGAGAGAGATCCAGGCAGAGACTCAGAAGTACTTCAACTTCCTCTCTGAGTCTAATTCAGAAGGCTGGGTAACCAATGTGAAGGTGTGTTGGAGGATAGGTCTCCTGAACTTCCATCGGACTCTTCTCCATATCATGGGTGGCGCAAGTTCCCTCACGAGGAAATGACCTTCCAGGCTTTTGTAAGGAACATGGCCAAAGCCATACCATTTTCTTTTGGGACAGAGGATGAACCCAGGCAGAAGAGCAAGAAATCCTGAAGAACTCCTCAGCCATTAAGGAGGTGGTGACAGTGCCTGTGCACTGCATCCTGCAGAGAGTGAAGATGAGAATATGGGAAACCTCCTCACTGTGCCTCCAGTAAGAAGAAGGCTTGAATCCATGTACAGAGCTCAGAAGACTCCCAGATTTGAGAAACCTCAGCTTCCTCACCATTTCTTGGTGGTCAAATCTACCTTTAAGAAGACCAAGAGTGGGGGGCGGAGCCTGATGTCCAGCGGGTAGGACGCTTTGCGTTGAAGCTCCCGAGAGGCCTACTTAGAATCCTGACTTAATACCTATACAAACTTACTATTTTGCTCCGAGCTGACCGGGGTACCTCGGGGGGGATGGCGGCCCATAAACCAGCGCGCTTGGACTTCGGGTCTCCTTCTTCTTCTCACGGAAAACGCTCCAAAACAGAGGTGTCCTCCCCACAGAAGATGGTTCCATTTCGTGAAAACCCCGAAATGCACCTGGAGATTTTAGAGGAAATACGCGGTGTGAAGGAATTGGTGCAGTCCAATGGAGAAGCGCTTCGAGCCATGCGAGAAGACTTTGGAGTGCTCCAGGACCGACTTGAAGGTCTTTCATTGCGGCAGGACAACATGGCGGGGGTCCTCGACTCGCACGCGGTGCGCTTGGGCAAACTGAACAAGGCTGAGCGCCAGATACAGAATCTTCAAAAGGAGTTAGAAGATAGCAATAATCGAGCCCGTCGCAACAATGTGAGGCTCCTCGGAATGCCGGAGGGGGTGGAAGCAGGAGATATAAGAGAATTCTTGCTCAAAACTCTTCCCTCCTTGCTGAAGATCACTTTTCATAGAGAACTGGAAATCGATCGAGCACACCGTGTTCCTGCCCACATGGCGCCCAACCGCACGACCCCCCGGCCTATTATCTTTAGCTTGCTACGATATCAACAAGTGGAACAAATTTTAAATGCTGCCCGAGCGAATCATCATTTGGAATTTGAAGGTCGTAAAGTCTCCTTCTTTCCTGATTTGGCAAAGCCTACCGTTGACCGTCGGAAGAAACTCCTTGCTCTTCGCCCTCGACTTCAACAGCTACAGGCTCGCTTTGGCCTGTTGTATCCAGCGAAGCTTCGAGTGACTCTCCACAACCAAACCAGAACGTTCGAAGATCCTGATCTACTATCAACATTTTTAGACTCCAAAGAAGCAGAGCAGATGCGCTAATCCCAAATCTTGGACTCTTATCTGTCGGCTCTGTCCGCCATTTTGAAGGGCCCGATGCGGCGGTCATAGCCAAGCACAGAGATTGCCTGGACTTTCTTTCTTTCTCTATATGACTTTTGTTTTTTGGTCTCCTATCCCTTCATGATGTGTGCCTCGGTCGGATTCGGAGCACGCACAGTCCTACAGGTTATGTGTTTTTTCAATTTCGGCCTTCTCTGGGGTTTCTCCCCGCAGACACATGGTCGCCAGTAATTTTGGGGTTTTGCTTCTCCTCTACCTTACTGCGGTTTTCTTTGTTAATGTGGGGCGCTTCATTGTATTATATTAGCTTATTTTTCTTATGTCATGTGTACAGCCAGATACAGTCAGTTTGAGGGATATAGTGAAATTATGTGTGCTATAATGCTCAGAATTTTAACTTTTCTGAATGGCCTTATGTAAAATCTTATCAATCACCGTAAAAGGCATTAATGGTCCACTCAAAGGAAAGAAAATCCTTAGCTATCTTAGCCATGAGCATGTTGATTTAGTGTTTCCTCAGGAAACGCATTTAAACTTTGTTGAAACACTGAAACTAAATGCTAAGCTTTACATGGTAGCTGCCTATTCTCCCACCGTTTCCAAATGGTACGGGGTAGCCATACTGGTTAAGAAGTCTTTGCACGCTACTGTACTTGATATTAGCGTTGACAAAGAGGGTAGATGGGCCCGTATACACCTTGAGGTTGGAGATAGTGAATTCACGTGTATTTGCATTATGCCCCGAATGTGGACAACCCTGCTTACTATGCAAGTATTGCGCAGTTGGCATAGGCCTCTGCCAATGCTCCATTAATACTTGGTGGCGATTTTACTCCAGTGTTCCCTCAATCTTTTCTTCTCAAATAAGGCGCTCGTTGGCTGGAAGATCCAGTACCGAGTAGACCTGTGTGGCTAGATATAGAAGCGGGCCTTTGCAAACCAATTCCTCTTACTTTTCTCCCTGGTATGACTCTCCCATCAGACTCCCACTATCCACCAATGCTTTTAGACACTTTAGGTGCCTTTAATACTCTTATGCAATATTTTAGACTCCCGACTCTGGTCAGTGCAACTTCAGCATCGCCTTCGGAGTACTAGGGTACTCCCGCCATCGGCATTCTCTACATAAGGTTGATTGGAGACTTTCCGATCTATCGGTAGTTCACCGGGTGTAGCATCCAATTTTACTAAACCTTATGTAATGCTATAACTAGAGATACCCCTATAGCGCAGAAAGTATGGGAGAGAGAATTGCATGTGACTTTGACCTCGGAGCAATGGAGCCTTATCTGGAGTAGAGGGACACGGGTTCCCGATCCGCCTCACTCACTCAGACCCTCTTCTTTCTAGCCCACCGGTGTTTTTACACTCCTCACAGATTAGACAAATGGAACACTACTCAGGGCAATGGTTGCTGGACATGTCCTGCGGCCATTGGTTCATTGCCTCATGTTATGCATGAATAACCCGTACTACAGTATTACTGGCGTCGGGTCTGGGGTCGTATTTAGTCTATCTCGCACTCTCAGGAGCCCCTTTCTTGGAGGATAGTGGGACTTCGCCCAGTTGCGGGGATCCCCTCTCTCCCAAAAATGGCTTATCTCCTTTCGAACTTTATGCTTGGCATTGCTATTTCCCTAATTAAGTAATACCGGAAATTTAGCTCCCAGCTGAGCCCCAATGAATGGTGGAATCATGCCTGTCTTTACAGTAAATATGTACAAATACCTCGTCTGTTCGCTTCCCCTGTTCAGACTCCTTTTCATTGGTCTCAATGGAAGATGCTCAATGACTATGTACATTTTGCTAAATGCTCTCATCTGACTGTCTAACTTTGTATATATCTCTGTCCCATGATCATGCTGTATCGTAGATGCTCTTTTGATCGTTTGATGTATAATCACTGTTAATTGGAAGTGCCCACATGCTGATCTAATCGGGTAGAGAAGAAGCATCGGGGTGGGGGGTAATTGGGTTTACTTTTCCTTATTGTATACTTGTTTTGTCTCCTTTGGTATGTTGTTTCTTTTGTTTGTTGCAAAATGAAAATAAAAGTTTAAAAAAAAAAAAAGAAGACCAAGAGTACCAAGACTCATCCCTCAGTGCTCCCAGGGAGGGAGGCTTGGACATTGGGAGAACGATATTCATTTGTGATGGCTATGCGCCTCTAAGGCACATAGCTGCTGCCGCCAAACTTTAACCATGGATATTCAATCCAGAGCCATATCCAGCCACCAGCATTGAATATCCAAGTTCGCCCACAGCTGCACATGGCACAGAAGCTACTTATGCAGCGGTGATATTAAGCTGCTGTGCAGTTAGCTCCAGCAGCAAAAGTTAGGACAGCTTTTGCTGAGCTAACGTTCACCACTCAGGGATTACCAAGCAATGACTGAATATCGCTGCTGCACAGTTATCTCTGGGTAATGCCCCTACAGACCCCGATGCTAAGCGGTTAGCATTGGGGTGTACAGGGTCATTACCTGGGGATATTCAACAGCACTAACTGTGTTAGTGCCACTGAATATCCCGCATATGGGCATTTACATGGTTTACAGTTCTGTAAACTGCGTAAATACCTTTGAATATCGGGCCCTGGATTTTTTAGGGAGAAAGTATTTTTAGAGTTCCATACTCATAGCCTGTATGGCCTCTTACTAGCTCTACAAGGGCATGTTCTTTAAGAACAGTATGTGCAACCTCGCTGAGTTATCTCAGTTTCTCCCTTGGAACAGTATCATTCCCTAGTGGCTCATGGCAAGGACTGCTCAAAGTTCATGGTCCGAGCAACCTATGACATCTTTGAAATGGAATTGAGAGCTTCTGCCATTGGTATTGGCACCCGGAAACTTGCCTGACTCCATTCCTCAGACCTGGAACAATCAGTGCAGAACAAGCTTGCTGACATGCTGTGCTGTGCTGTGGACAGAATCTTTTCGGAGAATAGGTCAAAGAGAAGGCTGGCTTCATCAAAAAACAGCATGTCACCTTTCGTAATCTCTCAAGGTGTATTTTTTTTTAATATGCCATACTGGGTCAGACCAAGGTCCATCAAGCCCAGTATCCTGTTTCCAACAGTGGCCAATCTAGGTCATATGTACTGTCATGCAGCAGGAGCTGATGGAAGCAAAGATGCAAGAAAAGAAGCTGTTTTTCATAAAATAAAAGATGTGCACGGGATGCAATTCCCGCACAGAGCAGCTAGAGGGAGCAGCCATGCACTCACAGAGGCTGACTGGACACACCTAGCTAATCGACACCACCTAACAAGCAGCACAGAAAGCTCAAACACAGGAGAGCTTTATAAGCAAGAGGCTGGAGACTGGAAAGGGGGTAGAGGTAGAGGTGGAGGTAGAGGTGGACCAGAGAGAAGCACCAGGAGCAAAGCCATGCGAAAGAAATGCACAACGAGCAAGGGCCAAGAAGAAGGAAGCACCAGGATCATTGAGCTAAGCCCTAGGAGTGAAGGGGAAAGCAATGCTGAGCAAAGGAACAGGCACTTTGGGAAGCAGAGCAGTGCTGAAGGAAGAAGGAAAGAGGCCTGCGCTTACCGGAGGAACCAGTAACCAGACTGAAAGGTAACAAGAGCTTTCAGGGAAAAGACTGTCACAAGGATTGTAGCCCTGGAGAACTACTAGAAGGAGAAAGTTCCTGTTCTACATGGTGCTGGAAGCCCAGGTATACTGACTCTGTTTTTATGAGAAAAAGCTCATCTTATAAGTGACCTTTTAAAAGCAATGCTCGTCTTACAAGAAAGGAAAGTAAACCTACCTTGTATAACCCAGATGGTAAAAGCACAAAGGTAGGCCACGCTCACTGGCAAACTTTAGAAGAACTCTACAAACACCCAGAGAATAAGAATAGTGACTGGCCAGAAACAATAGCCAGAGAAACCCCAGATACAGAAAGGGATAACTCTGACTCAGAGCCGATGCAAGTGGAATTTGTGGAGCCTAGTCTTCTGTCTCAAGAGGAGATGGACTGTTCTCTATGCCTTACCAGCAGTTTAGAATCACTGCTAGATGTATAAATAATATATACTGCCTCCAGAGTGTTACTTGTATGCTAAAAGGAAGAAGAGTATTGAAACGCTTGAGTTACTCGAGGAAGCTTTAATTAATCCTTGTTGCAACTGTGAAGCATAACAGTTTTTCTTTACTATGAGTTTGTTTCATTCCTGAAGTAAAGGACATTTTCCTCTATGTTGTGACCCACCTGAATCTTTTGCGTAAAGGGAAATAAATGCCTATGTTATCCCTCTATTCTGCATTCACAATTTACTTCTTAATAGGAGCTGAACTACTAAGACCAGGCTGCACCTGGCTCTTAAAGGAACCTCCTCTCATATAAAAATATCTTTGTGTCCAACCTACCCCTATGACTGCTGGAAGAAACAGTTTGTTTATAGCACTGCTGAAATACCGTTTGGTGACAAAGTTTTGATTTGGAGAAAATATCCTTCTTTCTGTTATGGTGTTCAAGATTTTCTACAAAAGGTCTGTTTGCAAAGCCTGACTGTAAAACGATAAAATTGAATAAATTTTTCCTGTGTTGGCCTGAAAACCACTTGGACTGTTTTTACACACAACTACACCTCCAGAGGCCTGAACCCTGGAGTTCAAGTAAAAATATAAGATATGTGATGGCCCGCTGCCTTGACTAGGCAACCGCCTAGTAGGGGCGGCGCCACAATAGACAAGACCTACAGGGATATAGTCCTGAAGTCCAACCTCCAGTCTGGCAGCATCCCTGTTGCCATGGAGGAGAGAGGTCATGTGACAGGAGAGCATCACCCTGGTGTGGCAGGAAGTGATCCTGTAACTAGGACCTGTCCTCCAGGTGATGTAAAACTCTCTCGCACCAAGGAAGTTTCTCCAGGGCCATGTGCCCATGAGGGAAGGGATAGGACAGCCGTTAAAGTTGGTGATTCAATCATTAGGCATATAGATAGCTGGGTGGCTGGTGGATGTGAGGATTGCTTGGTAACATGCCTGCATGGTGCGAAGGTAGCGGACTTCACGCGCCACCTAGATAAGGTCTTAGATAGTGCTGGGGAGGAGTCTGCTGTCTTGGTACATGTCAGTACCAATGACATAGGAAAATGTGGTAGGGAGGTTCTGGAGGCTAAATTTAGGCTTTTAGGTAGGAAGTTGAAATCCAGAACTTCCAGGGTAGCGTTCTCCGAAATGCTTCCTGTTCCACGCGCAGGACCCAAAAGGCAGGCAGAGCTCCGGAGTCTCAATGTGTGGATGAAACGATAGTGCAAGGATGAGGGTTTTGGATTTGTTAGGAACTGGGGAATATTCTGGGGAAAGGAGGGGCTTCTACGAAGGGATGGGCTTCACCTTAACCAGGATGAAACCAGGCTTCTGGCATTAACCTTTAAAAAGGAGATAAAGCAGCTTTTAAACTAGATAATAGGGGAAAGCCGACAGTCGCACAAGAGCGCAAGGTTCGGAAGAATATATCCTTGAAAGATACTACCAAAAGCAGAGAGGTTCCAAAAAAGAGTAAAGTAGCCCAAATGCCATTGAGTATGGAGCAGACAGAGCTTAAAGATCCCAAATTACCCATGCCTACCAATAGCCAAATTAATATGAATAAAATACATTCTCTAAAATGCTTGTATGCAAATGCTAGAAGTCTAAAAAATAAGATGGAATAGTTAGAATACTGTGATGAAGCAAACGCCAGAAAACCCATGGAGGTAGAAGAAAACATTGATCTTTTTAAAGGAAATGATATATATAAAGTGCAGTTAGTGAGAAGTGCATCTAGAGGGAGCATGCACGGAGATTCAGAAGGTAGGCTGACACGCCCAGGTTGGGATGATGCAAGAACTAATTCAAAGCATAATCAGATACACCTGGTCAGAGGGACAGAAACCTTAGCTGAGAAACAGCTTTATAAGCAAAGTATAGACAAGCCAGAGGGGAGAGGAGCAGCACGAGCCGCAGCAGCTGCTGATAGAGAAGAAAGAGAAAGGAGACGGCTCCAAGGAGAGGAGAAAAGGCAATGGAACTTCCAGCCCTTACAGAAAAGGAACAGGTTCCAGGAGAGCCAGTTTCAGGCTGGGAAGCTCCAGAAGGAAAGCTTCAGGAGGGACAGAAGGAGTACCTGGAAAGTGCCTGGTAGGGAGAATACCAGAGACGCAGACCCAAGAGTTCAGAGGTACCTTTATGCTTCTTCCCCTGTATGTGAGCCACAAGGAGTTCAGAGGTGGGTGAACAAGACTCAGCCCAGGAGTCTAAGAGACACAGATCTGAACCAGGAACTGAGGCCAGGTCCCAGAAAGGCTTGGAATCCAGGGAGCAGTAGCAGCAGCCAACACAGCTGGAAAAAGGTTTGGGAACCTGTAAAAAGAGTGCTTACTAAAAGTCCTGTTGCATATTTGCCAGACCGGGTACAGCCAGGCTGTAGAGCCTTAGAAAGAAGTTCTGAAGTAAAACCAGGAGTATATGGGGAAAGCTCAGGGGCAACAGATATTTCAGCAGAACAAGAGGCTATGCAGATAGACCCTGCTGAACCTGACCCTTCGCTAACTGAATGCCCTATGGACTGTACGGTTTGTTGTGCTGGGAGTTTAGAATCCTTGAGAGAAATATAGCATACAGGACATACTTTGGAAACACAGTTTTGTTTGACAAGCTGAAAGAAGAAGCATTGCTTTTGTTTGTATAACCTGTTTTGTTTGAACCTGAATAACTAACATGGACTGTGAAGCATATCTAAGCTTTTGACCTATGTAAATACCTTATGTGAAAATCCTGAACAAGGTGAAAATCCTGTTGCCTTCGTTTGAACTTTTGTGCATTAAGGGAATAAAACCCTATACTTTACCATTTACATGGCTTACACAACTATTCATTTTGAAGAAAGGGACTACTAGTACCAGCATGCATCTGGGCTAACAAAAGTTTCTACCTTCAATACAACAATAATGTCTACCCTGACCTTCAAGCACGTGGCTAAAGGGATGGGGTTGTGACAACACATAGCACTAAATGAGAGGTAAGATATGATTGGAATCTCAGAGACATGGTGGAAGGAGGACAACAAATGGTACACTGTGATACCTGGGTACAAACTATATTGTAATGATAAAGCTGATCAAATTGGTGGAGGGGTTGTGCTCTGTATTAGAGAGGGCACAGAGTCAGAAAGGATTAAAGTTTTGCAGGAAACAAAATTTGCTGTAGAATCTCTATGGATTGAAAATCCATGTAAAAAGGGGAAGGCATTGGGGGTGTACTATCAACCGACTGGCCAGAATGAACAAATGGATGATGATATGCTCAAAAAAATCAAGGAAGCTAACAAAAGTTAGAGCACAGTAATAATAATGGGTGATTTCAATTACCCCGGTAACGACTGAGTCAGTGTCACGGCAGGACATGCAAGGGAGATAAAGTTCCTAGATGAAATAAATGACTGCTTCTTGCAGCAGCTGGTTCATGAACTGACCAGAGGGGAAGCCATATTGGACCTAGTCCTTAGTGGAACACCAGATCTAGTGCAAGAGATAAGGGTGTTGGGCCACTTGGCAAAAGTGATCATAGCATGATTGAGTTTGATTTAATTAGTGGAGGAGGGATAGTAAGGAAATCCACAGTACTACCTTTTAACTTTCGAAAGGGAGGCTATGATAAAATGAGGAAAATAGTTAAGAAAAAACTAAAAGGAGCAGTTGCAAAGGTTAAAGACTTACATGAAGCTTGGGTGTTGTTGAAAAATACTATCTTGGAAGCCCAGACCAGCTGTAATCCACGCTTTAAGAAACGTGGAAGGAAGTCCAAAAAACTGCCAGCATGGTTTAAAGGTGAGGTCAGAGAGGCTGTTGTTGCCAAAAAAGCATCTTTCAGGAAATGGAAAAAAGAGCCAAACGACAAAACCTGGAAACAGCACAAGCACTGGCAAGTTAAATGCAAGGCATTGATAAGGCAGGCAAAGGGAGAATTTAAGAAGCTTGCTGCGGAAGCAAAAATGCGTAATAAAGACTTTTTCAAGTACATTCGTAGCAAAAAACTTGTGAGAGAGTCAGTTGGTCCATTAGATGATAGAGGGGTTAAAGGGGCACTAAGAGGTGACAAGGCGATAGCGGGAGACTGAATGAATTCTTTGCTTCGGTCTTTACTGAGGAAGATTTAGGGATGTTACCCATGACTGAAGTGGTATTTAAAGGTGCGGAAGAATTGAAGGAAATATCGATATATCGTGAAGATGTATTACAACTATTAGATAAACTAAAGATTAGCAAATCCCCTGGGCCAGATGATATACATCCAAGGGTGTTGAAAGAACTGAAATATGAGATTGCAGACCTGCTATTAGTAATCTATGAACTATCATTAAAATCATCTGTAATACCTGAAGATTGGAGGATGGCGAACGTAACACCAGTTTTTAAAAAGGGTTCCAGGGGTGATCCGGGAAACTACAGACTGGTGAGCCTGAAGTCAGTACCGGGAAAAATGGCACAAACCATCATAAGGAACAAAATTGCTGAACATGTAGATAGTCATGGCTTAATGGGAGACAGCCAACATGACTTTAGACAAGGAAGATCTTGTCTTACTAATCTGTTATGTTTTTTTGAAGATGTGAATAAACAGGTAGACAAAGGTGAGTCGGTTTATATAATTTATTTGGACTTTCAGAAAGCCTTTGACAAGGTCCCTCATCAGAGACTTTTGGCAAAACTAAAGAGTCATGGGATAGGAGTCAGTGTACTATTAAGGTTTAAGGTTTAATAATTTGATAAAAACCGCCTTTCAAAATAATCAAGGCAGTGTACAATAATAAAATACATAAAAAGTCATAAAATACATAAATCACATAATGCGTATAGACAATACATAATACATAAAAACTGTGACCAATGGTGAAACACATAAAAAGGTCATAAAATATATAAATCACAGAATACATATAAACAATACATAATACATAAAAACTATGGCCGAAGCCAGAAAAGAAAAAAGAAATGTACATATTTTATAAAGGACAGAAGAGTGAAAGTAGGGGAGCACAGGACAGGAGACAAAAGGCAGATAGATACAGTGGAAAAGGACTCACACAAATGGGGAGGGAACATTAAAGGCTATGGAGAACAGATGGGTTTTGAGATTTTGCTTAAAGATAGAGAATTGTGGTTCCAGACGGAGGGAGGAAGGGAGGGAGTTCCAGTGTGCGGGGCCAGCGAAGTAAAATGCAGATGAGCGTGTGAATTGGAGATGGGCGTGGGAGGGGGAGGGAAGAGCAAGACGATTAAGGTGAAAAGAACGGGGTGTGTACCGAGGGGAATGGAAAGATAGAAGGTCGGACAGGTAGGATGGAGTACCAGTGTGATAAACCTTGTGAAGGAGGGTCAGTAGCTTAAACTGTGAACGAAAAGAAACAGGCAGCCAGTGAAGATTAAAAAGCAAGGGAGTAACGTGATCTCGAAGAGTGGAGTATGTGACAAGACGTGCAGCAGTGTTCTGTATCCTTTGAAGCCTCACCACCTGATTCTTAGGAAGACCGAGGAAGAGAGCATTAGAAAAATCCACCCGTGACATGACTAAGGTTAACACCAGTGTCGACAGAGCGGAGGAAGAGAGAAAAGGACGAATTGACCGAATTTGTCGGAGAAAGAAAAAAGAAGTTTTGGTGATATGGGAGATATGAGAACGAAAGGAAAGATCTGAGTCAAAGTGAACACCTAGATATTTAAATGTGGAAACCAATGGGACAGGGGAATTGGAAAAAGAAGGGGCCAAAGTGGGGGGGGTCACCATAAGTAAACCAGATGGCAAGAGTCTTAGTAAGATTAAGATGGAGACAATTAGTGGTAAGCCAGTTTGCAACAGAGGAAAGACAGGAATTCAGAGGGGTGAGGTCAGGACAGGAGGGGGAGGTGTGATGGAGTAGGAGGATATCATCGGCGTAGAAAAAAGCTGAAAGACCTGACTGTTGGATAAGAAGAGCTAGAGGGGCAAGAAAGAGATTAAAGAGAAGAGGGGCAAGAACGGAACCCTGGGGAACCCCACAAGGAAGGGGCTGTGGATCGGAGGGGGAGGACGTAGACGAAGAAGAGAGGACTGTGCAGGAGCGAGAGGAGAGAAAAGAGTGAAACCAATGGTGAACAGTGCCGCAAAGACCAGCTTCCCGGAGCCGGTGAAGAAGAAGAGAGTGATCGACTAAATCAAACGCCGCTGAAAGATCCAAGGCAACCGCCACCGAAATGTCACCTCGATCGTGAGCTACGTGAAGTGCATTAGTGAAAGCCAAGAGAACGGTGTCGACACTGTGCCCTGAGCGAAAACCTGATTGACGGGGGTGAAGAAAATTAATAGAATCAAGATGGTGTGAAAGTTGTGCGAAAACAAACTTCTCTAAGAGCTTAGATAGGAAAGGAAGATTAGAGACAGGACGATAGTTAGATGGAAGGGAAGGATTTTTCAAGAGGGGGCGAACCAAAGCGTGCTTCCATGATTTAGGAAAAGTCCCAGTAGAAAGACTAGAATTAAACATAGTGAGGATAAAAGGAAGGACACCCAGGGAGGGAGTGAGGAGCCAAGAAGAAGGAATAGGATCAAGCGGGCAGGAGGTCTTTCGAGAAGAGGAGATCAGATGATGAATTTCAGGTGCAGTAATGAGTGAGAAAGTGGCCCAGAAGTGAGAGAGCTGAGAGACCGGCGGAGGTGAAGGAAGAGGAGGAGGAGAGGTGATAAGATAAAGGCCAGGAAGGCAAGGAGTCTCTCAAGGCAGCAACCTTCGAGGTGAAAAAAGAGGCCAGTTGGGTGGGCGAAGGAGAGGACTGGACAGAGGGAATTGATGCAGGAGTGTGTAGAGAGATAAGGGAGCGAAAGGTGGAATATAAATGACGGGTTTGGTTGGGGGCGTGTAAAATGGCATTAGAAAAGAACTCCCGTTTGGCAGTGTGAAGTTGAGTGCGGTAGAAAGAGTGGTGGGTTTTGAATATGGATAGATTAGCGGGGGAAGGATCCTTGCGCCAAAGTCGCTCGGCCCTTCGAAGATGTCTGCGTAAGAGCCGCAGACCACCATGGAACCAGGGGTGAGAGGGACGTTGACGGGAATGACAAGGATGTACGGGGGCTAAGAGGTCAAGTGTAGCTGTAAGAGAAGAGAACCAGAGTGCAGTTTGAGAATTAGGTGAGAGGAGTGAAAAATCGTTCGGCAGAAGCTCGGAAGCAGGAGGAAACCTTTGTAATGTGAGAGGGGTGAGGGCTCGGGAAGGACGCTTAGGGGAAGATGAAGAGGAAGAGACTGGAACCGGAGAAGGAGAAACTGCTAGGAAAGAGCAGGACAGGGTGAGATAGAAATGGTCCGTCCATGGAAGAGGTGTGGCAGTTAGGGCTGATAAAGTTAAAGAAGAAGAAGCGGGGGATAGGAACAAGTCAAGGGTGTGACCAGCTTGGTGGGTGGGAATGGTGACATGCTGAATTAGGGAAAGATCCTGGAGAAATGAGAGAAAAGAAAGCTCTCTTGATGAAGAGGGAGAATCCATGTGAAGATTAAAGTCGCCTGCTATGATTAAGTGAGGATAAGCTAAAGAAACATCCGTGATTGTCAGCAGGAGAGCGTCCCATAATGGAAGACGAAGAGCAGGAGGGGCATAGATAAGAAGAAGGTGAATAAAGGGAGAAGTATGGAGGCGGAGAAGAAGCGCTTCAGTATAGTGCAAAGAAGGGGGGGAGATGGAGGTGTAGGATAAGGAAGGATGAAGGATAGCTGCTACACCACCACCAGATCGTCCTAAACGAGGGACAAAAGCTGCAGAGAAGCCAGGGGGGAGACAACGTGCGAGGAGGGCGTCCTCTCTGTCACGGAGCCAAGTCTCCGTGAGGAGAGTGATTCCAGGAGAGGAGCGAGAGACAAGATCTTGAAGAAGAAGGGATTTGTTCCTAAGAGACCTACAATTAAGGAGGCCAATAGAAAAGGAAGTCTGGGAGGGATCAGGGGGTACAGAGAGAGGAGAAGATGAAGATGAAGAAAGAGGGCAGGGACATAAATTAACAGTAGAACGGGAACGGTAAGTAGGACGTTTGACAGGCCGCCTGCCCCAAAATACAGGGATAGGGGCCATAGGACAAGAAGAAAAACAGAACGTAGAACTGTAGAAGAAGGGTACTGCTGGAGAAAGTAGTCCAGGAACTGACCTGAGTGATGGGAAGGAGCAGAAAGGCAGGGAGTGTAACTCACCAAGTCGAGGAATATTGAGAAGAACGAGAAGTAAACCAATCCAACTAAAGAATACGGAGGGGGCCTTCGCTGCCGGAGCGGCCCCAAGGAGCGCACCCCTGTTGTGCGCCGCGGCGACGAGTGCCGCAGGCGCCGCAAATTTATAGTGCAAGGCAGGGTACCTAGCTGGACGCGGCCGCGTTCACGCGGCCGTGAGGAGACCGGAAGGGGAGGACCCCTTAGCAGAGCAGGAAACTGTCAGCCCAATTTGGTAGGGCAATGGCTGAGGAGACAGAAGACAGCAGGTAACCAATAGAGAGCCAAAACACCAGCAGACATATAAACAAAACTAACAGCTCACGCCGCAGGCGCCGCGAATTTATAGTGCAAGGCAGGGTACCTAGCTGGACGCGGCCGCGTTCACGCGGCCGTGAGGAGACCGGAAGGGGAGGACCCCTTAGGAGAGCAGGAAACTGTCGGCCCAATTTGGTAGGGCAATGGCTGAGGAGACAGAAGACAGCAGGTAACCAATAGAGAGCCAAAACACCAGCAGACATATAAACAAGACATATTGTGGATCAGGAACTGGTTAAAAGATAGAAAGCAGAGGGTAGTGCTAAATGGCCAATTTTCCCAATGGAGAACGGTGAATAGTGGTGTACACCAGGGATCTGTGCTGGGTCCGCTGCTTTTTGACATATTCATAAATGACCTGGAAAAGGGAATAATGAGTGAGGATATCAAATTTGCAGATGACACAAAACTATTTAAAGTTGTTAAAACCCAAGAGGATCATGGAAGATTGCAAGTGGATCTTGATAAATTGGAAGACTGGGCATTAAAATGGCAGATGAAATTTAATGTGGACAAGTGCAAAGTTATGCACCTAGGGAAGAACAACCCAAACTATGGTTCAGGATGCAAGGTTCCACATTAGGTACCACCACCCAGGAAAAAGATTTAGGCGTCATAGTGTATAACATGTTAAAACCCTTGGCCCAGTGTGCAGCGGTGGCCAAGAGAGGAAATAGAATGCTAGGTTTCATAAGGAAAGGAATGGAAAATAAAACAAAGGATATTATAATGCCTCTATATTGTTCCATGGTGAGACTGCACCTTGAATACTGTGTGCAATTCTGGTCGCCGTATCTTAAAAAGGATATAACGATGGAAAATAAAACAAAGGATATTATAATGCCTCTATATTGTTCCATGGTGAGACTGCACCTTGAATACTGTGTGCAATTCTGGTCGCTGTATCTTAAAAAGGATATAACGTTATTAGAAAAGGTTCATAGAAAAGCCACCAAAATGGTAAAGGGGATGGAAGGATACCCCTATGAAGAAAGGCTAAAAAGGTTAGGGCTCTTTAACCTGGAAAAGAGGCGGCTGAGGGGAGACGGCAGATGTGAGATATGATAGAAGTCTATAAATTAATGAACAGAGTGGAACAGGTAAACGTAGATCGATTGTTTACATTATCAGAATATAGAAAGACTAGGGGACATGCAATGAAGCTACAGGGTAAACTATTTAATACTAATATAAGAAAATATTTTTTCACTCAACGTGTAATCAAACTCTGGAATTTGTTACCGGAGGATGTAGCAAAGGCTGTTAGTGTAGCTGGGTTTAAAAAAGGTTTGGATAAGTTCCTGGAGGAAAGGTCCATAAACCATTATTAAGAAGGGACCCAGGATATCAATGCTTGAGCCAGTACAAGCATTGTGGAACCTGTGTCTTTTGGGGAAACTGCTAGGTACATATGACCTAGATTGGCCACTGTTGGAAACAGGATACTGGGCTTGATGGACCTTGGTCTGACCCAGTATGGCATATCTTATGTTCTTATGTTCTTAGCAGCTACGGGTACTAGTCTGTCAACAATGAGCTGCCTGACTCAAGACCAAATTCAATTTAGGATAGCTATCCAGAGCGTCGCTATGAGTCGACTCCGACTCGATGGCACGTAACAACAACAACAAAAGAAAATATTTTTTCACTCAACGTGCAATCAAACTCTGGAATTTGTTACCGGAGGATGTAGTAAAGGCTGATAGTATAGCTGGGTTTAAAAAAAGGTTTGGACAAGTTCCTGGAGGAAAGATCCATAAACCATTATTAAGAAGGGACCCAGGATATCAATGCTTGACCCAATACAAGCATTGTGGAACATGTGTCTTTTAGGGAAACTGCTAGGTACTGTCGCGTACCGCCCCTATGGCCAGTGGTCATAGGGGTAGGTTGGACACAAAGATATTTTTAACAGAAGAACTTCCTTTCCAAAAACAAACACAGTTGAAAGTAATGGCAATTAGCTGAGTCCAGTAAACCTATAGCTTCCTTCAACGGCTTAAAGTTTTAGCTACGGACATCTTTTGCTTGTCAGCACAAATACTAGAAAATTGCTGCATTAAAACATTCACTTCAGCACAGATATTGTTGGTGCTTTAACCTTGAGAGATCTTTCTCTCTATCATAAGCTTCCTGGATACAAAAATCAGGATAAACGGTTTTCTGGATTTCCCTCTCAGTTAAACCGTTAGGCTTTCCTTAATCTGAAGTCATGCAGAAAGAGCATTCCATCATTGAGTCTGTGGAATCCTGTTCCTCTCCACCAGGTTCTATTTCCATGTCTTCTTCCTCTGCATTACATGTTACTGGGTTTAAAACAGGCTCGGGAATTTCAAGTTTGACTTCTTTTAAAAGTCTGAGCAGTCTTTCCCACTGAGCTTTCCTTCCCCCTTCTGGGTTTGTAGTATAGCTATGAGACTTCTTCCACTTTAATAAACCCTTTAAAGGCTTTGTCTCTCTCAGCTTATCTTTAGGAACATTCTTCCTGGCAGGTTTTCTACAAGATACAATTTCTTCCTCAGAATCTTGTAAGCTTATCTCTGAGTCTGGGTTATATTCCTTAACCCCCACAGACTTTTCCCTCCTACCTCTGAGCTTGGCTGTGAACCTCCTACAGCATGGGCTCTTCCAGGAAGTAGTAGCGTCGTCTGAATCAGAGCTGCCTTGGGAATCACTGCAGTGTCTGTTTTCAGACCCTCTAGGCTTTCCAGCACTGAAGATTTGTTCCTCTTCAGTCTGGTCTGAGACTTCTTGCTCTAGCTTACTTACAGCCAGCCTTCTCACTTCCTCTCTCCTGGAAGGAGTGTGAATAGCCCTGCTTCTGGCTCCTTCACAACTGCTGTCTCTGAAGCTGTTCCTGTGTCTCCAACTGGATCTGTTGCCTGAACTGCACCTGCTGCCTTGTGTTCCCTTTCCGTTTCTGTTCCTGCTTGAACTCTCTCTGAAGTCTTCACCTCGAGTTCTGCTTTCACTTCCTCCCTTGCTCTGTGTTCGTGTGAGCTTAAATGTTTGAAAGTGACGTTCCTCTCCTGGCCCCACCCACAGGTGTTTCCTATCTCTAATAATGTAGTGTATATAGTTCACCCCGTTCTCCTTGTTTAATTTTCCCTGTTCTCTGTAAATGTCAATGTTAGACTGTTATACATTGTACAATTTTAGGTTACATGTAAAACGCGCTGATGATAAATAGTGCGGTATAGAAGAAATCACAAATAAATAAAATAAATAAAAATGGAGTCTGGGTGTGGTCTGAGCCTGGCTTTTGAAGTGTGGTTTTTTCCACTACCCTCCTTCTGGAACGTGAGTTTTGGTGAGCCCTTCCCCCACACAGAAGAAAAAGTTTCATTTGTTTCTGTTTTCCAGGGCTGTGCTGCACTCTCCTTACCACATATCCCCCCCCCTTAAGCTATTACGGGCTGGCGCCGTAACCCGCGCACAGCCCGTAATCCTTGACAGGGCATCCACGTTTGTATGAAGCTTCCCGGCCCTATGCTCTATTCGGATATCAAATTCCTGAAGGGCCATATACCATTGCGTCAAACATGCATTGTGGTCTTTCATCTTATTCAACCATTTTAACGGGGCGTGGTCTGTCACTAGCAAGAACTTACGACCGGTTAAATAAAATCTTAGCGCATTTACAGCCCACTTTATTGCCAGGCATTCGCGCTCAACCGTCGAGTATTTCCGCTCTGGTGGGGTTAACTTACGGCTTAAGAACATCACGGGATGCTCTATGCCCTTCTGCTTCTGTGACATAACCGCGCCCAAGCCCATTTCCGAAGCATCGGTTTGGATAATAAAGGGCTGGCTAAAATCTACCCCGCGCAATACTGGTGCCCCACACAGTTTCTCCTTTAACAACCTAAAGGCCTGTTCCACTATCTCTGTCCAGCGCAGCTGATTTGGGGCATTCTTTTTAACCATATCCATAAGTGCAGCGCTCTCGGTCGCAAAATGCGGGATAAAGCGGCGATAGTAGCCGATTAACCCTAAAAAGCTACATAGTTGTTTCTTTGTCAAGGGTTTTGGAAACGCCTTAACGCTTTCTACTTTATTCAGTAGAGGTTTAACTATCCCTTGGCCGACTAAGTGACACAGATACTTTACTTCTGTCGCGCCAAACATGCACTTTGCTGGGTTTAAAGTGAGAACTGCATGCCTCATCGCACCCAAAACGGCTCTAACCCGAACCAAATGTTCGTCCCACCGAGAAGTATGGATTACAATATCATCCATATAGGCCGTTGCATAGCGCTGGTGTGGACGTAGGACCATGTCAACTAACCATTGGCATGTCGCTGCGGCCCCATGCAGACCAAAAGGCATCCGGCAGAACTGGAACAGTCCTATAAGAGAACTGAATGCAGTTTTTGGGCGAGATTCCCTGGTGAGGGGAATCTTCCAGTACCCTTTGGTCATATCTAAAGTGGTCAGATAGGTTGCCCGGCCCAAACGATCCAAGAGTTCCTCTATTCGAGGCATAGGGTAGGCGTCAAATCTGGAAATCTCATTCACTTTTCGGAAATCTATGCAAAAACGCATTGACCCGTCAGGTTTTGGGACCAAAACTATTGGATTATTCCAAGGACTTTTTGATTCCTCAATTACTCCCATTTTCAACATTTCTTGGATTTATCTCACTACCTCGCTCTGCTTCGCCTCAGGCAGCCTATAGGGTCGTTGGCGAACTACTTCGCCATGTGGGGTCACTATTTCGTGGGCGACCAGTCTTGTTTCCCCTGGTAGAGGAGTTAGGACATCCGGGAACTCCTGTAATAACTTTGATAACTCCCGACGTTGAGCCCCCGAAAGCTCTTCGCCCATCCTAAGTACGGGATCCGCCCTGCAATCAACCAGTTGCAGACCTAGATCATCCTCCTCCCTTTCCACACAAGTAGCTTTCAACCCTTTTATTTCGGCCTTGCCAGTGGACCCAAATCCCCCCGAACCCCGGGTGGTAGTAGTCAACTCATCAACTTCCTCTAGGGGCGGAAATCCTATCCTTTCGCAAATTAACTGGGCCACTCGGTCACCCACATTCACCTTAAAATTCTCTTGAGCAAAATTAAACAGGAGTACTTTTATGGGCCCACGATAATTGGGATTAATGACCCCGGCCCCTATGTCTATAAAATTTTTAAGCGCAAGGCCTGACCGGGGTGCGATCCGGCCATAACACCCTGGTGGTATTTTTACTTAAAGACCTGTGTCCACTGGGGCTCTCCCCTGTCGTGGTATGATGATATCTACCGTGCTGCAAAGATCAAAACCGGCGGCTTGTTCGGTCGCACGTTTAGGGATCTTAGCTTCAGGGGTGGTCCGACAGAATCGAAGTACAAACTTAGGTTTTGGATCAATTATTTCCCTTCGGGGTTCTTTCTTGCCTCCCTGTTTCAATTTGCTCTCAAACAAAGGAGCGGGCACTGCGCGTTCCTTATTTGTTTTGGGGACTGAACGTTTTTCTACCTCTGGTAAGGTTCTCTGCTCTCTTTCTGACTTTTCTGTCTTGGCTAGGGTAGCTGTCTTGACTGCTTTGCCCTGCAGCCCCTCCGCTAACCCACGCCTAAACTGGGGCCAATCTCTGCCCAGGACGATGGCATGTGGGAGTCTGGGAACCACAGCTACCACTATTTCTTTTTCCATGCCTAATCCCTTTATCTTTACCTGGTATATGGGATAGGTTGAAGCTGACCCATGGATACATCTGATTTTGATATGCTCTACAGAAGACTCTGGTAAGGGCTTATTTTGTGCCTCAATTATTCTCCACAGCTTCTGAGAGACCATTGATTGGTCAGCGCCCGAATCCAATAAGGCTTCTGTGGGGATCCCTTCCACCTCCACAGCTATTAGGAACCCTTCTCCTACATCTCTGGGACGGGTGGTTGCAAGAACTGTCCTGGCCTTACAGTCTTTCTTAAAATGACCAACCTCCCCACAGGAAAAACATTTTCTTTGCATATCATACATCCTATCCATAGACACATTTCTTTCTTTTCTAAGGGTTGCAAATCTTGCCTTCCTTTCTGGTATCTCCGTATCTGCCTTCTTAAAAACACCAGCTTTCTCATGGCTTAACTGGTTGGCTTCCAGAAAGCGTTCTGCCAGCGACATGGCTTCCTGGGTGTTCTGGCAGTTTTGGAGGACCAGGAAAGATTGCAAATCCCTAGGTACAGCCTCCATCAATTGGATGCGGTGATAATGTTTAAAGTAATGTGAGTTGAATCATCACCTAAGATAAGACAGCCTTCCTAATAATTGTTGACAAACAATTGAAATGAGTTTAAATTATTTGTCATAAACTGCTAGTTATGTTTTAATGTTGTTACCCCTTGAATAAACCAGATTGACTATATCTTGTATATTGTTAAGGCTGGAGAATACATCACAAACATAATTAGTGATATGAATATGTACAATTGTGTTCCTGACAGGAAAAAGCAATGTGTCTATCAGATCACATGCTAACATTTGATTTGGCAAGTAGACAGAATAAGTTTAGGAATGTAGATGAAAATAATGAGTATGTTACAGACTAGCTATGTAATAGTTTAGTGCTAGCTATGGATGTATTGTAATTAACAATGGATAATATAATTCTGTTCAAGACTGTCATTAGGAATGAATAATTGTGCTTGTTTGCAATTGTTTGGCATCAAGAGAGATGCTGTAGTGGAGAGTAGGATTTTTACAAATTATATATTGTATGCACTGAATCCTATGGGCCGAAGAGGAAAACGACTGAATGAAATGCTACTGGATATGGAGACTCCTGATAAAGATCAGCGATTCCAGAAGAACTACTCATGTATGCGCAACAGTGAAGCCTGGGTGGATGGTCACTGAAAAAGATTGATCTAAGATGTGCATAGCACAGCCCATGGTGAAAAAGGATGCTGCTGACGAATCTGGAGTGATGACTGGTGTCATGATCTGAGGGACTAATCTCTCAATTATTGCTAGATCTACGAGAAGCAGTTGGCCACTGCTAGAAAAGGTAGTGCTTACAAGAATAATTGGTAAAGTCTTGTTCTCTGTACACATTTTTATTGAGGCTAAGCAAAGGTAAACAATGTCACATGATTTTGTATAACTATTTCTTCCAATGAACAAGATGGAGCTCACCTATGGACCAGATGTGCCTAGGACTTTGAAAGAACATCTGCAAAATGAAGCCTACTATAGAAGATTATTCTGGAATTGGACATGTTTCAACTATTGCTCTTTAGTAATGATTCTTTCTAGAATCACAGGGAGGACTGTAGAGATGGACAGATAAGAGGGATACCAGAATCCCCAATATGTAATTGAAGATGGATGAAGTTCTTGATACAAAATGTGTTTAGAAGTTTGACTTTTCACCTACTTTCTTAAATAGAATAAGATGTCATGATCATGAGTTCTCTGTGTAACTGTCTTTAAAATAGATGGAACAGTGTTAACGCAAGCAAAAAGAACATAGGCTATGACCTGTGCAACCATAGTTCATTGTACAGTCAGCTGGAAGTCCCTGCTGACACAACATAATTTTTGCAGCTTTTGCAATTATAAATTTCATCTAATATACTTTAATCAGATCTTACTCTGTAAAAAGAACTTTGGCAACACCTTGTGTTATTTCATGGTTATAATAAATGATTGTTACTTCCTCTTTTTTTCTCTAATAAAAAGGGAGCTTTTTGGAGGAGGAATTTGAATTCGGCAGGTGTGGAATTATGCCCGTCCATATACCGCTTGCCGTCTTCCCTTTGAGCTCAAAGAAAATAGCACTTGTGTGTGTGTGTGATTGTGTTCTGTATTACTCTCTGCCTGTCTCTCACTACTGATGGACCAGAGACCTAAAGAGCCGTGGTATTGTGGTCAGATCATGGAGTTTTTCTTCATCCAACATAGACTCTAAGCTCCTAGTCTCGGGTGTGAGCCATTTCCAAACCAAACTCTTTACACGGTGGCAGAGAGCTTGGGGTGTTTCACCCTGTTTTAATTTACAGGCTCGCAAAAGCCTACGATAGACCGTTGGGTTTAAGCCCGGCCAATCTTTTATGGCTCGCTTAACTTCATCATAACTAGTGACTAACGTCGCGGGCATTGCCCTGTAGGCCGCCAGAGCTTCCCCTGTAAGGAAAGTGGCAAATCTCAATGCCCACTGATCCTTTGGCCATCTGGCCAAGAGAGCTATTCTCTCAAAAGACTTGATGAAATCATCTACATCATCGTCTTTTGTAAGACGTCCACAAGAAAATATCCCAGTGCTAGGCAAGTCCCACCCTTGGAAAATTCCCTGGGAACCTGGCACTCTCTTTGCGGCTTCAGCTGCCTTTTCCTGTGCTCCCAGCCATTTCCCTATCATATCGAGGAGTGGTTTCTGTAGGGCTTGGAGCATCGCGGCCGCCTGTTCTTGGTTCAATGCTGACATCTCTCGTTGTTTCGTGAATTGTTCGGCCATCCAGGCCAGAATGTCGCCTCGCTCCATCTCTGGGCTGGTGCTGTAAACACAAACAGAAACAAACACCCACCAAGTGCGGTACTTTTTATGCTCCCCTTTTCCCCTTGGTGCACTAGCGTAGCCTCCCCTTACACCAGTATCTGAGCGATAACCCCTCTAGCATACGGGTTACTTGGCTCTGGTGTGGAATCTTGCTTTGCCAACAGCTTGGACACCAACTCCGGTTCCACTGCCACTCCAGATTTTTCCTCCATTGAGTAGACTGCGTGCGTTGACACTTGCTTCCTTAGGGAGTCCTCCCTCCTTCCGAGGTGTGGATCTTCAGGCGGGTGCAAAAACTGACTAAAAAAGAATCCTGCCAACTACGCCACCTGTGGCACCAGGTGTTTCCTATCTCTAATAATGGAGTCTGGGTGTGGTCTGAGCCTGGCTTTTGAAGTGTGTTTTTTTCCACTACCCTCCTTCTGGAACGTGTGTTTTTGTGAGCCCTTCCCCCACACCGAAGAAAAAGTTTCATTTTTTTTTTGTTTTCCAGGGCTGTGCTGCACTCTCCTTAACACACTATGTACCTCTCTGTCTTTCTTATGTCTTCTAAGTCTGCTACTCTAGCTTCTAGAGAATGGACTTGTTCCTGAGAGCAAAGAGCTCCTTGCACCTAGTGCACACGTAAAACCTCTCACCAACTGGGAGAAAATCATACATGTGACACTCAATGCAAAAGACTGGAAAGCCCCCATCTTGCTGCTGGACTGCTGTATGCATCTTGGTTTTAAGCTTGTGTTTAGATCTTTAGGTTCTTTGCTTACTAAGGGTTGCTATGGATGCTTATACTAATAAAATTGTACCTAATACGTTTAATATACCTTGTTCACCTGAAGCTTAATTAATTTAAGGTCCTTAGTGTATGACTGATTTAGATAACGAGCTGCACCTGAGATCACATCCTTTCCTTTAAGATGTGTAAGTACCTATAAAGCTACGATTATCCCAGGGGTGGGTGGGTGTTGGTGAGGGTGGGAGTGAAATAACACTTATTAAAAGAGGGCTGCTACACAGTACCCTGTCCTGTGCTTCTGAGGTAAGCTGTGACCAACTTCCTGGGTGATTAATAGTCTTTGCTTGGAAAGGAGTCTTTCAGAATGACTTTTTGACCTGCCACCTGGCGTTAACATCTATTGAAAAGGTTTCACAGGTCTCTTACCCCCTAGGTAGAAGGCCTCTTTGTAAAGGTCTCTGGAAGACTTTATTTGTTGCTCAATGAATACTGACCCTGTTTTGCCTTTTATGCTAAATTATATTCTGATTTGATTTAAATTAAAGCTCTTTGCTGCTGCTAGCCTCTGACTTATTATGAAATTTAAACTAGAAGCTCTCTGCTGGGTTCTAAATTTAATCAGAAAGCTCTCTTCTGTGTTTTAAATTTTAAACTAAAAGCACTTTGCTGATACTAGGCCCTGAGTGAGTATTAAATTTAAACTACAAGCTCTCTGCTGGGTATGAAATCTAACCAGAAAGCTCTCTTCTGAGTTTTAAATGTAAACTTAAACTGCTGCTACTAGGCCCTGACTGATTTAACAAATACACCAGGTTCACAGATTAATCAGCTTTAATCCAAAGAAGTCCCTTCAGAAAAATTCCCAGAAGTATATACTCACAAGTATATACTCTCCAGAAGTAGCAGTCCCCTTTTCTAGTCCTTCCTTCCTTCCTTGTCTGAGCTAGCCTCCTATCATAGGAGGTACCTAGGAGGGGGACATAAAAAAGACCTATTACTCTTGTAGGCAGTGGTACTTTCTTGGTTCCCGAACCTTCCAGCCCAAACAGGATACTCTCCTACAACAGTATTGAGAAAAGCCTCAGAAAGCCCTGCCAGCTCCTCAACCAAACCCTGGGTCAGGGTTTTGACTGGTTCCTTCGGAGCATAGCCACTCTACCAGTAATCACAATAGTAAACCCTCTGATTGGGGGAAGGCTTACTCTTTTTGTTCAAAGGTCATCCCTTATAACCTCAGATACATGGGTTCTACAGATAATCCAAAGCAGTTACAAACTACATTTATTGGATCTGCCATTAGATTGCCCCCCTGAGGGTGCATCACCTTAACCCTCTGCATCAGGAACTGCTTCAGAGAGAAATCAGTACCCTCTTGTCAGATCTCATGATCAAGCTTATGCTACCAGAGCAAAGAAGACAAGGGTTTTATTCCAGGTACTTCCTGATCCCTAAGAAAATGGGGTATACAGTCACATCCTAGACCTGAGATCTGAACACATACTTGGTAAGGGAAAAGTTCAGAATTATTTCTCTAGGCACCCTGATTCCTTACCTTCAAAAAGGAGATTGGCTATGCTTCCTGGATTTGATGAATGTGTATACCCACATATAGATACATCCTACTAACAGGAGGTCTCAGATTCATCCTGGGGAGACAACACTTCCAGTATCAATTGTTGCCTTTTTACCTAGCTTCAGAACCTTGCATGTTCACAAAATGCCTCATGGTTGTAGCTGAATACCTCCAGATGCTGGGCATGTTTGTCTTCCCCTATCTGCATGATTGGCTGATCAAGAATACCACTCCAGAAGGGGTTCAAGAATCAACACGATTGACCATTTGAGTGTTGGAACTACTAGGGTTCATTATATATTACCCCACCTTCAACCAACCCAGCAGTTGGAATTCATAGGAGCCTTGCTCGACACGACTCAGGCAAGAGCCTTCCTCCCAATGACTGAATTCTCAGACTGACTGCACTACTGCAGGAGACTCAATAGAGTCGACAGGTATCAGCTCACAGGCTATTGACTGTACTTGGCCAAATGGCCTCTACATTTCATGTCATACCCTTGGCACCCATATGAGACAGGCTCAGTAGACTCTGAGGACTCAATCAACACAAGCCATGGGTTGACTCAGGGATCATCTGTATGTTGCCAGTCTTCTTGTTCAGTCACTGCAATGGTGGACAATACACCACAATTTGCTCAGAGATCTCCCCTTCCAAATTGCTCCACCCCAGAGTTTTTGACAACAGACACATCCAAGCTGGGGTGGGGAGTTCATCTCGATGGGTTTCACACCCAGGGCAATTGGTCCATCCCAGAAGGTCTCCACCAGATCAACTTCTTGGAATTAAGAGCCATGGCAAATGTTCTAAAGGCTTTCCGAGATCGGCTGGCCAACTAAATTGTTATGATTCAGACTGACAATCAAGTCACAACAAGCATGGAGAAATGGGGGTCATACCTCCTGTATTGGGAAGTAGTCAATTTGTGGATGCTTGCTATAACACATGGGATGGACCTGAGAGCCATGTACCTGGCAGGCAAACAAAACACTCTAGCAGATAGACTGACTCGAGTCCTCCAACCACATGAGTGGACACTGGATAGGGAGGTCGCAACTCGCATATTTCAGGAGTGGGGCACTCCCTCGAAAGATCTGATCACCACTCTGTAGAATGGCCAGGTAGATCATTTCTGTCACAGGGTAAGAACACACAGCAGACTAGCCTCGGATGCTTTCCTCCTAACATTGAGGGGAGGGTCTTCTGTATGCATATCCTCCAATCCCTATCATTGCATAAACACTCCTGAAACTCAAAACAGAGGGAAGCATGATTATTCTCATTGCTTACTACTGGCCCAGACAGCCGTGGTTCCCCCTCCTGCTACAGTTCTCCCTTCAGGAGCTGTTCTGGCTCAACCTCATGCTGGATCTGATTTCGCAGGAAGATTGGATGATGTTGTACCCCAATATCTAGTCTTTGACCCTCATGGCATGGATGATGAGAGGCTAATGTTGTCTGAGATCAACCTGCTGACCGATGTGATTGAGATCCTTTTGGCCTCCAGAAGGGTCTCAACAAGAAATTAGAAGAAGTTTGCTATCTGGTGTTAGAGCCAGGCCCTAGATCCTTTTGTCTGCCCCACACAAAGATTGCTTGAGCATCTTTTGAACCTCTCTGAGTCGGGACTTAAATCCAACTCTGTCAGAGTCCACCTCAATGCAATTGGAACTTATCATCGAGGTGTGGAAGAAAAGTCCATCTTGGTACAGCCTTTAGTTATTCACTTTATTTGGGGTTTGCTTCTCTCGAAGTCTCCCTTCAAACCTCCTGCAGTGTCTTCAGACCTCAATGTGATTCTTATGTAGCTCATGAAAGCTCCTTTTGAGCCACTCAGTTCCTTCTCTCTGAAGTTCTTGACCTGGAAGGTTTTGTTTCTGGTGGTGGTCACTTCAGCACACAGAGTGAGCGAGCTTCAGGCTCTCGTAGTTCATCCACCTTATACCAAATTCCATCATAATAGAGGGCCCTCCATACTCATCCTAAATTCCTTCCAAAAGTGGTGTCAAATTTCCATTTTAATCAGTCAGTTGTTCTTTCAACATTCTTCCCAGAGCCTCATGCCCACAAAGGGGAAGCTGCATTGCAAATTGCATTGTCCTTGGAGTGGACAAAAGCTTATAGAAAGTCCATCCAACTTTTTGTTTCTTTTGACCCCAGCAAGCTAGGGGCTGTTATTTCCAAATGCTCTCTTTCAATTTGGCTAACAGACTGCATCTCTTTCGCTTATGCCCAAGCAGGCCTGAGCCTTGATGGTCATGTCACACTCACAATGTCAGAGCCATGGCTGAGTCAGTTGCCAACATGTACTCAGTCTCCATGGAAGAGGTCTTCAGGGCTGCAGTGTGGTTTTTGCTCCATACATTCACATCTCACTACTGTCTGGACAGGAATCCTGACACAACAGCAATTTCAGCCAAACTCTACTCCGAAATTTATTTGGGGATTAGAATCCAATTCCATCCCCCTAGGCCCATCTATTTTGTCCAGGCTACAAAAAGAAAAAAAAGGGAAGAGAGAATCACTCATATTGTACATAGTTGGTCTCTTGACTGCTAAATCCTGTTGCCTTTACACAGATGGGTTGTTACCTCTTTTGAGCTTGTCTGAATTTTCCTCGGTTTTCAGTAGCTTGTAGCTAGGGAGTTCCATACGTGAGGACTCATTCCTGCTTATCCACAAATAAAAGGTAGTTACTCATTGGTAGCAGGTGTTCTCTGTAGACAGTAGGAATAAGTCCTCACAACCCTCCCACCTCCCCAAGGAGTTGTATGCTGCTACAGCTATGCTATCAGACTGGTTTAAGATGGTGCCATAGTGGCAGGCGGGAAGGTGATACTCAGGCATGTGAAGTCTCCCAAAAGCTTCCAATAGGAGCTGGGGAGTGTTCCCATGTGGGCTTCATCAGAGGGCAACAGCCATACGTGAGGGCTTATTCCTGCTGTTCATGTTTCCTCTTTTCTGTCAATTGCACTGGAATTCCTTTCCATTTCCTATTGTGTTTAGTTTTGTAAACTGCTTTGCATAATTATAAAAGGCAATATAGAAGGTAAAATAAACCATAAACTATACTTATGTCCTCAATCCAATTCCTATAAGCAGCACCCAGAGAAGGAATCCTACCAAAAGCAGAGGTCTGGAGGTACTTTAATGCTAAGGAGCATCACTGTTTTGCAGAATGCCTTCTCTGTCATAAGCCAATAGCAGAGGAAAGATAGTGGACTTTCTTTCAAATAGTGCCACATAATATTTGCAGAGTAGCATCCCTCAATGTTGGTTTCAGGGTAGGCTACTATTAGCCTATACATTCCTTTCTTAATTCAATGTAGAAGGAGCAGCACCAGTAGCAGGAAAGGTACAGGAAAAGGGAGGTTCATCACACAAACTGGCCCTCTGGGCCCTTCCCTCAATGAGACTGCAAGCAAAAAGCGCTCCATTGGCAGGGTAATAGTGATCCTGGAATCTCTAGGCATATAACATTGACAATGGTGACATGGTGTATGGTGAAATGATGACCCTGGATGATCAGCACTTGCAGATGATGGAAAATGAGGGATTTTATCTAAGTAGCTATTTATTTGGGCTCATTTATACGTCACCAACAGTATCTATAGTTTTCAAAGTGACTTACAAATTAACATAAGAAATCAGCTTAAAAAACTAATGTTAAACATGTCCAATGCATAAAAATACCAAAGAAAACTATCTTTGAATATCAATATACATAATGGGCCCATTATTCGAAGGGCATTTGCATGGTTTACAGCCCTGTAAACCGTGTAAATGCCTGCAACTTCTGAATATCCCTGATCTTCTCCACTACACGCCCGATGCTAAATTCTTAGTATTGGGTCATTTCGTGGGCATTCCGGGGAGTAGCAGAGGCAGCGACAGTCAATAACCAGACAGCAGCAATATTGCATGCTGCCCGGTTAGCGACCTGTTGCTAAAAAAGCTAGGCAACGCAAAAACTCGCCTATCTTTTAGCTGCAGGAGCTAACCAGGCAGCATGCAATATCGCTGCTGCCTGTTTAGCTACTGCAACTGGGAGGTTGTGTGGTAAACCCAGATATTCAATGCCAGGGCTGCATATGACCCCGGCATTGAACATGCGAGGTTAAGGGTTGGCTCATAGGCGACCTAGATGAATATCGTGCCCAATACAAGTAGAACATTCTCTGTAAAATTAGTTGCTGAAAGCTATAAAATCATAATGCAGTTGAAGGAAATTCCTGCTTAAAAATGACAGAGACTGGTGACACCTTATAGAGTAACCAAAATGCTAGACAAAGAAGGAGCTCCACGCAAAACTCCTTAAACCACCCAGACGACTTCCGTAAAGCAACCAAATCCACAAATAAAAGAGCATTCTCTCACTATGTCCCCAACTCTCTGGAATGCATTACCATCAGATTTAAGAGAAATAAAAGACCTCACCAACTTCCGAAAAAAATTAAAGACGCTCCTTTTCAATGAATGCTATAGGCATTCACACCTGCAAGCCCCTACCATAAATCGTAAAGCACCTAACACCACTCCATCCTAATCTTACTAACTTGATGCTATACGACGTTCCCTTCAAGTCCCAAACAACATTGCATCCCCTAACACACTCAGATCAAATATGTAAATAGTTCAGTTATGCTATTATTGTACATAGTTAAGTATGTTTTAATGTTATAATGTTTAATGTAAAATGATTAATGTTTAATGTACCTGTTTTTGTTAATTGTAAAATGCTTTGATTACCAGATAAGGCGGTATAGAAGAATGTGAAATAAATAACAAATAAATAAAAAAACAATTTATTGAGACATGAGCTTTCGAGGACAAGAGTCCACTTTGTTCTTCTCCTTGAAAGCTTATGCCTCAATAAATTTGTTAGTCTATAAGGTGCCACCTGCCTCTTGTCATTTTTGCTACTGCATACTAAAGGCCATCTCTCTGAAAATTTTTATCAGACTGCTTAGTAAGAATTATGCATTTTAAGATCATTCTACTCCAACCTCAAATCCTCATGTAAAGTATTCCCAAGTAAAACCAGCAAATTAAATAGTTTGAATCCAAGGGAGTCTTTTCCTAAAGGAGCTAGCTGGCAATGTGTGTTCTAGTGTGCTGAAGGTGCATGCGTTGCCAGCCAGCACGGGGCCATGACGGTTAGTGCGGCAGATTTCCTGCACTAACTGTGCAACTCTCATTAGGGTCGTGAGTGGATAGGTTAGAGGTGGAGAATAGGCATGAGTTGGCGCCACGTTCACACTGCATGCTAACTGCATTAGTGCGGGTTCACCTATTGCCACTTAAATAGGTGAAGTTAAGTGTACCCATGCTAATGTGACCCACCTTAGGAGACAGTGTTTTCCTTTACTGGGGAAATGCTCACCACAGCCCCAACAGTTAACGTGGTGGTGTTGCACCTAACATGCCATACTTTCGGTGCTTTTGGCATGTTTAGCTGCAACATTCTAGCACCATTCATAAAAGGGCCCCCAAGTATAAATTTTATGATAAAAGTTTGCAGATTTATTGACAATAACCCCTGAAATGATTGCATAATCCAATCAAGCTGGCAAAAAATACAATATAATGTTAAAACGCTGGGCCTCCTAATAATGCTTTCAACATAATTACAATGTTGAATTCTTTTTTCCATTGAACTGTCTGTCAATGTAAGAAACAAAATTATGGGATAATATTAATATGTTCAAATAATTTAGTCCCTATAATTAAACATCTAACTACATTCTGAATTAACTGCAGTGTTTTGAGCTATTTAGCTGATAAACCAAACTAAATGCACTACAATATTCCAGGGTAGGTTTAAGCTGTCACATCATCCTAAGCTTAGAAAAGCCTTTTTAACTGTGGCTTGTATCTGGACATGCATATTTAGCTGTAAATCAAGTACTGTTCCTAAGTCCTCCACTTCTTTATGCATATAAGCAACCTACCAATTGGATGTTTCTGGAACAGCAAATTCAAAGTTCTTACTAAAGCATAAAAGCCCTCAATGTCAATATTCAGACCTAGCAGTGAATGGTTTTTTTTTTTAAACATTGCTTCTGGGTTTAAAACACTACAGTATGTATATTCAGCACTGCTATCCAGATGGGCAGCGACACTGAGTATACGTGGAGCATGCTCATTGCTGGTAGCTATAAATATAGCAGTAATATTCTGCCATAAACTGGGCACTCGCACACTTCTACACACTCATACTGAAATAACTCCACCAAGACCATCATGGTGGCAGAAAGTTTACCATAGCTTTATTTAAATTCTTGTAATTAACACTTACAATAGCCAACCTTACTTGATACCATCATTTACCAAATCAGCCTGCCCTACATATCAGTATCCAAGGTATCAACTCCCAGCATACCAAACTTATCAACACACATTCATAATCGCACTCAGCACCTAGACTAGTCGGTGCCAACCTAGCCATAGTGAGGTCTTTTAACAATCCTGTGGATAGTCTACTCATCTTACCTACACATAACCTGTGGTAACACCAAGCCATGCATTAAAGTTTGTTGCAGTGGTGCATGCTAGCTTCTGAATCCTTCTCACTTTCTCACTGTTCATTTCTGCTCCCCTTCTTCCCTGGACGATTCAGGGAAGAAGGCTAAGCTCTATCTCTCCCCCCCCCCCCCCTCAAATGGCAACTGCAATACCCAAGTCCCTCAGCTTTCCCGCAGACCCACACTAAGCAGCAAGGAATGGGCAGGAGGAAAATGCAGCCAACCAATGCATCTGCCACCCCAGGAAAATTGACTAGCCCTCCACACTCTCCAGTCTACCTCCCATATTCCCACCCCCGCTTCCTTCCTTGGCCACCAAATCCTAGTCGATTGCCCCTACCTCCTTCTTGGATATTGGCCACTGCCCACTTAAAAGGGGCTTGACTAAGTTGTTTAGTAAAGGGCCACTTTTTTCAGTCCTAAATTAAACTACTTAGCTATCTTAACTATAAGGATAGTGGCTGAATATTGCCACTATACATACAGAGGCATGTTTCCAAAACCATACTAATGGTTACCGCAGCCTTTAACACGTGGTAGCCTTTAATGGTTAGCATGAGACCACCATAACCGTTACTATGTGCTAAAAATGCCAGTGCAGTACAAATCCTGTGCTAACCACTTAGTATATGACGGGGTGGGGATTAGGAGGGTTTTAAGGTGGAGAGTGAGTATTGAATGCAAATCATGGCTAGCATAAGCATCAACACACACTAAATGAGAACATTTCAGTTAGCACAGATGCACTTACCACCATCTCAACGGGTGATGTTAAGTGTACCTATGTTAATTACAGTTGCAGTTTTTGTGCAGTGAGGTGCTTCTCTCCATGGTAACTCCATGGGGGAAATGCTGGGAATGCCCCCAACAGTTAGCACAGGTTGGACGCCCTTCCCATGCTAATTTTCTGAACTTAAGCTGTGCTAAGGTGCCAAATCTTAGAGCACTTTAGTAAACATGCCCCATAGCTAGCTGGAACATCCTCAATCTGCCAAACACTATCCAGTTACAGCGGAAGCATTTGGAGTCTTGTAGTGCTATACTACTACTACTATTAAACATTTATGTAGCACTACAAGTCATACACGTCACTGTACAAACATAGAAAGAAGACCATCCCTGCTCTAATCAGACAGACAGAATAATACAAGAGAAACAAGGGGGGGGGGGGTTCAAATAGGGAGGGAGACACAAGGAGAACAAGGGATTAAGATCCAAATGCAGTCTCAAAAAGGTAAGCTTTTAGCATGGATTTGAAGAGGGAGAGAGAAGAGAAATGATACAAATGATCAGTAGTAGTAGTAGTAGTAGTAGGGATTCTCAGTGGCACTCTGTGTATAGTGCAATTAAAAATCCATAAATAGGGGACTCACACATTTTACAGTGACCACTATATCTTTAAGACCCTTTAAATATTCAACATGGGTTTTTTTTCAGAATTTTGTTTCAGCTAGATCAGTAGTTCTCAACCCTTTCTCTATTGTAACACACGTGACAGACTGTATTCATGTGCATGACACAGTGGATGCTATTATCTGCAGTTAAACAAAAAAAAAGCCCAAATATAATTTAAAATTTCATCTGCCATATGGATACCCGGTCTCCCAATTTTTCAAGGTCCTCTTTTAATTTTTCACAATTATCTCGTGTTTTAACAACTTTGAATAATTTTATATCATCTGCAAATTTGATCACCGAACTCATTATTCTCATTTCTAGGTCATTTATAAATATGTTAAAAAGCAGCGGGCTCAGAAAATTGGCCATTTAGCCCTACTCTGTGTTTTCTATCTTTTAACCAGTTCTTAATCCAGTTCTTATACAATGAATTTTAAATTTCTCCAAGAGTCTCTCATGAGGGACCTTGTCAAAGGCTTTCTAGAAATTTTTATACTGTACAGTATATCAACTGGCTCATCTTTATCTACCTGTTTATTTACATCTTCAAAAAAATGTAAGAGATTAGTGAAATAAGATTTTCCTTGGTTAAATCCATGTTGGCTTTCTGCTATTAAACTATAATTGTCTACATGTTCAGTAATTTTGTTCTTTATAATGGTTTCTACTATTTTGCCTGGTACAGATGTCAAGCTCACCAGTCTGTAGTTTCCCAGATCACCCCTGGTGCCCTTTTTAAATATTGGCATTACATTGGTCATTCCCCAATCCTCAGGTACTACTACTAATATATTCTTCTTTCTCCCTTCTGCTTCTCCACTTCACCCCATGTCCAGAATTTTGCATTTACCCCTTCTCCCTCTCCTCCTGTCTAGTATTTCAACCTATCTCTCCAACCCATATCCCGCTTCTTTTCTCTCCCCCTGCATCCAGCATTCCCCCTCCCCATGACCATCACCGGCCCTCTCTCCTGCTCTCCCCGTCTCCCTATGTCCAGCATCAGCCCTCTCTCCTCTCTCCCCATTCCTATGTCCAGCATCGGCTCTTTCTCCTCCTCTTCCCTCCCCGCTACATGTCTAGCATTGGCCCATTTCTCCTCCTCTCCGCTCTTCCCATGTCTAACATCGGCACTTTTTCCTCATGACCCCCCCCCCCCCCCCATTTCCAGCATTAGTCCTCTACCTCTGCTTCCCGCCTCCCAATGTCCAACATCTTCTCTTTACCTACCATGTCCCTCAGCCTGCCGTGGCAGCAATCATAAAAATAAGCAAGAGGTCTTTTCACTCCTGTGTACTCTGTAGGCCTTGCCAGCCCTGCCTGCCTCTGATGCATTTTTCATCAGAGAGGGGGTGGGACAACTAAGGTCTTCCAGGCATGCTGGAACACCCTGCACTTTTTTCTTTTACTGACAGCCTGCTGCTATGCCGTTGCTTCTCACTGGGTATAGATTGGTGGTGGTGGTAGTGGCAAGAGAAACAGCAGCAGGTGCAGGCACAGATGCTTCTCCTAACAATTTTACTTTTAAGAGAAGGCAGAGTGAGGCGGCGCCGTGGGGTGTTTTGTGGGCATTTTTTTGTATAATGGTAGAGCCACCCTTGGGTGGAATTGATGGTGGAGTCTGTTTTGTTGGCCCCTTATTAGTTAATTTTAGATGCTTTTAATTTGCATTCTGTTGGGGATCAAGCTAAGGTGCTTTTTTTTTCTACTATGCAGGAACAGGGGTTTTCTAATGCAGTTATCGGTCCTACTCATAGTACAGGAGGGACTTTGGATTTCATTTTCTGTAATGGCTTAGGTAGAGGTTTGAATGTTGATAGGATCCAGTCTTTTGTTGTTCCATGGTCTGATCACTATTTTAGTCATTGCGGAGTACACATTTTGACATATCAACGGATGATCTGATCATGTGATGGCTATTTTTTTGTCTGAGATGGATTAGTTGGATCGATTGAGGAGGATATGAATGCTTTGGTAGGACATTTGGAAATCATCCTGATGGCAGCTACTGAGCAGGTGACTCCTATGAAGGTTTGGAAAATTAAGAAGGGTCGTGGGGCCCCCTGGTATTCTGAAGATCTGTGTCTCCAGAAGCAAGAGTTTAAGAGGGCAGAAAAATGGTGGTAAAAATCATGGAATGATACAGATTATTTCTGTTGGTGTCAACTTAGTCAGGCTTAGTCTAAGCATCAGTTTATTTTGAGTAGGATTGAGAAGGCTTTGAATAGAACACAAGAACTTTTCTCCAAAGTGAGATTTCTTACTGGGAATTGGGGATCAGAAGTTGTTTACCTAGATTCCTTGATTAGTTAACAATTTTTATTTTATTCTGAGAAGAAACTGGATTTGTTGGGGAGGTCTGTAACAGTTGCTCTAGCTCCTCTCCTTGAACAGGGAGTGGCTTGTGGTTTTGAGGAGATGTCGAACTATTGGGTTCAGTTTGAGCCAATAGTGGAGAGTTCTGTTGGTTCTGTTGCTTTTAGCTTTTAAATCTACTAGTTATTTAGAAGATCCTTGTCCATCCTCTATAGTTCAGCTTGCTAAGGAGGGGCTGGCTGATTTTTTAACCACTCTGGTGATGCTTCCTTCTCACAGTTGTTTTTTCTGATTGTTTGAAAAAAAGCTTTTGTTTTTCCATTGTTGAATAAAGAAGGGTTGAATAAAGAGGTTTTGGGTAATTAACATCCGATCTCCCATCTGCCATTTTGGGGAAAAATTGTAGAAAGAGTAGTTTATCAGCAATTGTTGAATTTTTTGATCATTATTTTTTTGTATAATGGTAGAGCCACCCTTGGGTGGAATTGATGGTGGAGTCTGTTTTGTTGGCCCCTTATTAGTTAATTTTAGATGCTTTTAATTTGCATTCTGTTGGGGATCAAGCTGAGGCTTTTTTTTTTTCTACTATGCAGGAACAGGGGTTTTCTAATGCAGTTATCGGTCATACTCATAGTACAGGAGGGACTTTGGATTTCATTTTCTGTAATGGCTTAGGTAGAGGTTTGAATGTTGATAGGATCCAGTCCTTTGTTGTTCCATGGTCTGATCACTATTTTAGTCATTGCGGAGTACATGTTTTGACATGTCAACGGATGATCTGATCATGTGTGGGAGGGCGTGATGGCTAGTTTTTTGTCTGAGATAGATTAGTTGGATCGATTGTTGCATCCCTATTGGGCGGGCTTTCAGTGAGAAAATGGTATTGCATCAGTTCTGGCAACTTTGTTAGATGATGTTTATCATATTTTAGATGGTGAATCCTCAGTGCTTATTCTTATTTTGGATTTAGCTTCAGCTTTTTATATGGGGCATCATGGTCTTTTGTTGCAGCAGTTGTTTGAAATAGGTTTTCATAGTGTTGTTTTTGAGTGGTTTTGATCTTTTATGAAAGGGTGGTCTCAGCAAGTGGTTTGGAAGAGAGTGTTGTCCTGGGTGAGTGGATTGACTTCTTGGGTGTCTAAGGGGTCCTTCCTCTCGCTAATGTTATTTAACTTTTTCCTGAAGCCCCTGAAGTCTTGATGTCTGAGGTTCTTTTTCTTTGCTCACCAGATTTATGTGCCCATTAGTTCTACTTGATGGGAGAAAGTTTCACAATTTAATGTCCAGTAGTCTAAAGTTGTTCAGTGGTTAGTGGATAATAAAATGAAGGTAAATGTAGAGAAACTGGTAGTTATATGGTTGGGTAAGGGGCATTCAGTGGTGGTGGTGTCTTTGGCAGAATATCCTGTTCTTTTTTTTTCTGTGGTGAGGAATTTGAGGGTTTGAATGAATTCTGATTAAATTTTTGAGGTACATACATCAAGTTCAAGCAGCATTTTATCAATTGCAACTTGTAAAACAGCTCAAACTATTTTTGAGTGTGGGTCAATTATGTCAAGTGGTTCTGGCATTGGTTTTACCTCACATTGTTTATGTGAATATGCTTCATGTGGGCTTTACCTAAAAAGACATTGCAATGAATGCAGTTTTTTCTGAATACTGAAGCACAGCTTTTGGGGGGATTGGAGTGTTATGAGCATATTACCTCTATGTTGCAGCAACTGCATTGGTTGCCAGTCTTTCAGTGAAGCTGGATTAAGATGTTGATGTTGTTTAATGCATGAATTTTTGTTTTCACATGAAACTCCATAATATGTTAGTCCAGGGGTTTTCAACCCAGTCCTCGGGGAACCCTAGCCCAGTCAGGTTTTCAGGATTCCCACGATAGATTTGCATACAATGAAGGCAGACCATGCAAATCTATCTCATGCATATTCATTGTGGGAATCCTGAAAACCCTAATGGCCTAGGGTTCCCCGAGGACTGGAGTTGGGAACCTCTGTGTTAGTCAATACCATACTAATAACACCTCAAGTGATAATTTTGGTCAAAAAAAATATTTTGACTGCTATTTTGCACAATATTTCAGCGTCCCCATTTCGGGGACACTATGCATGAAAAGGCGGGTGAAGTGGCTGTTATATAAAACAACTGCAAATAATGTCAAACAACTGCAAATAAATTTCCAAAACTTATTATAAATGAAATGTAATTAGTATTATTTGGAAATGATCTTTATGTATCAAAATTGTGTAGCCAGCCACATCACATATGACAGTGGTGTGTGACATGTACAGGGGGCAGGATATGGAGAAGGGAATGGCCCAGAATAGGCCATGGATGTGGCAGACTCAAGTCAAGTGGGTGGCCCAGATGTGTGGGTATGCCCAAGAAGGGATGTGGAGGGACCCATGGAAGGGTGGGTGGGCTGGAGGAAGGGGCCACATGCTGCCACAGACACCTGTCCTATGCATGGGGCCACCTGTGCGGCAGCCTTACCACCCCATGGTGACAGAAACAGGCCTGGGACCGCATCTGTAGTGCCTGATAGCTGACATGCATGCCCTGTGCAGCTAGATGGTGATGTGCTGGGGGTACCATGCATATGCAACACACCATGCACATGTCCCGCCCCCCATGACAGCCACCATGTGTGCGGCACTGGCATCGTGCAATGGGCAGGTGACACTGCACCCTTGGCATATCTCAGCAAAAATATTGGCGGAGTGGGCCTCAAACCCCCGGACCCAGAGGAAGTCCTCATACCAGCAGCCCACAATGGAACACTGCTGTGAACAATGTCCCAGGTAGGAAATGTGCATGATGCACAGAGGCATGGGCCAGTTACACATGGTGTGGACATGCACACGCCTATGGCAGCTGATGCAGATACCGCAGCCCCTCCCGAGGTGCTGACATGTGCATTGAGTGGTGTGAGCATATGGTTTAGGCAGTCATGCAAAGTAATGTATTCATCGACTGCTATCCATTCATCATCATCCTCCAGCATTGAAATAACTTCATGTAATTTGTAATGCCTTGACATCCTAAAGTTGAAAAATGTGAAAAATCATAAACAGACAACACAAAAACACCAAATAGCATGGTTTGTGGAATAATTTGTCACTCGGTTGACGGTGACACAAAGATTATACGCCACTAGATAGCGCTGTTAAAGAACAAAGAGTCCAAGTGTAGGGTAATAAAGGCTTTTATTCCCCGTTTAAAGCAAGGTTCAACTAAGAGATACTTTAGATAACAGAAACAGTCCTTTGTTTCAAAAGGTACCAATATTCACTGGCTAGTTAACTGTTACTTCACAGTTTAAAGCAGGTTTTCTTCAAAGTAATATTCAGTATAATAAACATCAAATTATACTTCATTTATTCTTCTGTGGAGCATACACACTTTGGAGCATAGGCAGTGCACCAATCACATTCCATTTCCTCAGGCAAAGGTGAGGGAATAGTGCTGGGAGAATCCACTTCCATCAATTCCTCTCCCCTATACTGATTCAAAGGGCTTCCACTGTCCCTGTCTATTTCAGCATGGTAATCTACTACTTGGGAGTTTGGCTTCACGTAACCAGGGACTCTTAAGGCTGGCGGTAGTTTAGTGAACCAGTCTTGACTCTTGTTTCTCCTAGGAGGAATACTTCTTTTAGCATAACTTTTAGCAGTACAATCATTACAGTTAATCTTCAATGCCTCATACCTTGGCTCACTGAGTAAAAACTTCCGTTGCTTATAAAACTGCTTTTCCCTCTGAATAGGTGAAACTGGGCAATGATCCTCTAGAGATAAGCTTCTGTCAGAACCTCCCTCTCTGGTTCTTAGCTTTCTTCTCTCTATGTTACAAACAGGCAGAGTATAGGAACTAGGCGTGGCAGAGCCTCTCACCTTGGAGCAACTTCCACCAAACTCCCCTTGCACAATAGGTCCAGTTTGGGCTTTCTGGCTTCCCACCTTGTGAGGTCTGTTTCTCCTCCAGCTTCCAGCTTGGCTTCTTCCACAGCAATCAGGCTTATGTCCTTGATAGCCTCCAGGCTCCTCTGCTGTTTCTCCTTCTAGTCCAGCTCCAGTTCCTTCTTCCTCTTTCTCCTCCTTCCTCAGCTCCTGCTGTGTCCACTGCTTCCTCTGCTTGTGCCACTGCTGCTTATACCACTCCTCCCCAGAAGCATTCTGCTCTGGCTTATAAAGTGAACCGTTACTGCTGACTTCCTGGTTCCCTTTCAGCTGCAGGTCATCAGTGAGCTTAGGTTCATTAAGACCAATATGTCTGTTCCTGCTCCCTCTAGCTGTGCCTGGAGGTAACTGCACATCTAGTTCTTCTAAAACAGGATTTCTTTTCTTAAAACCAACTTTATTAGTGCCCGCATCATGACAAATTGCATACTGCACATGCTCTGTTACAGTTAATTGCTCATATTATCGCTCATTGCAAACTCCCTACCCATTCATGCATAGCATCCCCATAACGGGGATGGCAGAAATATGTATCATACTCAGAACGGAATCACTGTAAATTCTACATGCAAATATATTTGATTAAAAACAATATATTAAACAAAAATCAAGCTTACTTGAGAGAATGACTGATTGCGTTCTTGTCGAAAAAACGCTACTTTTCAAGCGTACGATAAATTGAGCAAAGTTTACTAAACTCTTACTTTAAGTTCTTTTATCGGTTCTGCAGATGAACATATCACAGAACGTTTTGCAATGCATTCATTCTACATTTGTTTCTAATAAAATATTGCATGATTGAATTGTTTTATGCGTGGTTTAATATGACCTGAACTGAAATATGAGATTGCAGACCTGCTATTGGTAATCTGTGAACTTTCATTAAAATCATCTGTAATACCTGAAGATTGGAGGGTCGCCAACGTAACACCAATTTTTAAAAAGGGTTCCAGGGGTGACCCGGGAAATTACAGACCGGTGAGCCTGACGTCAGTACCAGGGAAAATGGTAGAAACCATCATAAAGAACAAAATTACGCAGCATGTAGATAGTCATGGCCTAATGGGAGACAGCCAACATGGCTTTAGACAAGGAAGATCTTGTCTTACTAATCTGATATGTTTTTTTGAAGGTGTGCATAAACAGGTAGACAAAGGTGAGTCGGTTGATATAGTGTATCTGGATTTTCAGAAAGCTTTTGACAAGGTCCCCCATCAGAGACTTTTGGCAAAGCTAAAAAGTCATGGGATAGGAGGCAGTGTACTATTGTGGATCGGGAACTGGTTAAAAGATAGAAAGCAGAGAGTAGGGCTAAATGGCCAATATTCCCAATGGAAAAAGGTGAATAGTGGAGTACCCCAGGGATCTGTACTGGGTCCGCTGCTTTTTGACATATTCATAAATGACCTGGAAAAGGGAATAACGAGTGAGGTTATCAAATTTGCAGATGACACAAAACTGTTTAAAGCTGTTAAAAACCCAAGAGGAAAGTGGAAAACTGCAGGAGGACCTGGATAAATTGGAAGACTGGGCATCCAAATGGCAAATGAAATTTAATGTGGACAAGTGCAAAGTCATGCACCTAGGAAAGAACAACCCACACTATAGTTACTCGATGCAAGGCTCCACATTAGAAGCCACCACCCAGGAAAAAGATTTAGGAGTCATCGTGGATAACATGTTAAAACCCTCCGCCCAGTGTGCAGCGGCGGCCAAGAAAGCAAACAGAATGCTAGGTATCATAAGGAAAGGGATGGAGAATAAAACAAAGGATATTATAATGCCTCTGTATCGCTCCATGGTACGACCGCACCTTGAATATTGTGTGCAATTCTGGTCACCGTATCTTAAAAAGGACATAGCGTTATTAGAAAAAGTACAGAGAAGAGCCACCAAATTGGTGAAGGGGATGGAAGGCTACTCCTATGAAGAGAGGCTAAAAAGGTTAGGGCTCTTTAGCCTGGAAAAGAGACGGCTGAGGGGAGATATGATAGAGGTCTATAAATTAATGAATGGAGTGGAACGGATAAACGTGGATCAATTGTTTACGCTATCAGAATATAGAAAGACTAGGGGACATGTAATGAAGCTACAGGGTAAACTATTTAAGACAAATAAGAGAAAATATTTTTTTACTCAACGTGTAATCAAACTCTGGAATCTGTTACCGGAGGATGTGGTAAGGGCTGATAGTATAGCTGGGTTTAAAAAAGGTTTGGACAAGTTCCTGGAGGAAAGGTCCATAAACCACTATTAAAAAGGGACCCAGGATATCAATGCTTGACCCAGTACAAGCATTGTGGAACTTGTGTCTTTTGGGGAAACTGCTAGGTACGTATGACCTAGATTGGCCACTGTTGGAAACAGGATACTGGGCTTGATGGACCTCGGTCTGACCCAGTATGGCATGTCTTATGTTCTTATGTTCTTATGACCTGAAGCATAAAATTTGAGCGTACCCATTTCGGGGACGCCATGCATACTGTATGGTATAAGTCCATCTTATTTGGCAGTTTGTTTGTCTTTTTGTGAATCTGGCTGGAGTGTTCGGTCTTATCATAGGGGTTTTTTGGTGGTACTCATAGTACATGAGGTCTGCATGCCATCAGGAGCCCATGATAGGACCAATGGTGTGGAATAAATTACCAGTAGCCATTCATCTTGAAAGTGATTTTGGAAGCTGATCAAGTGGTGGTTATGGGGTTTAGTCTTTGAAACTATTTAATTTTATTTTTGTATACTCTGTCAGAGTTTTATTGTTCTCTTTAATATTTGTTAGTGATATTGTGGAAAGGCTGCTGGGTAAGGTTTGCTTCTTTGCAGATACCAAAATCTGCAATAGACACTCAGGAAGGAGTACATAACATGAGGAGGGAATCTAGCAAAGCTTGAAGAAAGCGTGGTTACTCACCTGTAACAGGTGTTCACCGGGACCAGCAGGAATCAGTCCTCTCTTATGGGTGATGTCACCAATTGAGCCCATGTGGGAATGCTTCCCAGCTTCCAAAAGGAAGCCTTTGGAAGTGCACCATGCATGAGTGCCAGTCTTCCTGCCTGAAGGAGCCATCTTTTCCTCAGTATGATGACATAGCTGAATCAAGTCCAAAAAGAAACAACTCCACGAGGAGACAGGAGTGTGAAGAAAACTCCATGATCTAACCACAATACACATTTTGTATCAAGAAATTCATCCATCTTCAATTACATATTGAGGATTCTGGTATCCCTTTATCTGTCCATCCCTACAGAGTGTATTGAGGACTAATTCTGCTGCTCCCAGAGAACACCTGTTACAGGTGAGTAACCATGCTTTCTCTGGGACCAAGTAGGAAGTCAGTCCTCAATTATTGGACTCCCATAGCTACAGGCTTCTGAAAAACCTGTAAAAAGCCCAACGGGACTACCAGAAAAAATGAACTGAGAAAACAGCATGAACTGAAGATTCCAAGAGTCAGCAGGGATATCAACATCAGCACAACTCTTCGGTAGCCAGCACAGACAGAAGGGCCGGTGGGAAGGAGTTGCTCTAATTCCTGAAAAGGTATCAGAGAATGGCCTGGCCAAAGTTGCTATCATGTCGGGAATCTCCATCCAGACAGTAATGGGCCGTAAAGATATGGACAGAAGACCACTTAGCAGCCCTACAGATCTCCACCATGGAGACTGAACAAAGATTGGCTACTGAAGTAGCCATAGCTTGCATGTTGCCCATGGCATTCTAAGGGGAAGGCAACTTGAGCATAAGCAAAGGAGATGCAGTTTGCCACCCAAATCGAGAGGGTGAATTTTGTTACTGCCATGCCCAGTTTGTTGGAGTCAAAAGAAACAAATAACTGGGGAGAATGGTGCTGGGCTTCCATCCTTTCCAAGTAGAAAGAGAGCACTCACTTACAATCCAAGGTATGCAAAGATACCTCAGCCCTATTGGCATGAGGCTTTGGAAAAAAGGTGGGCAGCACCAATGATTAGTTGAGATGAAAAATGGAAACTACCTTAGGGTGAGTCCAGAAGACAATTTTGTTCTTATGAAATCTGGCATAAGGTGGATATGCCACTAGTGCTTGCAATTCACTAACCCTACATGCAGAAGTGAGTGCTACCAGGAAAATGACCTCCCAAGTAAGGAATTTGAGTTGGCAAGAACTTAGTGGCTCAAATGGGGGGGAGATAGAAGCCAACCCAGTACCACATTAAGGTCCCACACCACCAGCAGTGGTATAATAGGGGGATGAAAGGAAACACCCCCTCATGAAATGATTCACCAACGTGTGAGTAGAGAGTGGCTTATCAGCCACCAAATGATGGTAAGCAGCTAATGCAATGAGGTGCACTCTGACAGATTTTAGGTTAGAGTCTGAAATATGTAAGTGGTATGGCAAAACTGAATTGATTGGAGAAGAGAACAGCTATAGGGCCCTGCTCGAATACCATATGGAGAATCTGCGCCACTTGAAAGCATAGGCTCATTGTGTAGAGTCCTTGATTGAAACAAGGAAAATGTTCTCTATTTCCGGCGGCAGCTAGTGGGCAGCAAGCGCTGCCCATTTAGCATCCATGCCATGAGACCCCATGGAGTAAAGGCTGGAATGTAGCAATGTCCCTCTGTCCTGAGAAATGAGATCCAGGGCCGAGTCCAACCAAAGAGATAATTGCTGTGAGAGTTGTTGCAGCAGGGGGAACCAGGGTTGTCTGGGCCAATACAGCACAATGAGACTCATGGAGGTGTCATCTGCCCAAACTTTGGAAAGGGTCTTAACCACTAATGGAATTGGTAGGTATGCATAGAGAAGACCCTTGCTCCAGTCGAGGAGGAAGGATTCAGGAGTCACACGAAATTGGCAGTGTAACCGAGAGCAAAGCTGTGGCAGCTGGGCATTGTGAAGAGTGGCAAAGAGGTCTATCCATGGTGTGCCTCATGCCTGGAAGATCCGGTTGGCCACCTGGCTATTAAGAGTCCACTCGTGTGGTTGGAGGACTCAGCTGAGGTGGTTGGCAAGAACATTCAGGTCCCCAGAGAGGTATACTGCTCTAAGGAACATGCCCAGGGAAATGGCAAATTTCCAGAGTTGCACTGCTTCCCAACAGAGGAGGTAGGACCGCGTGCCACCTTGCTTGTTGATGTAGAACATAGCCACTTGGTTGTCCATCTGGATGAGGACTTCCTGGTGGGCAAGTTGGTGCCAGAAAACTCAGAGTGCATTGGCAATGGCTTGGAATTCGAGGAAGTTGATCGGTGGAGGCTCTTCTGGGACGTCCAAATTCCTTGCATGTGCTGACCATACAGATGAGCTCCCCAGCCCAACTTGGAGGCATCTGTCATCAGGATGCACTGCCAGGAGGTTTGTGGATTGCTGCCACAAAGATAGAGCTTTCTTGAGTAGAGAGGTGATGCGGACTATGTCTCTGAGCCAGCCCCGTCACCTGGTGCCAATGAGTAGAAAGTATCCACTGTGCTTGGCGCATGCGATAGCATGCCGTCGGGGTGACAAGGACTATGGAGGCCATGTGACCAAGGAGGCATAGCATATGATGAGTGTTGATTAGAGAAGCAGCTTGGACTGCCTTTGCCAGGACCATCTATTTTTTGGCCCTGTCCCTCAGCAGGCATGCACATGATAGGGTGGTATTAAGGAGAGCCCCAGTGAACTCTAGCTTTTGCGTGGGCTCTCAATGGGATTTGGGATAATTGATGAGAATCCTCAGGGTTTCCAGAACCTGAATGGTTAAGCTGGTCGAACTCCGGATGTCTTTCTGGGTCACACCACTGATCAGCCAATCATCCAGATAAGGAAAAACAAATATTCTCCTGGTTCAAAGACAAGCAGACACCACTACTAGACACTTTGTGAAGACTCTTGGAGTGGAGGCAAGGCCGAAGGATAGCTCTCTGTTTTGGTATTGCTGACCGCTGAGCATGAAGTGAAGGTATTGCCAATGAAGGAGGAGAATTAGAATGTGTGCATAGGCATCTTTCAGATCCAAGGAACATAGCCAATGCTGGAGGTAGGGTAAGAGGGTACTCAGTGACACCATTTTGAATTTTACTCTCATAAGGTATTGGTTGAGGTTCAAGAGGTCCAGGATGGGATGAAAACCCCCTGTCTTTTTGGGGCCCAGGAAGTACCAGGAGTAAAACCCCTGCCCCATCTGAGATAAAGGGAGCAACTCCACAGCCTGGTCTGACAAAAGATTTTGGATCTCAAGCTGGAGGAGAAAGCGATGTTGAGAGTCGAGGGGGTACTCCCCCAGACAGAAGGTGGGAGGAAGTTTATCAAAGTGGAGGAGATAGTCGAAGAAGGCTATCTTGAGAGCCAAGGATTCTGATGTGATGTTGGGCCATTGGTGGGAAAAGTGGACCAGTCGTCCTCATACTTGCAGAGGAACGACATCCGAAAGAGAAAGATGGGCCATGTCCTTGAAGAAAAAAGTCAAAATCCCCCACCAGGCTGTGGTTGTGGAGCTGGATGAGGTCTCTATTGCTTGGGGCAGCGATGTTGGTGCTGACTTTGACCCTTTTGCTGTAGAGCCTGCTGAGGGGACTGATACTAATGGTATGAGGTATATGTACCATAGAATTTCTTCTCCATTTGGAAGAAAGGCTTCTTCCCAGCAGATTTTCTTTTAGAGGGATCAGAAGTCTTCTGAGAGGCAATTCATGGTGATTTGGTCTTGCTCCAGTTCACTGGCCATCTCCCTCATAGGTTCTCCAAAAAGGTTTTCAGGCTTGCCAACTTATCCTGGACCCATTGTTCCAAGTATGATGTCTGAAGCCAGGCCAGGTGGTGTGCTCTAATGCCTACCACTGCCTATGATGGCTCTCAAAGCCATCATAGGCAGCTCTGGTGACATGCTTTGAGCACTCTTTGACCTTAGAGACAAGGGAATGATACTTGTGTTATTGTTCCTCTGACAGCTCCAAGGGCCATCACCGGGACCAAGGAACCCAAGGTCATCGGATCCTTGAACTCCTGCTGGGCAAAGAATACTAAGAGGCTTCTTTCAAGCGCCTCCATGTGCTGAGCCAGGAGCTCAGTCTCTGATGGTGTCAGAGCCAGCGCTGCAACTACCAGTATCAATGCTGGTTCCTTTGGTGGGGATTCCATGATCATGACCAGTTCAGGAGTCATCCACCATCCCTATTGGTCCTCAAGAGGCCTCTCCTCCCACTGGGATAGCTTGGGAGGCTGCTCACAATCCTTGCCCTCCCAGTTGCGTTGATGCTGATGTGAGTGGGCCTTCACCTGCAGCTCAGAATCACCCTTCGATGCCAACTGGGTGCAAGGCTGGTCCTTCTGGAGGAGCTCTTTCCTAAAGGAGAGCCACCAGTATGATGGTCCATGACCTCTTGACTCTGAATGAGCACGGTCCCTGTGTGAAGCTGAAGCCTCAGTGGAAACCTTTGAGGGCGTCAGTGCCGGAGCCAATGCTGAGGTGGAGCCAATGCCGAGGTCTCCAAGGAACCAAATAGCGATTCTTATTGTTTTTCCTGGTTCTGAAACCTTTTGCGCATCATCTGAAGGCAGAGAGCATAGAATGAGAGCTGGTGGAAAGGCCCAAGGCACTTCAAACACCAGTTGTGGGGGTCAGTCACCGATATCGTCCGACCACATTGGGTGCATTTTTTAAATCAACTGGCCGGATTTGACATGTTGGGGAAGACGACTTCCACCAAGTCAAATGGCTCCAATATCTGGGCCGACCAGGGGGCAAGAGAGAAAATACCCGAATGCCTCAAAAAAGAAAAAGAAACCCAAAGAAAATGTGGCACCAAGGCACCAATGTTCTCGGGAACGGGCAGGAAGATGATAACAATGACACACAACCGAAAAAGAGAAATAAAACACACAAAAAAATCATACCGAAAGGTAACAACTCTTACCGAGGCAGCAGAAAAAAGAAGACTGAGGAAAAAATGACTTCTTTGGGCAGAAATACTGCGTGGTGCAGTTCCAAAGGCTTCCTTTGGAAGCTCGGAAGCATTCCTGCCTGAGTTCCATCAATGACGTCCCCATAAGTGAGGACTGACTTTCTGCTTGGTCCCGGAGAATGGTCAAGAATTTGGAAGATGAAATTTAATGCTAAAAAATGCAGGGTCATGCATTTGAGCTTCAAAAATTCAAGGGAGCAGTACAGTATAGGGAGTGAAGTACTTCTGTCCATGAAAAAAAGAGTGGGATCTGGATGTAATTGTTTCTGATAATCTTAAGCTAACTAAACAGGTAGAAAAGGCAACAGTGAAAGCCAGAAGGATGCCTGGGTGCCTAAGGAAAGGAGTGGCCAACAGAAAGAAGGAAGTGATAGTGCCTCTTTTGTGAGACATCATTTGAAGACTACACCTTCAAAAGGATATAAACAGGATGGAGTTGATGCAGAGGGTGGCTTCAAATATGATCAGTGGGCTTTGACATAAGGCATATGGGGACAGACTTAAAGATCTCAAAATGTAGACTTTGGGGGAAAGGCAGGAGAGAGGAGATATGAGAGACATAAATACCTCTGTGGCATACATACACAGGAGAACCTCTTTCAACTGAAAGAAAGCTCTGTAATGAGGGGGCATAGGATGAAGGTAAAAAGGATAGACTCAGGAGTAATATGCGGAAATATTTCTTTATGGAAGGGTGGCAGATGCATGGAATAGTCTCCCAGTAGAGGTAGAAGAGATGAGGACTGTATCTGAATTCAAGAAAGCATGGGACAAACACAGAAAATTTCTAAAGGAAAAAACAACTAAAGTAGTTGATATGGAAGGGCAAACTGGGTGGGCCATATGGTCTGTTTCTGCCATCATGTTTCTATGTTTATTTTGTTACTTTTCTTTCTTTCTTTTTTTTGCAGTTATTTATTTATTTGTATTTAGCTCATGCCTTTCCAGTAGCAGTTCAAGGTGAATAGTTATTATTGTAAGGGTGGGGTTTAGATTCCTGCTGTTTTGTAAGTTGCTGAGTCTCTTGATAGTGGTTATTCAGAAATTGAACAAAATAGATAAAATAAATATATCACACTAATGCAAATGAGTGGTACATTCCCTCTTTCTAATTTAACTTACAGTGCCTCCTCCTTCCCTCATAAACCCTACAGTTCTGTAGCTTTAAAATAATTATTATTAATATACATGAAGGTACATTTTAATGTGTGCATCTAGGCCTCTGTGTGTCCGATCGGAATCGGGACGCACAGAAGCAGACCCAATTCTGATCCCACGGGGGCTAGACATGTTCTGTGGGATCAGAATCAGGTCTAGGGCTTGTATGTACAGGCTGGGACCCAATTCAGATTGGCCTGCACATACAGACCCCTGCCTGGCTAACACAGTCAGGCTCCTTAATGGAGCTGTGGTGCTATAGTGTCCCATTGCCATAGCACCGCAGCTCCATTCAGGAGCCACGATCCCCAGCTGCCAAAAACAATCTTCTTTCCCCGCAGCCCGAGCCCCGATCTGGCCTTCCATGGCCGGGGTCGGGCTGCAGGAAACCTCCTGCACCCCCTCACCTCTTTGCTGCTGCCTGGGCATGCCATTTGCCCGACATCCAGTGGAATTTATTCCACCTCTGAGGTGGAATAAGTCCCCTGTTTAAATCCAAGGCCCCGAATGTACAGGGCCGACTTCAGAATTGGCTCTGTACATCCGGGGTCATGAAACACCCACTGCCCGCCTTCACTCTGCCTCTGCAATTCCCCTCCTGCCCCCGACTAAGCCTCCCCATACAAACTACTTGTTCGTACGGGGAGGCTTTGCTGGGGACGGAAGGGGGCTAATAATCCACGCTATTCGCAGTACAGAATAGACCCCATACTGTGAGACTACCACCTGCACACTTGTCAGCTTCATACCCTCTCACAGAGCCATGAAGTAACTCTTGATATGTCAAAGGAATATCTAGCAGTATCATTTGTGCCATCAGAGATGGCATAGTTCTGCATTCTGACTGGAGCTACAATCCTGTTCCTCCCTGCTTGTTGATGTAGTTCATAGCTACTGTAACAGTGCAGACCCCGAACAACCCGAGAAAATGCAGTTCAGTATAAAGGAACACAGAAAAAGTGACAGGGTAAACAAGGAAATGTCAAATGGTTACCATGAGCAACCTAGAAACACGTGCAAAAGCCCAATGAGGACACACCCAGCCAGCAAAGGAAGGGAATTCACTTTACCTGACAGGGTTCAGCTGGGTGGGGGTGGAGCAAGGAAACACTGGGATAAAATAGGCTCCCAGGCAATCAGAGAGGGAGAGAGAGGGGGAGAGGAGCTGAAGCAGCCACAGACACACTCTGAGAGAATACAGCAAAGGCAGCTAAAACCCTGGGAAGCATGGAGCAGGTATGAGAATGTAAGAGAGAGTGACAATGAGGCTTTGGAGCAACTAGAGAGCCAGCGTGAAGGTCAGAGGGGAACCGAAGACCTGAGTGAAGCTGAGAGATATCAACAGCCAGATAGTGTGTTTGAGCCAGAGAGACGTAAGAAGACTGCAGTTGCAGGTTCCAGTGCACAGAGTGAATGCAAGAGTGATTTGCCATATGAAAGAAGACAACCCTGGAGGTATGGAAATAGGCACACAAGGTCCCACTATCTAGAGGCTGAAAATATCCCTTCTTCTGGTTTTAAAAACCCTAGAAGAAAAAGGTTTTACTTACCAGATAAAGCTGAAGAGTTTTGTAGTCATTGTAAGCTCACAGCTCCCTGTGAAACTCCGTCACGAGCTCTCCAATCTAGCTCAGCTGGGTTACAAAAGGGAAGCCTGAACCGGCAGAGAAATTCCCTTAATTATCCCACTAGCAGAGCAAACCAGGAGTTGAGCTATATTCTAAAATACCAGCAGGGGCAGTGCCCTGAAAAGCTCAACTCTAGAATACATGGTAATTCCCAGAGAGACACTAGCTCTAAGGAAGAGAGGAGCTTCCTGTCTGACGAGGTTAACCAGCCATTCTCCCACGTTACTGCTGAGGTCCAGAATGAGCCTTCCAGTCAGCCGGAGTTAATGGAATATCAAAATGCAGAAGAATATGATATGCCAGAATTGATGGACTGCTCTTTGACCTTGATTGAACCTGAGTTCTCTCTCAGATAAGTAATTAGTTTGTGTCATAGCTTTAGTGTTATAAGCAACAGGCTGCAGCTCTCTCTAAGTGAAGCAGATATAAGCTGTGCTGTCAGCTACAGGAGAAAGAACCATATTGAAATATTTAAGCTGTTTTGTTCTTTTCATTTATTTGTTGTTTTGGAAGCTGAAGGAAGCAAGTTCTGTTTGCTTTTGTTACTTTATGTTATATGTCCAAGCAAGGCATTTGATTTATGTTCCTGAAGATAAAGTACCCTCAAGGGACGGGGAATAAAACCCTTTAATTTGGAAAGAAGTGTTTTGTGGTTTATATCAGTGAAGGCACAACTACCACCCTCCAGAGCCTTGCAATACCAGTAGCTACCGCTTGGCCAGAGAGGGCACGACACTACCTTATTATCTGGCATGGAGGAATAGCCTAATAGTTAGAGTACTAGCTTAATAACTAAAAAACTACAGTTCAATTCCCATTGGTCCACCTTGGGCATGCCACTTAACCCTCCAGATTAGTATGAATAAAATACAATCTCTAAAATGCTTGTATGCAAATGTTAGAAGTCTAAAAAATAAGATGGGAGTGTTAGAATATATAGGACTAAATGAGAGGTTAGATATAATTGGTATCTCAGAGACATGCTGGAAGGAGGACAACCAGTGGGACACTGTGATACCTGCGTACAAATTATATTGTAATGATAGGAGCTGATCAAATTAGTAAAGGGGTTGCTCTATATATTAGAGAGGACATTGAATCACAAAGGATTAAAGTTTTTCAGGAAACAAATTTTACTGTAGAATCTCTATGGATTGAAATTCCATGTAAAAAAGGGAAGGCAATGGCAGTGGGGATGTACTATCGACCACCTGGCCAGAATGAACAAATGGATGATGAAATGCTCAAAGAAATCAGGGAAGCTAAAAAAAGTTACAGCACAGTAATAATAATAGGTGATTTCAATTACCCCGGTATTGACTGAGTCAGTGTCACAGCAGGACATGCTAGGGAAATAAAGTTTCTAGATGAAATAAATGACTGCTTCATAGAACAGCTGGTTCATGAACCATCCAGAGGGGAAGCTATTTTGGACCTAGTCCTTAGTGGAACACCAGATCTGGGGTGTTGGGGCCACTTGGCAATAGTGATCATAGCACAAACGTGTTTGATTTCATTAATGGAGGAGGGATGGTAAGGAAATCCACAGTACTACCTTTTAACTTTTGAAAAGGAGACTATGATAAAATGAGGAAAATAATTAAGAAAAATCTAAAAGGAGCAGCTGCAAAGGTTAAGACTTACATCAAGCTTGGTTGTTGTTTAAAAATACTACCTTGAAGCCCAGACCAACTGTATTCCATGCTTTAAGAAAAGTGGAAGAAAGTCCAAAAACTTCCAGCATGGTTTAAAGGTGAGGTCAGAGAAGCTGTTGTTGCCAAAAAAACATCTTTCAGGAAATGGAAAAAAGAGCCAAATGATGAAAACTGGAAACAGCACAAGCACTGGCAAGTTAGATGCAAGGCATTGATAAGGCAAAGAGAGAATTTGAGAAGAAGCTTGCTGTGGAAGCAAAAATGTGTAATAAAGACTTTTTCAAGTACATTTGTAGCAAAAAACATGTGAGAGAATCAGTTGGACCATTAGATGATAGAGGGGTATAAGGGGGACTAAGAGGGGACAAGGCCATAGCAGAGAGACTGAATGAATTCTTTGCCCTCTGTCTTTATGGAGGAAGATGTAGTGATGCTACCCATGACTGAAGTGGTATTTAAAGTGATACTGCGAAAGAATTGAAAGAAATATCGATACGCCTGGAAGGCAATCAAGGGTATTTCATCCCTTTCACTCACAGATCTTATTCACATGTTGCCCCCCAACAGATCTAGAAGAGCGATAGCCATAAACCAACTAGTATTACCAAAGGAATCATCAAAGTGCAACATATCAACCACAAACAGGGCGTTCAGTTACTATGTACCTAAATGCTGGAATGCTCTACCCCCTGACATTAGGGCTATTGCCGACCTATCGCAGTTCAGGAAGGCACTCAAATACCACCTTTTCCTCCAATACTACCCAACCACCAATGGCACCTAGACATCCCCTCTGAAGAGATTACCTACGTTCACTATGATAATTTTACTCATTACCATGTAAATATCTCATGTATATCATAATTGACCCCTGTTATACAAGTTACTCCTCACCATGTAAATATCTCATGTATATAGTTACCCCTGTTATCCAAGTTTGATCACCTGTTCGATGTAAAACCAAACAGCATGTTGTTATGGTCGTTGTGTTATAATGTAAACCGCGCTGATGCCAAATAGCGCGGTATATAAGAGATTGTAATAAATAAATAAATAAAATAAATAAGATATTTGACAAACTGAAGAGTAGCAAATCACCTAGACCGGATGGTATAAATCCAAGGTTATTGAAAGAACTAAAATATCAGATTGCAGACTTGTTATTAGTAATCTGTGAACTATCATTAAAATCATCTGTAATACCTGAATATTGGAGGACTGCCAATGTAACGCCAATTTTTAAATACGATTCTGGGGTGATCCGGGAAATTAACAGGAGACAGCCAACATGGCTTTAGACAAGGAAGGTCTTGTCTTACTTAAATGTTATGCTTTTTTGAAGGTGTGAATAAACAGGTAGACAAAGGTGAGTCAGTTGATATAGTGTATCTGGACTTTCAGAAAGCCTTTAACAAGGTCCCTCATGAGAGACTTTTGGCAAAATTAAAAAGTCATGGGATAGGAGGCAGTGTACTATTGTGGATCAGGAACTGGTTAAAAGATGGAAAGCAGAGGTTAGGGCTAAATAGCCAGTTTTCCCAATGGAGAAAGGTGAATAGTGGTGTACACCAGGGATCTGTGCTGGGTCCACTGCTTTTTGACATATTCATAAATGACCTGGAAAAGGGAATAACGAGCGAGGATATCAAATTTGCAGATGACACAAAACTATTTAAAGTTGTTAAAACCCATGAGGATTGTGGAAAAGTGCAAGAGGTTCTTGATAAATTGAAAGACTGGGCATCCAAATGGCAGATGACATTTAATGTGGACAGGCGCAAAGTTATGCACTTAGGAAATTAGAACCCAAACTATGATTACACAATGCAAGGTTCCACATTAGGAACCACACACAGGAAAAAGATTTAGGCGTCATCGTGGATAACATGTTAAAACCCTCTGCCTAGTGTGCAGCGGTGGCCAAGAGAGCAAATAGAATGCTAGGTATCATAAGGAATGGAATGGAAAATAAAACAAAGGATATTATAATGCCTCTGTATCGTTCCATGATGCGACCGCACCTTGAATATTGTGTGCAATTCTTGTCGCCGTATCTTAAAAAGGATATAGCATTATTAGAAAAAATACAGAGCAGAGCCACCAAAATGGTAAAGCGGATGGAAGGATATCCCTATGAAGAGAGGCTAAAAAGGTTATGGCTCTTCAACCTCGAAAAGAGACGGCTGAGGGGAGATATGATAGAGGTCTATAAATTAATGAATGGAGTGGAACGGGTAAATGTAGATCAATTGTTTATGTCATCAGAATATAGAAAGACTAGGGGACATGCAATGAAGCTACAGGGTAACCTATTTAAGACTAATAAGAGAAAATATTTTTTCGCTCAACATGTAATCAATCTCTGGAATTTGTTACCGGAGGATGTAGTAAAATCTGTTAGTGTAGCTGGGCTTAAAAGGTTTGGACAAGTTCCTGGAGGAAAGGTCCATAAATCATTATTAAAAGGGACCCAGGATATCACTGCTTAACCCAATACAAACATTGTGGAACCTGTGTCTTTTGGGGAAACTGCTAGGTACTTGTGACCTAGATTGGCCACTGTTGGAGGCAGGATACTGGGCTTGATGGACCTTGGTCTGACCCAGTATGGCTTATCTTATGTTCTTAAAAAAAAACAGGAGATGCTGGGTCACCAAGCGTCAACAATGACTCAAAAGAAACACATTGCATTTACCTGATTGTCTATTTAGATTAACATAATATGGTTGTTTAACTGGTCTAGTAAAACCTTCAGAGCATTTGATCTGATGACGTTTCTCCTGGGAGGACCATACACTCTGAGTGTGAACCCCATCTATATGGATTCCCCAGCTCAGTTTGGATGTATCTGTCTACAGTATAGTACATTTTAGTATATTCAGATGGTACATCCACCAGCACAGGGAGTCCCAGAGTAGAACAGTTAAAGATATGATATCTTTGAACCTGTGATTGTCTTGTATCCACTGCGTACTCAGTGTCCATTGAGGTTGTAACCTCCTTGCAATGGTTTATCTTGAGCCATGCCAAGGGAGTTACATGTGCTTTTGAGGCCATATGGCCTAACATCCTCAAGACGTTCTATACTAATATCTGCTGACTCTCTTGAATTTCCTCCACCATGGTGACCAGCTTGATGAATCTTTCACCCATCTTGTCTGGCATGGTTTCAATTGATTTTATATGTTTAAATTGGATTTGCGATAATTTATGATGAACCCTAGCAATTCCAGTACCCAAATAGTTATGGTAACAAATTCAAGAGCTCCTTCCCGAGATGTGCTCTTAACCAGCCAGTTGTCCAGATAAGGAAACATAGTCATTCCCAGCCAGCGTAGATATGCTGTGACTACTGTGAGACATTTTGTTAAGAAGTGAGGAGCTGATATAAGGCCAAATGGCAGTGTGTCATACAGTAGTGGTGTTCTCCTATGAAGACACACAGATACATCCCATTCACAGAAAGTATCTAAATGTGGGTGTCCATATCCTTTAAGTCCAGAGAACATAGCCAATTCCCTTTTTGGAAGTAGGGAATAAGGGTGCTGACTTAAATCATTCTGAACTTTTCTCACACGAGATATTTGTTCAGATTCCTCAAGTCTAGAATGGAGAGGAATCCTTCCATCTTTTTTGTGATCAGGAAATACCTAAAGTTTATTTATTTAACACTTCTTATATACCGCGCTATTTCTCATCAGTGCGGTTTACATTGAACATTAAACACTTGGACAAACATTTTGTCCTACGTTTACATAAAACAGGGATATAATTTATTTATTTATTATTTATTATTTATTAACATTTCTTATATACCGCACTATTCGCCATCAGCGCAGTTTACATGGAACAGAAACATCCGACAAGTTGCATATGTCTGGTCATTACAATTAACAGGATATGGGACTTGGAGAACAGGGTAAACTATATACATAAGAAGTGTATTGAGAAAGGATACTGTTTGGTGTTTTACATTGTTGGGGACGCCTGTTGTGAGGGCTTGCCTGGTTGACTGCTACTGTTGCTGAGGTGCTCGCTATTCAAGTGGGACTGGGGATATATAATATATATATATATAATATAACATGGAATCAACTGGGGAAATTATATACATATGAACTTTAGCATCAAAACAAAATAGGGTTATAACATGGAGTTAACTGAGAAATTATATACATATTAGAATTTAGCTTAAAGAATATCGGTTTGAATCAAACAGGTTTTACAATTAGGGTCAGATTGCATCATTTTAAAATGATGTATAATCAGAGTAAAATCCCTTCCCTTTTCCTTCAGAAGGCAAGTGACCACTTTTTTGCGTGTTTTCTGATGCTTAGAGAAATCACAGTGGTCAATCTGTATCCAAGCTGGACGATCTTGAGAACCCAAACCTCATAGGCCATCAGTTTGCATAAAACTGTAGGCTATCTCCTACTGGTAGGTGTCCAATACATAGACTGAAATAATGGCTACATCCTCTTGGAGACAGTCAAAAACCCACCTTGGGTTTTGACTGTGTTGCTGGCTGGGAATTCTGTGCCCTCTGCTGATAGGCATGAGAGTGATGATCCTATTTTGTCTGTGTAGAACAGGATGCAGGAGCAGACCTACAACTGTAAAGTAATAGGTGCTCCTATGTCCCCCATCATGATACCTCCTAGATGTTGAGGAGGCCGGGTCAGAATAGAGTATAATGAGGTATTAAGAGTGTAACTGTGCTTCTTGATTAGGGTTACAGCTTCTTGCACTTTATCTCTGAAGAGATTCTCTCCATGGCATGGCATGTCAGTAAATGTTTTCTAGATATCATATTGCAAGACTGAAGCCACTTTAGTGGTCGAAGTGCATGTACAATTAGATATGAAATATTTTAGAAAAATGCTGAAAATAAATTTACTTGCTGAAGCCTTCTCCACATCAGCATACAGTAGTGGCCAAAAAATTAAGGCAGAGTCCAATATATCAGAATTTTATTAGAAAAGTATGTGTTATTGTCACTTTCATGGTCAAAAGCTTTAAGAACCAAAGATATATATGTCATTTTCAAAGTTTTATTCAGGAAACAATATATGTGTCAATATTTGATAGGGTGTCCATGATTTTTCAGCACAGCCTGGATTTTTGTAGGCATACTGTTAACTAGCGTTTTACAGTATGCCGGAGTGATTTCGTTGACCCATACATGCTTGAGTATGTCCTTCAAAATCTGCTTCTGAAGTTGGACGGTGTGCTGTCACCTTTTTCTTCATAAGATTCCAATATTTTTCAATTACATTGAGATCCGGAGAGTTTGATGGCCAACTTGGTAGCAGTTTGATCTTGTTGTCCACGAACCATTTTTTGACTGTTTTTGCAGTGTTGCACGGTGCCGAGTCCTGCTGAAATATAGTTGTGCCAGAAACATTCATGTGTATTTTAACTTTACTGTTCAGCACGGATATGTATTTTGCAGCATTTACTCTTTCACCTTTCTCAAAAATGTGCTGCACATCATCCATTCGCCGAGATACCACCCCATACCATGACCGATAGGGGTGTTTAGCAGTCTTGATCGTGTACTTCGGATTTACTCTCTCGCCTGCTGGTCGACGGACGTAGTTGTAACCACTCCCACATACTTGTTGAAATGTACTTTCATCTGTGAACATTACCCTCTCCCACCATTCAGCAGATTTGTCTTTCATCTTGCTACAAAACTGTATGCGGGCAGCAATTTGTTTCCTGGTCATCATAGGCTTCTTGGCAGGTCTTCTGGCCACAAGTTTGAATTCATCCACAAACCATCGTCGGACAGATCTAGCACTTATCTTTATTCCTCGATCATTAACTAACTGAGCCACACGTTCAGATGAAGTATGTGGACTAGATGTAATAATGATTTTGAGGAATCGGTCATCTCGTCCAGTAGTTATACATCTGCGTCCACATTTCGAACGACGTGTATGGCCACCTTATTTCAGAACATTCTGAACTGCACACCTTGATATATACAAATGTTTTCCAATAGCACATTGAGAATATCCTTCAGAGTGTGACAACTTGTCCCTTTACAAAGTCATTAATATCACACTTTCTACCCATCTTGATTGTATATTTTACATGTAACTTTCAATCTTTTCCTAGTTGTAAAAATTCAAAACTTCATACAAGAAACCTACTACAGAGTATAAGTAAACTAAAATGGACGCCAGACGCATGGTGTGACTAATCGCCATGCTGATTAAATAAGTAAGCACGTGTGACATCTCCCCAGTACATTATTTAACAATAAATTGTAGAAAAAGAAACCTGGCTTAATTTTTTGGCCACTACTGTAATTTATTTTTTTTATTTATGGGTCTAGGTGATGTTCCATGTGTCATATACTTTTATGGGTGCTAAATTGTAACCTATGTTGGTTATTACCAGTTGTAGTGGTCAATAAGTATGTCTTTAAACAAATAATTCAGTGCATTATATACATGTTCATTTACACCAACTCTAGAACTAGTATAAATGCACACGAGTTCATTTTAGCTACAATTTCAGTAGGATTTGTGCTAGTGTATAAAGACACATAGTTGAATAAGTATCTTTATAAATATGAGGGCAAATGAGTGTCTTCTTGCCCTTCATACATAGGTGACTTTTTGTAAAATTATCCTCATAGTAAAGTAATGAACAAAGGCATACTGTTGCTAGAACATATGGTTCTATTTTAAGCACACCCAGTTCCCCAGGTATGTGTGCAAGTAGGCCTACTTTTGAAAATTTCCCTCTTCAGATCTAGAAAATGTTTCTTTCTCTATTACCAATTGCTTGTTGTAGTCTCATCAGTGCTGTTAAGTTTCTGCTTTGTGTAAATTCTCTCTTACTGTTGTGGATTCTTCATTCTTTGTGCCAGTTGAAGTTATGCATGCTCATATGCTTGTTATAATGTTTTCTTGTCTTTCTTTCATTGCCACTTTTGTTTACTGCAATCTAATTTATCACCTATACCGCGGACCCAAAACAGTGTTTAGTCGCTTCTTTCTCTGTAACATTGGCAAAATTCATCCCTTCTTTTCTGAACACACTACGAAGACCCTTATCCATTCTCTAGTCACCTCCCATCTAGACTACTGAAACCTCCTCTTCTTCGCTGGCCTTCCTCTGAATCATCACTCCCTACTTCAATCTGTTCAAAACTCAGCTTTTGTTTGCTGTGCTCATGTTGCCATTCTTCTCAAGTCAGTTCATTGGCTCCCTATCCATTTCTGCATCCAGTTCCAACTTCTATTTATTGACCTACAAGTGCCTTCATTTGGCTGTTCTTCACTATCTTTCCTTTTTTATCTCTTCATACACCTCTCCTCAGAAACTCTGCTCTTTTGGCATATCTCTTCTATCTGTGCCCTTCTCTTTGAGTCCCAACTCCTTGCTGCTCTTTATTTATTATTTTTTTTTTATACCGCACTCTTTAGAATCAGTGCAATTTACATGTCTACTAACAGGTACTTTTTATTCCCTTGTCCCGGAAGGGCTCACAATCTGTACCTGAGGCAATGGAGGGTTAAGTGGCTTGCCCAAGGCCACAAGGAGTGGCCATGGGACTAGAGACCCCAGTCCCTCCGGCCTGAGGTTGCTTGTCCCTATGTGGGAATTGAACCCCTGGCTTTCTGGCCTGAGGTAACCTGTCCCAACCACTGAGCCACTCCTCCCTCCTTATGCCTGGAACAAACTATCTGAGTCAGTACGTCAGGCTCCATCTGTGGACCTGTTCAAATCCAGGCAAAAAAAATAATCATTTCTTTGAAACTGCTTTTGGATCCTGATCCGCCTAGTCTCCTGTTCACCTCCTATGTGTTTCCTTACCATTTCCCTAGATATGTCCTGGTCCCCAGTTGTTGTGTTGCCTTTCTTGACTGTTGTGGTGTCTGTCTTGATTAGACTGTAAGCTCTTATGAGAAGAGACTGTCTCTTACATGTCTCTGTACAGCGCTGTGTATGCCTTGTAGTGCTATACAAATGATAAGTAGTAACAGAAGTAATAGCAGAGAAATATACAGCTACACTTTTGGACGTGATCAGCTACAGATAAATAAGACTTTGTTGTTCTGATACACATTTTTTAAGGCTTCAAAATAACAGCACGAAAATACTATATTTTCCCCCATTGAGTCCTATATACAAGGGTTGTGTAAGTGTATTTAAATGTATTAACATGAGGCAATGTAGTAATTGAAGTGTGGATAAGCCTCTTGGTTTTTGCCCTTACTGTGAACTGACATGACAGTGGAATATTGTTGATGTCATGAGAGTAACTCTATACATTGGTAGGAGGATAATGAAGGTCATTTATTGTAATGAAGTTACATTATTTTTATTATTGTTATTAATGTAATTATCCCCATTATAATGGGAGCATATTTGGTTTTCTACAGCACCTGAATGTAACTCACCTTGAGGTCCCACTGAAAAAGATGTGAGCTGAAACCAAAATCCCTTTCTTTCCTCAAAATATACAGGACCTGTGAGTCACGTTTGTTAAACATAGCATGTAATTATTTGTTCTCTAGCGAAGAACTTTCTACTGAGCCTCAAGGCATTAGTACCTTGTTAGGGCAAGATGAATGCTGAAAACAGAAGCATTCCATCAAACACCTCTTATTTCTATAATTATGGTACATTTAAAGACCACTGTTTTCCTACAGATGGTAGTCAGAATTTCATCATAAAATACTCCAGCAATAAGCTATTTAATTTTCTATTATAGGGAGAAAGGTTTGATCTCTTGCTATACATTTTACAGAAAAATCGAAAAATGTTTTCAATTATTTATCTGAATTCATATCTAGGACTTGGAAAATGCTGGTATATCACACTCAAGCATATATAATGATATCAGCGTGCTGAGTGCTATTAGATCATAAAATGTAGCTGTAACAACATCTCTAGTACAGTGACTGCTACTCATGCAACTTCTACTACAGTTATAAAGTCATTTATTATGTTTTCTTTACGATGCTAATACGTTGCAGTCTGTTATTTTATTGTTCCCATTGCGATATCAACTAAAATGTATGGCAGCAAAAAAGAATACAAGCTTAGTAACATAACTGGGTGCATTAAAATCTCTTAGATAAGCTTAAGAGGCTCATAAAATTATTGACAGGGACACCAAAAACGAAATATTATAGGACATATTCCCTCATTTATTTTATTATCCTCGGCGGCAAATTGTTTAATTGTGCTTTGTCAAAGCATGACAGAGATGATATAAATATCTGACTCTTGGTTTTTTCCCCCCTTTTTAATCCCATCATTGTGGTATAACATTGTTCCAATAAATTATTAGGAGTTCTTAAATAATATCTAAATAAACATAAGAAAGGAAGTTTGATCATTAAAATTTTATTTTCAAATACCCTAATCATGTCATACTGTAATTCATATGTATAACCTGTTAAAATTCTATAAATGCTTTCCCGTTAACTTGATATAATAGATAAAATAGCCAACAGCTTCATTAAAATCAGTTGGGCCAATATTAAGAGAAAAGGAAAGGAGAAGGGGATCAGATTTAGCTCATGCTTTTTCCATACGTTCAAGGTGAGTTCCAGTACAGAGGTATTTTCCTGTCCCTGGAGGGTTTACAATCTTTGCACTTGAGGCAATGGAGGATTAAGTGACTTGACCATGTCACAAGAAGTGGCAGTCAATATTTTTTAATGCCAACCGCAATGGGTAAAAATATCCAGATATTTAGTGCAACTATCCAGATGGAGGCTGGTGATAAATATCTGGATACTGTGGTGAGTGGCTGCTATTGGTTTTTTTTATTTATATTATAGCTTATCCAGATAGCACTTAGGGCACCTGCTGCATAAGTGTGTGTTAGAGCCCTTTAATGCTGGGAACCCTAACGGCAAGTAAAACCTTGCTGCGTGTGTATTTTGAGGGAAGAGAACCTATTTCAACATGTGCAATGCGATGCATGGACAGAGGAGCCCAAGTTGGTGATAGTAGTGCTCCATTAGCAGCAACAGCATAGTGCCTAAATATGAAAGGGCACCATGTTGATGGTGCAAATGGGGCAAAGGAGATGGCATGTTCGTTATGCAGTGGGAGTTGCTGGTGCGCAAGGCCAACAAGGCAGCTGCCTAGATGGCACATCTATGATGTCCGTCATGATCCCACATTCACAAAGGCAGCACACAGACATGCTGCTGCTGTCAAACGGTGATGCGGCACATGGGGGTGATCCAAAGGTTCCTGGCACCCTAGGCATAGACAGCAGTTGATCCCCCCATTGCCTCTGAAGCTAGCCCCAGAGGAAGAGGCCGATAGTGCCAGCAGCTGTAGCGCTACAGGGAGATGCAAAATGCAGGTGCTCAGGGAAATACCACAGCTACAGCTGTCCGCCTCCCCCTGAGACATATCAGTAGCAGCCGTGGATGGGGTCCCGGCAGCAGAAGTTAGTTGGGGGGGGGAGTGGCGTGGCCATCAATGTGTGCCTCTGCCCCCCCCCTCCCCATCTGGACCTGGCACCCTAGGCATCTGCCAAAGCCACAAGGTGGAAAGGCCAGGACTGCACACCCCCCTCACCGATACCATGCTGGCATGTCAGCATGGTATGTGGGTGTTGGCACCCACCTGCAGCAGGCAGAACCCATGTCCTGGTCCTATGTGCCGTTCACATTGAAACATGTGCCAAGTTCTGTCTGATGGGGAACATGTCAGCTCCAGGGACTGCTGTATCCAAATGGCAACTCTGTGGCTCAACATCAAAGCCAGTGTATATATGAGTGGAGGGTCACAGGTTTAGAAACTGGCTGCAGATCATGCCATGCATGTCCCTATGGGCAAACATTAGCCCAGAGTGCAGGTACAGTACCAGCATATGAATCGGCCAGCCAATGAATCAGCCAGCAAAGATACAAACACCCATCATCCACACAGATGGGTTCTACTATCCATAGCTGGATGGAAAGACAGACTGACAGCACCAGCACACTGAGTAGGCGTGAATGTCAGAGCACCTGCACAATGAGCACAGGTTAGCAATGCTTGAGCTCATATGGAGATAAAAGTGGTAGACAGGAATGCCAACTATCCCCACTTTTGCACAACAATGTGAATGTGAGTGTGTGTGTGTGTGTGTGTGTGTATGTCTCTCCAGAGTTCTGTGGCCTTCTGCACTGCACTGTATCTCACATTGCGTAGGCTGTTCCCAGTCTTAGTCTTACCTCCCTACCCTTGTTCCATTAAACTGTTCAATACTCCCATCCGTAGCGATGCACATACATATGTAAATATGTAAATAGTTGTTCACTGTTCACTGTAATTAATTATATATTATAATTTTGTTTTTCATGTTTTATTCTGTACCCTGTTATTCATTCCTTGTAAACAGTTGCAATATACTGCCTTTTATTGTTCTATGTAAACCGTTTTAATTTGTAGAAAGACGGTATATAAAACATGTTAAATAAAATAAATAAATAAATAAAAATAAATGTGCATGATGAGGAGCAGAGGATTGTGGGTATGGCCTGAAACAGTAGTCTGCCCAAGATGTTTCTGTATCGGATGTAGGGTCAATGGCTGAGACTTTGTAGTGACCATCTGCCACATGCATGGCCTGGGTGGCCATAGCAGTTCACGCTGTGAGGGCACTCTCACTTTGACCATGGCATGGCCATCCACATAGTGCTGTATAGTGTCCAGTTCCAGTAATGTGGGTTCTCTCCCTGTCCTGGGATCCCAATCACTGTGCCAAATGCTGGGTGACCATACTGCTTGTCCTAAGCCAGGGTGTGCATGGTCGCTTTGTGCACATGCATTGTATGCTGACCAGCCACAGTTGGCATGTGCACGGCTGAAACAGCCCTGTAGTGGGCAGCAGGTACAGTCTGACTGTGCCTTCTATGGTGGATTGGTAAGCCCAGATGGTTGGGATAGCAGTTGTTCCTGGCTTGCTCACTGTGGTTATGGTAGGACAGTAGTAGCAGCCCCTTGCAAGGTTAGAAGCCCCCACTGCATTTGGCATCCATGGTATCAGTTGCTGCAACACTGGCCACTGACATGCACTGTTCTAGAAGGATCCCTGTCCAATAGGGGCAGGACACAGATGTGCCTCACAGATGTGGGCGGAGGCTTTCACATGACTGGAACTCTGGGTGCGTGTGTGCCGGTGATGCTGTGAGCATGAAACCTAGTCCTGAATTATGTTTGCATGGTTCAGTTCCCAGAGTCTGATTCATTTGCCTCATGTTATGTTGTACATGCTCCGGAGGACTTTGCATAGGTATGTGCGTGTGAAGAAGGAATCAAAGGTGCAGAACACCTGTGTAGCGTTTCCATGATGGCGGAGACTTGGAGATCTGCCAGTTCTGAAGATCGTTCAATCTGCCTTTAGACCACATCCCTCCAGATCGACGGTAGCTGTGCTAAGTTTTAACCTTTTTGTACAGAGTTCATTTTTTATCATCAGTTTTTATTCTGCTTCATTATTGTAGCTGCAGCTATTGTGGATTGATAGGATGCATCGTGTGTACTTCCTTATCAATAAATCAAAGAGGTTTACAGAGAACTATAACGATGTACATAACAGTGAGGAGCCATCAATAATACGACTAATATGTATTTTTATTTTTCCTTCCTGTCATTCTTAATTTGTAGTGGTCACCTTGTTGCATAAGACCTATGCAGGATCTCGGTAAATAAGGGGATCCAGTAAAACTTTGGGTGAGAATTTTACACTACTGATAAATGTTATCCTGTGAACAGTCCCTGCTGTTCAAGAACTGAAACTGACATCCCCCGCCAGCTCAAGAACCGGAAAGACTCTGCAAGATCCGGAGCCCACGATTGTGATTGGCGAACCCCAAGGGAATCACTGCTCACTTTCTCTGCTCTGCTGCCAGTTCATTAATTGCTGTCTGCAACCAACAAACTCTCTGCACAGGACAAAAGAGGTGAGCGTGTGCTGCTTGTTGGGCTCCCTCCACCAGCTCTCAGAGACTTTAAAATCCAGCGCAGCTGAAAAATCTCCCTCTCTGCAAGATCCGGGGCCTACGATCATGATCAGGGACCCTCGAGGGAATCGCCACTCACTCTCTCTGCTCCGCTGCTGGCTCAACAACTACTCTCTGCAACCAATGAACTCTTTGTACAGGACACAAGAGATGAGTGTGTGCTGCTTGTTCGGCTCCCTCCTGCTGCTCTGCTCTTCCCAGCTCCTGCACGGGGCCTCATATCTCTGCCCACCAAGCCCTCCCTCCACCAGCTCTCAGAGACTTTAAAATCCAGCATGCCTCAGACGTGCCCATGCCTGGCAGGCTTGTGCCTAAGGGCCTCGCCAAAGGGCCCTTTGGCACGGCCCTTAGATGTGGAACGTAGTTATGCCTGCCTATAAGCAATCGAAGACCCCTAAACAAACCAGTAATCTGCTTGCTTAATCCCCTGCTCCCCCTCCACCGGAACATCAGGTGATATCACCACAAACTCAAGCTAACTCCATATACGATGTCTGGATCACTCCACCACAAACTCAACCCCCGATTCAAGCATGAACCTCCACCCCACTTCCACTGGTAACCATTTTGAATTGCTCTACTTTCATATAACAATAACACAGGTACACTAAAAATATATTTTTTTAAACTGCCTCTAATGTTTCGATTGATTTTTAAGTTTTTTGGTGCGCTGAATCCAAATCTGGTAACCAATTTGCTCCATCACGTACAGATTTTTTGCTACATTGGGTTAGCAGTTTGAGGTGAACGTTTCAGATTGAGTGCGATCGAGATAAAAGTTTCTTGGATGAATTCTTTATACTAATTGTTTAGTAGTTATTCAAATAAGAATAAAGAAAATTGTAACAAGGCAACACATAAGAATAGAGTAATGTCAACAAAACACACTGTGATGGTAGCAAAATTGTCTGCACTTAAAACAGCCACATACATGTGCACAAACATTGAGCATATAAGAGCGAGGTTAGACACAAAGCAAAGCAAAGAAATGTGCAAAAAATGTTGTACAGGTATGTATGTAAGAATAGAAAACGCAAACCGCACCATTGCAATACATGAAGACAAACACCCGATGGTGTGAAAATAAAATTCTAATAGATGAGATCCGACACTGTGGTAATAACTAGCAAATTTTTATTTCAAAGTTTAGTAAAAACACGATATTTGTCAACACAGTTTAGATTTTAAAGTCATTCTTGGGTCAATCAATCTCCTGGTGGGCCCGTTTCTTCTTCCCCCGAATGCTTCTCTTGGTGCGCTGCTTGGCGTATTTTTCATCTGGGGTTTCCCGCAGCAGCAACCAGCAGAAATCAGCCATCATAGTGGTGTTCCATCTTCCTTGGTACCTTCTCTCTGCGTCCTTGATGTCCTGGTGAAACCTTTCACCTTGTTCTTCACTGTACGCCCCCAAGTTTTCGGGAAAGTAGTTCACATGGGAGTGCAAGAAATGAACTTTCAGGCTCATGTTACAGCCTTGTTCTTTGAAGGCATTGAGCATCCTGGCAACAATATCCTTATAGTTCTCATCCCGCCTGTTCCCCAAGAATTTGAGAACAACATCCTTGAAGGAATCCCAGGCTTCTTTTTCCTTCTCAGACATCGTTTCAGCGAATGCTCCATCTGAAATGAGTTTCCTTATATCAGGGCCAACAAACACTCCTTCCTTTAGCTTTGCTTCAGAAAGTCGGGGGAACTTTGAGCAAAGGTACCGAAAGCACTCACCATCTTTTGGAAGGGACTTGATGAATTGCTTAATGAGACCCAACTTAATGTGGAGAGGTGGCAATAGAATTTTATCACGAGGTACCAAGCTCTCATGAAGAACATTTTTCTCACCGGGTCTCAAATACTCCCGAATTGGCCAGTCTTTTTTCCCCCAGTGTAGGTCGCGGGCCCGGCTATCCCACAAGCAAAGGAAGCAGGGATATTTGGTGAAACCGGATTGCTGCCCTAATAGCATGGATAGAATTTTAAAGTCTCCACAAATCATCCACTTATGCTCATCATAACGAATCTTCTGAAGAATCAGGGCAAAATTCTCGTATTTTTCTTGGAGCATAACAGAGTGAGCAATAGGAACTGAAGCGAATGTGTTGCCATTATGAAGAAGAACACCTTTTATGCTGTCTTTGACGAATCAATGAACAGCCGCCATTCAGCAGGATCATACTTGAGTTTAAACTTTTCCATCACTCCGTATATATCGTTGCAAAATACCAAATCTTCCTCTTTGCTGAAATACTTCAAAAATTGTGTCTCGCGGTTGCGGTACCAATAAAAAGTTGTTCCTGGTGACAATAGATTTTTCTGTTTAAGCCAAGAACCTAGCAGTTGGGCAGCATCTTTTGGGAGTCCTAAATCCCGGACTAAATCATTCAATTCAGCTTGAGAGAAAAGTTCAGGTTTCGGATCTGGTTCAGTTTCAAACTCGGAAGTACTGGACTCATCGGGAAAAGCCATCTGATGAGTCTCATCATGATCAGAACCGTCCACACAAATATGATCCAAAGATTTTGGTGGTTCAGGCACAGGTACTTCGTTGCTATGAGGCATAGGCCTAATTGCTGAGGGAAGGTTGGGGTAACTTATTACGTTCTTATTTTTTAAGTTGTATCCCTTCACAATGCAAGAGCAAAAATAGCAGTCACTGCTGTGGTCTCTTTGTTCACACGCCACATCATAGGTATTCCGAAACGAAATGCTTGTTTTTTACCTTTCATCCATAAGCGTAGATCTTCCTCACATGTCTTGCACACTTTGTGAGGAGCCCACGGTTTGTCTTGATCGCCTAACTTCAAACCGAAATAGGCGAAATATACTTTTTTTTTTTTTTTTTTTTAATTTATCAACTTTTCCAATACAATCCAGAGCATACACATCTGAATGAGAATCCGAAATACAAACATAAAACAAACAACACACCTATATAAGGAGAGAGAAATAATCATAACTGGAATAGACCACAATACGTTGCCCCCCAATATGGATCCAAGAAACAAGAAATAGCTAAGAAATTGGAATAACCAATACCACTAATACAGAAATCATAGGAGCAATTGAAAACTTTACATGGCAGCCGGTACGGGAGTCACACCACCCCCGCTCTCTTCCCTACTACTAAGAAATTGCAACAGTTGTTTGGATCCAAGATGGCGGAGGAGTAAGACGCCGAACTTGGGTGCTTGAACCGCTCCTGCATTTTGCCTTCTGATGGGCAAGAAAAGGAAACAACGGTCTCCAAAACCCCCTAAGGCTTCGACCCCGTCAGATAGGCTGGTGCAGTCTTCGATTGCGGTGTTTTGCACTCCTTCAGCGAGCATGGCTTCGGCGGGTCCTCTGAATGAGTCAGGGGACCTGAGCGAGGGGGTGGAATTAAGCCCCGTATAAGCGCCGCCGGTTCAGCCTGGAAGCCGCCTGCGGGGGGGGGGGGGCAGCTTGGTGATTTACCTCTATTGCAGGAGGTCATCTCAGCTGCCGGGGGTTCCCCTGCGAGGAGTGAGCCGATGGTGTCAGCTACTGGAGTGGCTTCGGGGGGGTCGGGTAGACTCTCCCCCCTCCAGCGGCAAGGGTCAACAGAAACAGCTTTCTACCGATGCGTCTGGCTTATCGGCTACATGGCTGCCGGGTAGAGTGGAGAAACCGGCGCGAGTAACGTTGGACAACTTATGGGAAGCTATCTCCGACCTGCAGCAATCCCTACTACCAATTCTCAGTTCTTTTTCTCAAGAATTTTCTGTTCTTAAAACTCAGTGTTCCGTTAAAGAGTCAGAGGTAAAGATTCATTCAGCAAGACTTTTGTCGTTGGAAGCTAAGGTGGAGAACCAGGAGAGCCTTGGTGCTGTTAATGAGCAGGATCGATTGATTCAAGCCAGGAAGATTAAATATTTGGACAATCAATTACGTAGGAATAATCTTAGGTTTTTGAACTTTCCTCGCTCTCCTTTGATAGCACCTATGGACCTGGTTCGTAAGTTCTTTGTGGAAATTCTTCAACTCCCAGCTGACTCGTTGCCACCAGTGGTGAGGGTTCAATATGTATCAATTTCTTCATCAGAGTCTGGGGCCCAGCGGATGCCGGTCGCAGACTCTGGATCATCGCAGAAGGACTTATCAGAATTTCTTGAAAGCTCACTGGAGGTGGTGACTAGCAGGGCGACATTATTGGTTAATTTTGCTTTTGAGTCTGATAGGAATTCTGTACTTCGTATATTTTTTCGTAGGATTTCTGCCTCTCAGTTTCTGGGTTCAAAAATATTAATTTTTCCTGATTTGGCTAGGGACAGGCAGAAAAGGCGGAAGTCTTTTCTGGCTTTACGCCAGAGAACGGAAGCCTTGGGTGCGCAGTTTAAGCTAAGATATCCTTGTAAATGTGTGGTTAATTTTCAAACTAAACAGTATATTTTCTTTGAATACTTTTTTAATAAATGCAGAAATGTTCCTCTGCCGCTTTTTCACGGTATATTCCCCACAAATAAAACAAAAACTGTCCGGAGAGTTGACGCAACCTCTGGCTCTGTGAGCCATCACAAATACACAGCACTGCAAACTACAACTGTAGTGAACCACTTCGGAATAAAGCTGGATTACGACTGAGCAAACAAAAGGTAATAATGAACTTGCAAGAAACTGAAATTTGACAGGAACGTTCATGTCGCAACCACCGTGTTTGAGCGAGCGAGCGAACGAGGCGAGGCGAACAGGAAAGAACATGCGCCAGCGCGAGTACTGGATTTAGCCCCCCGCCTCCCAATTGTCCTGTTAATGTATAAAATGAATACAAAACACTCTAAAATATCATGAGGGAGTGTTTCTAGTTAGTTAACCATTACAACCTCTATTTTGGGCCAAGAAAATAAACTGCAGTCGGCTAAAAAGAAATTATGTGAACATTCCTTATATGGGTAAGAAATCTAATTTTGCAAGAAAACGTGACGTGATGGAACATTTTGGCTATTTTTCCTGGATTCAGCACCCCAAAATCTATAGGAATCAGTTGCAAAACTGGAGGCAGTTTTTTGGTAGTGTACCTGTGTAATTAACAAATCAATGCTTAAGAACGTACTACATTTCAAATTAATTGTTCTATCAAGCTCTCTCTCTATATCATTGCTCCATAAGTGTCAGACAGCCCTAAGTTTATTCAGAAGACCTGTAACCATTGTTTGGCTCTGTTACATGCTATTGCAATCTCTATTTCTATGCATTCATATTATAACTTGCCACGACACCTGAAGCATAGAGTTTCTACTTCGTTTCACTGCAATTCATTAACCAATCTACTGTTCAATGCCTGTTTAATACTTCATGCCACATTATTTGTATTTGTTCCAATGTAATTTAATCTATTCCGCCACTCTCGGCAGGTTCCAGCCACTCTTAAATTTATACTCCTACTTCATACCTTCTGAACGCATTTCTGGTACAATCTTCCCACTTTTGGTTCTCTCTCAATTGCTGCCAACACTGCTCTATTCAACCCTTCTATGGAACTTCTTAGTAGCAGTCACATCCCTCAACTTCATTAAAAATGAAGCTCACACCCAAAGTGCTATTTGCCCTCTACATATTAACTACTCTCCTGGCCTCTCCCAACACACTACTAGCCCATTAGGCTATCTCAATCAACCCTCATATCCCACATATATAGCTCTACATACCCTACAACCAGGGAATCAAACTTGCCCCCCATCCCCACAAAAAACAACAACGTAGATTAATTTGCATTAAACAACCACCATCCTCACTCTTCCAACACAAACTGATTCCTTCGCCACCCTAAGTAGTCAATTGATAAACGCACGCTCCATGAGAAACAAGATTCCATTAATCAGAGATATCCTCACTGATGAATCTCCGGATTTTCTCTGTATCACAGAGATTTGACTCATTGATCATGACTCCATCCTTCTAAGTCAACTGAACACAAGTGGTTACTCCATGTTCAACTGCCCTAGAGACTCCAAAAGGGGTGGTGGAGTACTTATAACCACAAAATCAAGCCTCAATCTCTTCACCAGTTTATGCACAAACTGTGATGGCATAGACTTGATAAAAATTGAAAACAAACACGTAGCATTATGCCTCCTCTACAGACCGCCAACTAATAATCACCTCAATCTTACTCAATCTTACTTGTGTATCTGGACTTTCAGAAAGCCTTTGACAAGGTCCCTCATCAGAGACTTTTGGCAAAACTAAAGAGTCATGGGATAGGAGGCAATGTACTATTGTGGATCAGGAACTGGTTAAAAGATAGAAAGCAGAGGGTAGGGCTAAATGGCCAATTTTCCCAATGGAGAAAGGTGAATAGTGGTGTACCCCAGGGATCTGTGCTGGGTCCGCTGCTTTTTGGAAAGTGGAATAACGAGTGAGGTTATCAAATTTGCAGATGACACAAAACTATTTAAAGTTGTTAAAACCCAAGAGGATTGTGAAAAATTGCAAGAGGATCTTGATAAATTGGAAGACTGGGCATCAAAATGGCAGATGAAATTTAATGTGGACAAGTGCAAGGTTATGCACCTAGGGAAGAACAACCCAAACTATGGTTACACGATGCAAGGTTCCACATTAGGAACCACCACCCAGGAAAAAGATTTAGGCGTCATTGTGGATACCATGTTAAAACCCTCGGCCCAGTGTGCAGCGGCGGCCAAGAGAGCAAATAGAATACTAGGTATGATAAGGAAAGGAATGGAAAATAAAACAAAAGATATTATAATGCCTCTATATTGTTCCATGGTTAGACCGCACCTTGAATATTGTGTGCAATTCTGGTCGCCATATCTTAAAAAGGATATAGCGATTTTAGAAAAGGTACAGAGAAGAGCCACCAAAATGGTAAAGGGGATGGAAGGATACTCCTATGAAGAAAGGCTAAAAAGGTTAGGGCTCTTTAACCTGGAAAAGAGACGGCTGAGGGGAGATATGATAGAAGTCTATAAATTAATGAACGGAGTGGAACGGGTAAACGTAGATCGATTGTTTACCTTATCAGAATATAGAAAGACTAGGGGACATGCAATGAAGCTACAGGGTAAACTATTTAAGACTAATAAAAGAAAATATTTTTTCACTCAACGTGTAATCAAACTCTGGAATTTGTTACCGGAGGATGTTGTAAAGGCTGTTAGTGTAGCTGGGTTTAAAAAAGGTTTGGACAAGTTCCTGGAGGAAAGGTCCATAAACCATTATTAAGAAGTGACCGAAGATATCAATGCTTGACCCAGTACAAGCATTGCGGAACTTGTGTCACTTGGGGAAACTGCTAGGTACATATGACCTAGATTGGCCACTGTTGGAAACAGAATACTGGGCTTGATGGACCTTGGTCTGACCCAGTATGGCATATCTTATGTTCTTATGTACCATACTGGAATCAGCCTGTACATCTCAACAAAGAAACCTCATATCATCCTTAGAGATTTCATCTTAGCATCCCTCACTTTACAACAATCCAATGACTTTCTTGAATTTATGGAAGACATGGGCTTCCTACAAATAGTAAAACAACCTACCCCTTCAAAAGGTAACATACTAGATCTGATTTTCATTTCTAGATCACTAGTCATGTACCCTCACTTCACCTACCCATCCTTGACACAGGTAGCATGGTCAGACTACCACATCCTATGAATGACCCTCCCAATAAGCATCTCCTCTAAAGCATCCACCTACCCAACTTACAAAACACCACACTTTAAAAAATTTGACAAAGATGTCATTTCAGAGGTTACCCCTAAACTCATCACCCCTATGCAACATCTTGATGACACTATAAAAAAAAATTGGTCTGCAATAATAAATAAAGCTGCAAGGCCCAACTATTCCAATAAGGGTGCCATCAAAAAGCCTTTGGAACAATGGTATACCCAAGAATTACACAATCTCAAAAAAGTATTCCGTAGGCTTGAGAAGAAATGGAGGTCTTCCAAAACACATGTAAATAAGGAAAGTTACGACTCAGCATTAAATACTTATAAAGAGGCAATCCACAATACAAAAAGATATTATCACTCTTCCATTCTAAGGAAGGCCATCAACCGCCCTAGGGAGCTTTTTGAACTAGTAAAAACCCTAACCGAGTCTCACATGAATCTGTCAAATAGTGCCCCTATCAAGTCACAGGCTATAGCAGACTATCTAGCTTCCAAATTAAAAACCAAAAACAACCCAACCCCACTCATCTTTAATGATTACCAACCCCACCCAAATAAATGGTCATCTTTCCATCTCGTAAAAGAAAATTAACTTCTACAAACAATAATTAAGATTAACACTATAACCTAACACATTGACCCATGTCCAGTCTCCTGGATAAAGGCTTCTAAATCTGAACTGGTACCTGTAATACTCAACATTGTAAACCAATCCCTCTCCCAGGGAATCATGCCAGACTCACTTAAGTTATCCATCATTTGCCCCTTACTTAAAAAATCATCTCTAAACAAAGACGACCCTACTTCATACCATGCAATAGCCAGCATACCATTCCTAGCAAAAATAATTTAAAAAGTAGTTCAAATTCAGTTACAAGATTTCATTGACCTTAACTCTCCCCTAGATATACACCAATATGGTTTCTGCCAATGTCATGATATTGAAACCCTTTTCTTAGTTTTATTTGCTACACTCATCTGCGGTCTGGACAATCCAAATCAAACTTTCATCATGATCTTTCTGGACATCTCATCTGCTTTTGACAACGTTGACCTCACCATTCTCCTGTCAAGACTAGCACAATTAGGTATCTCTGGAACACCTCTAAATTGGTTTAAATCTTATATATTGAATCGATTCCAATTTGTAAAGATCAACCAAGAGTCTTCAACATCATTCCCCAAGAATAGGGTACTCCTCAAGGCTCAGCCCTTTCAGCTCTACTATTAAACCTATACCTTCAACCTATATGCTCAATTTTCAATAAGTACAATATCAAATATCACATCTATGCAGATGGTATAGTGGTCTATGCTTGAATCGACAAAACAATCCTCAATACCATAGCATTACTAACTGCAGAATCAAAGAAGAAGCATGGCTCAACTCAAACAACATGCAAATAAATTTCAGAAAAACTGAAATTTTATTCACAACAAGGAATCAGAACTTCACATCTCCCCCTACTTTTAAATTTCATAACATCGACCTCCCAGTCAAACAGGAGGTTAAATACATATGTGTCATTATTGACAGAGCCCTCAGTATGGCTGCCCAAATCAAACAAATTGCCAGGACAATATTCTTTAAATTAAAAACTGTGCAGCACCTTAGACCAATCCTAGAAACACATCACTTTAGAACAATGGTCCAAGCTCTGATTACCCCTCACTTGGACTACTGCAACAGTCTACTACAAGGCATTCCTAAGAAGTCACTCCACATTCTCCAACTTGCACAAAACGCAACTGCTAGGATCATTGTCAAAGCAAACCTCACTGAACACATCACCCCAATACTCTATAGCCTCCATTGACTCCCCATTGCCTCCAGAGTAAGATACAAAATGTTAGTTACAACATTCAAATTACATAACAACATCTCCTCTTCCCACCTAGCCACCCTTATACATGCACAAGCTGATGGCAGACTCAGAAGAAAATGTACAAAGGACCTCCTAGCCATACCCCCTTCAATACGAAACACCAACCAACTTCAGGTATTCCGCTCCCACCCTCTGGAACTCTCTCCCTGACTATATCAGATCAATTAAGGATCTTCAAACTTTCCGCAAACAACTAAAAACCCTACTTTTCGCGGAATATTATAATGCCTCTTAATATACTATCCCTTCATCCCCCTCCCCTAACCATGACCCATTTCCCTCTGCTGATCGATGGAAGGGGCAGTATATAAGAAAATTTAAATAAACAAAATAAATGTGACAGGTATCTACAGCATACTGCAATTGTGTAGGAAACAAGTTGACTAGCATAACATACCACCGACAATACCTGCCACACACCAGCAGAGACCACCTCTAACAGTGTAAGCTCTGCGGACCTATCCTCATCCTCAGAGTGACCGCTGAAACTGCTCAGTAGCATGGTTTGCAGCTGTTATGTGCTTGTAACACACACTGTCAGTGCATCTTTCTGAGCTGATGTGATGGATAAGTGCATTCTCCATTTGGTGATCAGCTGCAGACTGCTGATCCGCGTGTACAGTGCTTCGGTACAACTGCCTCCCACATGCATATCCAAATTACTGGCTGCCACATATGGTGCCCATGGCTCTGACAGGTCCATCAGCTCCCTTCCATCCATCACCTTTACATTGACTTTCCTTGGTGCTCCCTTATCCAGCATTAGAGTGGCAGCCATTTTCAGATGTTAAGGTGCATGCTTGACACCTTAATGCCCAATGTTCTCTTAACGCACGTTCAATCTCATTGAGCAAGTGCTGCCGGAACGCCTCCTACCCGCCCAGAGCCTTTTTTCGCATGTAAAACCTCTTATCACTACTGTTAACGCATGTTACCTTAATGCCCTTTAGTAAACATATCCCCAACTCTTTGGAACACACTTCCAGAAAATATAAGGTCTACCACGGGCCCACATACATTCCGCAAACTACTAAAAACCTTCTTCTTTAAAGAGCACTTTGGGAACTCAGTAACCTGAATAAAAATGCATAAGGACCATTCCTAGTTCCCAGTGAAATACAGTTAACTAGAAAACCAAATAGATGCGCTTGATATCTCATGTAAACAAGTTCAAGAAATTACTCTGTAAATCAAGGTTATTATTGTAATAGGTTAATTAGAACACATGGATGATATACTTGATACTGCATACTACATGTAAATAAGTTCAAGGAATCTAACTGTAAACAATGTGATTAATATTATATGTAACTCATGCGATTAACATTGTTCCATGTAATTTTATTACTATTGTTTTTTGAGTTCCATGTAAACCGCCTTGATTCTAGAAAGGCGGTATATAAGGTTGCATAAATAAATAAATAAATATCTCCACCTTGGCTCCATCCCTGAACCAACTCATCACTATCCAAATAGTTCCAAGGTGGTCTGCAAAGATATTCAGCAGCGCTATTTGGAGAGTGCCACTATCCTTTTCAGTGGGACTTATCTGTATGGCAGGTGCTGCCGCCTGTATATGTACTTATAAATATCAAACCCTGTATATTTATAATGATTAATTCATTAATTTACTTTAATTTAGCAGATGACTATCTACAAAAATACTATGGGCAGCTTACATAAAAATATATATACAGTAAAGTAAAATGTACCCGGTATTCTAATCTAAAAGTATTTCTATAGATTACAGCGTTGTGTAATTTTTGGGAAAAAAATCTAGTGTACCTGAATGTAACTCACCTTGATGGACTACTGAAAAAGTGTGAGCTAAATCCAAAAATTAAGTGAATACAGTAAGCCCAAAATAAGGTAAGATTTAGTAACCAGTCTCCCTTAGCTCTCACCAAATATTACATGATATAGATAATAAACACCCTGACACATTAATAAAGTAGAAAATAAAGGTCACAGCTTTAATAAATAACCAAAAAAAGCAATCTAAAATAAGAAACTGAGCCTTTCCTAATACATACTCCCCCAATTCTCCCACCAGCTCTACAACTTGGATGGGGAGAACCAGTATAATGGCAGTCTGAGGAGTACATCCCTTCTTTATTCTGTAGCCATTATGGGAAGCAAGGTTGGGATCCTTTCAACAGAGTCTGTTGTTTCTGAATGCCATTCCATCATCCACAGGCCAGAACAATAATAATAATGCCATCTCACCTGGGTCAATCAGGCTTCGGTGACAGTCAAATACCAGGTGTGCCTGAAAGTTATCAGTCAGCTACCTTTACAGTGATTGGACTTTCACCTTACAAACAGTTCAGGCTTCTTCTCTTCAGGTCTGAATATCCCACCCCTCCAACTATAATAGTAAATAGAAACTTTATAACAGACAGAATAACTTTAACCAAACAACCAATACTAAAATAGATGAAAATGCAAATAAGTCCAACCATTGCCCACATGTCCTGCTGCAATAGAGCATTGGAGATGCAATCTCCCTAATGAAGAGGGTGACCATAGGAGTGTGCACATTGGCAATCAGGAAGAAAGTGGCATGCCGGTAGCTAATTGTACTTGGATGCAGTGCTTCTATGTGGCTGCTTCTGGGTCATGTTACCAGGCAACTTCAGTGACATGCAGGCCACTGAGGCATTTGGACCACATGCTTATTTCTGTGTCCTGGTTGGGCACAGTGCACCACATTGTCATATGTGGATCAATCCAAGATAGCCAGCCTAAGGTTGGAGTAGAATTCCCAGAAGCAACTTGGTGATAAGCTGTCTCTGAGGGCTAAAGGAACACACCAGGAGGAAAATGGGTAACAGTGAGAAAGGCTACATAACTCTGCTTCACACTTTCTGATGTTGCTGTACCTGGGAGATGGTAACCAAAATATAGTTTAAAATATTTAGCTTTACTACAAAAATAGCAGCTATGGGGCATGTTTACTAAAGTGCCATAAGTAACGTGAGACAAATGCATGGTTAGTGCTGTTTTTTTACCATGACAGGGGCATAGTGGAGGTGGTACATGCAAGGAGTGCGACAGCAGCAGGGAAGGAATATTGCACTAGGCATATCAGTCATATGGTAGTGGTGACTGCTCATTAGGTGTTCATGTTCACTGTGAAGGCACATGCTATGTGTGCTCTGCACTTACGTGCTAACACCAATATGACCCACTTAGACAGGTTTATGCCACAGGGGCCACAGCACTGTGCTGTATGGAGGGTTAAGAACAACCTACAGATGTCTGCAGGATGAGAGGACACAGCAGGCTAACTGAAACATGCTATGGAACAAGAGGGGTGTGATAGCTAATAGGCTGCCTAGGTAACCCCAAGGGATAGCTGCGGTGCAAGGGCATGCCAATGCACAATTAAATGGATCTGCGTTATGAAGTGGTGCTGTAATACTGAAGATAGGAATTTGAAGATAGTCTACTGATGCTGAGGGGTCTCTTTGTAGCCATTCAATTTGGGCTCTTATAGTGTGAAAATGAACAAGTACATTTTATGTACTTTGATCCCTGATGAAAGTGTGCTTCCGACGAATCATAGCTGTGGAGAGTCTTGCCAGGACCACACCTAGCCCTGTGCGAGCAGTGCAGCAACACAGGACGCAAAGGCTTTGGGGGCACATTTTGGCTGCCTGCTGTTGCCCTGCCACCACCTAGTTTTCTTCTCTCAGCAGCAGCAGGGCAACAGCAGAGAGCCAAAATGTGCCCTCTAAGCCTTTTCACAACACTTTAAGCAGGTTGGTCCCTCCCTCCCTCCTCTGACGCAATGTCAGAGCAGGAAGGGACAGATTCGCTTAAAGTCCTGGCGACTCGCACATCAGGCTTGCGCTCTCTCCTCCACCTCCATCCAGCTGCTTTCTGCTCTTTCCCTGCTGCCGGTGCCACTGTGGGAAAACAGAGGAAGGTAGCAGCGGGGCATGAGCAGGCAGTGGCTGGATAGAGGTATGAGGAGGGGGGGGGTGCAATTCTAGCTCCGTATGGCCCTGAGTTTTGCTGTCATCTTATTGATCAGTTGTTGATAAAATTGTGTTCATCACCACTTTTTTGGTATTTTGTGTTGGCAGTGGGTTGCCTTTTGACTGTGTTACATGCATGTATGCACCAATACATGGACCCCCCTGCAGGAGAGGTGGTGGTCAAACAGCACAATTATGTACTAGATCTACAATTTGCCACTAGTTGCATAACCTCATTTTATACACAGCCTCAATTGTGTTCAGACATCTCCATCCCTGGTTATGTGGCTAGTTCTGGCGGTTTCACTGAACACAGACCCTGACTCCCAGCTCCTCCCTAACTCATCACACCAGTAGCCCTTCCACAAATTTCTAGTGCATATGCATACTTGAACATCATACTACCAAGACTGATGGTACTTTTTATGTATAATCATTTAGTCCTACTTTTTGTTCCCTGTCTTTCATCCCGTTTGCAGTCCACAAAAGTATATGGCCTCCTATACCTTTAATCTAATTTTGCATGCATTAGCTTCTGAAATGAACCAAAAAAATGGCCAAAAAATAGGCCAAAAAATCTGAAAGTAATCCTACAATGAAGCAAAAGCATTTTCCTTGAATAGCCCTATGAGTGATGACTGTGGCTGCTACTTCCTTTTAAAATGTGTCATTGGTGGGCAGGAACTTTTTATTGCACTATTTGACTAGAACTGATGATTACTCCTTGAAAAACTGATGAAGAGTCCAGTCATTCTCTGATTAAAATGTGGTAAATCATGGCTCTGGATAAAGGTCCCTGTACACTTCTCACTGCTTGAATCAGTTGTTATGTTTAAGGAAGGTATCTCCTTTTACTTGATGCTTCTCCCATCTCCTCTTATTACCACTACTACTTGGCCCTTCAGTAATTCTCTGCTATCTTCTATTACTGCTATATACTGGTACCCTGAATGGTCTGACTTTTATACTAGTCCATAAGGGGTGTTTCCCATGTTACATAACCACTGTGCTGTAGTTAATGTCGACCAAGCACTGAAGTCCTATGTCCAAAAAAATCAATATTTTAGAATACACATTTCTAGTGGTCCATCATTGGGGGAAAAATATGGAAGGACAAAAGACCTTAGTCTCAGCAATTTGAGAGGGGGGGGGCAGAGGGAAGGAACACATAGCCTGGGCACCCTACCAACACCCCATGGGGTCCATACTGTCCAGAAGCACCCCCATGACCCACCTTTTAGGACACCTAGCCCTCTGATCTGATATTTACAGGGGGTGGGGGATGGGAGGCAGTCCACATAGGGCAACTATGCTCCCCCCAGTGGGAAGAGCCCTAGGGGAATATTGCAGTGCAGCCCACACACCCACAGAGAACCCCAGATGTCAGGGAACCAAAAGCTCACAGAACCTTGGAAGCCCACAAGAGCTCCCCAGGTCAATGGAATATCTCATCTCCTGGGCATAGCGGCTGGGGAGGGGACACTGATCAATGAGCTCCATCAAGACAAGCCCTGTTCAGTGTTAGAAATGTTAAGCATATGCTCAGAGCTGGTAAGCCAAAACCATATCCTCACATGGACAGGATGAGGGGTCATCTGCCCACAGGAACATGGCACATAGCAGCAGCATGGTCCCCCAGGGGAAATGGGGGTTGGATTACATCTTTAATGCCAAACCATCATATTGTCAGTATGTTAAACATCTCATTTGTGTGCTCCCCTCTCCCCCGTGCTCTACTAGTTCCAACTCTGGCTATGTGGCCACTACTGGCTGAAGCACAGAGCCCAGGCCCTATCTCCTAACACAGCACACAACACCAGCAGCCCTCTGACATCTTTCCAGTGCACATGCCGACATGAACAGCAGTCAGTCAAGCCAGCTGTTGATGTTTCTGTGGATGTTTGTCCGCTGCTCCAGCAGGGTCACTCCTGACCTGCAGGTCCTGGTTTTGTGGTTGTGAGTCTATTGTAGTCCATTAACATGGCAACTGTACCATGCAGATCCTCTGTACAGGTGGCCTAGGCAGTTGTCTAGGTAGTCTGCTAACATTGCTTATTTGTCTTTTATTTTCTTCTATTGTGTTTTCTCTATTTCTGCCCTTCAAATTTTCTAACAATTGAATATGAATCTCAAAGTTGGTGCAACTGCTGACTGTTCAGAGCAGGGGCGGCCCAAGGGGGGTGCGGGGCCATGTGCGGAGACTCGGTGCGGGGCCTCATTTGCATAAGTGGCCTTATTTGCATAAATATTTGCATAATGTTACCATACACTAACTTTTAGTAAACATGTCTCTTAATGAGGGTATGGATAAAGAAAGACTAAAAGATTTCTACATTACTATAATCCAGTGCCAACCGCCAGGCACATTAGGAACTACTACAAACGCTGCCCATTTAGAACCCATAGCAAACCCGCCATATCCTGACAGCATTACCAGGACTCACAAAGCACCATACCCTACCTATCAAAAGGCAACACTGCAAATATTAAACCAATACATTTCAGAGAATACTGGGGAAAGAGAACAAGTGGCAATGTCAAATAGGAATTACATAAACAGAATACCTCAGCTCAGTTACACATGCAGAACATAGACCATCATCAAACAAGGAATCACAAATTAGAAACAGGAAGGCAATAATTAAACTGGGAACCCCAAAAGCCAAACTTGGAATGTACACCACTGTAGAAATAAAGCTATAAATTAATTTCCTCTTGTACCAAACAAAGCGCAGAAGTTAATGATGCACATTTCCCAGAGCTTTCATATTCCAGTTAATAAATTCAAAATAAAGAGATATCTTTCTACCTTTTGTGCATTTTTTTTCAGTTGCAATTGCTCCAGCCACTTTCTTCTGGTTTCTTCATGTTTTCTGCTAACTCTCCATCGTCTGCTGTCCATTTGTTCTTTCTTCTCTCTTCTAGTTTTTTTTTTCCATTCTCTCTCTCTACATCTGCTTTAACATACTAATCTTTCTCCTTTTGCTCTTTCCTCATTCCTATTTCATCCACACAAATTTTACCCCTCCATCCTCAATCCCCACTTACTCTCCCAATAACCGGCCAATTGTAGATTTTTCATCCCTCCCACACAAAATATTTTTCCCCTCTCCATTTTACTCTCCCAGCCCCATCCCATTCTAATCCTCCCCCAACATCAGCTCCCTTCTAGTTCCAGTCTCACCCAGCATCCATTCCCTTCTAGTCCCTGCATCAGCCCATTTCCAGTCCTACCCCCCCATCAACCCATTTCCGGTCCTAGCTCCCCCATCCATTTTCAGTCTGAGTCCCTTCATCAGCTCATTTTCAATCCTAGCCCCCCATCAGCCCATTTCCAGTCATTTCCTAGCCCCACCATCAGCCCATGTCAAATCCTAGCTCCCCTCCACTCAGCCCAATTCCAGTCCAAGCCCCCCCCCCATGAGCCTACTTCCAGTTCTAGCCCCTCCATGAGTCCATTTCAATTCAAGCCCCCCCAACAGCCCATTTCCAGTACCAGTCCTAGCCCCCCATCAGCCCACTTCCAGTCTTAACCCCATCAGCCCATTTCCAGTCAGCACCCCATAGCCCACTGCCAGTCCTAACCCCCCCATCAGCCCACAGCCCATTACCAGTCCTAACCACATCAGCCCACCTCAAGTCATAACCCCTCCCCATCAGCCCATGTCCTGTCCTAGCCCCCCCATAGTCCATTACCAGTCCTAACCCCCCCTCACCCCAGTTACAGACAGCCCCCATCAGCCCACAGCCCAGTACCCGTCTTAACCCCCCCCCCTAGGCCATTACCAGTCTTAACCCCCCCCCCTAGCCCATTACCAGTCCTTACACACACTTGAGCTCACAGCACATTACCAGTCCTAACCCCTCCCCATCAGCCCATTTCCTGTCCTAGCCCCCCATTGCCCATTATCAGTCTTAACCCTCCCCCCAGCCCATTACCAGTCCTAACCCCCCAACACCCCAATTCCAGACAGCCCCCAACAGCCCACAGCCCATTACCAGACATAACCCCTCCCAGCCCATTACCAGTCTTAACCCCCCATTGCCCATTACCAGTCCTAACCCCCCAACAGCTCACAGCACATTACCAGTCCTAACCCCTCCCCATCAGCCCATTTCCTGTACTAGCCCCCCCATTGCCCATTATCAGTCGTTAGCCCACCATATCCCATTACCAGTCTTAACCCCCCATCACCCCATTTCCAGACAGCCCCATCAGCCCACAGCCCATTACCAGTCTTAACCCCCCATCACCCCATTTCCAGACAGCCCCCATCAGCCCACAGCCCATTACCAGTCTTAACCCTCCCCCAGCCCAGCCCAGCCCATTACCAGTCTTAACACCCCCCAACCCAGCCCAGCCCCAGTCTTAACACCCCCCCCCAGCCCAGTCCAGCCCAGCACCAGTCTTAACACCCCCCCCAGCCCAGCCCAGCCCAGTACCAGTCTTAACACACCCGCCAGCCCAGCCCAGCCCAGTACCAGTCTTAACACCCCCCCCAGCCCAGCACCAGTCTTAACCCCCCCCGCCCGCAGCCCAGCCCAGCCCAGCCCCAGTCTTAACCCCCCCGCCCGCAGCCCAGCCCAGCCCCAGTCTTAACACACCCCCCCATCCGCAGCCCAGCCCTTCCCAGCTCCAGTCTTAACCCCCCCCGCTCGCAGCCCAGCCCAGCCCCAGTCTTAACCCCCCCGCCCGCAGCCCATTACCAGTCTTAACCCCCCCCCACCCGCAGCCCCTTACCAGTCTTAACCCCCCCCGCAGCCCATTACCAGTCTTAACACCCCCCCCAACCCAGCCCAGCACCAGTCTTAACACCTCCCCCCCAGCCCAGCCCAGCCCATTACCAGTCTTAACACCCCCCCATCCCAGCCCATTACCAGTCTGAACACCCCCCCATACCCTCCCAGCCCAGCCCATTACCAGTCTTAACACCCCCCCAACCCAGCCCAGCCCCCCCAGCCCAGCACCAGTCTTAACACCCCCCCAGCCCAGTCCAGTACCAGTCTTAACACCCCCGCCCAGCCCAGCCCAGCCCAGCCCAGCCCAGCCAGTCCAGCCCAGCCCCAGTCTTAACACCCCCCCCAGCCCAGCCCAGCCCAGCCCAGCCCAGCCCAGCCCCGCCCCAGTCTTAACAGCCCCACCTTCGGCTTATGGCAAATTTAAAATAAAAAAAAAAACCTGGCTCTGCCTGCGGGCTTAACAGAGACGCGAGGGAGACACTCCCTTCGCGAATCTGAAAGCCCTTGCAGAGAGGCTCAGCGAGGAGAGGGGGCCCCGCGGGACACTCCATTTTGCTGCGGAGGCCGCTGCAGCAGCCAGAGCCAGCTTTTTTTTTTTTTAAATATAATTTAAAAAAAAAAAGCAGAATGTTCTTTGCGCGGGGCCCCCTGAAACACGGGGCCCTGTGCAAAGAACATTCTTGCTCAATGGACGGGCCGGCTCTGGTTCAGAGGCAGGTGGTAGTTGCGCTTGTGCTAGTGGCATTTTTGTACCTCTAGAGGTGCTCCGCAGTTGATGCCCACTATCTTCCCTGACTCCACCCTATCCCCACCTATCCTCATGCTCCTTTGGTAGCATGGTGGTTTTATCATGAATGCCTTTTGGCCATGCACTCCCAGCGACTGTTGGTCAAAAATACATGTTAGCACATAGTTAAACCCCACGTTCTCTGCTATTCTGCCTTAGTAAACATGTCACTTAGATTGTAAGCCCTCTGGAGACCAAAAAATTCTTATTGCACATGATTGCCATTCACCTTGAACTTCTGAGATAGGCATGAGTTAAAAACATATATATATATATATACATATATATATATATATATAGGACCGATATTCAAAAGGCATTTACATGGTTTATAGCCTTGTAAACCATGTAAATGCCTCTAACCATGATATTCAATGGCACTAAAATAGTGCCGCTGAATATCCCTGATCTTCTCCCTTACATGCCCTGATGCTATCCGCTTAGCATTGGTGTGTAACAAACCAAGGGCTGTGGGAATCACCCAGGAAATTGATAAGACTTTATCTTAGAAGCACAGGTCAGGGTACTGTGTAGGAAGCCAGCTTTTATTGTCTTTTTTCCTCTCGCCCACCCCAACTCCCACCCATCCTAGGGGTAATCTTAGCTTTATAGGCTCTTAAACCTATTAAAGGGAAGGGGATGCCCATATTCACTTTCAGGTGCTGTTAGTTATCCTCATCAGGATTGCATTAATTAAGGACCTGAGATTAATTTATCCATTAAACGTATTAGGTATAGTTGTATTAATATAAGTATCCCCAGCAAACCTAAGTAAGTAAGCAACTTACATACCTAAACAAAACTTTAAAACTAAGATGCATACAGCAGTCCAACAGCAAGATGGAAGGCATTCTAGTCTTTTGCATTGAGAGTCACATGTATCATTTTCTTCCAGTTGGTGAGCAGTCTTACATGTGCACTAGGTGTAAGCAGCTCTTTGCTCGCAGGGAACGAGTCTAACATCTGGAGGCTACAGTAGAAGACTTGGAGGACAAGGAAGACCGAGAGGTATATAAAAAAGACTTACAGGGACATAATACTGAAGTCCCACCTCCAGTCTGGCAGCCTCCCTATTGCCATGGAGGAGAGAGGTCACGTGACAGAATAGCATCACCCTGGTGTGGCAGGAATTGATCCTGTAGCTAGAAACTGTCCTCCAGTTGATGTAAAACCCTCTCACACTGAGGAGGTATCTCTAGGGCCATGTGCCCATGAGGGAAGGATTAGGACAGCCATTATAATTGGTGATTCAATCATTAGGCATGTAGATAGCTGGGTGGCTGGTGGATGTGAGGATCGCCTAGAAACATTCCTGCCTGGTGCAAAGATAGTGGACCTCATGCACCATGTAGACAAGGTTTTAGATAGTGTGTGGGAGGAATCTGCTGTCTTGGTACTGTCGGCGCTCCCCCTTGTGGCCTGGCAGTTGCCTAGGGGTAAGAGGGCACCCCGATCATCCTTTGTATTAGAATTAGCCCATTCACATGTAATTGTGTCTGGATAGATTAGAGCCAAGATCAAAGGTCACAGGAAATTTCTTTTTATTTAGGAAATAAGGTTCTACTTGACCAAATCAAATTCTTTGGTAAGGAATTTGAATATTACAAACAAAAATAATCAGGATGCTTCTCCATTCATAAACATAAGCCTTATCACACAGTCCTTGGCTTGGCCTTGCTACTGTGGCTTAGTTTAAACACATATTCACAAAAGGTAATCCTTTACAAACAGCAACCTTTTCTCCGGTCCCCAGGAGGCAGTACAGTACTTCACTGTTACTTTCACAGCTTTGCATAGCACTAATTCCCTGGTCCACCAACAGGCTTTAAAACTCAGTACATTTCTCTCCAAGATACTTTCAAACTTTTAGCTCACTCATGGCTCCATTAATCTTGCCGCTTTATCAGACCAGCATTCATTAATTTGCCTGGCTAAAAGTTATGGGCTTTAGCAAAGAATATTCTCATTCAGAACTTCTGGGTTTTTCTCCAATTACTTTAAAAACCCTTTCAGATTCTTATTCCTCTCTGGCACAAAGGGAACATTCAAACTCCATATCAGAAACCTCACTTTCATTATGTGTCTCCCAGTTCCATCTCCTCTCCACTGGACTCTCTCAGAGACTTGTTCTCCACAGCGTCTGCCTGAGGAGCCTTCACATGCTGCAAACCTTTTATCAGCTGCTCCCAATTAGACTTCTCACTACGGGAGATTATGGGGGAAGGGCAGGAAACGGCTTCCCTATTCAAAAGCTTTTTAAGGGCTTGTAAAGGGCTTACCTTGCCAGCAGTGTGGTGTCCCCTTATAGGCTCAGCTAGAGACGTACCCTTGCTTTCAGGTTCTCTCAGGAATACTCTACTCCTCTGCTTCCTAACAGTAGCTTGGTTAAAACCAACTCTTCCAGGCTTCACGTCAGCTGCAGGTTTCCTGTCAGCTGAGCTGTGCTCCAGGCTGGAACTGTCCCTGTACTGTCTGCAGGAGGTATTTCCTCTAAACCTTCCAGTAAGGTCTCTGCCCCTCAGCTCTGTCCTCAGAGGCTCCTTACACTGAGAATGGCCAGTCCACCAGCATTTAGAAAATATCTCTTCCTCAGAAGAGTCTTCCCCTGGGCTTTGCTCTGACCTTCTCTCCTCTCTGTTCCTGTCTCTGTTCAGCTTCCTCCATCCCACCGACGCTGCAACAACTCCTGAGGTTGAATCTGAATCTCTGTCTGTGTCTGCTCCTTCTCTGTCTCTCCTTGAATGTGGAGCTGCGTTTCTCTCTCCGTCTCTCCTTGAATGTGGAGTTGTGCCTGGGTCTCCGTCTCCGTTTTTCTTGTGAGTGAAACTTCCCTGCCTAAATGTTTGGGGCTGTCCTATAGCTCTTGACTCCGCCCCCAAACCTCTCCCATCACCTCCCTCAGTTTCCATGGGAACTGGGTGTGTCTTTGGCTCTACACTCCTGTGCAGGGAATCTTTGGCTTTGTTTAGAGTGTTAACCCTTGCTGTGCCCGCAGTTCTTTTGTGTTCAGGAAAAAAGGACTGTTTTTCCTCTCTTTTTCTCCACTCTAAACCTTCTTCTCCACCACAGTACATGTTGGTAGCAATGACATAAGAAAGTGTGGTAGGGTGGTTCTGGAGGCCGAATTTAGGCTTTTAGGCAGGAAGATAAAATCCAGAACTTCCAGGGTAGCATTCTCAGAAATACTTCCCATTCCACACCCAAAAGGCAGGCAGAGCTCCGGAATCTCAATGTGTGGATGAGACAATGGTGCAAGGAAGAGAGTTTGGGATTTGGTAGGAACTGGGCAACATTCTGGGGAAAGTAGGGGCTTTTCTGAAGGGATGAGTTCCACCTTAACCAGGATGGAACCAGGCTGCTGCCATTAACCATTAAAAAGGAGATAAAGCAGCTTTTAAACTAGATAATAGGGAGACGGCAACAGTTGACCAAGAGCACATGGTTTGGAAGGATGTACGTATCCTTGAAGGATAATAGCAAAAGATTGAAGTTAGGGCATATTGACAGAGAGGTTCCAATAAAGACAAAAGTAACCCAAATGCCCTTACTGTAAGTGTAGAGCAGACAGAACTTAAAGATTTCAAATTACCCCTGCCTTTTTATAACTAAATTAATATAAATAAAATACAACCTCTAAAATGCTTGTATGCAAATGCTAGAAGTCTAAAAAATAAGATGAGAGAATTAAATATATAACACTAAATGAGAGGTTAGATATGACTGGTATCTCAGAGACCTGGTAGAAGGAGGACAACCAGTGGCACAGTGATACCTGGGTACAAATGAGATCACAATGATAGAGTAGATAAAATTGGTGGAGGGGTTGCGCTCTATGTTAGAGACAGCATTGAGTCACTCAGGATTAAAGTTTTGCAGGAAACAAAATACACTGTAGAATCTCTACAGGCGATAATAGTGGGGGTGTACTACTGACCGCTTGGCCAGAATGAACAAATGGATGATGAAATGCTCAACGAAATCAGGGAAGCTAACACAATTTACAACAAATTAATAATAATTGGTGATTTCAATTACCTTGGTATCGACAGGATCAGCGTCACATCAGAACATGCTAGGGAGATAAAGTTTCTAGATGAAATAAATGACTGCTTCTTGGAGCCAGCTGTTCATGAACTGACAAAAGGGGAAGCCATTTTGGACCTAGTCCTTAGTGGAACACAAGAAGTGATGCAAGAGATAAGGGTGTTGGTAAGTAGTGATGATAGCATGATAGCACTTGATTTAATAAATGAAGGAAGGATGGAAAGGAAATCTACAGTACTACCTTTTAACTTTCAAAAGGGAGACTATGATAAAATGAGGAAAATAGTTAAGAAAAAAACTAAAAGGAAGAGCTGCAAAGGTTAAAATGTACATCAAACATGGGTGTTGTTTAAAAATACTATCTTGGCAAATGTCAAGAAGTTCGTATTTTTAAACAACACTCCTGCTTGATGTACATTGATACCATATGGGGGGGGGGGAGGGTTTTGGGTGGGAAGGGAGTAGATGGATGTCTAGATATTTGGATAACAATTGGAACCAAAAATGAATTGGTATAATGTTTCCCTCTTATGTTTTTATTTTCCATGGGTTACTTAAATCCTTGAACTATAAAAATAAAATTATTAAAAAAATACTATCTTGGAAGCTCAGATTAGCAGAATTCCATGCTTTAAGAAAAGTGATAGGAAGTCAAAAAAACTGCTAGCATGGTTTAAAGGTAAGGTCAGAGAGGCTGTTGTTGCCAAAAAAGCATCTTCCAGGAAATGGAAAAGGGAACCAAATGATGAAAATTGGAAACAACATAAGCACTGGCAATTTGGATGCAAGGCATTGATAAGGCAGGCAAAGAGAGAATTTGAAAAAAAGCTAGCTCTGGAAGCAAAAATGCTTAATAAAACCTTTTTCAAGTACATTTGTAGCAACCCCCCCCCCCCCCCGTAAGAGTCAGTTGGACCACTGGATGATAGAGGGATAAAAGGGACACTAAGAGGGGACAAGGCATAGCGGAGAGACTGAATGAATTCTTTGCTTTGGTCTTTACTGAGGAAGATGTAGGGAAGTTACCCATGACTGAAATGGTATTTAAAGGTGATGCATCAGAAGAAGTGAAAGAAATATTGATAAATCAGGAAGATGTATTACAACTATTTGATAAACTAAAGAGTAGCAAATCACCTGGACTGCATGGTATATATCCGAGGGTGTTGAAAGAACTGAAATATGAGATTGCAGACCTACTAATATGTGAACTATCATTAAAATCATCTGTAATACCTGAAGGCTGGCGAATAGCCAATGTAACGCCAATTTTTAAAAAAGGGTTTCACGGATGATTCAGGAAACTACAGACCAGTGATCCTGACGGCAGTACAAGGCAAAATGGTAGAAACCATTATAAAGAACAAAATTAGTGAATATGTAGATAGTCATGGTTTAATGGGAGAAAGCCAACATGGCCAAGGAAGATCTTGTCTTACTAATCTGCTCTATTTTTTGAAGTTATGAATAAACAGGTAGACAAAAGTGAGACGGTCGATATAGTGTATCTGGATTTTCAGAAAGCCTTTGATAAGGTCCCTCAAGAGGCACTCTTTGCAAAATTAAAAAGTCATGGAATAGGAGGCAGTGTACTATTGTAGATCAGGAACTGGTTAAAAAACAGAAAGCAGAGGGTAGGGCTAAATGGCTAAGTTTCCCAATGGAGAAAGGTGAATAGTGCAGTACCCCAGGGATCTGTGCTGGGTCCGTTGCTTTTTAACATATTCATAAATGACCTGGAAATGGAAATAATGAGTGAGGTAATTACAATTTCATATGACACAAAATTATTCAAAGTTGTTAAAACCCAAGAGGATTGCGAAAAATTGCAAGAGGACCTTGAAAAATTGAAAGACTGGATGTTCAACTGGCAGATGAAATTTAATGTGGACAAGAGCAAAGTTATGCACCTAGGAAAGAACAACCCAAACTATGGTTACACAATGCAAGGTTCCACATTAGGAACCTCCACCCAGGAAAAAGATTTAGGTGTCATTGTGGATAATATATTGACACCCTCCGCCCAGTGTGCAGTGGTGACTAAGAAATCAAATAGAATGCTAGGAATTGTAAGGAAAGGACCGGAGAATAAAACAAAGGATAGTATAATGCCTCTGTATAGTTCCGTGGTGCGACCGCACCTTGAATATTATGTGCAATTCTGGTCACCATATCTTTAAAAGGATATAGCGGAATTAGAAAAGGTACAGAGAAAAGCCACCAAAATGGCAAAGGGGTTGTAAGAATACCCCATGTGAGGAGAGGCTTAAAAGATTAGGACTCTTCAACCTGGAAAAGAGACAGCTGAGGGGAGATATAATAGAGGTCTATAAATTAATGAATGGAGTGGAATGGGTAAATATAGATTGATTGTTTATGACATCAAAAAGTAGAGAGACTAGGGGACATGTGATGAAGAATAGCATAACACGTTTAATCTAATAAGAGAAAATATTTTTTCACTCAACTCATAATCAAACTTTGGAATCCTTTATCAGAAGATGTAGTAATAGCTGCTAGTGTAGCTGGGTTTAAAAAAGGTTTGGACAAGTTCCTGGAGGAAAGGTTCATAAACCATTATTATTGAGGACCCAGGAAATCCACTGCTTGCCCCAATACATGCATTGTGGAACCTGTGTGTCTTTTTGGGAAGCTGTCAGTTACTTGTGACCTGGATTGGCCACTGTTGGAAAGGGGATACTGGGCTTGATGGACCTTGGTCTGACCCAGTATGGCCTTTCTCATGTTCCTAAGTTCTTATGAGCGGAGGTGGCAACAGTCAATAACCACGCAGCGGTGATATTCCATGCTGCCCGGTTAGCGACCTATGACTAAAAGATAAGCGAGGCAAAAGCTTACCTATCTTTTAGCTGCAGCAACTAACTGGGCAGCATGCATTATTGCACTGCCCAGTTATCTCCTGTGTCTGTGAGGCTGTGCGGCAAACCTGGATGTTCAATGCCGGGGCTGCATATGACCCTGGTATTGAATATCTGGCGTTAAGGGTCAGTGTACACGGCTATGCGCCGTAGCAGCACATAGCCAGTATTAGTCAATATCAGGCCTATATATACTGTATATAGCATGATTTGATTCTCAAATGTTCTAGAATTGTCTCCCCTTTCCCTCTCCCTTATGACACCCTAAAAAATACATATCCATATCTCAGATAAGAATGTTCCAGTTCACTGACACCCTCCCTCCTTTTTTATCCCTTTCTTTTTCTAATAAAAATCCAAATGCAAATTGAAATGGATAAACCAAATCAGCAGGGCACCATGTCCTGAAGAATATGTGAATGGCCTTCACCAAATTTGTTCCTTAAGGGAGGATAATATTAAGGAATCAAAAGTTTTGTTTCAAAAATAGCCTGGACCAGGGTTATCCATATGCAATTATTAAAAATACATACCTATGAGGGCTACATGCTCAACGAGAATTACTTTTGACAAATCATGACACCGGTAATCAACGTTCTGAAGATTTACTTGTTTGTACATTACCATTCTTGATACATGCCCCACAGATAGCGTTGGTTATCTATAAGCATTGGCCAATGTTACAATTGCATGAATGTTTTAATGAACGTCCAATTGTAGCCTTCTGGAGAGGTATGATCTGATCTGTTCATAAGAATGTTTCAAATCAATCTGGGCATTACAGCTGTGGGGAATGTGAATTTTGTGATCTCACAACAGAGATAAGTTAATAGATCCTAATTTTCAGCATATGATTACCCTCAGGGAACACACTACATGTAAGTTAACACATGTTGTGTACATAATAATATGTCCCTGTAGAAAATTATATATGGGACACACTCGGAGAAATATAATGGCTTGTTTTGAGAACATAAATCCTGTCTACACACTGTAACTGAACAGGTCCAATAGTTGATCATTGTCTTACTTTGAAACACACCTTTAATCAACTACAATTTTATTTATTTATATTCTCTTATATACCACACTATTCTGCATCAGTGCAGTTTATATTGAATGAACTGAAATTACATTGAAGAGGGCATTATAACTTGGAGATAACTATTTTACAGGGAACATTGGCTATGGAGGGTTAAGTGGCTTGCCCAAGACCACAAGGAGCACCTGTGGGACTAGAAACCCCAGCCCTTCCTGCCCAAGGTTGCTGTCCTCTAGTGGGATTTGAACCCCCAACCTTCATGGCCTGAAGTACCTTGCCCCAACCACTAGGCCACTCCTCCACTCCCGACATGACATGTTCTCCATGGAATCATGATATCACATTGAACTTGAGAGAACAATTCTAGATTTTCTTTTTGAACTCTGTCCACCCTAAGGGGCTTAATATGCAGATTGACTGGCATACGGTGATTTAATTTCTTGGGCCCTTTAAGGATATAGATGGGCAGAGTTTGGAGGAGTTAAAAAGATGCTGTGGCCATTTTTAGTTTGCATAAGCCGGTTGAACTTCGATATCATAGAGCTCCTATAAAAGAAAAAATGATCTGGAAGAAAGTTGGAAGGAGAACTAATATAATTATGGTTTGAAATGAGTTGGCTAAATAATAGCAGTTTTTAATGCATGATCACTTAAAATAGAATAAAAGTACTTACCGGAGGATGCTTCTTTATTGCACCCTCGACTTTATAGTCCGACAAAAAAAATCTCTTTAAATTCTATGCAGATAATGTAATAAACTAAAAGCTGAGAGAAAATTAAAAACTCACCTCTTTATCTCCTACTATGGTCCACTGGCGAATTCCCAACACCAAAATGAAAAGGGATAACTACATAACACATTGAGCCTAATACCACAATGTCCCATGATATTATGACCTTTAACACTGCCTATGATGTTTATATATAACTACCCCTCTCGTTGAACTCACTTTTGTTAACTGTACATAGTTGATTGTACATAGTTCACCTAAGTTAATTGTCAGAGTTAAAATGTACATAATTCCTGCAATGTTTAATGTAAAAACAGATATGTTATCCTGTTTCCTTGACTGTTTTATGTAAACCGCACCTGATCACTGGAAGGTTGCGGTATATAAAAGATGTTTAAATAAATAAAATCTGTTAATTGCTTTATTTGCTATGGGACCTATTTACTAAACCATATTAGGAATTTAAAATGGGTTTAATGCATGTTAACAGTTAACATGGTACTCTAAAAATAGTTAACACACTCGGTTAGCTTTTATCACATGCTTGCTGCCATGTAAAACACCTATCATGGAAATTCCAATTAAATGATGTGGAATAAGAGAAACAATGGGTAAGAACTGCATCTTGCATTAGCATGGGTATAGTTATTGAATTAACTGCTAATGCAGCAGATAACTTGGAAAAGTTAACGATACCTCTAGAAATATCGGTAACTGCATTCCATGTTGATGGCCATGTCATTAATGCGTTGTTGTAACAATATGCCCTAGATTAGTAGTAAGTGCTAAAACTGCAAATAAAAAAACATAGATTAATTAATTTATCTACTGAAAGAGTCAATCTGAATCAGGCTTCCTGAATGACTCACATACTTTAATATCAAATCTGAAAAGTTCGCACTGATTTGATACTAATTCTATTTTTCATCACCATGCACTTTGAATATTTTATTCCTTCTGAATCTATATGTGTGTTAAGTGAACACCATGACAGCTCGAAAAGTTAAATGAATACCATGACAGCTCATCAACAACTGTAGTTTAATTTCCTAAAAGGTCAGTGTAACAGAGATGTTGACAGTTTAACACATCTTTTGACATTCTATTCTAATGAGAATAGAAGAGAGTTCAACATGGAACTATTAACAAGACCAATATTTTGGTAGATGAAAACCGTTAATACCTTCAACAAAATATTTATGCTTGACAAGGGGAATCCAATAAAAGTAAGGATAAAAGAATCACAATTCTTTAAATGATGAACTAACCAGCAAGTGTATATAAATATTTACACAACCTAGACATCCTTTGCCTCACAGAAACATGGTTCAAGGATACAGACTCTTTACTCATGAACCAGCTATGCCCCCCACCCACTCTATCCACAGCTGCAATTGTACATCTAGCAGAGTTGGAGGAGTTTGTATAATATCAGAAAAAGAAATAAACTTTTACACCATTGAAACTGCCTCCACCTCAGGAATAGATTCTCTTAAAGCCTCCAATAATGCACTCTGGCTGTGTCTAATATACCAAGCACCACAAACAGAGGCTCAAGACCTTTCTACAATCCTTGAATCAGTGTGTACCACCCAAACATCCTTTCACCCCCTCATCCTCCTAGGAGATCTCAACCTTTCCTCAATTAATCAGAAAAAGGCCTCATCCTTCCTAGATGTGCTAAATTTCACTCAAATCCTAAAAACTCCAACCTACAAAAAAGGTAATACCCTTGATCTAATATTCATGCCTCATTCCATCATACTTAACAGCCAGCCCTCCCACTCTATTCTCCCAGTGCCCTGGTCTGATCATTCACTGATCCTCTTCTACATCCCTTGCAGACACCACCAACTCAGTCATCTACACCAACCCAGATGACCCGCAAAGTCAAGCAATTTGATAACCTGTTCCTCAAGCAGGTTATTTATTTATTTATTTATTTATTTATTACAGTTGCTTATATACCGCACTATTCGGCATCAGCGCGGTTTACAGTATAACAAAATTGACCAAAACACACATTTTGTTTGGTTTTTACATCGAACAGGGGTATAAACTTGGATAACAGGGGTTAGGTTACGCCCCACCTAGACCTTCTCAATAGTAGCCACTCAAATCTCACCTCTCAAATCGAAGGATGGGATGAAATCCTGGCCTCTGCAGCCCAAGCTCCTCCAAGACCTTCATACAACAACCATCGCAAATGAGCTCCTTGGTTTTCCACATCTCTATACGATCTGAAGAAAGACCTTAGATGATTGGAATGCAGCTGGAGACATTCAAGAGGTCCCTCTATCTACAGCTCATACTCTGAAAAGCTCCAGGTCTACCACACTGAAACTCTAAAACATAAAAGAGAATACAAGAATGTCATCATTCGCTCTATAAATAAACCCAGGGAATTATTTTCAATAGCTAAATCACTCTTAAATTAACCAAACAAACAGGTGGCTGAAGATAAAATAGCCCCACAGTCTATAGCTGACCACCTTTGCTCTAAATTCCTCACAATCCAACCTATATCAACCCAATATATTGACCACTCACTTACCAATATCACCCCTAAAGTAACCTGGGATAAGTTTGACCTGTCTTCCCTAGACAACATAACTACCATCATAAAAAATCGCAATGCCAATGCCTTAGCACTAGATCCCTTTCCAGTCTCATGGGAAAAAAGCAACAAGGAAACTCTTGGCCCATACATATGTGACATAGTACAAGCTTCCCTCTGCACTGGGATCATGCCAATCTCCCTGAAGATGACTTCAATCCGACCCATACTAAAAGGAACCAAGCTTAACCCTACCATCCCTATATCATACAGACTAATATCAAGCATCCCCCTACTGGCAAAGATAACAGAAAAGATCATCCAAACACAATTCCAGAACCTCATTGATGACAATGCTCCTCTCAACCCTTTTCATGATTTTAAAAGGAACCACAGTGTGGAAACCTTACTTACCTTCCTCCTAGATACAGTAATCCCATACATACAAATGCCTACCCAGGAATGTCTTCTAATTTTTCTAGATATATTTTCAGCCTTTGACTCCCTTTCTCAAAACCAACTCCTTGACAGACTCCATGACATCAGAAGTATCACTCTCAGCTGGTTCCGTTCATACTTGGACCACAGAAACCAGCAGGTAAGAATTGGTGAAAAAACCTCCCAGTCATTCACTCAGTCTCAAGGCATTCCTCAGGGTTCCAGCCTATCTGCACTCCTTTTCAACATCTATCTCCAACCTATATGTAAAAATGTTTCCAAGAGTACAAAATCCATTATCAACTCTACATGGACGACATCATGTTCTTCACTCCATTTACCATTACAACACCCAACTTCACTAATATCAGCAATTGCTTCAAGAAGATCAGACACTGGCTCCAGCTACATAATTTTTTCATCAATCTAGCCAAAACAGAAGCCCTCCACCTATCCGCTGATCCATTTTACACCCTCCCTATTTCACTTGTCCTAGACGATTATACTATTTCTGTAAAAAACAAAGTTAAATACCTTGCATAACAATCGATCAGAACCTCACTTTTGGGGTGGCGCTCGTGAGCCCAGTTATGATGGCCACGAACCCGTGGGGCTCCTCAACTACTTTTCCCTAATCCCAGTTAATCCGGTATCAAATATGATGTTACTGGATTGAAAAAGTGCTGATGAATAGCGCTACGATAGCTCTGTAGAATGCTGTTACCAGATCTTTTATCCTCCTAACCGATGGCTAAGAATTCCATGTTCTCCCTGTTTGACATTCGGAGGGGAGATGGGGTCTCCGAGACACTAAATAGCACAGGATGAAATTCGGCATGATCGCTGCCGCTGGCTACCCTACCGATACTCTTTCTGCTTATATTCTACCTTTGAGGATATGCCCCACGAAGCACTTCTGAAGAAACCCTCTCAACGCAGTGAGTTACAATAAAAGATATGGTTGCCGAGTAGGTTGGGGCTTAAGGAGTGAAACGGAGGTCTACCGAAGCGTTAGCCTGACTGTAGGAGCCTAAGGAAGGCGTTAACGTTCCCTGGGTGCTGAGTACAAGCTTTTACCAAACCCCATAAGCTTAATATCGCTGCCATTACCAAATACCTGTGTGAAGTCCTGTGGAACGCAGACGGGGGTTCTAATATCGGCGGGAAATTGTTGTACGCTCTCCCTGGAACCCATATTGGTGCTGACAACACTCCCAACTTGTGGAGAGAGAGCGCAGTGACAGGCGATTACGAATCCCAAAATGGCTGATGAGTTGTGGAACACAGCATTGGAACGCAAATAAGGACAGGCAAGATGGCCACCATTTATTTTTAAAGGGCCAGCTGATTAATCTGGTTCCGACGGAGTTCGAGTGAAATTGCGATCAACTCTTCAGGGATCCGGCTGAGTCTTTCCACTAAGCAGAGGAGTAACGCTCTTGGTCTGCACCAGTACAATAAGTCCTTGCCTGCTTCGTAGGAAGAAAGTTGTATCTTCAGATTTCTTCTAATGGGTTATTCAATGCCCTAGCTGAGCGCTCCATCTAGGGGCTCCTTTAGGTACTGCAGATAAAGGACAATACATTCCTTTTCTATACTTTTATAGGACAAAGTTACCCTTTCTCATCATCAGCTGCAGCTGTCACCTTCTGGTCTTTTTGCAGCGTTATTGATATAAATAGTGATTACCTCTGCGGGTAGGTGGAATCTCAAGCTCAGCTGCTGTCTTACATTACCTATAGCCCACAGGGTCATCCTGGGAAAATTGTGGCTGGTTCGGGAAACAAATCCCTCTTCGGATCCACATCCCTTGCCCCAGTAGGGATTAGTCTCTGATGAATTCTGTCCTCCTACTGATGCACCACTTGATTTGAAGCTCTGAAGTGTCCCTCGGATCTGGGGAGGTTGCTGACCAGTTGAAGTTCTCCTGGGCCTTATAGTTTCCTGGTGGTGTAAGAGGGATAGTCGGTGAGTGGGGGCGGTGGGACAGCCTGATTCAAACCTTGAGTAATATACTGAGCACGAGAGGCTACAAGTTGGAAAAGCTGCTGTGACAAATGAAATATGGCCACTACAAAAACCTATGCATCTTCTTTGTCCAAATTTGCTAGATCATCGGACTCTAGCAGCAAGCTCTTCAGCTACAGCTGAAGGAGCCTCAGTCCCCAAATCCAGCTCAGCAGGATTGCAGGCTCCAGTTACGAAAGCAGATTTTTTGGAAATTTTAAGGGAGCTTAAGCTTTTCCGACAGGATTTCACCAAGGTGGTGAACGATATCCGAGCTGATCTTAAATCACTTGATGACAGGATAACACAAGCTGAGATCAATATAGGGGAGCAAATGGACTCGACTGTGACTTTCCAATCTAAAATTATAAAATTGGATCAATTCACGAAGGATCTTAAGGAGAGACAAGATGATCTTGAAAACAGGCAAAGACACAATAACATCAGAATATTTGGTTTACCCGAACAATCCGGAGGTCTGGAGGATACTGCAGCTCTAATCCAAGAGCTTTATGTCTTTTGTGTACTGACTGCCATTTCTCCTGTGCATTTTGAAAGGGCGCACCGCTCCTACAGGGCCTGAAGGGCTTCTAATGTTCAACCCTACACAGTTATCACCTGTTTCAGCTTCTTAGAAGATAAAGTGGCCCTCATGAGAAGTCTAAGAGGCAAACGCTTGGTGTTCTTTAAAGGACAAGAGATTAAGATATACCAAGACCTCTCTCAATATACCTTGGAGCGATGGAGAAGTTTCAAACCTTTAACTCAGGCACTGCAGAAGAATGCAATTCCATATAGATGGGGATTTCCCTTTGCTTTAATGTTTGACTGGAACAATAGTACTCAAAAAATCTTGGATCTAGCAGCCGCGATGGAGTTTTTAGACCTGATGCAACATGGTGATCGACCATCATGTCCAAGAAGTACAAATGGAGAGTGGGAGATGTCCTTACCTAAAAGAGGCAAAGTACCTAGATATCGCAAGTCGTCCAACTCAGATCTTGATTCAAATCTTCAAAAAGACATGGACATGTCCGCTCCTACCTGATACCATTATGCCTGTTATTTTTGGCTGTGGGTTTTGTCTGGGGTAGATTTCTATTTCTTGCAATGTTTAGGATGGGCCTCAACAAGGCAACTTAGGTTCTGAGGTGGGTTAGTTGAATCTGAACGAAGGAGGTAGAGAGAGGAGGTGGAGGAGACAGGTCATGGTGGTGTGAGGAGAGAGGAAAGAGGTTGGGGGAAGTTGCATAAGGGATGCTGGGGGAACTAAGGAAGCATTTTATGGGGCTATGTCTATTTACATTAATGGGATGAAGGAGGGGAGGGAGGGGGAGAGGGCTTGTCATATACTTATTCACACTGCCTTCTCTGGCAACACTAGTTGTGTCCCGACTTTTGCGATGTTTATATGTCTGGTTTGCTTCCTGCATGTATAGGAAGGTATGGGTGGAAGGGGAGGGGGGAGGGAGGGGTGGTAGGGGGGGTTCTTATGACCCGGGCATCAAACAGCTCCCCTTGAGCAAATGGGACACGCTTTATGATCAGCTGAGGGCTGTGGGAAGAGGGGATCATGGTTTTAAGGAAAAGGGGGTTGCTGTTAACAGTATAGAGATGGTAGCTAATGTGATTAATTTTAGGATGAAAATTCACAAGTGGCTTTATTCAATAATTGGGAATGGTTAGGGCTATTTCATGGAATGTGCATGGCTTAAATAACCCATGCAAACGTAGGAGGGCTTTAGACCAGTTGTGCAGGGAGAAAGCTGAGATAATCTTTCTTTAGGAAACCCATTTCTCCAAACATGACCACTTTGAGTCCGCTAGAAACAGGTTTCCACAAATACACCTGGCTACCCTCTCTTCAAGGAGAAGGGAGGGTTGCTATTCTTGTTTTCTTCTAAATGCCCCTTTCAGCTTATTAACGAATTTATAGATCTGGAGGGTCGTTTTCTGATTCTGGTGGGTTCTATTCAAGGGATCATGGTGACTCTTGTTAATATATATCTTCCTCCAGCATTAGTGGTAAGTTCCTTGAATGATCTTTCCAAGGAACTTCCGAAATTCAGTCAAGGTGATTTGTTCATAGGAGGAGACATTAACTGTGTTTGTTCTGCGACGGATTTCCTACAGGAGCTCTCCAGATCAACCAACAATAAGGCTTTAAGGGTTTGTTTTTTATTATATTAAATTGTTAGCTCTCTGACTGGGAGCTCTTAAAAGGGTTTTTTGTACATTTTTAAAGCAAGGTTACTTTCTTTTGGTGCTTTAGTGGGACTTTCCTTGAGCACAGTAGGTGGTTGAAATCCAGTAACCTCCTCAGCTTTGGGAACTGCTAACACCTAATCAGGAATTAGTGGGCCTGATTACCTGAGAGCAGCTGAGGGCCTGCATAAAAGGCTCCAGGGCCCTGCCCTGTTCAGGCTTTCTCCTACAGGAGCTCTCCAGATCAACCAACAGTAAGGCTTTAAGGGTTTGTTTTTTATTATATTAAATTGTTAGCTCTCTGACTGGGAGCTCTTAAAAGGGTTTTTTGTACATATTTAAAGCAACGTTACTTTCTTTTGGTGCTTTAGTGGGACTTTCCTTGAGCACAGTAGGTGGTTGAAATCCAGTAACCTACTCAGTTTTGGGAACTGCTAACACCTAATCAAGTGTTAGTTCCCTCCCTACCCACCCCGACTCCCACCCACCCCTAGCGAGTAGTCTTGCTTTATAGGGCACCTCTCCATTTGACAAAGCACAGAGAATTGGACCAGCACATTTTGAATATAATTAAGGAGATTTAACTGCTTTTTCTCTGAAAGGACAGCTGGGAAACCAGCTGGTACTTGGTAGATCTCTCTCTTTTGCTTTAACAGATACCTAAGCTCCACGAACAGAACAATGGCTGGGAAAAATCATATCGCTAAAGCTGTTGCCCACGTTACAGCTTCTGCTTCGGTCCAGACAGAGGTCCTAATGCCAGTTGAAGGACCAGTTCCATGTGCAGGGTGCCTGCATGCTGACGCTCTGAGGAAACAAGTGGAGGAACTCAGAGAGGAGGTGGTGAGGCTGAGGAGCATTCAAGACAGTGAGAAGTACATTGATGAGATGCTTCTTGCAGCAACCAAGCTCTCCAGCAGAGGAGAAGATGGGTGCCAACAGAATGTTGATGGTTGGACACAAGTCACCAGGGCCTGCAAAATCACCAATCCAACTTCTCCAGCCCTTGAATTGAAGAACCATTATGCAGCCCTGGAAGTGGAGGAGGTGAAAGCATCCCTGGAAAGGGAAGAACCAGAGCTCAAGTACCCCAAAGTTGCAGAATCAGTGACCACAAGGAAACAAAGGGTAGTGGTGGTTGGAGACTTTCTTCTGAAGGGTACTGAGGTGTCCATCTGCCGACCAGACTTGATGTCCAGAGAGATATGCTGTCTGCCTGGTGCCAAAATCCAAGATGTTACGGAGAGTTTGCCGAGACTCATCAAGCCCACTGACTATTACCCAATGTTGCTAATCCATGTTGGAACAAATGATACTGCCAGGTATACCTCGGAACGTATCAAAAGTGACTTCATGGCTCTGGGACAGAGGGTGAAGCAGTTAGGTGCACAGGTGGTGCCCTCTTCAATCCTCCCTGTTGAGGGTAAAGGCCAAGGCAGAGAGGCTCGCATCCTGGAGATGAATGCATGGCTGCGTGGATGGTGTCATCGAGAGTGTTTTGGTTTCCTATATCATGGGATGCTGTTCCAAGGGTTGCAGAGCAGAGATGGCATCCATCTGTACAAGAAAGGTCAACGTGTCTTCAGTAGTAGGCTGGCTAATCTACTGAAGAGGGCTTTAAACTAGATTCATTGGGGATGGGTGAAGAAAGACCCCAGGTAAGTGAAAGCCCCCAGGTAGGTGATACATTAAATAACTTTATGGAAATGGGTAACAGGGGTAACATATGGAAAGCAGTGTGTATAAATGCCCGTAGCATGGGAAATAAGATCCCTGATGTTGAGGTTTTGGTGGGAGTGGCTGACTTGGATTTAGTGGCAGTTACAGAAACATGGTTCACAGAAAACCATGATTGGGATGTAACTGTACCTGGTTATACTTTATTCAGAAAGGACAGGGTAGGAAGTAGGGGAGAAGGAGTGGCACTATATGTAAAAACTACTATTAAAGCTTTGGAATTACAGAGCTTAAAAGGGAGAGGGGAGGCATTGTGGGTTAAACTAGAAAGAGGGAAAGAGAAATCTATTTACATTGGTGTGATATACAGACCTCCCTCACAAGAGGTAGAGGTGGACAGAGAGTTAATTGAAGACATACGCAGCATTGCAAAGAAAGGGGAAGTGCTACTGATAGGAGATTTCAATATGCCAGATGTTGATTGGCACATTCCTACTGCAGAATCATCTAGAAGTAAGGAGATCCTGGATTCTCTACAGGGAGAACTAATCAGGCAATTGGTAACAGACCCCACCCGTGAAGGGGCCATACTGGACTTGGTGCTTACCAATGGTGAAAGTGTTTCTGATGTTGTAGTGGGAGATTATTTTGCATCCAGAGATCACCAGATGGTGTGGTTCAGTATTAGGACTAGGGCTGTTAGAATCCATTCAAAGGCGAGGATCTTAGACTTTAGGAAGACTAACATTGCGAAGATGGGCCAATACCTCAGGGAGTCGTCAGTTGGATGGGAACAGCTGAGGGATGTAGAAAAACAGTGGGAAAACTGAAAGGGGATATTTTAAGGGCAACCAACCTTTTTGTTAAAATGGTATATAAAGGTAAAAGGAAAAGGAGACCGCTGTGGTTTTCGAAAGAAGTAGCTGAAAAAGTGAAGAAAAAGAGGGAGGCCTTCATGAAATACAAGAGATCACAGAGAGAGGAAGACAGGCATCTGTATTTAGAAAAACTTAGAGAAGCTACCAAAGTAGTCAAGAGGGCAAAAATTCAAAAGGAGGAGGAAATAGCCAATGCAATAAAATTGGGGGGATAAGATATTTTTCAAATATATTAGTGAGAAGAGGAAGGGCAAGAGTGGTATTGTCAGACTCAAGGGTGCAGGGGAGGAATATGTAGAAGCTGATAAGGATAAAGTGGAATTGCTTAACAAATATTTTTGTTCTATGTTCACAGATGAAGAACCAGGAGCAGGACCTCAGAAAACACCCACAAATAGGAACAGAAGCAAAAGACATCTTGAACAATTTTCATAAAGAGTGTGTTCGTGAGAAACTATCTCAACTTAAAGTAGACAAAGCGATGGGACCGGATGGGATATACCCGAGAATACTGAGGGAACTTGGGGACGTTCTAGCAGCTCCACTGACTGACCTTTTCAATGCCTCGTTGGAGTCGGGAGTGGTGCCAAAGGACTGGAGAGAGGCTCATGTGGTGCCTTTACACAAAAGCAGAAGTAAGGATGTGGTTGAAAACTACAGGCCGGTTAGTATAACTTCAGTAGTGAGTAAATTATTGGAAACGCTGCTGAAAGAGAAAATAGTGAGGTTTCTGGAGTCCAGCGGATTACAGGATCCAAGGCAGCCTGGATTCTCCAGAGGCAGGTCTTGTCAGACAAATCTGCTTGATTTCTTTGACTGGGTGACCAGGGAGTTGGACCGAGGGAGAGTTCTAGATGTGGTGTATTTAGATTTCAGTAAAGCCTTTGACACTGTTCCTCACAGGCGACTTATAAACAAACTGAGCACCCTAGGGATGGACCCTAAAGTTACTGCTTGGGTTAGAAATTGGTTGGGTGGGAGGCGACAAAGAGTACAAGTAAATGGAGCTCACTCTGAGGAGAAGGATGTTATCAGTGGTGTGGCCCAGGGATCTGTCCTTGGTCCGATTCTTTTTGACATCTTTGTTAGTGATATAGCGGAATGGCTTTCAGGTAAGGTTTGCCTCTTTTCGGATGATACCAAAATCTGCAATAGAGTAGACACCCAGGAAGGGGTAGATAACATGAGGAGGGATCTAGCTAAGCTTGAAGAATGGTCTAGAATTTGGTAGCTGGGATTTAATGTTAAAAAATGTAAGGTCATGCATTTGGGCTGCAGCAATCCAAGGGAATAATAATATAGTATAGGGGGTGAAGTACCTTTGTCCACTAAAGAAGAGCGTGACCTAGGCGTGGTTGTGTCTGATAATCTTAAAGTAGCTAAACAGGTAGAAAAGGCAATGGCAAAAGCTAGAAGGATGCTTGGGTGCATACGGAGAGGAATGGCTAGCAGAAAAAAGGAGGTGATAATGCCTTTGTATAAGTCTTTGGTGCGACCTCATTTGGAGTATAGTGTGCAATTCTGGAGACCGCACCTTCAAAACAGGTGAACAGGATGTGAACAGGATGGAGTCGGTGCAGAGGGTGGCTACTAAAATAATTAGTGGTCTTCATTATTAAGCATATGAGCACAGACTGAAGGATCTTAATATGTACACCTTAGAGGAAAGGCGGGATAGAGGTGATATGATTGAGATGTTTAAGTACCTCTGTGGCATAAATGTTCAGGGAGAGAGCCTCTTTCAATTGAAAGCAAGTTCTGCTACGAGGGGACATGGGATGAGGGTGAAGGGAGATAGATTCAGGAGTGATATGCGGAAATATTTTTTTACGGAAAGAGTATTGGATCCGTGGATTAGTCTCCCAGTGGAGGTGGTAGAGATGAGGACAGTAACTGAATTCAAAAAAGCATGGGACAAACACAGAGGATCTCTAAAGGTAAAAAGGGGACTGTTGTAGTTGTTATGGAAGGACAGACTAGATAGGCCATGTGGTCTTTTTCTGTCATCATATTTCTATGTTTCTATGATTGCTCGGGAAGTCGGATGTCAGGGAATAATTCGGGAATTTTATTAGAGAAATGGGTTTCGCATTTCTATCTGTGTGATGTTTGTAGACTAATACATACTCTGGAAAGGGATTACACTTTTTACTCTAAGGTACACATTTGTCACTCTCATATTGATATGTGGTTTATGTCAAGGTCAGGGATTTCAAGACTGACTCAGGCAAGTATTGGAACCATGGGCCCATCGGACCATGCAGTCATCTCCATTGAGATCATGTTGGGGGAGAATGAGTCCTCGCCTCGTCGGTGGTCTTTACCTCGTGGGTTATTACTTAATTCAGAGTTTGCCTCTGCAGTACAGAAAGGATGGATGGAGTTTTTACACTTCAACGACTCCTCAGATGTATCCAGAGCGCTGTTGTGGGATGATGGGAAGGCAGCTTTGCAAAGGCATCTCATCACTCTGTCAAGTGCTTTTAAAAAGTGTCTAGTGGGCAAACAGGAAGATTTGCGGTGAAAGATTGTGGAACTGGAAAAAAAAACATAGGAGGGGAGGAGGGGATAAGGTGTGGAGACTGTTGACAAACCGTAGGGAGAATTGGGGGCCCTCGAGTCCGAACGCTTAGCATCGCTTTTCCTAAGAACGAGGCAACGTTTTTACGAACATGGGAATAAAGTTGGGAAGTTGTTGTAGCAATTAAAACAGCAGCGGCAGCGGCATCGAAAAGAAGCCATCACATCTACACAGGGCCAGGTTCTACGTGGGTCTCGGGACATAGTGGCCACCTTTGCTAGATTCTATGAGCAGTTATATGCTAGTGAGACATCTGCAGGTGCCAAGGATATTCACGAGTGGCTACTGGAGGCTTCGCTCCCTCAGCTTTCAGCGGAAGGTAGGGATCACATAGATCGCCCTTTCACTCTTCAGGAGGTTCAACATGTTATGAAAAACCTTAAACCTGCTAAGGCCGCAGGGCCGGATTTATGGCCAACGGAAATTTACAAGGTGTTCCCAGATTTATTTGCCCTGATGCTTTTGATAGTCTTTAATGAAATTCTTTCCAACAAAACTCTTCCAGAATCCTTTTATCAGGCGACTATTGTTGTGATCCCGAAAACTGACAAAGATCCAATGCAGTGTTCCAACTATCGTCCAATCTGTTAAACCTGGATTACAAAATTTTCACTAAGCTACTAGCCAATTGTTTAGCTTCCTTAATTCCAGATATTGTTCATCCAAATCAAACGGGTTTTATAAAAAATAGATGTGGTTTTGAAAATATGCGACGGTTGATTAATGTCTTGCAGGGCCTAAAATCTAAAGTTGGATCTTTTGGGGTCCTATCACTTGATGCTGAGAGAGCTTTTGACAAAATTGAATGGTCATATCTTTTACCGGTCCTCCAGGAGTTTGGTTTCGGGACCTCGTTTTGTACATGGATTGCCTCGTTATACACTAGCCCCCTGGCCTCGGTATCCATAAATGGTGTCCTTTCATCACCCTTCCTATTAGGTAGAGGCACGCGACAAGGATGCCCACTTTCTCCTTTACTGTTTGCCCTCACGATGGAACCCTTAGCGGCTCATATCAGGTCAAAAGCTGAGGACATAGGTATCCATCTGGGCTCTGAATGGTACTCTATCTCATTATATGCGGACGACACGCTGATTTATTTGAGTGATCCCTCCATATCTTTACCCGTTGTGCTAGGTATCCTAGAACACTTTTCATATGTATCAGGATTTATTATAAATAAGCAAAAGTCAACATTACTTAGTTGTCTGTCCCGTTCCTCAACTAGATCTTATGTTCCTGGGGGGGGGGGGGGGGGTGTTCCGGTGGTGGACCATTTTAAGTACCTGGATATTGTAATACCTCAGGATATCTCGAGGCTGTATAGTCTGAACTATCTTCCTCTCATAAAATCGATCAAACTAGATATGGAACATTGGGGTTTTTGTTCAGTCTCTTGGCTAGGCCGTATTAATACTTATAAGATGTTGGTTTTACCAAATTTGCTCTTTCTGTTTATGCAGTTACATATCTCTCTTCCGGGCACTTTTTTCAAGTCTCTTCGGCAGGCCGTAGTGCGATTTCTATGGATGGGGAAATATCCGTTCATTAGTTGGAAGATTTTTACCCTTCCGAAGTGGTCCTGGGGGATGGGTGTATCTGACCCTGAGATGTATTACTCCTGTATTTGCTTAAGATCATTATTGTTGTGGAGAATTAACCCTGGGGCTGAAGAGGCGGTGTTGGAAAAGGAATGGTTGAAACCGATTCCGTTGGTAGCGGTACCCTTTCTCAGTGATTCCCTAGAGATAGCTAAGGTAAAGGCACATGTGTTTATTGGCCCTTGCTGGGAGGCATAGAGGAAGATTTGTAAGCAGTTGAGTTTATCTGTTTTCCAATCACCTTATACGGTCTTAGGGGCCATGGGGTTCATTCGAACCATGAGAAAGGAAATGGTTTCCGTCTTTGCCCTGATGAAGCTCTCTTCCTTGTATGGGAGCTCACGTCCCTTGCCTAAGCAGAAGATGGAGGTGCGTTTAGGGGGGTATCTCTCCCAGTTCCAGTATCTCCAACTATCTCCTTGTCTGGTTAATCAGTGTTTGGAGTCAGATTTGGCTAGGAGCCCCAGACGTTGGGATCAATACCTTTTTGAGTCCATGAAACTCGCTGCTTTTATTGCACTGCTGTATCGGAATATTGCAGACGATTTACCTGCTTTCCCTACTTTGAGACTTCCTCAGCATAGATGGGAGGCGACGTTACAAGGAAAGGAGCAGGATTTCTGGCTAGAAGTTTATTCTTACTCGCATTTGTGCTCCCTTTCGCTTGGATTAATCCATACACAACTCAGGATCTTTTACTGACTTTCAATAATGCCGGTAGATCTTTTTCAATGGAAGAGAGCTGATGACGTGCTTTGCTGGTGGATGTGTGGATGTCGAGGCACCTTTGATCATATGTGGTGGTACTGTCCTCACATTCAAAGATATTGGAGGAAGGTGGTGGGACATCTTACGGGAAGGTTACAGGTAACTCTTCCCTTTGATATGGAGACCTGTTTATTGGGGGTTCTTCCTGAGGATTCCAGTAGTATTCCTCTTCAGAGATTGGTTCAGGCACTGCTACTAGCGGCCAGGTCAGTGATAGCTCGTTTCTGGAAGCTCAGTAGAGCGCCATCTATTTTAGCATGGCACTCTAAGAGCTGGGAAATTTATCGGTTGGAAAAAAAATTACTGCTTCAGTTCGTGGACGCTCATTTCAAGAAGAACTGTGGAGCTTGGTTCTGCAAGCGGACAATTGAGGGTTAACGATTCCCGGTTGGTGGTTATCCTGATTGAGGTTCTAGTCTCTCTTAACTGTTTGTTATGCAGTTGTCACTCTTTCCTTTTTTTCCTTTTTCTTTCTTTCTTTCTTCTCTTCCCTTTGTTCTTTAGGGTTTGCAGGGTTAGAATGGGTGGGAGTGGGAGGTGGGGGTGGGTGAGGGGAAGGGGATGGGGGGGGGTGAGCAGGGTGTGGTAAGCCTCGGTCCCATTAAGGGACTTTTAGGCTTTCCGTTTTAGGCTCTTCAGTGTCCTGCGTAAAAGAGAGGTAAACTCCTTCAGTAGCTGGATTCGAACAGGGGATGTTGTGGCATTGTCTCAGATTTGTGGCAACTTTGCCACTGGTCCAGTTAAGGGAAACGGGGTCTGTATCTGTAAGATCTTTGTTTGGTATCTGTATTGTTCTATTGTTCTATGATCTGTTACTTTGTCCTGCTCTGGGCTGCTCTGTGAGGGGGGCTTGGGTATTGGTATTATCTACCGTTATAATGCAGGGTCCTAAGTAGTTAGTTAGTTTTATTTATGCATTACAGGTGGAGGTCAATGTATAGAAAACATAATAGTGATGCATCTGATGTTATTTTTGCCTATCTCTCTCTCCCTCCTAGTTTATTGCTGATATGGCTGTTGAAACTGAACGATTATATACCTCTATGTTCTGGTTTGTTGAGTTGAAATGTATGCTCTTTGAAAATGCTCAATAAAAATTTATTACATTAAAAAAAAAGAACCTCACTTTCCAGGAACACATACGAAGAACAGCTCGTTCCATATACTCCAAGGTCAGAACCCTGAGAACCTTCGCCCTTTATTAAACCCAGACTCTTTCTGTACCATTTGTCAAGCCCTAACTACCCCTACTCTCGATTACTGCAACCTCATATACCATGGCTTCTCAAAGCAAAGTATACACCCGCTCCAATTTTCCCAGAACACAATAGACTTCCAGAAGAGCCCACATTACACCCATACTCCAATACCTCCACTGGTTCTCTATCCTGTCTAGAATAAAATTTAAAACTTTCACACTATAAAGTTATACATTTTGAATCTGCTCCTTGCCTTCGCTCCCTCCTCTCCAAGCCCACTAGCTCCAGATCTCGCAGGACTAACTCCGCAAACCTGCTACACATCCCAGCTCAAAAACTAAAAAGCAAGCAAGCTGCCTGCAATTGTGTTTTCTCCCTCTACGCCCCTACAGAATGAAACACCCTCCCACCTGACCTTCGAAGTTACCCTGATCATGCAGAGTTACATTAAAAATTAAAACATTCCTTTTCCAAGAATACTTTAGCTCCACCCCCAAAGAACTATCCGATCCAGTGCCTCCTAGATTTATCTAATCTCTTACTCTACAATCATTATACCCCCATCTTCCCCCTCCCATCTTCCCCTCCCCCTTCAATCCCATTCAATGTACATAGTTGCCTCATTTGGAGTTACACCTTAACTATTAACTTTATTAGTTGACCTTAAATAAGTTCTTTCTAATTTACAGTTCTATGTACAACAGCTGTAACTACACTGTTATTGTTGGGTTCCATGTAAACCATCTTGAATTGTAGAAGGACGGTATATAAAAACGTTAAATAAATAAATAAATAAATAAATTTATTTGTACAAAGAATTTAAGCTGTACATAGCTTTTAAACAATTGCTTCATTTTATGAACAATGAGGTAAATTTTCAAACTACTTAGCATAGCTTAAACCTGCATACTTTACACTAACTTTCAAAGTGAAAGTACATGTGTGTATTTTACTTTGAAAATTCCCTAAGAAACTGCACCCATACACACTTTGCTCCGTGGATAGAAAAATATCTATTGTACCTTAATGTAACTCATCTAGAGCTACTCCTGCAAAAGACGGGAACAAAATCCAAATCCTACTTGCACTTCCTTTTTGTACAGATAAAATCATTTAACTAAAAATCATTTGCACATTTGAAAATACAGAGTAAACATATTGTTTCAATCTCTGCCCTACCCAAGTTGTTGTGAACATGTCACTGAATGTATTAGGTAACACAGCAACATAGTATATGATGGCAGATAAACACCAGTATGATCCATCTAGTCTGCCCAGCAAGGTGGCTTGAGTAGTTGTACCCACCGCTCAATGCAGGCCACCCCCCTCTATGCCTTTGCTTAGGGGGTGCAGGTCACCCCCTGTATTTGTTTAAGTATAAAAGGTATTTAAGTTTGCTTTGATTTCATCCTCTTGCTATAAAGAGATCCACTGTGTCTGTCCCATGCCATTTTGAATTCTGCCACTGGTTTTGCCCCCAACACCTGCATCGGGAGAGCATTCCAGACATCTACCAACCCTTTCAGTGAAAAAGTATTTCCTGGCGTTGCATTTAAGTTTACCTCCTTGCAGCTTCATTTTATGCCCTCTAGTTTTAGAACTTCTTTTTTGAAAAAGGTTTGTTTGTTCATTAAGTAAAAGTGCATGTCATTGCACTATGCACAAATAGTGTGCAGCCTAAAAATGTTTGTTTTGGGGGGTTTTTTTGTATCACAATATTTCCTGGGAAGAGTGCTCAGTATTTTCCTATAGGGCACACGATTGCTCCATAGTGCATGCTATTGCACAATAATACACACTCTTGCTGGGAAATGAGCATTACAATGTATATGTTTTTTTATAAAATACATATGTAGAGTACATTTACAACTGCCTATGAGCACGGTAACGACGGAGACTGCAAAGGCAGATTTGGTTAATTAGCTGATTTGTGCTATAAATGAGAGCTCAGAGTCAATAATTATCCCTAAAATATTTAAAAGAGGATTCATAGGACAATAAGGTGTAAGCAAGCAACAGGGCCAGTGAAGGAGCCGCTGTTAACAAAGTAGCTGTTTTTGTTAAATTGAGTCGCAGGGCATTCTCTTGTAGCCATCTAGCTATTTTACCCAAACAGCTATTTATTGCTGAGAGGTCAAGGAAAAGATTATCAGTATGAGCAAAGAGACGGATGTCATCTACGCAAAAATAACAGGAGACATCAAACAATTGAATAAGATTGGCTGGGGGGGTAAGGAAGATATTGAAGAATAGGGGGAAGGGAACTGAACCTTGTGGGACTCCACATCACAGTTGTTTGGGAGAAGATAGCTGATGGTTTGACATAACTTAAAGGAATCGATCTGAGAGGTAAGAGGGAAACCTGGATAAGACCTGCCCTCAAAGACCAATATTATAAAGACATTCAAGAAGAATGCTATGATCTATTAGCTGCAGTAAGATCTAATGAAATGGCTACGATGATCTGACTTTGGTCCAGTGCACAATGAAGTTCACTGAGAACTACAGTTATAATTGTCTCAGAACTGTGATGTCAGTGAAGGCCGGAATCAATCTAATTTGGGTCCTTTAAGAATGGGTGAATTACAGCTTTTTTCCATGCTTGTGGAAATAAACCAGAGCTAAGGATCTTATTAATGATGGCCTTGATAACGGGGATTAATCCTAATGCACTCTCAAAGAGTCAAACTGATGGAAGGACACTGGTCATTTTGTTTTAATAGTAGAAAATATTTTTTTGCACGGAATGTTCAGTGATAGGAGTAAATTTGGTCCAGGTGTGAGTTAAACTAGAGGTTGAATATTCTGGGGTGGTAGGAAGACAGAAAGTTGGAACCTGGGGCAAACTGTGTCTGGCTAAGGAAATCTTAGTAGCAAAATGCTGCACAAGCTTATCAGGAGAAATAATGCAAACAGGCTTATTACATGGGGAGGAACTAAGAGCAGATGAGAAGCAATGGGGAAGATAGTCCTAGGGCAGTGAAACCATTATACTGTTCCATGTAATTCTTGTTCTGTTTCACTGTAAACCACTTTAATAAGACTGAAAGGTGGTATATAAAAAATGTTAAATAAATAAATAAATCCTTATTTCTGCTTTGCTGACAAGATTTGGAGGCAATTTCTCCAAATGGGTGAGTTGCGCGCATACCATGACAGTCATGAATCTCAGTTCTAAGCCATATGATCTCAGTTTCTCAAATGTACTGCTAATGCTCGGCGTAGTACTTGCATCATGCCAAGAAGAGCCTCCTTCTGGAGTTTGTAAGATGCTATGTGTACGGGTAATTTAACAAGATGTGCTTGGAAATTCCTCTTAATTAGGCCTATGGCACCCAACACAATGGGAAATAACTCAGTATTTTTCTGCCACACTTTCTTGGTCTCCAACTGCTTTTCTTGGTACTTGAATATTTTCTCCCTCTCAATGCAATTCACAGAGTAGTTGCTTGGAACTGACACCTCTATAATCAATTTGTGTACATAGTTCAAATCCTGTTTATTGTAACTTTGTTGTGTTAATTGTAAACTACCCCTGATCGCTGGAAGGGGCAGTATAGAAGAACCAAATAAATAAAATAAATGTCATTTTGGTGTTTTTCTCCTTTACCACTATATCTGGCTTCCTTGCATCCAGCTTTTGATCAGTCAGAATGTGAGTATCCCAAGTGATCATAACCTCTTCATTCCCTGTATTTCTTTTAGGGTCATGATCCCAGTGCTTTTTGGGCACAGTGATATTGCAGTACTTACAGAGTTTCCAGTGGATAAGGCATGCTACTTTATTGTGCCTTTCTGTATAGAAATTTACTGCCTTCAGAACTTCACAACCAGCTATGAGGTGAGTCACCATGTCCAGGTCTTTCCCATAGATTTGACATGTCTGTTTTGCCCGTTTTTTCAATGCTTGCTGTAAACTATCTCATCTGTAAGCTGCTGTCCTGGGCAGCAACTATCAATCTCACGTCTTTCAATTTCAATTTACCTCTTCTTAACCATTTATGTGTCCGTTCTGGATCGACAAAGGGTTCCTGGAATAATACTCTGTATTCCCCACTGTATTTGTGCATTTGCCACTTGTTTTTCCTTGTTCTAGTTCTTTGTAGATTTTTTCTCTTCTTTTGCAAATTCTCTTCCTCCCTTCACTGTGTATGCTTGTGTATTCTCACTCATTCCTTCTTGTCATCAGAATGTTTGTCCAATTTTGATAATAGAGATATATTCTGGACATTTACATTCATATTTTAGCACTTTTTGCACATTTGGATCTGATGATACAGTTAGGTAGGCCTGGAGGCCTATGATAGTAACACTGTATGTGTAATCAATCTCTATGAGGACTAGCCTTTCTTCAGCTCTAGGGATGTACAGTCTTGGCATACACTGATTATTGTAAATGAATTCATGGGCATGGAGGAGTTTTCTTGAATGTATATCCAGTTTTTCAAGATCTTTGAGAGGCGAGTCCACAATCCCAAATCTGTATGAGAGTACAGGAATTGCCATTTGAATAATGGCCTGTATCTTATTCCATGATGTTAAAGCACATTTCAGTAATGATTTTAATCTCCTGTAGTATTCTTTACTGATCTTTTCTCTCAATAATTTCTGCTTGAGTGTCGTTTCTTCCCCTACTCCAAGATATATATGCCTTCATGTTCAAGATCCTTGATGTCACAGCCCTTAGCCAGGGAGATGTTTTCTGTTTTGCTCAATTTTCCTCTAAAAAAGTTGCCTTAGCACATTTGTCAAGACCAAGGTTCATTCTGATGTCAACAGAAAAGCCTTTCATCACACAGAATTGCTCTGCTAATTGTTGGTCTCTAGAACTGTAGAGCTTCAGATCATCTACAAATAGTAAGTGAAATGTTGTTTCTGGATCATTACCTTCTTTAGGATTCAGGCTAAACCCATATCCCAAAGAGTTGATAAGAACATAATAAGAACATAAGATATGCCATACTGGGTCAGACCAAAGTCTATCAAGCCCAGTATCCTGTTTCCAACAGTGGCCAGTCTAGGTCATAAGTACCTAGCAGTCTCCCTAAAAAACACAGGTTCCTCAATGCTTATATTGGGTGAAGCAGTGATACCACAGGTCCCTTTTAATAATGGTTTATGGACCTTTCCTACAGGAACTTGTCCAAACCTCTTTTAAGCCCAGCTACACTAACAGCCTTTACTACATCCTCCGGTAACAAATTCCAGAGTTTGATTACACGTTGAGTGAAAAAATATTTTCTTTTATTAGTCTTAAATAGTTTACCCTGTAGCTTCATTGCATGTCCCCTAGTCTTTTTATATTCTGATAAAGTAAACAATCAATCTACGTTTACCTCTTCCACTGCATTCATTAATTTATAGACCTCTATCATATCTCCCCTCAGTTGTCTCTTTTCTAGGGTGAAGAGCCCTAACCTTTTTAGCCTCTCATCATAGGAGTATCCTTCCATCCCCTTTACCATTGTATGTCAAAAAGCAGCGAGGCCCAGCACAAATCCCTGCAGTAGTCCACTATTCACCTTTTTCCATTTAGCCCTACCCTCTGCTTTCTATCTTTCAACCCGTTCCTAATCCACAATAGTACACTGACTCTTATCCCATGACTTTTTAGTTTTGCTTTCTGAAAGTCCAGATACACTATATGAACTGACTCACCTTTGTCTACCTGTTTATTCACACCTTCAAAAAAAACATAACAGATTAGTAAGACAAGATCCTTGTCTAAAACCATGTTGGCTGTCTCCCATTAAGTCATGACTATCTACATGTTCAGTAATTTTGTTCTTTATGATGTTTTCTATCATTTTTCCCAGTACTGACATCAGGCTCACTGGTCTGTAGTTTTCAGGATCACCCCTCGAACCCATTTTAAAAATTGTCTTTACATTGGCATTACAGATGATTTTAATGATAGTTCACAGATTACTAATAGCAGGTCTTCAATCTCATATTTCAGTTCTTTCAACACCTTTGGATGTATACCATCTGGTCCAGGTGATTTGCTGCTCTTCAGTTTATCAAATAGTTGTAATACATCTTCCCGGCATATCAATATTTCTTTTAATTCTTCCGCAGTATCACCTCTAAATACCACTTCAGTCATGGGTAACATCTCTACATCTTCCTCAGTAAAGACCAAAACAAAGAATTCATTCAGTCTCTCCACTATGGCCTTGTCCCCTCTTAGTGCCCCTTTTACCACTCTATCATCTAATGGTCCAACTGACTCTCTCACAGATTTTTTGCTATGAATGTACTTGAAAAAGTATTTATTACATGTTTTTGCTTCTACAACAAGTTTCTTCTCAAATTCTCTTTGCCTGCCTTATCAATGCCTTTCATTTAACTTGCCAGTGCTTGTGCTGTTTCCAGTTTCCGTCATTTTGCTCTTTTTTCCATTTCCTGAAAGATGTTTTTTTGGCAACAATAGCCTCTCTGACCTCACCTTTAAACCATGCTGGCAGATTTTTGGACTTCATTCCACTTTTCTTAAAGCATGGAATACAGCTGGTCTGGGCTTCCAAGAAAGTATATTTAAACAACACTCAAGCTTGATGCACATCTTTAACCTTTGCAACTGCTCCTTTTAGTTTTTTCTTTTTTTTTTTGAAACTTTTATTTTCATTTTGCAACAAACAAAAGAAACAACACACCAAAAGAGACAAAACAAGTATACAATAAGGAAAAGTAAACCCATTACCCCCCACCCCGGTGCTTCTTCTCTACCCGTTTGTATCAGCATGTGAGCGCTTCCAATTAACAGTGATTATACATCAAACGATCAAAAAAGTATCCACAATACAGCATGATCATGAGACAGAGATATATACAAAGTTAGACAGTCAGATGAGAGCATTTAGCAAAATGTACATATTCATTGAACATCTTCCATTAAGACCAATGAGAAGGAGTCGGAACGGAGGAAGCGCACAGACGAGGTATTTGTTCATATTTACTGTAGAGACAGGCATGATTCCACCATTCATTGAGGCTCAGAAGGGAACTAATTTCCCAGTATTACTTAATGAGGGAAACAGCAATGCCAAGCATAAAGTTCAAAAGGAGATAAGCCATTTCTTGGGAGAGAGGGGATCCCCGCAACTGGGCGAAGTCCCACTATCCTCCAAGAAAGGGACTCCTGAGAGTGCAATATAGACTAAATACGACCCCAGACCCGACGCCAGTTATACTGTAGTGCGGGATATTCATGCATAACATGAAATGAAGTAATAAACCAATGGCCACAGGACGTGTCCAGCAACCATTACCCTGAGTAGTGTTCCATTTGTCTAAACTGTGAGGAGTGTAAAAACACCGGTGGGCTAGAAAGAAGAGGGTCTGAGTGAGTGAGGCGGGTCGGGAACCCGTGTCCCTCTGCTCCAGATAAGGCTCCATTGCTCCGAGGTTAAAGTCACATGCAATTCTCCCTCCCATACTTTCTGCGCTATAGAGGTATCTCTAGTGATAGCATTACATAAGGTTTAGTAAAATTGGATGCTACACCCGGTGAACTACCGAGAGATCGGAAGTTTCCAATCAACCTTATGCAGAGAGTGCCGATGGCGGGAGTACTCTAGTGCTCCGAATGCAATGCTGAAGTTGCACTGACCAGAGTCGGGAGTCGAAAGGTTGCATAGGAGTATTAAAGGCACCTAAAGTGTCGAAAAACATTGGTGGATAGTGGGAGTCTAATGGGAGAGTCATACCAGGGAGTAAGGTAAGAGGAGTCGGTGAGCAAAGGCCCGCTACTATATCTAGCCACACAGGTCAGCTCGGTACTGGAGCTTCCAACCAACAAGCACCTTGTTTGAGAAGAAAAGATTGAGGGAACACTTGAGTAAAATCGCCACCAAGTATTAATGGAGCATTGGCGGAGGCCGAGGCCAACTGCGCAAAACTTGCATAGTAAGCAGGGTTGTCCACATTCGGGACATAGTGCAAATACACGTGAATTCACTATCTCCAACCTCAAGGTGTACACGGGCCCATCTACCCTCCATGTCAGCGCTAATATCAGGTACAGTAGCGTGCAAAGACTTCTTAACCAGAATGGCTATCCCGTACCATTTGGAAACGGTGGGAGAATAGGCAGCTACCATGTGAGGCCTAGCATTGAGTTTCAGTGTTTCAGCAGAGTGTAATGCGTTTCCTGAAGAAACACCTAATCAACGTGCTCGTGGCTAAGATAGCTAAGGATTTTCTTTCTGCTGAGTGGACCAGCAATGCCTTTGACAATGAATAATAAGATTTTACATGAGGCCATTCAGAAAAGTTAAAATTCTGAGCATGATAGCACACATAATTTCACTGTGTCCCTCAAACTGACTGTATCTGGCTGTACACATGACATAGGAAATATAAGCTAATATAATACAATGAAGCGCCCCACATTAACAAAGAAAACCGCAGTACGGTAGAGGAGAAGCAAAACCCCAAAATTACTGGCGACCATGTGTCTGCGGGGAGAAACCCCAGAGAAGGCCGAAATTGAAAAAACATATAACCTGTAGGACTGTGCGTGCTCCGAATCCGACCGAGGCACACATCATGAAGGGATAGGAGACCAAAGACAAAAGTCATACAGAGAAAGAAAGAAAGTCCAGGCTATTTCTGTGCTGGGCTATGACCGCCGCATCGGGCCCTTCAAAATGGCGGACAGAGCCGGCAGATAAGAGTCCAAGATTTGGGATTAGCGCATCTGTTCTGCTTCTTTGGAGTCCAAAAATGTTGATAATAGATCAGGATCCTCGAACGTCCTGGTCTGGTTGTGGAGAGTCACTCGGAGCTTCGCTGGATACAACAGGCCAAAGCGAGCCTGTAGCTGTTGAAGTCGAGGGCGAAGAGCAAGGAGTTTCTTCCGACGGTCAACGGTAGGCTTTGCCAAATCAGGAAAGAAGGAGACCTTACGACCTTCATATTCCAAATGATGATTCGCTCGGGCAGCATGTAAAATTTGTTCCACTTGTTGATATCGTAGCAAGCTAAAGATAATAGGCCGGGGGGTCGTGCGGTTGAGCGCCATGCGGACAGGAACACGGTGTGCTCGATCGATTTCCAGTTCTCTGTGAAAAGTGATCTTCAGCAAGGAGGGAAGAGTTTTGAGCAAGAATTCTCTTATATCTCCTGCTTCCACCCCCTCCGGCATTCCGAGGAGCCTCACATTGTTGCGACGGGCGCGATTATTGCTATCTTCCAATTCCTTTTGAAGATTCTGTATCTGGCGCTCAGCCTCGTCCAGTTTGCCCAAGCGCACCTCGTGCGAGTCGAGGACCCCCGCCATATTGTCCTGCCGTAATGAAAGACCTTCAAGTCGGTCTTGGAGCACTCCAAAGTCTTCTCGCATGGCTCGAAGCGCTTCTCCATTAGACTGCACCAATTCCTTCACGCCGCGTATTTCCTCCAAAATCTCCAGGTGCATTGCGGGGTTTTCACGAAATGGAACCATCTTCTGCGGGGAGGATACCTCTGTTTTGGAGCGTTTTCCGTGAGAAGAAGAAGGAGACCCGAAGTCCAAGCGCGCTGGTTTGTGGGCCGCCATCCCCCCCAAGGTGCCCCGGTCAGCTCGGAGCGAAATAGTAAATTTATATAGGTATTAAGTCAGGATTCTGAGTAGGCCTCTCGGGAGCTTCAACGCAAAGCGTCCTACCCGCTGGACATCAGGCTCCGCCCCCCCTTTTAGTTTTTTCTTAACTATTTTCCTCATTTCATCATAGTCTCCCTTTTGAAAGTTAAAAGGTAGTACTGTGGATTTCCTTACCATTCCTCCTCCATTAATTAAATCAAACGTGATAATGGTATGATTACTATTGCCAAGTGGCCCCATTACCCTTATCTCTTGCACCATATCTGGTGTTCCACTAAGGGCTAGGTCCTAAATGGCTTCCCCTCTGGTTGCTTCATGAACCAGCTTCTCCAAGAAGCAGTCATTTATTTCATCTAAAAACTTTATCTCCCTAGTATGTCCTGCCGTGACACTGACCCAGTCATTACCAGAGTAATTGAAATCAGCCATTATCATTACTGTTCTGTAAATTTTGTTAGCTTCCCTGATTTATTTGAGCATGTCATTATCCATTTGTTCATTATGGCCAGGCGGTCAATAGTATACCCCCACTGCCATTGCCTTCCCCTTTTTACATGGAATTCCAATCCATAGAGATTCTACAGCAAATTTTGTTTCCTGCAAAACTTTAATTCTTTGTAACTCAATGCCCTTTCTAACAGAGTGCAACTGGTTGTCCTCCTTCCACCATGTCTCTGAGATTTTATTTTATTTATTTATTTATTTAACATTTCTTATATACCGCACTATTATCATCAGCGCGGTTCACATGGAACAAAACATATACATACAGGATAACTGTAGTGCATTTTACAAGTAACAGGGATTAGAGAACTTGGAAGAAACAAGGTAATCTAAATAAACCATATACAATGAACTATATACAGTAAGCACAGTCAAAATTCACTAGATCTGATCATGTTGTGACTATTTCTCTAGGGAAGGTTTAGATTGGAAAATAACTTAAGAATAGGTAGTGCTTGAGACTTTTCCTGAATTGTATTAGACTGGTTATGGCTCTCAATTCAGGTGGGAGGGTATTCCATGCTACTGGGGCATGAATGCTAAAGGCTCTTTTAGATGTTTCCTTGGTGTATTTGACTGTTATTTTTGGGACGGATAGGGTATTTATTGCTGATGTTCTTCTGGCTCTGTTAAGGGCCTGGGTGTGTAGTAGGTTAGTGATGGTTGAGGGTGCTTGATTGTTTAAGGCTTTGAAAGTGGTGATTATGATTTTGTATTGGATTCTTGCATTGGTTGGTAGCCAGTGGAGTCTTTTCAGGATTGGAGTTATGTGGTCCGACTTTGATATTCCTTCAAGTACTCTGGTGGCGGTATTCATCGCCAATTGGAGAGGATTTAAAGTTGATTGAGGGAGCCCATATAGGATTGCATTTGCGAAATCAAGGTGTGGCATCACTAAGGCTTGGAAGATGGTTCTGAAATCTGTGGGTTCCAGTAGGGGTCGTATGTGGCGTAGTGTGCGTATCTTGTGATATATTAATTTCGTTATATTTTTTATGTGAGTTTTCATATTGAGACGCTGGTCAAGGGTGATGCCTAGGTATCGTATAGTAGGTTTTACTGTCAATTCCTTGTCCTTTATCTTTAATGTAGTAGGGGGTGTGAAGCTTTGGTTCTTCGTGATAAACATAACATCGGTCTTACTGTGGTTGATTCTTAGGTTCTGTGTGAGGAGCCAGTCTTCTACTGCTTCGAAGCATTGTATCAGTGGCGTGAAATCAGGGTGGTTGATGGAGAATGGCATGTATAAGAGAATGTTGTCTGCATAGGCTAAGCAGGTAACTTTAAAAGAACGGATAAGGTCACAGATAGGTTGCATATAAATGTTAAACATTAATGCTGAAAGAGAAGAGCCTTGCGGTACCCCTTGATCTTGCAGGAATGGGTCTGATGTGCTTTCGCCAATCCTTACCTGTTGCCATCGGTTAGATAGGTAGGATTTACACCAGTTCAGTCCCGGCTGAGAATCATCTTAGCCGGGCACAGGCAGGCGCCCGGGAGCCGAGGGGTTAACCTCGGGGGAAGGAGGGAGGGGCTGGGGGGGGGGGCGGGTGGCTACACCGGCCCGAATATAGAGCAGGGTCGGGCCGTGGCTCACCCTCTTTCCTCCCCCCAGCAGAGCGGTTGAAGACGCGGCAGAGCAAAAGAAAAAAAAAAAAAAAAAAAACTTAGAAATCACAGCCGTTGGGGCCTACCTGTTTTTTTTTCAAAGGCAGGGCTAGAACGCTGCGTTTTCTTCTTTCTTTTTGTGAGGGCCGGCGGTTCTTCCCGTTCGGGTCCTGAGCACAGCGGATACATCAGCAGTGTGGCTGCCGCAGCGGCGATTACAAGGTACGGGGGTTTTAAAGCGCGGGTAATTGGTGCTAGCGTCGCCCATTGGAGGGGGGGAGTAGAGATGAACAGAGGAGGCCCCGTCGGCCACCGCCGATTGGGTCCGCCGATGCGATCCGCCTGTTCCCCACTCCAGGCCATGCTGTACTCCCCACGCCGTGCAAGGCAGTGCGACGCCGGGGCGGCCCACGACACGCTCATAAGGCACCACCACAGGCCAGGTTGTACGCCGCCGTCCTGGGCCTCAGCACATGTTGAGCCATGTGTAGTGCGCCGCCGGTGAGGTCCACAGCATTCCCCACGCACTGCCATCTGGTGTCGCCGGGGAGGTCCGCATCGCCCCCCACGTGGTGGCTGGTGAGCTGGGTAAATATCTGGTAAACTTCGGAAATCAAAGGGGGGGGGAGAACGGCAGAATAGCATGTCATTGGGGAGGACAACCTCTGCCACTCTGAACACGATGATTTTGCAGGGGTGACTTATATAAAAAAAAAAAAAAAAAGATGATATGGATGCCTGATTTAACTCTCCTCTATGGCCACCGTCAGAAATATTAGTTCTGGCTATGGGTGAATGCAGAATCCAAATCAATGCTGCCATCTACTGGGCAGCGGTGGCAAAGCATACACTATACAATTTATCTAAATATGTACCACGCAGGTTACATCTACAAGGCACTTAATGCATGCTGAAACGCTGAGAATAACCAAAAAAAAAAAAAAAAAAAGAGTATGCGATTTATATAGACATATATATATACATATATATATATACACAGATATATATATATAGACATTATATACATATATAACTATATTTATGGAAGGCAAACAATCAACAATGGGCACGTGGGGACGGGGGCATGATAACGTTGGTTGTATCTTTCCCCCATTGTTCTCGTATAGTAATATTTCCTGATACAGCTATGCCGCGAAAGAACAGCGCGGAAAACAGAACATCACGCGGGGCAGTGAAAGCATCACGCGCAGCGTCTACGAAAAGAAAGCAGAAGGGCGGTGACGCATCTCGCAATAAGGAGATGTCCAGGACGACGCGATGAAGTACACGCGCTGCGTCTCAACAACTGCCGCAGCCGCCAACGCCGACAACAACCAATCAGGAACTTGAGGAATTAATTACGGAGATCCGGCAGCAAGTGAATCAACATGGCTTAAGTGCCTTCCGACAGCAACTAAGGGCTGCCAGCAACAGATTGGACGGACCACAACCGGCGAGCGCCGTCATGACACCGCAACCCTCGAGCTCCGCCACAGACATCACCAGCACGGCCAGTGGTAAGTCCAGGGGCGAAAAAAGAACACTGGGGTCTCTATCCTCATCATCTGATGACTCTTCATCGGACACAGAGGGGGAGGTATCACTAGCATCCGCAATGCATACTATTTTAAAAACATTTAACAAAAAGAAAAAGACAAAGAAAAACACTAACCAGCTGACGCGCGTGTGGGGGGCGCATGAGGAGGCACCCACGCAGGGAGCCAACCTGGCAACAGACGGGTCAGTCGGTCAGATGACCTCACCCGCCCTGGGGACATTGGGCCCGGCAGCGGTTAGTGGGGATCCGCGCTGCGGTGTGAGCTCGCTGGCCAGCACAGTTCGGAGGAGAATCAAAAAGCGCATATGGCGCAGGGAATATATTGACATATTTTCCCTATTGATCAAAGATCACGAAGAGGAGACCAAAGCAGCTAAGGATAAGGATAAGTACGGGGAGCGAAGGCCCAAGATCACGAAGTCCATAAACAATTGGGTTTCTGCCTTTCATATTTATATGAGCGTGGTACTGGAACGGGAGCCCGAGTTGCACCAGTACCTCATCAAGTATCTGGACACCATCACTCAGGCGCACAAGCGGCTAGGGGGTTGGGCCTGGCTCAATTATGATATTAAATTCAGAGAAAGCCTAGCAGAAGATCCGACCATGACATGGCAACACCGGATAGTGGACATGTGGCTTGAAGAGATGGCTCCCAACCGTCCGTTGTGCCTGGAAGGGACATCCCAGTCCTTTCAGGCGCCACAATGGCGACAAAACCAGCAGATGCCGGTTCGCAGAGCATGCCGACAGTACAACGCGGGGAGTTGTACTTGGCGCCCGTGCAAATTCCGTCACGTATGTTCCAGCTGTGGAGGCGGACACACGTCGATCACCTGCAGGTCCGGTAGGGATAACAAACCATTTCGCGCAATGCAGCCACGTGGGAGTGACAGCCATGGCCAGAACTCCCATCAGGCTTGATCAATTGCGGCCGTGGCTGAGAGCCTACCCGTTGCGGGACAAAGCCGCGGACATCGAGAATGGTTTTGCACGGGGTTTCCGCATTCCGGCCGCAGTACCAGCACGGCACCGGATAATAAACAACTCCCCTTCAGTCAAAAAGTTCCATGCAGTAGTCCAACAAAAAATAGAGAAGGAATTAGAGCTCGGCAGGGTGGCAGGCCCCTTCAGGGAACTTCCTAACCCTGACCTAGTAATATCCCCATTGGGAATTGTGCCCAAGAAGGAGCCCGGAAAATTCAGGCTCATCCATAACCTGTCATACCCGGAAGGTAAATCGGTCAATGATAGCATCGATCCATCCTTATGCACTGTGAAGTATGCGACAATCGACCATGCTATTGATATTATTCGGAGACATGGGGGACAGTCACAGCTTGCGAAAGCGGACATTGAGTCCGCTTTTCGACTACTTCCAGTGCATCCAGACTCTTTCAAACTATTGGGCTTCTACTTCAATGGGGAATACTATTATGATATGTGTTTGCCCATGGGCTGCTCAATATCATGCGCTTATTTTGAGCAATTTAGCGCATTCATACACTGGGTGGTGGAAGACATAGCAGGTGCCAACACAGTTGTTCATTACCTGGACGATTTTTTGTTCATAGGGAAGGATACGAGGGATTGCCAAAGAATACTGAACGTATTCCAGCAAGTGGCCCTGTGTTTTGGCATCCCCTTGGCGGGTGACAAGACATGTGGACCCACTCAGGTGATCACCTTCTTAGGTATTGAACTCAATGTGCGGGGACAACTGTCTCGCCTACCTGGGGAAAAAATCATTAAACTAGAGACTGCAATGCGAAGCATGCAGGAACGCAAAAAAGCAACCTTGGATCAATTCCAATCATTGCTAGGACTGTTGTGCTTCGCGTGTAGAATCATGCCAATGGGGCGGGTATTCTGTCGCCGCATAGCAATGGCAACGAAAGGGGCCAAGAGGAGGCAACACAAAATCCGGGTTACAAAATGGATAAAGGAAGACCTCTGCATGTGGGTGCAATTTCTGCAATCCTTCAACGGTCTCGCATTTTGGCAAAAACAACCGGTCCCGAATGAGGAGCTTGACTTGTTCACGGATGCCGCAGGCGGGACTGGTTTTGGCATATATTTCAGAGGGGCATGGTGCGCGGAAGAATGGCCTCCTGAGTGGCACTCCACGGGCACCACAAACGACATCACGTTCCTTGAACTTTTCCCGATCTTAGTCGCCATGGGTATCTGGGCCCCGCACTTGAAGGACAGAGCGATCACATTCCACACTGACAACGTGGCGGTGGTATACGCGATAAATGGAATGCGGGCACATACGCAAGGCGTGGTATCCCTGTTAAGACAAATTGTTATGTTGTGCCTCACTTACAATATAACCATCAGGGCAGAGCATATTCCAGGGCGATGTAATAACCTTGCCGACGCTCTCTCTCGCTTTCAGATCTCGCTGTTCCAGTCGTTAGCACCGGGTGCCGACAGGACCAAGACAGCTGTCCCAAAGAGAATATGGGACTGTGGTCCGCCGAAGTATGGGACCTTGTACTAAAATCATTATCAGCGAAAACCAGGCGAAGATACCTGAAGGCGTGGCAGGACTTCCAGGTGTTCTGCCAGAGGCGCAGGTCAGCAAATAACGAGCCCACAACAGAAGCCATCCTGGAATGGATTTTATGGGCCAAGGATAGCGGAGTTAAGAAATCAGCTGTCAAGGCAAAACTCGCAGCGATCTCGTTCTTTGCAAAAGCAAGCGGCAGAAACAGCCCAGCGGCAGATTTTGTCATCACAAGAATGTTAAAGGGCTGGGTGACGGAGCGGCCGCGCACGCTGGAACGAAGGCGGCCAATAACTCATTCGATACTGCAGAAGCTGATATCAGTTGCAGGTCGAATCTGTTTTAACGACTTTGAGGCCAAGCTCTTCAGATGCGCATTTTCATGGGCTTTCTACGGAGCATTCCGAATAGGTGAGCTAGTGGCCCCGGCAAGCCGGGCGCATGAAGCAGGGGGCATTATGATGCGGGATGTTACCTGGCGGGACGGAACACTGTCATTATATGTCCGGAAATCCAAAACGGATCCGGAAGCGAAAGGGGCACAAATCGTGCTTCACCCGTTACCAGGAGATCCGTCTTGCCCAATTAGAACCTTCGCGGAATATAGTCAACTCCGCCCGGAAAACGCCGAGCAATGGTTGGTACATGAGAACGGGGCCCCGCTCTCGCGCTTCCAATTTGCCAGGGTACTTAAGCTATCCTTGGTGGCAGCCGGCCTGGAGTCGTCCTTGTACGGGACACACTCATTCAGGATCGGGGCCGCTTCAACGGCGGCCAGCTTAGGTATGTCAAGTGTGCAGATTATGAACCTTGGAAGATGGCGCTCCAGCAGGTACAAGCTGTATGTACGCCCGGTTTAACGCCGACAGTGCAAAGAACGCAGTATGGTACAAAAGCAGATAGACGTGTGTATGTATATATACATATAGATATATAGATCTGATGTGGGTATATACATATGCATTAAAAAAAAAAAAAAAAAAAAAACCTAAAAAAAAAATGGACATAGTTGACAGATATGCACAGTGACATAACAATGATGTATGTGAGTGTTGCTATGTCCCATTACTTATATGTCATGAATAATAGGTGCCAACGCCCGTCTGGAGGCATGGATATGCGGCCACTCATTCATCCATTGGGCAGAGAGGAGGGCAAGACACAGACCGCAGGGAAGCAATCTGGGTCTCCCGAATGACGTCATAAACGTTACATGGCTGGGTAAGAGAGGGATGGTGTGGGACCAGCTACTGCCCCTTCTTTTACAGATGAAAGAGGAAGGAGGACGACCTTGGGCAATAATTGTGCACCTGGGTGGGAATGACCTTACGGGTACACACAGTGTGCAGTTGACAAAAAAAATGCAGAGAGACATGTTAACACTGCGTGATGCCTTCCCGACAGCGGCCCTGGCATGGTCACATATGATACCCAGGCGGGTGTGGAAAGGGGAATGGTCTCATAAGGCAATTGAGAGAACACGGCGAAAAGTCAATAAGTGGATGGCCCGTTTTATGGTAGCAATGAGCGGCAGCAATATCATTCACGACCTCATAGAAGAGACGTGCCCTGGTTTGTATCGGGCAGACGGGGCACATTTATCAGATATTGGATTGGACATATTCATTTGTGCTCTGCAGGAAACACTAGAGCGGTTATGGCAGAGAGTCAGGTTGGCCACAGCAGCGGGAAAGGGTGGGGACCCTCTCAGCACGCGAGGAGTCGCAGCTGTGAGGGGTGGCGGAAAAGATAGGAACCACCCTTAGGAGAGAGCGCACAGCCCAGCCATGAAGAGGGGGAGCGGGCATACTGGTAATCAATTGTCCCCCAACAGCACGCAAATGAAAACAGGAACAGTGTCCAGAGGGCCTTCCCAAGCTTGCACGGCACGGGAGGGGGAAGGGACGAGCAACGTACTCCTGCCCACGCCTTGGACGGGCCGTGGGTGGTGGCAAAGCAGGACACTGCGGCGAACGGGAGGGGAGCAGGAAAGGCCTGTTGCGGCAGGCGCCCCTTCCTGGGGTATGCCCATAGGAACCGGGGGCAGTGGGAAAAGGCTTAGACGGCATTTTCCAGACATCACTGCCGGGCCTCGTAGAAAGGAAGAGGGCGGGCTGTGCCTCTTAGCAGGTGTAAGATGAGTGGTTATGCATTAATGTTGTTAAGGTTGATAATGTGTAGTTGTTTCCATGCTGTGGCCAACAGTTTTCTGTATGCTGTATTTCCAAAAATGTGTTAAAATAAAAGTATTGTTTGGTTGAAGAAAGTCGTAAGAGTATAATATGTGGGCAAGGGGGGGGGGAGGGAGAGGGACGGGGAGGGGGGAGGGTAGTGGCTACTGACCCGAGGCGGACATACGGGTCGCCAGGCTGAGTCCCGGCTGAGAATCATCTTAGCCGGGCACAGGCAGGCGCCCGGGAGCCGAGGGGTTAACCTCGGGGGAAGGAGGGAGGGGCTGGGGGGGGGGCGGGTGGCTACACCGGCCCGAATATAGAGCAGGGTCGGGCCGTGGCTCACCCTCTTTCCTCCCCCCAGCAGAGCGGTTGAAGACGCACCCTCCCAACCCACCCCGAGGATTAGGCACCGTCACAGCATGGCGGAAAAGATAGGAACCACCCTTAGGAGAGAGCGCACAACCCAGCCATGAAGAGGGGGGAGCGGGCATACTGGTAATCAATTGTCCCCCAACAGCACGCAAATGAAAACAGGAACAGTGTCCAGAGGGCCTTCCCAAGCTTGCACGGCACGGGAGGGGGAAGGGACGAGCAACGTACTCCTGCCCACGCCTTGGACGGGCCGTGGGTGGTGGCAAAGCAGGACACTGCGGCGAACGGGAGGGGAGCAGGAAAGGCCTGTTGCGGCAGGCGCCCCTTCCTGGGGTATGCCCATAGGAACCGGGGGCAGTGGGAAAAGGCTTAGACGGCATTTTCCAGACATCACTGCCGGGCCTCGTAGAAAGGAAGAGGGCGGGCTGTGCCTCTTAGCAGGTGTAAGATGAGTGGTTATGCATTAATGTTGTTAAGGTTGATAATGTGTAGTTGTTTCCATGCTGTGGCCAACAGTTTTCTGTATGCTGTATTTCCAAAAATGTGTTAAAATAAAAGTATTGTTTGGTTGAAGAAAGTCGTAAGAGTATAATATGTGGGCAAGGGGGGGGGGGGGAGGGAGAGGGACGGGGAGGGGGGAGGGTAGTGGCTACTGACCCGAGGCGGACATACGGGTCGCCAGGCTGAGTGCGGAGCCATGTATTCCTTTTTCATTAAGGCGATCTATATGTATTTGATGACTGACTGAGTCAAACGCAGCCGAGATGTCCATGAATATAAGGATGAATCCTTGCCGGATATTGTCTATTCCAGTGATTAATGTATTGAAGAGAGTGATGAGGAGGGTTTCTACTCCATGGGCTTCCCTAAAGCCGTGTTGGGCCGGATCAAGCGGGGCTTCAGTGTCAATATGTTGTTGTATTTGAGGCTGGACCACTTTTTCGATTATTTTGGCTAATAGTGGAATGCTGGATATTGGCCTGTATGATTCTACTCTTAGGGGGTCCAGTTTATTGTTCTTCAGTAATGGTCTAATGGAGGTTTGTTTTAGATTCTGAGGAAAAGTTCCAGATGAAAAAGATTGTTCTAGGATTTTATGTATGAAGAAACTTAATTCACCTCTGAGCTCTCTTATCCAGGCTGCTGGGCACGGATCATTTGATGCAGTGGTAGCATTGATTGATGCAATGGTGTTTTCAATATCTTTAGTTGATATCGTATCAAACTTGGATAATGTGGAAGGCTGTGACAGTTTGGGTATGCTATGTAAACCAGTGACGCAGGGGTTCTTGTTTGTTTTCGTCATTTTTGATTTTAAGATACCAATCATATCTAACTTCTCATTTAGTGCTATATATTCTAACTCTCCCATCTTATTTTTTAGATTCTAACATTTGTATACAAGCATTTTAGAGACTGTACTTTATTCATATTAATCTGGTTATTGGTAGGCAGGGCTAATTTGGAATCTTTCAGCTCTGTCTGCTCTCTACTCAAGGGCATTTGGGCTACATTTATCTTTATTGGAACCACTCTGCTGATGTGCCCTAACTTCATTTTTTTGGTAGTATCCTTCAAGGATACATTGTTCCTAACCATGACCTCTTGGCGACTGTCGGCACGCCCCTATCATCTAGTTTAAAAGCTGCTCTATCTCCTTTTAATGGTTAATGCCAGCAGCCTGGTTCCATCTCATTGGATTAAGCACCACACAAAACAGAAGGAATGACAGGGAATCTCCCTGAAATATTTCTCACTGGATCTTAATGTTAGGAATTATGTACTGACCATCTTCATATCTGAAAAAGACTGTGGTTTGCCACATTGTCAAAGTGAACTTAAGGTACTCTATCAAACCAGAATTTATTTTGTACATTTCAAGGCAATTTATTATCCAAGAGTGTGGGACGCTGTCAAAAACTTTCTCATAATCAATTTATGCTAGAGGTGGGCAATTCCGGCCCTCGTGCACCACAATCCAGCCTGGTTTTCATGATGGCCCTAATGAATATTCATAGACCTATTTCCATACAATGGAAGGCAGTGGATGCAAATAGATCTCATGAATATTCATTAGGGACATCATGAAACCAGGCTGGATTGTGGTGCACGAGGGCCGGAATTGCCCACCCCTGATCTATGCTATAGTGATATTTCTGGTTACTTAGTGCTAGCCATGTTGTCCTTATTCAACATTAACTGATCCTTGGTTCCATATGCTCCCCTCTTATTGCCCTTTTGCCATGATGGTTTTGGACTCGATATGATCATTTATTCTGCCTGCATATATTATGTACAGTTTATATATTGTAGGTAGACAAATTATAAGTCTGTAATTATTGGGAATATTACTTGGGTCACCCTTTGGAAGGAAAAATGTTATTCCTGTAGTAAGCCATTGTGGTGTTAAGTCAGGCTGCTTAAACAATAGATTTTTGCAATTGGTATTGGTGGAGTGATGTGAACTGTTTGAGCCAAAAGTTGTTTTACTCCATTTGAGTCAGGGCTCTTCCAGTTTGGGGCTCAATTTAACCTACTTTCCAGTTCTTTCATTGTTACTATAAGCCATTCCATAGGTTTGATGTTTGCTTTTTCTAAATGTTCCTGTATGCAGGGTAACTGCTTCTTGATTGTGCTCTATAGGGGCTTCATATATGTTTCTCTAGAACAGGGATGGTGAACTCCACTCCTGGAATGCTACAATCCAGCCTGGTTTTCAGGATGTCCTTAATGAATACTCATGAGATATATTTGTATACAGTGGGAGACAGTGGTTACAAATATATCTTGTGAACATTCATAAGGGACATCCTGAAAACCAGGCTGGATTATGGCACTCCAGGACTGCAGTTCGCCATCCCTGCCCTAGAAGGTTTCTGCTTCAGCTTTGGTTGGTGTTACTTTTACCATATCAATGCTCTTTCCCAATTCCCTGTAGAATTGTTTTGAATTCTCCCTAAATAATTTATTTTGATATCTTTTCTATTTTCTTCATATCTTCACAGTGTTTGCACTTCTGCTGCTACTTATTTATTTTTGGAACATATAAATTTCAGGTTTTCCTCTGTCAATGCAGCATGCTTCAGTTTAATGTCTTGAATCGTCCATATTATCTTAATCCTTTTTAGATATGCATCTATCAAGGATACCTCTGCATGCAATGATTTTATTTTTCCATCAATACACTTTTTCTAAGGAGGAACTGGTATTGTTTTCTCTTTTTTTTTGGTCCTGCAGTTTATTTGGTAATATTTTTGCAGTAATAATTTTAGCCACACAATATTGTATTAGATTTATTTCAGTGATGTCAATAAATGGTCCCTTTATACTGGATATGGCCTTATTTATTTTAATTATCATACTCAACCCTAGATATTAAATTTAACTTGGATAATCTTTCCCTTGTCTGGAACCCAGCATATTCATCTTTTTCCATGTGGACTAAGAGTTTGATCTTGAATTCCTTCACCTCTGGGTCCTCCTCCCTTTCTTCCTCCTCTTCAGTATGAATTGCTGGCCTGTCCTGTATTCATCTCAGTCTCCTGCAATTCCAGATCTCCAAGCTCCATCTCCCCCTCAGCTGCTCTTTCTTTTTCTGTGTATTCCTTTCTACTGGTACTCTCACCTAGGTCTCCTCCTCCTCCCTGTAGTTCTTTTTCCACAGAAGTCCTTAGTTGCTTCACGATTTTAACACTCAAATACTTCTTTACTTTGATCTGTGAAATTAACTAATTTAAATTTGAATCTGTTGCTTTTTGCAGTTTTTCTTGTGGTAATTTTCCTCTTTCTTCCAGGTTTTGGATGATCCTCTTTGTATACCCTCTTGATTTAAATATAAGGTTTGGAACATAAAAATAGCAGTGCACTATCTCCTCTTTATCTGCAGAAGTCCACTTAACCGTAGTTAATCCGCTTTTTCATTAATTTCTGTGGTTTATCTACTGCCACAGCTTGGAGGAGTAGCCTAGTGGTTAGAGCACCTGCCTCATACCCAGACAATCAAGGGTTCTATTCTCACTGGCACTCCTTGTGACCTTGGGCAAGTCACTTTACCCTCCATTGTCTCAGAGGAAAAGGCTGGTAATCTACTTCCAGTGATACATTGCTACAAAAACCCAGAGGTAGCTGGGTCACTATGAGACAACACTGACTTGATGACACAAAAATAAAAAATCTGCTGCCACAAGTTACTTTCAACAGTATTGGTCATCTACAAATAGTGCTGCTAAATTGTAGATCTCTCAAATTGAAAACTGACTTGCATAGACATCCTAGGTCTTACTGAGAGTTGGCTTAGAAAGAGTTTTATTGCATCTGCTACTTTAAATGCACTTCCTCCCGCTGATACATTTTTCCTTGAATTTCTATTCACTCCCACTTAATGATCAAGTTTATACCTGGAATTCTAGTTAGACATCTTATCTCTACAAGCAATTCATCCCCAACCCCACAAGAAGAAATTTCCCTGGTACCACGGGCTCTTGAAACAACTCAGGACAGCTGAGAGAGCTTGGTGTAAAACTAGACTACTCTCTTTCCTGTATATATTGAAACAGCCTCACATTCATTATAGAGCCCAAATCAAAGGGGTGTGCACCATAAAAGTTCATGTCCATCTCTTTGGGGGAGAAAATAAAGTTCTCTCCTCAAGTCCTGTTGAGTACCTTCACATGGTAACCCCATTGTATAATAACTTTATGAAATTTCAGCAAGATGACACTAAAGTTGACGTATGGTAGGAACGAAAAAGAACAATACATATTGGCCGCATGACACCCAGGATAAAAAGGTGCCTGCCTGTAGTTGCTAATTCTTTCCCACCTATGAATATATAATAAGAACAACTTCTGATTCCAATTGGCAGTAGAGTTATTGAGAAATAAATCTGCAGGATCAGAATTTTATTATGTTTTAATATTATTTTACAGGGATTCTGGATTTGACAAGTGTGATAGAGTGGGGAGGAAAAATAAAATTTAACCATTTCTTTATTTGTATACAGTAAATACGTTTAATCCATGATGTGTACGTTTTATTTTTTAGGTTAGGGATCTGAGTGTATCCTGGTTAAGAAAATTTGTCTGCTGATTTCATTCTATGTGTCAAGAGATTAGAGTAGCAATGTCCTGACTATTATAAGCCACCTACAAGAGTCCATTGGATCTTAAATTCTTATGTTGTGTGTTTCAGTTTTGTTACTATGGAATGACCCCTGCAGAACAGACAGGTATTAAATTAGTATCACCAAATGAGGTAGATTCAAGGTGTAAATACATTTCCATGTGCAATAGATTAATGTATCCTTTATTATTATGCTGTTTTGTGCTAAATAAAGTGTTAACAAAGAGAAGTCGTAAACAATGACAACTGAATTTCAAATTGGTTTAAATTCTATGCGCACATTCTTATTGAGACCTAGCAAGGGCAGTGTCACATAGTTCTGGTTAATTTGCAGGATGCTTGTAATCCTTTTTCTATATTGTCAAATGGTGCATATGTTAAAAAGACTTCTTCCAATCAGCAAGATGAAGTTCACCTGTGAACTAGATGTGGTGCCTAGGACTCTGAAGCAAGTAAAGAGAAAGGTACTCTCTAGTATGGAAAAAGGTTTATTTTGGACTTCAAAACCCTCAGGACATCTGACTGCTGATGTTGTTGTGCATGAAATGAGAGTCAGAAGCTTAAAAGATGTCCTACATATTGGGACATGGAATGTACGAAGCATAAAAGAAGGGAAGTTGGAGGTGGTCAAAAATGAAATGGAACGTGTACAATCCGATCTATTAGGTATCAGCGAACTGAAATGGATTGGCATCGAGCACTTTGCATCTGATGATCACATTGTCTACTATGTGTTCAATGTAATTTCAGTTTGTTCAATGTAAACCGCACTGATGCAGAATAGTGCGGTATATAAGAGAATATAAATAAATAAATAAATAATACTATGCTGGAAATGAATGACAAAGAAGAAATGGTGTTGCATTTATAATAAAGAAGAAACTTGCAAGAACTGTAATGAAATACAATGCAATCAGTGAACGCTTAATTTCTATTTGTCTACGAGAAAGACTGATAGAATTCTGCAGGCCAACGATCTATTCATCTCAAATACTTTCTTCCAGCAACTCTAACAGTGACTGTATACATGGACTTCACCCAATGGATTGTACAAAAATCAAATTGACTACATCTGTGGAAGTCAACAATGGAAAAGCTCTATAACAGTGATGGCTAACCTTTTTGAGCCCGAGTGCCCAAACTGCCGCACAAAACCAAAGAATTTCCTCAAAGTGCCAGCACGTCAATTAAACCTTAACAAGATTTTAGTATCTAAAAACTCTTTATAAAGTTGCCTGAACTATGTAACATCATTTGTAAAGGTTGGAATCTTTGTATTGTCAGAGAATCAATTTGATTCTCTCTCTACATCTGCTTTAACATAATAATCTTTCTCCTTTTGCTCTTTCCTCATTCCTATTTCATCCACTCAAATTTTACCCCTCCATCCTCAATCCCCACTTAGTCTCCCAATACCCGGCCAATTGTACATTTTTCTTCCCTCCCACACAAAATATTTTTCCCCTCTCCATTTCATTCTCCCAGCCCCATCCCCTTCTAATCTCCCCCAACATCAGCTCCCTTTTAGTTCCAGCCCCACCCAGTATCCGCTCCCTTCTAGTCCCCTCATCAGTCCATTTCCAGTCCTAGCTCCCCCATCCATTTCCAGTCCTATCCGAGTCCCTTCATCAGCTCATTTCCAATACCAGCCTCCCATCAGCCCATTTCTAGTCCTTTCCTAGCCCCACCATCAGCCCATGTTAAATCCTAGCTCTCCTCCACTCAGCCCATTTCTAATCCAAGCCCCCCATGAGCCTACTTCCAGTTCTAGCCCCTCCATGAGTCCATTTCAATCCAAGCCCCCACCACAGCCCATTTCCAATCTTAGCTCCCCCCAACACCCAATTCTCAGTTCTATCCTAGCCCATCCATCAGCCCAGTTCCTGTCCTAGCTCCCTCCCCTAAGAGCCCATTCCAAGCCCCCCTTCCCATCAGTTATTTGCAGTTCAAGCCCCCTTCCACTCAGCCCATTTCCATTCCAAGTCCCCCTCCCCATTAGCTATTTGCAGTTCAAGCCCCCCACTTCCCCTCAGCCCATTTCCATTCCAAGCCCCGTCCCCATCAGCTATTTGCAGTTCAAGCCCCCCACTTCCCCTCAGCCCATTTCCATTCCAAGCCCCATCCCCATCAGCTATTTGCAGTTCAAGCCTCCCCTTCCACTCAGCCCATTTCCAGTCCTAGCAACACCCCAACCCATTACCAGTCCTAGCCCCCCATAGCCCACTCCCAGTCCTAATCCCACCAGCCCATTTCCAGTCCTAATCCCCCCTCACCCAATTTGCAGTTTAAGGCCCCCCAGAGCCCATTACCAGTCCTAACCTCCCCATCAGCCCACTCCCAGTCCTAATCCCCATCACTCAATTTTTAGTTTAAGCCCTCCCATAGCCCATTACCAGTCCTAACCCCCCATCAACCCACTTCCAGTCCTAATCCCACCAGCCCATTTCCAGTCCTAATCCCCCATCACCCAATTTTTAGTTTAAGCCCCCCAGCGCCCATCACCACTCCTAACCCCCCAGCCCAGCGCCCATCACCACTCCTAACCCCCCCAGCCAGCCCAGTGTCCATCACCACTCCTAACCCCCCCAGCCCAGTGCCCATCACCACTCCTAAACCCCCCCCAGCCCAGCCCATCACTACTCCTAACACCCCCCAGCCCAGCCCAGCCCATCACCACTCCTAACCCCCCCTCCAGCCCATCACCACTCCTAACCCCCCCCAGACCAGCCCAGCCCAGCCCAGCCCATCACCACTCCTAACCCCCCTAGCCCATCACCACTCCTAACCCCCAGCCCAGCCCAGCCCAGCCCATCACCACTCCTAACCCCCAGCCCATCACCACTCCTAAACCCCCCCAGCCCATCACCACTCCTAAACCCCCCCCAGCCCAGCCCAGCCCAGGGAAAATTTTAAAAAAAAGAAAACCTGTCTGCTGCCGCTGTCGGGGCCGCCGTGGCAGAATCGAGCGTGCCGCGGGGCCCTCCTGTACCCGGCAGAGCCTGCCCTCCCCGTAGCAGCTCTCTCTTTGGAGCTGCAGTCAGACGCGCCGGCTTGCAGAGCGCGAGGGAAGAGTTTCTCCCTCGCTGCTCTGTTAAGCCCGCGGGGGCTGATGGGAAGTTCCCATCAGCCCCCGCGGGCTTAACAGAGTCGCGAAAGGGAAACTCTTCCCTTCGCGCTCTGCAAGCCGGCGCGTCTGACTGCAGCTCTAAAGAGAGAGCTGCTACGGGGAGGGCAGGCATATCTTAATTGCGGACCTTCCCGCGTGCCAGCTGCAAGGCCTTCGCGTGCCACAGCTGGCACGCGTGCCATAGGTTCGCCATCGCTGCTCTATAACATCAACAAAAGCAAAACCTGGAGCTGATTGTTGTACAAATCACCATCTACAAGCTAAAGTTGAAAAAAAGCAAGCCACTCATGAATATAGCAAAATATGACCTTGAGAATATACCACTGGAATTTAAAGACTGCCTGCAAAATTGATTTGCTGCTTTAGATACCAGTGACAGAGCTCCAAAAGAATTATGGGATGACATCAAGAAGGTTGTGTTGGAAGAAAGGGAGAAGTCTCTACAAAAGGTAAAAAAGCAAAAATGGCCAAAATGGATGACCGAAGAAACTTTGAAAATTGCCCAGAAATGCAGGGAAGCTAAAGTCAGAGGAGAAAGAGACGCAATTGCAGAACTCAACAGAGATTTCCAACATGCAGCAAGACAAGACAAGGAAAAGTATTACAATGATGTATGCAAGGAAATAGAAGCAGAAATTATTAAAGGAAGAACAAGATCAGCTTTCCTAAAGCCATGAGAGTTAAAGAAAATATTCCAGCCTCAAATTGGAATGTTACAAGATGCTCAAGGATCCATGTTTAATGATGCTGAGAAGATCAAGAAAAGGTGGAAAGAATATGCAGAGTTTTTATATGATAAAGATCAAGTGGACCAACAGCCATTTCAACTAGTACCTTATGATCCAGAACCATTGGTGATGAAAAAAGAAGTTGAAGCAGCATTGGAAGCCTTATCAAAGAACAAGCACTGGACATTGATGGCATTCCCATTGAAGTATTACAGCAAACTGATGCAGCTGTTACCATACTTACAAGGCTCTGCCAGGAAATTTGGAAGACAACATCATGACCAAACTGACTAGAAAAGATCTGTTTTTATACCAATACTAAAGAAAGGTGATCCAACTGACAGTGGAAATTATCACACAATCACTCTGATCCCACATGCCAGCAAGATTCTACTCAAGATTATTCAGCAGAGACTACAACCATACCTGGAACGAGTGCTGCCCCGAAATGGAAGCAGGGTTCTGGAAGGGGCAAGGAACGAGTGACATCATCGTGGATGTGAGATGGAGCCTTGACAAGACTAATGAGTACCAAAAGGATATCTATGTATGCTTTATTGACTAATCAAGGCTTTTGACTGTGTAAGCAATGAGAAACTCTGGGCTACATTAAGAAGCATGGGTATATCAGAACAGCTGATCGTTCTCTTGCACGACCTTTACATTGATCAAAAAGCAACAGTTCAGACGGAACAAAGAAAAACAGAATGGTTTAAAATCAGCAAAGGTGTATGACAAGGCTGCATACTTTACCCTTACTTTTTTAATTTATATGCAGAACCAATCACCAGAGAAGAAGGACTGAAGTCAACTGAGGTGTGAAGATCGGTGGAAGGTTCATCAACAACTTTCACCATGCTGATAATACCACATTACTGACTGAAAGTGAAGATGATCTGAAACATTTGCTTTTCAAGATCAAGGAACATAGTCTTAAAATGGGCCTGCACCTTAATGTAAACAAGACAAAGATCCTGACAACTGGCAAAATCAATAAGTTCATCATTGATGGAGAAGACATTAAAATAGTGGACAACTTTAACCTACTTGCATCAACTATCAATAAAGAAACAATAAGCAGTCAAGAAATCCGATGATGCATTGCTCTTGGCTGAATGTCTGTGAAGGACCTAGACAAGATTCTCAAGAGCGGTGATGTCTCTGTCCATACAAAGATTTGACTCGTTCAAACCATGGTATTTTCAATGATGTGATGTGGATGCGAAAGTTGAACAGTGAACAAGATAGACAGAAAATTAATGCCTTTGAATTATGGTGCTGGTGAAGAATACTGTGTATACCATGGACTGCCTGAAGAACAATCCAGTCAGTACTAGAGGAAATCAATCCTAAACTTTCTTTAGAAGCTCAGATGACAAGACTTCAACTTTCATACTTTGGATACATCATGCAAAGAGAGAGGTCATTAGTGAAAGACATCATGCTTGGCAAGGTAGAAGGACAACACAAAAGAGGAAAGCTAGCAATGAGATGGATCGATACAATAACAACAGCTAGGGTCAATAATGAGCTGCCTGACTGAAGACCAAACACAGTTTAAGACAACTATCCAGAGGGTCTCCATGAGTCGACACCAACTTTACGGCACTTAACAGCAACATGTTTGAGTTTCATCATAAGAATATGAGAAAGGCCATACTGGGTTAGACCAAGGTCCATCAAGCCCAGTATCCTGTTTCCAACAGTGGTCAATCCAGGTCACAAGTACCTGGCAGGTTCCCAAGAAGGCACACAGGTTCCACAATGCTTGTCCCAGGAGAAGCGGTGAATTTCCTGGGTCCTCTAATAATGGTGTATGGACATTTCCTCCAAGAACGTGTCCAAACCTTTTTTAAGCCCAGCTACACTTACAACTTTTACTACATCATCCAGTAATGAATTCCAGGGTTTGATTACGCATTGAGTGAAAAAATATTTTCTCTTATTAGTCTTAAATGGGTTACATTGTAGCTTCATTGCGTGTCACCTATTTTTTCTACTTTTTGATGGCATAAACAACAGATCTATGTTTACCCATTACATTTCATTCATTAATTTATAGACCTCTATCATATCTCCCTTCAGCTCTCTCTTTTCCAAGTTGAAGAATCTTAACCTTTTAAACCTTTCCTTATAGGGGTATCCATCCATCCCCCTTGCCATTTTGGTGGCTTCTCTCTGTACCTTTCCTAGTTCTTCTATATCCTTCTTTAGAAATGGCAATCATAAGTGCACACCATATTCAAGGTGTGGTTGCACCATGGAATGATAGAGAACATTTTAATATCCTTGGTTTTATTCTCCATTCCTTTCCATATGCTTCCTAGCACTCTATTTGCTTTCTTGTCGCCCCTGCACACTGGGTGGAGGGTTTCAGCATATTATCCACGATGACGCCTAAATCTTTTTCTTGGGTGGTGGTTGCTAATGTGGAACCATGCATCGTTGAATCGTAATGGGTTGTTATTTCCTAAATGCATAACTTTGCATTTGTCAACATTAAATTTCATCTGCCATTTGGATGACCAGTCTTCCAATTTATCAAGGTCCTCTTGCAATTTTTCACAATCTTCTTGTGTTTTAACAACTTTGAATAATTTTGTGCCATCTGCAAATTTGATGACCTCGCTCATTATTCCTATTTCCAAGTCATTTATGAATATGTTAAAAAGCAGTGGGCCCAGCACAGATCCTGGGATACTCCACTGTTCACCTTTCTCCATTGGGAAAATTGGCCATTTAGCCCTATTCTCGGTTTTCTATCTTTTAATTAGTTCCTGATCCACAATAGTACGCTATCTCCAATCCCATAAATTTTTAATTTCGCCAAGAGTCTCTTATGAGGGACCTTGTCAAAGGCTTTCTGAAAATCCAGATATACTATATAAACTGGCTTACCTTGGTCCACTCATTTATTTGCACCTTCAAAAAATATTCCAGATTAGTAAAACAAGACTTTCCTTGGCTAAATCCATGTTTGCTTTCTCCTATTAAACCATGACTATCTACATGTTCAGTAATTGTATTCTTTATAATTGTTTCTACTATTTTGCCCTGTACTGATATCAGGCTTACCAGTCTGTAGTTTCCCAGATCACCTCTGGAACCCTTTTAAAAAATTGTCATTACATTGGCCATTCTCCAGTCTTCTGGTACTACAGATGATTTTAATGATAGTTCAGAGATTACTAATAATAGATATACAATTTCATATTTAAGTTCTTTCAACACCCTCGGATGTATACCATCATGTCCAGGTAATTTGCTACTCTTCAGTATATCAAATAGTTGTAATACATCTTCCCAGTCTATTGATATTTCTTTCAATTCTTCAGATATATCACCATTAAATAGAATCAGACTAAAGGCAGATCCCTGTGTCAGTGATATTGTGGAAGGGCTGTTGGGTAAGGTTTGCCTCTTAGCAGATGATACCAAAATCTGCAGTAGAGTAGACACCCAGGAAGGTGTAGATAACATGAGGAGGGATCTAGCAAAGCTTGAAGAATTGTCTAGAATTTGGTAGCTGAGATTTAATGCTAAAAAATGTAGGGTCGTGCAACAATCCAAGGGAGTGGTACAGTATAGGGGGTGACGTACTTTTGTACATGAAAGAAAACAGGACCTAGGGGTGATTTCAAAGTAGCTAAACAGGTGAAAAGGTGATGGCAAAAGCTAGAAGGATACTTTGGTGCATAGGGAGAGGAATGGCCAGCAGAAGAGAGGAGGTGATAGTGCCTCTGTATAAGTCTTTGGTGCGACCTCATTTGGAGTATTGTGTGCAATTCTGGAGGCCGCACGTTCAAAAGGATATAAACAGGTTGGAGTCATTGCAGAAGATGGCTACTAAAATGGTTAGTGGTCTTCATTATAAATCATATGAGGATAGACTTAAGGACCTTAATATGTTTAGAGGAAAGGCAGCATAGAGGTGATATGATCGAGATGTTTAAATACATCTGTGGCATAAATGCACAGGAGCAGAGCGTCTTTTGATTGAAATCAAGTGCTGCTATGAGGGGACATAGGATGAGGGTGAAAGGGGACAGACTCAGGAGTAATATGCGGAAATATTTCTTTATGGAAAGAGTGGTAGATGCGTGGAATAGTCTCCCACTGGAGGTGGTAGAGATGAAGACTGTATCTAAATTCAAAAAAGCATGGGACAAACACAGAGGATCTCTAAAGGAAAAAAAGGGGACTCTTGTAGTGGTTGATATGAAAGGACAGACTAGAGAGGCCATGTGGTCTTTTTCTGCAGTTATGTTTCAATGGTTCTATGGTTCTATGATCCAGATGATACCAGCGTAATCACCCATTATTACTGTGTTGTAACTTTTGTTAGCTTCCCTGATTTCTCTTAGCATTTCATCATCCATCTGTTCGTTCTGATCAGGCGGTCAGTAGTACACCCCCACTGTCATTGCCTTCCCCTTTTTTACATGGGATTTCTAACCATAGAAATTCTATGGTATATTTTGCTTCATGCAAAACTTTAATCCTATGTGGTTCAATGCCCTCTCTAACATAGAGCGCAATCCCTGCACCAATTTAATCTACCCTATCATTACCATATAGTTTCACAGTATCCCATATCACAGTATCCCATTGGTTGTCCTCCTTCCATCAGATTTCCTCCCTGTCTGTTTTGAATTTCCCTGAGATTACCATAGAAAATTTGATTGCCCTGATGATCTTACAGGCATTTATATTTTGTAGCTATTCTGAACGAAACTAAAATCTCCTAATTCAACTTCATCCTCAAATAGGTTACAAAGACTTGAAGAAAATCATGCATGGAGTTCCTGGCAACAGACTGCCTAATTATTCCTCCTCCCCCATCACACCCCACCCTTTGCTTTTCCACCATGCCAGAGAACTCCAGTGGCTCCAGTGATAGAGGTGGTGACCTGCCATGTAAATTTCAAAACAATCAAATCATTTATGATACTATAAGCAAAGTTTGGACCATTGGATTTATACTGGTTCATCAAGCAGGGCTGACCTGTCCAGTAGGTGAACTAGATAGTGTCACACCCCCAGGGGCCCTATCGGTGGGGTCAGGTATTGCCTGATGATTCCTCCTCTTGGCTCTGTCAGTACTGCAGGCAGCCTTGCCTGGCCCTCTGAGAGTGGTAGTTGTACCTTTCTATTATATGAACCACATAACACACTTCAATTCCAAATCAGGGCTTTATTCCCCGTCCACGAGGTTTTTTCTCTTTCTTGGCAAAACAAATAACAGACCACTTTGGGCATATAACATAAATAAAATGTGTAACAAAAATAGCTTACTTCAGCTTTTAAATACAAACAAAAGAAAAGAATTAAACAGCCTCACTGTTCCTAATACAGCCTTTTCTTTTGTTGCTACAGCACAGCTCACTTCCACTGCTTTAAACTCTGGTTATCTTCAACCATTTACCTTAGAGAGAACTCTGGGTCAATCACAGATAATGAACAGTCCATTGGTTCAGGAACAACTGGTATATCTGAATTCTCACATTCCATTAATTCATATTCATCTGAACCCTTAATTCTAGGATCAGCTGTTTCACAGGGATAAGGCTTGTTTGCTCCGTCAAACAGGAAGTTGCTCTGTCCCTCTGCACAAATGCCTTGCTGGGAAATACCATAAGGTTTTGAATGGGGCTCATAGGAGCTCTGCCCCTGTTGGTAACCAAATGGATATTTCAAACCTTCACTAGCTCTGCTACTAGAGCATTTGTGGTACGTTCTGAGCTTGCTTGGGTCTAGCCCTTGCAACACAGCTGCCCTGGATTGCACTGCTCGAGACGGAACCTTATCACAGGTTGGGAGTTTAAACGTGCTAGCAAAATCACAAGCTTCTTCAGGTAAGAAAACTTCTCTTCTTTTAAAGCTTCTAGCACAAGGGAAGAAGTTATTCTCTGTTTCTCTTAAGCTTGTTTTAGGTTGGCTTTTCCTGTTACTTCGGGGTTTTACCCACTCAGGTAGGAAACAGCCTCTATTAGCATTTCCTGCTTTGTTACCTTCTATGGAAGATTTCCTACGTCTCTCGTGCCCTCCACGCATACACACAGTATCTGGCTACTGATTTCCACACTTCTCACACAGGTCTAGGGACTCACTCAGACCTTCGCGTTGGTTCTTCTGCTGATCCAATAGTTCATTCTCTCTTTCTCTCTCTCTTTCATTCCAGTTCCATTCTTTCCACAGCTTCTGCTGCCCTTGCCACGGTCTCTCTTGCTGTGACCCTCGTTGGCTCACCTCCTCTCCCTCTCTAACTATTTGTGAGCGTGTTTTATGTCTGTGTCTTTGGGCTCCACCTCCACCCAGCTGATCCCTATCAGGCAATGCAAACTCCCTTTGCTTGCTATCTGGGTGTGTCTTCCCAGCCCTTATCCACGTGTGCCCTGGTTGTCTATAGCAACCATCTGACAGTTTTCTGTTTACACTGTCATCTCTTCCCTGATCATCCCTGCTGATCTGCATTTTCTCAGGTTCCGTTAGGTCTACCTTGTGACACATTCCCCCCCCCTTAAAATATTACGTGCTGCCGCAATTTCCTGAGGCCAGCACGTAATCCCTTGTGGGGTTCTATAGTGCTGCTCATGGTAGGCCAAATTAGCGGTGGCCACCCTTTCCTTCCAAGGCTTCAATACATTGACATGATAAACCTGCCTACGTCCTTTCTCATTCTCGATGAGGTATGACACAAATCCCACTTTCTTTACTACCATGCCTGGTCCTTTCCAGCGAGATTCAAATTTTGGACCTGGGTCCGCCACTTGTATAAGGACCTTGTCTCCCACTGCCAGTTCTCTGGCCTGTGTGCCCCTATCAAGGTGAATAGTGGTGTACCCCAGGGATCTGTGCTGGGTCCGCTGCTTTTTGACATATTCATAAATGACCTGGAAAGTGGAATAACGAGTGAAGTTATCAAATTTGCTGATGACACAAAACTATTTAAAGTTGTTAAAACCCAGGAGGATTGTGGAAAATTGCAAGAGGATCTTGATAAATTGGAAGACTGGGCATCAAAATGGCAGATGAAATTTAATGTGGAGAAGTGCAAGGTTATGCACCTAGGGAAGAACAACCCAAACTATGGTTACACGATGCAAGGTTCCACATTAGGAACCACCACCCAAGAAAAAGATTTAGGCGTCCTTGTGGATACCATGTTAAAACCCTCGGCCCAGTGTGCAGCGGCGGCCAAGAGAGCAAATAGAATGCTAGGTATGATAAGGAAAGGAATGGAAAATAAAACAAAAGATATTATAATGCCTCTATATCGTTCCATGGTGAGACCGCACCTTGAATATTGTGTGCAATTCTGGTCGCCATATCTTAAAAAGGATATAGCAATTTTAGAAAAGGTTCAGAGAAGAGCCACCAAAATGGTAAAGGGGATGGAAGGCTACTCCTATGAAGAAAGGCTAAAAAGGTTGGGGCTCTTTAACCTGGAAAAGAGACGGCTGAGGGGAGATATGATAGAAGTCTATAAATTAATGAACGGAGTGGAACGGGTAAACGTAGATCGATTGTTTACCTTATCAGAATATAGAAAGACTAGGGGACATGCAATGAAGCTACAGGGTAAACTATTTAAGACTAATAAAAGAAAATATTTTTTCACTCAACGTGTAATCAAACTCTGGAATTTGTTACCGGAGGATGTAGTAAAGGCTGTTAGTGTAGCTGGGTTTAAAAAAGGTTTGGACAAGTTCCTGGAGGAAAGGTCCATAAACCATTATTAAGAAGTGACCGAAGATATCAATGCTTGACCCAGTACAAGCATTGCGGAACTTGTGTCACTTGGGGAAACTGCTAGGTACATATGACCTAGATTGGCCACTGTTGGAAACAGAATACTGGGCTTGATGGACCTTGGTCTGACCCAGTATGGCATATCTTATGTTCTTATGTTCTTATCATAATACTGTTTCTGTCGTTGTTTGCTACGACTCAGATTCTCCACTGAGGCCTGGGATGTTTTTCTCAGGCGCGTCCTTAGCTCTTTTAAAAACTGTGGAATCCCTATCTCTGGTACCTTAGGTTCCACCCATTCATCCCTTAGAATGTCCAGTATTCCCCTTGGGGTTCTACCAAATAAAAGTTCGAACGGGGATACTCCTAAGGAGGTTTGCACATGCTCCCTGCAAGCATACATTACAAATGGGAGTAGCGTGTCCCATTCCGCCATTTCCCCACTCCTTAACCCCCTTCGCAATAAGTGTTTAATTGACTGGTTGGTGCGCTCCACCAACCCATTGGTCTGGGGATGGTATGCCGACGTTTTTATATGGCGTATACCAAACGCCTCCCAAACTCTAGCGAGGTATCTTGAAACAAAATTACTACCTTGGTCAGTCAAGATTTCTTGGGGAAACCCCACCTCGCAGAACAGTTTTACCAGTTCCTGCGCTATAATTTTCGCCGAAATGTTTCTGAGGGGAATGGCCCATGGGAACCGGGTTGCATGGTCTACAATGACCAAAAGGTACTGATACCCCCTAGGTGTTTTTATCAATGGGCCTACAATATCTATTCCCATTCGTCTAATAGGTGCCGCTATGGTTGGCAACGGTACCATAGGCACGGCCTTGGGTTTGGCTATGGAAACCCTCTGACATGCGGGGCAGGAATCACAATAGCGCTTTGTTTCCTGGTATAACCCCGGCCAATAAAATCGCGCTAAAATCTGGTCTAGCATTCCCTGAACGCCCTTGTGTCCACCAACTGGATGGTCATGCGCTAAACGTAAAACCACTGCTTTAAAAGCTACTGGTACCACCAGTTGTTTTCTTACAGCCCCTGTGTATGGATCCAGGCTCTCTCTGTGTAAAATATCTTCGTCTAAGAAGAATCGGGGTAACACATTTTGATCCTTCTGGGCCCACTCAAAAGCTCTTTTGAGTGCTGAATCCGCCCTCTGCTCCATCGGGAACCATGGGAATTTTTGGACTAGGGCGGCGGGTACCCATGGCAACCCCTCCCCCGCTTCTAGTTCCCTTCTTCCCTGGGTTCTCTTATTCCTCTCCTGGCGCTTTTTGGCCTTGGCTTTCTTCCCTCCCTCAACCGGACTCTGAACCAAATCATCGTGGTTGGGAAGTGTATCTGCCTCTATCTTCTCTTCAGGAACCTCTTTAACACCCTCCTCCTCAGGTTTCTCTACTTCACCTATCGGGGATTCTCGGGTTTCGGCTGCACTGGCTTGGGATCGGGTAGAGACCAACCCTGTTTTCATACATATCCCCTGCCTTAATCCACTTTGAAAGGAAGGCCAGTCACGTCCTAAGATTAGGTTTTGCGGTAGCCTGGGAACTACTGCCACCTGTATTTTCCTCTCTATCCCTAGTCCTTTAACACATACTTGGTGTATGGGGTAGGGAAGCTGCATACCGTGTACACATTTTACTTGTACTTGTTCCTTTACTTGATTTTGAGCTACCCGGCGTGACTGTTTCATAGTTTCCCAAAATTCTTGGGCAATCAAGCTTTGTTCTGCTCCAGAATCAAGTAAAGCTAGGGTGTCTATTCCATCCACTTGCACCTGTAAGAAGATACCTTCAGGGACCTGCTTTTCTGCCCCTGTTACAAGGACTGTCTTAACTCTACATTCTCTCATGATATGTCCAAGCTTACCACATTTATAACACTTCTTTGTGTTTCTAGCCCTTGCAACACAGCTGCCCTGGATTGCACTGCTCGAGACGGAACCTTATCACAGGTTGGGAGTTTAAACTTGCTAGCAAAATCACAAGCTTCTTCAGGTAAGAAAACTTCTCTTCTTTTAAAGCTTCTAGCACAAGGGAAGAAGTTATTCTCTGTTTCTCTGAAGCTTGTTTTAGGTTGGCTTTTCCTGTTACTTCGGGGTTTTACCCACTCAGATAGGAAACAGCCTCTATTAGCATTTCCTACTTTGCTACCTTCTATGGAAGATTTCCTACGTCTCTCGTGCCCTCCACGCATACACACAGTATCTGGCTGCTGATTTCCACACTTCTCACACAGGTCTAGGGACTCACTCAGACCTTCGCGTTGGTTCTTCTGCTGATCCAATAGTTCATTCTCTCTTTCTCTCTCTCTTTCATTCCAGTTCCATTCTTTCCACAGCTTCTGCTGCCCTTGCCACAGTTTCTCTTGCTGTGACCCTCGTTGGCTCACCTCTTCTCCCTCTCTAACTATTTGTGAGCGTGTTTTATGTCTGTGTCTTTGGGCTCCACCTCCACCCAGCTGATCCCTATCAGGCAATGCAAACTCCCTTTGCTTGCTATCTGGGTGTGTCTTCCCAGCCCTTATCCACGTGTGCCCTGGTTGTCTATAGCAACCATCTGACAGTTTTCTGTTTACACTGTCATCTCTTCCCTGATCATCCCTGCTGATCTGCATTTTCTCAGGTTCCGTTAGGTCTACCTTGTGACAGTAGTCACCTAGGGCATCAGGGCCCAGTGGGTGGTATCAGCCCCCTGTCAAAGCAGCAGTTCAGTGGCACCTGGCCTGCCATGCCAACCCCCCCGGCATCCATTCTCTCGCCTGGATGAGGGACAGCATGGTGATTCCTCCTCTGCATCAGGCCTTAAAGTGCCTGTGCTGGCAAACTCCATTTAAAGCCTGATGTAGCAAAAGGATTGCCATGCCATCCCTTCTCCCCCCCCCCCCAATGAAAAGATGAATGTGGTGGGGGGGGTGGCATAGTGGGCCAGGCAGTGCCACAATCCTTGGGGGGGGCAACATGGAGGGTCTGCCTATAATGGCAGAAATCCTCGGGGCAGCCCTATCATCAAGTGACTAACTGCATCTTACTGGCTTAGGAAGATGGTCTAGCTCATGATATAGTTTTCATAAACCTAGCAGGATTTTCCTTTCTTTTCAATACTTGATTTGTTGAAGCCCCCAGTCACTACTTTATATAGAAACATAGAAATATGATGACAGAAAAAGACCACATGGCCTATCTAGTCTGTCCTTCCATATCAACAACTACAACAGTCCACTTTTTACCTTTAGAGATCCTCTGTGTTGGTCCCATGCTTTTTTGAATTCAGTTACTGTCCTCATCTCTACCACCTCCACTGGGAGACTATTCCACAGATCCACTACTCTTTCCGTAAAGAAATATTTCCGCATATCACTCCTGAATCTATCTCCCTTTATTTATTTTATTTATTTATTTAGCGTACATTTGTATCCCGCTGCTTCCAGTGATCAGCAGCGGTTTTACACTTGGTGATGTTGGCTGTACCGGCCAGAATTACGAATGCGTACAATGTGATTAGGGAAGGGAGGAAGAGCACAGCAAAAACATGGGGTTACAGTTTACAATTGATTGTTGTTAAGGGTTCACACGGTGTACTTATATACATATTTACAAGTGACTGGTTGTTAGGACTTTACATGGGATCCTTAGATACATATTTACACACAGCAGAGTGGAGTTCATGAGGTTAAGTTGTAGTGTGATTGGAAGAGGTGAGTCTTAAGATTTTTTCTGAAGTCTTTCAGATCACAGATTTCACGTAGGTCACTTGGCAACCGGTTCCAGAGTGTAGGAACTATAAATGAGAAGGCTCTCTTACTGGTACATGCGTTAACCTTTGTGAAGGACTTCGGGAGGCAGAGGGTATTGAGGTTCGTTGTTCTTCTACTCCTGTTGTTGGGTAGATTGGATATCAAACTGTTGAGATGAGAGCGTGCAACATTATGGATGAGTTTGAACGTGGTGACTAATATCTTGTATTGTATGCGGGCCGTGATGGGGAGCCAATGAAGCTCAATTAGGGTGGGTGTAATGTGGTCAGAGAGTCTTTTTTGCATAATGATTCTGGCAGCAACATTTTGTGCCATTTGCAGGATATTTGTGGTTTTCCTTGGCAGGCCTTGCAATATGGCATTGCAGTAGTCTAGGTGTGGAATGATGAGGGCTCCCTTCACCCTCATCCCATGTCCCCTCGTAGCAGAACTTGCTTTCAATTGAAAGAGGCTCTCTCCCTGAACATTTATTCCACGGAGGTATTTAAACATCTCAATCATATCACCTCTATCCCGCCTTTCCTCTAAGGTGTACATATTAAGATCCTTAAGTCTGTCCTCATATGCTTTATAATGAAGCCCACTAATCATTTTAGTAGCCACCCTCTGCACCGACTCCATCCTGTTCACATCCTTTTGAAGGTGCGGTCTCCAGAATTGCACACTATATTCCAAATGAGGTCGCACCAAAGACTTATACAGAGGCATTATCACCTCCTTTTTTCTGCTAGCCATTCCTCTCCGTATGCACCCAAGCATCCTTCTAGCTTTTGTTGTCGCCATTTCTACCTGTTTAGCTACTTTAAGATCATCAGACACAACCACACCTAGGTCCCGCTCTTCTTTAGTGGACAAAGTTACTACACCTCCTATACTGTATTGCTCCCTTGGATTGCTGCAGCCCAAATGCATGACCTTACATTTTTTAACATTAAATCCCAGCTGCCAAATTCTAGACCATTCTTCAAGCTCAGGGGTGGCCCAAGGGGGGTGCGGGGCCATGTGCGGAGACTCGGTGCGGGCCTCATTTGCATAAGGGGCCTCATTTGCATAAATATTTGCATAATGTTACCATACACTAACTTTTAGTAAACATGCCTCTTAATGAGTGTATGAATAAAGAAAGACTAAAAGACTTCTACATTACTATAATCCAGTGCCAACCACCAGACACATTAGGAACTACTACAAACACTGCCCATTTAGAACCCATAGCAAACCCGCCGTATCCTAACAGCACTACCAGGACTCACAAAGAACCATACTCTACCTATCAAAAGGCAACACTGCAAATATTAAACCAATACATTTCAGAGAATAACAATACATGACCTACTGGGGAAAGAGAACAAGTGGCAATGTCAAATAGGAATTACATAAACAGAATACCTCAGCTCAGTTACACATGCAGAACATAGACCATCACCAAACAAGGAATCACAATTTAGAAACAGGAAGACAATAATTAAACTGGGAATCCCAAAAGCCAAACTTGGAATGTACAACACTGTAGAAATAAAACTATACATTAATTTGCTCTTGTACTAAACAAAGCACAGACGTTAATGATGCACATTTCCCAGAGCTGACATATTCCAATTAATAAATTCAAAATAAAGAGATATTTTTTTACCTTTTGTGCATTTTTTTTTCAGCTGCAATTGCTCCAGTCACTTTCTTCTGGTTTCTTTGTGTCTTCCGCTAACTCTCCATCGTCTGCTGTCCATTTGTCTTTTCTTCTCTCTTCTAGTTTTTTTCCATTCTCTCTCTACATCTGCTTTAACATACTAATCTTTCTCCTTTTGCTCTTTCCTCATTCCTATTTCATCTACTCAAATTTTACCCCTCCATTCTCAATCCCCACTTACTCTCCCAATATCCGGCCATTTGTAGATTTGTCTTCCCTCCCACACAAAATATTTTTTCCCTCTCCATTTCACTCTCCCAGCTCCATCCCATTCTAATCCTCCCCCAACATCAGCTCCATTCTAGTTCCAGTCCCACCCAGCATCCGCTCCCTTCTAGTCTCCGCATCAGCCCATTTCCAGTCCTAGCCCCCCATAAGCCCATTTCCAGTCCTATCCTAGACCCACCATCAGCCTATTTCCAGTCCTAGCTCCCCCATCTATTTCCAGTCCCATCCGAGTCCCTCCATCAGCTCATTTCCAATTCCAGCCCCCCATGAGCCCATCAGCCCATGTCAAATCCTAGCTCCCCTCCACTCAGCCCATTTCCAATCCAAGCCCCCCATGAGCCTACTTCCAGTTCTAGCCCCTTCATGAGTCCATTTCAATCCAAACCCCCACCACAGCCCATTTCCAATCTTAGCACCCCCCAACAGCCAATTTCCAGTCCTATTCTAGCCCCTCCATCAGCCCATTTCAAGTCCTAGCCCCCCGCCAATTCACCCATTTCCAGTCCTAGCTTCCTCCCCCTCACAACCCATTTCCATTCCAAGCCCCCGTCCCCATCAGCTATTTGCAGTTCAAGCCCTCCTTCCACTCAGCCCATTTCCAGTCCTAGCAACCCCCCCAGCCCATTAACAGTCTTAGCCCCCCCCCAGCCCATTACCAGTCCTAACCCCCCATCAGCCCATTTCCAGTCCTAGCCCCCCCATAGCCCATTACTAGTCCTAACCCCCCCATCAGCCCATTACGTCCCAACCCCCCCATCACCCTATTTCCAGGCCTAGCCCCCCCCATCAGCCTATTTCCAGTCTTAGTCCCCCATAGCCCATTACCAGTCCTAATCCCCCATCAGCCCATTACCAGTCCTAACCCCTCCCATAGCCCATTAACAGTCCTAACCCCCATCAGCCCATTTCCAGTCTTAGCTCCCCCCATAGCCCATTACCAGTCCTAAACCTCCCCATCAGCCCACTTCCAGTCTTAGCATCCCCCCACGGCCCATTACTAGTCCTAACCCTCCCCCATCAGCCCACTTTCAGTCTTAGCCCCCCCTAACCCATTACCAGTTCTAAACCTCCCCATCAGCCCATTTCCAGTCTTAGCCCCTCCCCATAGCCAATTAGTACTAACCCCCCCATCGGCCCATTACTAGTCCTAACCCTCCCAAATCAGCCCACTTCCAGTCTTAGCCCCCCCCATCAGCCCATTTCCAGTCTTAGCCCCCCCCCCATAGCCAATTACCAGTCTTAGCCCCCCCATAGCCCATTACCAGTCCTACCCCCCCCCCATCAGCCCACTTCCAGTCTTAGCACCCCCCCTGGCCCATTACTAGTCCTAACACTCCCCTATCAGCCCACTTCCAGTCTTAGCCCCCCCATCAGCCCATTTCCAGTCTTAGCCCCCCCATAGCCAATTACCAGTCTTAGCCCCCCCATAGCCAATTACCAGTCCTAACACACCCATCAGCCCAATTCCAGTCAGCCCCCCCATAGCCCATTACCAGTCCTACCCCCCCCATCAGCCCACTTCCAGTCTTAGCCCCCCCCCCCCGGCCCATTACTAGTCCTAACACTCCCCTATCAGCCCTCTTCCTGTCTTAGCCCCCCCATCAGCCCATTTCCAGTCTTAGCCCCCCCATAGCCAATTACCAGTCTTAGCCCCCCCCATAGCCAATTACCAGTCTTAGCCCCCCCATAGCCAATTACCAGTCCTAACACCCCCATCAGCCCATTTCCAGTCAGCCCCCCCCCCATAGCCCATTACCAGTCCTAACCCCCCCCATCAGCCCACTTCCAGTCTTAGCACCCCCCCCCGGCCCATTACTAGTCCTAACCCTCCCCTATCTGCCCACTTCCAGTCTTAGCCCCCCCATCAGCCCATTTCCAGTCTTAGCCCCCCCATAGCCAATTACCAGTCCTAACACACCCATCAGCCCTTTTCCAGTCAGCCCCCCCCATAGCCCATTACCCGTCCTAGCCCCCCCCCCATAGCCCATTACCAGTCCTACCCCCCCCCATCAGCCCACTTCCAGTCTTAGCACCCCCCCCGGCCCATTACTAGTCCTAACCCTCCCCTATCAGCCCACTTCCAGTCTTAGCCCCCCCCATATCCACTGGTACCAGTCCTAAACCCCCTTCCCCCCTATCATCCCAAGTTTAAAAAAACAACAAAAAAAAACCAGCTGCTTCTGCCGCGGCAGCATCAAGAGTGCCGCTGCGGGGCCTCCCCTCCTGCCCGGCAGAGCCGCTCAGTCCCTGCATCGTAGGCTAGCATCATCCCCGAACGCGGGCTTCTTTTCAGAGCTGCGAGAGTTTCTCGCGGCTCTGAAAAGAAGCCCGCGTTCGGGGATGATGCTAGCCTACGATGCAGGGACTGGGCGGCTCTGCCGGGCAGGAGGGGGGGCCCCGCGGCGGCACTCTTGATGCTGCCGCGGCAGAAGCAGCTGGGGGTTTTTTTTTTGTTGTTTTTTTAAATTTGGGATGAAAAATGTTTTTTGCGCGGGGCCCCCTGAAACGCGGGGCCCTGTGCAAAAAACATTCTTGTTCAATGGACGGGCCGGCCCTGTTCAAGCTTAGCTAGATCCCTCCTCATGTTATCTATACCTTCCTGGGTGTCTACTCTATTGCAGATTTTGGTATCATCTGCAAAGAGGCAAACCTTACCTGACAGCCCTTCCGCTATATCACTAACAAAGATGTTAGCAGGAAGGGCAAGGGTGATGGCACAGAAAGTGATAGTTGTTGCTCAATGGCATTTACAGGCACATTTTAGACATTATGTGGAGACTGAAACCGAAACATCACAATCACTACCTACCCAATTCCAATGGTATTTTATTTATTTATTTATTTTATTTATTTGACAAGTTTTGTATCCCGCTTTTTCCTTCAATCAAAGCGGTCACAATACCATACAAAGGTGAGACAAAGATAAGGGAAACGTACATCACTTATAGTTACATCAAAGCGATAGTGACAGGGTGCACAAACAGTGGAAATTCAATATATACTTAACAAAACATTTAATAATCAGTTACAGAAAGCATACCAAAACACTAACATCATGAAGCACAAATTTCATCGGTCCTACACCAAAGGGCCATGCCAAAGGGCCCTCTGGCGAGGCCCTCAGGCGCAGGCCCGCAAGGTGTGGGCGTGCCTCAGGAGCGGCGGTTTAAATGCCCTCAGTAGCCAGATGATTGGCAGGTCCATAGAGGCAAGGAGGAGCTCCCGCTCAACCCCCGATCTGTAGTGTGGCTGCTGCTGATCTGCCCGATCTTCCTCGTGCCTCGATTTTAGAAAGGAGTCAGCTAAATGTGGAGCCATTTCTAAAATACATGAAGAGATTACTCCCATTGTTATGCGACACAGCACCATGTTTCGAGCTCAACATCAAGAGCTCCATTGGGCTCCATGCTTACCAAATGAAGATCACGTCATTCAACCATATTGCAACAGCACAATCATAAATACCCAACCGGTGTGTGACGTTCAACCCAGCGTGTGATGATATAGAGCACTTGATGTTGAACTCGAAACATGGTGCTGTGTCACATACCGATGAGAGCAATCTTCATGATCTCACTTCTATGACTGAATCTCACTTCTATGCCTGAATAAGCTTTTAACAGCTTCTGATGACTCCTTGCAAGCTAAGTGAAAATAACATTTAAACTGTTTTAATTTGTCGCATTTGGTGTTTGACATTATATTTGTGTTTCATGACACGCCCCATGTTGATCTTTTAACCACCTTTAGATAAAAAGGAGGGTTCAGGTCAAGAGGGGTTTCCTCTTCTGACATTAAAACTTTACTATATCTGTTGATCTGCTCTCAGAGGGTTGTTAACTGATGATATGATAGAAAGATATCCCTCTATATATATAAGATAGGAGGTAGGTCTGGTTAATCTAGAGCACAAATGCTTCTAATACAAGAATAACGATGGATTTACAAATTACAGTCGGTCATTCCGGGAGGTCTCAATAACATGATTGAATGGGGCGCCTGTATTTGAAACACTCGCAATCATGAATTTAAATCATAATATTAACAACAGCAAAAATTGTCGTTAGGTAATCTAGCGTTAGAATTACGTCATCATGACTCCCTTTAAATTTGTGTTTTAAACCCGCATGCGCGGCGATTTTGTGAAAGCCGGTGAGCTTCGGTATAACACGCTATAGGCCGTAACTGCCTTTAAGATAATTTGGCAAGTTGAGTTAAGGTAACTCTTAAAACATCATTTGTTCCTAATGTACTACCCTGAAGCAACTCCGATTGAACATAATCTGCGTGTTGATCTTTCCCACTTGACACCGGGGGAAAATGGATAATCATGATATACATACTTGCACACTCTACTCTTACTGTATTACACTGTACTATAATTGTATCTAATTACCTCCTCCATGTAATTAACCAAAATGCCATGTTAACCATACTTACCGCTACATTTTTATTTGTATATAGTTAAACCCTGTTTACCCCAAGTTTTTGTACCCTGTTCTTTGTAAAAAAACAATGCTGATTGTATCATTGTGTTTAAATTTGTTCATTTGTAAACCGCACTGATTAAAAGCGCGGTATATAAGAAATAAAAATAAAATAAATAAATAAATAAAATAAGAACAACATTCTCCACTAAGTTCATAGATGCAACATCTTAATCGTGGATAGTTATACTTGATATTGCTGTACCTTTTTGTAGATAGTGCTGATTCAAAAGTGCACACCCCCTGAAGAAGAGCTGAAACGCGCAGATGGTACCTAAGAGGTGACGTTGGGGATATTGCAAATACTGTTTGGCATAAGCACAATCTTTTCGAATTTCAAACATTGGATCAAATATTAAGATAAGTCCTGACTATTATTTAACTACAGCACTTTGAAGTAGATTAAGAACCACGTTTATGGTCATTGATGCTACAAAAGTAAGCGATCCTTGGGTATGTTACCCTGAGTATTGCTATCCTCAGTCTGAGACCATTGGTTCTACTTATGTAACTCACTTTTTATGAGCATTTTTTACTTCAGATAGTGGTGGTGTGGTAGAGTGAAATCGGGAGAATCTTATATATATAGAGGGATATATTTCTATCATATCGCCAATTAAAACTTTACTAGCTATAGTTCATTTCTGGTCTGATCATTTTAGCTTGATGATTTTTGTGGTCAATTTTTTTGTTATAGAAGTTGTAGGGTAAGCATCATAGAACTGTTTGCGCTCATTGCTGCCACTGCAGTTCTTGAGCAATATGGAGCCGCTACCTGGTTAACTTCCATGGGTAAAATAAGGCCAGCCTTTGCCGCGCCTGACTTTGCCTGCAGGTTGCTAATGGGGCAGCGGCTAAATAATGCCGCTGCCCAGTTAGCAATGTGTGCCTCATCTGGTCCACCCCAAAATTATCATGACACAACCTGATGCTAATTGCTTAGCATCAGCATGTGTAACAGTGGCAACTCTGGATAACCTGTGGCACTGACCATGATAGTGCCGCTAAATATTCCACTAACCAGCATTTACATGGTTTGCTAGTCATAGATATATATCTGTCCACCAATTAGGTGGATCACCCACTTTTTCTGTTTTTGCAAAATCTGCTTTATAACCCTCTTTATCAACTTTTCGTCTATTCAATGCAATAGCTGTGGTGCCTTCATTCTAAGAACAGTCTTGTGGAGCCTGAGAGATTGCCTTATATATCTCAAGCTATCTGCTGTACAAAACAAATTGAACCTGTTAAGGGAATTGGATGTAAGGGAATTGGATGCAATTAAATGCACCACCCTTAGAGTACAAATTGAAAAAAAATCCACCACCGCTTCCACAAAGAATCAAATATTCCAGGAACAAATGGATCACAGTGGGCTCAGGTAGGTTGCGACTTTTAATATGGAGACACCTCTCCATCAAGAGATATCCCTGCATAATGCCTTCTCTGTCTTGGAAAATGAGTGCCCAATTAGTCAAAATTGAAGTGGCCTTAAATGGAAAGGTTAACACCCAATCTACCGATGCACCACACATGAACAAAAAAAAATCACAAAACAGGAAACTGTTACAACTTGGAGATTCCATCATTAGAGAGATTAAGTTGGGAATACAGTCCAAAGGACAGAAGATGTTCAAATGCCTCCCAGGCTTTTCAATCAGCAGGTATACAAACCTACTACTACTAGTACTACTCATCATTTGTAGAGCGCTACAAGGCATACACAGTGCTGTACAGACACATGTATGAAATAATTCCTGCTTGTTGGAGCTTACAATCTAGTCAAGACAAATAACACCCCAGCTGAGGACAGGGATACATCTAAGAGAATGTGAAGGACACACATAGGTGACTGAGCGATCTGGATCCTAAAGTGGTCTTGAAGAGGTGAGTTTTCAGCCTGGATTTGAAAAGGTCTAGAGATGAAGCCTGCTGTATAGACTCAGGTAATTTGTTCCAGGCATAAAGAGCAGCAAGGTGAAAGGATGAAAGTCTGGAGATGGAAGTAGAAGAGAAGAGCACTGATTTATTTATTTATTTAGACAGATTTGTATCCCACCTTATCCTTCAATCAAAGTGGTCACAATACAAATGGAAGGTTACAAATAACATAGGGTAGATAAGGCATTAACAAACAAATTAAAAGAATTAATGTAATAAAATGGACCTATTGGTAAAAACTATTGATTATATATCAAATCATAAGTTTCAGCAAATAGCAGGGTCTTCAAGGCTTTGCGAAAATCTTTAATATCAGTCATAATTCTAAGGTCCATCGGGAGAGCGTTCCAAAGTTTGGAAGCCAGTAAGGAAGGAGCTCTTTTTGAAGTTGCTTGTTTAGTCCTACAGTATCCAGCAGGGGTACCAATTATGTTGTCATTACATAGGTCTGCGACTAAAAAGCTGTTTGATTATTTTCATCTAATTTCCATGTATTTTGGTGTGCTGAAAACAAATAAAATATTGAAAAAACTCCTAGACGTCATGATTTGCCACAACATGCAAAATTGTCTTCAAATTTATCATTTTTTTTCAAATTACTATTAATTAATTCAAATTGCTTTTAATTAATTCACGTAAGTGCATTTAAGATATAAAATGCCAAAAAAACCTTAAAGGGGTTGTCTGAGTTATGTAAAAAAATATAAAGCACTGTAAATCTGATGGTCAGCAATATATTCATAAGCTAAGCAAGTTTTAAGTCCATGCTTCAATGGTAGAAGGGGTTAATCTTTCCTGAAGAATCCAGTGCGAGGGAGACACAGAGCAGATAGCAGCAGCTACGGTCAGTGCAGGGGGGGTGGCCAGCACTGTGACGTCTCGTGTATAGGCACAGATCTGTTCTCTCCTGCATGCCACACTTGTGCACGAATCATCATCAGGTTCTTGGTTCTAGGCTGTTCACACTTTTTCATCGCAATTCGTGTTAGCTCGTCATTCTTCAACCGTTATGTTATGGCTCTGTGAAAGTGTATTAATTTGCCAGACAGTTTCTGTTTCATCTGTGGTGAATATACAGTGTTGAAGCAACAGCAGAATATTACAGACTTTGTGAAAAAAGTATACTTTGCATACTTTGGACTAAAAATTGGAGATCAAGATAAAGTCTGGGCGCCTCATAAAGTGTGCAAATGGTGTGTTGAGGACCTCCGAAACTGGTTCAAGGGTAAGAAAAAATCTTTCCGTTATGGGATTCCTATGGTATGGCGAGAGCAAAAGAACCATAGTGATGACTGTTACTTTTGTTCATGTGATGTGAAAGGGTTTAATTCCAAATGGAAGCATTCCATTTCATACCCCAATCTTCACTCGGCAATTTGTCCCATCCCCCATGGCACAGATATACCAGTACCCAAGCCCCCTGCTACCTTGGAAGAGATACCTAGCTCCAATGAAGGTGAAGTCATACCTGAACCAGATGACGAATCAAGTTCTGACTTTGAAGATGATACAAGACCAAAATTGTTTTCTCAGGAGGAGATGAATGATTTGGTAAGAGACTTGAATCTTCCCAAAGATGCCGCTGAGTTACTCGGATCAAGGCTGAAAAGCAGGAATTTATTGTTGCCAGGAGTGTCATCTTCATGGTTCAGACATTGTGAAAAGGAGTTCGTTCCTTACTTCGCCCAGGAAGGCAAGTTGGTTTATTGCATCGATGTCGAAGGTCTGATGGGTCAATTTAAAATCCAATATGATTCAGAGCAATGGCATATTTTTATAGATTCTTCAAAAAGAAGTCTCAAAGCAGTTTTACTCCACAACGGTTTTTGCGCTTCCATACCTGTAGGTCATTCCGTACACTTGAAGGAAACCTATGAGAACTTGGAATTGGTTCTTCGTAAACTTAAATATGAAGACCATGGTTGGCAAGTGTATGGGGACTTGAAGGTCTTGTGCATGCTGCTTGGGCAACAATCTGGGTATACCAAATATCCTTGTTTTCTGTGTCTATGGGACAGTCAAGACCGAAAAAATCACTGGACCAAGAAGAGTTGGCAGCTGAGGGTGCTAGCAGTCAGTGAAAAAAATGTCCTCCGAGAAACTTTGGTACCTTCCCATAAAGTTCTTCTACCACCTCTCCACATAAAATTGGGATTGATGAAGCAATTCGTAAAATCACTTCCAAGAGATGGAGAATGCTTAAAAAGTACTTGGTCACCATGTTTCCAGGCCTGTCGGAGGCAAAATTAAAGGAAGGCATGTTCGTCGGACCAGACATTAGAAGGCTTATAGTTGATCAAGAGTTTGTCAATACCATGACAAATCCTCAAAAAGAAGGGTGGATTGCATTTAAAGAAGTCGTACAGAAATTTTTAGGTAATAACAAAGATCCTCACTATAAAAAGATAGTCGGACGAATGCTGAAAGCATTTCAAGCTTTAGGTTGCCTGATGAGTTTGAAAGTGCATTTCCTCCAGTCCCACCTTGACTAATTTCCTGGAAATTTGGGAGCTGTGAGTGAGGAACAAGGTGAACAATTCCACCAAGACATTAAAGAGATGGAAAGGAGATACCAGGGAAAATGGAGCATTACAATGATGGCAGACTACTGTTGGATGCTTCAGAGAGACATTCCAGATGATACTCATAAGCGTAAATGCACCAAGAGGCACCTCACAAAGAAGAAGAATCGAGTTTAGTGTGTGTAGGTGAGCTCATTTCAGTTCAAAAAAGGATTTTCATGAAAATATTGTAATAAAACTTTAATTTTATAAGTCTATTTCCATTTATTTTGAGGTATTGCCTTATTTAACATAGTTACCTAAATTGTCAGGAAACGTGATGTCCTATGACAAAATGGAGGTCATTTTCGGATTCTGTGCACCAAAAAACATAAAGATTACGTGAAATAACCAAAACAGCTCTCGAAAAAAAAAAAACGTTTTGCAGACCTGTGTTATTCTTGGTCTATTGATAACATCTCTAGTTATAATATTTTGTAATGCATCTGCTGATAGGTGATTGCAAATCCTAAAGATAATTAAAAGTATCTTGAAGCCAGTGCAATTGTTGTAGGACAGGGGAGATATGATCCGTTTTCGCTGAACCAGTAATAATACGTGCAGCAGTATTCTGAACCATCTGGAGAGGGTGTAGAGTTAGCTGAGGGAGGCCTTGAAAAAGCAGATTTCCATAATCTAGGAGGGGAGTGATGAGAGCCTGACAAACGGTATGGAAATGGTCTTGATGGAGTAATGGCTTTAGTTTTCTCGCAATCTTTAGACGATGATAGGCCACTGATAGAAGTGATTTACCAGAAGAGTGAAGATTCCTAGGAGTGGTGTACAGAGAGATATGAGAGGAAAGGTAGTGAGGAGCAGCAGAATGGGTGCACTTATAGGTTAGTAGGAAAAGTTTGAACTAGATGCGGAAACAGATAGGGAGCCAATGAAGTGACTTGAGAAGAGCGGTTATATGAACATATCGAGGATGGCAGAAGATTAGCCACATAGCTGAATTTTCAACAGATTGAAGGGGAGTGAGATGATTCATATTCATGATATTTTAATTTAATGTATTTTATTTAATAGTGTAAACCACATGATATGTGGGATATCAAATAAAATAAACCATAAACCATTCAGAGGGAGACCAGCAAGGAGGAGGTTGCAATAGTCTAGATGGGAGGTGACTAAAGAGTGGATAAGTGTCTTAGTAGTGTTTTCAGAAAGAATTGTGCTTATGTTATAGAGAAATAAATGACAGGTTTTAGCTATCAGATGGATGTTTGTGGAGAAGGAGATGGAAGAGTCAAAGACGACCCAAGGTTATGAAATTGAATAGTAGAATGTTATCCACAGAGATTGAGAAAGAAGGAAGGGTGGAGATGGGTTTAGGGGGAGAAATAAGCTCAAGGAGATCTAATATGGCTGACACCCTAGCCATTCCATCTATGGCTAGTAAACAGGGCCGTCCCATCCATTGAGCAAGAATGTTGTTTGCACAGGGCCCCGTGTTTCAGGGGGCCCCGCGCAAACAACATTCTGCCCATCAGCCCAGGAAAACTTTAAAGGAAAAAACTAACTTGCTGCTGCTGCTGCTGCCGCTGCCACCCTGGCAGCGGCAGAATCAAGTGTCTCCCGCAGGGCCCCCACTCGCCCAACAGAGCCCTCCCTCCTGCCCAACAGAGCCCTCCCTCGATCACTCTCCTCGACGTGGCTTTCAAGCTGCAAAACTAACTTGCTGCTGCTGCTGCCACTGCCGTCCTGGTAGCGGCAGAATCAAGTGTCTCCCGCGGGGCCCCCGCCCACCCAACAGAGCCCTCCCTCCTGCCCAACAGAGCCCTCCCTCGATCACTCTCCTCAGCGCGGCTTTCAGAGCCACGAAGGGAGGGTTTCCCTCTCGTGGCTCTGTTAAGCCCGCTGGGGCTGATGGGAACAGGCATTTCCTGTTGGAGAGGACAGCAGAAATCAGAAGAAAAAGATGAAGGAAAGGCAGGGGAAGGATCTCAGGAAATCGGGGTGCACCTGTGATTAATAATGGTAATGAGCGCAGAACAGCTATAAGAGAAAGTTAGCTATGGGGCAAGGGCTGTGGGGTGGGAAGGGGGGATAATAGGGAGAAGAGAAGAGACCAGAGACAGTAGAAAATAGGAGGGAGCTAACAAGATTACAAACAACAAATATAGGTAAGGTAAAAAGCGCACTAGCAATGATAAGGTATATATATATATATATATATATAAAACAATATAGACAGATGGGACACACAAGCAAGCAGTTAAATATCTGACCCAAGCCAAGAGCTAGGAGCAAATCTTGTAATGGAGTTGTAATTTCCACAGCAAAAAGGCAAAAGGCAGGAGCACACATGGGCAAGGAAGAAGAGGGGTAACAATGCTTCAATGGGGGGAAGGAGCTAGACTTTCTGCACACAGAGGTAGGTTAGGAAGCAGCCTGGGAAAGATTTAAAACTCAGTGAAAAGCAGTAGAGACAGAAGTAGAACTGAATAATGTAAATGAAATTTAAACTTGGCCTCCACAAACAGAGACCAGATAGAGACAGAGATTGCAGGCCAGCTACAATTAGTTATTGGGAGAAGTAGACATAGACAATAGAAAATAGGAGGTTACTGAATAAGATTACAAACAAAAAATTCAGATAAGGTAAAAAGCAGACTAACAATGATAAAATATATATTACGGGCCAGATATTCAAAAGGCTTTTACATGGTTTACAGCCCAGTAGACTGTGTAAATGCCTTAAATCTGGATATTCAATGGCACTTCCATGGTTAGAGCCATTGAATATCCCCTTCTAACTCCCTATGCATCCTGATGCTATCCGGTTAGCATTGGGACATGTCAGGGGCATTCCAGAGAGAAGAGGGGGCATCGACAAGCAATAACCGGGCAGCAGCGATATTGCATACTGCCTGGTTAGCTCCTGCACCAAAAAGATAGGCGAGGAAAACCTTCACCTATCTTTTGGCGCAGGAGCTATCCAGGCAGCATGCAATTTTGTTGCTGTCCGGTTACATAATGCAGCTTCCAGCATGTTCATGATCCCTAGATATTCAATTCTGGGGCCGGCCCAGAAGAATATCGGGCCATATATATATATATATATATCAATATAGACAGATAGAACTCACAGACAAGCAGTTAAATATCTGACTCAAGCCAGGAGCTAGGAGCAAAGCTTGGAATGGAGTTGCACTTTCCAAATCAAAAAGGCAAAAGACAGGAGCACACATGGGCAAGGAATAAGAAGAGGGGTAACAATGCTTCAATGGGGGGAGACTAGTCTGTGCGGAAAGTAAGTATTCCAAAATTGATGTTGCTATTCACTTGGGTACAAATGACCTTGCTAGAAATAATACCTCTACAGTACAAAGGGACTTCCAGATTCTGGAGAGAAACTTAAACCCATTATCAACACTATAGCATTCTCCAACGTTCCAACTGTTCATGCTAAGGGGAAAGAGAGGCTGCATCACATAACCAATTTCAATAGGTGGCTCCAAACCTGGTGTAAACAAGGATTTAGATATATAGACAACTGGGGCAATAGATGGAACAACAGACTATACAGTGTTGATGGAATGCATCTCTCTGTGGCAGGAAAAAGGATCGTTAAGTGATAAATTCAAGCAATATGTGGTCAAGCATCTAAACTAGGGAAATAGGGTGATGGCTGGAAAAGAACAAGTTCAGGGCATCACTTCCAGCAAAAAGTCACAATATTAACCCATACATCAATGACAAGTGGGAAGAGGAGTTTAGAATAAAATCTATGCAAAATACAAGCAAGCCACCAACAACTGCTGGAAGACAGTGAGCACAAATGCTTGAAGTCTAGCCAACAAAGTTGTTGACCTGGAAGCACTAATGGTTTAAATGTACTTGGACATTGTGGCCATAACAGAAACATAGTTTAACGAGTTGCATGAATGGGATATAGCCATAGCAGAAATAATTTATTTAGAAGAGACAGAGAAGGCAGAAAAGGAGGAGGAGTAGCCTTATATATCAAAAGCAATATTAAAGCTGATGAAATGCAGGGGGTGTGGGGAAAAGAAGAAGCACTGTGGATTGTTTTGGAAAGAGAAGATGGCACTATCATCCATACTGATGTAGTCTACAGGCCTCCAACTCAAACAGAAGAAATGGATAAAGACTTGGTCATTGATATTCCAATGGTAACCATGATCATATTGGGTGACTAATCTACTGGATGTGGATTAGAGTATTCCTTCTGCAAATTTGGAAAGAAGTAAAAAGATTGTGGATACTTTCCAAGGAGCATTTCTCAGACAAATGGCGATGGAACAAACCAGGGAAAGTCTGATGCTGCATCAAGTACTCACCAATGGAGATAGCATGTTGAATGTCCAAGTGGGTGCCCCACTTGAGCAGCAGCAATCATCACATGGTGTGGTTTGAGGTAAACACCAAAGCAGAGTTCAATCGCAGCAAACTCAAAGTCCTGGACGTCAAACACATTGATTTCAGTAAAATGTCAAAGTGCCTGAAGGAGGAGTTGGTAGGATGGGAGAAGATTAAGGAATTGGAATTGCAATGGGCTAAAGTAAGAGGCAATAAAAAGGGCAACAAATATATATGTAAGGACAGTAAATAAACATAGGAGGGAAAGGAAATTTATATGGTTCCCCAAAGAAGTGGCTGCATAAATAAAGGCAAGAAACACAGCTTTCACAAAATTCAGAAGATCGTAAATAGAGGAACACAGAAAAGAATGCAAGATAAATCTAAGAGACAAAGGGAGAAATAAGGATAGCAAAAGCAAACGTGAATGAAATGATAGCTAAGATGTGAAATGTGGAGACAAAGTCTTGAGAAGAGGGAGATCAGAGGTGGAATTGCAAGACCCAGAAGTGCTGAGGACAGATTTGTGGAAAGTGACATTTTAAAAAGTGAAAATGCTAAGCAAATACTTCTGTTCTGTATTCATTAAAGAAAATCCTGGAGAAAGACCACATATGATTGACAAATATACAAATGGGAATGGAGTAGATACCACACCATTCACAGATGATGTTTTTGAACAGCTTGAAAAACTGAAAGTGGACAAGGCCCAGAGAAGTTCTAGCAGGGCCTTTAAAGGATGTTTTTAATAGATCCTTAGAGAGAGGAGAGGTTCTGCAGGGCTGGAGAAGGGTTGATGTGGTACCTCTTCACAAAAGTGGTAATAGGGAAGAGGTGACAAACTATAGGCTGGTAAGCCTTACCTCAGTGGCAGGAAAAGTAATGGAGGCACTCCTGAAAGAAAGAATAGTGGACTTTCTAGAAACCAATGGGTTGCATGATCCAGGGCAACATGGTTTTACCAAAGGACTATCATGCCAAACAAATTTGATTGAGTTCTTTGGCTAGGTGACCAGAGAACTAGATCAAGGGCATACAATGGATGCGATCTACCTAGATTTCAGCAAGGCCTTTGATACTGTTGTTCATAGGAGGCTTATCAAACTGAGCTGCCTGGGGATGGGTCCCAAGGTTGTGAATTGGATCAGAGATTGGTTGACTGACAAATGACAGAAGGTGGTGGTAAATGGCACTCACTTAGAGAAAAGAAGATGAGTAGTGGTATGCCCCAGGGATCAGTCCTGGGACCAGTACTATTCAATGTGCTTGTGAGTGATATTGCTGAAGGATTGAAGGGAAAAGTCTGCCGTTTTTGCAGATGACATGAAAATTAGCAACAGAGTGGACTCTTCTGAAGCAATGGACAACATGAGGAAAGATCTACAAAAGCTGAAAGAAAAATCGTAACTGCCAAGCATTAGACCAAATGTGAAGAAGTGCAGAGTCATTACACTTGGGATGCAGAAATACAAGGGAATTGCATGCGATGGAGGGTGAGAGGTTAGTGTGCATGGACCAAGAGAAGAACCTTTGAGTGATTGTTTCTGAGGATCTTAAGGAGGTGAAACAATGACAAGGTGGTGGCCAAAGCCAGAAGGATCCTGGTTGCATACAAAGAGGAATGACAAGCAGAAAGGAGGAGGTATTAATGCCCCTGTACAAGTCATTAGTGAAGCCTCACTTGGAGTATTGTATTCAGTTTTGGAGACCATATCTTACAAAGGCTATAAAAAACCTTGAAATGTTTCAGAGGAAGATGACCAAAATGATTTGGAGCCTGTGCCAGAAGTATATGAGAAGAGACTTGAAGACCAAAATATGTACACCCCAGAGTAGAGGAGGGACAGAGAAGATATGATACAGGCATTTAAATACTTAAAGGATATTAATGAACAAGCAAATCTTTTTTCAAAAAAGGGAAAGCTGTAAAAGAGAGCATAAAATGAAAATGTAAGGCGGTAAACTTAAGAGCAACATTAGGAAATATTTTTTTCATTGAGAGGGTGGTGGATGCTTGGAATGCCTTCCCGATGGAGGTGGTGGGGGCAATTACAATGACAGAATTCAAAATGGAATGGGACAGACAAAGTGGAACTCTTTATAACTAGAGGATAACATCAAAATAAACTTAAGTATTTTTTTAAACTTCAACAAATAGAGAGGGGTGACCTGCACGGAGCAGCAGGTACCCCTACACTAGCCACCTTACTGGGCACATCTAAATGAACCATACTGTTCTTTATCAACTGTCATTTACTATATTACTATGAATATCCCCCCCCCCCCATAGGTTCCTAGTTGTCCTTATAAAATACTAGCAGAGATCATGTCTAGATGCAGGCCACAGACGTTACGCCTGTTGAAGAACAGGTATAAATGTGGGCCAGTATTTTACACAGATGCAAACAGATTTTATATAATATGCATGTAAATCATGACTCCACCCATTCTTCACCCCTTGGCATATCTATTGTAAAAGTACATAAGAGCATAAAAATATAAGAACATAGTGTAGCTAGGTTTAAAAGAGGTTTGAACAAGTTCCTTGAGGAAAAGTCTATAAACTATTATTAAAGTAAAGTGGGAAAATCCACTACTTACCCCTGAGATAAGCAGCATGGAATCTGTCTACCTTTGGGAACCTGACATATACTTGTCACTTGGACTGGCCACTGCTGGAAAATGGATACTGGGCTCGATGGACCAATGGTCTGACCCAGTATGGCATCTTATGTCCTTATGTTCTTAATGTAGTATAGGGGGAATCTTCTTTTCAAATATGTGTTTCTCCTATACCTATTTATTTTGATGCTTGCCATAAAGATTCATTTAATACATCAGTATTTTCAGAAATGATGACTCACCTGTACTTCTGGGATAAAAAAAAATGTTAGGCCCGATATCATCGTTGAACCTTAACCTTAACCCCCAGATATTCAATGCTGGGGGCCATATCCAGCCACAGGCATTGAATATCCAGGTCTGCTGCACGGCGCTGCACAGAGTGAAAGCTAACTAGACAGCGGCGATGTTGAGCCACTGCCCAGGTAGCTCCCCTGGGTAAAGATAGGCCAGATTTCCCATGTCTATCTTTAACCATGGGAGCTAACCTGGTAGGGGCTCAATATCGCCGCTGCCTGGTTATCGACAGGTGCTGCCTCCGCTCTGTCTTGGAATGCCCACAATACAGTTAGCATCGGGGCATGTAGCAGCGGAAACCATGGTCATGTTAGTGCTGCTGAATAATTCTCCAAGCAGCATTTAGACCATTTACAGGCCTGTAAGCCATGTAAATGCCTTTGAATATTTAGCCCTTTAATTTCATTAGCAACTGAAAACAGAGTTCACTTTTTTTAAAAGCTTTCACAACATTCAATGGATATATAAGAAATGTGAATATGGTAATAATCTGTTTGACATTGAAGTGAAACTAATTGCACAGTCCTAATTTGTTTCCATTTGATTTGTCTGAATTTAGCTAAGCTCTGTTCCTGCTCTTACAGTTATTCAAAAAATATGGGTCTAGATTTTGTTTTACTACAAAACTTTCAGTTGCATATATTATTTGATGGCTAAAATTTGCCAAAGTTATACACCTTTTTTAAGAAACATTTTTTGTTGCACAGAATAGGAGAGTGCTTCTCAAACTTCTCCTGGAGGTACACTAAAGAATTGGGTTGCTTCCATTGTATACAAATCTATCCATACATATTCATTGTGGTAATCCTGAAAATCTGACAGGATAGATGTGCCTCTAGGAGAACGTTGAGAGGCACTGAAGTAGAAGAAAACCTTTAAAGTAGAACCATTAAAAAAGAAACCTTTAAGACCAATCAAGTCACACAAGGTTATAGCCGTGCCACTAATATTAAGTTCTACCAATCAATGAGCATTGGTGTATCCAAACTAAAAGTGCATGGGGGGGGGGGGGATATTCAGTGGTGGCGGCTAACGTGTTTTCAGTGACTATCCATCGCCGCTGAAACTTAAACCCGGATATTGAATGCCAGGATCATATCGAGGCCCCAGTGTTGAATATCCAGGTTGCCCGAATTGTTAGGAAGCTACCAGGGTAGAGGCGATATTCAGCCGCTGCCCAGTTAGCTCCCGCAGCAAAACTTAGGTCATCCTCTGCTGCTCTTTACTTTTGCTGCTTTGCCATAACAGGGCAATGGCTTAATTTAGTTATGGTTGGGTGCTGCCCTCGGAGTGCCCTGATGCTAATTGGTTACACTGCGGTGTGCAGCAGCAGCACCCGGGGATTTTCAGCGTCACAATACTAGTGTTGCTGAATATCCCGGATACAGGGACTAACATGATTAGCAGGTCTGCTCAGTGTGTTAATCCCTTTGAATACCCCCCAGCACTTTTTTAGCCCTATCCTGCTTAGACCTCTCTTTCTTATGCTATAAGTTTAGCTTGAAATAGTTTCTATTTGCTATTTTTATGCAAAGCATAGCTCTTCAATGCAATTGAGATTTTTCTGCAGAAGGTGAACTTGGTATTATTTACACAGTCAAATAAAGACCCATTTATTTTCTTTTCATTCACTTCTAAACCAGTTTTTTTTATGATTATTATTTTGTTCTTTCTGTCTTTATGGCAGTAAGAACCATCATAATGATTTAGCAAGTCATATTTCCTTCACACATTGTTCAAAGGATCCAGGCTCTTATAATAATGGCATGCTTGCAATCCTTCCCATTTCTCAGGAGAGGAATAATACAAATTTATGAGGGCATTTGGGAGAAAGGTTTGCATTAACACTATTAGCTCTAGTACTTATAGATTGATCAAATATTCATTATGTGAGGTCTGTGACACTTAAGTCTTATGATTAGTGGTATTTTAGGGGGTTTATAAAATATCAAACCCCATGGTTGTGATTTAAGTCAAGGTTTGTGACTTATATTGAATCAGAGGGATATAATAATTACAGACATTTATCAATTAGCCTACCCTTTAACAAGCAACTATGCAAAATCTAACCATCTGGATTTACCAAACAGGCATTTGTGGGTGGGATAAGAAAGGAGTCCCATTTAGACTTTGACAAAGTCAAAATTCAATAGGAGAAATGATGACTTGGTTGGATACATTTGTATTGGCGTTTTTCCAGCAGATGTGGACCAATAATCAAGAGAAAGCCTTTACAGAATAAGAGAAGTATCATCTTCAGAAGTGCTGTCATTTACATCCTTGCTAATCGATTTTTGTGCTTAACAAAGTTCTTGCATGCATAGAATGCCTGTCTAAAAAATGAATATTTGAAAACTGAAAAAAAGCCCACAATTGGAAGAAATTGGTTTTATTCAAAGATGAACCACAATTTTTGGCTTTGCACATCCCAACAGAATACGGATTTATCCAATTATTTCTGTCAAAAACTTCAACTCCCTCCAACTCTGCATCAGTGTTCCCTCTAAGCTGCGCGTGTACGGATCATGATCGCCACACACATGGCAAAGCACAGCATGCATAAACATAAAATACTGAGATAAGTTTTAATAATCATAAAGTAGCACAGAGAAATCAAACTATTTACATCTGCCTGAGATTAGCATCAGTGCAGGATGACTTAGCTGCTCAGTTGGCTGTTCAGGTCCCATCCTAGGACTGTGCTATAATATTAATCTCAGTATTTACCTGTTAGCATGGGATTTAGCGTGCAGTTTGGGTGCCCCATTAAAACATAGCATGGGCCTGGGAGCCAATAAACAGTGCTACTTTGGTAATGCTCATTGGAGCAGCAACTGAGAGGGTGCAGCTAATGTAGATGTTTGTAGCCCACACTATTTGCACTCAGCGCTGGTGGCACAGGTGCAAATAATGCCACCTCAGTTGGTGGTGCTAGTTGTATCTTATTTATTTATTTATTTAATAGTTTCTTCTATACCGCCCCTTCCAGAGATCAAGGGCGGTTTACATTGAACAGTTAACAAATTTTGTATACATCTGTATACTTTACATGGAACATGGTACTAACTATATAGAACATGGTTTTAACTATATACAAGTAATAATACATAAAACATAACAGAACTAAATTACATAAGGTTATTTACAAGAGCAGTAAAAACAACAGATTGGGTTTCTTCTCCATCAACAATTTCTTCTCTATCAACGTGGAACTTATTGATTGTGCCAATTGTCAAGATCTTTGTCTTCTTTATGTTAAGGTGCAGGGGAATGGGGAATAAAACCAAGGATATTATTGGTTATCATCATTCCATGGTGCGACCACATCTTGAATATTGTGTACATTTCTGGTCACCATATCATTGTTATACCCAGTACTGTAGGGCTTACTATAAACACTGGAGCACGAATAATACTCCAACTTCTTTCCCAGAAAGAGTAGAAAAGATCTGCCCAGCAGACTATCCACAGTAAGAAGCCCAAGGCTGTTTTGGTTTTGTTGAGATATGACATTCTGATATAGCCTTGATGATGACGATAAAGATACAGAATGTAGAATGGAAAACACACCCAGAGGTAAATGCAAGGAGTCCAGACCAAAACTGTGTTGTGAAAGCACTTGGTGAAATCTGGATTTTCGGTATACCAAGTTAGATTCCAGTCCCAGAGCTGCTCGGCCCTATTCGTGTCACAGAACTCCTCCATCCCCACCGCCTTATCTTGGCCATGCCGATTTCGCCAAGCGCATCAAGCAAACCAACCAATCACAGAAGGGAATCCCCACAAAACAGGGAACCGTTAGGGGGTTCCCTGTTTTGTGGGGATTCCCTTCTGTGATTGGTTGGTTATTTTGAACGGCATGTTTTGCTAGCCAATCTTCAGCCGGTATCCTCAATTTGAACAGCCAACTGTTCGGCGTTTTTTGCCAGTTTCATGGCGGATCAAGTTCCTTTATGAATTGAGTTTTGAGCGCTTGATGCAGGGGTCTTGTTCCCCGAAACGTGCACGTCGCGCGTGTTTATAAGTGCAGTGTTTTCTTATTGCTGAAATGCTTTGGCATATTTAAAGTTTGGATTAATTAAACCTATGTGGTTGAATAAAAGGGATATGTATCGTGTTTGGGGGTTGGTTCACAGTGCCTCCTCCTCGCGATTTATGTCCGACACAAAAAAATGTATTGAAAGAATTTTTTGGGGATTATAACGGTATCTTATTTTTGTGGTGTCACTTTGATTACCGTTTGTGGGTTGCTTTGGGGCTAGGATTGGTGTTAGCAGGGTAAAGTGCTGTGTTCATTTTATGCCACTTACATCCCTTAGAATTAAGACCAAATAGATACACTTTGTGCTCAGACTACAAAACCTTCTCACAGGTCTGTTCAGTGTTCAAGTGTTTCTTTGTGAATGCTATGCAGAACACCATGGGTGACATTTTCGAAGGCATTTACATGGATAACTGTCCATGTTACCCTTGTAAACGCCTTATCCGGGATTTTCCAAAGGCACCTACATGGGTACAGCCTTTTGAAAATCCCGGATAAGTCCCTAACACATCCAGATGCTACCTGCTTAGCCCTCTGCACCTTAAAGATAGGTGAGGTTTTTTGGTGCTAGCTTCAGTTTGCTTGATCAAAGATATGGAAACATATATAGCCAAGAGTTTTTGATTTCTTCTTAATTATTTTTATAAATCTATTTTTATTTTTTTTTATTTATAGGAATTTTATAGAATTAAAAACAAGAATTAATATCTTGTCAGAAAATAGCTAAAGAAGTATTAAAATGCCTAAAGAGAAAGCATCACAAGAAAAAGGAAATAAGCTATAAAGTCTGCAATAATGGAAGTAGTAGATACAGAATTCCAAGACTTCTTAACGAAAACTAAAGCAAACTGCAAATCATATAAACTAGCTATGGCAGAATTAACCTTCCCCTTGGAAGTTATCAGGGAGATGTGGAGGTAGTCTAGTATATGAGCAAGCTCTTGAGAAACCAAAAACATTATTAGTTGTGGCTCAAAGAAAACTATTCAGTTCCTTTTAGTTTAAAAACATATTTTCATGAAAAATTCAGCCAAAACTGTGCTTTTTGTAGCACTTTTGGATGCAACAAGCAAAATTGTTTTCTCTTTTTTTGAGTGGCTCTAACCACATCAGGAAAAGGTTTAAGCACTCAAACTCTTTGTGGTTCTATGACAAAGTCCACTATAAAAGTAGCCAGTTACATTTCCATCTCTCTTGAGGATTCCAGGGCCTCCATTGGATTCAGGAAATCAAGGGAAATTTGCATAACTTCACTTGTCCCAGAAGACAAACATTTCTCTCCATGAGGTGGCATATAATAAGCCTCTGGAATCTTCAAAATCTCAATAAAATATTTCTTCAAAAGGTCCAAGAGAAGTATCAAAGATGTTTTGTTAAAGTTAGTAAACCTCAAAATTCTTTTTCTTTGAATATTTTCCAATGTCTCCAACTTAAGGCATAAATGTAAATTATCTTTCATTAAAACATCATTTTCTTCTTGGACTTTTGGCATCTGATTTTCCAGAGAAATAATCCTTTGTTAAACAACTTTTGTTCTTGTAATATCTTAACTCTAGGCAGTATCCCAGCAATTTGCTGTGCTAGTTAAACATTTTGAGCTCAAATTACTTTTTCCAGTGTAACTATTGATTCCCATATACCTTCTAAAGAAAACACTTTAGTTTTAATGAGAGATGGTTTAAAAGTCTAAAGGCTTATCTAGTTTCCAGATGATTCTTGGAGCTGCAGAAAATCAAATCACAACAGTTCCTCTTTCCTTTCCCTCCTTCTCCATTGCCCCGACAAAAGACTAAAAATTAGATCTTCTTTTGTAGGGCTTCCAGGACCTCCAACCCCAACTCGAGGATCAGCGTGGCTACCTTCTGAATAGGACCTCCCTCAAGGAGCATACTACTTCCTCCTACACGATTGGCTTCTCCAGGGACTGCTGCAACACTGGGCTAAGAGTGGACTCAAGGTCCAGGGAGCTTGTAGGCAAATTTTCAACTGTATATATATATATTTATTTTCTTTTTACAAGGTTTGAGCACAGGAAAGGGCATCCATTGGATCTTGATGTTTTGGAGCAGTAACTTCCTTTTCTTTATATAAATCACAGGTAAATGGAGATAGCAAACAGTAGTGCACTGCCAGAGTCCTCAGACCAGTGCCATCTTGACTCCTTCCTCTTTTTATGAATATTTCTACATTGAAAGTGTCAAAAATTGTCTAAAGGTGTGAAAATCCTTGCATGGCACTAAATACTTTGAAAATTGCTCTCATTGATGCAGTGTATATAGCTGCAATTAATAAACAATGACTATTCTGTTGCTTCACAGACAAAGAAAAAAGAGGGCCAATGATTTCCAATAGAAAAATAAAAGTTCAAATGTCTGTAGGACTATAATTAACTACAGGTATACATTTCAGTTTGGAAACCTATCTGCAGCTCTGACTCATACTTCCTTTTCTCCAACACAAAAAAATAGTATTATTCATCAGTAATATGATTGAGGTTTGTCTCTTTAAACAGTGAAAAAAACTAGATATAATTTGCATGGCTTCCAGTTAAATGTACTTTCCTTTTCACTTGCTAAGGGATGGAATTGACTCAGTTTATTGAAATGGAACATTTGTCTGCATTTAGCCAATCTGGTAGTTGCATAGAACCGAGACAATGTGATACATTTCTCAGAGTTGAAAAGGAACCCAGTTAACAGTTAGGCAAAACTCCAAGAAAATTCATGTTCAGATTACTTCAAGAATGAAATTAAGAAATTGTATCTGTCATTAGTCATTAGTTTATGTATCTGTCATTAGTCATTTGCTTATGCTGAAAAGGAAGTGACTTTTGTCCTACTACAACCAATGAATTTTTTTTAATGTTATGAATACATATTTTCATAGAATTTTTATGTTTTTTTGTTCACTGCCTTTTATTGACATTTTCAATTAAAGACAAATAATCACAAAAGGAAATACAATACACAACAGCAACAAAGGAAAACTATACAGAAAGGAAAAAGGAAAAAGATACTCTTCCTGTTCCTCCCTCTGTCAACCAAAATATAAAGAAGAAAAAGGCTACAGGGCTGTGTAGGCATATTACTCACTATCTCATTCATACATACAATTGCAACATTGTTAATAGTATGCATCTTACTGCTGACAATATAGTTCAACAGCCTTCCAAGATTTTCCCAAAACATGCCACTCTTGTTATTTCTAACTGCTAGAGCTGTTTCATATTTATAATACAAGACTGAATTCCCCCAGAACCAAACATTCAGCAATGCATTATTTTCCAATTTAAGAACTGCAATTAAAAAGCCATAGAGGATGTTCCCCGATCTTACTAGGGAAACCCAGAAGAGAAGGAAACAGTTTCTTCTTCAGAAAGCCGGAGTACTGCAGATTGGGGGAGCCTTCTTTTTACGTTTTCCGTGTAGATGTTTAGTCATATATAGATCAATTAGATATTTCTTTACTAACCCTGTTGACCTCGCTACTTTTATTAGTGCTAGGTTATCCTCCAACGATGATCCAGAATAATGTCTAATTTCTTCGATTTTGGGTATAGTCTGGGGTACCTCATGACCATCTGGTTTATTCGCTATATGCTTAATTGTGTTAAATTTAGGAGCCAGGGTATTTAGACCCTGGGCTCTGTATTTCTTTTCTCCCCCTTCCTTTTGTGGACTACTTGAGAGTGTACTTTTTCTTGTATCCAGGTTTTCTATTTTTCCTTTTTGTTTCTTGTACTACTCACGTTTACTTGCAAGACTGTAAGCCTTTATTTTCTTGCTGTATTGTTAAAATATTATAAATAAATAAATAAAAAGTCATAGAGCTTGCAGAGCAAGTATGATATTTTGAAATACCCATTGTACGTATTTGGAAATACTCATTGGATTATATCCTATACTTGCATCAAAAAACGCTTTATTGTTAGGGCAGCAATTCCCTTGGCTGCAACTAGGTACTCAAAACTTGCAAGCTGATCTCCTCACATTATGTCTCTGATTGACCAACAGTCTGCTTTCTGCCATTTGGGCCAGATGACAGATTGATGATTAATATAGGTTTGTGGCTTAAACCAGAGTGACATGTCCGAGGTAGTATCCCAGGGTATTTGCAAAGTACTATCAATTTTCTTCCCATGATTTTCAGTGCCATCTTTACACTGCTGACTCTCAGATTTCCTTCTCTACCACTGAAATCTCTCCAGCAATCCAAGCCCGAATTTTAGCCTCCTTATCTGACATTGCTGCCTGGATATCCCACTGCCGTCTGAAACTGAACATGGCCAAGATGACCAAGATGGGGCTTTCCCACTAAATCCACCTGCCCCCTTCTTCCCTTCTCTATTTCTGGTCAATGGCAAGCTTGACAGCCTGAAAGTGGACTCATACAGACCGATATCAAGCATACCATGTCTGGCCAAAATAATAGAAAAAGAGGTGCAAAGACAAATTCAAGACCACGTCGACAATTCACCACTAGACCCATGCCAACACAGTTTTAGAGAACAACATGGCATGGAAACCCTCCTCACCACACTTATCAATAATATAACCACAGGAATTGATAACATCCAGCAGGGATTTGTCCTTATTTTCCTTGACATAGCAGCTGCTTTCGACTCAGTATGTCACAAGCTGCTACTGGTGCGCCTCAGAGAGTAGGGTATTTCAGAGACAGCAATAGTATGGTGTGAATCTTACCTCACAAACAGATGGCAACATGTACGTTCAGGTGCCTCAACTTCTAAACCTTTCCACCAGAAGCAAGGAGTCCTGCAGGGATCCTCCCTCTCTGCCCTGATGTTTAATATCTACATGCAGCCTATCTGTAACCTCATCCTCTCTTTTGGGGTAAACTGCCTGGTATACGCGGACGGCGGACGACGTCCTACTTTACATGCCCTTCTTGACAGAAAACCCAGACCTTTCACCACTTACAGAATGCTTTGATGCAGTATCCAATTGGCTTCAATCCCAAAACCTTAGAATTCAGCACAAGAAAACTGAGGTTCTATTCATCACGAGGAGTTTAAACTTCATCACACCAACACATATAAAAGTCAAGGAAGCAGAACTTCAGACTAAATCCTCGATCCGGTACCTTGAAGTCACCCTGGAACAGCGCCTTGACATGAAAATCCACATAAGCAACGTAGTCAGAGCGGTACACCACAAGATCCGTACCCTCAGGCACCTTCGTTTCCTACTTGAACCAAGCGACTTCCGGACTATCTACCAGGCACTAATCACGCCTCATTTTGACTACACAAATTCAATCCTGCACGGTCTCCCTCAGTCTACTTTAAACCCTCTACAGCTTGTGATGAACTCGGCAGCGAGAGTTCTAATCAGAGCGTCTAAGAAAGATCATATCACATATCATATCACACCTATCCTAAAACATCTTCACTGGCTCCCCATACAGTTCAGACTATCTTTCAAAATTCTGCTGCTTACGTTCAAATCAATCAATGGACTTGCCTCTACATCACTAGCAGAGCTCATTCATACCACATCATCTAACAGGTCCAGGAGATCGGCAGCTATCAACACATTAGTTGTCCCAAAAGAAATAACCCACTGCACCCATGCTACAGTTAACAGAGCTTTCAAACTATGTGCACCAAGAAGCTGGAATTCTCTCCCACCCAACATACAAGCAATCACTGACTTGGTCCAATTTAGAAAGGCAGTGAAACACTACTTATTCATTCAGTACTACAAGATAGATGAAGATACAGTAGCATCACCTGCAGTCTAAGATAGATATTATGACTAATCCTACCCTATAAGACACTCATGAGTATAGCCTGCATTATATGAAAATCCGATGTAAATAGTTACCCCAAGTTATCCAAGTTTTATTTCCTGTTACCTGTAAACACAGTTCATTATATGCAACATGTATGTTTTATGTTTTATGTAAGCTGCACTGATGTCGAATAGCATGGTATAAAATAAATGTAAATAAATAAATATTAATTAATTAATTAACACTATCATCCTTCCTGCCCTCTTGGAATAATTTGTGTCATCTGCCCCTGCACCACCATCTTGAAAAATAGTGGCACCTGGCCCACGTGGTACATCCTGGGATGCACCAGACAGGGTCAGAATGATGAGGAATGAGGCTCATTCTATAGATTGTAACTACCCCACTCCTCCCAATGATGGGTTCCCACTCCCCCAAATTATGTCACACTTTATCTATATGTTGTAAACCAATTTGTTGAATTGTAAACCACTTTGACCAAGTGAAAAACGGTATTTAAGCACAGCTAAATAAATAAAATAAATTTTCATTTTGCCGTTCTGTTGGACATCTCCATATGCAACCTTGATTGAGATGGACATCCTGCCTCATGGTTTTATAGCGGGGATGGCTATGTGGATGCCGGCGCAAGTATCAATGTCAGGGACATCTATGTTTCTGAAGTCTGGCCGAGACAGACATCCCTTGTGTTTTCCTGCACATTTTGCCTTTGACATCCCAGATTGCACTTGGAGGTCCTTTCTAAAATGCCACTATATATAAGTAATAGTATTAGCAGATTACATATTACTATCTTCTTGAAAAAATTCACTACCTTGACATATGCTATGTGATACAAATAGAAATATGGAAGTCTTATTCCTCCATTGTCTTTAGATTGCTTGAACTGCTGTAGCACAAATTTCGGGGTTTCTCTTGCCAGGTGAAACAATATACTTTTGTCCAGCTGTTTGCAAAAATCCTTCTCAAGAACTAATGGCAACTTATTAAGCACATAATTATTGTAACCTGTGATGCAATAATCATCTTTATAGTCTCTGTTCTTTCCCACCACAACAAATAGAGTGGATACCAATGCTGAAGCTGATCTACTTTTGCATAATGTAGTCCTTATTCAGCTGTATTAATATATATATGTGTGGCGCATAGCATTAAATTCTCTTTCAGAAAACACATCAAGTGATCGTGTGGAGGCCAATTCTGATCAGGACAGATCTGGCCCGTTCGGACATCCAAAATTTGGATGGGCCTGATCTTCACCTGATTCTGATCCCATGAGGGTTATATGTCCCCACAGGATCAGAATCGGGTGCAACTGGCCTGGACAGGCAGAACATGCCCTGATTCTGGCCCCCTGAATGTCCACGCTCCTGCCAGGCTAGCTCATCCTGGGCTCCTGCATGGAGCCACATAGCTGTGGCATCCCATCGCCAGGGCACCATGGCTCCATGCAGATGCCCCGATTGTCTGCATTAAAAAAAAAAGTCCTGTTCTCTGCCTCCCAACCCCCAATTGGACCTTATGAGGCTGGGATAAGGCTGCAGGGAACCCCCCTCCCCTGCTTACCTGCATCCCGGGGTCCCAGTATGGCTGTCCCCCGCAGAGGGGCTTATTCCACTTCCATGGTGGAATAAGTCCCCCATCTAAGACACCCAGTCTGGACGTACAGGGCCATCACTGGAATAGGCCTTGTACATCCTGGTTCAGGGTCATGCCTCTGGCCCTTACTCGCTCATCCTTTGGCCAGCCTCCTCATGCCCTCATATAGAGTTCCCCGCACATCTCTGCTGTATATGCGGGGAGCTCTTTGGCAGGAATTTGACCAAGGCATTTAGCAGAGAATATATGTCCAAGCGGGACGCATATCCCTGCTAAACATGGGTCAGAATCTACTCCATAGTGTTTTCTTAACACATGCTTCTTTTCGTGGCCATTTGCAGGTTCGCTTCTTCCACCATTCTTTGCAGCTACTGTTCAAATGTTTTCCCAGATGTCATCTACTGCACACTACTGTTTATTTAAACAATATTCCAGTGCTGCCATAACTGTCTTAGATATTTCTAGTACCAGTTCCCTATTTTGGCTTACCTACTTCACCATGTTTTTTGCTTCTCTCAGCTTGTTTTCACACCTAATGTTTTGCTGCTTCCTGGACATATACCTTGCTGTTTCTCTTTACTTTCTGCTACTGCCAACTTAGACCTCTATTCCTCAACTTTTAGTTTCTGCCATTTAGAGCTGTCTTTGAGAGTTAAATGGGTAGTTTTTAGCTGACTTTGAGGATTCTTTGCAGGAGCTCTATTCTTCTTTGTTCTCTCATTTGCCCTGCATCATGTGACACTCCCTGCCCCTGTTAGATAAAAAACTACTTGCAGGAAAATCTTAAGAAAAAGGTTCCTTCTAAAGTGAGTATGTAAGACTTCAGGGCCAAAAAAGCCTTTCTAGATCTTGAGTACCCTGAGCAATATCTGAGAAAATTTGTAATTTTTGATCACAAAATAAAATCTCTCTCTTAAATGAAGATTTTAAGAGAATCATGTTATCACTTTCATTAGAGAAGATGACAAGAAGGGTTGCAGATCAGTATCTACAGTTGATTCTAATGCATCAAACTCAACTTCCGATTCCTTCTCTTAATGCTTTTTATCAGGAACATAGTAACAATTAATCTGAATTTCCTCATGAGTAGTTAGGTTAAATGCCGGAAAAGGGAGAAGTACACCTTCCGCAAAATCAAAACTGAAACAGACAGCGGAGGGCACAGACCACGGCCACACACTATGTTTAAAAAGGGAAAAGCTTTTATTGTGGACCCAACTTTACAAGTTTTGGCCTTAGGCCTTCATCAGGGGTCTAAAAAAGTCAAAATATATAAAGATAAAAAATGATAAATAATAAATAATAAATAAAAACAATAATAGTATTAATAATATAATTTTATTTATTTATTTATTTTGGGTTTTCCTATAACATGCTCTTTAAAATCAGCTCGGTTTACAATTAAAACAAATTTGTACAGTGCAGGCGGTATCCACACTGTACTTACAAGTAACAGGGTTTACAACTTGGCTAACTGGGGTAACTATGTACAGGCTACTTCGTAGCAGGCTACTCAGTTAAATAACTATATACAGGCAAAACAGTCAGGTTAGCGATGGAGGGTGGGGTCATGACTGCTTGGTGGCTATTTACAAGCTTGTGTGCTATATACAGGAATGTGTGCTCTATAAGAGGTTGTGTACTATATAAAATAATAATAATAATAATAAAAGAAACATCATAAAAAACTAAAATACATTACCAGAGAAATACAACAAACTATGTGTGGTGCCCATCCCGAAGGGCGGAACAATATCACTCTTCACATTCTAAGGCAATGGACAAACAGATAAAAAATAAATGATGAATGCATATATTAAAAATGTGAACGAGTTAGGAGTGGGGGAAGGGGAGGGAGAAGAGGGGTAGGGAAGAAGGAAAAGGGGAAGAAGGGGGAGGGTGGGGGGAAGGAAAGGGAGAAGAAAAGGGGGAGGGGGAGGGGGAGAGGGGGGTGAGAAGGGAGGAGGGAAAGGGGGAAGGGGAGAGAGAGAAAGACAGAGAGAGAGAGAAAAAGAGAGAAAGGAGGGGGAAGGGGGAAGGGGGAAGGAGAGGGGGGAAGGAGAGGGGGGAAGGAAGAAAGGGGAAGGAAAGGAAAAGGGGGTGGGGAGGAGGAGGGGGAAGGGAAGGGAAGGGGAGGGGAGAGGGAATATGAAGGAAGTGGAAGGAAAGTAGCATACCGGCAAAAATATATATGTGCAAATTTAATAAGACAAAAATAGAAATGAAAATAGATATAAAAGAACCAATAGAATGTCATAATAACAATAAAGTCATAAAAATAATAATAAGTAACAGTACTGACGAGTGATTAAAATGTGACAATGAAGTCATAAAAAATAAATATAAACACAGTGGGTGACAATACTAATCATTAAAATGTGAGACAATTAAGAATAATAACAATATGTAAACATGACAGACAGTTAAGAATAATAGCACTATGTAAAAAATGAGGTCAAAACTGACAGTACAACACACAGTTTATTAAAAAATGTATATTAAAATATAAGCACATTGAGGACTGTGAGGGTATCAAAAACAATGCATATCAGTGTTAATATGACTGACAAGAGATTGATTGTAAATAAATAGTGTTAGTATGAAGGCATGCACAGATGATAGGAGATGAAGGGCATGATTCGGCTTAAAACAATGTGTAAAGACTGACCGCAACAAGAAATATATGAGAATCACAAAGAAAGTGAGAGACGTATCTGTCTAAATACAAACTGAAGGCAAATATTAATTTCTGTAGTGAAAGGTACTATAAAACACAGAAAATAAGTGTCCAGCCATAAAAGAAAAAGTGTGCACAAAAATGGTCGCTGAAACCAAGGGTCGGCTTCATTAATTTGGTAAACGGAGAGCTAAATATGCAGCGATATGACTTACAAGTGCAAACTGTAAAAAGTCTGAAACCGAAAAACTGACAACTCTGGTCAAATGCTAAAAAGTATGTGCAAATAGATATTACAGCATTCAAAATTGTATGGAAAATGTAAATTGAAGAACTGTACCTGGTGAAGCACTCACTCGCGGGAAAAACGTCACGCAGAAGCAGGAGAAACTTATAAACATGAAAAGACTCCTCACCCTCGGGAGAGCATCAGGCAGATTGACAACAGTGAAATGCCTCTAAAAACAAAGTATGGAACCAAAGAACAGATGTTATAATGGAGCAAATTAATCACACTGTGCTACTGCAAAGAAACTTGAACTTGAAATGTTACCATACATGAGAACTAGATACATGAAAACAATTTTGAAAGCGAAAATACCAAAGGAGAACAGTATATTCAGTGTCAGAATCAGGTAAACACAATACATCAGAAACAACTGAAGGGTAGACAAAAAATGTATGTACAAAAAATGTAATAAAAAATGTAATAAAAAGAGGAAGGCAGTGTGCCTCATAAAAAACATTGTAATCTATTTCTTTGTTTAAACCACTGGGATACACTATATTTAGCTGAAAAATGAAGTGTTCCTCTTGGATCAAAACACGGTCAAAATCCCCACCCCGAGGGGAGGGGGTGACCTTCTTAATAACAAAGAATCTGATGTCATTAGGAATGAGTTGAAATTAAACCCAGTGCTCCACAAGTGGAGCAGTCAAAATTTTCCTTCTGATGCAGCTTTTATGTTCCTGAACCAGTTTTTTGACTGCTCTAACAGTGTTTCCTACATAAAGTAAAGAGCAAGGGCAAATAATAATATAGACTTCATGTGTAGAATGACAGTCTGTCCGTTTTTTTAATATATATTGTCTATTGTTACATGGGTGTACAAACTGGCCATTGGGCACCATAGCATGTTTGCAAACTGAACAACTACCACATCTGTAGTGTCCTCTCCTTAGTGGTTGATTGGTGGATGCTGGTGGCATGAAGGACGAGACTAATGTATCTGCTAAATTGCATTCCTTATTATAGGCAATAATCAGACGTTTATTAGAAAAACAGGGGTGTGTTTGTAAAACGTGCCAGTGGCTTTTCAAAACTTTCTGAATACATGATGACAGGTGTGAAAACCTAATATTTGTCCATAGCTTTAGATTGGGAAGAGTGATTTTCTTCCGACCTTCAGGACGGCACCACGCATAGTTTCTTGTATTTCTCTGGTAATGTATTTTAGTTTTTTATGATGTTTCTTTTATTATTACTATTATTGTTTATATTTATTATTTATTATTTTTTATCTTTATATATTTTGACTTTTTGTTTATGTGTCCATTTTTTAGACCCCTGATGAAGGCCTAAGGCCGAAACTTGTAAAGTTGGGTCCACAATAAAAGCTTTTCCCTTTTTAATCATAGTGTGTGGCCGTGGTCTGTGCCGTCCGCTGTCTATTTCAGTTAGGTTAAATGCCTCCTTAACATATTTTCCTAACAAGATTTCAGTTGATAGAAAATGAGTAACAGGAAAATTGAGGAAGCAAAAGTTCCTTATTTTCAAGGAATTTTCCATAGCCTCCAGTTTATAATGCAAGCTGAGGTTATCTTTAATAGCTGAAACACTTGTAGGTTTAATTGGTCTTCCTCTGAATCATCTCTTCCCACTTCAATCTGTTCAAAACTCAGCCGCACAGCTAATCTTCTGCTAGTGTCGTTATGCTCATGTCACCCCTCTTCTCATCGCTTCACTAGCTCCCTTTCCATTTTCACATCCAGTTCAAACTTCTACTACTGACCAATAAGTACCTTCATTTGGCTGCTTCTCATTACTTTTTCTCTCTTATCTCTCCCTAAACTCCTCCTTGGGAATTCTGTTCTTCTGTCAGATCCCTTTTGTACTCTTCTCTTCCACTGCCAATTCCAGACTTTGATCTTTCTATCTTGCTGCTCCTTATGCATGGAACAAACTACCTGAGTCAGTATATCAGGCTCCATCTATGCCCCTGTTCAAATCCAGGCTAAAAACTCACTTCTGTGATAGCTGGATCCATATCTGGAAAGCAGTGTCTATAAATGCCCATAGCATGGGAAATAAGATCCCAGATGTTGAGGCTTTAAAACTCTAATGATTACATTTAAGCTCTTAAGTGACATAACATCATCTTATCTTAACTCACTTGGTTTGCAGCTTGTCGTGCTGTGAGGGCTTGTGTGCATCAGTGATGCAGAGAGCTAAACTATCGGTAGTTTAACTACTGGCAGGGACTCCCAAGATGGACAGGTCTCAGCTGTGGTGCCAGACCAAGATAAACCATCCATCTGGGCAGCAGCAGAATGGGATAGTGTTGACGGCGGAGGATCACATTTCTGTGACAACGGCAACAACACCAAACTAAAACTGCGTGGAAGAAAGGCCCGGCAATCTACTTCTGTAACTTGCCATTAAAACCCAATGGATAGTTACAACAAAACAAATTGTGCTGTAGTGCTGAAAGATGAGATCCCCAGGTCAGAAGGCACTCAACTAGCTACTGGGGATGTATAATGTGGTTGGATCAAAGCCCTCGGGACGTCTAACTGCTGATGTAGTATCAGACGTCTGCCTGGGTGAGAATGTTCACAGTCTTGGCAAGTGCATATATCAATATGATTTGCAAGGTATTGTGGACAATGCAGTTCATTCACACCAGACACAGCTGCTCACAATAATTAGCTGTGCTTGAGGGTAAAGCCAATAAGATATTTATTTATGGGGTTATTTCTCCCAACACAGATATGCTTGGTAGCACATAAATCAGGTTACTTGCTTTCAGTGTTAAACTTGGAAAAACAAAATCAGGAAAACAACAGTTGAACTTATCAGGCAATCAAAGCAAAAGAAATAAGACCTGGTTGGTAATAAACTGGTCTTTTCTGTAGGCTTTAGCTAATATTTTCTTAGCAGTGTATCAAACAATAAACAAAAGCCACAAAGAAGAGAAAAACTGTTCTTTTCAGGTTAACTTCTTATATCTTCCCACATAGATTCAGAAGTGATTCCCTCAGAGCTCACAAGCAATTAAGTAAGGCTCAATTGCTAGCAGTTACCCAGCTGAAACCCCTTAGCTGGCTTGCTTTCTACTGCGTGGCTAAAAATCCTACTCAGGAGCTTTTCTGAGTAGATTAAAGAACAAGTTTGTATTTCTTTGTGATGGTTGTTGTGTTTTATAACAGAAAATCACCAAAGGAGTTTAGACAGAGAGCAGTCCATATAAACACAGCCTTCATCTGCAACGTCTCCCCCTTCTTCAACAATCATGGGTTCAATATCATGGATTGGCACAGATGAATTTCTCAATGGAGCACTTTCAGGAGAATACTTGTTTCCCTGCTGTCTTTCAAGGTTATAGCTAGGGCATAGATCAGTGTTCATACCTGAGCTTCCATTGCTGTTAGAGTTCCTCTCTATATAGCCTGGCCAGTATGTAGTCCAGTTCTTATGTCCAGCCTTCCAATCCAGATCCCTGGACACTGGATCTCTCTTCACATACCTTCTGGCACGGGTCTTAGGGTCCCTTCCACATGCAGCCGTCTCCCTCACAGGTACCGTCTGGAGATTCCTAGCTCTACAGCACCATTCCTCTGGTTTTCCCCAGTCCAATGGTGTATGCTGGCCCTTGGAATGCCTCCCAGTATACGTACTGCTCCAGACTCCTCTAGACCTCCCAAAGGCTTTTTTCTTCTTTCTTCCAAAGGGTTTCTTGCCCTCTCTGTCCGTCCGGTTTGGCTTCTGCTTCTGATGATCCTCCATTTGAAACTGAGGATATCCAAGCTGATCATGAAGATGATGATGATGATTCTCTGTAGAATAAACTCTACCTTTATTCTGCTTAGATGAATGCTCCTCCTTAGCACAGCGCAGCTGTGCTGAATCAGGCCCTGCCCTTTGAGATGAGTGCTTAGGGATTACCTCATAGCCCTCCTGATTGAACACACATTTCCCCACTTCAGCTCCTCTAATGGCTGTTGGAAACCTGGTGCATTCTGGGACTGGTAGTCTTTTATGGGAAAATTCTGTTTTCCTATTTCTACCAGAACTGACAGGTTGCTTGTTCAGAGTCACTTCACCTTTTCTATAGCTCCTTCCTGAGCTATGATAAGCTTCCTTATCACATACCCCCCTGCTTAAGTTATTACGGACTGGTATAACTGGTGAAACTTCTTCTCTACAGTCCGTAATATGGGAAAGGGCATCCGCATTCTTGTGTAACTTCCCAGGACGATGTTCCACTTGAAAATCAAATGCCTGTAAGGCCATGTACCAGCGTGTCAACCTGGCATTGTGGTTCTTCATTTGCTGCAACCACTTAAGTGGGGCATGGTCTGTGACCAACTGGAACTTTCTCCCTGTAAGGTAAAACCTTAACGCCTCCACTGACCACTTTATAGCTAAACATTCTTTTTCTATTGTGGAATACTTTTGTTCAGCCGGTGACAACTTCCTGCTCAGGTACATCACAGGATGCTCCTCCACTTCATGACACTGAGATAGAACCGCTCCTAGCCCTACGTCCGATGCATCTGTTTGAACCAAAAAGGGTTTCTTGAAGTCCACCCCTTTCAGTACCGGTCCTGTACACAATTTTCCTTTTAGGACTGAAAAAGCTTTTTCAGCTTCAGGTGTCCACTTTAGCTGGTTTGGACAATTCTTCCGCAGCATATCTGTGAAAATTGCACTTTTCTCTGCAAATTGCGTTATAAATCTGCGGTAGTATCCAATAAGTCCCAAGAAACTTCTTAGTTGTTTCTTTGTTGTTGGAGGAGGAAAATTCCTGATGCTATCTACTTTACTCATTAGAGGTTTAATTTTTCCTCTTCCCACTAGGTTGCCCAGGTATTTTACCTCCCTATTTGCAAAGGCACACTTCTTCGGGTTTAAAGTGATTCCCGCTTGCTTCATGGAGCACAAGACTGCCCTGATCCTCTTTAGATGCTCCGCCCAGGTGTTACTATGGATTATGACATCATCCATATATGCAAAAGCATAATTTTGGTGGGGTCGAAGTACCTGATCCACTAACCTTTGGCAGGTAGCCGCTGCTCCATGCAGTCCGAAAGGCATCCTCTTGAACTGGAAAAGGCCAACGGGTGTGCTGAACGCAGTCTTCGACTTCGACTCCCTGGTGAGAGGGATTTGCCAATATCCTTTTGTCATATCAAGGGTGGTTAAGTATTGAGCCTGTCCCAGCTGGTCCAACAGCTCTTCAATTCTTGGCATTGGATATGCATCAAAAACTGATATTGCGTTTACTTGCCGGAAGTCAATACAAAATCTTAAAGATCCATCAGGCTTCAGCACCAGGACTATGGGGCTATTCCAGGGACTGTTTGACTCCTCAATTACTCCCATGTCCAACATCTCCTGGACTTGTGCCACTACTTCCTGTCTCTTGGCTTCAGGCAAGCGGTATGGCTTTTGACGAACTAATTTCCCAGGTGGAGTTATTATTTCATGGGCGACCAAATGTGTCTCCCCAGGTATGGGTGTCAACACATCTGGGAATTCTTTAAGCAATTTCCTAATTTCTTCCTGTTGTACCACTGTCAGGTCCTCACCTATTTGGGGCTCTGATTTTTCTTTACAATCAGATACCTGGGGTCCCAAATCTTCCTCTTCATTCACCTCCCTCTCTCGGGCACAGGTGGCAGCTAGGCTTTTAACCCCTTTGACGTCAGTAGAACCAAAGTCTTTGGTTCCACGCTCAGAATTTTCCAGGGATGTGACCTCCTCCACAGGTGGAAAACCCAGCCTCTCACAGATCAATTGGGCAATTCTGTCTCCTGTCTTCACGTGATAATCATTCTGTCCAAAGTTAAATAACAGAACTTTAATATTGCCCCTGTAATCGGGATCAATTACTCCCGCACCCACATTGATGAAATATTTAAGGGCTAATCCGGACCTTGGGGCTACTCTCCCATAGCATCCAATAGGTATTTCCACTTGGAGACCAGTGTCCACCAGGGCTCTCCCTTGGCTAGGTACAGTCACATTTTCTATGCTGCACAGGTCAAACCCAGCAGCTTGAGGGGTTGCCCGCTTAGGAGGTTGTGCCTTCTCTGTGACCCTATGGTACTTTAAGATGAATGTCTGCTTTGGGGTAGCTTGGTCTTCTGGACGCTTAACCATTTTTTTAGCTGGGGCCTGAGGACTTCCAAATAAAGGCCCAGGAGCTATTACCATTAAACCTTCTCCCTCCTTCTTTCCTAGTCCTTCCACTAGACCCTGCTTAAATCTTGGCCAGTCTCTTCCTAGAACCAAATCAAAGGGTAGCCTAGGCACCACTGCTAACAGGACTTCCTCTTGTTCCCCCAGGCACTTAACCCTTAGCGTATAGGTGGGATATGATGTTGCAGCACCATGAATGCATCTGATGTGAACTTGGCTTTCAGGGGTTCTAGGCACAAATCCTTCTTGGGCCTCTATCCTCTTCCAAAGCCTTTTTGACATCATACTCTGGTCTGCCCCAGAGTCTAACAAAGCATTTGTGGTAATTTCTTGCACATCAACCATCAAAAGAAGTCCTTCTTTGGGCTGTTTTAAATCCACACCCACTAAGCTAGTGTGTGTCTGGCATCCCTTTTCTAAATGTCCCCATTTTCCACACTTGAAACATTTCTTTCTACTCCACTGTGTCCTCTGGTTTGATACAGTACATTCATTTTCAGAAACATTTTTAATTATTTTCTTTTCTGATACAGCACATCTTGCCTCAGCACCCATCTTCAGAGGGCCACCCATTTTATGGCAAGCCTGCGTGGCTTCCAAGAATCTCTCTGCTAGCATGGTTGCCTCTCCAAGATTTTGGCAATTTTGCTGTATAAGGAAAGTGTGCACATCTTTAGGCACTGCAGACATAAATTGTTCAAGCATAATAATGTCTAATAACATTTCTACCGTCCTTTGCTCAGGCTCCAACCATTTTATAGCTAATCCTCTGATTCTCTGACTCAGAGCCCTGGGTGTTTCACCCTCTCTCAATGTAGTAGCTCTAAACATTCGCCTATACTCTGAAATAGACAACCCTAGGCGATCTCTAATAGCAGCCTTTACATCCTTATAATTCAAATCCTGGGCTGCTGGCATTGCTCTATAAGCTGCAAGCGCCTCTCCAGTTAATGAGGCTGCCAGCCTTACTGCCCACTGGGTCTCTGGCCATGCTAATGCTTGTGCCACTCTTTCAAAAGACTCTAGAAAATCATCAACATTATCATCTGGAGTTAGCTTCCCAAAACTAAATGCCCCAATCCCCTGATTGAGTCCCACACTGTCCACATGTGGTGTACCAGTATTTACTGCTGGTCTTGCATCTGGTCCACTTTGGTTCTGCAGTTGAACTAGGGCTTGCACCAGATCAAGCACTGGCCTCTGCTGGTCCATTAAGGCTTTCATAGCAGTGTCCTGAGCTTGCTGCGATAGCTCCTGTTGCCTGCTAAACTGGGCTGCCATCCAGCTAGCCATCTCCCTCGGATCCATCTTGATCCCTGCAAGAAACAAATAAAAAAAACAAAGTGCACCACCTTCCAAACAGGTGGTTTTTTTTCTACTTTTTTTTTTTAATTACCCCTGTGCCTTACTCCCATCCACCACTAGACATGCCCAGGTACTTATTACCTTGTGCCAGTGATGAATCCAGCTCTGCACAGGGTCTTTTCCTCCTGGGACAGCTACCTGGAACATCCACTTCTCCTCCAAAGTGCAGTTGAGGGAAAATCTTTTTTTCCAGCTTTAAACTTGAACTTTAGTTGCAATCCTTAGCAAGTAAATCCCTTCGTGCAAAAGCAATCCGAAAAACTACGCCATTTGTCAGACGGCTGCCTGGGTGAGAATGTTCACAGTCTTGGCAAGTGCATATATCAATATGATTTGCAAGGGATTGTGGACAATGCAGTTCATTCACACCAGACACAGCTGCTCACAATAATTAGTTGTGCTTGAGGGTAAAGCCAATAAGATATTTATTTATGGGGTTATTTCTCCCAACACAGATATGCTTGGTAGCACATAAATCAGGTTACTTGCTTTCAGTGTTAAACTTGGAAAAACAAAATCAGGAATACAACAGTTAAACTTATCAAGCAATCAAAGCAAAAGAAATAAGACCTGCTTGGTAACAAACTGGTCTTTTCTGTAGGCTTTAGCTAATATTTTCTTAGCAGTGTACCAAACAACAAACAAAAGCCACAAAGAAGAGAAAAACTGTTCTTTTCAGGTTAACTTCTTATATCTTCCCACATAGATTCAGAAGTGATTCCCTCAGAGCTCACAAGCAATTAGGTAAGGCTCAATTGCTAGCAGTTACCCAGCTGAAACCCCTTAGCTGACTTGCTTTCTACTGCGTGGCTAAAAATCCTACTCAGGAGCTTTTCTGAGTAGATTAAAGAACAAGTTTGTATTTCTTTGTGATGGTTGTTGTGTTTTATAACAGAAAATCGCCAAAGGAGTTTAGACAGAGAACAGTCCATATAAACACAGCCTTCATCTGCAATGTCTCCCCCTTCTTCAACAATCATGGGTTCAATATCATGGATTGGCACAGATGAATTTCTCAATGGAGCACTTTCAGGAGAATACTTGTTTCCCTGCTGTCTTTCAAGGTTATAGCTAGGGCATAGATCAGTGTTCATACCTGAGCTTCCATTGCTGTTAGAGTTCCTCTCTATAGCCTGGCCAGTATGTAGTCCAGTTCTTATGTCCAGCCTTCCAATCCAGATCCCTGGACACTGGATCTCTCTTCACATACCTTCTGGCATGGGTCTTAGGGTCCCTTCCACATGCAGCCGTCTCCCTCACAGGTACCATCTGGAGATTCCTAGCTCTACAGCATCATTCCTCTGGCTTTCCCCAGTCCAATGGTGTATGCTGGCCCTTGGAATGCCTCCCAGTATACGTACTGCTCCAGACTCCTCTAGACCTCCCAAAGGCTTTTCTCTTCTTTCTTCCATAGGGTTTCTTGCCCTCTCTGTCCGTCCGGTTTGGCTTCTGCTTCTGATGATCCTCCAGATGAAATTGAGGATATCCAAGCTGATCATGAAGATGATGATGATGATTCTCTGTAGAATAAACTCTACCTTTATTCTGCTTAGATGAGTGCTCTTCCTTAGCACAGCGCAGCTGTGCTGAATCAGGCCCTGCCCTTTGAGATGAGTGCTTAGGGATTACCTCATAGCCCTCCTGATTGAACACACGTTTCCCCACTTCAGCTCCTCTAATGGCTGTTGGAAACCTGGTGCATTCTGGGACTGGTAGTCTTTTATGGGAAAATTCTGTTTTCCTATTTCTACCAGAACTGACAGGTTGCTTGTTCAGAGTCACTTCACCTTTTCTATAGCTCCTTCCTGAGCTATGATAAGCTTCCTTATCACAGTAGCTGCGCATGAAATGAGAGTCAGAAGCTGTAAAGATGCCTTACACATTGGAACATGGAACATACGAAGCATGAACCAAGGGAAGTTGGAGGTGGTCAAGAATGAAATGGAACGTGTACAACTTGATCTGTTGGGTGTCAGCGAATGTATTTATTTATTTGCAAATCTTTTATATACTGCCATTTCCTAAGATCAGTGGCGGTTTACATCAAACAACATAACATAAATTACATAGAACAAAGCAGTGATATATAATCAGGTACATTGAACTGTAATCAGAACTATATACAGATAGCATAACAAAGTTTAGAACTATTTACAAGTTATTACATAGTTTTTTTACATATATACATATTAAGGTTCATCATATGTTCTGCTATGGGAGTAGTAGTGAGGTTATTGAAGCAGGTATATACCTTGGTGAGTTACGGAGGATGGGAGGCCTTGTCCAAATCGTTATCTATGTTAGAGTAATATTGTGAGAACAGGTATGTTTTTAGGTCTTTTCGGAATTTTTTTAGATCTTTTATTTCCCTTAGTTGGTTAGGGAGGTTATTCCATAATGATGGTGCTACGAATGAGAAGGCACTGGTGCTTGTTATTTGTTTTGCTTTTCTTATTGAGTCAGGTACTAAGATAGTATTAAGGTTCCTTTTTCGTCTTATTCTGTTTTCTGTAGGACTACGAATCAGTGTGGATAGGTATGATGGGGCAATCTGGTTAATTAATTTGAAAGTGGTCAATATGATTTTGTATTGAATCCTACTGGGTATAGGTAGCCAATGCAGAGAAAAAAGTATCGGGGTAATATGGTCGGTCAGTTGGCTTTGGAAATTTTTCTCAAGGTAACATTTTGAGCCATTTGCAGAATTTGTAGGCTCTTTTTAGATACTCCTAATAGTATTCCATTACAATAGTCAAAATGGGGAGTTATTAATGCTTGTGTGATAGTTCTAAAATCATCATTTTCTAAAAGAGGCCTCAGTTGTTGAATGGAACGAAGCTTGTAATAAATTGTTTTGGTTGTTTTCTTAATGTGGTTAGTGAAACTAGGGGTCTTATCAAGGGTGACTCCTAAGTATTTAATCTCTTCCTGGAATTGTACCACTGGAATTTAAAGACTGCCTGCAAAATCGATTTGCTGCTTTACATACAAATGACAGAGCTCCAGAAGAGTTATGGAATGACATCAAGAAGGTTGTGTTGTAAGCAAGAGAGAAGTCTCTACAAAAGATGAAAAAGAAATAACGGCCAAAATGGATGATAGAAGAAACTCTGAAAATTGAAATGGACTGGCATCGGACACTTTGCATCAGTTGATCACATGGTCTACTATGCTGGAAATGAAAGACAAAAAAGAAATGGTGTTGCATTTATAATAAAGAAGAAACTTGCAAGAACTGTGATGAAATACAATGCAGTCAGCGAATTCTTAATCTCTATTTGTCTACGAGGAATGCCTATCAACACAACTATAATTCAAGTATATGCCCCAACAACAGCTGCAGAAGAGAATGAAATTGAAGAGTTCTATAAACAAGTACAACTGAAATTGACAGAACATGCAAACAGGATATCCTGATAGTCATGGGTGACTGGAATGCAAAAGTTGGCAACAAAGAAGAAGACAAAGTAGTTGGAAAATATGGACTTGGCAACAGAAATGAAGCTGGAGAAAGACTGATAGAATTCTGCGAGACCAACGATCTATTCATCTCAAACACTTTCTTCCAGCAACACAAACAGCGACTGTACACATGGACTTCACCCAATGGATTGTATAAAAATCAAATTAACTACATCTGTGGAAGTCAATTGTGGAAAAGCTCTATAACATCAACAAAGTCAAAACCTGGAACTGACTGTGGTACAGATCGTCAACTACTAGTATGCAAACTCAAGCTAAAGTTGAAAAGAGCAAACCACTTATGAATGCAGCAAAATATGACCTTGAGAATATACCACTGGAATTTAAAGACTGCCTGCAAAATCGATTTGCTGCTTTACATACAAATGACAGAGCTCCAGAAGCGTTATGGAATGACATCAAGAAGGTTGTGTTGTAAGCAAGAGAGAAGTCTCTACAAAAGGTGAAAAAGAAAAAACGGCCAAAATGGATGATGGAAGAAACTCTGAAATTTTGCCCAGAAACACAGAGAAGCTAAAGCCAGAGGAGAAAGAAAGACAATCACAGAACTCAACAGAGATTTCCAAAGTGCAGCAAGACAGGACAAGGAAAAGTACTACAATGATGCATGCAAGGAAATAGAAGCAGAAACTATGAGGAAGAACAAGATTGGCTTTCCTAAAGCTATGAGAGTTAAAGAAAAAGTTCCAGCCTCGAATTGGAATGTTAGAAGATGCTCAAGGTTCTATGTTGAATGATGCTGAGAAGATCAAGAAAAGATGGAAGGAATATACAGGGTTTTTATAGCTCGTATGATAAAGATCAAGTGGACCAACAGCTGTTTCAACCTGTATCTTATGATCGGGAACCATTGGTGATGAAAGAAGAAGTTGAAGCAGCATTGAAAGCCTTATCAAAAAATAAAGCACCAGGCATTGATAGCATTCCCATAGAAGTATTACAGCAATCTGATGCAGCTGTTACCATACTTACAAGGCTCTGCCAAGAAATATGGAAGACAACATCATGGCCAACTGACTGGAAAAGATCTGTGTTTATACCAATACTAAAGAAAGGTGATCCAACTGACTGTGGAAATTATCACACAATCGCTCTGATCCCACATGCCAGCAAGATTCTACTGAAGATTATTCAAAAGAGACTACAACCATACCTGGAACAAGAACTACCTGAAGTGCAAGCAGGGTTCAGGAAAGGGCAAGGAATGAGAGACATCATTGTGGATGTGAGATGGATCCTTGAAAAGACTAAAGATTACCAAAAGGATATATATTTGTGCTTTATCGACTATAGCAAAGGTTTTGACTGTGTAAACCATGAGAAACTCAGGACCACATTAAGAAGCATGGGTATACCAGAACACCTGATCGTACACTTGCACAATCTGTGCATTGATCAAGAAGCAACAGTTCGAACGGAGAAAGGAGAAACAGAATGGTTTAAAATAAGCAAAGGTGTAAGACAAGGCTGCATACTTTCCCCCTACCTGTTTAATTGATATGCAGAACAAATCATCAGAGAAGCAGGATTGTATGAAGACAACAGAGATGTGAAAATTGGTGGAAGACTCATCAACATCCTTCGCTATGCTGATAATACCACATTACTGGCTGAAAGTGAAGATGATCTGAAACATTTGCTTCTCACAATCAAAGAACATAGTCTCAAAATGGGCCTGCACCTTAATGTAAAGAAGACAAAGATCATGACAACTGGCATAATCAACAGGTTCATGGTTGAAGGAGAAGAAATTTAAATTGTGAACAACTTTAACCTACTTGGATCAACTATCAATAAAGAAGCATCAAGCAGTCAAGAAATAAGACGATGCATTGCTCTTGGCAGAATGGCTATGAAAGACCTAGATAAGATTCTTAAGAACAGAGATGTCTCTCTCCATACAAAGATTTGACTTGTTCAAGCCATGGTATTTTCAATAACATCATATGGAGGTGAAAGCTGAACAGTGAAAAAGATAGACAGGAAGAAAATTGATGCCTTTGAATTATGGTGCTTGCAGTGAATACTGTGCATACCATGGACTGCCCGAAAAACAAACCAGTCGGTACTAGAAGAGATCAAACCTAAGCTTTCTTTAGAAGTTCAGATGACAAGACTTCGACTTTCATACTTTGGACACATCATGCGAAGAGAGAGATCATTAGAGAAAGACATCATGCTTGGCAAGATAGAAGGTCAACACAAAAGAGGAAGGCCAGCAATGAGATGGATCGATGCAATAACAGCAGCTACGAGTACCAGTCTGTCAACAATGAGCCACCTGACTGAAGACCGAACACAATTTAGGATAGCTATCCAGAGGGTCACCATGAGTCGACTCCGACTCAACAGCACTTAACAACAACATCTTAACTCACTAGTCAATATTTCTTCTAATGAGAGAATAAGAAGAGGATGCACCCAAAATACTATAACAGTCCCTACTCACTTTTGCTATACAAGCTGTTCCATGAGTAACAGAGCTTTCTCATTCATTGTGCCCATACTCTGGAATGTTCTCCCAAATAAACTGAGAGCTATCAAGGATCGTCAAATGTTCCACAAGGAAGTTAAAATGCTCCTTTTTATTGAACATTTTGAAATTTTACCTGACCAGAAAAAAATATATCCAACATAGCAGTGAACTCTCATTAATTCCCCTTAGTATCCGCCAACTTAGCATTGAACTTTAGCTGAACGTCCCTCAGTATTCCTCTACTCAAATCAGTAAGAATCTTGCTTCCTAATCTTTGCAACATTTGTGAACAAATAATAACCATGTAAATATGTTGAATGTAAATATGTTCTCTGTACATATTCTAATATTAATTTCACATTATCTGTACATAATCCACAAATTACACACTGTTATATCTTTGATTGAAGTTTAAGTTGAATGTATCTTTTTTTGTTAATTGTAAATCACCCTTGATCTCTGGAAGGGGCTGTATAGAAAAACTTATAAATAAATTAATTAAATTAATGGGAGAGACTGACTTGAATTTAGTGGCAGTTACAGAGACATGGTTCATGGATGACCATTACTGGAATATAACTTTACCAGACTATAAATGAATAGGAAGAAGGAGAGAAGGAGTGACACCTGTTTTATGTAAACGTAGGACAAATGTATGTCCAAGTGTCCAATGTTCAATGTAAACCGCACTGATGAGAAATAGCGCGGTATATAAGAAATGTTAAATAAATAAATAAAATATATGCAAAAACTAATATTAAAGTTATGGAAATACAGGGCTTAAAAGGGAGAGAGGTGGCACTGTGAGTTAAACTAGAAAGAGGAAAAGAGAAATCCGTTTGTATTGGAGTGATATACAGACCTCCATCACAGGGGGAAGACGTTGATGGAGATTTAATTGAAGATATATGCAGCATTGCCAGAAAAGGGGAAGTGCAACTGATAGGGGATTTCAATATGCCGGATGTTGATTGGTGCATCCCTGCTGCAGTGTCAACTGGAAACAAGGAGATCTTGGTTTCTTTACAGGAAGAGGTATTTAGGCAACTGGTAATAGAACCCACATGTGTAGGGGCCATACTGGATGTGGTGCTTACCAATGGGGAAAGTGTTTCTGATGTTATAGTGAGAGACCATCTTGCATCCAGTTATCACCAGATGGTGTGGCTCAGTATTAGAACTAGGGCTGATAAAATCCATTCAAAAGTGAGGGTCTTAAACTTTAGGAAAACTAAATTTACCAAAATGGGCCAATACATCAAGGAGTTGTTAGCAGGATGGAACAGCTGTGGAATGTAGAAAAACAGTGGGCAAAACTGAAAGGGGACATTTTAAGGGCGACCAACCTTTTCATTAGAATGGTAAATAAAGGGAAAAGGAAAAGGAGACTACTATGGTTCTCAAATAAGTAGCTGAAAAGATGAAGAAAAAGAGGGAGGCCTTTATGAAATACAAGAGATCACAGAGAGAGAAAGACAGGCATATATATTTGGAAAAACTTAGAGAGGCTGGCAAAGTAGTCAAGAAAGAAAAGTTATGAAAAAAATAAGAAATAGCCAATGCAATAAAATGGGGGGATAAGACATTTTTCAGATATGTTAGTAAGAGGAAGAAGGGCAAAAGTGGCATTGTCATACTCAAGGGTGAAGGGGAGGAATATGTAGAAGCTGATGAGGATAAAGTGGAATTGCTTAACAAATATTTCTGTTTTGTGTTCATAGATGAAGGGCCAGGAACAGGACCTCAGACAATACCCCCAAACAGGAACAAAAGCGAGGGGCATCTCAAACGATTTTGAGAAGACTGTGTTCATGAGGAACTAGCTAAACTAAAAGTGGACAAAATGATGGAACCATATGAGATACATCCAAGAATACTGAAGGAACTTGGGGATATTCTAGCAGCTCCACTAACTGACCTTTTCAATGTCTCTTTGGAGTTGGGTGTGGTGCCAGAGGACTGGAGAGAGGCACATATGGTCCCTTTACACAAAAGCGGAAGTAAGGATATGGTTGAAAACTACAAGTATATCCTCGGTGGTGAGTAAATTATTGGAAATGCTGCTGAAAAAGAAAATAGTGAAGTTTCTGGAGTCCAACAGATTACCGGATCCAAGGCAGCATGGATTTGCCAGGGGCAGGTCTTGTCAGACAAATCTGATTAATTTCTTTAACTGGATGACCAAGGAGTTGGACTGAGGGAGAGCCCCAGATGTGGTGTATTTAGATTTTTTTTTTTTTAATAATTCAAACATACTTGAGATAAGCAAATTTCAAGACATAAACAGAGAATACATTAAGAAAACATACATAAAAGGCAATCTACTTAAACAACCAATTGCAGCCCACATCTAGGGGAGAATTACAGAAGGAAGTAAAAACAAAAAGGAAAAACAAGAGAGAAAAAAAAACTTCTCAAACTCAGAGTCATACTATAAATCTGCCCAATATTCCCTCATCCCTCACACCTAAGAAAGAAGGATGCCCCCAAGGACAACTTCCTTGGCCTAAGGGACAAAAAAGCCTTCCTATGCACCTGATTTGCCCTAGAGACATCCTGAAACAATTGTACTTTAGCACCACAAAAGTGAACATCCTTATGTTTAAAGTAACTCTTAAATACCAAAACTTTATCCAATTCAGATACAAATGAAGCCACCAACGTGGCCCTAGTTAGAATGGTATCTTGTGAGTCCTCCAGGAATTGGTTAAGATTAACTGGAGATTGAGGTTGCAAAATATCATATTCTCCCACAGACTCACCAGATACCATTCGAGAGGAAATATAAAACACTTTAGAAAACACTATGGTATCTGCAATTGGAAGTTCTAATATTTCCTTTATATATTTACGGAGCAATATCTCAGATGATAACAAATGAGTACGAGGAAAATTTAACAAACAAATATTTTTCACCCTAAGAGAATTTTCCAAAGAATCCAACCTACGATGAATAAGTAAACTATCCTTAACTGAGGAGACACTCATCGACTGTAGGAAGGCATACTGGGAATCACATCTCTGCACCTGTGCAGTTAAGGATTCCAACTGCTCATCGACTGCCTCCAGCCTTGTCACAGTTTCCTGTGTAAAATTACAAAGCTGAGGCACTGTGGCTGCCAAAGTAGCCTCAATACGGGTCAACACTTGCCAAATATCCACCAAGGAAACCTGAGAATCAGGTATAACTTGGGGAAAATACTGGGGAGGTGACCAAGAAACAGGTAGAAAGGAACTCACAACAGGAACTGGAGTACTCTGTTGTACCGGTATACCACTTGCAGGCAATTCGGGCGGGGTTATCAATGACGGAAGAAGAGGTGGAGAGTGCTCAGGGGAACTCAAAGAAGCTCCCTCTGGAGTCTGCAAAGGCGAACAATACCTGCAGGTAGAAGAGCCACAACATCCCCAATCTTCAGATGCCTATCCATAGGGCCAGTCTCTCCCGGAGCCAAAGGAAAAATCTTCTTCTTTCTCTTACCCGATAAGCAGCAACCCTTCCAAACTCCTCCAAGACGCCTAAAGGGGCAGTCCCCGCTGCAGCCTGCTCACCCCAGGAAACTCCAATGCTGCACGGCTGGCTCCAGTTCAGCTCTCCCAAAGGCAGAGTGAGCTCTGCAGGTTTTTAAAGCCCCGGTATCGTCAGGGCTGTCCCCGCCACAACCTGCTCACCCCGGGAAACTCTGACGCTGCACAGCTGGCTCCAATTCAGCTCTCCCCGGTGTATTTAGATTTCAGTAAAGTATTTGACACTGTTACACACTGGCAACTTATAAACAAACTGAGCACCCTAGAAATGGACCCTAAAGTTACTGCTTGGTTTGGAAATTGGTTGAGTGGGAGGCGACAAAGGGTACAGTTAAATGGAGTTCACTCTGAGGAGAAGGAGGTTACCAGTGGAGTGTTGTAGGGATCTGTCCTTGCTCTGATTCTTTTTAACATCTTTGTTTGCATCTTTGCGGATGATACCAAAATCTGCAACAGAGTAGACACCCAGGAAGGTATAGATAACACAAGGAGGGATCTAGCTAAGCTTGAAGAATAGTCTAGAATGTGGCAGCTCAGATTTAATGCTAAAAAATGTAGGGTCATGCATTTGGGCTGCAACAATCCAAAGGTGCAGTACAGTACAGGGGGCGACATACTTCTGTCCATGAAAGAAGATGTGACCTAGGCATGATTGTGTCTGACAATCTCAAAGTAGCTAAACAGGTAGAAAAGGTGGTGGGAAAAGCTAGAAGAATGCTTGGTTGCATAGGGAGTGGAATGGCCAGCAGAAGAAAGGAGGTGATAGTCCCTCTGTATAAGTTTTTGGTCTGATCTCATTTAGAGTATTGTGTGCAATTCTGGAGACAGCACCTTCAAAATTATATAAACAGTTTGGAGTCGGTGCAGAGGGAGGCTATTAAAATGGTTAATGGTCTTCGTTATAAAGCATACAAGGACAGACTTAAGGATCTTAACATGTATACTTTAGAGAAAAGGCTGGACAGAGGTGATATGATTGAGATGTTTAAATACCTCCATGGCATAAATACACAGGAGGAGAGCCTCTTTTGATTGAAAGCAAGCTCTACTACGAGGGGACATAGGATGAGGGTGAAAGGAGATAAACTCAGGAGTAATATGAGGAAATATTTCTTTACAGAAAGAGTGGTAGATGCATGGAATAGTCTCCCAGTGGAGGTGGTAGAGATGAGGACAGTATCTAAATTCAAAAAAGCATGGGACAAATACAGAGGATCTCTAAAGGAAAAAAGGGGACTCTTGTAGTAGTTGATGTGGAAGGGCAGACTAGACAGGCCATGTGGTCTTTTTCTGCTGTCATATTTCTATGTTTCTATGTTTCTAAAATGAAAGAATGCCAATAATGTTGACCACAACTGTATTTAGAAACTCCTAGGTGTCTCATGACCTTGAAGGCAACATAATATACCCCCAAAGTTACTGGATGAACAGTGAAGAATCATAGAATTCAAAAACTACTTTACACTACAGTCAGACAACTGTCTGTGTTATGCTAAGAAGATATGTGATGAGAGTTGCTGTTAGTTAATTAGCAGGCTTAAATACTTAAAGGTATTGGTGAGATGCAGGTGCAAGCCGTATGGTTTAATTACCTGTTCCACTTAGAATTATTATTACTGGATACTTCACTGTTTGTATGGTATTTTTCTAAATTAAAGTTTATCTTAGTAGCTTGTTAACCTGAACATACTGCATATTGAAAATGTAAATAAGAAAATTAATTAGTAAACTAATTATAAAATAGAAAACAAAAAAGGAGAATCAAATTTGGTCATTAAAGATTCATATTTTACAAATAAATGCAATTACAACTTGGCATGTACTCATATAACAAGTTTCATCATTTATAGTCCAATGTTAATGTATAATAAAATATGAGATATTTACTTCAGAGATTTAAAATACATTAATTTAATATGGATTAAAAATAGCAGCCATTGTGAAATTAATAACATAGCTGAGTTAAAAGAAATCTCAAAACAATTAAAATACAGTTGTGGTCAATATTATTGGCACCCTTGTAGTTCAACATCTTAATGTCTAATATCTCCTAAAGAAAGTGGACAGTGAAACGGCTTTCGACAATATATGCACACATATTTGATTAATAAAAGAATTAAATAAAGCAAGACCAATTAAAAAAGGAAATAGTAGGAAATAATGTAAAAACTGGGACATTGCCAGAACATGATTATTCAAATTAAAAAAGACCACAAGAAAGAAGGGCGCGGGCAGGGTCCCTGCGCCCGATAGTAACCGGGTGCACGACCCGGTGCGGACCCCCTGCTCGCGCCTCTCACGGGCAAGTGAGTTGGGAGGGGGGGGCAAGGTGAGTCAAGGCAGGGGATTCGCTGGGCGCCGTTGCGTCCTTTAAAGTGATTGGCCCTCTGCGCGTGCATGCGTGGCGCGGGGGGGGTTTAAAGGCGGCAGGCATGTGCTCAGGCGGGTAGTCCTGAGCACATGCGAGGGCAGGGAAGAAGTTTTGCTGGTGCCGGTAGCATTCCCATGGCAGTTTCGGGGTGCCGTGCTGTGTGGCTGGAGCGGTTCCTGAGCGGGGATGTCGGGAGCTGTGCGGCGGTGTGTTTGGCCTGCAGGTCGGAGGAGTGTGCGGCCGTCTGGCTCTGCGCGGCGGCTGAAGCTTCGGCAGGCGAGTGGGGGAGTTTTGGGGTTCTTCTTTATAAATAAAACAGAGGAGAAGAGTGGTAAGGGCGGGCTAGAACCGAGGCTGTGGGTGCCTTAAACTCAAAAAAAACAAACAACAATTTAATAATAAGCTGAGTTTGGGGGAGATAGAGAATGCCTGCTGGTGGTGGAGTTGGTGGTCGCCGGCGTGAGCCTGCCCGGCTGGTGGGGGCCGGTCTGTTAGTGGTGCTGCAGGACGGGGGGGAGGTGGGGGAGCAGAGGGGGGGGACGGTGCAGCCCCTCTGGGGCCTGTCGCAGATGCTCAGGGGCCCCTTCCCAGGGTCGGGGTGGCCTTGCTGCCAGTAGTGCAGGGGCCGGGAAGGGCAGGATGGTACAAGGGGGTGAGAGAGCTGGGGCACGGGGACGGGGTTCCAAGCGTCGAGGGGGGGTGGTTCGGGGTGGAGCAGCTGTCTTGCCCCCAGAGTTGGGGGGGCAGGATTTGTCCCAAAGGGGATTGGGGCTCACTGGTGAATGGGATGGGGAGTGGGGTATTGGGCAGGGGATGGGAGCAACAGTGCCTTGAAGGATCTGTGGGAATGATGAGGGTTTTGGATTTGTTAGGAACTGGGGAACATTCTGGGGAAAGGAGGGGCTCTTCCGAAGGGATGGGCTTCACCTTAACCGGGATGGAACCAGGCTGCTGGCATTAACCTTTAAAAAGGAGATAGAGCAGCTTTTAAACTAGATATTAGGGGAAAGTCGACAGTCGCCCAAGAGCGGATGGTTCGGAAGAATGTATCCTTGAAGGATACTACCAAAAGCAGAGAGGTTCCACAAAAGAGTAAAGTAGCCCAAATGCCCTCAAGTATGGAGCAGACAGAGCTTAAAGATCCCAATTTACCCATGTCTAACAATAGCCAAATTAACATGAATAAAATACATTCTCTAAAATGCTTGTATGCAAATGCTAGAAGTCTAAAGAATAAGATGGGAGAGTTAGAATATATAGCACTAAATGAAAGGTTAGATATGATTGGAATATCAGAGACATGGTGGAAGGAGGATAACCAGTGGGACACTGTGATACCTGGGTACAAACTATATTGTAAAGATAGAGCTGATCAAATTGGTAGAGGGGTTGCGCTCTATGTTAGAGAGGGCATTGACTCAGAAAGGATTAAAATTTTGCAGGAAACAAAATCTGCTGTAGAATCTATATGGATTGAAATTCCATATAAAAGGGGGAAGGCGATGGCAGTGGGGGTGTACTATCGAGCACCTGGCCAGAATGACCAAATGGATGATGAAATGCTCAAAGAAATCAAGGAAGCTAACAAAGGTTACAGCGCAGTAATAATAATGGGTGATTTCAATTACCCCGGTATCGACTGGGTCAGTGTCACGTCAGGACATGCTAGGGAGATAAAGTTCCTAGATGAAATAAATGACTGCTTCTTGGAGCAGCTGGTTCATGAACCAACCAGAGGGGAAGCCATATTAGACCTAGTCCTTAGTGGAACACCAGATCTAGTGCAAGAGATAAGGGTGTTGGGGCCACTTGGCAATAGTGATCATAACATGATCGCCTTTGATTTAATTAGTGGAGGAGGGATAGTAAGGAAATCTACCTTTTAACTTTCGAAAGGGAGACTATGATAAAATGAGGAAAACAGTTAAGAAAAAACTAAAAGGAGCAGTTGCGAAGGTTAAAGACGTACATCAAGCTTGGGTGTTGTTGAAAAATACTATCTTGGAAGCCCAGACCAGCTGTATTCCACGCTTTAAGAAAAGTGGAAGGAAGTCCAAAAAACTGCCAGCATGGTTTAAAGGTGAGGTCAGAGAGGCTGTTGTTGCCAAAAAAGCATCTTTCAGGAAATGGAAAAAAGAGCCAAACGATGAAACCTGGAAACAGCACAAGCACTGGCAAGTCAAATGCAAGGCATTGATAAGGCAGGCAAAGAGAGAATTTGAGAAGAAGCTTGCTGTGGAAGCAAAAACGCGAAATAAAGACCTTTTCAAGTACATTCATAGCAAAAAACCTGTGAGAGAGTCAGTTGGTCCATTAGATGATGAAGGGGTTAAAGGAGCACTAAAGAGGCGACAAGGCGATAGCGGAGAGACTGAATGAATTCTTTGCTTCGGTCTTTACTGAGGAAGATGTAGGGATGTTACCCATGACTGAAGTGGTATTTAAAGGTGCGGAAGAATTGAAGGAAATATTGATACATCGGGAAGATGTCTTACAACTATTAGATAAACTGAAGAGTAGCAAATCACCTGGGCCGGATGGTATACATCCAAGGGTGTTGAAAGAACTGAAATATGAGATTGCAGAACTGCTATCAGTAAGTAATCTGTGAACTATCATTAAAATCATCTCTAATACCTGAAGATTGGAGGATCGCCAATGTAACACCAATTTTTAAAAAGGGTTCCAGGGGTGATCCGGGAAACTACAGACTGGTGAGCCTGACATCAGTACCGGGAAAAATGGTAGAAACCATCATAAAGAATAAAATTACTCAGCATGTAGATAGTCACAACCTAATGGGAGACAGCCAACATGGCTTTAGACAAGGAAGATCTTGTCTTACTAATCTGTTATGTTTTTTTGAAGGAGTGAATAAACAGGTGGACAAAGGTGAGTCAGTTGATATTGTGTATCTGGACTTTCAGAAAGCCTCTGACAAGGTCCCTCATCAGAGACTTTTGGCAAAACTAAAGAGTCATGGGATAGGAGGCAGTGTACTATTGTGGATCAGGAACTGGTTAAAAGACAGAAAGCAGAGGGTAGGTCTAAAAGGCCAATTTTCCCAATGGAGAAAGGTGAATAGTGGTGTACCCCAGGGATCTGTGCTGGGTCCGCTGCTTTTTGACATATTCATAAATGACCTGGAAAGTGGAATAACGAGTGAGGTGATCAAATTTGCAGATGACACAAAACTATTTAAAGTTGTTAAAACCCAAGAGGATTGTGAAAAATTGCAAGAGGATCTTGATAAATTGGAAGACTGGGCATCAAAATGGCAGATGAAATTTAATGTGGAGAAGTGCAAGGTTATGCACCTAGGGAAGAACAACCCAAACTATGGTTACACGATGCGAGGTTCCACATTAGGAACCACCACCCAGGAAAAAGATTTAGGCGTCATTGTGGATACCATGTTAAAACCCTCGGCCCAGTGTGCAGCAGCGGCCAAGAGAGCAAATAGAATGCTAGGTATGATAAGGAAAGGAATGGAAAATAAAACAAAAGATATTATAATGCCTCTATATCGTTCCATGGTGAGACCGCACCTTGAATATTGTGTGCAATTCTGGTCGCCATATCTTTTTTTTTTTTTTAATAGTAGTTTTTATTCAGTTTTAACATATAAAATAACAATACAAACGATCGTGATATAGCAGGATACAAGCAGATGCTATTAATCAAAATAGCTAAAGAATATAATAACTTGAACAAGACAGTACAATAACGTTAACAAGAACTAGTATCAGTCCATGCCAGCACGCCACCCTCCCTCTCTCCGTTCAATGTGGTTACAGCAGAGACCATTCCACAAGGCAGCCTCCAGCAATCACTTTCATCAAACATAATTTTGTAAAGCTGACCATTTCTTACTTAGTTTACCTGACCATGGGTTCTTGGCTATATAGATCTCTTTGTAGGTCTTATGTAGGATTAAGAGACTCCACCAATGCTCGAAAAAAGCTTTGTCGAGATTCTTCCAGTGTATTAGAACTATTTTAAGCGCAATCCCGAGCATTAAGTCCAGCAGTTTACTATCCCATTTCATCAGAGTAGGTTCCAGAGCTATGGATTTATATATCACTATCCGATAAGTGATAGGAGTTTGTAAGTTGAGGATCTGTGATATGCGTTCCCATACTCTGTTCCAATATATTTCCAGGGATTTACAATGGAACAACATATGTGCCAGTGTCCCAATTTCCATGTTACAGGACCAACATCGATTTCCCTCCTGTAGTGTCCATTTCATTTTCTTAGCCGGTGTAATATGCGCTCGATGTGCTATAAAGTACATAGATTGTGTGAGAGACGCTGCTCTCGTGGCACGTATTTGAGTTCCCCAAAAAGTGTCCCAATTTTCCGGAGGTAGATCTTGACCGGTTTCAGTAGCCCACACCGACTGTATCTTAAAACATGTCTTGTCACTTTTGGATCGGAGAATCGCAACACATCTCGAAACAGCTTTGGCATCTGTTTGTAATTCTTGAAGTTTCTGTCGCAGTGGCCATCCTGTACGTATCAAGACAGGTGACACACCCGCTTTGCTCATGCAGTATCGGAGCTGACACCATTGGAAATAGCATGTATTAGGCAATCGGAATTCCGTTCTTAATCTGTCAAAGGTTTTAAATGCACTTCCATTGATCAGTTGTCCAATGGTGATAAGATCATGTTCCACCCATTTTTTCCATAAGACAGGCTTCCCTCCGATGATAAGGCGCGGGTTCAGCCATATGGGCATATCTGCGGCGAAGTCATCCCCTCCATCGATACATGATGCCAATAATCGACAGGCATGTTGTGTTTCTCGGATAATAGCATTATGTGGTGCAGTCTGGTCTACTACTGTGCCTACCAGTAGCCATGTAGGTAGGGGGAATGTAGGGCCCGCTCCACACTCAGCCATCTAGGTCCTTTATCCGTGTCGTCAGAGTCGACCCATTGAGCACCCTGCTTTAAAAGAGAGGCAGTGTGCAGCCAGCCGAGATCTGGGAAATGGACACCTCCTTGTGTATTAGGTAACTTCAGTTTCCAGGCAGCTATTCGAGGTACTCGGTTGTTCCATAGAAAGGCTATCAGTTGACTATTCATTTTCTTATAGAAGGCTGACGGGAAACGTAAGGGTATCATACTTAATATATAGCTGAGTTTTGGTACCAACATCATTTTTATCGTTTCTAGCCTGCCCCACCAGCTCAAATGAAGGGGGGTCCACTTGCAGATGTTATCATGTACAATTTCTTGACACATCTTAATGTTGATTGCGACAGTCTCTTCCAAGGTGGTGCCATAGGTCACGCCCAGGTATCTAAAGGATGACTTCTCATATTGAAAGGGGTATCCACGCATCATTTCTTCGCTGACCTGTTCATTCAGAGGAATAATTGTTGTTTTATTCAGATTTACTTTATATCCGGATATCGCTGAGTATGCATCTATGAGTTGCAGTGTTTCAGGAAGGTCTGATGGTTGTAGAAAAATGAGCAGGTCATCGGCATATGCTGACAATTTACAGGGACCATCAGCTAACTCAATTCCTTTTATGTTTTCCTTCTGTCGGAGCGCTATTAATAAGGGTTCCAGGGCTAAATTAAAAAGCATCGGTGACAGGGGGCAACCCTGTCTGGTCCCTCTTTGCAACTGAAAAGGGGCTGAGAGGTGTGAGTTGACCGCTATTCGAGCTGTGGGTTTGGTATATAACAATTCAACGCGTTTTAGGAACTTTTCTCCTATCCCAAACCACCGTAGGGATCGAAATAGAAAGGACCATTCCAGTCGATCGAAGGCTTTTTCGGCATCCAATGCTAGCCCTATCAGGGGCTCGGCCTTAGTCTTGGCAGATGCCAGTACATGTGCCAATAATCTTCCATTATCTGTAGTGGATCTGTTTTGTATGAATCCACATTGATCCTCATGTATCAAATCTTTTAAGATCCGTCCTAATCGGTTAGCAAGCACTTTAGCATAGATTTTATAATCAGAGTTTAGGAGAGAGATGGGTCTGTAATTCTCTATCTTTTGTGTATCCCTGCCCGGTTTCGGGTGAATTACCACCACAGCCTCTGCCAGGGCTCCAATCTCTGGAGATTCATCTTGCAGGCCACTGTAGTAGATCTGTAGCATGGGAGCCAATTGAATGCAATATTTATTATAGAATTCCAGTGGGATACCATCTGGACCGGCGGCTTTGCCACGAGCCATCTGTTTGATCGCATCTTGTATTTCAGTTACTGAGATCTCTTGTTCCAGCGTTCGACTTTGATGACTGGTTAATGTGGGTCCTACTATCTTGGAGACAAAATCTTCAAAGGCTCTGTCACTACATTGGGTATCTGAGCGATATAGTTCCTCATAGAATTCTTTGCAGCGGTCTAGTATTTTGTCAGATCTCAGGAGAAGGCCCCCGGAATTGTCTTGCAACGCCGCTATAGCGGTCTTGCTGGTCTTTGGTCTGAGCTGCCGAGCTAAAAGGGATCCAGAGCGGTTGCTTTCATAGTAGTATATACTACGTTGTAGCTGGATACTACTCAGTGCTTCTTTGTTGAGGAGAGCATTATATTGGTATCGCAATTTTTGGAGTCTAATCAATATCATTGAGTCAGCTCTTTTGGCTAGTAACCTTTCCCCAGCTTTTATTTGGAGTTCCAATTCATCTTTTTCTTTTTTCCTGGCTTTACGCCGTCTAATGGTGTAGGTGGTAATATGAGCTCGTATGGTCGCTTTAAAACCTTCCCACCAGCTCCAGATGGAGGTATCAGTGGGTGTATTATATTTAAAATAGGTCTCAATTTCCCCTGACAGTAGCTGTACAAAGGAGTCATCTGCTAGTAGGGATTTATCAAATGTCCATCTTGGCGGAACATGCTGTGTAACGTTGGTATTCAACACTAGGGAGACAGCGGCGTGATCCGATACCGTTGTAGCATATATCTCTGCGGACAGCACTTGAGGCATCAGCTCTGTGGACAGTAGGAAGAAATCGATCCTTGTTTGGGTATTATGTGGGATGGAATAAAATGTGTAGTCTCTTTCTTGGGGATGAAGTAGGCGCCATGGGTCTACCAAGTGTAGCTCTGTTATGATGCCTTTAAGAACCGCCTACGATTTGACTTTGTCTACAGCCCGATAGGGCGTGCGATCTAACAGTGGATCCAAGATGACATTGAAATCGCCCCCTAATATGATATTGGTGTGAGCTGCGGCTGTAACTTCTTTAGCTATCAGTTTGAAAAAGTTAGGGTCATCGAGGTTGGGCGCGTAAATATTGAAGAATGTGTAAAGCTGTTGATTTATTTTCATCGTCACTCTGGCCCATCGACCTAGCGGATCAATCTGTGTGCCGGTAATGGCGGATTGCAGGAATTTGCGCACTAATATTATTACCCCCCCTTTGCGTTGAGTGGCAGAGGCCGAGGCCGCCACCAGGAAATATTTAGAGGTTACTTTCTGCGATTCAGTATCTGTTAAATGTGTCTCTTGTAAGAGGGCAATATCTGTTTTTTTTTTGCTGGCAGTACGCTAAAATCTTCTTTCGCTTGACAGGGCCAGTAATACCTTTTACATTTAACGAAAGCATTAAAAGATCACTAGACATCAACGTTGGAATAAGCTGTCTTATAGGTGAAAGCTATCCTATGGATAGGCCTGCCGCGTACTTGCATTTTGCGTGTATGTGGAGGGTTTTGTACTGGACTGGACTGACACAAACAACTGCATAACTGGCAAACATTGTATCGCTAAGGTGAACACAATCCACTGAAACAGTAACCAACCCCGACCTCCCGTTGCCACCCCTACATTTCAAGCAGAAATATCTGTTTAATTAAAACTATTTAGAACAACAGAAATACAATCAATGAGGTGTTTAACAAGGCTTAAGGCGTTCTAAAATTTGTGAGAACGCACGGCCGCACCCCCTGAGTATATGCTGAGTTCTCTACACTGCGTGAGAGATCAGAATATTGACCTCAGGTTTCCATACCGCATTTTTCTTGTAGGAAAGTTTTCAGTGTTTCAGCTTCAACAAAATTCCTCGTTTCATTATGCAGCGTGACCCGCATGGTTCCTGGGTAGTATAGCCCGTATCTTGCCTGTGCACTTTGTAGCATGGGTCTACAGGCCAGCAACGCTTTTCTCCGATCTACCGTTTGCTTGCTCAAATCCGGATAGAGTGCCACTTTGTGTCCCTGGATTTGCAGTGATCCGGCCTTCCGTGCAGCTTGAAAGATCTGTAGGACCTGTGGGTATCTCAGTACCTTCATTATGAGTGGGCGCGGGTATCGTGTGTTTTCTGCTTTGTGTGTTGGGATTCGATGGGCCCGTTCTAGTTCAAAAGGCCTTGCAAAGACAAGCTGCAGCATCTCCGGTATGGTTTTTTCCAGAAATCCAATCGGATCGGTGCCTTCAGCGCCTTCAGGGACTCCAACAAGGCGGATATTATTTCTACGGGTATGGTTATTTTGATCTTCAATCAGATTTTCTATGTGCCGGACTCGTTTGACCAAAGGGCCCAGCTGTTCTAATGCAACGCCATGCTTCTGGGTTTGTAATTCAACTGCATTAAGTCGAGTGGTGATGGTGAGGAGTTTCTCTTTTACCTCCAGCAAGTCTTCTTGAATCATGTTCAGTGAACTAGAATTGGCTGCAATCATTTCTTTAACGCATTTCAATTCCTGTAGCACTTCACGTAGGCCACCGGCAGTCACTCCCTCCTTCTCTCCCGCGGCCATTTTCTGCGGGGAACCCACTTCGGGTTTGGATCGTTTCGCTGCTGAGCCGGATCCCTGCGGAAATTCCAGCCGGGCAGGCTTCAGGGATGCCATCCAGCTGTATTGCGGTGTTATTGATGTAGGTAGGGGGTACAAACTTCAATGTAATACCGGGATATGTTCAGGATTCTTGGGCAGCAACGGGAGCAAAAATTCAGGCGTCCATTCTGTTCAGTGGCTAGCTCCGCCCCCTGGTCGCCGTATCTTAAAAAGGATATAGCGATTTTAGAAAAGGTACAGAGAAGAGCCACCAAAATGGTAAAGGGGATGGAAGGATACTCCTATGAAGAAAGGCTAAAAAGGTTAGGGCTCTTTAACCTGGAAAAGAGACGGCTGAGGGGAGATATGATAGAAGTCTATAAATTAATGAACGGAGTGGAAGGGGTAAACGTAGATCGATTGTTTACCTTATCAGAATATAGAAAGACTAGGGGACATGCAATGAAGCTACAGGGTAAACTATTTAAGACTAATAAAAGAAAATATTTTTTCACTCAACGTGTAATCAAACTCTGGAATTTGTTACCGGAGGATGTAGTAAAGGCTGTTAGTTTAGCTGGGTTTAAAAAAGGTTTGGACAAGTTCCTGGAGGAAAGGTCCATAAACCATTATTAAGAAGTGACCGAAGATATCAATGCTTGACCCAGTACAAGCATTGTGGAACTTGTGTCTCTTGGGGAAACTGCTAGGTACATATGACCTAGATTGGCCACTGTTGGAAACAGAATACTGGGCTTGATGGACCTTGGTCTGACCCAGTATGGCATATCTTATGTTCTTATGTTCTTAATGAAGGCGCGGTTGGTTGCATGACTCCTGGTTTGTCAAGTGGGGGTGTGGAGGGTGCTAGCCAGCCTTGGGCGGCTTCGGGGGGGGCTCCTTGTTATGGCTGGAGTGGGTACCAGGGTCCATGGGATCAGTGGGTGCGGGGTGGTCAGGGTCCTTCTGGGCCTGCTTGGGTTGGGGCATGGCAACCGGCGTTGTCTGGGGGGTTCTCTCCTGCTTCTTTTCCTCTCGTTTCCCCGCAGGTGCTGTGGATGGCTTCACCTGGATCAACAGAGGCGGTGGGACTGCAGCGGGCAGCGGAGGACGTCCCAGCTCCAGCATCATCGAGTGATCGGGTGGCTGGAGCAATGGAGCAAGTTGTGGCGGAGCAGCATTCGAGATCTGCGGCGCAGGTGTCGCTGCCTTCTGTGGTGCCAGAGGGTGGGCCCTCAGCCTCGCGTGGTGAGTTACAGCGTGATGAGGAGGCGGAGGGGAAAGGGGGTGCGGAGCGCGTGCCGCGGTGTGGGAAAGCTAGTAGGAAGAGGAGGCATACGTGCAGGGGTCGGCGGAGCTCTGACTCGACGTCCTCCTCGTCTTCAGACTCTGCAGGGTCCTCCGTGAAGCAAGGGGATAGGGCATCAGAGGCAGGGGCAGGGTTGTCTGTGGCGGCGGGGGCGGGGTCAGGTGGGGCAGCGAATGTTGCGATGCTATCGGAATTATGGGAAGGGGTGCCGCGGAAGTTGAGGCATAGAATTCAAAGACGGAAGTACATAGACATATTCCGTTTACTGGAGGGGCGTAAGCGCTCGGGGGAAAGCAAGAAGAAGCGGAAGGAGGATGAGAAGGCCGGCAGGGTTTGTTAGGTATCTAGGACAGTCGTGAATTGGGTGCGGTCCTTTTTGCGGTTGGCTAGTGTATGGGGGCGGCATTACCCGGATCAGCAGGGGATGTTGCTCGCATATGCGGACTCTATTTTGGAAGCCTCGCAGACGCATGAGGGGTGGGCGTGGCTTAATTACGATGAGAAATTCCGAGATAGGATGGAAGAGAACAAGTCCTTAACGTGGGGGACACAGGATATAAACTTGTGGCTCACCCAGATGTCCGTTAGAGCGGTGCCCGGTGGGGCCGGGGTAAAAGGCAGTGCCAGTTTCAATGCAGGTGGGAGTCGCTCCTTTCGAGGCGGTGGTCTTCCTTCGCCCGTCAGGACGGTCTCCGTTGGAGGAGGGGACGTCTGCTGGCATTTTAACAGGGCATCGTGTCCGTTCCCGGATTGCAAATTCTGGCATGTGTGCTCAGCCTGTGGCGGGGGGCATGCTGCGGCAAAATGCCTTAAGAAAGGTTCGGTCTTGCCCTCCTTGCCGTCTAGCAAGTAATAGTGAAGCTTCCGAACTAGCACCTACACCAATAAAGGTCGAGGTATTGAAAGATTGGCTTCACGGTTACCCGAAGAGGAGAGCGGGAAAAACGTTATTGTTGGGTTTTCAATTTGGTTTTGTGATCCCGGTTAAGGGTGTGGTGTTGGGCAGGGCCGCGAGGAACTCGCCGTCGGTGCGGAGGTTTGCAGGGGTGGCCCACGAAAAGTTGGGGGTGGAGTTGGATTTAGGTAGGGTGGCAGGGCCGTTTGAGCATCCTCTGTTTCGGGATTTTGCTGTATCCCCGATTGGTATCATACCTAAGAAGGAACCGGGCAAGTTTAGGATGATTCCTAATCTCTCCTTTCCAGGTGGTGCTTCTGTGAATGATCACATACCGCGAAAATGGTGTACGGTTTGGTATGCCTCTTTCGATAGGGCAGCTGAGTTGGTCCGACAGGCTGCACCGGGGGCCTTGATGGCGAAGGTCGATATAGAGTCGGCTTTTCGCTTGTTGCCGGTGCACCCAGCGTCTTTTCACTTGTTGGGTTTTTGTTTGGACAACAAATTTTATTTCGACAAGTGCATGCCGATGGTGGTGGTGTCTTGCGCGTACTTCGAGATGTTCAGTACCTTCCTCCAGTGGGTCTTGACGCATCAGGTGGGCAGGTCCGAGGTGGTCCATTATCTCGACGATTTTTTGTTCGTGGGTGCTGCGCGGTCAACTGCTTGTTTGGAGCTCTTGGAGGGGTTTGTGCGGCTGGCTGTGGAATTGGGTGTGCCGCTGGCGGCCAGCAAGACGGAGGGTCCGTCTTCCAAGCTCACTTTCTTGGGCATCGAGTTGGACTCCGTCCAGATGGTTGCGCGTTTACCCCACGAGAAGGTAGTGGGTTTACGGGTCTTGTTGTCCAATGTGTTGGCGTCCTCAAAGTTAACTTTGAAAGAAATGCAGGCATTATTGGTATCCTTGAACTTTGCTTGTAAGGTGATACCTATGGGCTGCGTGTTTTTACGTCAATTTGCTGGGGCAATGGTCGGGGTGAAGAAACTGCATCACCGTATGCGTATTTCAAGAGTGATGCGGGAGGACTTGCGGATTTGGGATGTCTTTTTGCGGGAGTCTAATGGGACATCCGTCATTTTGAAAAAGGAGTGTTCGAGTGATGATTTACAGCTTTATACTGATGCGGCAGGGGGAGTTGGGCTGGGCATCTATTTTGGGGGTGCCTGGTGTGCGGAGCGTTGGCCGGAGGAGTGGAATGAGACGGGTTTGACGAAGAATATTACTTTTTTAGAGTTATTCCCGATGCTAGTGGTTTTGGAGTTGTGGCCAGAGAAGGTGAGGAACCGTCGGCTGGTATGGTGGTGTGACAACGAAGTGGTCATGAGTGTGGTGAATCATTACACTCCACGATGTAGGTTGGTGGCATCGCTCATGAGATTATTAATGTTGGGGTGCTTGCGTCAGAATGTGGATTTAAAGGCGCGACATATCCCAGGTCATGCTAACTGTATTGCTGATGCCCTTTCCCGTTTGCAGTGGGACCGTTTTCGACATTTGGCGCCGGAGGCAGAGTTGGAGGGGCATGCGGGCCCTTGGAGCTTGTGGAGCGATGGCCGGCTGAAATGAAGGAGTTGCTGCGGTGTTCGGTGGCTGCACGGACCTGGGATGCTTACTGTCGAGGTTGTGCCATGGTAGTAGAATTCTAGCGGGCCCAGGGGTGGCGGGCTGGGGCGGTGGGGGAGCATCTGATCGGACAGTACATTGTAAGTGCTAAGGGGAGAAGCATGTCCAGATCAGCTGTAAAAGGTCATCTGGCTGGTTTCTCCTTTTTCATGTGAGCTGTTGGGGGGGATACGCCGGGTGGAGCGTTTATGGTTAATAGGTTGCTTCGGGGATGGGAGCGCTTAAGGCCTCCTCCATGGGATCAGCGGCTGCCAATTATGCATGGCTTACTCCTGGGGCTCTGTGCGGAGTTGCAAGGGGTAGTGGAGTCGCGCTATGAAGCCATGCTGTTTCAGGCTGTGTTTACGTTAGCCTTTTTTGAGATGTTTCGTGTGGGGGAGTTGGTGGCGAGCTCCCGGAAGGCGGAGGGGGGGGAATAGTTTGCGGCGGTTGCATGTGCAGCTGGAGGGGGAGCAATTGCGGATCCTACTGGCACGGTCCAAAACGGATTAGCGTGGTCGGGGCCTCTGGGTAGTCTTGAACGCAATTGGGGATCCATCGTGTACGGTCGCTGCCATGCGGGAGTACCTGTGGGTGTGTCCAGTGTGGGCGAGTGTGCTCTTTATGCATAGTGACGCGAGGGTGCTTACGCGTTTTCAGGTGACTGCGGTCTTGCGGATGGCATTGTCTCGCCTGAGGTTGGATGCAAAGCAATATTCCCCGCATTCTTTTCGTATCAGGGCAGCAACCAGCGCTGCGGAAGTGGGGCTGTCGGGGGGTCAGATATGATGTATCGGCAGATGGCGCTCCATGGCATTTAAAGGTTATGTGCGGCTGTGAGAGGGTGGAGGCAACAAGGGGTGTGTGTGGGGGGGGTGCTATTAATGTGTGATTTCTTTTCCAGATGGGGGACTTGGCATGAGAAATTGTTGGATGGTGGGTCACTCCTTCGTCTTCTGGGCTGGTCAGCGGGCAGCGGTGCGGCCAATCAGAAGCAATCTGGGTGGTGATCCAACGGTGGTGTCTGTGTCATGGCTGGGCGAGCGGGGTCTGCGGTGGACACAGCTGCTGCCTTTGCTTCGTCATCATCAATGTCGTCGGCCACAGCCCAAGATGGTGTTACTGCACTTGGGGGGCAATGACTTGACTTCCTGGACCTGCAAGCAGCTGATCAATGCGGCGAAGAGGGATCTGGTCGTGGTGCTGCGGTGGTTTGCGGGAGTGGTGTTGATCTGGTCGGACATCATACCTAGACCGGCTTGCTGGGGGCAGCGTAGGTGGTCAAGAGGCCTGACAAAGATCAACAGGCAAATTGGGCAATGAGTTTGTGAGTTAGGGGGTTATCAAGTGCAGCATTCTTGGATAGAAGTCCATTGTGCTGGGCTTTATAGGAGCGATGGGGTGCATCTCTCTCCAGTGGGAATGGACTTGCTTTTGAATGACTGGCAGGAAGCGGTTGAGCGGGTGCTGCAGGATCGCTCACACTGGTCGCAGCTTGGCATGGGGGGGGGGGGGCGGCACAGACTGAGCGCAGCTCTGTGCCGGTGGTGGGATCCCGGAGGTTTCCGGGGTCCGGAGCCTTAGGCCACTTGGGACGAGGGCGGGGTGCCCACGACCCAGAGAAACCCTGGTGGACTTGTGCTATTGATATGGCAAAGTCAGAAAGGGGGTTAGAAGCATTGCTGGAGGCTTGACCACGGCAGGTGCGGAAGTGAGGTCACCTTGCTAATCGTACGGCTGGTGACGGATCATTCTGTGGGGGGGTTAAGGGGTATTGATCATTGTTATGAGTGTTAATTGTTTGAGTTATTTAATAAAGCTGCGACCAGTTGCTTCCAAGTACGGTGTCTGTTGAGTTTATTGGGGAGATGGGTGGTGGTGGAGTATGTAATGTGGGGGGGGGGGTGGCTCTTGATAAAGGGGGCAGCGGGTCCGGCTACCCGGTTAGAAAGAAGGGCACGGCAGGGTCCCTGCGCCCGATAGTAACCGGGTGCCCCCTGCTCGCGCCTCTGACGGGAGTGTGAGTTGGGAGGGGGGGGCAAGGTGAGTCGAGGCAGGGGATTCGCCGGGCGCCGTTGCGTCCTTTAAAGTGATTGGCCCCCTGCGCATGCATGCGCGGCGCAGGGGGGTTTAAAGGTGGCAGGCATGTGCTCAGGCGGGTAGTCCTGAGCACGTGCGAGGGCAGGGAAGACGTTTCCCTCCCACCCCTCCTTTGGTTTTGGTGGGGGGGGGGGTGATTCGGGTTGTCGCAGCTTGGGGGGAGGCAGGATTCCGGAGGTTTCCGAGGTCCGGAGCCTTAGGCCACTTGGGACGAGGGCGGGGTGCCCACGACCCGGAGAAACCCCGGTGGACTTGTGCTACTGATATGGCAAAGTCGGAAAGGGGGTTAGGAGCTTTGACCACGGCAGGTGCAGAAGTGAGGTCACCTTGCTAATCGTACGGCTGGTGACGGATCATTCTGCGGGGGGGTTAAGGGGTATTGATCATTGTTATGAGTGTTAATTGTTTGAGTTATTTAATAAAGCTGCGACCAGTTGCTTCCAAGTACGGTGTCTGTTGAGTTTATTGGGGAGACGGGTGGTGGTGGAGTATGTAATGTGGGGGGGGGGGGTGGCTCTTGATAAAGGGGGCAGCGGGTCCGGCTACCCGGTTAGTCATAATCATTATTTAATTCCACTGAATAAAGGTTAGACTGTAAAAATGGCCACTGTATTGGGTGATTTATTCACTTTTTAAAAAAGTTCAAAGAGGAAAATTTGTTACAGTAGAGGATTTTTTCTCTCACGACAAACATTCCAACTAAAATCTTATACTGATTCATTCTAGTGGGTGCTTTTGCAGTCTAACCTTTATTCAGTGGAGGACATGATTATTGGCACCCTTATAAACAATTCAAATCAGTTTGAACTGAAGAACCACATGCCTATTGCAGTAAAATTAGACAAACCTGTGATCAATTGTCAGTACTCACATCACTTAAATCAACCTATAAATGATGGCTCTAATGTTTAAAATGGCCACATTCCCTCCCTGTTCCATTTTCACAATGGTGTAGACAAGAGAGCTGCCAGAGATCGTCAGAAAAGTCATTATCACCAAACATCAAACTTCAAAGGGGTACAAGGCTACCTTCACAGACCATCAGATTCCTGTGTCTACAGTTTGCGATGTTATTAAGAAATTTTCTGCTCATGGAACTATCAAGAACCTCCCAGGACGTGGCAGGAAGAGGAAAATTAATTCAAGAAGTCTTCAAAGGTTAGTGCAAACTGTTGGAAAAACACTTTGTACAACATCCAAAGAGCTTAACGCTAACCTGGAGCAATCTGTAGTGGTGGTTTCCACCTGCACCATATGCCATGTACTAAATAAAGAAGGAATTCATGAGCAAAGGCCAAGAAGGACCCCACTGCTGAAAGATAGACATAAAAAGGTGTGCTTGATCTTTTCCCACACCCATCTTGAGAAACCACAATGCTTCTGGGAAAATGTTCTGTGGACACATGAAACCAAACTTCAGCTCTTTGGCAATGCAGATTAGTGATACATTTACAGGCAAAAAATGAAGTTTATAAGGAAAAAAACACTCTTCTTGCAGTTAAACATGGTGGAGCTTCCTTAATCTTGTGGGGCTGTTTTGTTGCCTCGGGAAATGGAGGCCTGGAATGTATCAAAGTAATCATGAAGTCAGAGGACTACCAAGGTATTTTGGAGCAAAATGTGCTACCTCATGTCAGAAAGCTAGATCTGGGTTGAAGGTGATGGATCCTCCAACAGGACAATGACACAAAACATACATCCAAAAGTATGAAAGAATGGTTAATAAAAAAGAATGGACGGTTTTAAACTGGCGAGCAATGAGTCCTGATCTCAGTCCAATTGAGAACCTTTAGAAAGAACTGAAATCTTCCATTGGTAAAGGAATTCCTGAAACATTCATGAGCTGGAACAAATTACAGTTGGAGTGGGAGAAACTGTCAGCAGACAGATGTATGAAACTGTCATCACTGCCAAGGGTTGTGCAACCAAATATTAGAAAGGGAATCCTATCTGGGTCATATTTTGGTTTTTTTTCCTCATTAATTACTACATTTGCATTGCATAGATATCAATTTTTGTTATATAACTTTGAACATACTATTAAAATATTATGATGACATACAGCTGGAATATTATTATTTCTCGATATTGTACACAACAAACCTAAAATGCAATGGTGCTAATAATGTTGACCACAGCTGTAGGTTAATTCCTTTTACTGCATTCTGTTTGTTGATTAATATTTTAAATTATTGATAAGTGAAGCACCACTCAACAGTGTCAACAGTGTCAGGTTGCAGCTGTTTTGTATCTTATGTATTTGGTATTTTAGGATATTGATGTCCTTCTATGCATTCCCTTTCCAGGATTTTCCTTTTTTTAAAATTTTCCTTTTAATATAGTTTTTTATTTGCTTGTATGTTGTTTGTTCAACACTTTCAAGTTTTTCAAACTTCTTTGATGTCATATTTGTTCACATAGTAACATACTAACTGACCGAATAATTAATACATAAATTGGAATAGGCCAATCAGAAGACCATTGAATAACATTTCATTGATGGTTTCTTTAGAATAAGGTGGACTACTGACCGCATCAAAGCTAACAGCACCTCTCCTATCTCCAAGAGCCAGTTTCTCATTCTATGGAAGGTTTCCATGAACACCTGTTTCCTTGTTTTCAATAGCCCCACAAGACAAGGATAATGTATGCAAGTAAAGGACTTTAAGCTTGTTAAATACTCCTAGGCACCACTTGTAAGTTCCATTCTTAAACTATCCAGATGGTAAACTCAATTGGCAGCTTTGACAGTCCAGGTGTGAGAACTGTGACAAGGTGTGTTGCTCTAGGTTTTTTTGTTTTTTTTGTTGGGCTTCAGGCTGCAGTATTCAGGGTTCTTCTTGATTTCTGCTCTGTCCACAAAAGTTTGGGACCGTGGCACTTTGGTGCTCTGGATGTGCTGGGAAGAACAGCAGGAGATGGAGTGTGGTGCCAAGATGAAGTGGGGTGCAGAGAAGAGGAGTCAGTGCCATCACCAACCCAGAAGCAACTGTGCATGTTCAGGCATGCATGATTTAAGCAGCCTGCTTGGCGGCTCTGCTCAGAGAGAAAGAGAAAGCTGAAGGCAGAGGCAGACAGGCAGGCTTGGGCAACACGGGGCCGTGTACTAGGGGAACTGGAGATGAATGAAGTTTTTTGCTCTTGCCATCAGGTAAGTGAGTATGGCCAGAAAAAGGAAGGAAGGAAGAGCTGCAGAGTGCAGCAGAAAGTGAAAGCGAGCATGTGTTGTATGGTATGGAGTGGGCGCAGATGCAAATGAAGCAGCTCTGGGTTTGAGAGTGAAGCATACACAGGGAGAATAATGAGCTGCGGAAGGGGGTGCCAGGACTGAAAAAAGGAGGAGTGAGAGAAGTACTGCTAATCCTGGATGAAATTCAGTGTTAAAGGCTGATCAGATGTATGTGACAGCGCACTGATCTGTAAAGTGCTCACGCCAGAAAACTGTCATTAAAATCATCTATACTGTAGTACGGGAAGACTGGAGAATGGGCAACATACGGCTAATATTTAAAAAGGGTTTCAGAGGTGACCCATACAATTACAAACCAGTGAGCATGATATCAGTGCTGAACAAAATGATTGAAACCTTTATAAAGAACAAAGTTACTGAACATATAGAGAGTTATGGTTTAATGGAATAAAGCCAGCATTGATTTAGCCAAGGAAAGTCTTGCCTCACCAATCTGCTACTTTTGTTTTGAAGGTGTAAGTAAACAGGTAAGTAAAGGTGATCTGGTTGATATAGTGTATCTGGATTTTTAAATCGCCTTTGGCAAGTTCCCATATGAAGAAATTAAAAAGTCATGGGACAGGAGGCAGTGTCCTTTTGTGGACTGAGGCATGGTTAAAAGACAGGAAAAAAGAGCAAGAATACAATAAATGGTCATTTTTCTGAATGGAGAAATGGGGAATAGTGGAGTACCACAGAAATCTGGCCTGGGCCCACTGCTTTTTGACATATTTATAAATGACCTGGAAATGGGAATAACAAGTGAGATGATAAAATTTACAGATGATACAAAATTATTCAAAGTAGTGAAATGAAATGTTTCAAATGTGTGGATAATTCATTTTTTTTCTATTCATGCAATTACCAATATTATCCTAAGAATACAAAATCAGGGATTTACAGAATTTTCTGGCTCACAGACATAAGCATAAAGAAAATAAAAAGTCAACCCTGTAAACTTTAATCCACAATTGGGGGAGGGGGGAGGGGAGATACCTGGCAATCCTAAATACTTTGGCCTCAATAATCCATTCCCATGGTATATCTGAATATTATTTTGCAGATGATATCCAACTAGCTGCTGCAGCTGACTTGGTCTATCCCAAATTGTCACCACTGAATCATTATTTGAGGGCAGCAGCAGATTGGGAATAGACTAGTTCTTAATCCGCAAAAGTCTCAAATGAGATGGATTTCTTCCAGATTCCTTATGCCAAATCTCTCCCCTGTAATCTCAAGCCATGCTGTAAGATTCTGTAAATCTCTGATGATTCTTGGCTGTTATTTCAATGCTACATAGTGCTGTGAATCCCATGTTTCTGCACTTACATACTCATGATTCCTGGTTTTGCATCAGAAGTGTTCTATTTGCTTGTATTTGGATCATGCAGCTCTTTGCTTCCCATTGACCATACTTGTTCTTAATTGACTTGACTATTGTATTCTGTATTTTGTGGTCTGAAGCAATCCTTATTAAGGAAAATGCAGACATTTCAGAATACAGCAGTTAGTTTGTCTCATTATGCCAACAAATTTGACCATATGTCCGCTCTGCTGGCCACAAAGCACTGGCTTCCATTAGCTGAAAGAATCAAATTTAAAATCTTAGGGCCTGATATTGAGATAGGCAGGCTATGCTCTACGACAGTGCATAGTCTGCCTGCCGACACCCTTAACCCGTATTTTCACTTCCAGGTTAGCCTGGATGTCCCGGCAGCCGCAGAGGCTACACAGGTAACAGCGATTTTCGATGCTACCTCCATAGACTCTGAGTCTTAAAGATAGATGAGGAAAAACCTTGCCTATTTTTAAGGTGCAGAGGGTTACGCGGGTAGCATTGAAAATCAATGCTATCCATGTAGCCCCTTCTTCTCCCCCCGCTCTGCCCAAAAATGCCCCTAACATACCCCAGTGCTATGCGGTTATCATCTGGGCGTGTTAGGGACTTAGCTGGACTTTTCGAAGGCACTACCTGTGTAGGTGCCCTTTGAAAATCCAGGATAAGACCTTTACATGGGTAACTAAGGAAATCACCCATGTAAAGGCCTTTGAATATCGGGCTCTTAGTGCTCATGTTCAAAGCCTTGGGTGTTGGAGTGCCTCCTTATTTGGCAACTCACAGGATCCCATATATTCCTAGACATGCCCTATATTCACATGCCCTATATCCACGGGCGGCCCAAGGGGGGTGCAGGGCCATGTGCGGAGACTCGGTATGGGCCTTATTTGCATAAGTGGCCTTATTTGCATAAATATTTGCATAATGTTACCATACACTAACTTTTAGTAAACATGTCTCTTAATGAGTGTATGGATAAAGAAAGACTAAAAGATTTCTACATTACTATAATCCAGTACCAACCGCCAGGCACATTAGGAACTACTACAAACGCTGCCCATTTAGAACCCATAGCAAACCCGCCGTATCCTGACAGCATTACCAGGACTCACAAAGCACAAGACCCTACCTATCAAAAGGCAACACTGCAAATATTAAACCAATACATTTCAGAGAACAACAATACATGACCTACTGGGAAAAGAGAACAAGTGGCAATGTCAAATAGGAATTACATAAACAGAATACCTCAGCTCAGTTACACATGCAGAACGTAGACCATCACCAAACAAGGAATCACAATTCAGAAACAGGAAGGCAATAATTAAACTGGGAACCCCAAAAGCCAAACTTGGAATGTACAACAACACTGTAGAAATAAAACTATAAATTAATTTCCTCTTGTACCAAACAAAGCGCAGACGTTAATGATGCACATTTCCCAGAGCTTTCATATTCCAGTTAATAAATTCAAAATAAAGAGATATCTTTCTACCTTTTGTGCATTTTTTTTAGTTGCAATTGCTCCAGCCACTTTCTTCTGGTTTCTTCATGTTTTCTGCTAACTCTCCATCGTCTGCTGTCCATTTGTCCTTTCTTCTCTCTTCTAGTTTTTTTTCCATTCTCTCTCTCTACATCTCCTTTAACATACTAATCTTTCTCCTTTTGCTCTTTCCTCATTCCTATTTCATCCACACAAATTTTACCCCTCCATCCTCAATCCCCACTTACTCTCCCAATACCCGGCCAATTGTAGATTTTTCATCCCTCCCACACAAAATATTTTTCCCCTCTCTATTTTGCTCTCCCAGCCCCATCCCATTCTAATCCTCCCCCAACATCAGCTCCCTTCTAGTTCCAGTCTCACCCAGCATCCATTCCCTTCTAGTCCCCCATCAGCCCATTTCCAGTCCTAGCTCCCCCATCTATTTCCAGTCCGAGTCCCTTCATCAGCTCATTTCCAATCCTAGCCCCCATCAGCCCATTTCTAGTCATTTCCTAGCCCCACCATCAGCCCATGTCAAATCCTAGCTCCCCTCCACTCAGCCAAATTCCTGTCCAAGCCCCCCATGAGCCTACTTCCAGTTCTAGCCCCTCCATGAGTCCATTTCAATTGAAGCCCCCACCATAGCCCATTTCCAATCTTAGCTCCCCCCAACAGCCCATTTCCAGTCCTATCCTAGCTGCTCCATCAGCCCATTTTCAGTCCTAGCTCCCTTCACTCACAGCCCATTTCCATTCCAAGCCCCCTCTCCATCAGCTATTAGCAGTTCAAGCCTCCCCTTCCACTCAGCCCATTTCCAGTCCTAGCAACCACCCAACCCATTACCAGTCCTAGCCCCCCATCAACCCACTTGCAGTACTAACCCCCCATCACCCCATTTTCAGTTTAAGCCCCCCCTATAACCCATTACCAGTCCTAAACCCCATCAGCACACTTCCAGTCCTAACCCCATCAGCCCATTTCCAGTCAGCCCCCCATAGCCCATTGCCAGTGCTAACCCCCCCATCAGCCCACAACCCATTACCAGTCCTAATCCCATCAGCCCATTTCCAGTCAGCCCCCCATAGCCCATTGCTAGTCCTAACCCCCCCCCATCAGCCCACAGCCCATTACCAGTCCTAACCACATCAGCCCACCTCAAGTCCTAACCCCTCCCCATCAGCCCATTTCCTGTCCTAGCCCCCCCATAGCCCAGTATCAGTCCTAACAACTTCCATAGCCCATTACCATTCCTAACCCCCCCCATCACCCCATTTCCAGACAGCCCCCATCAGCCCACAGCCCATTACCAGTCTTAACCCCCCCAACAGCCCACCGCCCACCTCAAGTCAAATCCTAACCCACTCCATAGCCCATCAGTCCTGACCCCCGGCTAGCCCGTTACCAGTCCTAACCCCCCATCACCCCATTTCCAGACAGCCCCCATCAGCCCACAGCCCATTACCAGTCTTAACCCCCCCATAGCCCATTACAAGTCCTAACCCCCCCAACAGCCCACAGCCCATTACCAGTCCTAACCCCATCAGCCCACCTCAAGTCCTAACCCCTCCCCATCAGCCCATTTCCTGTCCTAGCCCCCCCATAGCAACCCAGTAAAAACCGTGGAGGCAAGGAAGGAACTATAATACCACCTTTATTTCATAAAGCCAGTCCTAACCCCATCAGCCCATTTCCAGTCAGCCCCCCATAGCCCATTGCTAGTCCTAACCCCCCCCATCAGCCCACAGCCCATTACCAGTCCTAACCACATCAGCCCACCTCAAGTCCTAACCCCTCCCCATCAGCCCATTTCCTGTCCTAGCCCCCCCATAGCCCAGTATCAGTCCTAACAACTTCCATAGCCCATTACCAGTCCTAACCCCCATCACCCCATTTCCAGACAGCCCCCATCAGCCCACAGCCCATTACCAGTCTTAACCCTCCCAACAGCCCACAGCCCACCTCAAGTCAAATCCTAACCCACTCCATAGCCCATTACCAGTCCTAACCCCCCATCACCCCATTTCCTGACCGCCCCCATCAGCCCACAGCCCATTACCAGTCTTAACCCCCCATAGCCCATTACCAGTCCTAACCCCCCCCAACAGCCCACAGCCACCTCAAGTCAAGTCCTAACCCCCTTCATAGCCCATTAGCAGTCCTAACCCCCATCACCCCATTTCCAGACAGCCCCCATCAGCCCACAGCCCATTACCAGTCTTAACTCCCCCCAGCCCATTACCAGTCATAACCCTCCCAACAGCCGAAAGCCCACCTCAAGTCAAGTCTTAACCCCCTCCATAGCCCATTACCAGTCTTAACCCCCCCATAGCCCATTACCAGTCCTAACCCCCCATCACCCCATTTCCAGACAGCCCCATCAGCCCACAGCCGATTACCAGTCTTAACCCCCCCATAGCCCATTACCAGTCCTAACCCCCCCAACAGCCCACAGCCCACCTCAAGTCAAGTCATAACCCCTCCATAGCCCATTACCAGTCCTAACCCCCATCACCCCATTAACAGACAGCCCCCAACAGACCACAGCCATAACCAGTCAAAACCCCTCATAGCCCAAAACCAGTCCTAACCCCCCACAGCCCACAGCCCACAGCCCACCTCCAGTCAAGTCCCACCCCCTCCATAGCCCATTACAAGTCCTAACCCCCCATCACCCCATTTGCAGACCGCCCACATCAGCCCACAGCCCATTACCAGTCTTAACTCCCCCCCAGCCCATTACCAGTCCTAACCCCCCCAACCCCCCGAGGAGGGTTTAAGGGAGTGGGTTTTTCCCTATTGAAATAGCTATTTCTCAGATCCTGGAGCAATGCCCCTTGGGAAATGTAGTCTTTTCACCAAATCAATAAGGAGCAGTTGTGGAAAAAGTGGTTAAGCAACCAAAGGATTTTATTTCCCCTCCCGGGGTGGATTTTACCATGAACAGAAAACACAATCCAGGCATTTACTGGTATTTGGACAAACAAAAGTTCCTTAACAGGAAAAGGCTTTCTTCAGCATTAACCAAGGTGAAAACAAACATTCAAACAAACCACGCTGTTTCCTCACAGCTCTCTGTTTCCACGTGCTATCTGTGCTGTACTCTCTTTTTCAAGCAGGTTTTCAACGCAAGGAAACTATTCCATTGGCCAGAGATAATATACAGTCCATTATATCTATATCTTCTCCAGTATCAATACACTCTGGTTCACAGTCCATCAATTCCTCCTGCTCATAAGGAAATGTTTGAACCGGCACTGCTGGTGCCACGCCCTTTCTTACTGCTCCAGGCTTTACTCGATAAGCTTGGGTCAAATACTGGCTTTCACACAGATTATTGGGCTCAGTATTCTTTTCCCAGCACCACCCTTCTGGGTACAAACAGTCACGGTAATTAATTATATCCAAGCCTTTTGGCTTACCTTTCAGCCTTACTGGTGGAGGTTTTCTCTGGTGCTTTTGAATAGCTGTAGGTTCCCAACCTAAGCCCTGCTCATAGCATTTCACTTGCCTCCTAGGCTTTCTGTCTCTCCCGTGATCCCCAGGATATTGCAGACAATCTCTTTTGCCCTTGTTATATCCTGTCCTCGGGGTTTCTTTCTTTCTCCTCAAGAAGGAATCCGTCTCTCCTTTCCATAGAGACTCTGGCTTACTCTGGGCATAGCTGTCTTCAGTGTAGCTCTCAATAGCTTCTCTCTCCAGCTCATATGTCTCACTTCCTGCTTCTTCAGTCAACTCTTCATTACCTCCTTCTCTGCCTACCTCCATAAGCTCCACTGCAGTTTCTTTAATAGGGTGAATTCTGGGGCCGTGCTCAACTCCACACCTTAACAGGTGTCCTGCATTACCTTGTGATTCACCCCTTGAATGATAGCACCGGCGTTTCTCTTGCCTCTGTGCCTGGTTCCCACGGTAACCAGGAGCCATGTGCTTCTGTTTACAGCTCAGCTTTACTTTTGTTCCTGGCTTTTTAGCTTCATTACACGGGCTAGAAGGACCCACTATGTCACAATATGCATGACATATATATGCATTAGAGATATCCTGCCAACCTGATTGATTTGTGGCCCTCCAGGGCTGGATTTGGAGACCCCTGCCTTACACCTATGTCATTTAAGATTGTGAGTGGGCAAGGTGCAGATGTCCTAGACATCAAAAGGGTAGATAGAATGTGTCACATTCCTCCTTGATTCTCACCACCACCAAAACGTTGTCTACTGTGAGGGTGTTTTTGCTGGTAGCACTGATTTAAATTAAAAGGAAATCCCTCAGACAGCCTTATTAAAGAACACCACTGTGGGGTTCAACTCATGACCTCTGCCTCCATAGTCATTGTAGTATCCAGTAGGCTACACTCTTTAGCTGTTTTGACTGCGCTGCTACGTAATTAAGGTTACCGCATGCTAACGAGCCACGGCACATACACTATCATGTGATGACGGCAAGGTGTTCTCTATCGCGTGATGACCAGCTATTGTTGCCTTAACACCAGAACGCCCACTTCCTTATATGGAATTCTTCATGTTAATGCTGCAATTAGCGCCTATAACATTAGGATGGTTTAGTAAACATACCCCTATGTTCCTTGATCCTGAGAAGCAAATGTTTTAGATCATCTTCACTTTCAGCCAGTAATGTGGTATCATCAGCATAGCGAAGTTGTTGATGAGTCTTCCACCAATCTTCACACTTCTGTTGTCTTCAAACAATCCTGTTTCTCTGATGATTTGTTCTCCATATAAATTAAACATGTAGAGGGAAAGTATGCAGCCTTGTCGTACACCTTGGCTGATTTTAAACCATTCTGTTTCTCCTTGTTCCTTTCGAACCTTTGTTTCTTGATCAATGTACAGACTGTGCAAGAGAACGATCAGGTGTCCTGGTATACACATGCTTCTTAATGCAACCCAGAGTTCCTCATGGTTTACACAGTCAAAAACCTTGCTGTAGTCAATAAAGCACAAATAGATATCCTTTTGGTATTCTTTAGTCTTTTCAAGGATCCATCTTATATCCACGATGACGTCTCTCATTTCTTGCCCTTTCCTGAACCCTGCTTCCACTTCAGGTAGTTTTTGTTCCAGGTATGGTTGTAGTCTCTGTATAATAATATTCAGTAGAATCTTGCTGGCATATGGGATCAGAAGGATTGTGCAATAATTACCACAATCAGTTGGATCACCTTTCTTTAGTTTTGGTATAAACACAGATCTTTTCCAGTCAGTTGGCAATGATGTTGTCTTCCAAACTTCTTGGCAGAGCCTTGTAACTATGGTAACAGCTGCATCAGATTTCTGTAATACTTCTATGGGAATGCCATCAATACCTGGTGTTTTCTTCTTTGATAAGGCTTTCAATGCTGCTTCAACTTCTTCTTTCATCACCAATGGTTCCGGATCATAAGGTACAGGATGAAGCAGCTGTTGGTCCACTTAATCATTATATTATAAAAACTCTATGGGGTATGTTTACTAAACTGTGCTAATGTTAATGGTGTTAGGTGCAGCATTAACGTGAGGAATGCCATATAAGGAAGAGGGCATTCCGACGTCAAGGTAGCAATGGCTGTTTATCGCGCGATAGAGGGCACCTTGGCTCGTTATCGCGCGGTAACCTTAATGTCATGCCAGCACTGTGTTAATAGCTATAGAGGTGTAGCCCACTGGTTAATACAATGACTGTTGAGCTAGAAGTCATGAGTTTGTTCCCTCAGGGGTCTCATCTAATAAGGCTCTCTGAGACAATCCCTTTTCCTGCCTGTAACAGTTAGACACATCTCTACAATCTGTGCTGCCAGCAAAAACACCCTCACCTCAATGCCATAACCTAAGGTGCCCTATAAAGCACTCCATAGGGCACATTATAAAGTGCATTGTCTGCCAAGGAACTTTATATTGTGCGCCCCTTTTTAAGGACCAATAAAAATTGTGTGTTCCAAATACTGCCCACGTCTTGGTATTGTTTTTACGCTCATCTGCGTGGCAGAGTGCTGTTTGTTTCCTGGTGGCCCACATGTGGATTATGCAGCACCACCCAACCTGCCCTCTTTGGGTCAGGGTGGGGGACAGGATTTGCTACTAACAACATCACACTCTACATCTTTGCAATGGAGGCAGTAGAGGGGACCATCAACCCCAGTCCTGCTGGGAAAAGGGAACCCTCCAGGGCAGTCAATGCAGATCTGTACTTATCATATAGGGCAGTGGCTGACTGGCCTAGAAGAGCTTAGCTGTCCCTCACCACACTCTGACATTCACTAGCAGAGGGCACAGTCAGTCTACACCCTGCATGGTGTTCCAGCCATACACATGCTAACTGCAGACAGTCTGCTAGCCAGTACATAGTGCATGTCCCTAGAGGAACTATGTGCACCCAGAAGTGGGATGTAAGCACAAACACCAAGCAGGTATGGCAATTATGGGGCCCCAGAAAAGAAAACTCACAGATATCACTTGAGAGAAACACTGTATAGCACTATGTGGGAACCTAGACATGCCATGCCATGGTCACTGCTCAGTTAGGGTGAGAGTGACCTCCCAGCATGACATGCTGTGGCCACCCTGTCCGTGCAGGTGGTGGTCGGGCACTACAATGTCCCAGCCATTGCTCTATGCCCTGTGCAGATGCATCCTGCCCAGACCGCCGTGTCCAGGTCATACCTACAATACCTTGCTCCTCATTATGCACATTGGCAGGCTAACGCTGGAAACAGTGTAAGCATTGTGGGCTCAGTAAGGTGTAGGCAGCCACAAAACACTGGATAGACAGGGACATGGTCTGCAGGAGCCACAACAGGGACTCAAACCTGTGACCTTCTGCCCCTGAAAACACTGGCTGTGTGTACTGCACCAAACTGTTGCCACAGAGGCAAGTCATTCCCTGGGGATGCCATGACTGTTCTTCATTTTTGTATCAAAACAAAACTCCTGGCCACTTCTCTGAGCGACTACTCCATGGTAATACAAACTATACAATTCGCTCAAAATATCTCATGAACTGAATATTATCTTGCGTTGTTACAGAGTTCAACAAAGCAAGGTCTCAGACAACTCATAGCACTACTCATCCGGACATAATTAGTGTCCTATTATGTGCCTGTTGACATCAAAGACCTTTTACAGAATTTACCATTATTTTATAGATTTTGTAAATTTTTCATCTAAACATAACACCGGGACTGCACAGGAAGTACTTAACTCACTACGATTCTTTTTTGTTAAAAACTCCTCAACTGTTCCTGTGCCAACAGGGACACAAACACTCACACCCACAGGCTCCTGATCAGGGGGGATCAGGATCCAGCACAGTAACAGTTGAGGAGGAGTTTTTAACAAAAAAGAATCGTAGTGAGTTTAGTACTTCCTGTGCAGTCCCGGTGTTATGTTTAGATGAAAAATTTACAAAATTTATAAAATAATGGTAAATTCTGTAAAAGGTCATTGATGTCAACAGGCACATAATAGGACACTAATTATGTCCGGATGAGTAGTGCTATGAGTTGTCTGAGACCTTGCTTTGTTGAACCCTATGTAACAACACAAGATAATACTCAGTTCATGAGATATTTTGAGCGAATTGTATAGTTTGTATGACTGTTCTTCAGACAGACCTTGTCTGTTGCACTGCACGCCACTTACCTAAACAGGGCTTGGCCTTGGTCTGCTGTGGGCAGATGCCACTGCCCCTCCACCACCAGCACCCCTCCACCACCATGCTGACATGCCCTTATGCCGGTGGTGCTGGTGGTGCGCAGTCCCAGGCCATCCAGTGTGCCGGTAGGCGGCTGCCTATGGTGTGGGATCTGGGGTAGGGGTGCCTACATAGATATCCACGCTTCCCCCGGCACCGCCTGCCAATGTTATGTGCCCTTTGGGCTACCTGCCGGGTACTGTCCCCTGGGACACTGTGCGATGCACACTCGTGGGCATGTTTGACCTTTGTCAGTTGCTGTCTTGCTGATTTTCCGATTCTGCCTTCCTATGTGCCACCTAGGCATCTGCCTAGTCCACCCTGTGCCCCAGCTGCCCCACTGCATGTCCTGCCTGCAGCCCCCTGTACCCCATTTGCAGCATCACCATAGTGAATGCTATGACTGCACGTGTATCACTACTATCACTTATCTTGGGATACCTGCCTCTGCTGTACATTGCTGACACTCAAATGGTTTCTCTCTCCTGCAAATGTGCCTCTAACGCCAAGTTTTCATGCACGTTAATTTTCGGACCTTCATTTCACAGCATTAGTGTAGCAGGGGCCTCTCATCGCCCACTCCCTGCCCATTGACCCCTTCTCTCCGCCCTCTCTCCACCCTCTGCAGGCTTAAAGCTGCCGGGGCCGTTATTGTGCGATAAGTAAAGTTATCACGCGATAACTTTGCCGCTGCGATGTTATCCCAGTTTAGTAAACATACCCCTATATATTCTTTCCACCTTTTCTTGATCTTCTCAGCATCATTCAACATAGAACCTTGAGCGTCTTGTAACATTCCAATTTGAGACTGGAATTTTTTCTTTAATTCTCCTAGCTTTAGGGAAGCTGATCTTGTTCTTCCTCTAATAGTTTCTGCTTCTATTTCCTTGCATGTGTCATTGTAGTACTTTTCCTTGTCCTGTCTTGCTGCATGTTGGAAATCTCTGTTGAGTCCTGCGATTGTCTTTCTTTCTCCTCTGGCTTTAGCTTCTCTGCGTTTCTGGGCAATTTTCAGAGTTTCTTCCATCATCCATTTTGGCCGTTTTTGCTTTTTCACCTTTTGTAGAGCTTTCTTCCAACACAACCTTCTTGATGTAATTCCATAACTCTTCTGGAGCTCTGCCATTTGTATCTAAAGCAACAAATCGATTTTGCAGGCAGTCTTTAAATTCCAGTGGTATATTCTCAAGGTCATATTTTGCTGCATTCATGAATGGCTTGCTCTTTTTCAACTTTAGCTTGAGTTTGCATACTAGTAGTTGGTGATCTGTACCACAGTCAGCTCCAGGGTTTGTTTTTGTTGATGTTATAGAGCTTTTCCATCGATGTAGTCAATTTGACTTTTGAACAGTCCATGTATACAGTTGCTGCCTGTGTTGCTGGAAGAAGGTTTTTAAGATGAATAGATCATTGGTCTTTCTCCAGCTTTATTTCTGTTACCAAGTCCATATTTTCCAACCACTTTGCCTTCTTCTTTGTTGCCAACTTTTGCATTCCAGTCACCCATGACTTTCAGGATTTCCTGTTTGCATGTTCTGTCAATTTCAGCTTGTTCATAGAACTCATCAATTTCATGTAGATAGTCATGGCTTAATGGGAGACAACCAACATGGCTTTAGACAAGGAAGATCTTCTCTTACTAATCTGTTATGTTTTTAGGGGACCCAACATGAAACTAATAAATAGCAAATTGGAGAAGGTATTTCAAAAAGGGTTTAGACAAATTCCTGGAGGAAAAGTCCATAAACCACTATTAACTATGCAGACTTGGAAAAATTACTGCTTATCTCTGGGTGTGATTAAGAAAGAATGGATCTACTGCTTGAGATCCTGCCAAGTACTTGTGGTCTAGATTAACTACTCATGTCTGTTCTTGAACCAGCTGTTCCATGAAGTATCCATGAGACAGCCAACATGTCTTTAGCCAAGGATGGTCTTGTCTTACTAATCTGTTATGATTTTAGAAGGTGCGAATAAACAGGTAGACAATGGTGAGTCAATTGATATAGTGCATCTGGATTTTCAGAAAACCTTTGACAAGGTCCCTCATGAGAGTCTCTTGGCGAAATTAAAAAGTAATGGAATAGGAGGCAGTGCACTATTGTGGATCAGGAACTGGTTAAAAGATAGAAAGCAGAGGGTAGGGCTAAATGGCCAATTTTCCCAATGGAGAAAGGTGAATAGCAGGGATCTGTGCTGGGACAACTGCTTTTTAACATATTCATAAATGACCTAGAAAGGGAAAAACAAATGAGTTTATCAAATTTGCAGATGATACAAACTATTTAAAGTTGCTAAAACCCATGAGGATTGTGGAAAATTGCAAGAGAATCTTGATAAATTGCAAGACTGGGCATCCAAAATTAATGTGGACAAGTGCAAAGTTATGCACCTAGGAAAGAACAACCCAAACTATAGTTACACAATGCAAGGTTCCACATTAAGAACCACCACCCACGAAAAAAGATTTAGGTGTCATCATGGATAACATGTTAAAACCCTCTGCCCAGGGGGAGGCGGAGCCTGGGCTTTGGCGGAATGAGTGCCTAAGACGAAGCTCTGAAGGACCTTGCTTAAAATTTGGCGTTAGCGCTGGTATTTGTGAACCCCAAACCAAACCAGTGAGATTTCTTGCTTTTGGACTACCCCGGGAGCATGTCGGGTCCAAAACCAAACCGTCTAGACTTTGTTGAAAGCCAAAATTCGAGCGTCAAGAGATCAAAGACGGAACCTCCGTCTCCACAGAAAATGACGTCGAACCGGGAAGGCTCAGAGGCGATGCAGGAGATCCTTGCAGAAATAAGATTGGTCAAAGAAATAGTCACGCTTAACAGCAATGCGCTATTGTCCATGCAAAGGGATATTAGCCTCTTAAAGCTGCGAATGGAAACCATCGTCGAGCGGCAAGATACCGTGGACTCGAAGTTAGCTGTCCACGAGGAGAAACTACAGGACATCGGCAAACATGCAAAGCAAATTAAGGCCTTGCAACGAGAAATGGAAGACAACAACAATAGATCCAGAAGGAACAATGTACGGATTATAGGGGTGCCCGAAGGTGTGGAAGGCAAAGACATGTGTGCGTTTGTACAGAGGTTGGTACCAGCAGTATTGAAGTTATCGTTTGATATGCCCTTTGAAATCGAAAGGGCTCATCGGGTCCCCTCGCAGTCTGCTTTGAATAGCAAGAAGACTAGGCCTATCATCTTTAAAGTCCTGCGCTTTCAGCATGCAGTGAAAGTTTTAGAAGCAGCGCGGGTACACTCGCCGCTGGAGTATGAGGGCCACAGATTGCTGTTTTTTCCGGACTTTGCCAAAGCGACTGTAGATAGGCGTAAAGCTTTCCTCTCGCTAAGACCCAGACTCCAACACCTTCAGGCCAGATTTGGTCTTCTGTACCCGGCTAGAATGAGGGTTACCCTCCATAACCAAACGAGGAACTTTGATGAACCGGAAGCCCTGCGAAGCTATCTGGACTATAAAGAAGCAGAGTTGATGTCCTGAGGTTCATCTGGGACATTTGATTGATGTATTTGGCGTGGTCTGTGGGTGGTATTGGATTTGGGGTTCATACAGTATGTGTTAAGGTCAGCAAGAAGCCTGAGGTTCTCAGCAGCTTTTTGGCCACCGGTTTTGAGGGTTATAGCAGTGGGCTGACCAGCGCACGCGTACGTGTACTGTGAACCGGTCCTAGGGCCTCTCCTGCTGTAGAAGGTTCACCTATACAGGGGGTGGGTGGTGTGTCCTCCAAAGGATTCACTGGAATCAAGCTCATGGGTTGTATCACTGGGATTTTATGTGTATTTTGGCTAAAGAACACACTCAGCATCCTGCAAATGGCCCAGAACGTGGCTGCAAGAGTCATCATGGAAAAGAAAGTCACCGACCACATAACCCCAGTACTAATGGACCTGCACTGGCTCCCAGTGGCTGCACGCATCATCTACAAACAGATCATCACAACGTTTAAACTCATCCATGGCATCGCACCATCCTACCTCAATAACCTAATCACTATCCAACCATGCAACAGGAGCAGGAGAACTATGAATCTCAACACCCTGTGTATCCTGACAAGCATTCGATCCGTCAAAGCCGAAACAAGCAAGCGGGCATTCACATACACAGCGCCAATTCAATGGAACCAACTACCGCATGAATTAAGACTCACAAACAGCCTGACTGAATTTAGACGAAAGCTTAAAACATATCTGTTTCAAACCCACTACAACCTGATCTAACCGCAATACCCTACCTCAACCAGATGAACTTTACCGCCCACGACAGCATAAAATCTAATAGCATATAGTCATGTATTAGCCTGTAATCTTTGGAAGTCAACATTGTATATAATGTATATTTGGCCCCCCAACCTACTGAAATCAAATGTATACCCTGATCTGTGTGCTATAATAATCAACTGTATATTGTATCCGTTTATCCCGCGTTACATAAATCATTGTCTAATCAAAATGTAAAACTAAAAATCTCAATGTATTATACAATGCATTATGATTTCTGTAAAGTAAACCGCTGTTGATCGTAGGAAACAGCGGTATACAAGTATTTACTAAATAAATAAATAAAATAAATAAATAAGCAGAGGTATGCTGTCCAGCTTAATGTGTGGTCTCAATATCATGCCCCGAGTGGCAAGATGACTGCTGGTTCAGAGCAATTGCTAGAGTGTGTGAGGAAGCAATATAATGGCACCTATTAAGATTCTTTCTCTTAACGTCAAAGGCATCAATAGCCCTATGAAATGGAAGAAAATAATTCAATATGGCCAACAAGAAAAGGCAGATATAATATTGTTACAAGAGACTCATTTAAATTCCAAGGAGTCTTTAAAACTAAACATCAAGCCTTTTTCAGTGGTGGGATTCTCGGCCGCTGTGCAGAAGCATAATGGAGTGGCGATACTTGTGCGGAAAGCTCTTGCCCCACAGGTGGTTCAAGTCCAAGCAGATCAGATTAGTAGATGGGTTAGAGTTCATCTTCATGTAGGGCAGCTAGAGTTAAATGTTCTAAACGTATATGCTCCAAATAGTGACAATCCCTAGTTTTTTAGGGCTCTTGCACAAGAATTGCACGGGGAAACGGTGATTCCGTCCCTTGTTGGGGGGGATTTCAACTTAGTCTTGGATTCATTGGTGGATAGGAAGCCTCCTAGATCATGTAGGCCACTGAAAGCTCATTCAGTTTGATTTCACTATTGCAAGACCTTGGATTGGTGGATATCTGGAGACTAATGCACCCGGTGGAACAGGAATTTATGTTCTATTCCCCTCCGCACAAATCCCTATCCAGAATAGATTTTTTGTTGCTCTCTAAAACCCTGACGACTAGTGTTATTGGCACTGAGATCCACGCGATGCATTTGTCGGACCACGCTGCTGTTTCTCTTATGCTGGAGGATGGGAGACCAGAGCGGGTTCCGGCTCAGTGTTTTTTTGACAAAACCTTGTTAGAGAATAGTGATTTTAAAGACAAAATACGCTCGGCTATTGAAGACTACTTTAGTTTTAACCTGCCTCAGTTAACATCGGGTTGGGCAAGATGGGAAGGCTTTAAAGCCTCCATCAGGGCTGTGGTTACTAGTTTTACCATTTATCAGGCGAGGCTCCGCAAGGAGCAGTTGGCCGAATTAGATCTGCAAATTAAAGCGGGCGAACGCATCTTGGTCAAGAGACAGGATCCTTGTATCCTACTTCGTCTGCAGCGCTTGCGGTATAAATATAATCAGCTGCTGACCGATGAGGCAACTCAATATATTAAAGCCCAGGAAGGGCTATATTATTGGGAAAATAATAGGGCAGGGCGGCTATTGGCCAATTCGCTGAAGGCAAAAAAGGAGGCTAGTCGTATTGCGGCCATTAAGGCCGATGGTGCCTCGGCACTGTTATTGGGAGATAAGGACATCGCGGAGGCCTTTAGGGTCTTTTTTGTAAACCTATATTCCTCTGAAAAAAGTTGTTCACAAGAGGCATTTGCGCGGTCAGTAGATAAGGTGGATAAACCGCGGCTAGAGGAGGACAGCGTAGACATGTTAGACAGCCCTATTACCCTGGAGGAAATTGAGCACGCCATACGCTTATTACAAACTGGTAAGGCGGTTGGCCCCGATGGGCTGCCTGCTGAGTTCTTTAAGATATTTGCCAAGGATCTTGGCATCTTTATGCAGGAATACTATAACTCTCTAGTGGCAGAAAGCCCCCAGGTGGGCATGTTTGCAGCAGCTAGAATTGTAGTTTTGGAAAAGCCAGGAAGGGATCCGCAGATAGTGGGCAACTACCGACCAATCTCTTTATTAAACGTGGATTATAAGATCTTTGCCTCAGTATTAGCACGTAGGCTGTCCTCTGTGATCCACCGCTTAATCCATCCAGATCAATGTGGGTTCATAGAAGGGCGTTCTACTGCAGACAACGCCCGGTTATTATGTCATGTGATTGCGGGGGCAGAGTGTCAAGAGGAACCCTTGGTCGGCCTCTCCTTAGATGCCGAAAAGGCTTTTGATCGCCTTGAGTGGTCGTTCCTCTATGCAGCCTTGGAGTGGTTTGGATTTGGGGAGCGATTTCTTGGATTGCTTAAGGTCATGTACGCTTTTCCCTCTGCAAGTATCACCGTGAATAACATCCAATCCGGGGATTTTGCACTGTGTCTGGGTACGCGTCAAGGTTGCCCTTTATCGCCCCTTTTATTTAATCTTGCACTTGAGCCGCTACTCCTTCTCCTTAGACAGAACAGTCAAATTCAGGGTATTAGGCTGGCGGGGGGTGATATCAAGATTTCTGCATATGCGGATGACCTCCTGTTGTTCACCAATCCAGGGTCTGTGGCAAATATCCTAGAGCAGATTCAGGAGTATTCCAAATTAACTGGGCTAAATCTGTTGCTTTTCCTCTCAATTTTCGAGCTCTCAGAAATGATTTGGAAGAATTCCCGTTTATATGGGAGTTAACTAAGATTAAATACCTCGGAGCATACTATTGTCACTCTCTGGATGATATGCTGCAACATAATATGGAGGCAGTTATGGCCAATGTACAGAGTCTGACCACAAAGTGGTCCCCGCTGTTATTATCCTGGTGGGGCAGATTGGAAACAATTAAAATGACCATTGTGCCCAAAATAAATTACATATTAGAGATGGTGCCATTCTATTTTCCTCTACACTTTTACCTGCAACTTGAGAAGCTCCTTGCACTTTTCCTGTGGCAGCACAAACCCCCGAGAATTGCTCTTAAAAAGTTGAAAGCCTCAAAAGAGGACGGAGGGGTTCGTCTTCCCGATTTTTTCATGTATTATCAGGCTTTCCTACTGAAGCAGGGTATTAGATGGAGAGAGCAGCATTCAGATCTGAGCCCGGTCTGGTTAGATCTGGAAAAGAGGTTGGTAGCCCCTGTCCCTCTGTACCTACTCCCTGGAATGGTGTTTAGTGAGACCTCTGGCAGGCCTCGGATGATTATTGACACTCAGCGAGCATTTAGGTTCCTAGCTAAAACAGTGGGGACTGAGGGGAATGTCACGCTTGATCTCCCTATCTGGTACAACCCATATTTCAAGATTCAGCAAAAGCCCTTTGCTTGGAAACCTTGGTATGAAAAGGGCATTTGGACTGTTGGGCAGTTATTGGATCAGAAAGAGTGGAAAAGCTTTGGTAGTTTGCAACAGGAGTTTCAGCTTCCCGGGAAGTTGTACTTTCAATGGCTTCAATTAAAGCACTGCTTAAGTAAGCTCCTCGTGGGGAGCGTGTTGCTGCAGGAAGTGTGGGACGTTGATACTACAATTCAGCTGGCACAGCAGTCTGGCAAAGCAGCTTCTTTCCTGTATAAGGAGCTACATGGAGGGTTGTCTGCACAATTACTTGGGCTGCAGAAAGTGTGGGAACAAGATACAGGTGTTTGCATGACACAGCGTTCCTGGCAGAGATTCTGGGTGCGTCAAGTGAGAGTTGCCAAGGCGGCCTCCATTACGCAGTCCCTGTTCTTGTTCGCACATAGGGCCTATTTAACACCTGTTAGACTATGTAAATGGTATAGTTCAGCCTCCTCGCTCTGCTGTACGTGCTGTACGCACGTGGGGACTCTGAGGCATATGCTGTTTGAATGTCAAAGGGTGCAGTCATTCTGGCTCCAGGTGTGGACAACAGTCCAGAGAATCTTGGACTTCCAGACCCCCTTAATCTGGGGTTTGGTTGCTTTTCGCTCTGCTACTCCTATTCCTAACCTGTGTAAAGAGCATAGGTTTTTATTAGATTTTATGCTAGGAGTAGCTATCTACTTGCTAGCCCGCCACTGGAAGAACATGGCTGGGTTGCGATATCATATGTGGTGGGCTCAGGTTTGTGTGTTTAACAAATATGAGCAGATGCCCCGTAAGGGGGTGACCCGTGGCCCACAATGCCTGCAGAAATGGAACGCCCTGAGAGAATTTGCTGATGCTGCGTGCTGTAACAAAGTTTAATAATGTTGCTGGGAGCGAGTGGGGTTAACAAATGTTTCTTTTTTTCTCTTCTGGCTCCTTTTACTCTGTATTGCCCATGCCCATGGTGGTATTCTCTCCTAGTATACAGCTTGATTCCAGTGTTAATAGGGAGGGCAGGGGGGGGGGGTCGAGGCGTGGGGGTTACTTATGTGTTTTTTGTGTTGATTGCTGGAGATTTTGTTATGTGTATGATGTTTGTGGGTTCCTTTCTATCTCCTTTTTTTTTTCTCTTTTATTTTGGCATTATTGTAATTGTTTATATAAAAAAGTGTTAAATAAAGATATTAAAAAAAAAAACCCTCTGCCCAGTGTGCAGCAGTGGCCAAGACAGCAAATGGAATGCTAAGTATCATAAGGAAAGGAATGGAAAATAAAACAAAGGATATTATAATGCCTCTGTATTGTTCCATGCTGCGACCGCACCTTGAATATTGTGTGCAATTCTGATCACCATATCTTCAAAAGGATATAGCGTTATTAGAACAGGTACAGAGAATGGCGGAGCCTGGCTCGATCAGAGATGGCCGCATAATCACAGCTCTCCGCAGAATCCTACTGAATCCTTGGCCCTAGCAGAATTGATCTTTGCTTCCCCCCTCTCCCCGTGACCCTTAGAAGTGGTGGGAGATGGCTGCTGGTAAACCCACGCGCTTGGAGTATGGAGGGGCGACGAATGCGGGTGTAAAGAGGCAGAAAGCGGAACTACTTCGCCGCAGAAGGCCTCACACGCGCAGGAACAAGTTGCGGGTTTGCCGGAGGTGCTGGCTGAGATAAAAGCGGTGAAAGTGATGGTGGCAGCGAATGACAAAACGCTGGCGGAGGTACAGGCTGAGATCCTGGAGCTGAAGGAGATGAAGGAGCAGATAACCATGCTGGAAGGCTGGATCCTGGTGGTGGAAGGCAACATGGCGATGCAGTATGCTCGGTTGCAGCAGGTGGAAAAGCTCAGTAAATGAGTAGATGCGTTGGAAAGGCATTTGGAAGATCAGGGCAACAGGGCCAGGAGGAATAACATAAGGATCTCCCGGTATCTTGCTGTGGGGGTTCACCCGGAAGTTATTTTTCAGGGGGGGGGAGGGGGTAAGGGGGGGTCGCCCTGGGAACAAATGGCAGGTCAATGGAAGAGGAATTTTCTGATTGTACTCTGGGAAGTGTCTTCTGGTATGGAAGGTTGATCTTGCTCCATGAGGCCTCTTAGAATGGTATCTCTGAACGTTAAAGGTGTCCTAAATCCTATCAAACGGAAAAAGATCCTACTTTTTTGTGAAAAGCAGGCAGCAGATATTGTCCTGTTGCAGGAGACCCATCTGTCAGCCCCAGAAACTAAGAAACCCGGGCTAGGGAAATATCTCTTAATTGGCTCTTCTGCAGCATGGGGGAAGAAAAATGGGGTTGCTATTTTAGCACATAAGAAACTCGAGTTGCTCGTGCTTCAAAGCAGGGCTGATTTGGAGGGAAGATGGGTTAAGGTACTGGTGCAAATTGGGGGGGCCAAAATAGCAATAATGAATGTGTATGGGCCAAATGTGGATGACGTGGCATTCTTCCAGAAACTATCTGAAGAGGTACAGGACTGGAATGAGTACCCCTGGATTATTGGAAGAGATTTCAATTTAGTGCTTGACCCCTTGCTGGACCGGCTTCCATACCACTCTCGTAAGCACAGTAGGGTGGATGCAGTTCTCCTGTCTCTTATGCGAGATGTTGGGCTGGTGGATGTATGGAGATTACTTCACCCGGCAGATAGGGAGTATACTTTCTACTCTATTCCTCATGACTCACATTCACGCATAGACTATTTTTTAGTGTCGCAGGCTCTTATAAACTCCATCGTGCACACTCATATCGGGGAAATGCATATTTCAGACCATGCTTATATCCTGTTGGAGGTCCGGTTGGAGGGTAGAGGTGATAGTAAGTCGACTTGGTTTTTTCCCAGAGAGTTCTTAAAGGACCCTGAATACTATGCCGTGATTAGAGCGGCTTCCACGAGGTATTTCGAAACAAATTTGCTCGAGGCAACACCCGTATGGGCATGGTGGGAAGCCTTTAAAGCGGTAATTAGAGCGGAAACCACTAGTTACCAAATTAAGGTGGCTAGGGAAAAGAAGAGGAAGCTTGAGGACTTGTCTGCCCAAATTCAAGCAGGGGAAAGATTGTTGGTCTCCAGGACGGAGCCGTGTATTCTGTTGAGGCTGAAAAGGCTTCTCTAACAGTATAATGTTTGTTTGAACACCGAAGTGCGGTCGATGGAGCATCGCGCGCAAAGTAGTTGGTACGGTGAAGGTAATAAAACAGGGCGCCTTTTGGCACGTACACTCAATCCTCGAGTTTCTAGGCCTAAGGTGGCAGCTATTCTTCATGAATCGCGAGGGTTGCTGACGGCGGAGGGCGATATGGCCGAAGCGTTCCGGGAGTTTTACGGCCGCCTGTATGCTTCTGAAGCGGAAATAGATCCGAGGGCTTTTCAAGACTTGTATGGTCAGGTTTCCCATCCTGTACTCTCGGCCGATCAGATGACTGTTCTTGATGATCCCCTGTTTCTCGAAGAGCTCGGGGTGAGATTGAGAGGTATGAAATGTGGTAAGGCTGCCGGCCCGGATGCAATTCCAGTTGACTTTTACCAAGTCTTTGCGGAAGACTTACTGCCCTATTTGCTGCAGTATTTTCAGGCCCTACTTGAACAGTCTCCAGGGTTGGGGGCTTTTAGTGAAGCGATTATTGTGATCCTTGAGAAACCAGGGAGAGACCCACAAAAAGTGGAGAACTACCGTCCGATATCCTTATTAAATGCGGATTATAACCTATTTTCTGCAGTTCTCGCACATAGAATGGCTCAGGTGGTGCCTATGTTGATACACCCGGATCAATGTGGGTTCATCCCAGGACGCTCCACTACTGATAATGGGCGGATTTTGGTAAATTTGTTTTCTGCAGCTGAGGGTCTGCAGGAGCCCATGGTAGGGCTTTCCGTAGACGCGGAGAAGGCCTTTGACTGGTTGGAGTGGGGGTTTCTGAATCAGGCATTGACGTGGTTTGGTTTTGGGGAAAGATTCCGACAAATGATCCAGCTACTTTACACGTCCCCCTATGCTAGAATTCTGGTGAATGGGACGTTGTCCACCCCTTTCTGTCTCAAGAGAGGGACTAGGCAAGGGTGCCCTCTATCCCCTTTACTTTTTAACATCGCATTGGAGCCTCTGCTAATCTTGTTGAGACAGGCTGAGGAGATCAAGGGGTTGGAAGTGCAGGAAGTCAAGTGAAATTATCTGCATATGCTGACAACTTGTTGTTGTTTCTTCAACCTCCCGCGATAGGGAAGGTGCTGGAACTTATAGCAGCTTATGCCAAGTTATCCGGCTATAAAATTAATTGGATGAAATCCACGGCTTTCCCAATGAATAGGTTGACCTTCTCCTCCCAGGTTGCTCAGTTTAACTTCACATGGGAAGCCTCTAAGGTTAAATACCTTGGGGTTCAGTACTGCTCGTCGTTAGAGGAGACAGTACACTGTAATGTACGAATTATTAAAGAAATGGTTCAGATGTTTACCCTGCAATGGTCTCCCTTGCATCTCTCCTGGTGGGGTAGATTGAATTCCATTAAAATGGTCTTGGTTCCTAAGCTTAACTATATACCGGGGATGATTCCCATAACTTTCCCGAGGTCATTTTACAAGGGGGTGGAGCGTCTGTTAACAACCTTCCTTTGGCAAGGCAAGCTTCCCCGGATTGCGGTTAGCAAGTTAAAAGCCAGTAAGGAGAGGGGAGATGTGCAATTCCCTGACTTTGAATGGTATCATTATGCACTCATAGTGAAGCAAGGATTACAATGGATGGATACTGGCCCTCTCGAGGGAACACCGGTGTGGGTTCAGTTGGAGCGCAAGCTCGTGCCCCACACTCCGATGGAATTGTTGATGGGTATGCAGGTAGGCGATCAGGATAAGGGTCTGAAGGTTATTCGTTCCACTCAGTTGGCCTTTCGTTTTCTAGAGAATGCCACGGGGTGCGAGCAAAAGATTTCTGCTCAACATCCTATTTGGTTTAACCCGAAGCTGAAAATAGGGTGCCGGTCCTTCGCCTGGAAAAAGTGGCAGGAGTCCGGTATTTGGACTGTAGGCCAAGTGGTGCAGGGAAATGGGTGGAAGAGTTTTGAGGCCCTTCAAAAGGAGTTTGGTCTTCCAAGGGGGTGTTATTTTCAGTGGCTGCAGTTAATACACTACTTAAGAGGGGTGGTACGGGATGGGACTGTACTAGCTGACCACTGGGGTCTCAAGAGGGTGATAGACGAGATTGTGGACACGGATCGTTGCATGACACATATTTATGCCATTATGAGAGATTTGTTCGGGGGGGATGGGATTAGAGTTGGACGAAGTTGGGAACTAGAGGTCGGGTATGAGATTCCTTCCAAGCTGTGGAACATAGTCTGGAGTACTGTTAGTAGGGTATCAAAAGCTGCTTCTCTTTCCCAGTCCCTATTTTTTATGCTTCACAGGGCATATCTTACTCCTGTTAAGGTTTCAAAATGGGATCTGACTGTCGCTTCCAAGTGCTGGTCTTGTCTGTTGGTATTAGGCACCTTTCGACATATGCTATATGATTGCCAATATGTTCAGAGTTTTTGGCAGGAAGTATGGAGCAAGATTAACCGCATATTGGGGTTCCAAACCCCTCTGAGATGGGATATTGTTATTTTGCTTTCCTGCGCCTGCAGCCTGAATCTTTCCAAGGACAAGTTTTTTTTGTTCAACTTTTTGATGGCTGTAGCGCTGAAGTTGATTATAACCAATTGGAAGGACTCCTCTAAGCTGGATGTGCATCTATGGTGGAATCTAGTATGCACTTATTCTGGCTTTGAAAAGGCACAAGATTTGAAAGCCACTCAGGGGGGTCAGCATAGCTTGCGGAAGAAAGATAGATGGGGTGCGACCGCTGCTGCTCCATTGGAAGGCAACAAGTGGCCGTGGTTAGATGATTATGTAGCGCAAGCTAAATGTTCTGTAGTATAATTGTGATAAAGTGAAGACCTATTGTACTGTATATGTAATGCTGGTATATGGTGGTTCCTAGGGGGGCGAGGGTGGTGGGGAGGGAGGGGTGGGGAGGGAGGGGGGGTGGATTGGAGATATCCTTCTAGATTAATAGGGGTAACTTGGGTGGGGTTGGAAGCTGTTTTGTTTTGTCTTATTGTTCTATTGTTATGTTGTAGTGTTTTACAAATGGTTATAAATAAAATTAAAAAAAAGAAAAGAAAAAAAAAGAAAAGGTACAGAGACGAGCCACCAAAATGGTAAAGGGGATTGAATGATACTCCTATGAAGAGAGGCTAAAAAGGTTAGGGATCTTCAACCTGGAAAAGAGACGGCTGAGGGGAGATATGATAGAAGTCTATAAATTAATGAATGGAGTGGAACGGGTAAATGTAGATCGATTGTTTACATCATCAGAATATAGAAAGTCTAGGGGTCATGCAATAAAAGGGACCCAGGATATCACTGCTTGACCCAATACGAACATTGTGTAACCTGTGTCTTTTGGTGAAACTGCTAGGTACTTGTGACCTAAATTGGCCACTGTTAGAATACTGGGCTTGATGAAACTTGGTCTGACCCTGTATGGCATATCTTATGTTCTTATGTTCATGCTTGTCTGTGGAGAGAGCACTTGCTGGATACCAAGCCCCTCTGTGAATGTTCCATTTTGTGCATCCTCCCACAGAGTCTGCAGCACTACTGGCATTCCTTCAGATCTCCCCTGAGGCCCTGGAGGTAGCCTAAAGTTTGTACTCAGGGATATCTACAAATTCAACAAGTAATTAACTCCATCAGAAATCTCCACAGTGAACTTCCCTACTGCATCTCCATCCATTCCAACTGCATGGAAAGCCATGAAATTCTGGTTGCCATATCTTAAAAAGGATATAGGAGGATTAAAAAATGTATATAAATAGCCACCAAAATGGTGCAGAGGATGGAAGGATACCCCTATGAAAAAAAGGTTTAAAAAGTTAGGGCTCTTCAACTTGGAAAAAAGATGGCTGAGGGGAGATATGATAGAGGTCTATAAAATAATGAATGGAGTGGAACAGGTATATGTAGGTTGGTTGTTTATTCCCACAGAAAGTAGAAAGACTAGGAGAAATGCAATGAAGCTACAATGTAGCCCATTTAAGACTAAAAGGAGAAAATACTTTTTCACTCAATGCATAATCAAACTCTGGAATTCATTACTGAAGGATGTAGTAAAAGCCATTAGTGCAGCTGGGTTTAAAAAAGGTTTTGACAAATTCCTGGAGGAAAAGTCCATAAACCATTATTAAAGAGGACCAGGGAAACCTACTGCTTACGCCAGGTTAAGCTACTATTACTACTACTATTCAGCACTTGTAAATCGCCACACACGCAGCACTACACAGCTGACTTACAAGATATAGCCAACATACAAGAGACAGTCCCTGCCCGTCAGAGTCAAGCTCATTGGAGCTTACAATCTAGTTAGAACAAAACATAAGTTAGAATAGTGTAGAGCATTAGTCAGTTCTGCGCAAGGTATGGTTTGGTCAGTAGTTTGGTTATAAATGATGACGGGGGTTAGGGTAAGATGAGGAAGGAGTCAGGATCTGAATGCAACAGTGAAGAGGTGGGACTTCAATCTGGATTTGAAGAGGGCCAAGGAGAATGCCAGGTGCACAGACGCAGGTAGGCTGTTCCAGGCGTAAGGTGCGGCAAGGTGAAAGGAGCGCAGTTGGGAGTTCGCAGTGTGTGTGAAAGGCATTGATAGAAATAATTTGTTAGCGGAGCGCAGATTTCGAGAGGGGATATAGGGAGAGATAAGAGATAAGAGGTAGTTAGGGGCCATAGAGTGGATGCACTTATAGGTTAGCAGGAGAAGCTTGAATTGGATGCGGGATTGGACAGGGAGCCAGTGAAGCGACCTGAGAAGAGGACTAATGTGGGCATGGCGAGGTTGGCAGAGGATTAGTCGAGCGGCGTGATTTTGTATAGATTGGAGGGGAAGGAGGTGGCTACCGGGAAGACTAGTGAGAAGTAGGTAATCAAGGTGAGAGGAGATTAAGGAGTGGATAAGTGTTTTGGAATGTGTTCAGAGAGGAAGGGGCGGATTTTGTTGATGTTGTAGAGAAAGAAGTGACAGGTCTTAACTACAAGCTGGATATGAGAAGAAAAGGAGAGAGAGGTGTCAAAGATAACCCCCAGATTGCGGGCAGAGGGAACAGGAAAGATAGTAGATCCATGCAACATGGATTGAGAGAGGGGGAAGTGGGGGGGGGGGGAGGAGTTAGGTGGAAAGACAAGGAGTTCAGTCTTGGCCATGTTCAATTTTAATCGGTGGTGAGACATCCAGGCAGCGATGTCTGAAAGACAGGCAGAGATCTTAGACTGGGTTGCTGGGGAAATATCAGGTGTAGAGAGGTAGATTTGGGAGTCATCGGCATAGAGATGGTATTGAAAACCATGGGAGGAGATGAGCAGGCCAAGGCCTTGGGTATAGAGAGAGAAGAGGAGGGGGCCCAAGACAGATCCCTGGGGTACTCCTACATGGAGTGGGGTAGGGGAGGAGGAGGAGCCACCAGAGCATACACTGAATGAGCAATGGGAGAGGTAGGAGGAGAACCAGGATAGTATGGAATCCTTGAAGCCAAGTGAGGAGAGGGTTATAAGGAGAAGGTTGTGGTCAACGGTGTCAAAGGCAGCAGAAAGGTCAAGAAGGATGAGGATAGAGTAGAGGCCCTTGGATTTAGCCAGGAACAGGTCATTTGTGACTTTAGTGAGTGCCATTTCAGTGGAATGTAGGGGACGGAAGCCGGATTGAAGTGGGTCCAGGAGGGTCTGGGAGGTGAAGTCAAGGCAGCGACGGTGGACTGCTCATTCTAATAGTTTGGATATGAAGGGAAGGAGGGAGATGGGTCGATAGTTAGAAGGGCATGTGGGAACAAATGAGGGTTTCTTGAGGAGGGGTGTGACAACAGCGTGTTTGAAGTCAGCGGGGACAGTTGCAGTGGAGAGTGAAAGGTTGAGGATATGAGTGATGGAGGGGACAATGATGAGGGAGATGGAACGTAGGAGATGGGTGGGTGAAGAACAGGTGGTGGGTTTGGAGGAGGAAAGAAGGAGTGTGGTTTCTACAGAGATCGAAGGGAAGGAGGAGAGGGTGGCGGGGGGAGTATGGATGGGGGAGGAGAAATGGGGAGGAGGGGAGGTAGATGAGGGGGTAGGGAATTGGAGGGTAATTTTGAGGATTTTGTCGTGGAAGTAGTTGGCTAGGGTTTGTGCAGAAAGGGAGGGTGGGATTGGGGGCGGGGGAACCTTGAGGAGAGAATTGAGGGTGTTAAAGAGACGGCAAGGATCAGAGGCAAGAGAATTAGTCAGATGAATGTAGTAGTCTTGTTTGGCAAGTGCTAAGGCTGGCTGGAAGGAGCCAAGCATGAATTTGAAGTGTAGAAGGTTTTCTGGGGAGCGGGATTTGGACCAGGCTCATTCAGCAGAACGGGCACAGATGCGTAAGTAACGGATTGTGGGTGAAAGCCAGGGTTGGGGAGTAGCTCGTTTAACAGGACGTGGGGTGGAAGGGGCAAGAGTGTCAAGGGCTGAGGATAGTGTAGCATTGTATGAAGATAATGCCTCATCGATGGACTCGGATGAAAAAATGGAGGAAAGAGATGGAGAAATGGTGGAGGAGAGAGTCAGGGGATCAATATTATGCAAATTTCTAAATAGGTCAGAGTAGACAGGATGAGGTTGGGATGGTGGGAGCTGTAGAGTAAAAGTTAACAGGTGATGGTCAGATAAGGGAAGGATTGATTTGCGGAGGTTTGAGGGAGAGGATTTGGAGAAGAGTATTAGATCAAGGCAGTGGCCGTGTAGGTGTGTGGGGGCAGTGGAGCAAAGTTGGAGGTCAAACGAGGCGGTAAGAGTGAGGAACTTTGAGGCATGGGGGTCGGAGAGGTTGTCGACGTGAATGTTGAAATCACCAAGTATAAGAATGGGGGAGGAGGAATCCATAAAGGCAGAGAGCCAGAAGTCGAAGTCAGTGAGGAAGGTTGATTTGGAGTAGTCGGGTGGGCTACTCGGAGGGGAAGTGGTGTGAGGAGGGAAATGGAATGGACTTCGAAGAAGAGGGGTGAGTGTGATTGGGGTGGCAGGAGGGGTTGGAATTGGCAAGAGGGAGAGAGTAGGAGGCCAACGCCACCACCGTGACCAGTAGATCGAGGTGTATGGGAGAACTGGTAGCCCCCATAGCAGAGAGAGGCAATGGATGCGGTGACGTCTGGGAGGAGCCAGGTCTCGGTCAGGGCAAGGAGGTGTAGGGCATTAGAGATGAAAAGATCATGAATAAAAGAGTTTTTTTTAATGAGTGAGCATGCATTCCATAGGGCGCAAGTAAACGGGAGAGCGGAGGGGGGGGGAGGAGAGGGATATGGATAAGGTTGGATAAGTTACATGCGGATTTCTTATTAGAATAGCGCAGGGGTCTACTTTTAGAGTAGTAGCGAGCTTTAGATGGAGAGGTGTGAGGGTGGGTATGTTTGGGTGTATGTGCTCCCCGAGAGGTATATGAGGGGGGAGAAATGAGGGATAATTTGATGGTGCCGGGTAGGTTATGTGAGGGATTATTTTTGGGGGTAGGGTTGGAGTTGATATTTATGGGTGAGTGATTGAGGGATGACTGGGAGGGGGTGGAAGGAGGAAGGAGTGAGATGTCAATGAGATTAGATAGGGTACGTGAGGAACTTTAGAGTGGGAGAGAAATCGGGGAGGACCAGGGTTAGGGTTGATATTACCTGATGAGAGAAGGAGAATGAGTATTAGAGAGCAAGGTAAAGTGGAGATAGTATGGCGGAAGCGAGGGTGGGGTTGCCTTAAAGAGAGGGGGGCAGGTTGAATGCAGGGGATGATGTGGAGAAGCTCAAGAGCAGGTGCTAGGGTAGGGGGCAGAATAGAGGGAGAAGTTAGGAAGGTGGAGAGGGGGGCTGGGTAAGTGTGGGGGATAGTGTGGAGAGGCTCGAAAGCAGGTGCTAGGCTAGGGGGGAGAGTGAAGGGAGAAGTGAGGAAGGTAGATGCTAGGTTAGGGGAAATAACGGAGGGAAAAGTGAGGAGGGTAGGGGGAGAGGAGGGAGGGTGTTGATAGGAGGGGAGGCAGTTGGGGAGGATGAGGGAGAGAAGGACAGTGAGATGTGGGGCCATGGGGGTGGGCAGCTAGGTCTGAGCAAACAATGGGTAGCAGTTCTAAGCAACAATAGGTAGCCGTTCTACGCAACAATAGGTAGCAGTTCTAAGCAACACTGGGTAGCAGTTCTAGGCAATAATGGGTAGAGGTTCTAGGCAACAATAGGTAGCAGTTATGTGTAACACTGGGAGCAGTTATGTGCAACACTAGGAGCAGTTCTAGGCAACAATAGATAGCAGTTCTAAGCAGCACTGGGAAGCAATTCTATGTAACAATGGGTAGCAGTTCTACGTAACAATGGGTAGCAGTTTTAAGCAACAATGGGTAGCAGTACTGTGCAACACTAGGAAGCAGTTCTACGCAACACTGGGTAGCAGGTCTAGGCAATAATGGGTGGCAGTTCTAAGCAACAATAGGTAGCAGTTCTGTGCAACACTGGGAGCAGCTCTAGGCAGCAATAGATAGTAGTTCTAAGCAACACTGTGAAGCAGTTCTATGTAACAATGGGTAGCAGTTTTAAGCAACAATGGGTAGCAGTACTGTTAAGCAACATGAAATCTCTGTAACATTTTGGGAACCTGACAGGCACTTGTGACCTAGACCGGCCGCGGTTGGAAACAGGATACTGAATTTGATGGACCTTGGTCTGACCCAGTATGTCAGTTCTTCCAGCCCAGCATAGCCGATGATCAAACCCACCAGCAGGGAGTGGGCAGGTAAGCTCCCCCCTGCTCCCCACCAACAGGCACAATCGTGCTCTAGACGCCTTCCCACCCAGCGGATTTAAACTACGGCACTGCCTGAACCAGCCTCTTCCAGTCCAGTGCAGTCGATGATTGGACCCACTAGTAGGGAGCAGGCAGATAAGCTCCTCCCCGCTCGCCACTGACAGGCCCAATCGAGCTGCAGCCGCCTTCCTGCCCAGCAGATTTAAACTCTGGCGCTGCTTGTACCGACCTCTTCCAGCCCAGCGCAGCCGACGATTGTACCCACCAGCAGGGAGAGGGCAGGTAAGCTCCTCCCTGCTCCCCACTGACAGGCCCAATCATGCTACAGCCGCCTTCCCGCCAGTGGATTTAATCACTGGCGCTGCTAGGCATGCCCGCACCTGGCAGGCCTGCGTCTGAGGACCTCGTCAGAGGGCCCTTTGGCATGGCCCTCAGGTGGGGAACGAAGGCATGACCACAGGCGTTAGGAAGCCCTCACCCGGCAACCAACTACCTCTACCTGATCTACCTGATCTCGGCACAGGCATCTTCACCGACAGTACGGTTAAGAAATTTACAAACTGTGAGTACCTTACCTCACATATTGAGTGCACCAAATTCACTAATTTCTCGTCACTACCTGTACGGTGCTCGCATAAGCCTCACAAAAGTTTTCTGAAGCAACAGCACCTCATCTGGCTCTCTCCACATGGTATATACACCATAATCCTAGTACCGTTCCTGATCTCTCAAGTAAGACACACAACCTGCTACTATCCCTCCCTCACTATAGCCATTCAAGTTCCTCCAACTTACTTAATGTATCAATCTACAATATGGACAAATATGCACAAGCACCCCAACAGGAGACCTAACAGGCTCATTCACATACAACTGTCTATCTTTGCAACTCCTCATCATATACATCCCCACCATACCCCTCACTTGACTATAGGTCTCATTAATGCTAGATCCATACATAATAAGATAAACAACATTATCAATCACATTCAAGCTAACCACATTGATACTCTATGCATCACTGAATCATGGCTAAAGAGTACTGACCAAGTCATCTTAAACCAGCTGACACCCTCCATATACTCAGCATTCAACTGCCCCTATACCCACAAGTGAGGCGGTGGAGTTCTAATCCTAGCCCAATCAGACCTCAAGCTTAAAACCTCCAACTCCATAAACTCTGAACAATGTGACATTATCAGCATAGAAAACAAACAAATAGCCATCTGTCTAATCTACAGAGCTCCAAGTGCAACCTCAGAGGACACATCCAACATTCTGGAATCAATATGCTCTGCTAACTCCCATCACAAACTTCTCATAGTTCTAGGTGAACTGAATCTCACCTCAGCATCCAGCAAGGAGGAAGCAGCTTTCCACAATGCAATGGAGTCCCTTCTATTAAACCAAATGCTCACAGAACCAACTCACTGCTCGGGCTCTACCCTGGACCTGATATTCACACCAACAAACATAATAGATCAGGACAACATAACATCTCCCACAGTCACACCCATACCATGGTCTGATCACCATGCCATATTTTTCAAGATCCTCCTCCCGCCCCATCAAAAACCCCAGAAAACACCTAACTCTGGACACGCTTCAAGGCATTTGATAAAGACCAGTTCCTCACCAAAACCATGCAACACCTGCCCCAGGACTTTACCGATCTATAAGAAGCAATCACCACCTGGAACACCACTATCAGTGCTGCAGTGAACCCCCCAGATCAAGCAATTATAGGACACAATGATACTAGGACAAAATCAGCCCCATGATACTTCATAACAATAAGGGAGACCAAGAGGGAGCTATGTCAGCATGAACGTCGATGGCGATATGAAAAGTCTGAAGCTGCATTAAAACAATACCAAAAAATTCAAAAGGAATACAACAATGTAATCAACAAATACAAGCAACAATACCATACAAACCTCATTTTAAAAGCCTGCAATAAGCCCAGAGAGCTTTATGACATTGTCCGCATCCTCACAAAAGACCAAGCTCGGAAAGAAGAAGACATGTTAGACCCTCAAACCTTTGCTGACTTCCTCATAGCCAAGAACAAACCCCTCCTGAAGCCTCCATACATAGATACCTCCACTACTAACACATTTACCATTCATGAAGAACTTAATACCACTTACAGATGGTTTGACTTCTACATCCCCATGACCGAACAAGTAGCCTGCACGATAACCACCCTAAACTCAAGCACATCTCCATCAGACCCTTGCCCAGTGGCCTGGATTAAGTCTGCCAAGGAGGCCCTGACCAACTGCATCCATAGGATTATAATCTCTTCCCTGACTCAGGGATACATGCCCCATACGCTCAAGCAAGCTACAATCTGCCCAATTCCGAAGAATATAACATCCCAAAGCTTGAACCCATCAGATTACTGGCCAATATCCAGCCTCCCATTCCTTTCCAAAATATTGAGAAGGTAGTTCAAGTTCAGGTCCAAGACCACATTGATAGACGCGCCCCCCTGGATCCCCACCAGCATGGCTTCTGCCCTAATCACAGTGCTGAGACTCTACTCACTCACCTATTTGTCAACCTGCTCAGAGGAATAGATGACATAAGTAAAGGATTTCTGCTCATCTTTATTGACATTTCCTCTGCCTTTGATACGGTATCACATGACACCCTTCTGAAGCGACTAATGAAGATTAGTTTCCAAAGCACCACACTCAAATGGTTCAAGTCCTATCTCAGCGACAGAAAGCAGAGAGTCAAAGTTTGTCCCCTCACCTTAGCCACTTTCCACATAATACAAGGAGTTCCTCAAGGGTCCTTGCTGTCTGCCCTCCTCTTCAACATATATCTACAAACAATATGCAACATATTCAAAAAGTTAAAGATACAATATATGCAGACGATATTATGGCATGCACATCAATCCCGTTGGATTCCCCGGACTTCACCACATGTCAGCATGTCTTCAAGAAATGATAAGCTGACATACCAACAACCTCAACATAAACATTAAAAAAACCGAAGCAATTGTCATCATACGCGAGACTTCATTTACCCCACCTACCTCAATCAATATTGCTGACAACCCAATCCCGATAAAAGAAGAAGTACAGTACTTTGGAGTCATCCTTGACAACCACCTTAACCCTGGAATTACCAAGATTTTTTGCACACACTGAATACACACTGAATGACCCCATGACAAATTTTAATTGTTAACCATGAAAAATTTAAACTAAACAGACAAAATATTATTCCGAATTAATTACACAGGTCTGCGACTAAAAAGCTGTTTGATTATTTTCATCTAATTTCCATGTATTTTGGTGTGCTGAAAACAAATAAAATATTGAAAAAACTCCTAGACGTCATGATTTGCCACAACATGCAAAATTGTCTTCAAATTTATCAAATGTTTTCAAATTACTATTAATTAATTCAAATTACTATTATTTAATTCACATAAGTGCATTTAAGATATAAAATGCCAAAAAAAACTTAAAGGGGTTGTCCGAGTTATGTAAAAAAAAATATAGCACTGTAAATCTGATGGTCAGCAATATATACATAAGCTAAGCAAGTTGTAAGTCCGTGCTTCTAATGGTAGAAGGGGTTAATCTTTCCTGAAGAATCCAGTGGGAGGGAGACACAGGGCAGATAGCAGCAGCTCCGGTCAGTGCAGGGGGGCATGTCCAGCACTGTGACGTCTCGTGTACAGACACAGAGCTGCTCTCTCCTGCATGCCACACTTGTGCACGAATCATCATCAGGTTCTTGGTTCTAGGCTGTTCACACTTTTTCATCGCAATTTATGTTAGCTCGTCATTCTTCAACCGTTATGTTATGGCTCCGCGAAAGTGTATTAATTTGCCAGACAATTTCTGTTTCATCCGTGGTGAATATACAGTGTTGAAGCAACAGCAGAATATTACAGACTTTGTGAAAAAAGTATACTTTGCATACTTTGGACTAAAAATTGGAGATCAAGATAAAGTTTGGGCACCTCATAAAGTGTGCAAACGGTGTGTTGAGAACCTTCGAAAATGGTTCAAGGGTAAGAAAAAATCTTTCCGTTATGGGATTCCTATGGTATGGCGAGAGGAAGAGAACCATAGTGATGACTGTTACTTTTGTTCATGCGATGTGAAAGGGTTTAATTCCAAATGGAAGCATTCCATTTCATACCCCAATCTTCACTCGGCAATTCGTCCCATCCCCCATGGCACAGATATACCAGTACCCAAGCCCCCTGCTACCTTGGAAGAGATACCTAGCTCCGATGAAGGTAAAGTCATACCTGAATCAGATGACGAATCAAGTTCTGACTTTGAAGATGATACAAGACCAAAATTGTTTTCTCAGGAGGAGATGAATGATTTGGCAAGAGACTTGAATCTTCCCAAAGATGCTGCTGAGTTACTCGGATCAAGGCTGAAAAGCAGGAATTTATTGTTGCCAGGAGTGTCATCTTCATGGTTCAGACATCGTGAAAAGGAGTTTGTTCCTTACTTCGCCCAGGAAGACAAGTTGGTTTATTGCATCAATGTCGAAGGTCTTATAGGTCAATTTAAAATCCAATATGATTCAGAGCAATGGCCTCTTTTTATAGATTCTTCAAAAAGAAGTCTCAAAGCAGTTTTACTACACAACGGTTTTTACGCTTCCATACCTGTAGGTCATTCCGTACACTTGAAGGAAACCTACGAGAACTTGGAATTGGTTCTTCGCAAACTTAAATATGAAGACCATGGTTGGCAAGTGTGTGGGGACTTGAAGGTCTTGTGCATGCTGCTCAGGCAACAAGCTGGGTATACCAAATATCCTTGTTTTCTGTGTCTATGGGACAGTCGAGACCGACAAAATCACTGGACCAAGAAGAGTTGGCAGCCGAGGGTGCTAACAGTCGGTGAAAAAAATGTCCTCCGAGAAACTTTGGTACCTTCCCATAAAGTTCTTCTACCACCTCTGCGCATAAAATTGGGATTGATGAAGCAATTCGTAAAATCACTTCCAAGAGATGGAGAATGCTTCAAATACTTGGTCACCAGGTTTCCAGGCCTGTCGGAGGCAAAATTGAAGGAAGGTGTGTTCGTCGGACCAGACATTAGAAGGCTTATAGTTGATCAAGAGTTTGTCAATACCATGACGGATCCTCAAAAAGAAGGGTGGATTGCATTTAAAGAAGTCGTACAGAAATTTTTAGGCAATAACAAAGATCCTCACTACAAAAAGATCGTCGGATGAATGCTGAAAGCATTTCAAGCTTTAGGTTGCCTGATGAGTTTGAAAGTGCATTTCCTCCAGTCCCACCTTGACTACTTTCCTGAAAATTTGGGAGCTGTGAGTAAGGAACAAGGTGAACGATTCCACCAAGACATTAAAGAGATGGAAAGGAGATACCAGGGAAAATGGAGCATTACAATGATGGCAGACTACTGTTGGATGCTTCAGAGAGACATTCCAGATGCCACTCACAAGCGTAAATGCACCAAGAGGAGCCTCACCAGGAAGAAGAATCGAGTTTAGTGTGTGTAGGTGAGCTCATTTCAGTTCAAAAAAGGATTTTCATGAAAATATTGTAATAAAACTTTAATTTTATGTCTATTTCCATTTATTTTGAGGTATTGCCTTATTTAACATAGTTACCTAAATTGTCAGGAAACGTGATGTCCTATGACAAAATGGAGGTCATTTTCGGATTCAGCGCACCAAAAAACATAAAGATTATTTGGAATAACCAAAACAGCTCTCGAAAAAAAAACTTTTGCAGACCTGTGATTGCTTGACATACAGTGTGGAAGTGGTTATAGTCTGCTAGAGGTTGTAATTTTCTTCAACAAAGAATATAAAGAGTGTAAAGAGCTCAACGAGTGGAATTAAAGGGCAAAAAAAAATTACCCCAACCACTTACCACTTTTCATTATTGTCCCAAATCACACTCAACATATGCAATGCTTATATAATCCAAATTTATAAGGAATGTGCTTAACGTAGCTCTCTCAAGCAAACAACCTTCTCAATGAAGGTTTTTCATCTGCACTGTGAGATATCCAAACACCAATGGAACAGGAAAACTGAAGTGCGGTAATGTGCTGTGCTCATGCTCTGTTGACCATGGCCATTCCTGGTTTCGACAGCTAAGCAGCTGCATCAGAGCAATATGCTATAAATGAAAATATAAATGAGAATATAAACAAAGCTCACTAAACTCTCCATTATTATTTCATAACAACTAAAACAGAAGTAATACAACTCACCCTCAGATGCTACCTGGTACCTTTAGAATAGCGCCATCATAGGGAACCACCCCCAAGCTATCTATAAAACCAAACTCGATTTCAAAAACAACCGATAAAAAACATCCATACTCAAAACCACCAATCAAATCACAACCACAACCAAATCAGTCAGATACATTCAAAACACCATTTATCCAAACCATTCATAAAAAAACATTTATAAAAAACACACAAAGAAATCATCCAGAAAGACTCCTAACATAAAAATGATCCACAAGCAGAAACACACAAAGGAAATATAAAGAAGTAATTGAATAAATGAAAAATCACAGAAAGAAACTTTTAATTTCCCACAAAAAACAATGCTATCACAAAAATATATACTATCACAAAAATAAATCAATAATATTAGCCACAGACCATTGCTCTGCAACATTAGAAAAAACATTGCCATTCAATTGGCTCATTGAAACTACCGGGACTAAAGGTTTGCCACCTATAAATCAAAGTTTTCTCCCTTTGTAACAGTTTGAGAGAAAGATTCCCGCCACCCACCACTGATATACTATCCAACACACACAGCACCAAAGGTCATGTAAAACATGTTCTTCAGACTACCGATGTTCCACAAGAGGGGCCATCATTATCCCTCATCATAGGGCAGACAGATGTTCTATAACTGTATTGTTTATTGATTACTACATAGGCATACAATACAGTATAGAACTGCCTCACTAACACATGTACTATGAGAATGCAAGCAGTAGGGGCAAGACAAACTAGGGCGTTCAAAAACATTAATTTCCATAGTATACTTACAAATCACACAGTGACCACATCTCACATGGCCCCCAGATTCCCCCATCACAGAAGGAAGTACATGGGTGCAAACCAATCAATCCCTCAAATTGCGACCCCTACTGAATGCAAAGTATAAGCCCCAAGTGAACACAGGGTGGACATGTAACATATCCCTGTATTTATGGATAATATATTTAATACAAAACACCTCAGAAGAATATGGGAGGACACACACTTGTCCATCGAAGGGCAAGTCCACCGTCGGTGAAAAAAGTAATTCCCAGTTCACATATCTCGCTTGAGTATATGCTTTTTTTATCGCCCTACCAGGGTAATGTCTACAATGGAAATGATGTCACATCAATCTAGCCTGTGCATGAAACTCCAAGTTAGTCGAACAGACCTGTTTAGCCCACAAAAATGGCCCCATAAGGATATTATCCTTTAGGTATCGTGGATGAAAACTCAAATATTCCAATAACCTATTATGGTCTGTTGATTTCCGATACAAAGAGGACTGTAAGTGCCTATCAACAGAAGAAATCACTATATCCAAAAAATGAATAGTAGTTTGAGAATAAGCAGAGTAAATTTTAAATAATCATGCACCTGATTCAACCAAGACAAAAAACAAGGCAACCTATCCTCCGTACCATGCCAGATGAAAAATATATCATCAATGAACCGTTCCCACAAAACCTCAGTCCAAAATTCTGAAGGATGTATGACATCCTCCTCAAAGGCATGCACAAAGAGGCAGGTCTCCGAGGGGGCTGTTATGGCCCCTTTGCTACCTTGTGGATTTGGTAATAGAAGCAATCAGCATACTGAACATAGTTCTATTAAGAACAAGATGTAATAGCTGAATCAAAAAAACAAGGAAATCTACCCCCAAATCTATGTATTCTAAATAGCGGGTGGCAGTCACAATAGTCAATGTCTGTGCGATTTGAGTATATAATGAGACGATATCCATTGTTATAAAGAACCAAGAAGGATCCACAGTGCTATCATTCAATTTAGATAGCAAATCCACAGTCTCAGATATAGGAGAAAGTCCCCCTCATCAGAGGGTTTAAAAAATAATCCAAATATTTAGAAAGGGGTTCCAGTAGAGAATCCTTAGCTGAGACAATAGGGTGTCCCGGAGGTCTCAAAGGGTTCTTATGAATTTTAGGCATAATAAAAAAACATGTAATTTTGGGATAAGCAGTCCACACAAAACGAAACAATGGGGCACGTCCGGGCCATCAGGACAACCCCAACCAAGATGGGACCATCAGCGCCCAATTCTGCACTGTGTGAGCAAGATGCTCCTGTGGGTGCAGGATCAGGCAGTAGGAGACAGCCCAGCTGCCCCAACATCGTTGTGTGGATGTTATCCTCATGGCACTACCTGCCCAATGCCCCCCTGGACCCTGATTTCCCACTGCCCAACCCCGGCGGAGGCAGTCAGGGCCCCAATTGGGTGGTGGGAACCCACCTTGGCCATCCTGTTGCTCTGGGGGGGGGGGGGCTGCCGGGCAGGATTGGATGTGCAGCCTCGCTATCTGCCTTATAGAATCAGGGCCTAAGCGTCTTAGTAGTGTATTTAGAAAAGAAGGGACAGATTTTGTCGTTCTTATAGAGGATTCTGAGGGGCTTCAGTGAAGAGTTTTGATCTCTACTCTTTTAATTTCAAAAACATTTAGTACAGACTACTGCGGGGGAAGAATAAGCAGATTTACTATCTGAGAACCAAAAGGCTGTTCTTTCAATGCTCATCATGGCTTGATTTCAACATGCAAAAGTTAGAAAACAGAAAACAGCACTGAAAAAGAAATTATGACAGAACTAGAGTTATGCATGCTAGCATAATCCAGAAATAAAAAAAACAGCACAAGAACACCTAGCAGATGGCTCTATTGTGCCTGATCTTCAGTTTTAAGCCTCAAGTCAGCTGAGGAGCTCTAGAGAACAAAATATGCATTAATATACTCATCTCTTAACCTTGTTTTGCTGTCCTATAGTTCCGTTACTCTTGTGCTGTCCCATGCTTTCATGCCCTAGATCCCAGTCACCTATCCAGAACACAGGATAGAAATTCAAGCAATACTGGATTATCACCAAGTAAGATGGGAAAGCAACTCACATACAGCCATGTGTCAGCTGCATTCCCTCTATGAAGGTATAACTGTGTAAGACATATTTTGGTTTCCTGAACCATGATGTTCCAAGGGCAGCAGAGCAGAGATGGTGTCCATCTGTCCAAGAAGGGTCAAAACATTTTCAGCAGCAGACTGGCTATCCTACTGAAAAGGGCTTTAAAATAGATTCAATGGGGATGGGTGAAGAGAGCCCCCAGGTAAGTGGTGAAAGCCCCCTGGTAAGTGAAACATTAAATACCTCTGTAGAAATGGGTAAAAAGGGCAACATCTGAAAAGTGGTATGTATAAATGACCATAGCATGGGAACTAAGATCCCAGATGTTCAGGCTTTAATGGAAGAGGCTGACTTGGATTTAGTGGCAGTTACGGAGACATGGTTCACAGAAAACTATGACTGGGATGTAATTACACCAGGATATGCTTTATTCAGGAAGGACAGGCTACAAAGAAGGGGAGGTGGTGTGGCACTATATGTTGAGAATATTAAAGCTATAGAATGGCAGGGCTTAAAATGAAAAGAGGAGGCACTGTGGGTTAAACTAGAAAGAGAGGAATGGAAATCCATTTGCATTGGAGTTATATAGATATCCCCATCAAAGGGGGTAGACGTGGAAGAAGATTTAATACAAGACATACATAGTATTGCCATGAAAGGAGAAGTGCTACTGATAGGTGGTTTCAATATGCTGGATGTGGATTGCAGGATGCGAGGCAGCATGAATTCACCAGAGGCAGGTCCTGTCTGAAAAATCTGATAGATTTCTTTGACTGGGTGACCAGGGAGTTGGACCAAGGGACAGCCCTAGATGAATTGTATTTAGAATTCAGTAAAGCCTTTGACACCGTTCCACACAGGCGACTTATAAACAAACTGAGCACCCTAGGGATAGACCCTAAAGTTACTGATTGGGTTAGAAATTGGTTGAGTGAGAGGCGACAAAGGGTCCAGGTAAATGGAGCTCACTCTGAGGAGAAGGAGGTTAGCAGTGGTGTGCCACTGGGATCTGTCCTTATGTCCACTTTTGTGTAAAGGGATCACACGTGCCTTTCTCCAGTCCTCTGGCACCACTCCCAAATCCAAAGAGGCATTGAAAAGGTCAGACAGTGGAGCTGCTAGAAAATTCCCAAGTTCTCTCAGTATTCTTGGATGTATCCCATCCAAACCCATGGCTTTGTCTGCTTTTAGTTTAGCTAGTTCCTCACGAACACAGTCTTCTGAAAATCATTCCAGACCCACATCACTTCTGTTCTGTTTGTGGGTGTTTTCTGAGGTCCTGCTCCTGGCCCTCCATCGGTGAACACAGAATAGAAATATTTGTTAAGCAAGTCTGCTTTATCCTCAGCAGTTTCTGCATATTCCTCCCCTGCACTCTTGAGTCTGACAATACCACTTTTGCTCTTCCTCCTCTCACTAACATATCTGAAAAATGTCTTATTTATTTTATTTATTTTTATTTAGTATACACTTGTATACCGCTACTTCCAGCGATCAGTAGCGGTTTGATTACAGATTGGTAAATGTCAAATCATGACAGAAATGTAGGGGTATACACACATAGATTAGAGGGTAAGGCACAGCACACAGAAATGGGGTCTTAAGGATAGGCGTTAGAATTTACATATTTACATTTTTACAGGAGAGGAGTTAGAACTTACATATATACATATATACATTTTTACAGAGCAGAATTCATGTTTTATTTATCCCTGTATTTTATTGCATTGGCTATTTCTTCTTCTTTTTGTACCTTTGCTTTCCTGACTACTTTGCTAGGTTCTCTCCAAATATAGATGCCTGTCTTCATCTTTTTGTGATCTCTTGTATTTCATGAAGGCTTCCCTCTTTTTTGTCACCTTTTCAACTACTTCTTTTGAGAACCATAACAGCCTCCTTTTCCTTTTACATTTACTTACCTTTCTAACAAAAAGGTTTGTTGCTTTTAAAATATCCCCTTTCAGTTTTGCCCACTGTTTTTCTACATCCCCCAGCTGTTCCCATCCCACTAATGACTCTTTGAGGTATTATCCCATCTTGGCAAAGTTAGTTTTCCTGGAGTCTAAGATCCTCGCTTTTGAATGGATTTTATCAGCCGTAGTCCTAATACTGAACCATACCATCTGGTGATCACTGGATGTGAGATGATGTCCTGCTGTAACATCAGAAACACTTTCCCCATCAGTAAGCACTAAGTCCAGTATGGCCTCATCATGTGTGGGTTCCGTTACCAGTTGCCTGAATAGTTATCCATGTAGAAAATCCAGGAAGTCCTTACTTCTAGGTGACACCGTAGCAAGGATGTGCCAATCCACATCTGGCATATTGAAATCACCTTTCAGTAGCACTTCAGATTTCATGGCAATACTGTGTATGTCTTCTATTAAATCTTCATCCACTTCTACGCCCTGTGAGGGGGATCTCTACATACCGTAACTCCAATGCAAATGGATTTCCCTTTCCCTCTTTCTAGTTTAACCCACAGTGCCTCCTCTCTAGCTTTTAAGCATTGCAATTTTATGGCTTTAATATTATTTTGTACATATAGTGCCACTCCATCGTCCCCTTCTTCCTATCCTGTCATTCCTGAATTAAGTATAGTTCGGTATAATTACATCCCAGTCATGGTTGTCCATGAACCATGCTCTGTAACTGTCACTAAATCCAAGTCAATCTCTTCCATTAAAGCTTCAACATATGGAATTTTATTTTCCATGCTATGGGAATTTATACACACCGCTTCCCAGATGATTCCCCTATTACCAATTTCCCTAGAGGTATTTGATGTTTCACTTACCTGAGGGCTTTCTTCACTTACCTGAGAGTTCTCTTCAACCATTCCCAATGAATCTAGTTTAAATCCCTTTTCAGTAGGTTAGCCAGTCTGCTGCTGAAGACACTTTGACCCTTTTTGGACAGATGGACACCATCACTGCTCTGCAGCCCTTGGAAAATCATCCCATGGTTCAGGAAACCAAAACGCTCTTGAGGACACAATCCATGCAGCCATGCATTCATCTCCAGAATGGATTCATCTCCAGGAGGATTGAAGAGAACACCATCTGCGCAACTATCTGCTTCACCTTCTGTCCCGTAGCTATGAAATCATGTTTGATATTCTTGGAGGGATTCCTAGCAGTATCATTTGTGCCAACATGGATGAGCAACCTTGGATAATAGTCAATAGGCTTGATAAGTCTCAGCAAACTCTCTGTAACAACTCAGATTTTTACACCTGGCAGATAGCATACCTCTCTGGTCATCAAATCTGGTTGGGTGATAGACGCCTCAGTACCCCTCAGAAGAGAGTCACCAACCACCAGTGGTGACTGATTCTGCAACTTTGGGGTTCTCAAGCTGTGGTTCTTTCCTTTCCTCCGATGCTACCACCTCCTCCACTTCTAGGGCTGTATAATGGTTCATCAGTTGAAGGGCTGGAGGAGTTGGAGTGTTGATACTGCAGGCTCTGGTGACTTGTGTCTAATCTTCTTCCTTCTATAGCCTCCCATCTTCACCTCTGTTGGAGAGCTTAGATGTTTCAAAAAGAATCCCATCAATGTAGCTCTTACTGTCTCGAATGCTTCTCAACATTGCCACCTCTTCCCTGAGCTCCTCCACTTCTTTCCTGCGTGCCTCAGTATGCAGGCATCATGCACATGGAACGGGTCCTTCAATTGGCATTAGGATCTCTGTCTGGACAGAGGCAGAAGCTGTAACATGGCAACAACTTTAGCAATATTTCCTAGTCATGAGGGGCAAAGGAGATTCCCCGCAGCCTGACCCTGGCCTTGGGAGGCCAGATGAGGGATCGAGCTTAGGGGGAATGAAGATTGCAGTCTGGTGGCCGGGGATCATGGCGCCAGAATGGAGCCATGGTGCCAATGCAACTGGAGGCCATGGCTCCACGGCTCCATTCAGGAGCCCTGACTAAGTTAGCTGGGGAAGGCCTGAATGTGCAAGTTGACCAGAATCGGGGTCTCAGCCTGCACGTACAGGCCTGGATGTGATTCTGTTCCTGCAGGGCCAGACGTGCCCCACAGGATCAGAATACTGGCTCACTCTGTGCATCCGGTTCTGATCGGGAGCACAGAGGGCTGAGATGTCTAGGACTGAATCGGGCCCATTGCTAATATCTCTTACAGATAAAAGTCATATAACAATATACAAAAAATATATAAAACAATCCTTTGAAGACAATCTTATCTAAGACAAAATAAATGTACAGACATGCTAAGTTGATCATAGATTAAATAATAGACATACTAACCACCATGATGATTTTAAGAAGAACATAAAGATCAAGAAAAACCATGGAGTACAAAACACAATATTGCATGTGATTGAGGAGAGCTTTAGAGTAATCACTTAAAGCAATAAGTGAATGAAAATAAAAATGATAAAACCAAACTGGATAGCTCAGAGAGTGGGTCCTATCATGTAAGGGGAGGTGGGAAGGGGAGGAAAGGGGGGGAGGGGAAAAAAAGGGGGAAAGGAAGTGGAGAGGGGAGGAAAGGGGGTTGGAGGGGGAAGGGGCAGGGGGAAAGTGCCAGGGAAGGAAGAGGAGGGGGAGAGAAAGAAGGGGAGGAGGAAAAAGAGGGGGAAGGGAGTGGGAAGGAAAGGAAAGGGAAGGGGAGGGCAAAGGGAAAAGGGGGAAAGGAAGAGAAACACAAATCATCTAAAAACACCTGTGGTGTATTCTCTTCTACTTAACCAATCCTGTCATGAAGCTAAGTGAAAACAAATTATGAAAATTAGAAAACTTACAAATATTAACCACCTGAACATAAAAGATATTAATAGAAACATTCAAACTTAAAAAGCTTAAGAGATATTTAGTTCAAGCAGATATCATATTATTCTGCAGTCATATCTACAGCATCTAATCCCTATTGTAATTACCATATAATATTAAAAAAACAAACAAATGGCAAGTGAAATACTAATGACCCTATTTTGAAGCCCCATATGGAAAGTGAACAATTTTGATCCTTTCAGAGGGTGCCTCATCGTGAAATATGCACTCACTATGGTAATTGTGTATACCTGCTCTTAAAACTAAACTATTGAGGGCTAAGATAAAGAATAAAATGAAGGGGAACAATATTGGAGTCCATAGGTGGTATTAAAGACTTTGATTTGTGAAAAACCGCTTACCCTAGCACCATGGACACTTCCCAGCTGGTGCGTAGCATTATAGACAACAGCAGGAAGGGGAAGGATGCCGAGTTGGCATATTTGAAGGAAAACAAATTGGTGCCAAAAAGGGGTTGCTATAGCACCATGAAAATAAACAAATTTGTAGGGATCCCAACAGTGACTACAAGAAAGACTTCCAAATTAAAACAGATTGTGAAACATTGGTTATTATTAAGGATGTAAAAGGTAAAAAAGACAAAAAAACTTCTCAACCTCACATCTTGCCCTATTAAGATGTCATAGGGGCAAACCAAGCGAACACACTCACATTGTTGGTGCAGCGCATATTTTTACTCACGTTTTCACAGAATGAATTTCTACACAGGGAGTAAAACTGGGGCAATGAGGAGGAGGAATAAAAACAAATGATCAAGAGCATTATGGAACAAGGATATCGGACACTCAAGGGGCTTGCGATGAAAAAGATTGTTGCAAGGAACATGTATTTTGTCAGTGGACCGGCAGTGGGTGTAAATGAGAACTGACCATCTAGGTGCTTTACACTATGGCAAATGCATCCCTCAGACCAGTGTTGCAAGCTAATAAAGCATACAACTTTTCAGAAATGCCCAAAGATGGCTTTCTTAGTGTACTTGATGTCAATGAGGATCTAAAAGAATACCTATAGATGGCGAAATGTGACTAAGTTTTGTATCCGATTTTAAGTATAATGCAATGTGTGCCTTTGAATCAGTGCAGACTCCTGATGACCCAGAAGCTCCTGGGTTTTCTTGGCAGTGTGACTGGAAGTAGATTGCCAGTCCTTTCTTCCGGCCAGTCCTTTCTTCCGACCAATCAGGTGGCAGCCGGTGGGACCTATCAGCAGCCATCACTACGATGTATATGAACTGTTGGGTTTAGTGCTTTTAGTTTGAGTGACTTGATGGCGGGAAAGCAGGCTGGTAGACATTCAATGGAGGAACACTTGATACAGGGATTTTTTCAGCCCGAAACATGCATGTCGTGGGTGTATGTCTGGATTCCAGTTATCTCTGACCGGGAGCATCGTCTTAACATTGAGATAAGTGTGTTCGCACTATTTCTATATTTTGGGTGATTTTTATTCACTGGATTAAAAAGGGCACTTCTTGCACCGAGGGGGGAGTGTTATCATCTCTCCTCTCAGACAGATCGATCTCAACAACAATGGAGATATAGGTTTTGGCACATAGTTCTTGGATTTTTTCAATTGCTATACCCATCAGCTAATGGCCAATGACTTTTCTATTTGGTTGATATTATTAGCAGTCATTGCTTGATGGAGGGTGTGTTTTTTGGATCTCCTAGGCTAGGGCAGAGCCTCAGTCATGACCCCTTCACTTGTTTTAGTGTGGAGTCCGGGGACACTTCGCTTGGGAGTGTCCTCTCGGTGCAGAAGAACCCATGGAAGTCAGCCTAACCACACCTCACACCTGCGCTTTTGTGGACAGTCCCTATCCAGGGGCACAGAACTTTCTGATTCTTGTGGGGTTTGAGGGGACCTGCCTCCAGGCCTTGATAGACTTTGGGAGTGTGCAAACCCTCATTCGCCAGGAACCCATAACGTGATTTCAAATTGACTATGCAAAGATGGTAACACTGGCCTGTGTGCATGGAGACCAGAGGTAGTATCCACTGGCACAGGTTTCACTGGAGACCCCAGCCAGGCAAGCCACTTTGAGGTTGTGGGGCTGACCTGGCTCCAATATTCAATGGTTATCAGCCAAGACTATGCAAATCTGAGAGTTATATTGGCCTGATTAACTGACGGCTCTGCTAAGTTGGACCAGGAGGATTTCCCAGAGATCTTCTTCTGGAATACCCAGATCTATATGTCAAGACTCCCAAGCCTGCTAAGTCCCAGAGTCAGGAAAAACTACACTACCAAAAGAATCTGGAGGTGGCTATGGGGGAGAGATCTGGGGAGGGGGAGTGTAGGGAAGAAACCCTTGGGGATAGCTCAGGACTCAGTGTTAGTGACCCAAATATGATTGTCCCCTTCCCAGAATGAGGGCCCAACAAGCAGATGAGTCCCTTAAACATTCCCAAGAGTAGGTTTTGGAGGTGGATGGGGTTCTAATAGCTAACGGACAATATTCTACTGATAAAGTAGACTCCAGTGAGGGCTATGATGGTACACAGAGATGATTTTGGGCCAGAAATTTCAGCCCCCTTGGATATAACTCAAGTCCCAATTGGTGACCAACTCTTTGCAGCCCAGAGAACAGATTTAGAAAGTTTGATCCATCGGAACCTAAATGTGCTCTCCACCTGCCTGGGATGAACCCATCTCATTTGTCATGATATCACTACTGACCCTGGGGTGGTTATCCAGCAACAACCCTATCGGATTCTGGAGGTCCGGCGACAGGCCTTCGTCAAGGAGCTGGAAGAGATACTTAACTTGGGAATTATGAAAGAGTCCAGAAGTGACTAGTCATCACCCATCATCCTGGTTCTTAAACCCAATGGAAGCATCAGATTCTGCATTGACTTCAGGCGGGTCAGTGCAGCTTCTAAACTCAAAGCGTATCCCATGCCCAGAGTAGATGAGCGACTTAGTGGAACACACATTACATCAACTTTGGACCTGACCAAGGGATACTGGCAGGTACCCTTTATCCTGGCTGCCAGAGAGAAAACTGCTTTTTGACCCTGCAAGTTCTGTTCCAGTTTACAGTACTGCCCTTTGGATTACACAGGCTCCCTCCACATTTTAATTCCTACTCAACTGCCTACTGAGACAGCACAAGGAGTACGTAGCTGTCTACCTTGACAACATTGTCATCTACAGGAGAGACTGGACCACCCACCTAACACAAGTACAAGCTATATTGACCAGCCTGTGGAAGACCAGGTTGATGGCCAACCCCCAAGAAATGATTTCAGGGAGGTCACAATGTTCAATACCTTGGGTATTTAATAGGGAATGGGCAGTTATAACTTCAACTATGGAAAATAGATGCCATTGCCCTGGTCCACACCACTAAAATGAAGAATGAGGTTCATGCCTTCCTTGGACTGATCAGCTATTAACACGGGGTTATCCCTAATTTTACAAAGGTGGCAGAGCAGTTAACCAATCTCCTCCAGACTAGAGCTCCCAAATAGGTCCAGTGGTCACCAGACCTAGACCTAGCCTTCCAGCATCTCAAGAAGACCATGTGCTCTGAACCAGTTCTGAGTAGCCTTAATTTCTCTCAACTATTTATTGTACAAACCAGTGCCTCGGAGGTGGGCCTAGGAGCCATTTTGGTCCAGGAAATCAGGGTTGAAGAATATCCCATAGCCTTCATAACATGGAAAGGCAATATAGAAGAAATGCTAAATAAATAAATCAGCAGGAAACTGCTTCCTCGGGAGAAACATTATGCAGTGATTGTGAATGAGGCCCTCACTGGTAAGTGGGTACTTGAAACCTTTAGATACTACCTGCTTGGCCATCCGTTTACACTAATAATGGATCATCAACCCCTCAAGTGGCTGACTCGGCAGAAAGAGTCCAACGGCCATATTATGCGGTGGTTCTTGAGTCTCTGACCCTAACAGTTCCAGGTCCACCACAGGGCTGGTCGGACTCACCTGAATGTAGACTTCCTTTCTTGGGTAGGGGTCTTGGGTGAGGCAGGTGCTCAATGGGCCATGGTTGAGATGAGGGGAAGGGTGTGTAATATAATCTATATAGAGTGTTATCCGTCCCTCTCCAGAGGGATTATCAACAGGCCCCTTTAAGAGAGCCTGCAGCCTAGAGTTCAGGGCTGGGAGGGCACGGCTCACAGGAAGAAGTTAAAAATCCAGAAGGCTTCAGGAGGAAGAGCGGCCCATGGAGCCAGGAGTTCATTCAAGGCAATCCGTACAAAAGTAGGAACTTTAACTGGGCAAGGAAGGAACTTTAACCGGGCTGTAGGAAGGGCCGGGAGACCAGCTTTGTGAAGGTTTAACAAACTTGATATGAATAAAAACATGCTTTGTGTTCCCTGAACTGCTGTCTGGTGTTTTAACAGAAAACCCCTTCCCACCGCATTCCACCACAGTTAACTAGCGGGGATTAATTATGAACCTATTTTATAGCAATACATGCATGCCAATATTGCCTTTCCAGATGTGTTACAGGTGTCTGGTGATAAAATTACTCCCTTAGTTTGTAACTAATGCTGTATTCATATAGATCTAGTATCACTATTTCAGTAAATTACTTTGACTTTCAAACTTAAGCATGTCATCAGTGTGCATATGGTGAGAAGCATGGTATAAGAGAAATGACAATGTAGAACACATTCCATTCCATAAATATTCTGCTTTTAGCATCATGTCATTCAAAATAAAGCATAAATCCTCTTTGAAAAAAATCAGGGAGGAGGCAGATTCTCTTGGCAGGGGACAGAATGATGGAAGATAAAGCCTTGTTTAAGTACCCAGTTTTCTGCCATTACCACCCAGTCAATCAAGTTGTAATCTACAAATTCCCTAGGGCTTAGACCTGTCATATAAAGAAAAATAAAGCTATATCTTTTCGTCATAAATATTGTGTAGAGAATTCAATTTAAAACAGCTGTAAGATGTTTATGTACGTTCATGACGTTTGGTTAGGTTTAAAATTCAACTATCTCATTCTGAGAACTACTGAAATTGCAATAGCAAAAATGATAATGTGTTCCTATACAAATATAAAAATTAGGAAATGGACTAATGAAATTTCTGCAAATGCAAACTGATAATTTCATATTCCTCTAAGATCACTTGGAGGACACTGTAACCGAAGTAAATGGAGCAACACAAACCTAAATATCTAATTGGCTTTCTAGTCTAGAGTTTAACGGTAATAAATGGAATCTAACATTTGATTTGATTAATCTTGACAAATGAAACACATTTTCAAAGCATATCTATTTTGTTGATCGCAGTTTACATTGAGGTGTTATATTTGGGCTTGTATGCTTTGGCTCATTAACATTATATTGCACAATGTTTTTTATTATAGTCTGATTCATGGATGCATCACCTTTGGAATCTGAGCACTTGTTTTCTTGCCCTTGAGGACAAGTTAGATTTGCCTCATTTTGGCTTGTAGCCCCTGAGAGCCTGAATATTCTTTTCATTTACATATTGACTTGATAACATAAGAAAATAGTTTGAATATTGGCCTCCCTATTTTCACAAAGGATTTATGTTCCTAACGTTGAAAAGTATGGGGTCGATATTCAGATTGCTTTATGTGGTTAGCAGCATCTGCAAACCACATAAACCCCAGAGATCCTGATATTCAGCGGCTCTATCTAGATAATACTGCTGAATATCCCCCCAGACTGCAGTAAAGACACCTGGTTAATTTTGGGGCAGTCTGTGGGCAGAGCTGGGGCAGTCCCAACAGCTATCTAGTTAGCAGTGATATTCAGCCGCTAATTGGAAGCTACACTGCATAAAATGAGGACAAGTCAGTTTGTGGAACCCTAGAGTTAAGTACTATAGCAAATACAGAACATAGTCTCGCTAACTCTAGAGCAGTGGTTCTCAATCCAGTCCTCAATCCAGTCCAGGCCAGTCAGGTTTTCAGGATATCCACAATGAATATTCATGAGATAGATCTGAATGCACTGCTTCCATTGTATGCAGATCTATCTCGTGCATATTCATTGTGGATACCCTGAAAACCCTACTGGACTAGGGGTCCCAGAAGACTGGGTTGAGAACCACTACTCTAGAGGAACAATCTTGACCCTCCTCACTGATAGCAGACTCTACCCCAATGCACTTTGCACAAGAAGATCCCTGAAGAAGAGAGGTGTTTGATGCTGAGTGGGAAGGGCAGTGGAAGAGGTGGAGGGATGGCCATGTAGCAAGAATGAGGAACAAACGGAGCAAGAGACGTAGGTTGATAACAGACTGCTTTATTGATGATAGTCCCTACGCGTTTCGGCAAACGCCTTCCTCGGGGGACAAACAGCTAACATAAAATGAACAAGCACTGTTAAAACAAAACAATATAAAACACCGTATCTTAATAAATAATACACATAGTAAAAAATAGGGAGATAAAAAATAAATAAATAAATAATGAGGTACATTCAGATAACTATAAAAATAATAAGAAGAATAATAAGAATAAGAATAAGAAGGGCCGAGACAAGAGACAGACCAATTTATCCAAACGTTGAGGCCTATGTGACCTAATTAGGAGCAGTTATCAGTGTACATATAAAAATAAGATAATTAAAAATAACTAACAATCTTACATACATAACCTAGATAATAGAAAAGAAGGGGTAGAGTGAGACAAAAGTCACATTAAAACTACACCAAGAGTGTATTAAATAAAAGGTGGTCCAATCGATAAGCTCATATATATAAATCAAAACCTACCAGTGCTGTGTCAGGTGAGGTGTCTCATTAAGACAGTTTGGTCGGACTTTATACAATAGCTAAAAATATGAAAGAACAAGCTAAAAAACCATAAGACATAAAATATATAATTTCACATAAGAACAATAAATAATGATCAAATATTAAACAATATACAAACAATACAAATGTAAAAATATAAATATAATAATGAAATACATGACTAATAAAATACATGAATACTGATAAAAGGAATGCCATAACAAAGAAACAAACGAATGCATGTAAAAGGAAATGAGTGTTAGTCAAAATATGTGTATATATATATATATATATATATAAAAACGTGACTTGATGCTAGCTGTTAAAAATGTCTATTGAAGAATTCTCCGGTCCTTATAGACAGGTAAAAGACCAAATGATAAGTTTGTGCAGAGAACTATAAACAAAAACATGTGTAGAAGGAGCTATTAAATGATAAAAAAGAGCTAGGAGGTCATATGGTGGATAGGTGCAGAGAACTGTCAACAAAACTTATGCTGAGGAAGAAATTAGAAGGTTACAAAGGTGAATGTAAACGTCAGTGGAATAAAAGTGATCACATGTATTGCATATCTCTGTTCAAAGATATTCAATACATGTGATCACTTTTATTCATATTTTGACTAACACTCATTTCCTTTTACATGCATTCGTTTGTTTCTTTGTTATGGCATTCCTTTTATCAGGATTCATGTATTTTATTAGTCATGTATTTCATTATTATATTTATATTTTTACATTTGTATTGTTTGTATATTGTTTAATATTTGATCATTATTTATTGTTCTTATGTGAAATTATATATTTTATGTCTTATGGTTTTTTAGCTTGTTCTTTCATATTTTTAGCTATTGTATAATAGTCCGACCAAACTGTCTTAATGAGACACCTCACCTGACACAGCACTGGTAGGTTTTGATTTATATATATGAGCTTATCGATTGGACCACCTTTTATTTAATACAGTTTACACTCTTGGTGTAGTTTTAATGTGACTTTTGTCTCACTCTACCCCTTCTTTTCTATTATCTAGGTTATGTATGTATGATTGTTAGTTATTTTTAATTATCTTATTTTTATATGTACACTGATAACTGCTTCTAATTAGGTCACATAGGCCTCAACGTTTGGATAAATTGGTCTGTCTCTTGTCTCGGCCCTTCTTATTCTTATTCTTATTCTTCTTATTCTTATTTTTATAGTTATCTGAATGTACCTCATTATTTATTTATTTATTTTTTATCTCCCTATTTTTTACTCTGTGTATTATTTATTAAGATAAGGTGTTTTATATTGTTTTGTTTTAACATTGTTCATTTTATGTTAGCTGTATGTCCCCCGAGGAAGGCGTTTGCCGAAACGCATAGGGACTATCATCAATAAAGCAGTCTGTTACCAACCTACGTCTCTTGCTCCGTTTGTTCCTCGTTTGTTCTGCAAGAGTGACGCTCCTCCCCTTGTTACCCCATGTAGCAAGAATGGCCAGAGGAAAATGTAGCAGCTAGCCCTTAAGGAACTGGAATTAGTGTTGAGGAAGGATTGTTAGACAGCAGTTAGAAAAGACCTTGTGAAAATGTAAACTAGAATCTTTTGAAAACTTCACTAAAGCACTGAATTTGCATTTTGTAAACTTTCCAAAGTCTAGTGCTGTGTCTTTTATGGACATGCTGTGAAGATACTATAGGGAATCTACTGTATGTCATAAATTACTAAGAGCTTTTATTTGTCCATTAGGCCAGTTGGTGATGAAGCAAGGACTATTGTGCCTGATCTGTCTGAGATGTCTAGTAGAAGCCTGGATGTAACTGGCTTATTGAAAAACTCTTAAAATACTGAACATTGAGGACTGGATAAGTACTCATTTTATGAATTTTACAAAAGTATGGTGTTGATAACTTTGACCCCTGACACAAGCCAGAAAATGGAGGAAATTATTGACCTCACCCTCATCTCACAAATAGGCAAAACTGTCAAAGCAATCTACCAGAAAGCCAAAACCCTGTATCGCCTATCCCCCTCCTCGAACCACCAGACTTTGGCTCTTTAGGCCCTAATCCTCCCACACCTCGCCTATTGTAATTCCATCTACCAAGGCCTGCCACAATCCACATTATTCTCTCTACACACAGCTTTACACACCACTGCATGGATCATAAAAGGAGCAGCAAAGTATGATCACATCACACCCATCCTCAAGCACCTACACTGGCTACCCCTTGACAGATAGATCAAGGACAAGACTTTCCTCCTGACCCACAAAGCTATCCACTGCCACCCTACATCATACCTGCATACCCTACTTTGGACCTTGCAGCCCAACTGACCAAGAAGACAATCCACAAAGATCACTCTCATCATTCCTCACGCAAGAGCAAAAATCATCCAACAAGTATGTGCACGATCCTTCAAACTCTATGCACCATCTATCTGGAACATACTCCCGGACTCAATCAGAAATATATCAGACCACTATACCTTCCATAAACACCTAAAAACCCACCTGTTCACCAAACATTTGGCCCCTCTCCCACCCCTCCCCTCCAATTCTAACATTCATAAAAGCAACTCATCAAATTTTATTCTGCACTTACATTGTATATAGCCCAACAATGTATATAACTAATAATACATGCATGTATCTTATATCCTATAACTCTTTTATATTATTTGTTCCATATACATAAGTTAACCGTTCCATGTAACCTTTTAAACAATTGTTCTGTGTAAACTACCTTGACCCGGTGAAAAGTGGTATATAAGCCCTGCTAAATAAATAAATAAATAAAATAAACTGTCTGAAACATAGCACCATGTCTTGGGTTTGAGGAAGTTGGAATTTAAAGAAATATATCCATTACTATAAAAATATATATAAATAGATCACAATAATCCACATAAAATGGACTGCTAGAAAACAAATGCAGTACTCTTATTTGAATGTTTAAGTACAGAAGTCTGACAAAATCTTTTTTTAATAATAAATTTAATGTTAGCTTCTTTAGAAGATTACCATCCCCCTAGACATATCCTAGTCCCCAGTTGTTGTGTTGTCTGTCTTGACTAGATTGTAAGCTCTAATGAGCAGGGACTATCTTATACATGTCTCTGTATAGTGCTGTGTACATGTTGTAACACTATACTTCTGATTAGTAGTAGTAGCATTAGATCTCTCTTTGTCTCTGTTGCCTTGATGTTGAGAGTATGCCCTGTCCAGGTATGCAGGAGCTGTGGCATGTAGAGAATTTGGGGTGCCATAGTAACATCTGACACCTCTCATGTCTGACATCCTGGTTCCCAGCGCAACCTGTGTGCCTTGCTGATGGCTGTCATCTGTGATTGCATGCTATCTGGCCATGATGTGTGTGGGTTCCTTCCTTCCTTACATTGTGGCTCTGTTTGCCAGTACTACCTGCAACCATGTATACATTGTGCTCTGCATTTGTCCTGTTCGTGGGTGGGGCCTTGAAGCGCTTCAGGCATGCCTGCAGACATGATCTTCCTTCTCATTGCCCATGGCATTTTAACCCCCTCCCCCATATGCCACCACCTGCCCTTCTATGTGTCAGCCCTGTCCTGCCAGTCTCATTCAGTGATTGGCAGATCCTGCTATGAAATGGCCTGAGCCAGTGGTGTGTGTGCGTATGTGATATGTAGGTGTGTGCATGTGTGTGTGTAAGTGTGCATGCGTGTGTCTCTGTAGAGATGCAGGGGGGACATTCTTTGGCAGGAAGAACATGTGTTCATGGCAGTACCCACATATCTGTCATAAACAAGTTGGGTGCCTTGGGAACACTTTCTACTGGTACTGTCGTTGGTTATGGTCATCAGGACACCACTCCTATGACTCCCATTCTGTCTGGGAGCATCATGGCACATGCCACTTTGCCATTGCTATGTCTGTATGTATGTGTCTACTCTCCTTGCTGGGTTCAGATTGTGTGTTTGAATATCTGTGTGTCTGTGGCTGTACTGATCTCATTAACTGCTTTGACTGCTGCTGCTCTTTCTTGACCCTCAGATGGTGTTGCTCTGGCTACCACACTTCTCTACCTGCATACTTGGTATCTTACATCAGATAGTTGTTCCTGTGAGTTGTATCTGTATGTGCAACAAGGTGGTCTCATTTCACTGAAGCCACATGGATCCCCTCCCAGGCTCGTCTTGCTACAACATAGAGAGGTCTGTTGCATCATGGGGAATAGAGCAGCTCCTCTTCTGTCAGCACCATGTGGCATAGAATGAGGGTTTCTGCCCTTGAAAATTGGGCTGCCTGGTAACCATCCTGTTCCTCTCTCTGCCCTGGCAGAATTAAACTTGCAGATGTTTTGTACGGGGTCAGGGGGTACATGTGCAGTATAAGTGGGCACATAAGGGTTCTGCAGGCACATAGCCACTGTTATTGGTAACTATGCATGTGCAGATTTCAAAAGCAAAATCCTGCACATGCATCTTTATTTTAGAATGCAGATACACATTGCTGTGGCCACTGTTCTTTATGGGGACTGTGAATGTGTGCAGCATCCCATTTTCCATCACACACATGCGCATGTCTCTGCTGCACTTTTTGCATGTGTATATTCGGAGGGGGGGGGATATGCTGATTTTAGAAGGCCAATACACATACAAGGTGGCTCTTCTAAAATTGCCATTGATTTTTGCACATTCTGCTTTGCACATCCCTGCGGCCACCTAAACGACCTTTCTAAAATTTGCCTTTGCATACATGGATAGTTCAGAATTAAGGCTTATATGTGCATTTTTCTGAACAGCTATGGAAACAATTGGTTGTAGATTTGAAGGAAGTAGTTAGTTATATTTATTGGGGGGGGGGGGGATATTCAGTGGTGGCAGCTAGCGCAGCTAACGTGTCTACCTTTTGTGGCTGAAAACTAATCCTGGATATTCAATGCCAGGGCCATATCTGACCACTGGCATTGAATATCTGGGTTGCCACGGCAGCCCAAAGCTAACCTGGCAGTGGAAGTTGCATTTTAGAAAGGACAGCCAGGTGCAACCTGGACCATCCAGGGCAAAATGTCTGAGAAAACCCTGGGGGCATTTACATTGCAGGCTGATCTTAGAAACTTAGATGACTCCAAGTGTACAGCTGTAAAAACAACTTTTTGGACATCCCAGCTGGCATTTTCCAGAAGGGGGACATCCATGTTCAGTGACATTTCATTCAGATGTGCTGTGGCAAGTTAGTAATCTGTTTGGGATTTGTATTTACATGCAGGTTTCTTTGCATATGAAATATTAACTGTGATGATGAAAGTACTTTGTGCTCTTCCCCCGGTAGCATTGCTGCCAGAAATAAGCACCTTTTTGCTCTTTATTCATGGTCAGGAGCAGGTATGTCCTAGGCATGGACGTCTCAACAACCAGGGCCAGATGTACTTGTACCATTCTGAAATCACTCCACTCAGGCTACTCCTCTGGCACGCCCCCATTCTACTTGGACACCCTTGCATTAGGGACATCCATATACCCAGTTTCTAAAATGGTTCTGGGAGCACCATTGTGATTTTGATGTCTGTGTACTGTTTTTAGATATCCAAAAGAAGAATAGGGTTTCTGAAAATAACCCCCAGTCCAAATATTTCATGAAGTTCACTTCAAATGAAAGCAATGATAAATATTTCAAGAGTTTAAATAAGAAATGTATAAATGAACATCATGGATCATAAAATAAATAAATAAATAAATATGAACACCTTAGCTATAATTTATGACCCAGAGGGCGAGACCCAATTAAGGACCCCATTAAAGGACCTTTCAGCATGCTTCTTTTTGAAAGACAAATTATTTCACAATGGAAATGAATTTAAATACATGTGCTAAAAGGTTCCCCAATATTTTGCATGTTATTTTTGTGTGCAGCAAAGTAAAGGACAACATATACATTAGACAATACATGCTATTTATTTTCCATCCTTGAACTAAACACATCAAAGGGAACAACTTGCAATCCAGCAAATGGATGTGTGCTGTGGTAGTTATTTGAAGGGTGGCAGGGAAGCTAACACTGAGTTGGAAGGTTTATGAACTGGAGAGATTCAGGGAGGTGGGAGGTGGAAGAAAGGCATTAATTGGATATTGGAGTTTGAAAGAAGGGAAGAGAAGGCTGCTTCATTTGTGAAGAAAGTTCTTTAATTGGAGTCTGGGGTTTCAAGGAGGACAGACAACATCTAGCTTCCTAAGATGAGCGCTTGGTGGTTTCTGAAAATTGTCCCTCAAGAAGGTTTCACATTGAAAACTTTTTGATTAAAAGACATATATGACAACTTTTTTGCTGCTGGTGTTTTTATAGCTTACAATTTTTTCCACTTTATGGAAACATGACAAAACAAGGGAGGGAAGGAGGAATCAATAGAAAGGCAGGTCCCCCACAGAAATTGCAGCACAGGCTTTGAGACTGCAGAAAAATGACTGTAATACAAAATAATCCCCAGAGGAAGGCACCACAAAATTATTTATTGAATCAAACCAGTTGAGAATTTCTTTAGTAATAATGTGTTCAAAAAGTTTATAACTCAATGCAACTCACTTAACTGCACTATTATTTTTATGTAATACCATAGTTCTTCAAAACATACAGTAAAATGTTTTACAGTGTTGCAGAAATCAGTTGTTGAATCATTACTTGTTATTAAAGATATGATATACTGTAAACTAAAGCCAGTATGTCTATGCTACATGTCCTAATCAAGAACAAATTTAATTCCAGAAATTGACTTAGCATTATCAAATTGAAACTTGCATTTATACACCAGACAATGAAGGTTTATGATCATCTATGCATGCTCTTCTCTTCTTAATTCAATTTGGCAGTACTAGAAAAAGAGAGATGAACAAATGGGCCAATAGCCCTAAATAGTAGATATTTTCAAATGAACTCTCCATAGGTAATAGGACGTTTACCAAAGAGAAAGTCCCTTAAAAAACTGTCATCGCACTGTTTTGTAGGGATGTGCATTATTTGCTACTGACTTGAAAATGAAACCAAAAGTAAATAAATCAAAAAGGTCTCAAAAATTTGATTTTTTTTAATTCCTTTCTGTTTAAATAAAAAGCCTTAAATATTACAATGGTAATTTCATTAACTGTTTTCATGGACTAAAATATTGTTTTAGATGCTGCTGTGAGGCCTTGTGTGCATCAGTGATGCTGAGAGCTAAACTATCGGTAGTTTAGCTATTGGCAGGGTCTCCCAAGATGGACAGGTCTCAGCTGAGGTGCCAGACCAAGAAAAAACACCCATCTGGGAAGCAGCAGAATGGGATAGTGTTGACAGCGGAGGATCACATTTCTGTGACAACGGCACCAACACCAAACTTAAACTGCGCGGAGGAAAGGTCCAACAATCTACTTCTGTATCTTGCCATAAAAACCCAATGGATAGTTACAACAAAACAAATTGTGCTATAGTGCTGGAAGATGAGACCCCCAGGTCGAAAGGCACTCAACTAGCTACTGGGGAAGAGCTGAAGACTTTTCAGAGTAAAGTCAGCATTTACGATGTGGTTGGATCAAAGCCCTTGGGACGTCTGACTGCTGATGTAGCTGCGCATGAAATGAGAGTCAGAAGCTGTAAAGATGTCTTACATATTGGAACATGAAACGTACAAAGCATGAACCAAGGGAAGTTGGAGGTGGTCAAGAATGAAATGGAACGTGTACAGCTTGATCTGTTAGGTGTCAGCGAACTGAAATGGACTGGCATCGGGCACGTTGCATCAGATGACCACATGGCCTACTATACTGGAAATGAAAGAAAGAAGAAATGGTGTTGCATTTATAATAAAGAAGAAACTTGCAAGAACTGTAATGAAATACAATGCAGTCAGCGAATGCTTAATCTCTATTTGTCTATGAGGAATGCCTATCAACACAACTATAATTCAAGTAAATGCCCCAACAACAGCTGCAGAAGAGAATGAAATTGAAGAGTTCTATGAACAAGCACAAGCTGAAATTGACAGAACATGCAAACAGGATATCCTGATAGTCATGGGTGACTGAAATGCAAAAGTTGGCAACAAAGAAGAAGGTAAAGTAGTTGGAAAATATGGACTTGGCAAGAGAAATTAAGCTGGAGAAAGACTAATAGAATTCTGCAAGACCAACGATCTATTCATCTCAAACACCTTCTTCCAGCAACACAAGCAGTGACTGTACACATGGACTTCACCCAATAGATAGTATAAAAATCAAATTGACTACATCTGTGGAAGTCAATGATGGAAAAACTCTGTAACATCAACAAAGACAAAACCTGGAGCTGATTGTGGTACAGATCATCAACTACTAGTATGCAAACTCAAGCTTAAGTTGAAAAAGAGCAAACCACTCATGAATGCAGCAAAATATGACCTTGAGAATATACCACTGGAATTTAAAGACTGCCTACAAAATCGATTTGCTGCTTTAGATACAAATGACAGAGCTCCAGAAGAGTTATGGAATGACATCAAGAAGGTTGTGTTGGAAGAAAGTGAGAAGTTTCTACAAAAGGTGAAAAAGCAAAAACGGCCAAAATGGATGATGGAAGAAACTCTGTTAACTTGCCCAGAAACACAGAGAAGCTAAAGCCAGGGGAGAAAGAAAGACAATCACAGAACTCAACAGAGATTTCCAACGTGCTGCAAGACAGGACAAGGAAAAGTACTACAATGACGCATGCAAGGAAATAGAAGCAGAAACTATTAGAGGAAGAACAAGATCAGCTTTCCTAAAGCTACGAGAGTTAAAAAAAAAGTTCCAACCTCGAATTGGAATGTTACAAGATGCTCAAGGTTCTATGTTGAATGATGCTGAGAAGATCAAGAAAAGGTGGAAGGAATATACAGAGTTTTTATATGATAAAGATCAAGTGGACCAACAGCTGTTTCAACCTGTACCTTTTGATCGGGAACCATTGGTGATGAAAGAAGAAGTTGAAGCAGCATTGAAAGCCTTATCAAAGAACAAAGCAGCAGGCATTGATAGCATTCCCATAGAAGTATTGCAGCAATCTGATGCAACTGTTATCGTGCTTACAAGGCTCTGCCAAGAAATATGGAAGACAACGTCATGGCCAACTGACTGGAAAAGATCTGTGTTTATACCAATACTAAAGAAAGGTGATCCAACTGACTGTGGAAATTATCGCACAATTACTCTGATCCCACATGCCAGCAAGATTCTACTGAAGATTATTCAAAAGAGACTACAACCATACCTGGAACAAGAACTACCTGAAGTGGAAGCAGGGTTCAGGAAAGGGTGAGGAATGAGAGCCATGATTGCGGATGTGAGATGGATCCTTGAAAAAACTAAAGAATACCAAAAGGATATCTATTTGTGCTTTATCGACTATAGCAAGGCTTTTGATTGTGTAAACCATGAAAAACTCTGGGCCACATTAAGAAGCATGGTTATACCAGAACACCTGATCGTTCTCTTGCACAATCTGTACATTGATCAAGAAGCAACAGTTCGGAACGGAACAAGGGGAAATAGAATGATTTAAAATAAGCATAGGTGTAAGACAAGGCTGCATACTTTCCCCCTACCTGTTAAATTTATATGCAGAACAAATCATCAGAGAAGCAAGATTGTATGAAGACAACAGAGGTGTGAAGATTGGTGGAAGACTCATCAACAACCTTCTCTATGCTGATGATACCACATTACTGGCTGAAAGTGAAGATCATCTGAAACATTTGCTTCTCACAATCAAAGAACATAGTCTCAAAATGGGCCTGCACCTTAATGTAAAGAAGACAAAGATCATGACAACTGGCATAATCAACAGGTTCATCGTTGAAGGAGAATAAATTGAAATCATGAACTACTTTAACCTACTTGGATCAACTATCAATAAAGAAGCAACAAGCAGTCAAGAAGTCAGAAGACACATTGCTCTTGGCAGAATGGCTATGAAAGACCTAGATCCGATTCTCAAGAGCAGATATATCTCTCTCCATACAAAGATTTGACTTGTTCAGGCCATGGTATTTTCAAAAACATCATATGGATGTGAAAGCTGGACAGTGAAAAAGATAGACAAGAAGAAAATTGATGCCTTTGAATTATGGTGCTGGCGGTGAATACTGTGTATACTATGGACTGCCCGAAGAACAAACCAGTCAGTACTAGAGGAGATCAAACCTAAGCTTTCTTTAGAAGCTCAGATGACAAGACTTCGACTTTCATGCTTTGGACACATCATGCGAAGAGAGAGATCATTAGAGAAAGACATCATGCTTGGTAAGATAGAAGGTCAATGCAAAAGAGGAAGGCCAGCAATAAGATGGATTGATACAATAACAGCAGCTTCGGGTACCAGTCTGTCAACAATGAGCCGCCTGACTGAAGACCGAACACAATTTAGGATAGCTATCCAGAGGGTCGCCATGACTTGAGTCTGACTCGATGGCACTTAACAACAACAAATAGAATGAGATCCAGTGAAAGCTAGCATGTACTTTTACAGTAGATATGCACAGGGGCAGGGTTTGGCTGGAGAGTGAGAGGAGTTGAGAATTATGCCCATATGCTATAGAATATGTGCATATGTGCGTATTAAGTACGTGTTGACATTTACACTGTAATCGAGCAAGCATAATGTCAACCTGTAATTTAGGTGCAATTGGTATAGGGATTTTTGCTATTTTATAAAGACAAATAGGTGCCTATTTGTCCTTATAAAATTTACTTAAACTAGGTGACTTTCTGCCTATTTAACTGAGGCGCCCTGCTGCAAAATTGCCTCCTGCAAGCAGCTTGGAGTGGTAGCCTTGTATTTAGAACAGTGAGCTCAGAGGCAGAGAAACCAGGGTTCAAATCACACTGATACTCCTTGGTATATGTTTTCTAAACTGTGATAGGTAATGTTATGGTACCCAAAACGACACATAACATTGCCAGGCAGTAGTGGGGGGAAGTGTGGATGTCTATGTAGGCACCCTTACCCCAGACCCCACACATTAGGCAGCTGCCTATCTGCACACTAGATGTCTTGGGACTGTGCATCACCAGCACCACCAGCATATGGACATGTCAGCATGGTGTGGGAGGGGTGCTGGTGGTGGAGGGGGTCATGGCATGTGACCACAGTAGACCAAGACCAAGCTCTGTTCAGGTGGGTGGCATGCAGTGCAACAGACAAGGTCTGTCTTATGAACAGCCATGGTATTCCCAGGGACTGACTTGCTTCTGTGGCAACAGTATGGTGCAGTACACCCAGCTAGTGTGTTCTGGGGCTGAAGTCAAAGGTTCAAGTCCCAGCTGTGGCTCCTGCAGGCCATGTCCCTACATTTTACCCTACAGAGCACATACAACATAAACATGTGCTCTCCCTAGAGCATCCGCCAACAGGAGCACAAACACACACACCCAGGCTCCACCATCCAAAGCCTCATGGCGAGTCAGGCTGTTGGGGTCGGCATGGAGCAGCACTTACCACCAATGCACTACTACTAGCACCTATATACCATAGCAATGCTTGCACTGTGTTTAGGACTAGTGTGGCGGGCAGGGCTGCCAACTACACCTATCTTTGCACAATGCTGAAATAGGAGTGGGAGTGTGTGTATGTCTAACCATTGTTTTGTGGCTGCCTACTACTCACTGGGGCCACAATGCGTACACTGTTTTCAGCCTTAGCCTGCCAATGTACATAATGAGGAACAAGGTATTATGGGCATGGGCCTGACAGGGTGGACTGGGCAGGATACATCTGCACAGGTTGTGGGGCAATGGCTGGTACATTGTAGTGGCAGACCACCACCTGCATGGACAGGGTGGGCACAGCATCTCATGCTGGGAGGTCACTATCACTCTGACTGAGCAGTGACCATGGTATCTCCAGGTTCCCACATAGTGCCATAGAGTGATCCTCTCAACTGATATGGGTGTGTGTCCTGTTCCTGGGCCCATATCACTGAGCTACCTGCTTGGTGTCTCTGCTTGTATACCGCATCTGGGTGCACATAGTTCTCTTGGGAACATGCACTATACACTGGCTAGCAGACTGTCTGCAGTTAGCATGTGTATGTCTGCATCACCTTGCAATGTGCAGTTTGACTGTGCCCTCTGCTGGTGAATATCAGATTGTGGTGGGGGGCAACTGAGCTTACCAGGCCTGTCTGCCAGTGGCCTTGTGACAAGTACCAATCTGCATCAACTGTCCTTTCGCCAGCAGGACTGGGGTTGCTGGTCCTGCAGCCCATCAACATGCACCTCAACTGCCCCCATTGCAAAGGTTGAGTGTGGGGGGTCTGTTGGGGGCAGATCATGTCCACCACCCTAACCCAGAGAGAGTGCTTTGCTAGATACATGATCCTCATGTGAGTCTAGACACCCCCCTGCTCCTATAACAAGTGACCATGACAGCCACACTGGATATGCACTATTTTTGGTGCATCACGGCCCACAAGGACTAGACATGACTGGGGAATACAAATGGACACAGAACTACCTTAGGCATGTCTACAAGGAATACCTGTCACACACTGGCACTGATGGAGACCTGCAGCAAAGCCTATCTCACGCAACCTGGGTACTGCAGACCTGGTGCTGGCCACCCCACCTCACCCTCAGTGTGAGCACAGAACACGCACAATGACATGGTCTGTAGGTACTCTGTGCCAGTAACATGCATGGTCAGTCCCCCCTACCAAACCGATGTGCTGCAGAGGTGCATACCCCATCTGGTGAGCAGATGTAGACTGCTGGTCTGCATGTGAATTGCATTATGGGTACTGTTGGTTCTATCCTATCCTGGTAACCACAGCAGACATTTTGTTCGGTGACCTACCCTCTTTCTGTAGCCAGCCATTGGTGTGATAAAAGCCATACTGATGTAGCACAATGGTTGACACAATGATTTTCATGGTAGAGGTTATAGGTTCAATCCCTCAGTGGGCTCCTCTTAGTAAGACTGTCTGAGGCAAGTCCCTTTTATGCCTGTAGCAGTCAGACACATTTCTGCAATCAGTGCTTCCAGCCAAAAAAAACCTCACCTCAGTTCCCTAACCTAAGGTGCCCTGTAAAGTGCCTTAGCTGAGGGTTTACCTTATCCTGGTAAGCACAGCAGAACGTTTGTGCGGTGACCTGCAGTTCTTCTGTAGCCAGCCATTGCTGTGATAAAAGTCATAGAAACATAGCACACTGGTTAATACAATGACTTCCCAACCAGTGGTCATGGGTTCAATTCCCCAGTGCTCCAACATCAAGAAGTATGTCTGAGGCAGGTGTTATTTCATGCCTGTAATAATCAGACATCTCTGCAATCTGTGGTTCAAGCAAAAAACACCCTCACCTTAGTCCTATACCCTAAGGTACCTCAGAGTGTGGCGTGGCACAGGGTGCTGTAACCTAAGGCACCCTATGATGTGGCCAAGTCCTAGAGGGCAGAAAGCCTGCCATGCCATAAGGTAAAGCGCCATTCACCACAACATACCATTTCCACCATGTATCACTGCGCTGCTACAGATAAGTTGCTGTGTACCGGGTGTGCCACTTCCACGCATCCTAGCACACATCACTGAGTGTCACTGCACATGCATGATGTAATTGCATCAACAAGCCCTGCACATCAGACAACATGGAGAGAAGATCAAGAAAACCAGCCTTTAGCTGCAGGGACCTGCACCAGCTGACAAAGCTCATATGCACAAGCCAGAGCCGCTTATTCCCTGGCTCATCAAAGTGCCAGGACCTCACCAGGATGAGGAGGGTGTGGGTGCATCTCACCAGGCGCTTCAATAGAGTTGCAGACTACCCACGTGAAGTAAATGTATGGGGACAGGTCACACAATGGAAGGTGTGCAACATAATATCCAGCAATCAACACACATCATACATGCCCAACATGGTAGAAAGACCAGTCTGTGGGCCAACCTGTGATCAATGTAGATGCGTATGCTGTTGTGTGCATGTCTGCCTAATCCCCATGAGGCCTCAGACCTCATTACAGAGGTCTGTCAGTCATCCTGGTGCTATGGAATTTGCTCCTGTTGTAGTGCACAGATCTGGCCTATCCCCAGGAGGCCTTAGACCAGATTACATAGGTCTATAATTAATCCTGGTGCTAGGGTACTTGCTCCTGTTGCAGTTTCACAGATCTGACCTATCCCCAGGAGGCTTTAGACCTGATTGCAGAGGTCTATTATTCATACTGGTGCTATGGTACTTTCTCCTGTTGCAGTTTCACAGATCTGCCCTATCCCGAGGAGGCCTTAGACCTGATTACAAAGGTCTATTATTCATCCTGGTGTTATGGTACTTGCTCCTGTTGCAGTTTCACAGATCTGCCCTATCCCCAGGAGGAAGTAGACCTGATTACAGAGGTCTATTATTCATCTTGGTGCTATGGTACTTGCTCCTGTTGATGTGTGTAAGTCTACCCTATCCCCAGGAGGAAGTAGACCTGATTACAGAGGTCTGTTGTTCATCCTGATGCTATGATACGTGCTCCTGTTGTAGTTTCACAGATCTGCCCTATCCCAGGAGGAAGTACACCTGATTAGAGAGGTCTGTTATTCATCCTGGTGCTATGATATGTGTTCCTTTTGCAGTTTCACAGATCTACCCTATCCCCAGGAGGAAGTACACCTGATTACAGAGGTCTGTTATTCATCCTGGTGCTATGGTACGTGCTCCTGTTGATGTGTACAAGTCTGGCTAACACCCAGGTGTGCCCTGGATCACACAGCCATGTGTGATATGCAGTAGGCCATGGCCATGGATATCTGTCCCCTAATGGCCCCAAACATTGTATTTGCCCCCAGGTGGAGGACCTACGGAAGAATGGCCACGAGATGCACCTGCACTGTCCATGCTACTTCAACCAGCTGCACCAGAAGGCGATGGCCCAACGTGACGGTGCGTGGTCGCCCACATCCACACCCACCACAGCTCCTCACACCCCTTGGCGTTGGTGCTGCTGCTGCTTCTGCTGCTGCTGCTACTGGCTGCTGCCAACGACCATCCATGGCCTCCAGTGCATCGGTCACCCGACCAATCTCCGATGTCATTGCCTCGGTTGTCCCACGCAGCTGGCTGATCTTCTCGCATAGGCCCTGCACGTCCCTGTGGAAACTGCGCACCACCCGGGTGTGGGCACGCCTCTTCTACCATTGGGCATGTTGCTCCTCCCGTTGGCCACATATCGCCTCACAAATGGCCATCAGTGCCTGCCCGGTACCTGTGGGTGAGACACAGTGTGACCTGTGATACATCTGTTGCACCTCCCACAGTGACGCATGCAACAGGTGTCCAGATGTACCACATAGGGGGCCTGCTTCCTATTGGTGTATATCCGCATATTCTGGTAGCACATTGTGGGGGTCCGTCCATGAGCATAAATGTTGCTTGCACAGGGCCCCGTGTGTCAGGGATCCTCACCCAATCATTGAAGATACAATAGCTTCTATCAATACCTCCACAGCGCAAACTGACCCTTGCCCAGCGTTTTGGGTAAAGGAACTACGCATGGAATTCAGTCCATTCATCGCAAAACTGATAAACCTTTCCTTCACTACTGGTTCCTTCCCCACAGCACTCAAACAAACCTCTATTAGGCCCTTATTAAAGAACCCCAAACTTGACCCCCAAAGGGTTGATTCTTACAGGCCAATAGCTAGTATTCCGCTCCTAGCAAAGATAATTGAGAAAGAGGTTCAAAGGCAAATACAGGATCATATAGACTCCACAGCTCCCCTAGATCACTGCCAACACGGGTTCAGAGAGTATCATGGAGTCGAGACCCTTCTCACCTTCCTTTTCAACAATATAATTACAGGCCTTGATAACATCCGACAAGGTTTTGTGCTCATCTTTTTAGATATTGCTGCGGCCTTTGACTCGGTACATCATGAACTCCTCCTCGGGCGACTGAAAGAGAAGGGAATCTGTAATACTGCGCTCGAATGGTGCAAGTCCTACCTAGATGGTCGATGGCAATATGTAAAATCCGGATCAGAAGAATCAAAACAATTCCATCAAACACAAGGCGTGCCTCAAGGTTCCTCCCTGTCATCTCTACTGTTCAATATATACATGCAACCTATCTGCAATATCATTAGATCATTTAACGTGAGCTGTCTGATATATGCGGATGACATTCTCTTATACATGCCTTTCTCGACAGTTCAAATGGACCTTACACCAATTATAGAGTGTTTCAATGCGGTATCCGACTGGCTACAATCACAATACCTCCGCATCCAGCACAAAAAAACGGAGGTACTGTTCATCTCAAGAGACCCTGACTTTATTCCACCATCCCATGTAAGAGTCAAGGAAGCGGAATTACAAACCAAAGAAGCAATAAAATACCTCGGGGTCACCCTAGACCAACATCTGGACATGAAATCTCACATAAGCAACATAGTCAAAGCTGTTTATTTCAAAATCCGTTCACTCAGACATCTGCGCTCCCTACTGGACCCAGATGATTTCCGGACAATATTCCAAACACTAATCCTGCCTCATTTTGACTTTGCTAATTCCATTTTACAAGGTCTCCCTCAATCTACACTGAACCCGTTACAACTGGCCATGAATGCCACAGCAAGGGTCCTCCACGGAGCCTCCAGAAGTGACCATGTGACTCCTATTCTAAAGCAGCTTCATTGGCTACCTATACACGGAAGGATTATATTCAAGACTTTACTCCTCTCATTCAAGGCCATCAATTGCCTCTCATCTACGGCACTCACTGAGCTTATCCACACAGTGCCCCCCAACAGATCCAGAAGGTCAACAACCCTAAATCTACTAATAACCCTGACGTCCTTGACTAAATGCAACAGCACAACGGCAAATAGGGCTTTCAGTAATTACGTCCCCAAATGCTGGAATGCACTACCACCAGACATTTGAGCTATTAGAGATCTGTCTCAATTCAGGAAGGCAATCAAATTTCACCTCTTCATCCAATTCTACCCAGCCAGCAACCGAGTCTAACCCCGAGTCTAACCCCACTTAACCGAGTCTAACCCCACCTAAGAAACTAGTGTTCTTATATTCCCAGCCTTTACTATTTATTATCTCATGTATATAGTTCAACCCTGTTGTTGTAATTATTATTATCTCGTGTATATAGTTCAACCCAGTTAGCCAAGTTGGTACTCCTGTTCCTTGTAAAACCAAACAGATTGTTGTCTTGGTCGTTTTGTTATATTGTAAACCGCGCTGATACCGAATAGTGCGGTATATAAGCAACTGTAATAAAATAAAAATAATAACATACTGCCCAACACCATGGGGAAAGCAATTATCACACAAACAGACTGTCTGCTGCTGCTGCTGCAGTGGCTTCAGCAGAGTCAGTGTCCAGCCGGGCCCCCCACCTGCCCAGGGGAGCCCCCTGAGTGACCCCCCTCAGCATGGCCAGTCAGGCCCACAAGGAGAGTCTCTAACCCCTGTGGCTAACCTATGCCTGCCTGCACTGATGGGGAACATGCATATTTATTTATTTATTTATAGTCTCTTCTATACCGCACTATTCAGCATCAGCGCGGTTTACAGTGAACAAAGAATTTACACATTTCCGATGGTACTTTGTGTTTACAGATGAACAGGCAAAAGTAACTTGGATAACAGGGGTAACTATTTACAAATTAAAACAGAATCATGAACATTTCTTGGTTTCAGCGTTATGGGTTTTGGAAGCTCTGTGAGGTGGTTGAAATAACTGCATATCCTGTGTCCCATCAGCCCCGGCAGTCCCAACGCACCCCCGGGAGAGTGACACCCCCTTTGCGGCTCTGGGAGCCGGTGCCTGGGGAATGGGTCAGGGGGCACTTCTTGGCAGGCTGGGGGGAGTCGCCGGACACATGTGTTTGTGGTTGCCACAGCGGCAGCAGCAGCAGCTGCTATGTTTGTACCCATAATACCTTCCCCTGTGCTGCTGGGGGGAGGGGTATCCAGACTGCACACGGAGTGGTGGGGGGTTATGACCAGGGATGGGCTGTTGATGCACTTAGGACTGGTAATAGGCTGAGTGTGAGGGTTCCTGAGATGCACATAGCCGTTGGGGAGGGGAGGGGGGTTGTAATGGAAATGGTCTGTGAGGGGAGGGAGCTGTGATTGGAGATGTTGTGTGTGTGGGGGGGGGGCTGGGACAGGATATGGGCTGATAGTGGGGCAAGGATCGGACTGGACATGGGCATTTGGGGGGTGCCAGGCTTGGTCAGGGGTTGTAGTGGGGCCTAGACCGTGATGGACACATGGAGGGGCTGTAACTGGAGGAAGGCTCATGGGACATTGAATCATGCTGGGCTAAGTGGGATGGTGATAGGATATGACATGGGCTGATGGTGGCTGGAGGACAGGACAGGAGATGGGGTGATGGGGGGATAGGCCTGGACATGGGCTGATGCGGGTACCAGAAGGAAGTGGCCCACCCCCATCACCAGGTGCCAGCTGGACGGTGCCCCGGAGCAGACCCTGTCCCACCCCCAGCACCTACCCCTGCATGTTGTCCCATGAACCTGCTAGGCATCTGTGCACATCTGCCACACCCGCCCCTACACGGCCGACATGTTGTTTCCTTGACGTGCCACAATACAGCTTCCAGACATGACCATGGGGGCACATGTATGTGGGGAGGCCCACTGTCAGTGTGGGAGTGTGTGCCCCCACTGCTGTGTCTGGGAGGTGGTGTGCCACACCAGCACATGCATCCATCCTGCCAGTTTCCTACCTTCAACATCATCGCGTGACGAGGCAGTATGGGCCCGCAGCTCTTGCAGTACCACATCCATGGTGCTGGGTGCTGTGCCCGATGGCCCTGGTGCTGTCAGTGTGTGCCTGATCCCCACGGTCTCTGGCCCCTCTCCAGGCACTGTGCTGCTGCTGCTGTTCCCCGATGTTGTGTGGACGTCAGCTCCCCCTTCCTCCTCCTCCTCCTGCAAGACATCACTCTCTGGGGGAGACCAGCAAGGAGTAGGTTACAGTAGTCAAGATGGGCGGTGATTAAGGAGTGGATTACCGTTTTAGTTGTGTGTTCAGAGAGGAAAGGGGAGATTATGCTAATGTTATATAGAAAGACACGTCAGGCCTTAGCTACAAGATGGATATGTGTGGAGAAAGAGAGAGAGGAATCAAAGACAACCCCTACATTGTGGACTGAGGAGAAAGGAAGGAGTACCGAGCTATACACAGAGACTGAGAAAGGAGGGGAGGTTTTAGGGGGAAAGATAAGACGTTCTATCTTGGACATGTTCAATTTCAAGCAGCGGGGAGACATCCAGGCAGCAATGTCAGAAAGGCAAGCAGAGATCCGGGTCAGGATTGCCAGAGAGAGTTCAGGCGTGGAGAGGTATATTTGGGAGTCATCACTATACAGATGGTACTGAAAGCCACGGGAGGAGATAAGCACACCAAGGAACTGGGTATAGAGACAGAAAAGAAGCAGACTCAAGACATATCCCTGTGGTACAACAAGTGGGAGCAGGGTAGCAGAGGGGGAGCAGCCACCAGAACACACACTGAAGGAGCGATGGGAGAGATAGGAGGAGAACCAGGATAGTACAGAGCCCTTAAAGCCAAGCGAGGACACGGTATCGAGAAGGTTGTGGTCAACATTGTCGAAGGCAGCAGAGAGGTCAGGAAGGAGGTGGACAGAGTACAGGCCCTTGGATTTTGCCTGGAAGAAGTCACTGGAGACTTTGGGAAGAGCCATTTCAGTAGAGTGTAAAGGACAAAAGCCAGACTGTAAAGTACCTATGAGGATATGAGAGGAGAGGAAGTCAAGGTGCCGTGTGTGTTGCACAGCTCCATCATGACATATGTATGTTTCACTTGTGTTTCTCAATCTCCAGGATATGCTTTGTGACCTGACTGGTGCTGTGGTGCAGTGGCAGCTGTGTGTATGTCATTCAATGTGCAGGAGACTGGGGTAGGTGGACATATAGGTAAATGTTCTGTGGGGACAATCAAGCATAGCACATGTCTGAGGTTATCTGCCCAATGCACATATGTTGTTGTTCACCTCTTTGACCTGAACCCCCATACCCCATATGTTGATGTTGGCACACATATGCGCATGTGTTCCTGCCCAGTTCATCTTCTCCAGCACTGTTTCTGGGACACATCCAAAAGTTCTGCGTGTGTCTACAGGTCCTAGGTGTTCTGGTGGTGGGCCACACGTACACCCTTCCCTGACATTGTGGCATCAGCCAACAGCAGTGTATCATTGCATTTGCCAAAGCTTTATCTCCACTAATCTCCAATTGTGCACAGACAGGCCGTATGCTACTGGTGGCATGCTCACCTTATCATACTTTGTGTGTGTGTGTGTTTTTTGCGTGGCTGTGTAATGATACAGTGTGCAGCCAGTTTGCATTATCATGTAGTGGGATGGGTCTGTATACCTGTTGAGCGGTGGTGACTTTGCTATCTCTACCTTACTGCTGTTGACCTTGTGAACATTGTGCGCATGTGTTCTGTGTTGTGAAATGATCTATCTCTTGTGTGCTGACAGACCAATGCGCATCAGCATTACTGTATCACAAATGCCGCCATAATTTGGTCATGCGACAATGGTGGCTGGACATGGGGACATGGTGATTCAACACATTTCAATGACATCTTCTGCCTTCACTATGACGTGTTGTGGCCTTTGCCTGCCTCAGACAATCCCTAGCAGACACTTGATGCACACACACGGTAGGTTGAACCTTGGATCTTTTGGGACTGACATCATCCTTTACATGTTTGTGTTTTGCTGTTTGTTTGTTGGATCTTTTCTTTGGGGTCTCTGTGCACCAACACTGATGGACATGAGATGGAGCTCTGACCCGCCTGTGTGACATAGGCATAGACATAACCATGTCCATGTGATACCCTCATCTGCGGTACCATTTCCGAATGTCCCCAACATGCACTATGTTGTGTGTTGTCATCATTTAATCTTTGCATGTCTGATGTTTTATTACATACATATTGATGTTTGACTCCCTGGCATGTTCCCTGATGTTGTGTGCAGCATACCATGACAGTGTTTCTCCTTCTTTTATCACAGATCAGAGGACACACACATCACATCTACTACACTGCATCTGCAGTCACCATCACCCACCTGTTGGAGGGCACAGCAACACCGTGCAACGATACCTGAGGGATGGTGTCATAGGGTGCTTGATCTATGCGAGTGTGACACATGCCTATGATGGACATTATTGTTGGACTACTACTTTGAACATAACAGGGATGACCAGCATACCGTTGCTGCCATGCTCTGACTGGGTGTCATGTTTATTGCAGGTGACACACATCATCTTTGCAATACTGTTGCACATTGAGATGTCACACTTGACTATGCATGCCCAGGAATTCAAGGACAGTGTTAACAGGACAGGTACGGTTGCAGACACCACTTGCACTGTGGACACTGTGTACTGGTCCCTACGTGTGCAGCAGGGACTCACATACTCTCTGTTTGTTGTACGTCCATCTGACATTGTGTTCATGTGTGTGGCCCATTTGTGTGACCTGCACCACAGGTTATCATCATCTGTTTGGATCAACAGGAGCATACAGCCACACATGGGGCACAGGGGCAACATTGTGTAGGTCCTCTTCTATTTGTCTGGCTAGCCTGCCCTTGGACATGACAAGCTGTTTGGCACCACACCACTTTGATGCATGCCAGCATCTTAGATTGCTGTTTGCCCTCACCAGGGCAAACAGCAATCTGGGGCAGCACTGTGTCATGGTTCAACTTAAGCGGTGCATGTGCATGTGACTGAATATGTTGGTACACCAGTGCATTTGGCAGTGTGTATTCTGTGTGGGTTACTGCCCCATGTTTGTCCTTTGTTTCTACCTCTATGTACATGTTCTTGTGTATGGTTACTGTCCAGACATGCCGCTCTACATTGATTTACAAATGACACATTGCATGTCTGCACAGTCCTATTTATTTGCTGACGTTCCGCCGCTCACATTTCACCAGTACCTTTGCAGTGTGGCAGTGTGAGTGTCCATTTTGGTCCTTCATTTGTGCATTGTATGTACCGTGGCATATGTGTGGGGATCCTGTATCCACAGCACCCATTGCAGCAGACCTTCTGCATAGTGCTATCTCTGCATATCTGTGAGGTTCTTCTTTGTTTATTCTCTGGGAACATGTGCCTCTTGTACCTGTTACTATGTCCTCATTTTGCATTTAGCCAATTTTTTGGTCCCATTTGTGCCGCTTTGATTGTTATAATAATGCAGTATCTGACAGCTGTTACATATATATATCTGTCTGTATACTTGCTGACATTTGGCTATGTATGCTTTCTGAGGTTTGTACGTCCTCTATTGGCAGGCACATATGTTTTTGTGGACAATTCATGACTGTTGTGTGTTGGGTCCTCATCATGCGCTGACTACTGTCTACTACTGTCTACATGCACGCATATGTGACTACGGCATTTGGAGCATGAGGCTTCCTTGGGGGGGGGGGGGGGGGCTACTGCACGGTACACACCATGCAGATCCTGCACATTAGCTGTCCTGCTCATCATCTATAGACGGGCCCGTGACTTTTGTGTGACATGTGGGTTACTGCCCTGTTCAATGTACTTTCAGTTTGTTCAATGTAACCTGCATTGATATCATGAAAGGCGGTATATACAAAATGTTTATAAAGTAAAATAGATAAACCTAGATGTTGGACGCACATTTGTCTCTGCTGCTGCTTGACCACACTGACAGATGTATTTAGTGATTTACTACTGATGTACATGGCCTACCTGTGCTCACATCCTTGTACTGTGGCAGCTGATTATGTGGCAGCCATCTGACACCTGTCACAAAGTAGGTTTAATAGAGCCCTTGAAAATAAGCAGAAACGCAGGCAGTGAGACAGATTCTGACAGTTCAGAAGAGCACAGGTCAGAATGTTGCTATTGGCAACCCAAACAAAACAGCTCACGTGCGAGGGAAACACGCCCAAGCAGCAGAAAGGCTAGGAAATCAGGAACTAATGAAAGCCAGCTGGGAGTGGGTGGAGCTGACACGCACGTAGAAAAGCTCAGTGCACATGGAGTTAGACAGAGTAAGAGAGAGAGCAAGAGCAGGAGCAGAGAGAAGACACACGCAGGACACAGCAGGAACAGAATAGAACCCGGTTGGAGCATGGGAGCAGGCAGTTGTGATTCTGAAAGCCAAGGACGTACTGAGAGAAACTCTAGTTGGAAGGAAGCTGAGGGCAGAGCTGTGAAAGCCAAAAAGTCCTATTCCAAAGGAGAGAGTGAGAACCCAGGTGCCTGTGGTGAAAGGCAGAGCACGGAAGCGTCAGAGCTCAGCAGAAGTTATCAGAAAGGTAACAAAGCATTTAATTGGGAAGCTAGCTGGAGGAAGCCTGAAGAAAGTCTTTATACAAACAATTGGCATAGAAAGAGTAAAGCTGTTATACCTGAGGATAATCCTGTGTCTAGAAGAAGGTTCAAAGGCAAGAGCCGTGAAAAGCTTTTACTGGATTTTACTCCGGCGTCTGTAGCAGCAGAGAGAAGCCCGAGTCAAAGACTGCTTAAAGGTAGCCCAATTGTTTCTAATAGAAGGAAAAGTGAAACTGGTAATTTCCCCTATCTTCCACCACATTTAAGAGGCTCCCAAAGTAAATACTCTAATGAATATGGTAGCAGCATAGCAAACATTCTCACAGAGAGAGAGAGAGAGAGAGTTCCTGAATAGTAAGGAGAGACTGTTCAGTAACGTACCGTATTGTGCAAGGGAAGAATCCTTAATGGCAGAACCTGAAGAGATGCAATGTGAGGCGCAGGGAGACACTGTATGTAATGATTACATGGACTGCACGCTCACAGTTTCGGATAATGTATTTTCTTTGAGATAAACAAGTTGTGATTTACCAAGCTTGAAAGCCACAAAGGAAAAGGTCTTTGTATGCTGGAAAGAACTGTTTTGAATACTTTTCATTTACCTGTTAAAAGCTGAAGATAAGCAATTTCTGTTCTCCTTTTTGTCACTTTGTTTGTGCCCAAGTGGGGCTGTATACTATTTGTTTCACCCACCAAAAGAATCCTCTTGGAAGGGGAATAAAACCTATTTAAGCCTTACCTCGTTGCCACAACTGATTCTTTGAACTGGCCTATAAAAATACTACATATCCCAGAAGGCCAAGCAAGGCTCTGGGCTGGGCCTAGGCTTAACACCCTGCCTGTGCTTGAGGAGATAAGCACTGGAAGGCAAGGGGGTTGATGACACACCTTACAGTGTGCTATGGGTTTCCATACACAAATTCCCTTTGATGGAACATGTTTGCATTGTGTTTGCTGTGGTTGTTTGGGATAGTGTTAGAACACCATAGGTTGCAGGTTTGAATCCCACATGTTCCTTTATTTTTATTTTCTTGTGTTCTGCTGACCTGACCATGAAATGTCTACTGCTTCTTCACCTCTCCACATAGCCTTCTGTGTCTTCACTGTGCACCACAGTGTGCTGTCTATGCAGCCTATCTGACGCATATTAGCTGTTACATATGGCTCTTTCTTTGTACTATCCATGTGAGCAGTCTGCTTGGGGAGTTGTATTGCTGTTGTTGAGGTAGGCTGGGCCATGTCAGTGTGCAGGTTTCATTCTCAGGTGCTCCTTTTCCGTTCTATCCCCCATTTTGGCCTGGTCCACAGACCATCCACACAGCGGGCCCCTGATGCCCTTTCTATTTAGATTCTTTGCTCTTTTGAATGCTGTTTCCACTGCATAACATTTCATGATGTGTGTGCATGTGTTTATATGTGGCTCCCATCCCAATTACAGTAGGGTTGCCAACTGGCTCCAGATGCACCCAACAGGTTTGATCCAGTCCTGGGTTTACCTCATTGCATGCAGGGATATGTAGATCTAATTACTCCATTGCACTCCATACAAAAAGGAAAACTACATGTAACTGCATGCAATGGGGTAAGCCCAGGACTGGTGCAAGCCTGTCAGGTGCATCTGGAGCCAGTTGGCAACCCTAAAGTACTGCCTGTGATATGAGCTGTAAACGGCTATTATACATGTGTGTTGCATCATGGCTACTGTTGGGGTTACCCAATCCTGCCACATAGCAAAAAGATTTAGGCGTCATTGTGGATAACATGTTAAAACCCTCAGCCCAGTGTGCAGCGGCAGCCAAGAGAGCAAATAGAATGCTAGGTATCATAAGGAAAGGAATGGAAAATAAAACAAAAGATATTATAATGCCTCTTTATCGTTCCATGGTGAGACCACACCTTGAATATTGTGTGCAATTATGGTTGCCGCATCTTAAAAAGGATATAGCATTATTAGAAAAGGTTCAGAGAAGAGCCACCAAAATGGTAAAGGGGATGGAAGGATACTTCTATGAAGAAAGGCTAAAAAAGTTAGGGCTCTTTAACCTGGAAAAGAGACAGCTGAGGGGAGATATGATAGAAGTCTATAAATTAATGAACGGAGTGGAACGGGTAAATGTAGATCGATTGTTTACGTTATCAGAATATAGAAAGACTAGGGGACATGCAATGAAGCTACAGGGTAAACTATTTAAGACTAATAAAAGAAAATATTTTTTCACTCAACGTGTAATCAAACTCTGGAATTTGCTACCGGAGGATGTAGTAAAGGCTGTTAGTGTAGCTGGGTTTAAAAAAGGTTTGGACAAGTTCCTGGAGGAAAGGTCCATAAACCATTATTAAGAAGGGACCGAGGATATCAATGCTTGACCCAGTACAAGCACTGCGGAACCTGTGTCTTTTGGGGAAACTGCTAGGTACGTATGACCTAGATTGGCCACTGTTGGAAACAGGATACTGGGCTTGATGGAACTTGGTCTGACCCAGTATGGCATATCTTATGTTCTTATGTTCTTATAGCAGGCATTTTGTGTGGTGCCCTGCAATGTATGCAGCCACTGAGGTGGGACTCACCATGGTGGTGTAGCCTACTGGTTTGTGCACTGACTTTCTACCCAGTGGTCATGGGTTCGGTTCCTCTTTGTTCTCCATTTTTATGCCTGTCCTATACAACTAGTTGTCATTCCTGTCACAATCATATCTCTGCTGATCTGTGCTGCCAGCACATGATACCCCATCACAGTTGCCAGCCATCCTTCTGTCCATCTATTTGTGTCTGTCAGCTGTGTGGCGTCCTGTCTTCATATGCAGGCTGCTACTCCATGTCCTGCACTGGTACCCGTTTCTGCATTGTGGCTCTTCATGCTTGCCTCTCCTGTGTCTGCTCTGCATATCACTACTACTCCTCTGTCCTCCTATCATTGCACTTATTTTGCCACCTCTGCCTCCACTGGTAGACACGTAGTCACATCCTCTGCCACCCACTGTCATTGTAGCACTTTACATTGCCAACACCCTGTGCATCGGTACAGCTGCCTCCGATATGTTTGTCCACTTTACCAGCTGCCACATAGGCTGCACGCTGATTTGGCAGGTCCATCAGCTCCCATCTCTACTTCCTTCCATCACTTGTTCATTGCCTTTCCTTGGTACTCTGAGCAATGTTCGGGTTACATCTGTTTTTTGGCCTTACATTTCATGCTTGTCAACTTGGGGCACCTTACTGTCCTTGGGCGCCATATCTTGGGTCGCCTTAACATCCTTAGGGCACCTTATACGGCACCTTAGGTTAAAGTACCTTATGAGGCACCTTATAAGGTGCCCTATAGAGTGCCTTAATCTGGGGCACCTCATATGGCGCCTTTTGGTGTGCCTTAGGTGTTGGGCACCTTATACAGTGCCTTGTCAGGCTTGTAATGTGCTGACAGCTTTAATATGTATTGTCCGTTTAATGCTGGATACCTGACAAGGCGCCCTTTAATGCGCATTAATTGGCCATTGCTACTTCAACGCCAGTATGCCCATGTCCTTATATGGCATTGCTCACGTTAGCACTGCACGTTTCGCCGGTAACGTTACCACGGTTTAGTAAACATACCCCCTTGTGTTTTTGGGCAAGTCATTTAACTCCATTACCTCTCATTTAAAATTAAAGTGAAAGCACTCTGGGAGTGAGAAATCCCTAGCATACCTGAATATAACTTGTCTTGAGCAACTAGTGGAGAGTCGTGAGTTAAAGCCAAATGAATAAAACAAAATCACAAGTTCAACCCCTTTGCACCTCTCACCTACCCTGGGCCACACTTATTCCATTAGTGGGGTCATTTGAGGCTGAAGTTGATTGGAGCTAGAGGAGTTCTACAAGCCCAGTGATGAGTATCTGGTACAATTGATTAGCAATTTTGCCAAGAGTAGTAATAGGGTCAATCCCTGCCTGGCATGGCTGATGAGAGGAAATTTTGCATATGTAAAAGCTATGGTGCATTCCTCATTAGAAAGAGGTAGGTTTCTGAGAGTACTGAAACAAGCCCTGGTAAGACTAGTCCTTTAGAAGCCATCCTTAGATGTCAAAGATGAAAAACCTCCTACTTATTACCTACTTATTTCTAACCTCCCTATGACCGAAATGATTATTGAAGCTTCTGTCACAAATCAGCTACAGGAATTTCTTAAGGAAGTAAAGGGGTTAGACTGCTCAATCTGGGTTTCACCTAAAGTTTCGTATAGAGTCTATTATGGTAGCTTTACTAGAAGAAACGTGGAAATGCTTAGATCAACGTGGAGTGCGAATTCTTGTTTACTAGACTAACATCAGTCTTTGACACATTAAATCATGGAATTTTGTTGGGTTGAGTGGGAGTGAGGAGGAAAGCTTTGGATAAGTTCTGAGGAATACATTTCAGGTTTAGGATGGGGTGGGTAGTTTTAAAAAGATGATACTGGGAGATGTAGTGACCCAAAGATCCCTGTGTTATGATAAAATTTGGAGGGGCATTAGGTGTTGGGTTAGTATAAAATAGGAAAGTTAGAACAAGGGACTCTGGGTTGAAGCCTCTAAACTAGGCCTTAGAAGAAATAGTTGGTGTACCCCAAGGATCTGTCTTGGGTCCACTCCTTTTCTCTCTATATACTCAGTCCCTTGGTGTGCTTATCTCTTCCCATGGCTTTCAGTACCATCTTTATGCTGATGATTCCCAAATCTACCTCTTTATGCCTGAAATCTCTCCGGCAATCCAGACCTAGATCTCTGCCTGCCTTTCTGACATTGCTGCCTGGATGTCTCACCGCCACTTGAAATTGAACATGGCCAAGACTGAACTTCTTATCTTTTCCCCTAAAACCTCCCATCCTTTTCCTCCTTTCTCAGTCTCTGTGGATAACTCTGTACTCCTTCCTGTTTCCTCGGCTGGCAATCTTGGGGTTGTCTTTGACTCTTCTCCACACACATTCATCTATTAGTTTCTTTCTCTATAACATCAGCAAAATCCGCCCTTTCCTTTATGAACACACTACTAAGACGCGTATCCACTCCTTAATCACCTCCCGTCTTGACTACAGTAACCTACTCCTTGCTGGTCTCCCTTTGAATCATCTCTCTCCCCTTCAATCTGTTCAACACTCTGCTACATGGCTAATCTTCCTCCAGCCTCGTCATGCCCATATTACTCCTCTTCTCAAGTCACTTCATTGGCGCCCTATCCATTTCCACATCCAGTTCAAACTTCTCCTGCTGACCTATAAATGCATTCACTCTGCAGCTCCTCACTACCTTTCTTCTCTTATCTCTCCTTACAATCACCCTCAGGAACTCTGGTCTTCTAGCAAACTGCTTCTATCTGTGCCCTTCTCTTCTATTGCCAACTCCAGTCTTCGCTCCTTTCACCTTGCTGCACCTTACACCTGGAACAAACTACCTGTGTCTGTATGCCAGGCACCTTCTCTGACCCTCTTCAAATCCAGGCTGAAAAATCACCTCTTCGCTGCTGCTTTTGGATCTTGACTCACCTGATCTCCTTTTTCTTTTCCTTTCCCCCTTGTTTTATCCCTGCCTACACCTTCTGTGTTGTCTGTCTTGACTAGATTGTAAGCCCTAATGAGCAGGGACTGTCTCTTACATGTCTGTGCAGCGCTGAATACGACTTGTAGCACTATACAAATGCTTAGTAGTAGTAGTAGTAAGAAATATTAAGTAATCTAACAGGAATATTTCCAGCCATCTCTAGATATAAACAACAAATGTCATGTTCCAGGAGGAGCCTCATGATAAGCTACACTCTTGACATACATGCACTGGCTTTGCACAACCATGATAGGGTTGTGCTACTCTCTCTCTAAGGGATGGATCAATCATGAAGTGCCAGCGAGGCATTGTTCTGAAGCTTGCATATCTTCAACCAGTGACAGGCAAAAGACATGACAGCTGTTGGACATAAAACCCTACATAATAAAGGGTTTCCGGGATGCCGGCCAGTTGAAGAAGATCTGCAGCCTCCAGCAAGGAGATCAGAAGGATGTGCCATTGAGGAAAGAAACCCAGCTGAGAGGGGGTGCGGGGAAGATCTCACTCTTGGCCACAGTGAGAAGCTTCCATTCAGAGAGGGAAGGGGATAGATAAGTGTAAGATATTCGATTTTAGCGTGGACTAAGCTGAATGTTTTTCCTTGTTGTGACTGTAGGTATACAAGCTGAAATGTGCTTATATATCATAAAAAAAGAGATTATTATCTATGCCACTTATATGTACCCATAGTATCCATGGTTGCTAATATCTCTCTCTAGAATTTCATTCATATTTGCACTAACCCTAAAGCAGTAGTCCACAAAGAGTTTTCCCGTCACAATTGATAGAGCTTACTTAATAGATAACAGGTGAATTTATGTAGGTTGGGCTCTGTGAGGTAGGGATTTACTTTCTTATGCATTTTAAATTTATTACTGAGACAGATAGGAATTAATACATAAACTAAGCCATGGACATTATCTATCCCAGTGTGTCCAGTGTATGAATCACCAAGGCGGTGGTATTCATGCCAGTCCTATACTTCTTTACTCTTGGGAGCTCAGTTCATTATTAGCACTGAGACTATGGTAATACTTAAAAACCAAAACTTCTTTGTTACACCTACTCATGCTGATCCTTTTTAATCTGTATCTGAATCCTTTGGCATGGTTAATCAAATCTTTTGAATATTGCCTTTTTATGTATGCAGATGATGTAGAAATTTTCATACCCATGAGTGTCTCAATACAAGAATTAAAGGAGGGATTAGAAGCCTGCCCTTCTGCAATTAACTCATGGTATAAAGAAATTGGTGAAAATTAAATATTGCAAAGATGGAAATCCTCTGGGTAGGTTTAATAGAGCATCCAGTTAAGCTATCTCAGTTTCATTTTTAGAATTATGATTTTTCCATGAGGCAGGAGGTAAAACCTTTAGGCATTCTCCTCACATCCCAGTTAACCTTGGAATGTCAGGTTAATTCAGTGGTTGGAAAAGCTTCGATTAAATTGAAGGCAGCTCGTCAACTTATTTACAGCTGAAAGATGTTTGGGCAGCGATCCAGGCTACCGTATTAAACAACTTGGATTATTGTAATGCTATCTATTTGGGTTTGCCAACGTGTTGTATTGAAATTTAACAGAGGATTCAAAATATTGCAGCTAAGATGGTAAAAGGAGGGATAGGGTGACTCCATTACTTGTTGCATGGCATTGGCTATCATTAGAAGCCAAGATTTGGTTTTAACTGTTATGCCTGGCATTCAAGGCAATATATGAAACTGGGCTGCCCTAATCAAGTGAAAAAATTACTGTGCATATGCCAAATAGAGCTCTTAGATCCAGGAGTTCTTTGAAGTAGACCTTAATTTCAGCAAAGCAGTACAGGTTAGAAAAGATGCAGGTCTAGTACTATTGTTATGAAAGAAGTTATCAGATGATATAAAATGTGTGGAAGAGTATATTGTTTTTTGAAAACAGTTCAAAACTCAGTAGTTTAGTGAGCTTTTAAAAGGATGATAGTAAGTAGATGAAGAATGGGTGGAGTGGGATTGTTATATTAAGATATTTTAGTTTTGGTGGCAGTGGCAGCATTTTAAAAGCGGCGGCTTTCTGCCACCACTTTGTTGCCTGCGGTAGGCCATGTGCTTCAGCAGACATGGCCAGCCACTGCTGACCCCCCTCATACAGGAAGTTTTATCAGAGGGGTATCAGAAGCGGCAGGTCATGTGTGCAGAAGCACATGGCCTGCCAGAGGCAACAAAGCGGTGACACAAAGCTGGTCACCCAGGGCGGCAACCCTAGTTGGACGCCTAGCTCACATAGTGGATGGGCCGGCCCTGAGTATTATATGCACTTTTTCCCCATGTCAAAAATTACATAGCAGAATTAAAAGAGGTACAAAGAAGGGCAAGCAGAATCATAAAGGAAATGAAACAGTTCTCTAATAATACAAAGGCTAAAGTTAGGGCTCTTAAGCTTGGAGAAGAGACAGCTAAGAAGACATTTGACTGAAATCTGTGGGCCCAATATTCAGTGGCAGTGGCTAGTGCTGTTAAACAGTTAGCTGCTACTGCTGAACTAAAGACACAGATATTCAATACTGGCGCCATATCTGGCCACCGACAATGAATATCCGGGTCAACCGGCTTGCAAAGAGGTTAACTAGGCAGCAGCAATATTCATCCACTGCCTGACTAACTTCTGTTCAAAGTATTATTGAATTACCAACACCAACCCTTCCCAAAATAACAAAATATAAGTAAATTTCTTTTTGTCGGATGGGACCAAGGGAGATTAGAAAATTGCTCTGACCACACCAGATGGCAACATCCATTTTATTCAAGTTTCAAAAAACTGCGTATTAGCATTTAAAAGGACTTAACTTAATATTGATGAAAAACATACTCAGTTAACACGGCAGAACACAGTCCTCTGTGAATAAGGCACGATGTACACGTTTTGGAAACAATTCCTGTATCAAGTGCAATACTCGTCAATCTGTGTAAACTGCCAAAAAACGACGAGTTTTTCACTTGGATTATTTCACTGGAAGAGCTATTCTTATTGGCCACAAGCAGCCATCACTCACAACAAAGATCCAATCAATCAGCAGGGAAACCCCGCAGAATCAGGGGAACCCTACCACGTCATAGATGAGGTTTAACAAAGACTAGCCCAATCAATTTCTTTGTTCAATCCGAGGGGGACCACAGTGTTAAGTCGAAAGATCCAGGATTGCTCACATCGTATTGGTATTACCGATAGTTGGGGTTTTGCTTGTGGGTGACTAACTTCTGTGGCAAATGTTAGGCCACCTTCTCAATATTGCCACTGTCTGGTTATCGCTGGGTGTCATCTCAGCTCTGCTCCAAGAACAACGCTTCCTGATATTGGTGCACCTCCCCTTTTAACAAATCACTTAGAATTGGACCAGCACATTTTGAATATAATTAAAGAGATTTAACTGCTTTATCTCTGAAAGGACAGCTGGGAAACCGGCTGGTACTTGGTAGATCTCTCTCTTTTGCTTTAACAGATACCTAAGCTCCACGAACAGAACAATGGCTGGGAAAAATCATATTGCTAAAGCTGTTGCCCCCGTTACAGCTTCTGCCTCAGTCCAGACAGAGGTCCTAAAGACAGTTGAAGGACCAGTTCCATGTGCAGGGTGCCTGCATGCTGAAGCTCTGAGGAAACAAGTGGAGGAACTCAGAGAAGAGGTGGCGAGGCTGAGGAGCATTCAAGACAGTGAGAAGTACATTGATGAGATGCTTCTTGCAGCAACCAAGCTCTCCAGCACAGGAGAAGATGGGTGCCAACAGAATGTCGATGGTTGGACACAAGTCACCAGGGCCTGCAAAATCACCAATCCAACTTCTCCAGCCCTTGAATTGAAGAACCATTATGCAGCCCTGGAAGTGGAGGAGGTGAAAGCATCGCTGGAAAGGGAAGAACCAGAGCTCAAGTACCCAAATGTTGCAGAATCAGTGACCAGAAGGAAACGAAGGGTAGTGGTGGTTGGTGACTTTCTTCTGAGGGGTACCGAGGCGTCCATCTGCCGACCAGACTTGATGTCCAGAGAGGTATACTGTCTGCCTGGTGCCAAAATCCAAGATGTTACGGAGAGTTTGCCGAGACTCATCAAGCCCACTGACTATTACCCAATGTTGCTAATCCATGTTGGAACAAATGATACTGCCAGGTATACCTTGGAACGTATCAAAAGTGACTTCATGGCTCTGGGACAGAGGGTGAAGCAGTTAGGTGCACAGGTGGTGTTCTCTTCAATCCTCCCTGTTGAGGGTAAAGGCCAAGGCAGAGAGGCTCGCATCCTGGAGATGAATGCATGGCTGCGTGGATGGTGTCATCGAGAGCGTTTTGGTTTCCTAGACCATGGGATGCTGTTCCAAGGGTTGCAGAGCAGAGATGGCATCCATCTGTCCAAGAAAGGTCAACGCATCTTCGGTAGTAGACTGGCTAATCTACTGAAGAGGGCTTTAAACTAGATTCGTTGGGGATGGGTGAAGAAAGCCCCCAGGTAAGTGAAGGCCCCCAGGTAGGTGATACATTAAATACCTTTATGGAAATGGGTAACAGGGGTAACATATGGAAAGCAGTGTGTATAAATGCCCGTAGCATGGGAAATAAGATCCCTGATTTTGAAGCTTTGGTGGGAGTGGCTGACTTGGATTTAGTGGCAGTTACAGAAACATGGTTCACAGAAAACCATGATTGGGATGTAACTATACCTGGCTATACTTTATTCAGAAAGGACAGGGTAGGAAGAAGGGGAGGAGGAGTGGAACTATATGTAAAAACTACTATTAAAGCTTTGGAATTACAGAGCTTAAAAGGGAGAGAGGAGGCATTGTGGGTTAAACTATAAAGAGGGAAAGAGAAATCTATTTGCATTGGTGTGATATACAGACCTCCCTCACAAGAGGAAGAGATGGACAGAGAGTTAATTGAAGACATACGCAGCATTGCTAGAAAAGGGGAAGTGCTACTGATAGGAGATTTCAATATGCCAGATGTTGATTTGCATATTCCTGCTGCAGTATCATCTAGAAGTAAGGAGATCCTGGATTCTCTACAGGGAGAACTATTCAGGCAATTGGTAACAGACCCCATACGTGAAGGGGCCATACTGGACTTGGTGCTTATCAATGGTGAAAGTGTTTCTGATGTTGTAGTGGGAGATCATTTTCCATCCAGTGATCACCAGATGGTGTGGTTCAGTATTAGGACTAGGGTTGTTAGAATCCATTCCAAGGTGAGGATCTTAGACTTTAGGAAGACTAACTTTGCGAAGATGGGCCAATACCTCAGGGAGTCATTAGTGGGATGGGAACAGCTGGGGGATGTAGAAAAACAGTGAGCAAAACTGAAAGGGGGTATTTTAAGGGCAACCAACCTTTTTGCTAAAATAGTAAATAAAGGCAAAAGGAAAAGGAGACCGCTATGGTTTTAGAAGGAAGTAGCTGAAAAAGTGAAGAAAAAGAGGGAGGCCTTCATGAAATACAAGAGATCACAGAGGAAGACAGGCATCTGTATTTGGAAAAACTTAGAGAAGCTAGCAAAGTAGTCAAGAAGGCAAAGATTCAAAAGGAGGAGGAAATAGCCAATGCAATAAAATGGGGGGATAAGACATTTTTCAGATATATTAGTGAGAAGAGGAAGGGCAAAAGTGGTATTGTCAGATTCAAGGGTGCAGGGGGGGAATATGTAGAAGCTGATAAGGATAAAGCGGAATTGCTTAACAAATATTTTTGTTCTGTGTTCACAGATGAAGAACCAGGAGCAGGACCTCAGAAAACACCCACAAATAGGAACAGAAGTGAGGGACATCTTGAACAATTTTCAGAAGACTGTGTTCGTGAGAAACTAGCTCAACTTAAAGTGATGGGACCGGATGGGATACACCCTAGAATACTGAGGGAACTTGGCGACGTTCTAGCAGCTCCACTGGCTGACCTTTTCAATGCCTCGTTGGAGTCGGGAGTGGTGCCAAAGGACTGGAGAGAGGCTCATGTGGTGCCTTTACACAAAAGCGGAAGTAAGGATGTGGTTGAAAACTACAGGCTGGTTAGTTTAACTTCGGTGGTGAGTAAATTATTGGAAATGTTGCTGAAAGAGAAAATAGTGAGTTTTCTGGAGTCCAGCGGATTACAGGATCCGAGGCAGCATGGATTCACCAGAGGCAGGTCTTGTCAGACAAATCTGATTGATTTCTTTGACTGAGTGACAAGGGAGTTGGACCGAGGGAGAGCTCTAAATGTGGTGTATTTAGATTTCAGTAAAGCCTTTGACACTGTTCCTCACAGGCGACTTATAAACAAACTGAGCACCCTAGGGATGGACCCTAAAGTTACTGCTTGGGTTAGAAATTGGTTGGGTGGGAGGCGACAAAGAGTACAAGTAAATGGAGCTCACTCTGAGGAGAAGGATGTTACCAGTGGTGTGCCCCAGGGATCTGTCCTTGGTCCGATTATTTTTAACATCTTTGTTAGTGATATAGTGGAAGGGCTGTCGGGTAAGGTTTGCCTCTTTGCAGATGATACCAAAGTCTGCAATAGAGTAGACACCCAGGAAGGGGTAGATAACATGAGGAGGGATCTAGCTAAGCTTGAAGAATGGTCTAAAATTTGGCAGCTGGGATTTAATGTTAAAAAATGTAAGGTCATGCATTTGGGCTGCAGCAATCCAAGGGAGCAATCCAGTGTAGGAGGTGAAGTACTTTTGTCCACTAAAGAAGAGCCGGACCTAGGCATGGTTATGCTGATGATCTTAAAGTAGCTAAACAGGTAGAAAAGGCGACAGCAAAAGCTAGAAGGATGCTTGGGTGTATACGGAGAGGAATGGCTAGCAGAAAAAAGGAGGTGATAATGCCTCTGTATAAGTCTTTGGTGCGACCTCATTTGGAGTATAGTGTGCAATTCTGGAGACCACACCTTCAAAGGGATGTGAACAGGATGGAGTCGGTGCAGAGGGTGGCTACTAAAATGATTAGTGGGCTTCATTATAAAGCATATGAGGACAGACTTAAGGATCTTAATATGTACACCTTAGAGGAAAGACGGGATAGAGGTGATATGATTGAGATGTTTAAATACCTCCGTGGCATAAATGTTCAGGGAGAGAGCCTCTTTCAATTGAAAGCAAGTTCTGCTACGAGGGGACATGGGATGAGGGTAAAGGGAGATAGATTCAGGAGTGATATGCGGAAATATTTCTTTACGGAAAGAGTAGTGGATCCATGGAATAGTCTCCCAGTGGAGGTGGTAGAGATGAGGACAGTAACTGAATTCAAAAAAGCATGTGACCAACACAGAGGATCTCTAAAGGTAAAAAGTGGACTGTTGTAGTTGTTGATATGGAAGGACAGACTAGATAGGCCATGTGGTCTTTTTCTGTCATCATGTTTCAATGTTTCCAATATCCGGGTGCAAAAAATGCAATGTGTGCCTTCGAGTCAGTCCTGACTCCTGGCGACCCAGAAGCTCCTGGGTTTTCTTGGCAGTGTCACCGGAAGTAGATTGCCAGGCCTTTCTTCCAAGGCAGTGGAGGGTTAAGTGACTTGCCCAAGGCCACAAGGAGTGCTAGTGGGATTTGAACCCTGGTTGCTTGGTTACCAAGCCAGTGTTCTAACCACTAGGCTACTCCAATATCCGGGTAGCTACTGTTAATGTGGTTAACAGATCTGCTAACCTCATTAATTGCATTGAAAATCTGTCCCCCCACCATAAGTTCATGAGTGGAGTGAAATGGGTAAATGCAAATGCAATGTGTGCCTTTGAGTCAGTCCTGACTCTTGGCAACCCAGAAGCTCCTGGGTTTTCTTGGCAGTGTCACCAGAAGTAGATTGCAAGGTCTTTCTTCTGAGGCAATGGAGGGTTAAGTGACTTGCCCAAGGCATGCTAGTGGGAATTGAACCCTGGTTGCTTGGTTACCAAGCCAGTGTTCTAACCACTAGGTTACTCCTCCACTCCATAAAATGGGTAAATAGGGAATGGATATTTTTCCTTTTAAAAGCCCTAAGACCAGGGGACACAACATGAAACTAATAAATAGCAAATTGTAGAAGGTATTTTAAGAAGGCTTTAGACAAATTCCTGGAGGAAAAGTCCATAAACCACTATTAACTATGCAGACTTGGAAAAAACTACTACTTAACTTTGGGTATGATTATCAAAGCATGGATCTACTGCTTGAGATCCTGCCAAGTACTTGTGGTCTGGATTAACCACTCATGTTTGTTCTTAAACCAGCTTCTCCATGAGGCATCCATGAGACATCCATGAGACAGCCAACATGTCTTTAGTCAAGGAAGAAGAAGAAGAAAGAGACAGAGACCAAACAAAACCGTGGATTGCGTTGAAAGGAACTGTTTATTCAATTAAAACCAGCCAGGCCCGACACAGGCCGTGTTTCGCAACACCTTCTTCAGGGGCTCATTGGCTGCCTGTAAATGGAACCTCTCAATAATGTCTTGATAGGTGTTCCAGGTAATCTAACCCAAGACATTCAGAAATTATGTATGAGGCCAACCGTATCACTAAACAACCGTAATGGGAACAACACAATTGTGATTTGCGTCAATCGCAATGAGGCAAACATGAATTGTATGCTGTTCTCCCGTTCCTTGTTTTAACACGGCCTGTGTCGGGCCTGGCTGGTTTTAATTGAATAAACAGTTCCTTCCAACACAATCCACGGTTTTGTTTGGTCTTTGTCTTGGCATGTGGATAAGTGCTATTTCGTTGGTTCCTGAGGTTTAGTCAAGGAAGGTCTTATCTTACCACTGTTATGTTTTTAGAAGGTGTGAATAAATAGGTAGACAAAGGTGAGTAAGTTGATATAGTGGATTTTCAGGAAGCCTTTGACAAGGTCCCTCATGAGAGACTCTTGGTGAAATTAAAAAGTCATGGAATAGGAGGCAATGCACTATTGTGCAGCAGGAACTGGTTAAAAGATAGAAAACAGAGAGTAGGGCTAAATTGCCAATTTTCTCAATGGAGAAAGGTGAATAATGGAGTACCCCAGGGATCTGTGCTGGGTCTGCTGCTTTTTAACATATACATAAATGACCTGGAAATGGAAATAATGAGTGAGGTAATCAAATTTGCAGATGACACAAAATTATTCAAAGTTGTTAAAACCCAAGAGGATTGTGAAAAATTCCAAGAGGACCTTGATAAATCGGAAGACTGGGTGTTCAAATGGCAGATGAAATTTAATTTGGACAAGTGCAAAGTTATGCAGCTAGGAAAGAACAACCCAAACTATGGTTACACGATGCAAAGTTCCATATTAGGAACCATAACCCAGGAAAAAGATGTAGGCATCATCGTGGATAACATGCTGAAACTCTCTGCCCAGTGTGCAGCAGAGGCCAAGAAAGCAAATAGAATGCTAGGAATCAACTGTCCTTGATCTCTGGAAGGGGTGGTATAGAAAAAGCAAATAAATAAATTAAATAAGGAAAGGCATGGAGAATAAAACAAAGGATATTATAATGCCCCTGTATCGTTCCATTGTGTGATCGCACCTTGAATATTGTGTACAATCTGATCGCCGTATCTTAAAAAGGATATAATATTATTAGAAAAGGTACAGAAAAGAGCCACCAAAATGATAAAGTGGATGGAAGAATACCCCATGAGGAGAGGCTAAAAACGTTATGACACGTCAACCTTGAAAAGAGACGACTGAGGGGAGATATGATAGAGGTCTATAAATTAATAAATGGAGTGGAACGCGTAATTGTAGATTGATTGTTTATGCCATCAAAATGTAGAAAGACTAGGACACATGCAATGAAGCTACAGTGCAACTTACTTAAGACTAAAAAGAGAAAATATTTTTTCACTCAACACATAATCAAACTCTGGAATTTGTTATCGGAGGATGTAGTAAAAGCTGTTAGTGTAGCTGGCTTTAAAAAAGATTTGGACAAGTTCCTGGAGGAAAGGTCCATAAACCATTATTAAAGAGGATCCAGGAAATCCACTGCTTGCCACAATACAAGCATTGAGGAACTTGTGTCTTTTGGGGAGACTGCTAGGTACTGTCATAAGGAACAAGAGCCAGAGCCCATGGAAACAGGGACTTCATATCAGAATGAATGCATGTTTGACAGCTCAGAGCAAAACAGAGAGAAGGGTTGGCATAGAAACCCCAAACAAATGAGGTCACTCAGTGCTAGGGAACGCCCGAGCTAAGAGCTAACACATGGCTCATTAGCAAAAGAGAAACAGCTGATGGGGGCGGAGTTTCAGCCACCGGGAAAAGCAACACAGTTAAAAATCCTTTAGTTAGGGGAGAGGATAGAACTGGGGCAGGAACCAGGAGAGCAAGAACCACGACAGACAGAACAAGGTCTGAGAGGACGGAAAGGATTGAATGGCATGAGAAAGGGGAAAAAGGTGAAAGACAGGATAAGAGAAGGGAGGAAAAACCCTATCTTACCTGGGAAGGCTCATCTAGAGAAGGGAGCTGTGAAAGCCACGCTGACTCCAGGAAGCAGGCAATTCCACGACGGAGAAAGCAATACGCGGCTGGGCAAAGCACAGAGGAACTCCACTCTCCTAAAGGCAAGCAATACCTTTTAAATCCCCTGAGAAGACAGTCTCAGTCCTCTAGCACTAAATATAGTGGAAGGGAAACTTGTTGTTCTGAAGAAGAGTTTTTGCCTGTAAGAAACCCTAGGCAAACTAAAAGGAAAGAGTTTTACAGGGAGCCATATTATAGCCAAGAAAGGTCCCTGGATAAGCAGTGGCTGGAAGACAGAAGAATATTTCCAGATAGCTTTGCAAAGGACATAAGAACATAAGAACATAAGACATGCCATACTGGGTCAGACCGAGGTCCATCGAGCCCAGTATCCTGTTTCCAACAGTGGCCAATCTAGGTCATACATACCTAGCAATATCCCCAAAAGACACAGGTTCCTCAATGCTTGTACTGGGTCAAGCATTGATGTCCTGGGTCCCTTTTTAATAGTGGTTTATGGACCTTTCCTCCAGGAACTTGTCCAAACCTTTTTTAAACCCAGCTATACTAACAGCCCTTACCACATCCTCCGGTAACAGATTCCAGAGTTTGATTACACGTTGAGTGAAAAAATATTTTCTCTTATTTGTCTTAAATAGTTTACCCTGTAGCTTCATTACATGTCCCCTAGTCTTTCTATATTCTGATAGCGTAAACAATTGATCCACGTTTATCTGTTCCACTCCATTCATTAATTTATAGAGTTTGATAATAGCCCTTGTACGTATCAAGAGTTGTGTGAGAGAGCTGACCGAGAGCTTTATGCAAAACACCTGAGTTCAGCTAAGCTGTTGGGGGATGGGAACACTGTGAATGAGCAAAGGGCAGAGTTCTCCCCGGAGGAAGTTGAGGATAACGTGCATGAAATGCAATGTGAATTTTATCCAACTTCAGACACTGAAACCTATATGGACTGTACGTACCCGGTATCAGATAATATACAATCCTTGTGCTAGTCTTGCTATAACCACTGCTGCAGGAGAAAAACAGTCCAAAAGCAAGTTTGGAGGAAAACTGTTTTTGTATTTCATTTTTCTGTTAAGCTGAAGATAAGCATTGCCTAAGTTGTTTGGTTCCTTTGTTACCTTATACCAGAAGTATGGACTTTTCTGTTGTGATGTTCTAAAGGTCAAAATTCCAACCCTGGGAAGGGAATAAATCCATTTTGAAACCTTACCATTCGTGTACACAACTATTTTTCTTTAAGCCACGGAACTACAATTCCCAGGAGGCTTTGTAAAGCCTCAAATTCAAGTTCACAAGCTTAAGGAACACATCACCCCACTCGCTTTACCCACGCTGAGGCCTCTGGGAGAGAGGGGCGGTGACAGTACTTGTGACCTAGATTGTCCACTGTTGGAATCAGGATACTGGGCTTAATGGACCTTGGTCTGACCTAGTATGGCATGTCTTATATTCTTATGTTTTTATGTTATGTTCATCTAGAAACCTTGTCTCCCTAGTATGTCCTGATGTGACATTGACCCAGTCAATACTGGGGTACTTGAAATCACTCATTATTACTGTATTGTAAATTTGACTAGCTTCTCTAATTTCTTTTAACATTTCATCATTCGCCTGTTCATTCTTGCCAAGTGGATGGTGGCACACCCAGGGCCAGTGCTACTTTTTTTTGCTGCCCTGTACAAATCATTACTATACTGCTACCCCACCTGTTCATGCTGTCACTGCTGTCCTTATCCTCACTAGTTCCAGTGGAGCACTTCATGAGTCTCCCTTTTGTCCCAAAATGTTGAAAATTCTGAGATGGTAGCCATGTTTTTGTGAAGTAGCAAAAATGCAGAGACAGGTGGCATCTTTTATACTAATCAATTTATTGAGGTATGAACTTTCAAGGATAAGCATCCACATCAAAGTGAACTCTTGTCCTTGAGAGTTTATGTCTCAATAAATTGGTTAGTTTATAAGATTTATATATGGGTGAGGTTATAAGTGGGTGAGGTTATAAGTGCAGCATGTTATCAATTACTCTGGGATCTGTCTTAACTTTATTGCTAAAATATGTCCCTTCCTATACATCTAGTTGGTACAAAAAAAAATGTGCCTGAGTGGGAAGATCATTTCAGCTTTGATGTTCTTCCATTCCTTGGGAAAAGCCCCTCGTTGCCTTTCCCTGTGTAATGATCCAGTGCCACTCTGCTTCTGGGCCTCATGCTGCATGTTCTTAAATAAAGTAGTATGGCGGCCATGTTAGACCACTTGAATACACAGAAATAAAGGAGAACAAATGATACCACTTAGTGCAATAAAAAGATACCACCTTATGTGTCTGTTTATCTCTAGTTCTTTTTCCTAGAAAAATTAAGGGTGGAAAGGAGAAAGAGAAGACTTCAAATCAGCTCTGTATATACGGGGCCTCGGACCGCCCACTGCCCACCCTCTCTCCGCCTCTGCAATGCCCCCTCCCACCCCCATCTATGTCTCCCCGTACAACCTCCTTATTTGTATGGGGATGCTTTGTCCAGAGATGGAAGAATCGGCCCCTTACTCCAGGGCCAGCGACCACCCAGACGCCGCCCTGAGCCGTTCCTTCCCCACCCTGTCTACTTTCCCCACACAACCAGCAGGGAAGTCAATCAGGGCTGGATGAAGGCATGAATAGCAGGGATGGACGACCCATTGGGCTGTCCATCCATGCTATTCACAACACAGAATAACCCCTATAGTGTCCAGAACATTTGACTCACCTTCCTCCCAAAAAACTGAAAGTCAGGAGCTGACTGAACTCATTTTATCTTTATCTTTATTTTGTGAAGTAAAACATACTGTCTATAGAAAGTTCACCACATACGGGAATAATGAAATAGAAATTAAAAGTTACAGACACTATTAAGGAAAAGGTTATTTATTTATTTATTTAACATCTCTTCTATACCGCGCTATTAAAATCAGTGCGGTGTACATTGAACAAAATATACTGCAATGCATACAGGCAACATTGAGTTTACAGAGAACAGGGGAATATATAACATGGAGTAACATGGATAACAATGTACAGTCAACATTATACTATATAAACTTTAACTATATACAATATTCAAGCTCGAGTGGATATTGAGCGTGTATTCATGTGGGTGGTACGGGTAAATAGTAGTCATGTGGGCTATCGTGTAGTCTAACCAGGTTCTGTGGGACGTTTCTGAAGGTAGCACACTAATAATAATAGGCAGTAAATACTACAGAATAACGAGACAGATAACCTCAATTACTCACATGGCCAAGTCCGGCGCTGTCCTTGGCACATGAAGAATACAGTGGGGCTACCTGTCTTGCTCCCCAGTGCCTCTCAGAATGCTTCCCAGTGCAGCCTTTTCCACCTCTCCTCATGAAGGGTGTCCAAAGGATCCACTTCCTGCTATTCTGAATCCAGCAACAGAGCTGTGCCTTACTCAGTGCCATGGCTCCTACTCCACCTTGCCTGGCTTTTTTCCCCTTTTCTTTAATGATGCCTAACTTGTTACTACTTCAAATTTGAAAACGAAGAAGGCAGCATAAGACTTTGGAGGCCATGTGCACAATATCTGATGTGCACCTGACTCTTCTGATGCAACTTCCTGTTACTGAGGAACGGAGATGTGGCAGGTGTAGGCCTGTGATCCACAGTGTCCGACATAAGCAGGCAGGCCTAACTAGCTTGACCTGTAAATGAAGCCTGTGAAGAGGCCCATAGGAATTACACATTCCCCAACATGCTGCTATTGTAGGATAGAACTCAGCAAGAGTATTAAACTAACTTAGATAAGCAAAACTGGAAGATGGAAAAATACAGAAAAATATGTTTAAAAGTTACTGATAAGAAAGTACATCTGCAAGGGATTTAATTGGGATTGCTGACAGATGAGTTGCAGAGCCCTGCTCCCCTGCATGCACAAATTGGCTCTATGGCCTTGAAAGTATGAAAGTAACAAGTTGATGAACTGGCCATTGTAATTGGGACTGGAAGGGGGGTAAGCAGGTGCTGAGCCCACTAAAGGAACATAATTGGATAATCTTATCAGTACCGGGGCCAATAGAAGGGGTACGGGAGGTACGGGAGAGTACCGGGACCAATGAAATGTTTTTCTATGCTTAGAATGGAACAGAAATCTATAAAAGTTGTTGTATTGCCAGAAAACTTTCCTCAGCCATTTTGAATTTGATTCTGCTTGAGACTTGTGCACAAATAAATGATTTGGACCTTCTGAACAGACTCCTGGTATTATTGGTTTGTCTGCACTTTGCTGCTACATATTCTTGGTGCGTTGGCCGGGAAGTTGTGGAATCAGAGTGTATATAGGGCAATATACCATGACTTTCCGCCTCTATAGGCTTGGTCCTGCCGGGATCGCGCCCTTCCGACGAGGGCTGCTCCCTGGCGCCGCCGGTCCCTTGCATCGGAGGGAGCTGGTCGGACCTCGGCGGGTGCCGAGCCCGGCTGGAGTCAACGCCTCGAACCCGAGTGAGGGGAGTCCGAGGTCCAACTCATGCGCCTGCTTGGGAAGTTTGAGGACCGGATCCGGTGAGTATAGTTTTGATTTGGTGTCTAGACAGAAATAGAAAGAGCAGTACTGCCATTGGAACTTGGAATTTGGAATTGGTAAATCTCGAGATAATTGGAAATTGGTAAGAGAGCCTGATCACCTCTCAAAGAAGGGCCGAGTAACCCCGCATGAGTATTCGCAGGGCGAAACCCCCATCTTTTTGTAATTGGGAAATTGGTAAGACTAGTCAGAATAGATAGAAACGAATGCATTCTGGGATACGTTGCTAGCATGATTGTGTGAATGAAGTGTGAATGAGAGGTCTGGCAGCACAGACCAAGTGAAGGCGGACCCCTGAGTAGCGCATTTCCTGACCGGGCGACCGCGTTCAGGTCGCAAAAAGGGGGAAGCGATTGTCGTCTTGTCTTGTTATCTGTATTCCTTATACGTTTCCAGGGCCGTGAGGACCCCTTACCCACGGTCCGCCCTCCTTTTCTCTTTTGTCTGTTGTTGCGCGCACACATCGAAATGGGAGGGGCGGGGTCTACTAGGAACACTCCATTAGAATGTATGATCGCACATTTTAAAGAGGGAAATTCTGGAGATTATGGTATTAAAATGACAGCAGCCCGATTGCAGATTTTGTGTACTAGGGAATGGCCCGATATAGACCCCACCTGGCCCCGAGAGGGAACGTTTAATGTAGAAATTATCCAGTTAGTACACCGTAGAGTGCGGATAGCGCACCCCGATCAGTACCCCTATATAGATTCCTGGTTAAGTATTTGTGAAGATCCGCCCCCTTGGGCGCAGCGCTGTTATGAGGAACAGTGCAGAATAATGCTAGCTAAAACAGATTCTAGACAGAAAATAGAACAGCCTAGAATGAAAGAGCAGGATAAGAAGTCCAGGAAGAAGCCCATCCTGGTAGATCCTGATTCCCCAGAAATAATTCCCCGACAGCCTCGAACCCCAGGTCCGGTAAGAGTAGCCCGGCGTCCTGCCCCAGAGCCCCAGAGACAGCCGCTGCGGGACCCAACCCCTGACCCACCTCCCGGAGGGCTGGAAGAGGAATTTCCCTTAGTTGAAGAAGGTGATACTACAGGAACAGAAAAAGGCGAGTCAGATACAGAGATAGAGGAGGAAGAAATTGAAGATTCCCTAAGCGATGTTGACAGTGTAAAACTGGTGGCCAGCACTAGTAAGCTAGCAACAAGTACATCCAAAGTGAAACCTGTAGAGAACAAGAAAGTGACCCCTGGGAAGACAGTTACGAAAATAACACTTAGATCCCACAAGACATCTACTGCTAAAATGATGCCTTTACGGCAAGTCCCGGGAGTGCCCGTAAAGAACGAAAATGATGAGGTGGTAGCGGGACCCCTAAGTTACGTGTATATCCCTTTCTCTACAATGGATTTGTTAAATCGGAGGTCACATTATGCCTCCTATACTAATAAGCCCCAGGAACTTACAGAATTAGTAACTACTCTAATGGAAACCCATCAACCCACTTGGGCAGATTGCCGCCAGCTCCTGACCACTCTATTCACGACAGAGGAGCGAGCACGAATTAGAAAAGCAGCTATTGAGTGGATGGCAGATAACCCTGTAGCTCCGGGACTGGGGCAGAACAGAATAGACCATCGGGAAGCGGCCCAGAGAGAATTCCCGAATGAAGACCCCCATTGGGATCCAAATACAGAGGAAGGATCCACAGCCCTAGCCCATTTTCGCCAAGGCTTTTTACAAGGCCTGAAAAGGGGGGGCCAGAAAGCTATGAACCTTTCCAAAGTTGCAGGAGTTATCCAAGGTGTAGATGAGAGCCCAGCAGAATTTCATGAAAGATTAACTGAAGCATACAGAATGTATACTCCCTATGATCCCGAGGCACCAGGAAGTTTATGTATGGTGAATTCTGCTTTTGTAAACCAGTCTCAACCAGACATCAGACGTAAATTACAAAAATTAGAAGGGTTTGCGGGCATGAATGCAACACAGTTACTGGAAGTCGCTCATAAAGTGTATGTGAATCGTGATAATGAAAGGCAGAGAGAATGTGATAGAAAGATGAAGAAGAAAGCTGATTTTTTGGCTGCGGCCATAGTTGAACAGAAAAGGGGAGGTATCCCTAGTCGACGGAGCAGAGGAAGAGGGCGGGGCCGAGGTGGAGGCCGGTCCCAACAGCTAGGCATGAACCAATGCGCCTATTGCAGAGAAGAAGGACATTGGAGAGATGCATGCCCGCAACTCGAAGACGCCCAGCAAGATGACGAAAACAGTCATCAGTGGCGAGAAGAAAGATGAGGCCGTCCCCAAAACCGCGGAGGAGCCAATCGAGAACAATTCAAGCGAGAAAGAGGAGGAGCCATTCAAGCATTGACCACAACGATCCATGATGAAAATGACGTGGATTAGGACAGACCGGGCTCCGAATTTGCTTTAGGTCTCCAGGAGCCTATGGTCGGAATACAAATAGGAGACCATGTTATGAACTTTATGGTTGATACTGGAGCACAACATTCCGTGATAGACAAAAAGATAGCCCCATTTTCTACAAAAGCAGTCACCATCATAGGAGCAACTTGTGCCAAAGCTACAAAATCTTTTCTTCAGAATCGTATATGCAGTCTAGGAGGACAGCAAATAACTCATCAATTCCTTTACATGCCCGAATGTCCAGTGCCATTACTGGGACGAGATATGTTAGCCAAGCTTCAAGCACAAATATCTTTCTCTGAAAAAAGAGAAATGCAAATGACAGTAAATCCCCAAGCCAAACCAGCAGGAATAATGCTGCTGACAGTTCCCCGAGAAGAAGAATGGAGGTATTACATTGATGATTCTGTCCAAGACACTTATTTTGAACAAACTTTAAAGAACATTCATGCACCACCTGGAGTATGGGCAGAAGGCAGTCCCCCAGGCCTAGACAAGCATATAGCTCCAGTAATTGTAACCCTCAAGCCTAGTGCTACACCAGTACACGTCAAACAGTACCCTCTCGCAAGAGCCGCAATTGAAGGTATCCATCGCCACTTGCAAAGATTGCTCGAATATGGCCTACTGAAAGTATGTCAATCCCCATGGAACACTCCACTTTTGCCAGTAAAGAAGCCTGGGACGGATGATTACCGCCCAGTACAAGACTTAAGGAGAGTGAATGATGCAGTTGAAACTATACATCCAGTTGTACCCAATCCTTATACTCTTCTAGGACTGATACCTGCTGAAGCTACCCATTTCACTGTACTAGATCTAAAAGATGCATTCTTTTGCATAAGATTAGCCCCTGTAAGTCAAATCCTGTTTGCATTCGAATGGCAGGACCCCATCTCTGGAAGAGGGGGCCAACTCACATGGACACGATTACCCCAAGGATTCAAGAATTCGCCTACCATCTTTAGTGCTGCACTGAATCAAGACCTTTCAAGCTATCCAGTAGCCCCGGGGAAGAGAGTGCTTCTCCAATACGTGGACGACCTGCTGATAGCTGCAGTATCAGAAAGTGAATGTATACAAGCCACCAAAGACCTCTTGCAGTTACTAGATGAAGCTGGATATAAAGTTTCCAGAGCAAAAGCACAGCTATGCCAAAAAGAAGTGAAATATTTGGGTTTTCATATAACCCAAGGAAGCCGGAGACTAGGTAGAGAGAGAAAAGAAGCAGTATGTCGAATTCCAACCCCAACAACCAGAAAGCAAGTCAGAGCCTTTCTGGGAGCGGCAGGATATTGCCGAATCTGGATACCCAACTTTGCCCAAATTGCCAAACCACTGTATGAAGCCACAAAAGGAGAAGAAAAGTCGCCACTGGAGTGGGGACTTGAGCAGGATGCAGCCTTCAAGAAGTTAAAGGAAGAATTGATGTCATCACCAGCACTTGGACTACCAGATGTCCACAAGCCTTTCCACTTGTTTGTACATGAAGCACAGGGAAATGCCTTAGGCATGTTGACTCAGAAATTGGGAAATTGGGAGCGACCTGTAGCCTACTTATCGAAGCAGTTGGACACTATGGCCAAAGGATGGCCACCCTGCCTGAGAGCAGTCGCAGCTACAGCTGTACTAGTGAGCGAAGCAGACAAGCTCACATTAGGACAGAACATACGAGTCACTGTGCCACATGCAGTCCTTGCCCTGATGGAACAAAAAGCAAATTATTGGCTCACCAATTCCCGAATGTTGAAATACCAGAGCATGTTATGTGAAAACCCACAGATACAACTAGAAGTAAGTCATGCCTTAAATCCAGCCACATTGATACCCATTAGTGAAGAACTCCCAGAACATGACTGTATCGAAGTCATGGAAACTGTGTTCTCCAGTCGACCTGACTTGACAGATGTGCCCATAGACAATCCTGACCAAATCTATTATGTTGATGGGAGCAGTCTCATCCTTGATGGACGACGCTGTGCTGGATATGCAGTCGTCACCCAACACGAAGTAGTTGAATCATCAGCTCTAGCCTCAGGCACATCAGCCCAGAAAGCCGAATTGATAGCACTCACCAGAGCATTATTATTAGGAGCGAAACTTGTGCTAAATGTATACACAGATTCCAAATATGCCTTCACCACTTTACATGCCCATGGAGCTCTCTATAAAGAACGAGGGCTCATCACATCCGGAGGAAAATCAGTCAAGTATGGTCCCGAGATACTGATGTTACTTGATGCAGTTTGGGCCCCAACACGTGTAGCTGTCATGCATTGCAGAGGACATCAAGCAGGAAAAGGAGAAGTTGCCCGAGGAAATAGGTTTGCAGATGCCTCAGCACGACAAGCAGCTATGACGGGACAGATTACACCACAAGCTATGCCAATGCAAGCAGCATTGTTTCCAGTACCTCTGAATTTATGGACACCACGATATACCACTCAAGAATTAGATTACTATTGTAACAAAGAAGATGGAGTACTGAAAGATGGATGGATTGAGCTGCCACCAGCAGAGGGCAGTCAACCCCCTGGACGAATAGTAATTCCTGAACTGTTAGGACCATCCTTTGTCAAAGCCTTCCACGAAGCTACCCATTATGGGAAAAGTGCTATGGAAAAAGCACTCAGACCACATTTTTACATTACTCTATTGACAACCATATCAGCTTCAGTAGCACGTCAATGTCTAACTTGTGCCAAAAATAATGCCAAGCAAGGCCTTATAACGGCACCCCGAGTTCAGTCAGGAGGTGTAACCCCCATGCACAACCTCCAAATTGATTTTACCGAAATGCCTAGAGCCAATGGATATCACTACCTATTAGTATTAGTCTGTACTTTCTCTGGGTGGGTAGAAGCCTTCCCAACCAGAACTGAGAAAGCCCGAGAAGTTACCAAAGTTTTAATGAGAGAGATTGTCCCTAGGTTTGGAATTCCAGCAGTAATAGGGTCAGACAATGGACCCTCATTTGTCTCCCAGGTTACTCAACAGTTAGCAAAAGCTTTGCAGATACAATGGAAGCTCCACACTGCATATAGACCCCAGAGTTCAGGGAAAGTTGAGCGAATGAATCGTACCCTAAAAGTCCAAATGTCTAAGCTTTGTCAGGAGACACACTTGAAGTGGCCCCAAGTGCTCCCCATAGCTTTACTCAGAATACGCTCAGCTCCTGTAAAATCAACAGGTTTTTCCCCTTTTGAAGTTTTGTATGGTAAACCCCCACCAATAGTGCAGGGAATCAAAGGAAGTCTAGCCCAAATTGGTTCAGAAATAACCAGGCAAGAACTCCTAGCTCTTAGTTTTGTTCTGCAGACTCTCCATACGTGGATCCAAGACCAGTTGCCTATCAACTTGACGGAACCTTTGCATCCCTATCAGCCTGGTACCTCGGTGTGGATCAAAGGTTGGAAGAAGACACCGTTGGAACCCCATTGGAAGGGACCGTACACCGTCATCCTGTCTACCCCAACTGCAGTAAAGGTAGCCGAGATCGACGCCTGGATCCACCACAGCAGAGTCAAGCCCGCCGCTGATCCTGAACCTGAGCAGTGGACAGCAGAACAGCATCTTGATGCACCTTTGCGAGTTACTCTGAGACGGCAACCAGCAACTTAGACACTTTGTCACAGTGCCTTGCAGTAGCCAAGTCTTTCGAAGAAGATTGCTGTTTTTCCATGCAGCAACAGTTTTGTTTCAACGAACCCAAGCTGCGTGTGATTTTGCACACTACTCTGACAATACATTGAGTGACTAAACTCTACAAGCCAACTGAAATTGCTAATAAGTTGGTTAATGTGTAAAGGACAACTCGAGGATCTTCAATCAACACTCAGCCCCCGTTAAAATTGTTTTATTAGCGAACGGGACGTAGAAAAAGGAACGTCGTGATCAAGATCTGCAAGCTGAGGATTCAGAAGAACTCCAATCAACATGTATCTTTACCTTTGCTTTGCCCTGGTTGCCTGCTTTGGAGGTTTTGAATTGACTTATGCTTTACCTCCATGCACTGCTTGCATTACTTCTACTCGAACTGGACTAAAAGTAACTCAAACTTTGATTTACCATTCTTATTATACCTGCACTGGAAAAGTGACTCGGTGTATTTATAACACCACTGAACTAAATGTTTGCACAAATGGTAAATCCAGAGTATGCTATAATCCGCATCAGAATCCATCCTATTACACGTTGGAAATACGATGGAAGGATGCAGATGGACCTATAATAGCTGCTACACCACCACTTAAGGACATTACTAGACCTGCTGTTTTGAATTTTGATGCATGTAATGTCATTAACAGAGATAGTCGTTACACCTGTGGTACTTGGGAAAAAGCGTATCGAAATGACCATAAGTATATGTGTCCAGAAGGTGCCACAGGATGGAGAAAGTGTACAGGTAAAAAGGAACCAGGCTATAGTACTGCCCCAGAAGCAGATTACTATTGCCCGTATTGGGAATGTGTTTTTTATGCTACCTGGAATAATGGTATAGTTGACGAAAAGATAGATAAACGGATGGCCACTTTAACCAAGTCAACAACAAATGACAAATGTCAGAAAGATGCTTGTAACCCCTTACACTTACGCATACACAATCCCAATGCATGGAAGCAAGGATACAAGTTTGGTTTACGTATTGCTGGTGGAGCAATAGATCCAGGAACCATTGTGTATATCAGATTGAATACCCAAGCCCACAAGTCATCTAAATATCATATCCATAATACCTTCTATGAGGCCATGCATGTAAATAAGTTTGAAATTCCTCATCCTTCTCAGAATTTATTCTTAGAATTGGCTGGAGCAGTAGTATCTAGTCTTAAAATCTCAGATTGTTATTTCTGTGGCGGAACCCAAATGGGAGACCAGTGGCCATGGGAAGCCCAAGAATTAAACTATTCATTGATTTACAATCAGACTGAATTACACAAGACTACTAGTGAATGGGTGTTAGCGCACTCAATCGGTGGACGTCTTTGCTATGCCAGAACTGGACCCCAGTTCACCCAACAGGTAGGACAGCTGGTCTGTCTCAGTCAGAAATTCTATAATGCCACGACCAAAAAGACGTCATGGTGGTCAGGAATCAAACACCCTGAACCTCCAAACCCATTAGCCAGATTTCCTGAACTTGCTGATTTATGGACTAATCTTGCCAGAAACCATGCCTGGCAAGCCCCACCTGGCCTATATTGGATCTGTGGAAACCGAGCATATGCACAACTCCCACCACAATGGGGAGGAGCATGTGTCTTAGGAACCATCAGACCTTCTTTCTTTCTTTTAAACACTGAACATGGAGAACAATTAGGATACCCAGTATACACTACCCACCGACACAAAAGAGCACTAAGACAGAAGAGATCACCCCTCCAGGTAGGCAAGTGGGAGAAGTGGCAGGGTGATGATTGGCCGCCAGAAAGAATCATTGAGTATTATGGGCCTGCCACTTGGAATGATGATGGAATGTATGGTTATCGAACCCCAGTCTACATGATTAATCGTATTATTCGCTTACAGGCAGTAGTTGAAATAATAACTAATGAAACTAGTCATGCTCTTACACTTTTAGCTAGACAAAGTACTCAGATGCGCACTGCCATATATCAGAACCGCTTAGCACTTGATTATTTGTTAGCAGCTGAAGGAGGAGTATGTGGTAAACTGAATTTAACTAATTGTTGTTTGAAAATAGATGATAAGGGTCAAGTAGTTGAAGAAATTGCTAAAGATATGCAAAGACATGCTTATGTGCCCGTACAAACTTGGCACTCATTGAAATTCCCTAATTGGTTTGCTAACCTTTTCTGATGGCTGGGAGGATTTAAAACTTTCATTATATTGGTACTAATTCTTGTTGTTGTTGTTTTCTTATTACCATGTTTAATCCCATGTTGTATGCGTTCTATTCATAATGCTATTGATAGTACAGTAGAGCGGAAGACCGCAACTAAAATAATGGCCCTATATAAAGCTAGTCCTAGTCGAAATCCTTCAATCATGATGTAACTATTGTAAGGTAATTTAATTCTCACACCTTATTAAGTAATAGGGTGAGATTAATCAAAGGGGGGAATGTGGCAGGTGTAGGCCTGTGATCCACAGTGTCCGACATAAGCAGGCAGGCCTAACTAGCTTGACCTGTAAATGAAGCCTGTGAAGAGGCCCATAGGAATTACACATTCCCCAACATGCTGCTATTGTAGGATAGAACTCAGCAAGAGTATTAAACTAACTTAGATAAGCAAAACTGGAAGATGGAAAAATACAGAAAAATATGTTTAAAAGTTACTGATAAGAAAGTACATCTGCAAGGGATTTAATTGGGATTGCTGACAGATGATTTGCAGAGCCCTGCTCCCCTGCATGCACAAATTGGCTCTATGGCCTTGAAAGTATGAAAGTAACAAGTTGATGAACTGGCCATTGTAATTGGGACTGGAAGGGGGGTAAGCAGGTGCTGAGCCCACTAAAGGAACATAATTGGATAATCTTATCAGTACCGGGACCAATAGAAGGGGTACGGGAGGTACGGGAGAGTACCGGGACCAATGAAATGTTTTTCTATGCTTAGAATGGAACAGAAATCTATAAAAGTTGTTGTATTGCCAGAAAACTTTGCTCAGCTATTTTGAATTTGATTCTGCTTGAGACTTGTGCACAAATAAATGATTTGGACCTTCTGAACAGACTCCTGGTATTATTGGTTTGTCTGCGCTTTGCTGCTACAGAGACACATCAAAACTGCTGCATCCACATGGGTGCCAAAGTCCCAAAGCTACTTTTTGTTCTGCCTCTCTGCTATCCATTACTTGCCACCATTCATCCTACAGCTGGGCCTGGCTGGCTCACTGTGTCAGCCGTGCTGCTCTCCCATGACTGCTGCCCTGTGCAAGTGTACAGTTTGCAGAATGGGTCGAGCAGGTCCTGGGTACACTCCACTGCCATTCCCTTCCCCTTTTTACTTGGAATTTCTGTCCATAGAGATTCTACAGTGTATTTTGTTTCCTGCAAAACCTTTATCCTGTTTGACTCAATGCCCTCTTTAACATATAGTGCCACTCCTCCACTAATTTGATCTACCCTATCATTATGATATAATTTGTACCCTGGTATCACAGTGTCTTATTGGCTATCCTCCTTCCACCAGGTCTCTGAGATGCCAGTTATATCTACCTCTTCATTCAGTACTATATATTCTAACTCTCCCATCTTATTTTTTAGATTTCTAGCATTTGCATGCAGGCATTTCAAAGTTTGATATTTTTTTACATTAACAATCTGGTTATCAATTGATAGGAGTACTTTGGAAACTTAACTCTGTCTGCTCTTTGCTTAAAGATGCGTGGGTTACTTTTACATTTATTGGACCCCCTCTGTTGGGATGACCTAACTTCCCTTTTTGCTAGCAATCTTCAGTGATACATCATTCCATACTATATGCTCTTGGACAGCCATTGGCTTTCCCCCATTATCTAGTTTGAAAGTCACAATCTTTTTAAAATTTAATGTCAGCAGCCTGGTTTCCTCCAAAGCAGAAGAGAGGCTATCAGAACGGAGATGGGACTTTTCTACTACCTCCCTTTAGGTCTCCTCTATATACCTTTTGGTCTGCCTCAGCTCCTCCAAGTCTGCTATTCTATTCTCCAGAGACTGGATTCATTTCCTAAGAGTGTGGAAATCTTGCACCAAGTGCACACACATGACTGCTCATCAACTTGGAGATAGTGTAATCATACATATGACACAGTGCAAATGACTGGATAGTCCCATATCTCGCTACTGGACTGCTGTTTGTGTCTTTGTATATGTGAAGTTAGTTGTTTAGAGTTGCTAAAGGAGTAGAGATACCTAAACTAATACAAGGAACTTTAAGATTATTTGGTATATTTTGTGTCATTATTCTTTGTTTGCTTCCCAGTAGACTACTAATAATCTATTAAGGGTTAATCTCTTGCTGATGAAAATTCACTATGGTGTCAAATTCAACTTTATCTTTTAAGTGAGATAATTAACTATAAATTAAGAGATGTGTCTGGAGATGGGAAAGGGGGGGGGGGGTACTAATTATCTATCTGCTTTCTTTTAAGACTATACATGCAAACGCATGGCTAGAGACAGAGAGCTACAACTGAGGTAGCCCTAAATCTAATAGAAATTAATTTAAAACCACTAAAGCTCAGAACTATTTCTGCTTTTTTAAATGAAATCAAGACAGACTTTTCCAGATAAACCCACAATCTCTTTTCTCTCCCAAATTTGTCAGCAAAGCTACCCACAGAGGTTTTGTTCGCCTTCAGCTTTCTCTCAGAATAGTAGAGGTTTGAATGTGAACATACCTGTCTCGGTACTGCAGGTCACACAATTTTTTAGACAATACATATTTCTCTATGAAAAAGCAGGGTTGTTTTTTTTTTGTCAGTACATGATGTCAGGTTGAAAGCTGAATATATTCCATTATTTCCTTTAGTTCAGCTTGCAATAATACTGCCTATTGGCAAAAAAGCTAAAAGCTGCTTTGATCTACAGACATATGTTACAACACACTCGAAACATAAACTTTCTGGCAATGTACTGTACTGGAGAAAGCTGTTCATTGAATTGTCTTCAATTACCTTAAAAGCTAGTCTTCACCATACTTTTATATCTACAGGATTTTTCCAGTTTCTAAATGTCATCTCTACTAAAACTAAGGTGCTTTAAGCAAGTATTTATGATGGCATTTCTCATGCTTCTTCTCTCAGCAAATACATGGGCTAGATTTACTAAAGTATGCTTTCAAGTTAGTGCATGCTAATGCTGTTACTGAGCACAATTAGTTAATAGGTCGCATTGCATAAAATGGGGCCATTGATAGATGATGTGTGTTAATGCATGCTAAGTCTGTGATAATGAGGTAAAATCTTCTAGTAAATTGAACTCATAGTGAAGCTGCATTTACTTTATGAGAAACTATAACCTTTCTTTATGTTATAATCATCGATATCTCATTCCTTGGGATAATCCACCCATTTTGCCTAAGATCATAGCCGAAGATCTTCATTTGCATCCTTTGATTCTTCATGTTCAGTATAGAGAATATCAAATTGAAACTTCTTAGGGGCATGTTTGCTGAAGTACGTTAAGGAGTATGCGATTACTGCAGCAGGAGAGCAGTGGGCATGCTGAAAGCTGGGGGCATGGCCATGATAGGGAGGCAATGCCATGCTAGGCATCATCAGGTGTGTCAATTGCACATGCGTGCTGTAAAGGTGTGCACTATATGCCTCCCGCAAAAGCATGCTAACACCAATGTGACCCCCCCCCCAAGATAGGTAGAGGATTGGGAGCACTTGGCAGGTGCATTCAGGATGAGAATGATCACATCCAGGTAACGGCCACATGCCATAGAACCGGAGAGTCCTGATATGCTGTAACACAATCCTCTGTTAGAGCCAGTAGAGAAGGAAATGTATGCACAACAACTCTCTTACCCTATGAATCAAGATTGTGAGTGGTCAGGGCTCAGAAAAACTGAAGTGCAATCCTCTCAACATGACACTGTGTGGACATCAGCATGGTGGGTGCACCTGCATACACAGGAACCACTGGCCAATACTTGCCTGTAATTCCACCACAGGAGGAAAAGTGGGGAGACACCTACAAAGGGATAGCAGGAGGATTCGAAGGTGAAACATTTCTGACAGAACAGGTGCTCTACAGTGTCTGAGAGGGAAGCCAGAGCACTATTATACAGTATGTGGAAGCAGCCCACTTAGCAGAGAGAAAACACAACAATACATGATCGCCAACCATACCATAGTGCTAGCGGCCAGTGCAAGCTAGAAAAGGCTGACTGGAGGATATGTGCACCCTGGTACACAGCTCAGATATATGGGTCAAAATATGAGGTGTAGACATGCAAATCGGTGATGCAAACACATGGCTATAGACAGTGAGCTACAACTGAGCTAGCCCTCCTTCAGTGGCTTAACCCTTTTTATTTGGATAAATTTTCTATGTCGTTCATGCTAGATCAGAATAAATTTTAACAAGAAACTTCCCAAATTACAGCCAATAAGACACATGCATTCTACAGTAACCAGTCATGGTCTATTTTGGGCAATAAACTAGCATATATTCATATGTCCCAAGGATGAGACAAACGATCGGAATGGGAAAATTGAAATGTCCCATGGGGTGGGACAGTCAAGTGGAAAGGGTTAAATGTAAGCAGATACTCTGAGCCAGAGGGCCACAGATCTACACTCCTTTGGTCAGAGTGAAGGGCACATCCCATCAGGTGAACATATGCACTGATAAATGATCTCCCATGAAGAGGAGGAAGTGGTTGGATAGTACAACTATATGCCAATCCTACAATGGCCAGTAGCTGCAACATTTGATTTGCATGGATAGTGCCACAGGATACCTGTGGGTACCTCTGCTACATACCCTGATGCTATGCGGTAAGCATCGGGGCATGTTGTGGGCATTTCGGGGAACAGCGGAGACAGAACCCTTTGCTAACTGGATTCCCTTTAAATTGAGGTAGTGGGGTTTTAGTGCGTATGGGCGGCATTTTTCTGCATGGCGTTGTTGAAAGTTAGCTGGCAGGTAAGAGATTGGTGGTTGAGTTGTGGTTTTTAAGCATTTTGTAGTAAGTTTTTGGTGTTTTTTGTAGTAAAATAAAACAAAATAAAAATGGGATGTTGTGTTTGTTTGTCTTTTAGGATCCCCTGAGGAAGTGGGTTAGTCCCGCGAAACGTATGAGGGCTCTTTTGTGATAACTTCAGGGAAAGCGGCTGGCTATTGTTATACATCTATGCTCAATTTTTACAGCTAAGTGTTTGGTATTTTATAAGTGCATAGTGTGGATAATGCTGGCTGCTATTTACCAAGGTCACTGATGTTATTGGGCTTGTTGCTGGTGCATTTGGCCCGGATTTATTTCTGGTCACTTTTTCACCGCATGCCCGTGTATGCTGAGACCTTGGCTTGTTTTTGACAATCAAGCATTGTGCGATTATTTATAAGAAACACATGTGTTTTTGATGGAGTGAGGTCTCTTTTTTTGTTAATTTCCACTCTGAAAAGTTGACCAGTTGACATTTGGACTACCAATTATATCTGCCTTATCATCTGGCACTATATATTCTAACTCTCTCATTTTATTTTTTAGAGTTCTAGCATTTGCATACAAGCATTTCAAAGTATGATTTTTACTCATATTAACAACCTAACCATTAGATGATAGGCCACTTTTACTTTTATTGCAACCTCTCTATCTGGATGACCTAGCTTCCCTATTTTCTTAGTATCTTTGAAAGACATATCATTCCAAACCATGCGCTTCTAGATGATTATGGACTTTTCCCTATCATCTAGTTTTAAAGTTGCTCTATCTCCTTTTTAAAGATTAATACCAGCAGCTTGGTTCCACATTGAGTAAGGTAAAGCCCATCTTTTAGAAAAAGGCTGCCTCTTTCCCAGAATGTTGCCCAGTTCTTAACAGATCTACAGCCCTCTTCTCTACACCATCATCTCATCTATGCAGTGAAACTCTAGAGCTCAAACTCTTCCATCCTCTTGGGTCCTGCGCTTGGAACAAGAAGCATTTCTGAAAATACTACCCTGCCTAAATTTGGCTTGCTACCCTCCCTAAATTTGTCTTACTACTCTTCCTAAATTTGGCTTACAGAACTTCCCTCCCACACTTCCTTATTTCATTGATACCCAGCACTGTACAAAATGTTATCTAGGTGACACATGAAGTCCTTCACCTTCACACCAGAAAAGCAATTTAACTGACATCCTCATGTACACCAGCCACCCAGCTATCTACATGCCTAATGATTGAATCACCAGCTACAGTGGTCATCCTCAATATGAGAGGATACCACATCATCAGGAATGCAGATCCTGGCTACAGGACCACTTCCTATCATACCAAGATGATGCCATCCTTTCAGATGACCTTTTTCCTCCATGGCAGCACAGAAGCTGCCAGAATGGAGATAGGACTTTTCTACTATGTCCCCAAAGGAACTCTCTATATAGTCCTCAGTCTGCATTAGCTCCTCTAAGTCTAGGCTCATTCCCTGAGAGCTAAGAGCTTTTTGCACCTAGTGCGCATTCGGTATATGACCACTCAACAACTAGAAGATAATCATACATGTGGCATTCAGTGCCAAAGATTGGATAGTCCCATCTCACTACTGGACTGCTGTTTGCAACCTAATTTTGATTATGTAGTTAACTATTTAAAACTGCTAGTTATTTAAAGTTACTAAGGGAGTGAGGATACTTAAAATAATACAAAGTCTCTTAAACAACTGAATATATTGCATGATATTTATTTCATGTTCATTTCAAGATAAACTGCACAGACCTAGAACTAATTTATTCCTAAGTTCTAAACAGGGCTAGAGCAAGGAGATGAGGGGCCCTAGGTGAACCTCATTGCTTGCGCCACCATCGCCCCCTGTGGCGCCCATTGCTGCCACTGCTGCTGCCCCTTTTTGGGACCTGCAGTGGCAGCAATGGCTGCAAATATCCCCATGGCACCGTACAACTGTGGCACTACAGGACTATTTCATTCTGCCCCCTCAGACCACCCAATGCCAATTTCCTGATTGCAGACAGGAAGTCAATATCGGGTGTCAGAGGGGGTGGAAGCAAACAGCACAGCAGTACTGAAGTTGTAAGATAAGCGTTGGAGGGCTGTTTGCAGCCACTGCTGCTGCTGCAGGTCCTGAAAGGGGAGACAGCCGTAGAAATGTGTGCCCCTGGAGGGCAGGTGCTCTAGGTGACTGCCTAGTTTGCCTGATGGTAGCACCAGCCCTGGGGTTAATAATTTGCTGATGAAGATGACCAGTTAAACAAGGAGGTGAAAATGTTCCTTCTATCCTCTTAGCTGGCTTGACAGCCTATAAATCAAAGATTGACCCTGGGGTGGGGGCTGGAATGGCAGAGTGGGAAATAAACATTAAGGGCCCGATTCTGAGAAAGATACACAGGGCGGATGTGTACATTTAAAATGTGTACGTCTGAAACAGTTGCGATTCTCTGCCCGGGCGACTAGACGTGCAGCCATGCATCAGAATATGGGGTTATACATCTGCGCCGCTAAACATCCAACTCACGCATGGCAGGGTTTCGTGTACATGTACATAACACATGCAACCTCCGTGACATGCCACGGATGTGTAGTTCTGAAACCTGCACAGTTGTCCACGTGCTACAGGAAACAGGATGCAGTAAATTCCCCTCCCTTCTGCCGTGGCCAGACTCTTGGAAAATGGCTACGAGGCAAGTCAACTTCTCTGAGACAGAGATCCGCCTGCTCTGCAGGATGGTCTTGGAGAATGAGGGTGCCCTGCTCCCAACAGGACATCGGAGGCCAGCCCTAGCTGCAGCACGCAGGAGTTGGGAAAGGATTAGGACCACCCTGGCGTAGTAAGTAGGGCAAAGCAGGAAAGGGAGAAGGCAGGGGAAATGGATGTCGTGGACAAGAACAGTGCAAAGAGCCAGAAGTAGCTGCAAAGGAAAAGGGCAAAAGGAGTAGGGGGTAAACTGGACCCACCACACAACCAAATGACAGTAAACATACAAACCAGGGCCCACACAGGAAACTGTCAAACAGAAACACAATGGCCAAGAGGAAAGCAAGAGTTAAAAATGCAGAATGGACAAAAGGGAAAGCACATATGTAAAGGAAACCTGTACACAGTGAAAAAACCTACTGTGTGTAATAGTGCAGCAATATGGCCCAATACTGTCAGCCAAAACACAGCACAATGGGAACATAGGGACATGGTGCTTGCAAAGACAACACATGACTGACTTAGGTCGCTCCCCACTACCAACTATCACACCAGTCCCCTGAGAGAACCCTGTGTCTGCCCCATGCCCCACGAAGTCTGATACTGTCCACAACAGCACCACCTCCAATGGGAAACTGCCCCATGCAGCCACCACTTTGTCTGCAAAGAAACATCCCTGCATATGACACCTGAGTATAACAACTACTTCCCCCATCCCAAGACACTGTGCAGTACAGCATGCACAAGCCCTAAAAGGTCACCTCTAGAATGTAAATCATACGAATACTGCAAGGTATACCACTCTACCATCACATCAGGTAAACAGTGGATATGGACAGAGAAAAGAGCCTCAGAATCCAAGGAGGTAGGGGCAATGGGAAAAGTTAACTACAAACCAGGCCCGATCCTCCTCACATCAATGGCTCTAAAATACTCCTAAAAAAAACACCAGCCGTAAAGAGCAATCCAATAGGCAAAATTCACAAAAAGCTCTAAACCCAAAAATAAACTTCCAACCAATTTATATAAAAATCCTTTCCAGAACAATTCAACTTCCAAATCAATAAAGGCAATAATGACCTCAGAATGGCTAAAACCCTACATGTAGGGAAAAAATCACTATAGGGAATAGCAGACGCTCACATCATAGGTCAAATGGCCATCATTCTCACACATTCCATTATACTTTTAATAAATTTTAAAAAACACAATATTACTTCTGGGAAACATTATACTAACCCAATTAAATACAGACATACACCATCCACGACATACACAAGCATGCTCAAAGCGTCATTATAATATATTAAAAAGATGACATCACAGGAACGGGCTGTAACTCCCTAAATAAAAGAAAGATACTAAAATTAGAACCTTTCATATACAGATTCCACCAGGTAGACCATCCAATACTTATCTCAAGGGAAGCTTCAAAACACCCGTTCCATCAATATTCAGCCACACCGCTGTAAATTCGCTTAACCGAGTAACTACGACGCAGAGGCCAAAAGAGTGAGATAATTCCATAAATTGCTCAGAAACATAAGCTACACCCGACGAAAGCTCTCGTTTCGCCACATATAGGCTTCTTCAGGGGGAACCATTTGATAATTCTATAATTCATAAATTCAACAGCTTACATCTTGCGGTATAGAGTATAGAGTTTGTAAGCTGTTGAATTTATGAGCTTTTTGTGAATTTTGCCTCTAAAATACTCCTACCAATCTCCTGTTTGCTATAATTCCATTTTTTTTAAATAGTGATTCCAAATCAAAATTATCTGTAGTAGCTACCCCCTGCAAACTCTCAGAGCATAACACATGCAAGAAAAAAAAAAAAAGGAACAGCTATCTTCCCAAACCACTGCTGTCTACAAGTTCCCAGTCACCACTGACTATCCTGCTGCTGGAGTAAAATATTTTTGGGTGCGCTGTGGCTCTGTCTGATTAAAAGGGTTCTTTCGGAGGTAAGGGGAAGGTTTCCCTATCCTCCCTCTCATGTCGATTGACCCCGACAAAAAATTGTTTGGTTATTGTAAAGTGCCAGCGATAGCTACTGGCTTGATTTTTCAATGACTTTTGTTTATGTTTTGTACTTCTGCAGTCATTGAATTGTTGGGGTTTTTTCTGTCTTGTGCTGGAGTATCAGCAGCAGGATTTTCAGCAGCAAGTATCAAGTGTCATGTCTCTTCAACCTGGGGAACAGACGGCTGAGGGGTGTTATGTTAGAGGTCTATAAAATATTGCCTGGAGTGGATTGGGTAAATGTAGATTGATTGTCTATGCCATCAAAATGTAGTGGGACTAGGGGACATGCAATGTGGATACAGTGTAGGCCATTGAGGACTACTGGGAGTGAGTGGTTTCTCAGTCAACGCATATTCAAACTCTGGAATACATTTCCAGAGGATGTTGTAAAGGCTGTTAGTGTGGCTGGGTTTCAGGAATGTTGGGACAGGTTCCTGGGGAATGGTTCAGAAACCATTACTAATGAGGGGCCCAGAATATCCCCTGCTTGCCCAATACACGCACTGTGGATTCTGTGTGTATTTTGGGAACCATCTGACCTGGACTGGCACTGTTGGACACAGGATACTGGGCATGATGGACTTTGGTCTGACACAGTCTGCATATTTTCAAGTCCTATGTTCCTATGTATCATCTAGGCAACTGCCTGGTCCGCCCTGTGCACCAGCAGCCCTGACTATGTGATCCACATGCATCCTCCTTTGCCCCATTTGAACCATCAACATAGTGCCCTTTCATACTTGGGCACTATGCTGTTGCTGCTAATCGAACACTACTATCACTCTCTTGGGCTCCTCTGTCTGTGCATTACATTGCAGACCTTTAAATAGGCTCTCTCTCCTCAAAATACACCCTTTCTGTCAGGTTTTGATATGCATTAGGGTTCCTACTATTAAGGTGCCAACATTAAGGGAGCGTGCCTTGTTCCTGCACACTCCCCACACATTGACACCCCACTCTCCACTCCATGGATGCCTACTTTTCACCCACAGGGCACTTTACAATGCTGGTACCATCAGTGTTTGCTAAAGTTGCGTTAGCACCCGCTAATGACATATTAGCATCTTCTAATTGCACAAGTGCCCCGTTAGCATGTGCTAACGGCAAACATGCTAGTTTACTGCGGTTTAGTAATCATGCCCCCAAGGAGAACACGGAAGGAGCTGCAAAGATCCACAGTGGAGATGGGAGTATTCATCTCCCAGGTGGAATGTGACAAATCATGACAGACATAATAGTGGATGAATACCTTTGCAATGCACCATAGACAGAGGCACCCTCACCATCTGTCCACCATTGTCCACACCCCGTCCAATGCACCCAGGCATCACAGTGCCACCTGCTGTTGCCCGGCCCATTTGACCAGCTCTGTTAAGAGCAGCAGACATGATCATGGTCACGTCCCACCCCGAAGTGAGTACAGAGGTACCGTGCCACACAGATGATAGTGCCCACCTGGAAAGTGGCAGCCCAAATGCCTGCACAGCAACCATAAAACAGGATAAGCCTCATTCTGTCCTGCATGTAGATCCCTTTTGTACATCCGGGCTGAGCCAGATGTACAAAAGGGATCATGAGTCTGATCCCACAGCTCACGTCTAGCCCTGTGGGATCAGAATCATGAATAAGCATGTATGTGTACGTCCACAGACTGGCTAACTCAGTCAAGGCTTTTAAATGGAGCCGCGGAACCATGGCGTCATGTTTCCAAATGATACCCAGCCCAATGACACCCAATAGTCTGCCCAATGACACCCAGCCCCATAGTACTATCCAGCACCTCCCCATCAGGGGAGAGTAGGGATGAGGTGGGCACCCTTGACCTCATGGAGGTGCCCCACTCCCCTGAGGGTGGAGGTGCTGGACATGCTATGGAGTCTGGCCAAGGCACCCCATGGTGGGAGGCAGGGTAACCCTGGGTGGGTGGCCCTGAGAGCAAATGGAGGAGGAGGAGTCCCTGGAGGAGGAAGAACTCAGGACCATGCCACCCAGGGACACCCAGTGGGTAGAGGAGGAGGCAGAAGGTGGAGGGAGGGGACAGGAAGTAGAGGGAGGGGATGGGAGGGTGCAAGGGGTAAAGGGAGGGGATGGAAGGGGGCAGGAGGTGGAGGGAGGGACAGGGGGTAGAGGGAGGGGATGGAAGGGGCAGGAGGTGGAGGGAGGGGATGGGAAGGAGCAAGTGGTAGAGGGAAGGGGTGGGAGGTGGCAGGAGGCAGGGGGCAGAAGATTAGGCAGCAGCAGAGGGGTCCATGGGGCTCATTGCTGATCACCTACGTGGGATCAGGGGTGACCTCCAGACCCTCATAATGAGGTGCTCCTGACCCCACATAGATCATCATCATGAGGCCCCCTGGGATGTCTGCCTGCGAAAGGGATAGTGAGGACATCCACATATGCAAATGGTACAAATAAAAAATGTTAATTTAAAACACTGTGTCTGTGTGTATATCCACATAGAGGGTCAGTCTGAGGCCTGAATAGTGGGGATGGGGGTCATTCATCCCTGCCAACCGGCCACCTCTGCCAACCCTGACAAACCACTCTGTATGTAAATGGTGGCCATACCAAGAGGCTAGCTAGGGGTTGGAAAGGGTCAGAGTGGTGGTGGTGGAGAAAGGGGGGCAGTTGATGGTCTGTTGTCCTGGACATACAGGACTGATATGGATGTTGGCCCAGGACACCTGTGGCTGTAGGGGGGCGGAGGGGGTCAGAGGAGGTCGGAGGGGGTCGGTGGGTGGTGACTGCCTGCAGTGGCCTGAATGGTTCACAGCATGGTGGGCCAAGATGTGTACACATGAAGGCCCAGTCCATGCCATGAATAGTGTTCATCCCTGCTAGCTGCACCTCCTCCTGATCCAGTCTAATGTCCCCACATGTTGTATGGGAAAGGTAGATGGGGGCAGCAGAGGGGTGGATGGGGGCGACATCAAGGTGGGCCATGGGTGTTTGCTGATCCCAGATATACAGGGCCAATTCCAATGCTGGCCTGTACATCTGGGGCCAACAGCATAGACGGGGAATGTCTTCCACCTCTGAGGTGGAATAGGTTCCCTGATGTGGTAATGTACCGCAGGCCTGGGGCTGTAGAGCAGTGGGTATGGGCAGAGACCCTCCCCTGCAGCCTGTCTCCAGTCTAGGGAAGAAGGATCAGGGGGCAGGCTATGGGTAGAGGGTCACAGGCACTGGTGGCTGGGGATCGTGGCCATTCAATGGAGCAGCAGTGTCATGGCGACTGGACGCGATGGCACCACAGCTCCATTGTACAGGCAAGACCAGTTTAGCTGGGGAAGGTCTGTACATGCAGTCCAGGCCGCTTTGTGGACCTGGCCCACATGTACAGGCCTGTTTGTGAGTCTGGTCCTGTGGGGCTAGGGGTGCCCCACAGGATCAGAATTGCAGCTCCCTCTGTGTGTCCAGTTCTAACAAGGCACATAAAGGGTCAGGATGGCCGGAATGGCATTGTGCCAATGGGGTGTAGCTGCAGCTGCCAAGCCCTACCATCCACCCCCAAGTCCCAGTGGCACAGGCAGCCTACCTCAAACAAAGTGTGTCTCTATGAGGAACCTCCTTGTTGCCACAGCACGTCGGTATGTAGGACCATGTGACGGCCGGGGTGCCACCATGTCATTCACCTCGCCCTCAGGATCGCTGACCATGGCATCAGGTTTGGTCTGCCTCCGGCACAGGGTGTAGTTGTGCAGCATGCAGCATGCCAGGAATATTCTGCACATCTTGGATGGGGCTTACACAGCTCCCCACCAGACCGGCCAAGGCAACGGAAGCGGCTCTTCAGCAGGCCAAATGTTTGCTTCATGATGTCATGGGTCAGCTAGTGTGACTGGTTGTATCTGTCCTCCTCAGGTGTGCATGGGAGGATGATGGGGGTCATGAGTCAGTCCCTCAGTGGGTATCCCCTGTCACCTGTGAAGAAGGGCAGTGGCAGTAATGTCAACATATTGTGCCATGGCCGACTATGCAGGTGTCAGCATACCCATGCAGCACATTCCACCCCACTAGGACCAACATGCATGTGAGCTGCAACCGTGCCATGTAGTGCCCCCCCATATCTGGGTCCAGCCAGCCCTGATCCCTGTGTATCCCCAACTATGGTACAGCCCCAGCTCCCAACACATCTATGCAGTGATTGTAGCTATCCCCCTATGCAAGTGTGTGGGATGCAATCCTGTTTCCACCCACTGAGCAGCCAACCACCAGTGATGGTACCATCCTCGAAGTCTGCATGTATCCCTGACTGGGCCAGGATGTAGGCATTTTGGGAGGAGCCAGGGAAGCATGCCACAACATCCAAGATCTCCATCCGGGCGTTGCAGATGACTTGCATGTTCATAGAGTGGTAGACCTTTCGGTTCCGGTATGCTGCCTCATACAGGCATGGTGGGTGGGTGGAGGGCCACATGGGTGCAGTCAACTGCCCTGAGAATGGACGTGAACCCTGCAATCTCGCTGAAGGCCAGCCTGATGCTGCTACTGTGGGGAGTGTGGGAAGGTAATATACCATGCAGCACGACCCATAAAGGCATCCAGGAACTTGCTGATGCTGTGAGACAGCGCTGCCTGGCTCAGCCCAGCTGCTGTAGCCACAACAGACTGGAATGAGCTTGTCAGCAGGAAGGACAGTGCTGCAAGCACCTTCACATGGACATGCACTGTGTCCTGTCAGTGTGCCTGTGTAGTGAGCTGTGGTCCCAGCTCCTCACACAGGGCATGCATAGCCTCCTGATCAAATCTGTACCGGGTTTGGCACAACTCATCGCTGATGTCCAGGTAATGGGTATGGGACTGGAGACCCTGGCATATGGGTGGTGGCGTGCAGCACACCGGCGCTCATGGTCAGATATCACCAGTATGGCAGTGGCAATCACAGCTCTGCTCCTCTCCTGTGCCATCCTCCAACACCTGACTGCTGCCCTGGAACCTGTGGAGGGATGCAATGGTCAGTCTGGGCCTCGGGGGCACCACCAATTGTCCTCCCCTAAGTCCCTGTGGGTGGCAGGGGGGCAGATGTTGCACTAAACCAATGGTGCTTTACCCTCCCACTTCACACATATGACCAGGGCACCCGGTGGGTGGCCTGTCCACCACACACTGCTGCATGGATGCATATCTACATGTGAACATGCCCATTAGTGGCAGTTGTACCCCCATGTGTGCACCGCTGGGGTGTCCCCTGCCCCACACATGCAGCAAGGTGTTCAGGCACCAGAGACAACAAACCTACAGGCATGCACCTGTGGGGGCCAAACATGCACATCCCCTATATGGTAACAACAGTATGAGACTGGGGATATGGGGTTGGGGCAGGACCAGCCACACCTAACTGCAAGTCAGTCAGTCCCTGCCCCAGACAGCAAAATGCCCACACCTGCTTGCCCTGTGGTGTGTGTCTGCGCAGGCCACCTGGCCTCTGCACCCAGGTCCATGCATACCACTGTCTCCCACAGGGCCACAGGCACCACAGACATGCATCAGGAACATAGGCCCCAGTATACCTACCATTGCAGTTACATCAGAGACCCTTTGTACCTACCCTGTCAGTGGCAATGTGTTGCTTTAGAGGCGGATATGTCACAAAGAATCAGCTCCCACGATGTCCATGATGCGTTGCACATGGGAAAAGAAAAACGTGTGGAGCCGTAACTGCATTTTATGTGCACCATGGAAGATGTACACACACATGCGTCTAGATGTACAGACGCGAGCGATATTCCGTAATGTACTCACATGTGCGTATAGACGTACAGATGTGTACGGTATTCCATGAAGTTGGACATCTACATATGTCATTGTATGTCTAACTGTTATAAAACATGTAATGCCGGCGTGGACACGCATCCATCAGAGACATCTGTTCAGGCACGTAATGGCTCCTAAGGTTTCCGCACAGAAGCATAATGTTTACTGAGGGGGAGCAGGCCCTCCTCATTGAAGAGGTGCTTGCAAACTATGGAGTCCTCATGGGCACTGAGGAGACAGATGTGGGGGCATATGAACAGCAGCGTAGATGGCTGGTCATCTGCAGCAATTGAGATATCGAAGATATGAAGCGGAAGTGGCAGCAGGTACGCTGTGAGGTCTGCCGGAGGACATGGGCTGTGGGCCCAGATTGGCAGGCAGTATGGCTTACGGAGGTGGAGCAACACATCCTTTCGACCGTCGATGTCGCCACACTGGAGGGCATCGGGGATGTGGAAATCTCCCAATGCCCACAGGAATCAGGTATGTGTCTGTGCTGACATTTGCATGCTGCTTCTCTCCCACCCAGTGCCTGCACCCATGGTGTGGGAACCTATTGAACTACCTACTGCCCCTCTCACACATGTCCCCACTGGTTTGGGGTTGGGCATGCATGCGCCTGTTGCACTGTGACTTCCCCCACCACTGGCTCACTGGGTGACTCTGTGATGGTGGGACTTCCCTGGTCTGGCTTGCACTCTCCCAGCTGCCCCATGATGTCCTGTAGCCATAGTGCACTGGTGCGGCACATGAGAGGGTGGGTTGCTGCCCGCAGGGGTCCGCATTAAGCTTGCAATCCTTGCATCTCTCAGCAAGTGCCACCACAGATGCTGGGCCCAGTGCTGGGCCCTCTAACACTTTACTGCCAGTAACCCTACCGTTGCACCAGAGGGGGCTGCGGAACATCTACCAGTCCAGCCAGAGGACCCAGAGGATAGTGGTACGGAGCCGGCAGCCACTACAGAGCCGGGGAGCACCAGCTCTGCAGATTCTGTGGACCAGCTGGCACCATCACCATCACTTGAGCCCCAACCCCAGCCTGGTGGCAGCGGTCACCATGGGCAACACCCCGGACTGGCCTACATTCGGCAGTTGGACTGTGTCCAGTGCCTACTGGACCCACAGGGGGCCTAGGAGGCACGTGCAGCATTGAAGCTCCAGCTCCTCCAGAGGTCTGTGGAGATGTAGGAGTGGTGGTTGGCAGTTGCGGAGGCACAGCTGGTGGCCACCAATCGCCTAACCGCCTCCATGGAGCTCATTGACACATGCCTAGACATACTTTCTGCCCAGCTGACTGACCCTCATGGCCTGCCACTGACACTGGCTGCTGCTACTGTGGTTCCTGCCACAGCTGCTATGCCTTACCCCCCCTGCCCCACCATCTGCCGGCAGTGTGTTCACCCAGGCTACTGCATGGGCAGCAGCTGTGGTGGGGTCCAGCAGCATTCGGCAGTCCTGCATCCTGGGTCCTGTGCCACAGGGTGTGGGGTCTCCTATGGTCTTCCCACCCTTCCATGACGCATGTGGGGAGATGAGTAGAGAGAGCAGCAGTAGCAGCAGCCTGGTCTCGTGGGGGATATCAGCTACACCACCCACTGGCCAACCACCGAGGCCCAGTGGTGGTGCCTCTGGGCAGGGGAGGGGCTGGGGGAGGGTCAGGGTGCATGGGGGTGGTGGTAGGCATGGGTACCATTGCCTGTTTCTGGGGTGGGGGTCTAGGGGGTGTGGGCTGGGATGGTGGGGTAGGGGTTTGGGGGTGGGGTGTTCATTTCTGGCTGTTGAGGGGCACCTGGGTGTGTGGGTTGGGTGTGTTTGGGGACACTTTAAATATTTTTTTCAAATAAAAACTGTTAATGCACACACCCACTGGACTATGTGCTTCCCTCTTCCTCCATCACTGTGGGCATTTGTATCTTTTGGTCCTGTTTCCATGGCACTGCCTGTTGTTTTTCATGCACCTTATACATGTCCCTCCTTTGTGCATCATGGTATGTACATCTGCATCCTGTGCATCCTGCTACGACAGGCACACAGGTAGTGTCACTATCATACCTCTTGTATGGATGTGGTGGGGCACAAAGCAGTATGCGGCGTCCAGCTGTATATAGTGATGTTCTTTTCCTTCTTTTGGTCCCTCTACATTTCTGGCTACCATTTGAACACCTCTTGCACCCACATGGTTCTGTTTATTTACCTTCAGTCTGCATACTCTGTCACCTAATTCAACATAAGGGCATAGGAATTTCCATATTGATTCAGATCAGAGGTCCATCTAACCTATTATTAGTTCCAGAAGTGGCCAATCTGGATCACAATAACAGAGTAGCATCCCCAAAACATAGCAACATGCTACATTGCATACACCCAGGGTCAGAGGTGTTTTTTTCTCCATATCTACCTTATGGACTTTCCCCCAGGAACTTTTTCAAATCCTTTTCCAAATCCAAGCTATGCTATCTTCTTTATTTAAACATAGATGTCCTTCTGTGTTATTACTTTCACGGATATACGCTGTTATTCCATGTTTTAGCAGGTCCAGCATATACATTCATGATGGACGTACACTTTTCCGAAAGAATGCGGTTTAGATGTTTCATAGCAGGGCATGCTCATGCTCCTCCCCTCCATGCCCACATTTTGCCCCGTCCCACCCACGTCCAGAATGAGACGTATAACTAAGTTGCACGTGTACAACTGCTTGTTGTCGGAATCGCGTCGGAATGTCCAAGTACTGCACACGTCCAATTTGTATGTGCAAACGGCTTATTGGTGGTTCAGAAAGACCCTGTAATTGAAAGTTTGCCTATTAAGATATGTCTTAGCTAACTGTGTTGTTGTTGTTAAGTGCCGTTGAGTCGGAGTCGACTCATGGTGACCCTCTGGATAGCTATCCTAAATTGTGTTCGGTCTTCAGTCAGGCGGCTCATTGTTGACAGACTGGTACCCATAGCTGCTGTTATTATATCGATCCATCTAATTGCTGGCCTTCCTCTTTTGCGTTGACCTTCTATCTTGCCAAGCATGATGTCTTTCTCTAATGATCTCTCTCTTTGCATGATGTGTCCAAAGTATGAAAGTCGAAGTCTTGTCATCTGAGCTTCTAAAGAAAACGTAGGTTTGATCTCCTCTAGTACCGACTGGTTTGTTCTTCGGGCAGTCCATGGTATACACAGTATTCACCGCCAGCACCATAATTCAAAGGCATCAATTTTCTTCCTATCTTTTTCACTGTCCAGCTTTCACATCCATATGATGTTATTGAAAATAACATGGCTTGAACAAGTCGAATCTTTGTATGGAGAGAGACATCTCTGCTCTTGAGAATCTTATCTAGGTCTTTCATAGCCATTCTGCCAAGAGCAATGTGTTGTCTGATTTCTTGACTGCTTGTTGCTTCTTTATTGATAGTTGATCCAAGTAGGTTAAAGATGTTCACGATTTCAATTTCTTCTCCTTCAACGATGAACCTGTTGATTATGCCAGTTATCATGATTTTGTCTTCTTTACATTAAGGTGCAGGCCCATTTTGTGACTATGTTCTTTGATTGTGAGAAGGAAATGTTTCAGATCATCTTCACTTTCAGCCAGTAATGTGGTTTCATCAGCATAGGGAAGGTTGTTGATGAGTCATCCACCAATCTTCACACCTCTGTTGTCTTCATAAAATCTTGCTTCTCTGATGATTTGTTCTGCATATAAATTAAACAGGTAGGGGGAAAGTATGCAGCCTTGTCCTACAGCTATGCTTATTTTAAATCATTCTATTTCCCCTTGTTCTGTTCAAACTGTTGCTTCTTGATCAATATACAGATTGTGCAAGAGAACGATTAGGTGTTCTGGTATACCCATGCTTCTTAATGTGGCCTAGAGTTTCTCATGGTTTACACAGTCAAAAGCTTTGCTATAGTCAATAAAGCACAAATAGATATCCTTTAGTATTCTTTAGTCGTTTCAAGGATCCATCTCACATCCTCATTGATGTCTCTCGTTCCTTGCCCTTTCCTGAACCCTGCTTGCACTTCAGGTAGTTCTTGTTCCAGATATAGTTGTAGTCTCTTTTGAATAATCTTCAGTAGAATCTTTCTGGCATGTGGGATCAGAGTGTTTGTGCGATAATTTCCAGTTGGATCACCTTTCTTTAGTATTGGTATAAATACAGATCTTTTCCAGTCTGTTGGCCATGATGTTGTCTTCCATATTTCTTGGCAGAGCCTTGTAAGTACGGTAACAACTGCATCAGATTGCTGTAATACTTCTATGGAAATGCTATCAATGCCTAGTGCTTTGTTCTTTGATAAGGCTTTCAATGCTGCGTCAACTTCTTCTTTCATCACCAATGGTTCCCGATCATAAGGTACAGGTTGAAACGGCTGTTGGTCCACTTGATCTTTATCATATAAAAACTCTGTATATTCCTTCCATCTTTTCTTGATCTTCTCAGCATCATTCAACATAGAACCTTGAGCATCTTGTAACATTCCAATTCGAGGCTGGAACTTTTTCTTTAACTCTGGTAGCTTTAGGAAAGCAAATCTTGTTCTTCATCTAATAGTTTCTGCTTCCATTTCCTTGCATGCGTCATTGTAGTACTTTTCCTTGTCCTGTCTTGCTGCACGTTGGAAATCTCTGTTGAGTTCTGTGATTGTCTTTCTTTCTCCTCTGGCTTTAGCTTCTTTGCGTTTCTGGGCAATTTTCAGAGTTTCTTCCGTCATCCATTTTGGCTGTTTTTTCTTTTTCACCTTTTGTAGAGACTTCTCGCTTTCTTCCAACACAACCTTCTTGATGTCATTCCATAACTCTTCTGGAGCTCTGTCATTTGTATCTAAAGAAGCAAATCGATTTTGCAGGCAGTCTTTAAATTCCAGTGGTATATTCTCAAGGTCATATTTTGCTGCATTCATGAGTGGTTTGCTCTTTTTCAACTTTAGCTTGAGTCTGCATACTAGTAGTTGATGATCTGTACCACAGTCAGCTCCAGGTTTTGTTTTTGTTGATGTTATGGAGCTTTTCCATTGTTGACTTCCACAGATGTAGTCAATTTGATTTGTATACAATCCATTGGGTGAAGTCCATGTGTACAGTTGCCGCTTGTGTTGCTGGAAGAAGGTGTTTGAGATGAATAGATCGTTGGTCTTGCAGAATTCTATCAGTCTTTCTCCAGCTTCATTTCTATTGCCAAGTCCATATTTTCCAACTACTTTGTCTTCTTCTCTGTTGCCAACTTTTGTGTTCCAGTCACCCATGACTATCAGGATATCCTTTTGGAAGTTCTGTCAGTTTCATCTTGTACTTGTTCATAGAACTCTTCAATTTCATTCTCTTCTGCAGATGTTGTTGGGGCATATACTTGAATTATAGTTGTGTTGATAGGCATTCCTCATAGACAAATAGAAATTAAGTGTTCTCTGACTGCATTGTATTTCATTACAGTTCTTGCAAGTTTCTTCTTTATTTTAAATGCAAAACCATTTCTTCTTTGTCTTTCATTTCCAGCATAGTAGACCATGTGATCATCTGATGCAAAGTGCCCGATGCCAGTCCATTTCAGTTCGCTGACACCCAACAGATCAAGTTGTACACATTCCATTTCATTCTTGACCACCTCCAACTTCCCTTGGTTCATGCTTCGTATGTTCCATGTTCCAATATGTAAGACATCTTTACAGCTTCTGACTCTCATTTCATGCGCAGCTACATCAGCAGTCAGACGTCCCGAGGGCTTTGATCCAACCACATCATAAATGCTGGCTTTACTCTAAAAGTCTTCAGCTCTTCCCCAGTAGCTAGTTGAGTGCCTTCCAACCTGTGGGTCTCTTCTTCCAGCACTATAGCACAATTTGTTTTGTTGTAACTATCCATTGGGTTTTCATGGCAAGATACAGAAGTAGATTGCCGGGCCTTTCTTCCGCGCATTTTAAGCTTGGTGTTGTTGCCGTTGTCACAGAAATGTGATCCTCCGCCGTCAACACTATCCCATTCTGCTGCTGCCCAGATGGGTGGTTTGTCTTGGTCTGGTAGTAAAACTACTGATAGTTTAGCTCTCAACATCACTGATGCACACAAGCCCTCACAGCACGACAAGCTGCAAACCATGTGAATAGACCAGATTTGATCTGTTTCACTCCAAACTCCCTTTCCCCAAGATTCTGAGACAATTTCCCAGTAGACAAATACTTAAAGTTCATTTTCCTTCCTAGAAGTAGAAAGATCTCTCTCAGCATTCCTTCAGAATTCACAGATATGACAAATGAAATAAGGATGATGTCAGCCAATCAACATTCCTTTTGGAGTTAGGTTATTCTCACTTTCCTCCAAAGCCTTGTCCCAGTCTTTCCCGTAAAAAAGAATGAGAGTAGCTCTACCCAGTCTCCACACAATATACATTCACAACAAGTCCTCCAGTCAGTTAAAATCATGCCCCTCGTCATTACAAAACCCACACCCCACCAGCACAAAACCACATCCCTACTGACCCCAAACCACCCTATCCCAACATCCAAACTATACTCCTTATAATGCCAGAAGAAATGGATGATATCTTTTTTGATGACATATCAAGTATAATGGAATATAGCTCTTGAAAGCTTGTCAAAAATGTATTGCTAGTTCAATAAAAAGGTATCACCTAAAACTTGTTTGCTGGCCTTTATTTAGACATATCCAAGTGGACTAACATGTCAGCTACAATTTTCTGCTTTCAAGGTCATCGCAAGAAATGAACATGGTCACTTTTTGATGACATCATAAAAATACAGGATTCCTGATCCCATGAAGTCCATGTTACTGCTACTGGGTAAAACTTGGCATAGCAGACAGCACTCCTTCTTTCAACCTCCTCAGAAGTACGCAGTTAACTAACAGATTTTTTAATACCACTTTATCTTTAGTCAAAGCAGTTTGTATTGCAACTTAAACTTGTATATTAAACAGGGGCATTGATAACATGGATTTTTCTGAGGCAATGGAGGGTTAAGTGACTTGCCCAAGGTCAGAAGGAGTGCTAGTGGAAATCAAATGGTGGTCTCTTGGTTCCCAAGCCAGTTTTCTAACATTAGCAGCTAACAGGGTAATGGGTGATTTAGCAGGGAACTTTCTCCCTTTCATTCTGTGCTTGTCAGAAAACAGTTCAAACTGCTAAATTTCTGATATATAACTTGGTGATGTGTTGGGACCATCAGAATAATGAATTTGATACACAACAATAATTCAGCAGTTAAAATCAGCTCTGCATATCAATCATCAGTGTCAAATCATATTTTATAATCTTTAATATTTCATTTCATTTATTGTATTTATAACTCTCCTATCCAGCACATCTAGGCAGGTGATAAAATGACAATAATAATCAGTTAACATACATAACAGACATATCATAAAGATATAAAAGAAACTTCATTACATAAAACAATTAAAACCTCAAGCAAAATAAATTAAAAGCAACATGAAACAGATGAGCTTTCAATTTCTTCCTAAAATCTTGTTCTTCTTGAACAGCTATAGGAAGCATATTCCATAGTTGTGGCCTGGCTACAGACAAAACTTCAGATCTTGTATTAATTTTTCAAACTGCACACACACAAGGAATATCAAATAATACGTGCTGACTAGAATGCAAGGAGTGAGATGGCCCATATTAACTCACCAATAATGACAATTCGTTCCTAATATCACTGTATACAATTTTGTGGATCATACACAAACTTTTAACCCTAGGGAGATATGAACTAAAGATCTTTATCTTTATGACATTTGATATACCACACATTCACACAGGCACATAGTGTGGTGTACAATATTCAAAAGGGAGGCTGCTGGAACCCAAAGAAGAAAAAGAATGCCAATATTGGCTAGAACAGGATAGGTTCAGTCATACCATAGGACAAGAGAGGACAAAAATAGAGGCAGGCAAGGAGAGTAAAGGGTAAAACTATGGTGTGGGTGGTGGAAGGTCAAAGGCATGTGGGAAAAGTTGAGTCTTCAGTTTGGCTTTGAATTTTTGAAAATAATTCTCAAGTCTTAAGTCAGAGGAGAGAGCATTCCAAAGAGTGGGACCAAGGAAGAAGAAAGCAGAATTGTGAGTAGATTGTAGGTGGGCTTGGGAGGCAGAGGGGAAGTATAATCGGTTAACGTGAAGAGACTGGAGGGCGTGATGGGGGAGTGGAGATAAATGAGGTCTCAGAGATACAGAGGGGTGCTGGTGTGGATGACCTTGTGGACTACAATCAGAATCTTGTACTAAATATGGAACTGTATTGAGAGCCACTGGAGTTGTATGAGAATGGGTGTGATATGGTCCATGCTGAAAGTATGAGTGATGATGCGAGTGGCAGAGTTCTGGAGCAGTGAAGGCAGTGCATATGAAACTGAGGAAGATCGGTTAGAGCAATGTTGCAGTATTCAAATTGTGAGGTGACAAGAGAGAGAACCAGTGTGGTGAAGGAAGGAATGGTCAAAAAAGAGCGAACGGCACGACTCTGGCATAGGGAGAAGAAAGATCGGCAGATTGGGATAGAGAAGTGCTCCTGAAAGGACAAGGAGGAATCCAAGGTCATACCAAGGTAGCAAAGGGAAGAAACCAAGAGAATGGAAGTGTCAGAGACCATGGAGGCCAGGGACGGGCAGGAATTACCGAAGGTAAACCAGATGGTTGCAGGTTCTGTCGGTTGAGATGGAGGAGATTAGGAAATAATCAGGAGCTGACAGCTGTAAGACAGGAATTGGGAGGTGTGAGATGAGGAGCTGAGGGGGAGGTGCAGTGGAGGAGGATAATGTCATCAGCATATGAATATGCTGAAATTCCATGCTGTTGTATAAGTAGTAGCAGGGGGACCAAGAAAAGATTAAAGAGAAGATGGGTCAAGACAGACCCTTGGGGAACACCACAAGGGAGAGACATGGGGGAGAAGAGGATGTGGTGAGGACAGAGAAGGACCTGAGAAAAAAAAAGAAGATCACACTGATAGCGAGTGATTGGGCCACAAAACCAGCATGGATGCTCATGCCAAATTCAGGGTCATGTATGTCTGTACCCCAGCCATTGCCACACTGCTGACATGTGATACCATGGTCACCCGGCATGTAGGTACATGGACCACCACCCATTGAGGTAGTGTTAAGGGCACCTGCACTAATGGCAACAATAGCTGTTAGAACATGCCACTTATCTCCATGATCAGGGTCATACCAAGCCATAATTGTGCCCTGTTCTACTTGCACATCTGGCATGCCCTCCCCCCCCCCCCCCCACAATCTCACTCATACCTCCAAATCCTCAATGTCCAGCCAGCTGTCTGCCCACTTGCCCTGCTGACAACACTGTTTGTTGTCTCAGAGACAGCAACGGCAGTAGTGAGGCAGACCTGACTTCAAATTAAAAAATAAAAGACAACCCACGCAGTCCTTCGACTCTGTGCTTGTAGCTGGGTCTGGTCCCTCCTTTCTCTGATGTAGGTCGCATCAGAGGAGGGAGGGACCAGACCAGCCATTTAAATGTGGATCTTTGCAACTCTGCTTTTGGATGGCTTGCCTTCATCAGAGAAAGGAGAAAATGACCAGACCTGCCTACAAGTGCAGAGTCGGAAAGACCTACTTGTTTGGTTTTTGTTTTTTTAATTTGAAGTCAGGTCTTCTCCCCTGTTGCCAGTGCCACCTCCACTGAGAAAGAAGGGTGGCGGTGGCAGGGCAACAGCAGGCAGCATGGTGGAGAGCCAAGGCCGGCAGCCCAAAATGCGCTCCTATATCCTTTGCGCTCTGTACGGCTGCATCACTTGCACAGGATACAGCGCTGCCCACAATAACTACTATGCACCATCAACACCCACGTTCCATCTCCAACCCACTCCATCTCTGTCCAATTGTGGGATTTTTAGTGCAGGGCGCTATGCTAAATTTTAACATGATACAGTTAGCATGCACTGGACTCTGCAGTAGCAGTTAGCACAATTTATTAAAAATGCTCCTGGGAGTGGAAACTAATGGGTGGCCAATGAAGCTTTAACTAAATATGATCCATGCAGCCATATTCTGAATCATTTGCATTTTAAATTCAATGTGGAACTGAAGCTCTGCAATAAATAATTACGCTGAGTTCACGAAGATCTCCAGCACCCCTACAGTACTTTCAAATAATTCTCAAAATTATAAGCATTACCTATTTACTTAGCCATTGTTCTATGCCCACTTCTTTGTATCTGACATTAATTGCACAGTTACATGCTAGCATTTATGTCATCAATCTAGGAATGATTTTCCAGGATTTTTGCTAGTATGTTATAAAAACATAGGCACCTATGTTTTCATGAAATAGTAGAAAAAATAGGCACCTTCCTGCCCTATTAACCTAGGCATCTCCATTAGTCTTTGCATAAATAAAAACAATTATGAAAATCGTGATTTTCAGGTCATTCCAGCATCAATTAACTAAGTGCATATGCTCAGAAAATTTTCGCAAATCACCATTTCTAACATTTTCATTTTCATCAAGTGCACAGGTTCTTCCAGACACACTGGAGTCAATCTGGGAGGTGAGAAGGTGTAGGAGAGGTCACTAGTAGTCAGGAGGCACTTGAGCCATTTAAGCTGCAAATCCTGGAGACACAGAAAAAAATAGTGTTGCCTGAGTTCTGAAAATTCCATGGGCCATGATGTCACAGCAGGGCTAGAACACACAGCCTAGCCCATGTTCAAGAGAACCATTTTATCTAATTTTCAGAAAGTGAAAAAGGTGTGCTGGTTGGAGCTTAGGACTGGAAAGAAAAAAAAATAGATTCATGTCTGTGCGTGAAAGAATGGAGGAGGGCTCTTTGGAGCTTATTTATTTCTTTAAAAGGATTTTTATTCCATGCTATTCAAATACTAGGTGGAGAACAGTAAAGTACACAATAGTCAGTTCATAAAAACATACAAATATGAATGATAATTTGACAAAATTGAAAACTACAAACCAAAAATTTGCATAAGAAAACATCATAACCTGCCTCATTTCTATTCATAAGGATATTCAAAATACTCTTTGGCATTAGACCATGAAGAAGGATTTGTAAACCTGTGACAATAAAAGTGCTTTCAACTTCTTCCTAAACATGGTTGTATCTGATAAAGTTCAGAATTCTATTGGTAGGGAGTTCCAGATCTTAGGGGCCACCATTAAAATCATTCTGTCGTGGAGTTCATTAAAATGTATCCACTGGTGTTCTGGTATCTCTGTACTTCTTAATGTAGCCCAGAGTTTCTCATGGTTTACACAATCAAAAGCCTTGCTGTAGCCACTAAAAAACATATTGATATCCTTTTGGTATTCTTTTGTCTTTTTAAGGGTCCATCTCCCATCCGCGATGATGTCTCGCCCTTTCCTGAATCCTGCATCCTGCTTGCACTTCAGGCAGTTCTCGTTCCAGTACTGTTTAAAGTATCAAAATAAAATTAGAACATAAGATATACCATACTAGATCAGACCAAGACTCCATCATCCCCTGTAGTCAGCAAAATATCAACAGCAGTAGCAGTGGGATTTGAACTCAGCTGTCTGTTCCTAACTTACTACTTTAGCCATTAGTTACAATTTGTGCTATGGTTAACATAAGAACATAAGATATGCCATACTGGGTCAGACCAAGGTCCATCAAGCCCAGTATCCTGTTTCCAACAGTGGCCAATCTAGGTCAAAACGTACCTAGCAGTTTCTCCAAAAGACACAGGTTCCACATAGTGCTTGTACTGGGTCAAACATTGATATCCCTGGTCCCTTCTTAATAATGGTTTATGGACCTTTGCTCCAGGAATTTGTCCAAACCTTTTTTAAACCCAGCTACACTAACAGCCTTTACTACATCCTCCAGTAACAAATTCCAGAGTTTGATTACACGTTGAGTGAAAAAATATTTTCTTTTATTAGTCTTAAATAGTTTACCCTGTAGCTTTATTGCATGTCCCCTAGTCTTTCTATATTCTGATAACGTAAACAATTGATCTACGTTTACCCGTTCCACTCTGTTCATTAATTTATAAACTTCTATCATATCTCCCCTCAGCTGTCTCTTTTCCAGGTTAAAGAGCCCTAACCTTTTTAGCCTTTCTTCATAGGAGTATCCTTCCATCCTAGGGTTGCCAACTGGCCGGTTTTCAGCCGGCCTGGCCGGTTTTTCCACGGCCAGGCCGGCTGCCGGCGCAGAGGCAAAACCGGCCCTTTAAAAGCCGGTTTTTTTGCTCTGGCCGCAAGATCGGGAGCGGCCTGAGCAAAAAAACCGGCTTTTCTCCGCTTCAGAGGGAGCCGGGGAAGCCCGCGCGAGGCCCCGGCTCCCTCTGAACAGCCACCAGCGTGAAGAGCCTTTACCTTCACGCTGGCGGCTGTTCCTGTGAAGCCGCGAATGCTGGGAAAGGTTAAAGGTTGCCCTTTAACCTTTCCCAGCATTCGCGGCTTCACAGGAACAGACGCCAGCGTGAAGGTAAAGGCTCTTCACGCTGGTGGCTGTTCAGAGGGAGCCGGGGCCTCGCGCGGGCTTCCCCGGCTCCCTCTGAAGCCTCAGACAGCCGCGATGCTGGTCCGGGGGGGGGGGGGCAAGGACTGCAGGGGCGGTGATGGGGGGACCGGGACTGGGAAAGGGCGAAGGGGGGGGACTTGGCCTGGAAAAGGGCTAAGGGGGGGGGACTTGGACTGGAAAAAGGCTAAGGGGGGGGGGACTTGGACTTGGACTGGAAAAGGGCTAAGGGGGGGGGGAATTGCACTGAAAAAGGGATAAGGGGGGACTTGGACTGGAAAAGGGCTAAAGGGGGAGACTTGGACTGGAAAAGGGCTAAGGGGGGGACTTGGACTGGAAAAGGGCTAAAGGGGGGGACCTGGACTGTAAAAGGGCTAAGGGGGGGGGGACATGGACTGGAAATGGGTTGTGATGGGGGTGGAGGGGACCTGGACCAGAAAAGGGCTATGGGGGGGGGGGGAACGTGGACTGGAAATAGGCTGGGATGGGGGGGGGGACCTGGACTGTAAAAGGGTTATGGGGGGGGGACATGGACTGGAAATGGGTTGTGATGGGGGTGGAAGGGACCTGGACTGGAAAAGGGCTATGGGGGGGGGGAACTTGGACTGGAAATGGGCTATGGTGGAGGAAGGGGGATCTTGGACTGGAAATAGGCTGTGATTAGGGGGCTAGGATTGCAAATGGGCTGTGATGGTGCGGGGGGACTCGGACTGCAAATGGGCTGTGATGGTGCGGGGGGACTCGGACTGCAAATGGGATGTGATGGTGGGGGGGCCTAGTACTGGAAATAGGCTGTGATGGGGGACTTGGACTGAAAATGGGCTGTGATTGGGGGGGGGGAGCTAGGACTTTAAATGGCCTGTGATGTGAGGGCTAGCACTGGAAATGGGCTGATGAAGAGCTGGAATAGGACTGGAAATGGGCTGATGTGGGGCATGGGAGAATGGGACTAGAAGGGAGTGGATGCTGGGTGGGTCTAGAACTATAAGGGAACTGATTTGGGGGGAGGACTAGAATGGATGGGGAATGAGAATAGAGAGGGGAAAAATATTTTGTGTGGAAGAAAAGTCTATGATGGGCCGGTATTGGGAGAGTAAGAGGGGCTTGAGAATGGAAGGGTGAAATTTAAACGGATGATAAAGGAATAAGGAAAGAATTGGGGGAAAGAGCAAAAGGGAAACAATCAGTATGTTAAAGCAGAAATAGAGAGAGAATGGAAAACATCTGAAAGAGAAGAAAGGACAAATGGATAGCTCGCAGAAGACACGAAGAAACCAGAAGAAAGTGACTGGAGCAATTGCAACTGAAAAATAAAACGCCCAAACAGAAGGTAGAAAAATACTTTTTATTTTGAATTTATTAACTGGAATATGTCTGGTCTGGGAAGTGTGTATTGCTAACATCTTTGCGTTTTTGTTTAGTGCAAGAGGAAATTACTTTATAGTTTTATTTCTCCAGTGTTGTACATTTCATGTTTGGATTTTGGGGTTCCCAGTTTAATTATTATCTGACCAAGGAAGTTAGCCTACACGTATCCTCGGTAATTTTTGTGGGTGGGGCTGGGGGCGGGGCAGGGGTGGGACTAGGGGCGGAGAATGGGTGGAGCATGGCGAGCCACAGGTGTCGGGTTTTTCTCGGTGAAAAAGTTGGCAACCCTATTCCATCCCCTTAACCATTTTGGTGGCTCTTCTCTGAACCTTTTCTGATAACGCTATATCCTTTTTAAGATACGGCGACCAGAATTGCACATGATATTCAAGGTGCAGTCGCACCATGGAACGAAACAGAGGCATTATATCACCCTTAGTTTTATTTTCTATTCCTTTCCTTATGATACTTAGCATTCTATTTGCTCTGTTGGCTGCCGCTGCACACTGGGCTGAGGGTTTTAACATGTTATCCACAATGACACCTAAATCTTTTTCCTAGGTGGTGATTCCTAATGTGGAATCTTGCATCGTGTAACCATAGTTTGGGTTGTTCTTCCCTAGGTGCATAACTTTGCACTTGTCCACATTAAATTTCATCTGCCATTTTGATGCCCAGTCTTCCAATTTATCAAGATCCTCTTGCAATTTTCCACAATCCTCTTGGGTTTTAACAACTTTAAATAGTTTTGTGTCATCTGCAAATTTGATAACCTCACTCGTTATTACCTTTTCCAGGTCATTTATGAATATGTCAAAAAGCAGCGGACCCAGCACAGATCCCTGGGGTACACCACTATTCACCTTTCTCCATTGGGAAAATTGGCCATTTAGCCCTACCCTCTGCTTTCTATCTTTTAACCAGTTCCTGATCCACAATAGTACACTGCCTCCTATCCCATGACTCTTTAGTTTTGACAAAAGTCTCTGATGAGGGACCTTGTCAAAGGCTTTCTGAAAGTCCAGGTATACTATATCAACCGACTCACCTTTGTCCACCTGTTTATTCACACCTTCAAAAAAACCTAACAGATTAGTAAGACAAGATCTTCCTTGTCTAAAGCCATGTTGGCTGTCTCCCATTAGGCCATGACTATCTACATGCTGAGTAATTTTGTTCTTTATGATGCTTTCTATCATTTTCCCGGTACTGACGTCAGGCTCACCGGTCTGTAGTTTCCCAAATCAACCCTGGAACCCTTTTTAAAAATTGGCGTTACATTGGCAATCCTCCAATCTTCAGGTATTACAAATGATTTTAATGAAAATTCACAGATTACTATTAGCAGGTCCGCAATCTCATATTTCAGTTCTCACTTTTTCCTCTGTGCTTCTTGGTGTGTTGTCACCCTGAATCTCCTTTGCCTTTTGCAGCATATATATTTACATTAAATACCATGTCATTCCAGTGTGCAGTGTCAGGAGTCTTTGTTTTATATTAGATTCCTAGATTATATAATTAAACTTCTCTAATTTTTGCTGAACTTAAACATCATTGCAAATTAAAAAAAATATATATATAGACTGGGAATATGTTATTTTCTTTATTCTTGGGGCAACTACCTGACTAGTCTTCTGAGTGAGGGGACTCCCTGTCACCTGACTAGAGCTCCAAAGAGGCCCCTCCATTTTGGCTGTGGGGGGGGGAGGAAGCACCATCTCATCTGTTGCCTCAGGCAGCAGGTTGTCTTGAGCTGACCCGTGTGTGTCTATTATGTGGAGGTGGTGAGCCTATGTGTTGGGGGGGGGGGTGGAGGTGAGGTGCTTGTATGTCTGTGTGTGGTGCGAAAGTGAGGTCCCGTGTGTGTATAGTGTGGAGGTGAGGTGCCCATGTGTGTGTTTTTGTGTGTGCATATCTGTTGTGCAGAGGTAGAGTGCATGTGTGTGTGCATGTCTGTTGTACAGAGATGGGATGTCTGTGTGTGGTGTGGGCATGCAGATAGGGACAGGGTGCTTATGTGTGTTCTGGAGAGGGGAATGCACCTTTTGGAAACATCCCCATTTGGAAACATGCACCATTTGGAAAAATCCCCCTACTTGCAGACCTTATTTCCGATTATGGCCTGGATATATTTTGCCTTACTGAAACTTGGTTCCAGGACACTGATATAGTCCTAATATACCAATTATGCCCCAAATCATACTCAATTAACATATGCAACAGAGCACATGGCAGAGGAGGAGGTGTTGCAAACATATCTAAATCCACTCTACAGCTATCCACTATTGAAACTACTTCTTCCATAGGTATGGACTCTATTACAGTCTCCAACTCCACACTTTCCCTGCATCTCCTATATCGAGCACCTCCGGCTGACTCTTCCGACCTCTCCTCAATCCTAGACACAGCCTGCACCTCCCAACCTTCCTCACGCCCCCTCATAATTCTAGGTGATTTAAACCTATCCTCCACATCCACCTTACAATCCTCCACCTTCCTCCAAGCAATTAATTCCCTTCACTTCTCCCAAATATTGGAGCACCCTACACACTCTAAAGGAAACATACTGGACCTTATATTTATCCCACAACGCTTCCTAATCACTGATCAGGTTATACACTCCAATCAACCTATACCCTGGTCCGATCATGCTCTCATCCTCTTCTCCTTCCCTTACTCCGCATACAGAAATCAACTTCCCCCTCAGTCTCAACATACCCGCAGACTTAAGCAATTCAATGCCGCCACCTTTCTAGAACATACAGTCCCTTCTCTTGACTCTATATTCGATAAAACTTTGAGCCAAGAGTCTCATGTTTCTAAATGGAATGAGATCTGTCAGACGGCTGCCTGGGTGAGAATCTTCACAGTCTTGGCAAGTGCATATATCTATATGATTTGCAAGGGATTGTGGGCAATGCAGTTCCTTCACACCAGACACAGCTGCTCACAATAATTAGTTGTGCTTTTGGGAAAAGCCAATAGGATATTTATTTATGGGGTTATTTCTCCCAACACAGATATGCACATAAATCAGGTTACTTGCTTTCAGTGTTAAACTTGAAAAAACAAAATCAAGAAAACAACATTTGAACTTGTCAGGCAATCAAAGCAAAAGAAATAAGACCTGGTTGGCAACAAACTGGTCTTTTCTGTAGGCTTTAGCTAATATTCTCTTAGCAATATATCAAACAACAAACAAAAGCCACAAAGAAAGGAAAAACTGTTCTCAGGTTAACTTCTTGTATCTTCCCACATAGATTCAGAAGTGATTCTCTCAGAGCCCACAAGCAATTAGGTAAGGCTCAATTGCTAGCAGTTATCCAGCTGAAACCCCTTAGCTGGCTTGCTTTCTACTGCGTGGCTAGAAATCCTACACAGGAGCTTTTCTGAGTAGATTAAAGAACAAGTTTGTATTTCTTTGTGATGGTTGCTGTACTTTATAACAGAAAGTCACCAAAGGAGTTTAGACAGAGAGCAGTCCATGTAAACAGATTCTTCATCTGCTATCACCCCCTCTTCTTCAACAAGCATGGGTTCAATATCATGGATTGGCACAGATGAATCTCCCAATGGAGCACTTTCAGGAGAATACTTGTTTCCCTGCTGTCTTTCAAGGTTATAGCTAGGGCATAGATCAGTGTTCATACCTGAGCTTCCATTGCTGTTAGAGTTCCTCTCTATATAGCCTGGCCAGTATGTAGTCCAGTTCTTATGTCCAGCCTTCCAATCCAGATCCCTGGACACTGGATCTCTCTTCACATACCTTCTGGCATGGGTCTTAGGGTCCCTTCCACGTGCAGCCGTCTCCCTCACACTGCTATAAATTGTTCTATGTAAACGTCTTGACTTGTAGAAAGACGGTATATAAAAATGTCTGGAGATTCCTAGCTCTGCTGCACCATTCCTCTGGCTTTCCCCAGTCCAATGGTGTATGCTGGCCCTTGGAATGCCTCCCAGTATACGTACTGCTCTGGACTCTTCTAGACCTCTCAAAGGCTTTTCTCCTCTTTCTTCCAAAGGGTTTCTTTCCCTCTCTGTCCGTCTGGTTTGGCTTCTGCTTCTGATGATCCTCTAGATGATGAAGATGATCAAGCTCAAGCTGATTCTCTGTAGAATAAACTCTACCTTTATTCTGCTTAGATGAGTGCTCCTCCCTAACACAGTGCAGCTGTGCTGAATCAGGTCCTGCCCTTTGAGATGAGTGCTTAGGGATTACCTCATAGCCCTCCTGATTGAACACACGTTTCCCCACTTCAGCTCCTCTAATGGCTGTTGGAAACCTGGTGCATTCTGGGACTGGTAGTCTTTTATGGGAAAATTCTGTTTTCTTATTTCTACCAGAACTGACAGGTTGCTTGTTCAGAGTCACTTCACCTTTTCTATAGCTCCTTCCTGAGCTATGATAAGCTTCCTTATCACAGATCTTATCTGCAGCTTCTAGACTCCCACCTAATCAACATTTGCAAAAACACCACAGAAGAGCCCCCTGGTTCTCCTCAAATCTTAGAACTCTCAAAAGAGAGCTTAGACGTCTTGAACGCAAATGGAGGAGAACTCAAGACCCCAATGCTCTCATAGCCTATACAGCTAAGCTCCAAACCTACTGCTCTGTAACCCTCAACCATAAGAAAGAGTATAATGAAAACCTCATTCAGCGATCTCTCAATAAACCGAGAGAGTTGTTCTCCATTACCAAATCTCTAATTAATGAACCCCTACAGCAAAATCAACCTCCAAAAATAACAGCATAAGCCATAGCCAACCACCTTATTTCCAAATTCCTCCCGCAACCATCTTCTAATCTCCCCCAACCTTCTACTGACTACAGTTCCCCACCTTTTCCTGACCTTATCACCCAACCACATGATTGCTCCCCCTCAAACCTTTGGAGTGATTTTGATCCTCTTACTTTAGAAAATGTATCTAATGTCATAAAAAATTTAAATGCCTCTACCTCTGCCCTTGACCCTTGCCCTGTCCCCTGGATTAAATCTACTAGAAGTGCTCTCAGTCCTTATATTCTGAATATTGTACAAGCATCCCTCCAGACTGGCTCTGTACCACCACTATTGAAGAGTGCCACTATCCGCCCTATCTTAAAAGGTGCAAAACTGGACCCATCCTCTCCTACCTCTTATAGACCCATCTCCAGTATCCCATTCCTGGCTAAGATAACTGAAAAGCTTGTCCAAACTCAACTTCAGAATTATATTGATGAACACTCCCCCCTCGACATATTCCAACATGGTTTCAGAAAGAACCATGGTGTAGAAACCCTTCTTACCTCCCTTCTTTATTCTTTATTCCTTATACCTCCATACCCAGAACCCCTCTCAAGGTTGCCTTCTCATATTCCTTGATTTATCTGCTGCCTTTGACTCCCTCCCTCACCATCAACTCATAAACAGACTCCACAAAATAGGACTGAGAGGCACAACCCTAAACTGGTTCCGTTCCTACCTAGATAACAGAACCCAACAAGTTCGCATTGGATACGATACCTCATTACCATTTACATTAAAACAAGTTGTCCCCCAAGGTTCGAATCTTTCCTCGCTGCTATTCAATATCTTTCTCCAACCAGTCTGTAAGATCTTCCAAAACTATGGTATCCAGTATCAACTATATGCAGATGATATGATGTGCTTCACCCCTTTTAACCTTTCTAATCCTAACTTTTCTAAACTTAGTGAATGCCTAACGAGCCTACAAACTTGGCTTTCCCAGCACAACCTCTTAATCAATCAATCCAAAACTGAGGTCCTCCAGATATTTTCCAATCCTGCATACACCCCACCTCTCACCATTACTGTTGGCAATCTCACTCTAACCATAAAAAACCAAGTGAAATATCTTGGAATCATCTTGGATCAGAACCTTTCCTTTACTGACCAAATAAAGAAAACTACTAATATAATATACTCTAAGCTCCGTATCCTCCGAAACCTTAAACCCCTCTTAAGCCCAAACTCCTTTCGTACTGTCTGCCAGGCCCTCACTATCCCTATTTTTGACTACTGTAATCATATCTACCAATGCCTTCCTAAGAACACTATTCAACCACTTCAATTAGCTCAGAACACGATAGCTCGACTCATAACTAATAACCCTAGACGTTCCCATATCACACCTGTCCTCTACGATCTCCACTGGCTCCCCATCCAATACAGAATTAAATTTAAGGTTCTTACTCTTACACATAAAATTATTTCCAAAGAATCTTCCCCATGCCTCTCCCCCCTCCTTCTTTCATCCAATAACACAAGACCACACCGCTCTATTACCAAAAACGTACTGACCATCCCTATAGACAAGAGAACCTGCAAACAATCTACTAATAACAGGGCCTTCTCCCTCTATGCCCCTTCCTTATGGAATACCCTTCTTCCTGAACTTCGGAACTGTTCATCCCACTCTGAGTTCCATAAGACATTAAAAACCCATCTTTTCCTGGAACATTATTCCCTCCCACCTTAGTATTTCACTTGTTACACCCCCTCCTTCTCCTCCTCCATCACTTAAACTCTATTACACTACAGATGTCCCCTCATATTTTCATATGTAAATAGTTGATCTTTGATCGCTGTACATAGTTATTCTTGTTACTATATGTATCCAATGCTATGTTCCATGTATATAGTTTATTCTTGTTACTATATGTATCCAATGTTATGTTCAATGTAAACAGTTGAAACACACTGCTATAAATTGTTCTATGTAAACCGTCTTGACTTGTAGAAAGACGGTATATAAAAATTGTTAAATAAATAAATAAATAAATCTTGCATTCTTACCGCCCCCTCCAACCTTTCTGCTGCTGACTCCTCTCCTCTGTTACCCTTCCAGACTCTCTCCCCTTCACAGCCCCCCTAGCACTCCCATCCCCTGCCCTAAAATCCACCACCTCCATTTTTAAATAGGCCCCTGTCCCTTTAAATTGTCCCAGCCTTCTCTACCTCACCTGAACTTCCACCCACCCCCACACACAAACCTATTGTGCTGCAGGCCACTGGGCCTCCCTCATCTCTGCTGCCAGTGGGGGAATGGATCTTGGTACATTTGGCACCAATCACATAGGAAAGTGTGGGAGGGAGATTTAGGAGGCCAAATTTAGGATTTTTGGTAGGAAGCTGAAATCCGGAACTTCCAGGGTATCATTCTCTGAAATGGTTCCTGTTCTACATGCAAGACCAAAAAGGCAGGCAGAGTTTCAGAGTCTCAATGCGTTGATGAGACAATGGTGCAAAGAAGAGGGTTTGGGGTTTGTTAGGAACTGAGCAACATTCTGATGTAGGGAGGGGCTCGTCCAATGGGATGGGCTTCACCTTAACTGGGATGGAACCAGGCTTCTGGCATTAACCTTTAAAAAGGAGCTAGAGCAGCTTTTAAACTAGATAGTAGGGGAAAGCCGACAGTTGCCCAGGAGCACATGGTTTGGAAAGAAGTATCCTTGAAGGATACTAGCAAAACAGAGAAGTGAGGGCATCCCAAAAGAGAGGCTCCAGTAAAGAGAAAAGTATCCCAGATGTCCTTCAGTACAGAAACAAACATTTCCAAATTACATCTATCAACTGATAGCCAGATTAATAAGAATAAAATACAACCTCTAAAATTCCTATATGCAAATGCTAAAAGTCTAAAAAAAAGATGGAAGAGCTAGAATATATAGCACCAAATGAAAGGCTAGATATGATTGGCGTCTCAGAGACCTGGTGGAAGGAGGACAACCAATGGGGCACTGTGATACCTGGGTATAAACTATATCACAATGATAGAGTAGATCAAATTGGTGGAGGGGTTGCACTCTATTAGAGAGGGCATTGAGTCACATAGGATTAACGTTTTGCAGGAAACAAAATACACTAGAATCTCTATGGACAGAAGTTCCATGTAAAAAGTGAAAGGTGATGGCTGTGTGGGTGTATTACTAACAGCCTGGCCAGAATGAACAGAAGGATAATGAAATGCTAAATGAAATCAATGAAGCTAACAAAAGTTGTAACACAGTAATAAGGGGCGATTTCAATCATCTTGGTATCGACTGGGTCAATGTCACAGCAGGACATGCTAGAAAGATAAAGTTTCTAGATTAAATAAATGACTGCTTCTTGGAGCAGCTGGTCCATGAACTGACAAGAGGGGAAGCTATTTTGGATCTAATCCTTAGTGGAACACAGGATCTGGTGCAAGAGATAAGGATTTTGGGGCCAGTTGGCAACAGTGATCATAGCATGATCACATTTGATTAATAAATGGAACAAAGGTGACAAGGAAATCCACAGTACTAACTTTTAACTTTCAAAAGGGAGACTATGATAAAATGAGGAAAATAATTAAGAAAAACTAAAAGGAGCAACTGCAAAGATTAAAAATTTACATCAAGCATGGGCATTGTTTAAAAGTACTGTCCTGGAAACCCAGACTAGATGTATTCCATGCTTTAAGAAAAGTGGAAGGAAGGCCAAAAAACTGCTAGCATTGTTTAAAGGTGAGGTCAGAGAGGCTGTTGTTGCCAAAAAAGCATCTTTCAGGAAATTGAAAAAGGAGCCTAATGACGAACACCATAAACAACATGAGCACTGGCAAGTTAAATGCCATTGTTAAGGCAGGAAAAGAGAGAATTTGAAAAGAAGCCTGCTGAGGGAGCAAAAATGCATAATAAAAGCTTTTTCAAGTATATTCCTAGCAAAAACTCTATGAGAGAGTTGGATGAAAGAGGGGTAAAAAGGGTGCTAAGGGAGGACAAGGCCATAGCGGAGAGACTGAATGAATCCTTTGCTTCAGTCTTTACTGAAGAAGATGTAGAGAAGTTACCATGCCTAAAATGGTATATAAATGTGACGTAGTAGAAGAACTGAAAGAAATATCAATAAACCGGGAGGATTTATTACAACTATTTGATAAACTGAGAAGTAGCAAATCACTTGGACTGGATGGTATACATCCAAGGGTGTTGAAAGAACTGAAATATAAGATTGCAGCCCTACTATTTGTAATCTGTGAACTATCATTAAAATCATCTGTAGTACTTGAGGGCTGGAGAATGGCCAATGTAACTCCAATTTTTAGAAAGGGTTCCAGGGGTGATATGGGAAACTACAACCGGTGAGCCTTACATTGGTCCGGGCAAAATGGCAGAGACCATTATAAAGAATAAAATTACTGAACATGTACAGAGTCATGGTTTAATGGGAGAAAGCCAACATGGATTTAGCCAAGGACAGTCTTGTCTTTCTAATCTGTTATATTTTTTGAAGGTATGAAATAGCTAGACCAAATTAAAAAGTAATGGGATTGGAGGCAGAGTAGTATTGTGAATTAGGAAATGGTTAAAGATAGAAAGCAGAAAGTAGGACTAAATGGCCAATTTTCTCAATGAAGAAAGGTGAATAGTGGAGTACCCCAGGGATCTGTGGTGGGCCCACTGCTTTTTAACATATTCATGCATTTGGGCTGCAGCAATCCAAGGGGGTGAAGTACTTCTGTCTACAAAAGAAGAGCAAAACCTAGGCGAGATTGAGTCTGATGATCTTAAAGTAGCTAAACAGGTAGAAAAGGCAACGGTGAAGCCAGAAGGATGCTTGGGTGCATAGGGAGAGGAATGGCCAGCAGAAGGAAGGAGTTAATAGTGCCTCTGTATAAGTCTTTGGTGCAATCACATTTGGAGTATTGTGTATGATTCTGGAGGCCACACCTTCAAAAGGATATATACAGGTTGGAGTCGGTACAGAGGGTGGCTACTAAAATGGTTAGTGGTCTTCATTATAAAGCATATGAGGATAGACTTAAGGAATTGATATGTATACTTTAGAGGAAAGTCGGGATAGAGATGATATGATTGAGATATTTAACTACCTCCATGGAGAAAGGAGTGACCTAGTGGTTAGGACATGGTACCTCAGGCCAGTGGTTCAAGTCCCACCTGCTGACAGCAATCTCAGGCTGGAGGGACTGGGGTTTATAGTCCTATAGGCACTCCTTGTGGCCTTGGGCAAGCCACTTAACCCTCTGTTGCCTCAGATACACATAGGGGCATGTTTACTAAACTGCGGTAATGTCATTCGCGTTAGTTTTCGCAGTAAAGGTACAGATGCTCATATAAAGGCGTAGACGGGGCATCAGTATGGCAAGCTGTCAGGTAACGCGTGTTATAAGGCACTTTATTAGGCACAGTACAAGGTGCGTTATAAGGCACAGTACAAGGCACGTTACAAGGCACTGTTATTAGGCACAGTACAAGGCACGTGCCTTAACGTGCCTAATAAAGGTGCCTTGTAATGTGCCTTATAACGTGCCTTGTACCGTGCCCAATAAGGTGCCTTGTAATGTGCCTAATTAGGAGTCTTATAACGCCTTATAAGGATTGCTGGCAACTATGGTGAGGTTACTATGGGCTGGCAGCATGGATCTGCAAAGATATGACTGTCATAGGCAAGCAAAATATCTGCCATGGACAGGAGGGAACAATGAGGAATCAAACCTATGACCCCCACCTAGAACGTCAGTGTACTAACCAGCAGGCTATACCTCTATGGCCTGTTGCACAGCAATGGCTGGGTACAGAAGGACTGCAGGTTACGGCACAAACCGTCTGCTCTGTGAGCCAGGATAGGGTAACCTCACCAGCACCCATGATGCATTGCACATGCAGAACAGCAGCCTAAGCTGACCACCAAATGGGGTCTGCACCTCTCCAGTACTGCAGCATGGAAAGATGGACTGACAGTGCATGAAACTGGCACAGAGTAGCTATAGACCATGCCATTGTACAGGTTCCGTGTTCACCCTAAGGGATAGGATGGGCGACCAGCACTAGGTCCACAGTACATGTGGTGCTAGAGATAGGTCTTGCTGCACATCCACGGCACTGCCAGTGTGTGACAGGTATTCCCAGCTGGGGTCTGCAGTCACATATGAATCTGGACACCACCTAGATTAGTGCATACCTGGTGTTAAGGTCTGGCTGGGTACCTGTTATCAGGGCAATGGGGTGTCTAGACTTGCAGAAGGGTGATGTAGCACTGCCACTATGGGTCTAAGTGGTATATACCCCCAAGAGGCCTCAATCACCCCTTTTGTAGATGAGGGTGTGGTGGAACAGGTGCCTGCACTCTGCAGAATGGCTGCAGTATCAGCAACCACAGTTCTGCTGGCAGATGACAGCCCTCCAGGGCTGCTGGGCCAGTGCCATGCCTGTGACCATTGCAGACCAGCAGTGATGCTTGGGGTAGGCAGAGGAAGGCACAACTGCCCCATGCCACAGTCTGCCATTCAACAACAGACAACACAGTCAGACTGCACCTGCAGCATCCTACAAGGTGTTCCCACCATGCACAGGCAAACTGCAGACAGCCCACTAACCAGTCCATAGTGCATGCTCACAGGGGAACCCTGTGCACCCAGAGGTGGGATGCACAGCACAGACACCAAGCAGGGGTCTCTGTGATTGGGCCCCAGAACTAGGAACACACAGGTATTACTGGAAACAAGTAATGAGTAGCACTATGTGGGAACATAGACATGCCATGGTCACTGCTTGGTCAGAGTGAGAGTGACATCCCCCCCTCCCCCCGCGTGACATGCTGTGGCCACCCTGTCCATGCAGGTGGTGGTTGAGCACTACAGTGTCCCAGCCATTGCTCTCCACCCTGTGCAGATGTATCCTGGCCAATCCGCCCTGTCTGGGCCATACCTACAATACCTTGCTCCTCATTATGCACATTTGCAGGCTAACGCTGGAAGCAGTATGAGCAATGTGGGCTCAGTGAGGTGTTGGCAGACACAAAACAATGGAGAGACATACGCACACTCCCACACCTATCTCAGCTTTGTGCAGAGAAGGAGGTGGTTGACAACCCTTCCCGCCACACTGGTCCTGATCACAGTGCTGACATTGCTAATCTGTGCAGGGGGTAGTAGTGGTGCTCTGGTGATAACTGCAGCTCTGTGCTGGGGCCAACAGCCTGACTCTCCATGAAGCTGTGGATAGTGGAGCCCTTGTGAGTGGGTGTCCATACCCCTGTGCAACACTGCTTTGGGGTTTGTCCATGTTGTTGTTGTGGCTGCATTGTGGGCTAAAACTATGGGGAGATGCTCTGCAGGATCCACAGATGGGACCTGAACCTCTGACCCTCTGCTCTTGGACATGCTGGCTGAGTGTACTGCACCACACTGTTGCCACAGCAACATGGTGGTCCCTGGGGCTATCTTTATGTTCCTCTGCCAGATCTCTTCTGTTGCACCTCACACCACATTCTGGTACAGGGCATGGCCTAGGTCCACTGCAGGTGGGTGCCACTGCTCCCTCTAGCACAATCACCCACCCCCTCTGCCATGCCACCATGATCATATGCTGTCGGTGCCGGTGGTGTGCCATCCCAGGCCATCCAGGGGGCAGGTAGGCGGCTGCCTAAGGTGTGGGTTCTGGGGTAGGGGTGCCTACATAGATGTCCACGCTTCCCCAGGCACCGCCTGTCAATGTTATGTGCCCCTTGGGGTGCCTGCTGGGTAATGTCTCCTGGATGCGACACTGTGGGCCACAGACTCATGGGCATGTCTGACCCTGATCAGTTGCTGTCTTGCTGGTTTCCATTTTCTGCATTCCTATGTGCCACCTCGGCAACTGCCTAGTCCACCCTGTGCCCCAGTAGCCCCCACTTCATGTCCCGCCTGCAGCCCCCATGCCCCATTTGCACCATTACCATAGTGGCCTTTCATAGCAGGGCACTATGCTGTTGGTGCAAATGTATCACTACTATCACTTTTCTGGGGCTATGCTGTACATTGCTGACACAGAACTGGTTTCTCTCTCTTGCAAATGTGTGCTAACGCCAGGTTTTCAGTTGCGTTAGAATTCAGCCCTTAATTTCTCTGCGTTAGTGTGAAAGGGGCCTCTTCCCGCCCACTCCCCGCCCATTGATCCCTTCTCTCCTCCCTCTCTCCACCCTTTTCTGGACTTACCGCGGCTGGGAACGTTAAGGCACGTTATGTAATGTTAAGGCGCCTTAATGTTACAGAATGTAACATTAAGGCGCCTTAACGTTACATAACGCGCCTTAACGTAGCCGCTGCTACGTTACCGCAGTTTAGTAAACATACTCCATAGATTGTGAGCCCTTTGGGGACAAGGGAATGTATCCAGTACCTGTTTGTAGTGATTACATAATGTAAATTGCTTTGATTGAAGGATAAGGAAATATAGAAAACTGGTTAAATAAATAAATGCAAAGGAGGAGAGCCTCTTTCAATTGAAAACAAGCTCTGCTACCAGGGGACAAAGGATGAGGGTGAAAGGGGATAGACTCAGCAATAATATGAAGAAATATTTCTTTATGGAAAGAGTGGTAATGTATGGAATAGTTTCCCAGTGGAGGTGGTAGAGATGAGCACAGAAAAAGGGAGCAGGCAACGAGAAAACCTTGGAAGGAACAAATTGTATTGAAGGGATCAGCCCTACACCTGTTTCGGCCACACAGGCCTTCTTCGGGGGACTGTGACCATTAGTATACATAAAAATACATAAAAACATATGATAAATAACTGATAAAATGAACACTGATAACTACTAGATGTACAAAATTAAATTATATAGAAATGTATAGACAAATAAATAAAAATAACACAACCAAAATTAATACAATATAAAAACAACATCCAATGAATAATCGTTGAAAATTATATATAAAACATAATAATCAATCATAGAAAGTGTGCTGTTTTTCTGCAGGTGGTAAAGATGAGGACAGTGTCTGAACATGAGACAAATACAGAGGATCTCTAAAGGGAAAAAGGGGACTGTTGTAGTGGTTGATATGGAAGGGTAGACTAGATAGACCATTTGGTCTTTTTCTGCCATCATGTTTCTATTTTTCTATATTCATAAATGACCTGGAAATAGGAATAATGAGTGAGGTGATCAAATTTGAAGATGACGCAAAATTATTCAAAGTTGTTAAAATATAAGAGGATTGTGAAAAACTGCATGAGGACCTTGATACATTGGAAGACTGGATGTCCAAATGGCAGATGAAATTGAATGTGGACAAGTGCAAAGTTATGCACCTAGGAAAGAAAAACACAAACTATGGTTACACGATGCAAGGTACCACCTAAGAAATCGCTACCCAGGAAAAAGATTTAGATGTCATCACGGTTAATACCTTGAAACCCTCCACCCAGCGTGCATCGGCGCCCAAGAAAGCAAATAGAATGATAGGAATCATAAGGAAAGGAATGGAGAATAAAACAAAGGATATTATGTTGCCCCTCTATCCAGGGCCGGCCCAATGGTTTCTGCCACCCAAGGCAGAAACCCCGGCCATGCCCCCCCCCCCCCAGCTGATGCTCTCCCCAGCTGCTTTCACCGTTGCCACTGCTACTGTCCCCCTCCAGCTATCACCGATTCCAGCTTGGAAAGGGGAGGCGGTCTGTGACAGCGTCAGTATTGCAGCCACTTTTGGAAATATTGCCGCTGCTCGCCTCTCCCTCCCCCCCTCCCTGGATTGGTCACTCTTGGAGAAAGGGATACTGGGCTTGATGGACTTTGGTCTGAACCAGAAAGGCATTTCTTATATTCCTATGTTCTTATGTTCCCCATGACAGACTGCTTTTCTCTGGGCTGTCCCTTCTCTTCTGCCCACAGGGGATCTGATCTCTCGTGAGCAAATAGAAGGGAATTTTTCCACAATTCCCTTCTATTCTAACCACAGGTATTGCCCCCCAAATGAGTTGCTGCGACAATGGCTGTGAAGCTTATCTGCCCGCAGGGATCCAATCTCCTGCAAACAGAAGAGAAGGGGATGGCCATAGGAAATTGGATCGCTGCAGGCAGACAAGTGTCACAGTCATTGTCGAGGCAACTCATGTGAGGGCAATGACCCTCTCACCCCCAAACTATACTCATGCAATTAACACGATTAGCAGATCTACTAACCGCATTAATCATGCTGACAGGATATTCAGTGGCACTAACACAGTTAGTGCAGCTGAATATCCGCAGCTAGCATTAGGACATTCTGGGGGCATTATGGGAGTGGCATCCAATGAAAACTGGGCCGCAGCAATATTGAGCCACTTCCCAATTATTGCAAAGTGGTGGAAGTTAGGCATCTGAAAGGGTGTCCTAACCTGAAGAAGGGCCGAGAGAATGCTGACGGCCTGAAACATGGCGCTATGTAGCACATATGATTACAAATATGATCATTTTTCACAATAGAGACGAATTATAGCAGAGTTGATACATCGAACCGCTAGACAAGAAGATATGATGATGATGAAGCAGGGAAATCGCATTGTGTTTTGCTGAAAGTTCTACATTGGATTTCACCCTGAAAGTTAAGTTGGCGTTTTTTAAGCAGAATTGGGAGGGGATTGCATGATGTGAGTTCCCTTAATTTTCACTTGATTGTTGAAATTTGAACATGTTTTCAGCTCATTAAAACAAATAAAAGGAAAATTTGCTCCAGGAGGGTTTTTCCTCATGGCAAATAGTCTGACAAAAATAATAATTTGTAGATTTGGTTAGAAGGGAATTTTTTTACAAGGGATTGGTGGATAACCAATGCTAATCAGGCAGTGGATAACCAATGCTAATCAGGCAGTGGCTGAATATCACCGCTACCCGTTTAGCTGCAACGTTAGCAGGCCGACCCACATATTCAATGCCAGTGGCCAGAGATGGCCAGGGAATTGAAAATCCAGGTCTTAGCTTCAGTGGTAACTGCTAGCTGTTGCCACTGAATATCCCCCTCACTGTTCATTTTAACATATGATGGGGCCACTATTCAAAACCACTTAGCCAGAAACAGAATTTGCTAGCCATATAGGTGCCAGGCAGCGAGATATTCCATGATTCTGTCTACTGAATATTTTCTCTGACTGCTTCAGCACTATATCGATAGTGCCAGAGAGATGTGTGGGCAGAGCTAGGGTGGAGTTCAAGTTATCTGGCTATGGGCAATATTCAGGCCACTAACCAAATAACTATCCACATTAAGTTAGGCCCGAAAAGACTGTTCTAACTTTATTCAATTAGCTATCCGGATAGGGGGCTGAATATTGTGCTGTCCAGTTAGGAGCGCCTGTCACCACTGATTCCAGATTCTGCCACTTGCCACCACAGCTGGTTATTGACCCAATAATTCTATTGATAACTTGGGACTAGGGCTATTAAGGTGAGCTACCGTTAACGTGCATTAGTTTATCATTAACATGTCTTGCCCTTCCCATTCATTATGAAAGACAAGCATTGTAGCTGACATAGCACAAGCAAACACCATGCACATCCGCATGCACAAAAGCAATAAAAATGGAATAAAGTGTTTTGTATTCCAGAGGGGAAATAAAAATGATTTGTGTTAAAGGTTAAATAATCCCTAAACTATAATGTTACAAAATGTTATAGGTTTTATAGGAGTGATTTCTCTCTATCCCTGCACAACACACCATCAATCCACTGCCAAATACTACAGACACTATATATATCTTATCTCTACAAAACAATATGTGGACATCAGTAACTTCTCTGCGACAGTTCTCCGGATGTTTACAAATATACACCTTTTGAGAGAGAAAAGTAAAACACATATGGATGAAAAATGAAGTGTGGAATCTGAACACTGCAGAATTTAGTATCTTGAGCAGATCCATCAACCTGTCTTAGGTAAATCTCTAAAATATAGTACCATCTTAGAATACGATTGTAGCATATTTACTACTTCAAAATAGTCTTATAAAAAAGGGATTTTAGCAATGCTATATGGGGTTTCAACCTCTTCTAAACTAACCTCATTTTAATAATTATTTATGATGGTAAGAGGAAAGCAAAAAAAATCACCAGATTCATATTCCCCAGATGAAGTAGTCCTTTATTTTAAGAAAAAGACACCCCTCCCCACCGTCTTTATAATAGTATCTACCTGCCCTATGATTAAGGGGTATGTTTACTAAATCGTCTTAACGTCACCGGCACTAGTTGCAGCGATAACGTGAAGAATGCCATATAAGGAGTGGGCGTTCCGGTCTTAAGGTATCAATCGTGGGTCATCGCACGATAAAGTGTACCGTGTCCGTTATCGCGCGATAGAGGGAGCTGCGCACGTTAACCTTAACTTCGCATGCTGACCTGCAATCACAGCAATAGAGGTGTAGCACACTGGTTAATACAATGACTGCTGAAACAGGGGTCATGAGGTCGATCCCCCAGTGGGCTTAATGCATAAGGGTGACCAAGGCAATTCCTTTTCCTGCTCGTAACAGCCCAACAATCTGTGCTGCCAGCTAAAAATACCCACACCCCAGTGACATAAACTAATGCACTTTTCAGGGCACCCCAGAAGGCACATCGTAAACCACCACGTCAGCTAAGGTGGATTATAATGTGCCCCAGAGGGCATGTTGAAAGGTTGTCAACCCCCAAGGCACCATATTAGGCACCCCATAAGCTGGCTGAATCTAAGGTGTGGCTAAAGATACCCCAAAGATGTATAGGGCACTCAAGAAATGTTGGCCAAGGGCAGTAAGGTTCCCCAAGTTGAAAAGCAAGAAAGGTATGGGCCAAACACAGATGTAACCCAACATTGCACAGAGCACCAAGGAAAGACAATGCACAAGTGATGGAAGGAAGTAGATCTTAGCTTATGGATCAGACAAATCTGCGTTCAGCCGATGTGGCAGTTTGAAAAATGGACAAACATATCGGGGCCAGCTGTAGTGATGCACAGGGTGATGGTAATGTACCATGCAACAATGACAGTGTGTGGCAGAGGATGGGAAGATGTGTCCAGCAGAGGAGGTAGAGGTGGTAGGATTGGTGCAATGACAGGAGGACAAAGGAGTAGCAGTGCCATGCACAGCACATACAGGAAAGGCAAACAGGAACGGCTGCAATGCAGAAATGTGTACCAGTGCAGGACATGGGGTAGGAGCTTGCACATCAGGGCAGGACGGCACATAGCTGCCAGACACACATAGAAGGACAGAAGGATGGTTGGCAACTGTGATAAGGGTACAATGTGTTAACAGCACAGATCTGCACAGATATGACTGTTACAGGACTGAAAAGTAGCTGTGCAGGACAGGCATACAAATGAAAGAGAACAGAGAGGAATCAAACCTATGACCATTAGCACAAATGTCAGTGCACAAACCGGTAGGCTACACCACCAACATGAGGTCAGTAGCAAAGGCTGCATACAAGAATATTGCAGGGCATCACACAAGAAGCCTGCTGTCTGCCAGGATAGGCAAATCTCCAACAGTAACCATGATGGAATGCATATGCAGATCTGGTGTGTACAGCTAAAATCACAGTCTGTAATTGGGACCAGAACCACATATAATTACATGCACACACACAATGAAATGTTATGCAGTGGATACAGCATGCAAAAGAGGAAAGAACCTAAACCCAAAGGGCGGCAGAGGATGCCCTGTGGAGCAGGGCAAAATATGGAACAGAACAGAAAAGGAGCATGTGAGAATTGAACCTGCAAACAGGTGTGCCACAGACCAGCTAAACCACAGCAATGCCAATCCCCCAAACAGACTGCCTATGTGAACACTACAAAGAAAGAGACATATGTAACAGCTAATAGGTGATAGATAGGCAGCACAGAGGGCACACTTTGGTGTACAGTGAAGAGGTGGATGGGTGTGTGGATAGGTGATGAACCTTGTAGTTAGCTCATGGTCAGGTTAGCATAACACAAAAAAAAAAAACATGTGGGAACCTGCAACCTATGGTGTTACAACACATGTCTGTAACCACTATCCCAAACAACCACACCAAGCACAATGCAAAGATATTACCTCAAAGGAAATGTGTGTATGGGAACCTGTAATACCCAGCGATGTGGCAGACGGCTGGCAGATAGACACAGATGGGCCATGAACATGACCAGGAAATCACTAAATATGTGTGTCAGTGTGTTCAAGCAGCAGCAGAGACAAATGTACGTCTAACACATATTTTTATTTTGGTTAATCATCAGAGATAGTGTAGATACCGCCTATCATAATATCAAGGTGATTGGATCCCAGGTGAAAATCTGAGACCACATTTTGCAGGGCAGCAACCCACATGTTACAGAATTGTCACTGGCCCATCCACAGATGATGGGCAGGAGAGATAATGTGCATCAGGTGCATGGTGTGCAGTATGCATTAGGCCCCCACCCCGACATGCTGCTGCATGCCCCAAGTGCGTTAGTTACATATGTGTGCATGTAGACAGTAGGCGGTGCATGATGAGGGCCCAACACACATCAATCATGATCTGTTCCTTAAAACATATCTGTCTGCCAACACAGGAGGCACACAAATGAAACAGCAGATGCTGTTAAAAGTAATAAAGTGTAAACACACATATCAAAATATATGTTACAGCTGTCACATAATGCCTGATATAGGAATCAAAGCTGCAACAATGTAACCCTAAACAATCGTCAAATGCACAATGAGGATATGCTAACAGGTAGCAGAGGCACATGAACACAGAGAATTCAAATGAAACCATCCACAGAAACATGCAGATATAGCACTATGCAGAAGGTCCCCTGCACTGGTTGGTGTGGATACAGTGTCTGTACACATATATCACTGTACATGGAATGCACAAATGAAGGAAGAAAATGGACACTCACACTGCCACACTCCAAATATAACAGAGCAATGTGAGTGTCGTTACCTCAGGGGATAAATAGGACTGTAAACATATACAATGCTAGGTTTGCAAATCAATGCAGAGCGTCACGTCTGTACAGTAAACAGAAATAATAACCTGTATATCGAGATGGAAAGAAAGATCAAACATGTTACAGTAACCCACACAGAAGCCATATTGCAACATGCTGTGTTGCACCAACATAGTCAGTCACATGCACCGTGTACGTTGAAATGTGATACAGTGATGCCACATAAGCACTGTAACACCCTTGCTGATTGCAAACAGCAATCCAAGATGCTGGTGTGCAGTAAAGTGGTGTCATGGCAAATACTGTGTCATGTCCAAGTGGAGGCTAGGTGGACGTGGATAAGAGGACCTCTCCATTGATCCCCATGTGCTACACGCATTACTGTATGCTTGTGTTGAAACAAACAGATAAGCGTATCCTGCATTCCATGTCACACACATGGGCAAAGCACAACACAATGTCAGAAGGATGTACAACATACAGCGACAACGTCAGTACCTGCTCCACACGTGGAGACCAGTACACAGTGTCCAAAGTGCAAAGGGTATCTGCAATCCAACAAGTCATGTTACGACTGTCCTTGAAACCCTGGGCATGCATAGTCAAGTGTGACATCCCAATATGCCACAGTACTGGAAAGGTCATGTGTGTCCCCTGCGATGAACATGACACCCAGCCAGAGCACAGCAGCAACAGTGTGCTGGACAGGCCTGTCATGCCCAAAGTAGCAGTCCAACAATAATACTGTCCATCCTAGGCATGTGTCCCACTCGCAGAGGTCAAACATCCTATGGCACCATTTCCCAGGGATAGTTCCATGGTGTTGTTGTGTCCTCCAACAGGTGGTTGATGGTGACGCCGGATGCACTGTAGTAGATGTGCTTTGTGTGTTCACTGCCCTGTGTCAGAAGAGGATAAAAAATGTATTGATATGGTGCTTACAACATCAGCCCAAATTGCAGAGAGTCAAACATCATTATGTACGTAAGGAAACGTCACACAGGCAAATATAACATGATCACAACACAGAACACACTGCATGTTGGGGACATTTTGAATTGGAACTGCAGATGAGGGTGTCACATGGATATGGTTATGTCCATGCCCATGTTACACAGGCATTTCACAGCTCCACCCCATGTGCATCAGCGTTTATGTACAGAGACCCAACAGGAAATGTCTATGAGACAGACAGTAAATCATTAACATGTAAAGGCTGATGTCATTCACAAAAGACCAAAGGTGCAACCTACAGTGTGTTTGCAGCAAGTGTATGTTTGGGATCCCCTGAGGCGCTCAAAGGCCACAACACCTCACAGTGAAGGGAGAAGATGTCATCGAAATGTGTAGAGTCACCATGTCCCCATGTCCAGCCACTCTTGATGCATGTCCACATTATGGTGATATCTGTGATACAAAAATGCTGTTGCACAGTGGTCTGTCAGCACACAAGAGATAGGTCAGCTCACAACACACAACACATGTCCACAATGTCCACAAGGTAAACAGCAGTAAGGTATAGATAGCACAGTCACCACCGCTCCCCAGGTGTACAGAACCCTTACACCACATGATAGTGCAAACTGCATGCACACTGTATCATAACAGAGCCCCCCCCCCCACACACACACAGTATGAGAAGGTGAGCATGGCACCAGTAACATACGGCCTGTATGTGCACAATGGGCGAATAGTGAAAATAAAGGCCTGGCAAATGCTATGATACATTGCTGTTGGCTGATGCTACAATGTCATGGAAGAGTGTAAGTGGGGCCCACCACCGGAACACCTAGGACCTGCAGACACACACAGCCCTGTTGGATGTGTCCCAGAGACAGTGTCGGAGAAGACAAACTGTGCATGAACACATGTGGATATGTGTGGCCAACATCAACATATGGGGTACCAGGGAGCCCGATAAATAGGTCACCCACAACATATGTGCAGTAGACAGATAACCTGTGACATGTGTTGCTCCTGACTGTCCACACACACAAATCACCTGCATGTCCACCTACCCCAGTGTCCTGCACGTTGAATGAGGTACACACAGCTGACACTGCACTACAGCACCTGGAACGTCACCAAGCATGTCCTATGGATCAAGAAACACAAGGGAAACATATGTATGTCATGTTGGAGCTGTGCAACAAACACACTAGCTTCATGTCAACATCTCTCATAACCCCCTAGACCCGTCACAGTCTGGCAGTTCGTCATGACATGGTACCTAATTGTCCTCACCCAAACACACCACTGACATGTTCCTGGCCAGGTCCAAGGGCCTGTAGCCTGTCAGTCCCCTCTGGGACCTGTCTGCTGCCCTCGAGACCATTGACCACAACCGTCACTGCGCTACCCTGTACGTGCTCATCCCAAAGGTCTTGGTACAAACTTTCCACCCCCATATGTCTCCCATAGCACCCTCAGTGCGTGTTCCTGTGGGTCCACCTCCCCTGCTAACCAGCTCCCAGGTACTGTACGAAAGGGAGCTATGCAGGGGCTGCTACATTCCCCTGGCCCCATATCCAGTTCCCTGGTGCAGCTAGCACATCCCCTGGCTATCCCTAGCAGCTGTACGTTGATGTGACCCAAAGATATCTCACCACGCATGAGCTATGTTTGGAAGACCACACACTGACCTCATTTTGCCCCCTGACATTGCTGGCTGCAGGTACCCCCACTGCATGAATTGAGCATGGCCATGACCAGACATCTGGGCATTGCCCCTAAACCCTCTCCAACCCTTACAGTGTCTGTGTATAGGTTAGATACACCTTCTGTCGACATGGTCGTCAAGGTAGCAGGTCTCTATGACTCCTCGCTCCCCATCCCCACACATACCCATCATGTAGCTAAGGCCAGCAGTGTCCCCCTAGATAACATCAGCAAGGTCCCTGCCGTCCACCCAGAACACACACATAAAGCACTAATGACCCCCTCCATCACCCGCCAACCTGGTCACTGTAGCCTACACCTTGCTGGTCTGCCTCAAAATCATCAATGTCCATCGCAATGTATGCAACTCTGCGCTGCATGGCTAAGCTACCATCATGCACAGTATGACAATAACACCCCACCTGCCACGACACCTCACAGGCCCCGGGCAAGGTCAAGACGCACCTGTTGATCTATACATGGAGTCACACTGTGGTTGCCCTGTACCCTGACCCGCATAACCCAAGTACTACAAATACTACTACTACTACTACTACTGAGCATGTAAACAATGCCAACAACTGTATGCATCGCCATACCGACACCTGTAACACACAGTCTCTGCTCATCAGAGCATACAAGCCATTCAATCCCCTCATATCCCCCAAATGTCATCCCCACACATCAAGCCAGCTGGCCCTATCTATGGGCCACTCACCCACTGTTAATGTGGGACCACACACGTGTCACCTTGCAGCACCCAATGCCTGGAACTAACTACCTGTGGCTGCAGGGCAGCCACCCTTAACAACCATCCAAAATCCTGTGTGTCAGCCTACTACATCACCTAAGCCTAACAAACCTGCACACATTAATCACTTCCTCCCGCTATTGTCCCCTGCCCACACCATCTGTGTTAGCAATTGGACCACATTCTAAGCTCAGATGGCCAGGCATTGTGTCAGCAATGTCAGTGCAGTGCTGTGTATGACGGGTAGTGTGATACCAATGCTCAGTAGTAGTAGTAGTACAGATATCTATACAAAAGTGTCATTCGGAAACATCCATTACTCACATGAAAATAGCTCCTCAATCAGCTGGCGCCTGAGTGGTACACCCTCACGTGTGACACCACGGCCATGGACAGGAGGGCACATTGGATCGTCTTCTTGATCCTCATTAATTTAGACATCGATATCGTGCCTGAGAGCAATGTTTTTCAGGATGCAACAGGCAATAATGATCTCTGCCACTGTCATGGGTTGGTATTGTAAGGCCCCGCCGGTCCTATCCAGACACCTGAAGTGACTTTTCAAAGCGCTAAAGGTGCGCTCGATGACAGAGCAATTGGAGGCATGGGCCTCATTGTACCTCATCTCTGCATGTGTCCGTGGTAGACGCACAGGGGTTAGCAACCACAGCCGACACCCATATCCTGTGTCACCTGCAGAAAGAAATGTTGAACATTAAAACAGTACCTGATGTCTGCACACCTGCACATATGAATGTTCGTGCAGACCCACAGCACCTACAGGTCAGACAGAAACATAAGGGAACACATGATGGGAAGCAACCACTATGCGCCAGTGTCTGGAGGTGTGAGATACAGAGCACAGGTGAGGTAGTGGGAGTGTAAACAACAGTAACATGAACAACAGCAGACACATGGGCAGACACCAGAGGCTGAAAGGTATTTGCAGCAGACCTGAACACATCAGAGACACATATGCAATGCACCCTGGACAAGGGCAGAGATGCACACATGTGCAAGCATGTGACGGTCATGCTATTCCCCACAGATAGATGATGTGACAGGAACAGTTACCCCACCGTGGCAGGCAGGATGGCATAGACAACACCACACTGTTGATAAACGGGAAGCATGCATGTATGTCATACTGAGCCAACCGAAACACACAATGCCAAATGGCATTATAAGTCAAATGTCAGTGTGCCACCAACACACAGCACCGCAGCACAGAGGACCTGGTGTCAACCCCCCAGCAGCTCGCACACACACAGATGACACGCACACACAACTCAGGACACATGTGTGCGGAAGGATAGCAGGGGTATACGGTGTGCATGTCAGAGATGACAAATACCCACCCAGCAGGATACAGTCCTCAAATTGTCCTGCCTCAACTTGTCTGAACAGTGCCGAGTGACGTAGGATATAGGAGTCATGGGTGGACCCTGCAAACCGCAGGACCACATTCAGAATACGCATACCTGCATCACATACAACCTGAACATTCAGGGAGTGGTAGTGTTTGCGGTTGCGGAACACTGCTTCCCTGTCTCTGAGCGGGACCAGGGCAACATGTGTGCAACTCCAATCACGTGTGGCAGGGGTCACCAACCTGCGGCCCGTGTGGTAACCCAGCAAATGCCTCAAAGGCCTGGTGCAGGGTCCCCCACTGTTGCCTAGTGTTGGGAAATGCAATGTAATTCCCAACCCAGCTGATCATGGCATGCAGTACTTGGTGGAGACAGCGTGAGAAGGTGGAGTGGCTCATGCCACCTACTGCGGCCACAGATGGCTGGAAACAGCCAGAGGCAAAGAAATGTAGGGCACCAAGGAGCTTGACCAAACCCGGTATGGCATGTGACTGACCAGTCAGGGGCTCAAGGTCAGGTCTCAGATCCTCATAGAGCTCCCTAATAGCCCCTGTGCTCAGGTGGTAGAGGGAGATGACCTGGTCCTCATGCATGACCTGGAGCCAGGCCCTGGGCCTGTAGAGGTGATGCTTGCGGGCCTGCAACTCAGCACGCCTCCTGCACCATGCCAGAACAGCCCCTGCCTGGCCTGCCCCCACAGCTGCAGGTTGGTGTTGGAGCGGGCCTGCACCCCCGCCCCATGCCCCAGCTCCATGGACACCATCTCCCTCATCAGGCAACCACATGCCATCCACATCCCCCAGTGTAACTGAAGCAAACACAAAGGCTGCCATAGCGGACACTGTTAACCCAAACCCCCTCACCACCCCACCTGATGCTAGCCCTGCCACTCACCTCCACCCCCAAACACTGACCCAGCCACACAGCACACCCACATCCACCAACCATACCACCCACCAACCGTGTCACCTACCTCACCCAACACCAACCAACCGTGTCACCTACCTCCTCCAGCACACACCAACCCAGCCACACACCTCCCCCAGCACTCACCAGGGCCGCCGCTCACCTCTCCCACCACTCACCACCCTTGCCATTCACCTCCCCACCACACACCAACCCAGCTACCTCCCTCCCTCACCGCTCACCAACCCTGCCACAGTCCATGCCTAACCTGCCTCTGACCCTCCTTTCGCTTCAACACCAATAACGCACACCTCCAACCTCGCTTGCCAGCACTAACCCCGCAGCTTGTAGCATGTGTGCGCGTTGATTTATGGACCTTCGGCCGTCTACACGTGTGTGCGCGCATTGTGCATGCGCACAGGCAATGCATAGAGTGCGTACGCGGAGACGTGCACGTCTTGCGCATGTGCGGCGCACGGCTACACTGCCATCCCATAGGTGCCAGGGGTTAGTGGAGCCTTGCGCCGCACATGTGCAGACACATACACATCTTGCGCATGTGCAGCACATGGCTCTGCTAACCCCTGGTGCATGGGATGGCCGTGGAGCCATGTGCCACACATGCGCAGACACATACAGGTCTTGCGCATGTGTGGCGCACGGCTCTGCGTACACACCCTATGCATCACCTGTGCACATGCGCAACATGCACACACACATGCAGACGTCCGAAGGTCCATAAATCAATGCTCGCACATGGTATATGCTGAGGGGTTAGTGCTGGCGAGCGAGGTTGGAGGTGTGCATTATTGGTGTTGAAGTGAAAGGGGGGGTCAGAGGCAGGTTAGGCGTGGAGTGTGGCAGGGTTGGTGAGCGGTGAGGGAGATAGGTAGCTGGGTTGGTGTGTGGTGGGGAGGTGAGTGGCAAGGGTGGTCGGCGGTGGTGGTGGTGGTGAGTGGCTGGGTTGGTGCGTGGCAGAGGTAACAGCAGGCAGGGCTGGTGAGTGGCTAAGGTGTTGAGGGCTGGTGAAGGTGACGGGGGAGGGGCAAGGCCACATGAGGTAAGACAGGTCCGGGATGCAGAGGGAGGACAGGGAGAGCAGGGACATGCTGCAGCAGGACACAATAGGTGGGATGTCCTGAGAAACGGCAGGGCTGCAGTCCCCAGAGACAGGAGGGTTGGAACACCCTGCGTCTGAGGTTGCTGGCCCATCAAGTATGGCTGGCACCACCCAGGAGCATACCACACGCAAGCATAGGTGGACGTCTGTGCCGGATTGGTAGAGGAAGAGGGCGATATGGTTAGGCGAGCAGGAAAACCACATCCTACTTGCAAGTGTCCTTGAACACTATGAGGAGCTGTATGGGCACATAAGCTCACACAGAGCAGTTAGTGTACGGAGCCAGGTGTGGGTGGAGGTGCAGGGGGCCATGGCACAGGCTGGGGGGCCACCAAGGGACCTTGACAGCCTCTGTAAGAGGTTTAATGATATCAGGAGGGGGGTCTGTGCACCCTTCATCCCCAGCCTCACGCCCCTGGAGCAGCAGCTGGCTGAGTGCCTAGGTCCCATCTATATCCATGGCCTCTCACCGGCACTGAACACAGCTGATCCCCAAGCAGGTATTTCGGGACATGCAGCACACATACAGCTATCTATCACATACACGCTGGGCATGTCACGGGAGGTAGTGGGCCCATGTCCTACGAGCAGGTGTGTCTGACCCAGGAAAACATATACCTGAGTCCACATTCCTCGTTAGTGTTTGCACATGGACATTATAGGGGATAGAGTCAAACCTCCTTCCCAAAACCTTCCACATATCTGTCTGACAGAATGAGCTCCCTCCCATCACCCCTTCTTGACCTGGGCAGATGTAAGCATGGATATAGGTCAGGATATCCTGGACATATCTGAGATGCGGTGAGGACATCCAAGGTCGAGGTGTATCCCACACAAGCGTACTCCACACTCCAGGTCAGACTTAGATGTCCGCACCCCAGATGTGCGTTAGAAAATGGGGCATCCCCATCAAATGGGTTAGTTCTGTGCATACAATGCATGGTGGAGGGGGTACAGGGGGTGAAGAAGGATCAAGCAGGAGAGTTCCTGTCCCCATGGCTGACCAGGTAAGAGAGACAGAGGAACTCAAGGGCTACATACACAAATATGTGTCTACGTTACAATGTGCTCTACGTCTCTGTCTGTGACACCCCATATCTACTGTGTACCTTGTTCCCCCCCTCCCCAGGTAATATCCAGGCCATCGAGGTGACTGCAGAGGACAGTGGCGGTGAGCCAGAGCCTGCAGAGGTTGATGAGGCACCACATGCAGAGGTTGCCATCAGCGGCGCCCCAGACACCCCATGGGCCGAGGTGCTGTCTGAGGAGGTGGCCACCCAGGAGGACAAAGGGTCACCCCAGCAGAGTGGGGAGACAGGCACCACAGTGGCTGGGGATGGGCCCGAGGTTGCGGGGTGAGTCCCACATTGCCACCACCAGGGCCATCCACTGCAACAACAGGCACAGTGCCTGTCGTCCTCCAGGAGCTGCAGGCACATACGGCATCCACACACAGGGATGCTGCAGGTAGGCAACTGGCAGGATGGGTGCATGTGCTGTTGTGGCACACCAACACCCAGACACAGTGGTGAGGCCACACATGCACATGATGACAGTGAGCCTCCACACATACATATCCCCCCCTGGCCATGCCTGGGGTGGTTGGTGTGGCTCAGTCAGGAACAGGCAGGTCATATACGTTGGGGTCTGGGCAACAGATGTCTCACAGGTCACCTTGTTCCCCTCCCACAGGCACACGCAGGCGCTGATTGGTATACGGATGGAGATGCATGGCCAGCAGTTTCTCCAGCATGCCCAATCCAGGCGGTGTGGGCCCTCATGTGGACAGTGTGTGGGCTCTGCAGGGACACCAGAGAGAACACCCAGGAGACACGGCAGCTGTGAGGGACTGCTGTGGATATTGCAGCTGGCATAGGCCAGGTGGCAGATGCCCTCGAGGCCATGGTGGGACATATCATGCGGCCTGCAGAGGCACCAGAGGTGGCGGCGGCAGCAGCAGCAGCAGTAGAAAGGGGTGTGGGTGGACATGGGAGGGGCAGAAGAGTGGGTGGTCATGCAGGCCATAGGTCTGTGCATGAAATTTGGACTGTAAACCACATTAAATGACACATTACCTTTGTTCACCGATGTGAACATGTCCTTCCTTTGTGTTGGGAGTTCCCTGAGTGGGCTGTCCCAATTGGGGTTAGCATGGTCACCAGTGCTCTACCATGTCACAGGCTGGTGGGGTGTCTGCACCAGCATCAGTCATTACAGAGTGGTACACACATGCCCTGTGTTCCATGCACTGTGCCATGTGTTCACGGCTATACATAGGCCTGGTGTTACACCCTCACTCCTCCTGCCACCTGCTGTACATGTCCGATTGTTCAGGCCACATTGTGGAGTATGTCCTCCCTATGTCCCTGCATATCATCCACATCAGGCTATCTACATGGGTGACCCATCTGTCGGACACACACCAGGGACATGGTGGCATACTAAACATACATGCTTGGTGGGCAGACATGACGTACAGATATACCTAGCTACTGACAGTTGTTTACCCCACTCCAGCGCCTGTAGTGCACCGCTGCCCCTTCACCCCACCAATCCCCATCTTAGTGTGTCCCACTGACTAATGCACTGACTGACACGTGGGTCCCCGCATATATCACATATACGCTGCATCATGGGTACCACACCCGCTCCTCCTCACCATCCTATCATGTGCTGCACCCCTACTACAGAAAGACTATCTGTGAAAATGTGCCTGTGTCCATGTCTGGTGGATGGTGCAGCACATGTTTACATCTCGGTGTCAGCAGGGGATATGTCCGTCAGCGCACATGGCGCTCAACACAGCCTGTTGTGGGGCAGGGACAATGTATGTATCACAAATACACACTGAGACATGCACACAGGTGGCACACTCACCACTACAGCATGTATTTAAAGAGGACACATGACCATTGCAGAATTTGGCTGCCTACACAGTGTTTTAATAAGGATATGTGTTGGTAGGTGCCATACAAATGTTAACATTTGGAACACAGAAACACTCTCCCACAGGCGGATCAACTGTATAAACTGTTTCACATTAGGTGTTATCCCAGCATGGACATCCATCTCCAACATTAGTGGGGACATAGTTTGCTCTTGGGGTTGCCACTGGGAGATGGCCACAGCTATAACTGTGGGTCAAACACCCGGGGGCCCGCTGTGGGGGTATGGCTGGGGGTGTGCCATGAACATGCCATGGTAATGCTGACGGCGCATCACCTCAGCCATACCCTGCACAGCAGCTGTCAGCTGCCTGATGGCATGGCCATGTTCACCCAGGGTCTGCATAATGGTGCCCATCGCCACACACAGGAGACCCACACATTGGAAACCATATCCACACCATGTGGCTGTGGTCTGGGTGGTGGCATCTGCGTGGGCCCTGTGCGTGGAAATATGTGGGTGGCCCACATCTGGCCTGACACTGTGGCCATGTACATGGGGCAGGTGGCAGGGGCCCCCAATGCCCTGTGGTGGCGTGCGACCACCCTCAGGCACAGGATCCCCCTCCCCACCCTCCATGCCCCACCCGCCCTCCCCATCCTGGCTGCTCCCCTCACTAACCCCGCCACCCTCCTCGCCCTCCCACTCCACCTCCCCAGCACCCTCCACCATCCCCTCCTCCCACCCCTCCCCACCCTCCATGTCTTCCTCCCCCACATCCATGGCGTCCTCCGCCGCTGAAGGTATGTCATCCACCTATGGACCTCCAGTGGTCACGGGGGGGCTGCCACCAGGTTGTGTGCCTGCAGAGGTCCCTTCCCCAGCATCTGCAGCCTCTGTGGAGAAGGCAGAAATGAACAGGGTGTCATGTGTTTGTTACGGCACAGAAACATTGTGTGTGGCATCACCTACTGCACCCTATAGGGAAGGGGGGGGGGTGTCTGGACCCACATGTGGATTAGGGGGCAGTGCCTACAAACCCACCCTCTTGGGGCCAGGATCTGCCTCCTACAGCCCCATACTCTACAACTTTGCAATGGCAGCAGTGCAGTGACATGATGAAAGTGTGAAACCAGCTACCCTGATCCTGCAGGGGAGAGGGTGCCCTCCAAAGCACTGGATGCAGATCTGCTTGTATCACACATGGCACTGGCAGACAGGCCTGCATGCGCTCAGATGCCCCCCACCACCATCTGACATTGACCAGCAGTGAGAATTGTCAGTCTTCACGCTGAAAGGTGCTTCAGCCATATACATGCTAACTGCAGACGGTCTGCTAGTTAGTACATAGTGCATGTTCCTGGAAGGAACTGTATGCGCCCAAAATGGGATGTGAGCACACACACATCAAGCAGGTATGTCAGGGTTTGGATCCCAGAACAGGGAACCCATAAATATCACCTGAAAGACATACTGTATGGCACTATGGGGTAACCTAGCCAATACATGGTCACTGCTCTGTCAGGGTGAGAGTGACCTCCCAGCATGACATGCTGTGGCCACCCTCTCCTTGCATGTGGTGGTCGGGCACTACAATGTCCCAGCCATTGCCCTATGCCCTATGCAGATGCATCCTGCCCAGGCCGTCCTGTCCGGGCCATATCCACGGTACCTTGCTCCTCATTATGCACATTGGCAGGCTGACACTGGAAACAGTACAAGCATTGTGGGCTCAGTAAGGTGTAGGCAGCCACAACACACTGGGTAGACATACACACACTCCCACACCTATTTCAGAATTGTGCAAGGATAGAGGTGGTTTGCAGCCCTGGCCGCCACACCGGTCCTGGGCACAGTGTAGGCATTGCTATGGTACTCAATACTGTTGGGGTCACTCCCCGGGGTGGTAAACCCTGTCTGGAACATACACTGAACCACACACCACAGATATCAGAAAGGTTGCTATGATGAATCTCTGTCAACAAATTGTGTTTAACATAGGATGTGTTATCTGACATTGATCATAGCGACCTTTTGATATATGTGGAGCGTGTTCCCAAGTTTAGAACGGCATTGCTAAGGTATGCAGTTGCTAGCATTGTTAAATGCTAGTCTGCGCAGGGCCCAACGGCCAGACTCTCCATGAGGCATTGGATGGTGGAGCCTATGGGTGTGGGTGTTTGTGCCACTGCTCTAGGGCAGAGGTCCCCAACTCCAGTCCGGGTGGGACAAACATGGTTCAGGTCTTCATGCTGTCCCTACTGAATATGCATGGATACATGTGCATACAATGGGGGTGGTGCATGTAAGTACATCTCATGCATATTTATTAGGGATATCCTGACAACCTGAATAGTGTTTGGCCCTCCAGGACTGCAGATGGGACACTCTGCTCTAGGCATTGCACAAGTTTATGGTGTCTGTGTTCTGGAGGGTGACATATAGGCATTTATGGCATGTTCCATTTCTTTGCAAGAAAGGTTCTGTCTTTATTACCACGGTTTACTACTGCATAAAATATGGGGACATGGTTTGCAGGTGCCACAGCTGGGACTTGAACCTGTGATCTTCTGCCCCTGAAAACACTGGCTGTGTGTACTGCACCACACTGTTGCCACAGAGGTAGAGAATTCCATGGGGATACCATGACTGTACGTCAGGCAGATCTTGTCTGTTGCAGTGCATGGCACACACCTAAATGGGGCATGGCCGTGGTCTGCTGTGGGCAGCTGCCACTGCCCCCTCCACCACCAGCATCCCTCTGCCACCATGCTGATATGCCCTTATGCCGGTAGTGCTGGTGGTGCGCAGTCACAGGCCAGCCAATGTGCAGGTAGGCAGCTGCCTATGGTGGGGGTTCTTGGGTGGGGGTGCCTACATGGACATGCGTGCTTCCATCCGGCACCGCCTGCCAATGTTATGTGCCCTTGGGGGTACCTGCTGAGTAATATCCCCTGGGACACTGTGGGAAACACACTCGTGCCCATGTTGGACCCTCGTCAGTTGTTGTCTTGCTGCTTTACAGTTTTGGCATTCCTATGTGCCACCTAGACATCTGCCTAGTCCGCAATGTGCCCCAGTGGGACCACAGCATGTGCCGCCTGCAGCCCTCTGTATTCCATTTCCAGCATCAGTACAGTTGCCCTGTCCTACATGCCCACTCTGCTGTTGCTGCACATTTGCACGCCATAACAAACCTGCCCAATATTAATGACAAACACCCTTATCAGCGGTATTTCAATGTGGGATCATTCACTTTGTAGGGGGACTGAGAATAGACCCTTCCAAACATGATATCTTCTTTTTTATGCTTTTTGAGTAGTGTTGCTTTATGTTTCTCATTAATATCACTATTGGCCAGCTTGGTTATTGGGATTTCAAATGTGGTTCTGGTCATTTTATCTGTTTCTTTGCTTTTTTGGCTCCTGCACATGAATCACTACTATCACGTTTTTGGGTTTTACTGCCTTTGCTGTACATTACTGACTGAAATGGTTTCTCCGATCTGCAAATGTGCTTAGCGCCAGGTTTTCACTGGCACTAATTTTCTGAGCTTCATTTCACGGCGTTAGTGTGCAAGGAGCCACGCCACGCCCACTCTCCGCCCATTGAACCCTTCTCTCTGCCCCTGGGGAGCCTTCCTCCACCCTCTGGGGGGCCTTGCTCCACCCTCGGCACACCTTACCACCACAGCAGATGTTATCGCACAATACGTGATGTTCTCGCACGGTAATGCAGGAAAACACAGCAAGGAGCAGCGAGTCTTGCACACAACGCAGGATACACAAAGAGCAAGATTCGAAGTTGGATGTTCAGAATCCTTTATTTGAAGAAACCCCAACGCATTTCAGCGTTGCCGCCTTCATCAGGGGAGATGTAACTTAAAAACAAACAAACAATAATATAATCTGATAAAATACATATAAATCACTTGTTAAATAAAATGCCAGACACAAATGTATTGTTCATAGCTTAAAATAATAAATATACAATTATAAAAATCAAATAGCTAACTGTATATACGTTAATAAAAGAATTGTTATAAAGATAATGAATAAAAGTGATTATTACATATATAAAACTACAAACGCAGGACTGAGTGAAACCATGGTGGACAAACTGTTTAAAATTAAATAAATAAATAAATAAATAAATAATGACTATACTTAACAAGTAAAAATTGTAGAAGGTTAATCCATTAGTAAAAACAAAAATCTTTCAACTAAATCCGAACGTCGCATTGTAAAACTCCATTCTAGAGATTCGTTATTAATTTTATATTTATTGGATATAAAATCAAATGTTAGAACTTTCCACCTTGATATAGTTTTCCACCTTGATATAATTAAATGGCAATATTGATCATCAGACTATACTATGTATCTACTTCAGGCATTGTGTCGCTAAATGTATTGTAGAGAATTTAAAAGAATGTAGAGTCTTGCTGAACTACTGACCTGCTTTATTGTACCCAATTTGTTTTAGTCCTATATATTGATTGTATAATGTCTGTTAGCCTCTAAAATTGGAAGAAAAATAATAATAATAAGAAACATGAATATATCCTAATCTTTATAAAGCATTAGAAATAAAATATAAATTGGTAATGAATAAATATTATATACCAAAAAAAGGTTTCTATTAAAATACTCGTGATTATGTGAAAAAGTAATTAAATCTGGGCTCATTATGTTTGTGCCCGATTGTGATGGAAATCAACTAGATAAAAATTGTGCTATATTTCAACATGACTAGAAAATAAACAACCTAGTTATTGTAATGTAAAGCAATGATTATAGTGAAACTATTGTCTTCTTGTCTTGGCGAGGCCGTGGGGCAGGGTCCCTGGCGGCCGAAGGTAACCAGGCGCTCGGCCCGGTGCGGGGACCCTGCCCACGGTTATGGAGGGGCGGGCACAGGTAGGCATTCTTTAAATTCATTGGCTCGCCCCTGTGAAGGAATGGGCGCGAGCCAATGAGGAGTGCTGGACAAAGGGGGGTTTTTAAGGAGGGTGCGCGGCGGCAACGGTCTCTCGGCGAGACCAGCAGCGGGGTGAGAGGTCCGTCTTGTCTTGGAGAGATCCGTCTTCGTTCCTGGCCGCTGTTTTGCTGGTGGGCCGAGCGGCGTACTTCGATGGCGGTGGGTGCTTGCTTCGGTGTTCCAGCGGTTCCGGAAGGCAGAGTCAGCATTCGGGTAGGGGATCGAGTGCCGGGCTTTGGCACCGTGTAAAAAAAAAAAAAAAAAAAAAGAACGGAACGGGGGTTAGTGGCGGACGGGAGGCATCGTAGCGTGGGCTCTTTTCTGACGTTACGGCTGGGGTTCCTTAAAGGTCCTCTGCATTTGTGTCTTCGGGAGGAGCATGCCACCGCGAAGAGGAAGGCAGGCCCGCAGTGTGACATGCGGTAGGGGAGAGCACGCGGCCGAAGGAAGGCGGAGAGGGCGGCCTTTGCCTGCGCCTTCGGGAGGGCAGGAGGATGGGGCTGCTAGGGGAGCGTCTAGAGGGGGGTTGGGGCAGAATGGGACTATGGGGGCCAGGGGCAGGGGAGCTAAGGGTACTGGAGGGTCTAGGGTACAGAGGGGCAAGGCAGCAGCCTCAGCAAGAGGGCATAGAGGGAGGTCTATTAACAGGGGTGGCAGGTTAGAGGGAGAATTGGGCATGGGGCATTTGGTAGAGGAAAATGGGCCACAAGGACAAGGAAGGGTTAGAGCGGCGGGTGGAGCAGTTGGGGTGGAGTCGGGGGGTGGGGGGGATGGGAGCGGGGGTTTGCAAGGTTGTGCAGGGTTGGGGGCGGCGGAGGTGGGGGGCTGCAGTTGGGGTGGACAAGGGATGGTGGGTTGGAGTGGGGGGGGGCCAGTTTTCTCAGGTTGGGCTTCACCTTGGCTTGGGGCTCATGCTTATGGGCAGGGCCCCTTTGGACATAGGGGTGTCGCCAGGAGCGTGGGAACTCCAGTGGGCTATGCGCCTTGGGAGCACTGGCAGGGGGGGGGCCAAGGATCTTCCAGGGCAGAGTGGTTGTCTGCTTGGCAGCCGGGTGGTTCCCCTGTCATCCCCTCTCCCCCCTCTTCTTCTTTTTTGTCTTCACAGGTTGCCACAGCGGTTCCGGCGGCGGTGCAGAGGTCCGGTGGGCAGCGAGCGGCAATGGAAGAGGGCTATGGAGCTTTCTCAGGGGAACCCCAAAGGCGTGAGGCCAGCCCAATGAGCGTTGCGGGAGCACAGTCATCTGGAATGGGGATGCGAGACCACGAAGGGCTGCCACAGGATACGCAGGCGGGCGTCGGAGGTGCTGTGTGTGAGTTGTCCGGGGCAATGGGAGGGGTGGGGTGGATCAGTTGGGAGGGCAAGACAAGAGAGGGCGTAAGGCTAAGCGTAAGCGCCGGCATTTAAGATATCGCCAGCACAGTTCAGAGTCTTCTTCGTCGTCCACTGCGTCCACATCGTCATCCTCAATTGCGCCTTCCCGTTCAGGGCAGGGAGTGGATCCTGTGCTATTGGGACCCTCTGGCGGAAAGAGTGTTCCTACGTTGGTGGCATTCACGGAGTTATGGGAAGGGGTTCCGCGGCATCTGCGGTGCAAGATATGGAAGAGGCGGTACATAGATATATTCAGATTGCTTGAGGGCCGGAGGCGTTCAGGAGAGAGTAGGAAAAAGCGGAAGGAAGACGAAAAGGCGGGTCGGGTCAAGAAAGTGTCCCGGAATGTTATCAATTGGGTTAGATCCTTTTTAAGGTTAGCGAGCGTTTGGGGGCGGCAGGCTCCGGAGGATTATGGAATGCTTTTGGCGTACGCGGACGCTATTTTGGAAGCTGAGCAGACGCATGGCGGTTTTGCGTGGCTGAATTATGACGAGAAATTTCGGGACAAGATGGAGGAGAGTAAGGGGTTGTCCTGGGGTACACAGGATATCAACTTGTGGTTAACCCAGATGTCGGTGGGGACGGGTGGGAGCGGGAGGGCAGGGGTCCGTGTTGGGGGGGGTGGCCTGGCGGGAACGGGGCAGCCCTTTCGTGCGAACAGTGGTTCATTACAGCAGAAAGCAGGGGGGGTCAAGGGGACATCTGTTGGCGTTTCAACAGGTCCTCGTGCCCCTTCCCCGACTGCAAGTTCAGGCACGCATGCTCGGCCTGCGGGGGTGGGCACTCCGCGCTTAAATGTTTCAAAAAGGGCGGTGTGCCCCCTCCGGCTCCGGCCAACAAGTAATTTCGATTTAACGGGGTTGTCTCCCTCTCCAATTTCCCGGGAGGTGATTGCCAAATGGTTGTGCTCTTATCCGCGGAGGCGGGAGAGGGAAGTGTTGGAGCGGGAGTTTTCTGAAGGGTTCATTATTCCGGTGCGAGGTACTATAGCTGGTAGGTCAGCGCGCAACTCGCCCTCAGTGAGGCGCTTGGCGACGGTGGTTCGAGAGAAATTAGCAGGCGTGTTGCGTTTGGGCAGAATAGCAGGTCCTTTCGCTGAGCCGCCATTGGGGAATCTGGTGTTTCTCCATTGGGGATAATCCCTAAGAAGGAGACGGGGAAGTTTTGTTTGATACATAACCTCTCCTTTCTGTTGGGGGAATCAGTAACTGAACATATTCCAAAGGAGCTGTGCGTGGTCCGTTAAGCGTCTTTCGATGAGGCGGTGGGTCTGGTAAAGCGTTGTGGCCCCGGGGCTCAGTTGGTGAAGGTAGACATCGAATCGGCTTTTCGTTTGCTGCCTGTCCATCCGTCTTCGTTTTATTTGTTGGGTTGTTCTTTTGATAATGAATTTTATGTGGACAAGTGCATGCCTATGGGCTGTTCAGTGTCGTGTGCCTACTTCGAGATGTTTAGTACCTTTTTGCACTGGAATTTAGTACGGCGGGTGGGTTGTGGGAATGTTGTACACTATCTTGATGATTTTCTGTTTGTGGGGGCGGCTCGTTCGGAGGAGTGTCAACAGTAGATGGACGGTTTTCTATGCATGGCTAGGGCGTGTGGGCTCCCGCTGGCAGTTGACAAGACGGAGGGCCCGGCCACATGTATTACGTTCTTGGGGGTGGAGATCGACTCGGTCGAAATGGTGGCGCGCCTTCCGATGGATAAGGTGTTGAAGTTACGGGTCCTGGTAGCTAATGGGTTAGCATCCGCTAAGTTATCTTTGAAGGAATTGCAAATATTGATTGGCTCGTTGAATTTCGCGTGGAGGATCATTCCGATGGGCCGTGTATTTATGCGTCGCTTGGCGGCGGCCACGGCGGGGGTCCGCAAGCCGCATCATCGTATTCGAATGTCCTAGGTCATGAAGGCCGATTTGAGGGTTTGGGATGTTTTTCTGGAGGAATTTAATGGGGTGTCTGTTTTGATGGAGGCTGAAGTCTCCAGCGTGGATTTGCAGCTGTATACGGACGCGGCATACAGTAGGGGTTTCGGGATTTACTTTGGGGGGGACTGGTGTGCGGCCCAGTGGCCCCAATCCTGGCACGCGGATGGCCTGACTAGCAACATTACGTTCTTGGAGCTGTTTCCGTGGTTGGTCGTCTTGCACTTGTGGCCTGAACGGTTGAGGAACCGCAGAGTGATATGGTGGTGTGACAATGAGGCTGTGGTGGCGGTAGTCAACCGGTATACGCCACGCTGCGTGCTGGTAGCGGGTTTAATGCGGGACATAGTTTTCGCTTGTTTGCGTTTAAATGTCGCGGTGAAAGCTCGGCACATTCCGGGCTGCACTAATAGAATTGCCGATGCTCTCTCTCGTTTCAAGTGGGAGCTGTTCCGGACGCTGGCGCCAGAGGCGAGCGAGGAAGGCATGGAGGTTCCAGACCATTTATGGAAGATTGGCCAGCAGAGATGGTACGACTGTTGAAGAGTTCGCTTTCGCCTTCGACTTGGGTGGCATACCAGAAAGGATTTGACGCTGTATTGGAGTACCTTGAGTCGCAAGGCTGGCGGCCCGGAGCTGTGGTTGACGGTTTACTAGGACACTATATAGTGGAGGCGACATGCACGGGCGTGTCCTGGGCATCCGTGCGGAGGCGATTGGCGGGCTTTACATTCTTTGCCAGAGCTGCTGGCTGGGTGTCCGGGAGGCCTGGGTTTTTGGTCCAAAAGCTATTGCGAGGCTGGGATAGAGCTAGTCCGTCTCCCAGGGATGCTCGGTTGCCAGTGACACATGACCTTCTAGTGCGGCTTTGTGCGGCACTGCCGAGTGTGGCATCTTCACGCTACGAGGCTGTTCTTTTTAAGGCATTGTTTTGCTTGGCCTTTTTTGGGGCGTTTCGGGTTGGCGAGCTGGTGTCCAGCTCTGGCAGGGCAGAGCGGGCTGAGGGATTATTGTTTACTCATGTGCAGGTTGGAGGAGGGCAGCTGCGGGTCAGGCTGGCCAGGTCGAAGACCGATCAGTTGGGCAAAGGATTGTGGGTGGTACTACGGGAGGTGGTATCCCAGCCGACTTGCCCTGTGGAGGCTGTGCGGGCCTATTTATCAATGCGTCCGGTCGCAGGTCCCTTGTTTTTCTTGCATGAGAATTCAGGTTGTGTGACCCGATTTCAAGTTGCGGCGGTGCTGAGGATGGCCATACAGCAATTGGGCATGGATCCGACGCGCTTCGCTCTGCATTCCTTCCGTATTGGAGCGGCGACAAGTGCAGCTGCGGCCGGACTGTCAGAGGTCGCGATTCAGAGCATTGGCAGGTGGCGTTCGCAGGCCTTCAAAGGTTATGTGCGTTTATGATGGGAGCGGGGGGTCCTGTAAATAACCTGTGCTTTCTTTTTCAGATGCTGTGCGGTGCCCGCAATTATGCTGGATGATCGGGCATTCATTTGTGCATTGGACGGGACTGCAGGCAGCTGAACGACCATTGGGTCCTAATTTGGGACTCGACCCGGCGTTGGTGTCTCTACTATGGCTTGGTGAGCGCGGTCTGCGTTGGCCGCAGCTGTTACCTCTGCTCTGACACCATAGCCGGGTGAGAGCGAAGCCTGCTGTAATCCTGCTACATGTGGGAGGGAATGATCTAAATGGATGGACTTGTAAACAGATCATTCGAGCAGCAAGGAGGGATTTGGCGGTGGTGATTCGACTGTTCCCACAGGTTATTTTAATGTGGTCAGACATCATTCCAAGGCCTGTTTGCCGGCAGCAACGGCGCTGATCCAGGGGGTTGGCAAAAGTCAATCGACAGATTGGGCGGTGGGTATGTCAGCACGGGGGTATCAGATTATGCACCCCTGGGTTGATGTGGACTGTGCTGGGCTCTATCGCCAGGACGGTGTGCATTTATCACCGGTGGGATTGGACCTACTGTTGAATGACTGGCAGGAGGCCTTGGAATGCGTGGTTCAGTGGGAGTCTCGATGGTCGCAGCTTAGGGGGGGGCGGCGTAGAGGCGTAGACGTGCTCTACGCCGGGTGGCAGGAACCCGGAGGTTTCCGTGGTCCGGAGCCTTAAGCTGGAATTGTGGCGGGGGCGGTCGCCCCCAACCCGGATGACCCCGGCCGGTCTTTGCTAGTAATATGGCGAGGCCGGGGAAAGGGGGGGGGTTGGCTTTGCCGCTGGCTCGGCCGCGGCGGGAGTGGAATGAGGTCACTTTGCTAGTGATATGGCGGGTGAGGGCTCATTCCGCTCGTGGGTTTGTTATGTAAAGGTTGGATGTTTAAAACAATGTTTGGAATGTTATATTTGGTTAATAAAGCTGCTACCATTTCGAGCCAAAAGTTATTGTCTAGACTGGTTATTGGGAGTGAAAGGGGGAGGGGGGTGGAAATTAGGGGGGGTGGGGGTGGGTGGAGGAACAGGGTACCACCGGGTCCGACCTGCCTTGGTTATGGCGAGACTGTGGGGCAGGGTCAATGGCGGCCGAAGGTAACCAGGCGCTCGGCCCGGTGCGGGGACCCTGCCCACGGTTATGGAGGGGCGGGCACAGGTAGGCATTCTTTAAATTCATTGGCTTGCCCCTGTGAAGGAATGGGCGCGAGCCAATGAGGAGTGCTGGACAAAGGGTTTTTTTTAAGGAGGGCGCGCGGTGGCGACGGTCTCTCGGCGAGACCAGCAGCGGGGTGAGAGGTCCGTCTTCCCACCCGCCCGCCCTTTCTTTGGGTTGGCATGGGGTAAGGTTGTCGCAGCTGGTGGGGGTGGCAGGATCCTGGAGGTTTCCGGGGTCCGGAGCCTTAAGCTGGAATTGGGGCGGGGGCGGTCGCCCCTAACCCGGATGACCCCTGGCCGGTCTTTGCTAGTAATATGGCGAGGCCGGGGAAAGGGGGGGGGGGTTGGCTTTGCGGCTGGCTCGGCCACGGCGGGAGTGGAATGAGGTCACCTTGCTAGTGATATGGCGGGTGAGGGCTCATTCCGCTCGTGGGTTTGTTATGTAAAGGTTGGATGTTTAAAACCATGTTTGGAATGTTATATTTGGTTAATAAAGCTGTGACCATTTCGAGCCAAAAGTTATTGTCTAGACTGGTTATTGGGAGTGAAAGGGGGAGGGGGGTGGAAATTAGGGAGGGGGTGGGGGTGGGTGGAGGAACAGGGTACCACCGGGTCCGACCTGCCTTGGTTACTACTTGTAAGCAAGACCTTTAAATCTATTAGCGCAGTAGATTATCCTTGCTTCAAAGTACTCTATATATAGACAGGTCTATGTCATTAAGTCTGGGCTCATTATGTTTTTGCCTGACTGTGATCGAAATCAACTAGATAAAAATTGTGCTGTATTTCAGTATGACTAGAGAATAGACAACCTAGTTATTGTAATGTAAAGCAATGATTATAGTAAAACTATGATCTTCTTCTCTCTACTTGTAAGCAAGATCTTTAAATCTATTAGCTCAGTAGATTAACCTTGCTTCAAAGTACTCTATAAAAGGACAGGTCCATGTCATTCATACTTAAGCCAAAGGATAATTTGTTCGTGTTTAAAAATAACCAAACAAATCTGTATTTTAATTAGAAAACTTGGGTTACAAGTACAATTTTCTTGGAGTTTTAGTTGGTCGGTTATATTTTAATTTTTGTTATTTAATTTTTGTTATGAGATTTTTACCAACAAGAGAGAAGGCATTATTTAATAAACATGAGCAACACACTCATTTGTACGAGGTTACAGTTCTCTCTAACTATTTTAGTATAACACTGATGACACATGACGAACAACGCTTCAGTTTGGGGTCAGTAGATGCACTCATATAATTGAACTTCACAATCGCGATTTCTAACAAGACTCAGGATTATTTTTTAAACACGAACGAATTATCCTTTGGCTTAAGTATGACGAACAACGCTACAGTTTGGGGTCAGTAGCTGTACTCATATAATTGAATTTTACAATCGCGATTTCTAACAAGACTCAGGATTATTTTTTAAACACGAATGAATTATCCTTTGGCTTAAGTATGAACGACATGGACCTGTCCTTTTATAGAGTACTTTGAAGCAAGGTTAATCTACTGAGCTAATAGATTTAAAGATCTTGCTTACAAGTAGAGACAAGAAGATCATAGTTTTACTATAATCATTGCTTTACATTACAATAACTAGGTTGTCTATTCTCTAGTCATACTGAAATACTGCACAATTTTTATCTAGTTGATTTCGATCACAGTCGGGCAAAAACATAATGAGCCCAGACTTAATGACAAAGACCTGTCTATATATAGAGTACTTTGAAGCAAGGTTAATCTACTGAGCTAATAGATTTAAAGGTCTTGCTTACAAGTAGAAACAAGAAGACAATAGTTTCACTATAATCATTGCTTTACATTACAATAACTAGGTTGTTTATTTTCTAGTCATATTGAAATATAGCACAATTTTTATCTAGTTGATTTCCATCACAATCGGGCACAAACATAATAAGCCCAGATTTAATTACTTTTTCACATAATCACGAGTATTTTAATAGAAACCTTTTTTTGGTATATAATATTTATTCATTACCAATTTATATTTTATTTCTAATGCTTTATAAAGATTAGGATATATTCATATTTCTTATTATTATTAATTGTCTTCCAATTTTAGAGGCTAACAGACATTATACAATCAATATATAGGACTAAAACAAATTGGGTACAATAAAGCAGGTCAGTAGTTCAGCAAGACTCTACATTCTTTTAAATTCTCTACAATACATTTAGCGACACAATGCCTGAAGTAGATACAGAGTATAGTCCGATGATCAATATTGCCATTTAATTATATCAAGGTGGAAAACTATATCAAGGTGGAAAGTTCTAACATTTGATTTTATATCCAATAAATATAAAATTAATAACGAATCTCTAGAATGGAGTTTTACAATGCGACGTTCGGATTTAGTTTAAAGATTTTTGTTTTTACTAATGGATTAACCTTCTACAATTTTTACTTGTTAAGTATAGTCATTATTTATTTATTTATTTATTTCATTTTAAACAGTTTGTCCACCATGGTTTCACTCAGTCCTGCGTTTGTAGTTTTATATATGTAATAATCACTTTTATTCATTATCTTTATAACAATTCTTTTATTAACGTATATACAGTTAGCTATTTGATTTTTATAATTGTATATTTATTAATTTAAGCTATGAACAATACATTTGTGTCTGGCATTTTATTTAACAAGTGATTTATATGTATTTTATCAGAGTATATTATTGTTTGTTTGTTTTTAAGTTACATCTCCCCTGATGAAGGCGGCAACGCCGAAACGCGTTGGGGTTTCTTCAAATAAAGGATTCTGAACATCCAACTTCGAATCTTGCTCTTTGTGTATCCCTCGCACGGTAATGCGCCATTATCACGTGATAACGTCACATATAGCATGATAACGTCGGAGCTGCGATGTTAGCGCCGTTTAGTAAACATATTCCTAAGTGGCAATAATGAAACACTTACAAGGCTCTTGAAAATGCAAGAGCTGGTTGTGACAATTATTTTAAAATATGCATTACTTAACGTGTTTATGCTGCCACTTCTATGTGTAGGTAGCATGTTTTGTAGAATTGCATATCTGAGGGTAACCAATGAAGGAGCCAAGTTCCAAAGCAATTTTTTTTCCATTTCTAGGTGGCCTTGAACACAGAGATGTAAGCCTAGTAACAAAGTAAAATGGTAAATGATGGCAGATAAAGACCAGCACGGTCCATATGGTCTTCCCAGTAAGGTGGCTAGAGTTGAATAGCTATGCTTTTGCTTAAGGTTATACCTGCCGCTCCAGGCAGGTCATCCCTCTCTTTCTATGAAGTTATCTACATTTGCTTTGATTCCATCCTCATGTTACGTCTATGCCTTTTTTGACTTGTGTCATTGTTTTTGCTCCCACTACCTATTTTGGGCAGGCATTCCAGGCATCTACCACACTTTCTATGAAAAATAATTTCCTGACAGTATCTTCTTGTAGCTTCATTTCATGTCCTCTGGTTATACCTTTGAAAAAGGTTTATTTGTTCATTAATTCCCTTTAAGTTTTCAAACAACTGTATCATATCCCCTCTGCCTCTCCTCTCCTCTACATTATACATATTTAGGTCTTCAAGTCTTTTCTCATTTGCTTTCTGGCACAGGCCCCATATCATCTTGGTTGCCTTCCTCTGAACCATTTCAATTTTTTTTATATCATTTGTGATGTACAGTATCCAAAAATTAACATAATAGTCCAAGTGAGGACTCACCAATAACCAGTACAGGGGCACTAATACCTCCTTCTTCCTGATGGTTATTCCACTCTCAGGCCCTCAAGGTGCAAGGCAACAGCAGCTGCTTGCCCTCCCACTCTCCCAGCTTGGTCCCTGCCTCCTTCCCCTCCCTCCCCAGCTCAGTCCCTGCCCCCTCCCCTTCTTCCTTCCCATTCCCCAGCCCTCCTCTTCCCTTATCTCCCCTTCCTCCAGCACCTCCCCCCTCATCATGCTGTGTCACAGGGTTAGTTGTCATGTGCCCCTCCAGCTGGTGTGTGCTGTCTAGCCACTCTCCTTCAGAAGGGCTCCCCGTCTCTGTCAGGGTGAGGATGACGTCCTCCACCTCCTCAGCCTCCTCAGAAGAGGAGGGGCTAGACAGCAGCACAAACAGACCAGTGCTGCGGCTCTGCAAGCTGGCACCCCTGCTTCTCCAGTACATTTGGCTGCTGGTGGAGATGGTGCTTGTGGTGCTCTCACTCCGGGGCTCGCCTTCTGGCCATGGTGGGGGTGTGGTCACAGTTTTCTCCTCTTGCCTGTATTGCTGCTGCTGCTGCTGGCTGACTCTGACACAGCTGGTTGTTCAGGGGCTAGCAGTTGCTGAGGCTGTTCTTCTGTTGCTGGTGGGGACAAGTCATTTTCTGACAAAACTATATATGGGAGACATTCACATTAGTTACACAGCTAGTTATGTGTGCATGCTATTTGGCAGGTCAACATCTCATTACAGGCACGCTTTCCTTAATGCGTGATCAGTATCTGCTACAATTGAATCAGTTGGCCTTTGTGTCCTCTTTGCCCACACCTTTTGTGCTTCCAGTTGTGTCCTGCTTCTACATGGGCAGCCTATGTGGTTATCAACCATATTTATGGATCCACTGAAAATGGCCTCAAATTTTAAGAGCCATTTATGTTCACTTGAAAAACTATATATTATCTCATTCACTATTCAGCATTTAAAGGAGCTCAATTCATGGACTTACTGGCACCTATCATGAGCAAACCATCGATGTTACATCATTATCGCTCCCCAATTAGTATGCAACGCTGAGTAAATATATATTGTAGGGCACCGTGACTTTTAACTTTCCTTAAGCTTTACGCTTTACAACTTGTGCTCTGCTGCTCAATCAACATTTTTAGACATACACATAATACTTAACTTGCATGGATAGTGACTGATACAATTTCTTGTCTGCTCTTAGTGTTTCTGCAGATTGAAGCTTTTAAAGTCAACATGATGCCTCTTCTACACTTCAATTCTACAGGCTGACTACGTCTTTTAAAGCTGAACTCGGCCAATGGTTTCATTGTGGTTAACAGCAGCTTTATCACAGGCATTCTAAAAAACAAATTTAAAATAACTATTTCAAAGCCAACCCCACCAAAACAACTATATAATTAAATAATTAATTCCAATGTATCCCATTTGGCCTCATTGCTTTATGTTTATGTTTATTTCAGAACTTGATATACCACCCCCCATTACATCGGGGCTGTTTACAATATTAGAAAAGAAACAAATATAAAGTAGAAAAGAAAAAAAGAAGTATAAATCCATATACAATATAGAGGGGAAAGCGATAGTCAATCAGACACACTTAAGAGCTAAGGAGGGATAGGTACATCAGGGAGGGAGATTAAAAGCAGAGGCAAAGAGGTGGGTCTTTAGGAGGGATCAAAATTTAGTGTAGGACTCCTCTAAACGCAAAGCTGTCGGGAGGGAATTCTTTGTCTTCTTTTAGTTTAGCTAGCTCCTCATGAACACAGGTCTGCCTCACTTCTGTACTTATTTGTGTGTTCTGAGGTCCTACTCCCAGCCATTCATAAATGAACACAGAACAAAAATACTGTTAAACAATTCCTCTTTATCTTCATCAGCTTCTTCATATCCCTCCCTTTCACCCTTAAGTCTGACAATACCACTTTTGTACTTCCGCTGTCACTAACATATCTGAAAATTGTTTTGTTCCTCTTTTAACTGCATTCACTATTTTTTATTCCATTTGTATCTTTGCTTTGCTGATAGCTTTCCTAGCTTCTCTTAACTTTTCCAAATATTGATGCTTGCCTTTGTCTTTCTGTGATCTCTTGTATTTTATGAAGGTCACCCTCTTTTTCCTCACTTTTAAACTACTTCTTTCAAGAGCCATAGTGGCCCCCTTTTTCTTTTACATTTATTTACTTTCCTAACAAAAAGATTTGTTGCCCTTAAAATATCCCATTTCAGTTTTGCTGATGAAGAGCACTGACCATTTTAATAGTCTCCTCTGGACTCAGAGGATCTCTGTGGGAGAGGAAGGTATTGTAGAAATTAATAGTTTTCATGAATGGGAAGACTGAAAAAGCCATATGGTCTTTATCTGCCATTGTTTGCTGTTTCCATGTTTCTAGTACTATGAAACTACTGCTACTGGATTGTGAATGCCATTTTGAACCCTTACAAAGAAGTAAAAGGCTGATACATAGAAGTAAAAGTTCAGTTTGAATATTTCAGTTTCCATTGTCTGCTACAAGCTTGCTTCACAGGGTGGGGCCTAATTGAATCACCTCTACAGCTTGTCCACAAGTACCTGATCAACTCAAGTCTTCACAGCTTCAAGAGACTCCACACAGCTAAGCTTTCAGACTTTTCTATTGCCTGGTTTTTCTTTTTTTAAATATAGATTTTAACTGTTGGATATACGTTTTTAGGAATATTCGGACTGCCTTCATTCCTTGCATAGCCTTTAAATCAGATATCTGAGTATGCCCTCAGTTCATGTAAGGCCTACTGGCTAGGGACACTTAGGTTCCTGCCCACCTTACCCCTCACCCCACCCACTCCAGGGCTGCATTGCCTATATAGTTATCATATACATTGACATATGTCCTTTTAAATTAGGTGTTAAACCCACCTGTTCTCCTTCTCCTAGGACCACTTAATCAGCATGTTGTGTATTGTGGCACTGCAGAGCCTATTCACATGGAGAAAAAGGTTTTAAATCCTGAAAAAAGATTTCAACATCAGTTGCAATGCTATGAGGAGCCTGATAGGGGGAGCAGGAGTGACCTTCCAAGGCCTAGAGAACTGCACCCTAGAACTGATGATGTAATGCAACCTAACAGCCAATCCAGGAAAGGGGGAGTTCCTCTTAGGAAAGGCTGGGAAGTTGAAAAGGAGGAAGTAGGACAAGTAAAGAAGACACACCAGGACACACCAGGACACACACCAGGAGACACATCAAGAAACACACCAGGAAACGCACCAGGAGGAAGAGCACCAGAGAGCGCATCAGGAAGAGCGTCAGCGGTGGTACCAGCAGCAGCAACGGAAAGCAGAGGCTGTGGTAGAAGCTGAAAGAGAAAAGAAGTCTTGGCAAAGATACCAGAGAGGAAGGAGTTCCTGGCAGGAAGGCACAGTAAGTCCGGTGCAACAGAATTCCAGGAGTTCTTGGCTGAGAGATACTGGAAAGAAAGGCATAAGGGGAGAAATAAACCCCAGAGTTTTATATGAGGAACCGGCAGCAATAAATGCAGGACACTGTGGCTGTTACCAGGGAAATGATGAAATCATTGCTGTAAGAGGTAACACTCCTTATTCAAATAACAAAAGGTGTGGGTATGAAAGAGTGCTGATTCTACAGGAAGGCCAGCTGAAGTCTGAGAAGCCTACTGCTCGAGTAAGGCTGAACTACAGCAAGGCTAGGCCTCATGACTCAACTAACTGGGACAATCTTAAGAAACAAGGTAAACCACCTTTTCATTCTGCTAAGCATTATAACTTACTGAAACATGAAGCACAAGATACAGAAGTGTGCCCTCCTTATCAAACTGTCCGTGAGATAGGACACAAACCTTTGGTAAAAGAAAGACTGTGTAACATAAGGCAGCAAGCCAAAGGAAGTTACTGCCCTAACAAGCCTTCACATGGGCGCGGCCCAAACCTAGACTCAGAACATTGGAAGCTAGTGAATGTGCTGTATGAGAAGCCTCAGTACACTCCACAAAAGTATACCGACACAGATTCACAGTTATCTGACCCTCAGCCTATGCAGGTGGAATTCAACGAGGACCCACCTGAGACCGCTATGGATTGTAGCTACTGCCAGGCAGGAAGCCTAATGTCTTTGCATGAAATGTAAGCAGTGCTCCGTAGCAAAGCCTGTGTAATTGGTTTATACAAAGTCCTGTGAAGTAACAGTAGACAAAGCAAGTTTGAATATATTTCTTCTTTTTGCCTGAAGCAAGGTTTCCTTTTTTTGTTGAAGTAGTCTCCACTGTTTGAACCATTGTGCGTAAAGGGAAATAAAGCCTTACTTTCCCTACATTCGGACTATTGTGTTCTCTTGAAGTTTGGTCCCCGGTAGGTCCTGGGAACAGTACCCAGACCCCTTACATAAAGACCCAATTCAAAGTTAGAAAAAAACTCTCGTGTCCACCCGACCTGCCCATACCAACCTTGGCCTCTAGGGCGGCGGTGCGACAGTATTCAATGCAATAACTGTGCTGCTTTCATTCTGAGAAGAATCATTTGGAACCTAAGAGCTTGCCCTATATGCCTCAAGTTAGCTGCTATGCATAAAGAATTGACTCTACTAAGGGAAGAATTAGCTGCAATTAAACACGCTTCTTCTAGGGTACAAACAGAACAAAATCCACCACCACTCCCACAAAGAATCAATCAGCCTAGGAACAAATGGACCACAGTGGGCTCTGGTAGGTTGTGACCTGTAATGCAGAGACACCGTATACATCAAGAGATATCCCTGCATAATGCCTTCTCTGCTTTTGATAATGAGAATGCCCAATCCGTGGAAACTGAAGTGCTCTTAAATGACAGAGTCAATGCCCAGTCTACTGATAATGCACCAAATATGAAGAAAAAAATCACAAAACAGAAAACTACTACTACTTGGAGATTCCATCATCAGAGGCACCAACTTGGGAACACAATTCAAAGGAGAGAAGATGGTCAAATGCTTCTCAGGCTCTTCAGTCAGCAGGAATACAAACCAAATTGTTGGTGTAGTTAGTGCAGAAAGTGAACACTTCAAAACTGATGTTGTCATCCACTTGGGCACAAATGACTTGGCTAGAAACAGTTCCTCTGCAGTTCAAAGGAACTTCCAGACTCTGGGAGAGAAACTCAAACCCATTGCTAACACTATAGCATTCTCAGAAATTCTACCTGTTCATGGTAAGGGGGCAGAAAGGTTGTATCGCATAAACAACTTTAATACATGACTCCAAACCCAGTGCATACAAGAAGCATTTAGATATATTGGCGACTGGGGAAACAGATAGATCAACAAGAACCTATACTGTGCTGATGGGCTGCATCTCTCCGTCACAGGGAAAAGGATCCTAAGTATACAATTCAGGCAGTATGTGGACAAGCATTTAAACTAGGGAAAGGGGGTGATGGATGGAGAAGGATAAGTTCAGGATATCACTCCCAGCTAAAACAAAATGACATTGGAAACAGGTACACTTTTAAACCACACACCAATGGCAAGTAGGGAGGGGCTTGTAGAACAAAATTCATGCAAAACACAGGCAAGCCAGTCAATGAATGCTGGAAAGCAATGAGGACAAATGCTCGAAACCTAGCCAACAAAGTTACTGATATGGAAGTCCTGATGGTGGAAATGGACTTGGACATTGTTGTCATTACAGAAACATGGCTTAACAAAATTTCCAATGCTATGGGCATTTATACACACTGCTTTCCATATGTTGCCCCTTTTCCCATTTCCATAAAGGTAGTTAATGGTTTACTTACCTGGGGGCTTTCTTCACCCATTGCTAATGAACTAGTTTAAAGTCCTCTTCAGTAGGTTAGTCAGTCTGCTATTGAAGACACGTCGACCCTTCTTGGACAGATGGATGCATCCCATGGTCTAGGAAACCAAACGCTCTAAATGACACCATCCACGCAGCCATACATTTATCTCCAGGATGCGAGATTCTCTGCTTTGGCCTTTATCCTCAACAGGGAGGATTGAAGAGAACATCACCTGCATCCCTATCTGCTTCACCCTCTGTCCCAGAGCCATGAAATCACTTTTGATATGCTCAGAGGGATATCTGGCAGTATCATTTGTGCCGACATGGGTGAGCAACATTGGGTAATAGTCAGTGGGCTTGATGAGTCTCTGCAAACTCTCTGTAACATCTCGGATTTTGGCATCTAGCAGACAGCATATCTCTCTGGACATGAAGTCTGGTCGGCAAATAGATGCCTCAGTACCCCTCAGAAGAGAGTCACCAACCACCACTACCCTTCGCTTCCTTGTGGTCACTGATTCTGCAACTTTGGGGTGCTCAAGCTCTGGTTCTGCCCTTTCCAGGGATACTTTCACCTCCTCCACTTTCAGGGCTCCATAATGGTTCTTCAGTTCAAGGGCTGGAGGAGTTGGCTTGGTGATTCTGCAGGCCTGGTGACTTGTGTCCAACCTTCGTCATTCTGTAGGCTCCCATCTTCTCCTCTGCTGGAGAGCTTGAATGTTTCAAGAAGCATCTCATCAATGTACTTCTCCCTGTCTTGAATGTTCTTCAGCCTCACCATCTCTTCTCTGAGCTCCTCCACTTGTTTCCTGAGAGCTTTAGCATGCAGGCATCCTGCACATGGAACCGGTCCTTCAACTGGCATTGGGACATCTAATTAAGATGGGCTTTGGTCAGGGGCTTTTTAGAGACTTGTTCATGTCTGTGGCTTTATGGAGACTTTTGACTTTGCATATTTTTGATATCCAATATTCCCTTGTAACCTGCATGGTCTGCCTCTTACAAAATCTTTATCAATAAAGAATTCTTGAATACATCCTACACTGTAACAAGGTGGTCCAATATTTTTTTTAAAAAGCTGAGTTTCTAAATCTAACCTCCTGAGTTAGGATCCTAAATTTATGTCCTATTTTCAACTAGATTTTTTTCAGCTGAAAATGCATCTTTATTTAGGAGCTTAAAAGTTAAGGGCCCAATATTCAGCATTGGCATGGCATCTATCTATTCTAAGGCAGCTAGCTGTTGCTGCTGAACCTAAGACCCAGATATTCAATGGTGAGGCCATATCTGGCCACCAGCATTGAATATTCAGGTCAGTCAAGTAGCAGAGAAGCCAACTGAGCAGTAGAGATATTCAACAACCGCCCAATTAACTTCTGTGGCAAATGTTAGGCCTACTGTTGGCCACTTAGCAATAACTGGGCTGCAGCTGAGTATTGCAATTGCCCAGTTATCACCAGGTGCCATCTCCGCTCTGATCCCAGAATGGCCCGATGCTAGATTCTTAGGTTTGTACCAAAGGCAATGAAAGTGACTTACTGAAGGTCACAAGGGCTATAAATAGAATTGGAACTTTGAGGGCTTGTAACCCATCTCTTTAACCACTGGGCTACTGCTCTGTACTACACCACTTACAGTGCAAAAGCTAATCTCTTCTATAGCTGATTTTTCACTGTTCTAGCTGTATAATTAGTGAAATTAGATTACAAATACATTATGCAAATGATATAGCTCCAATTATGCTTTCATATGGACATTTATACATTTTGCTGGTCAATTTTCAAGTTGTACCCCTCATATGCAAATAACAGTATTCTTCCATAAGACTCAGTTTTTAATCTATTAACACATTCTTCCAAAAATTATGTCTCTAGAACTTTCTTAATATTTTTAACCTGAAATATGTTATAGCAGATATAACTATTATCTTTAGTACTCTTATCAAGTGCTATGATAGAGAAGGATTATAAGACCAACAAGGAATTCATTTATAATAATTAAAGTCATCAAAGCAAATGTCACTCATATATATAGATGGCAGTCAAAGAAATCATCAATCGCAAATGTTCATAAGATCATTGATTTCCACATAAAACAAATGGCATTCATAAACCCTGACTACCGTCACTGGTATAAATACAGCTTTACAATGCTAACCAGTAATATCTTCAGTATTTTTAAGCAGTGATGGATATTGCAGATTAATTCCAGAGGGAATGACACTAATAAGTTTCAGTGAATTGTAAGCAGAACCTTAAATGGGGTCTTTAATGTTTACCAGTTATCACACATGCAAGAGGATTCTATGGTGCACTCAGCAATAGCTGACACATTTTGAAAGGAAAATTGCAAAAAATATACTATTCAGGCTTCAAGTGTATTATTAGAATATTATCTCTTTTTCTATTATATGTATATACCATTTTTCTGAATGGAGGAGTAGCCTAGTGGTTAGAGCAACTGTCTGGTACTCAGAAGATGAAGGGCTTAATTCCCACTGGTATTTCTTGTGACCTTGGGCAAGTCACTTTACCCTCCCTTGCCTCAGAAGAAAAGGCTGGCGATCTACTTCCGGTGATATATTGCCAAGAAAACCCAGAGGTAGCTGGGTTACTATGATGTCACTAAAAAACCCAAAACTAAACAAAACATTTTCCTAAGGACCGGAAGGAAAGCAGGTCACAGCACATAAAAGTGCAAAAATAAGCATACATTATCAATTAGGGGTCTGCCTAATAAACCACAGCATCCTTTTGCAGCTATTGTGAGGCCTATGGTATCTGCAGGGGGCATTCCCAGTCTTACCCCTGCAGACACTATGGAAAATTTGCACTAACCACAGAAATCTGAGATCCTTGAATTGGCCGGTTGCACAGGAGGTCTCTCAGTGCCTGCCGATGCACGGATAGTGGGATCCATGCAAAATGCAAGGGGAGGACAGAGCTAGTAATACTGTATCTTTGTTCCCCTGATCACTACAAATTACCCTCAGGGCCAGTACACCTTACACCACTGCCGGTGCTGCAGATGTACCGATCCACGACACTGGCAATCCTAAACAACTGGACTTCAAACTCCCCTTCAGAACCTCCTATTGGGAACTGTCTGGGGGGAGGAGGGGTGGGATCAGAGCACCCCAGACAAGGTACCAAGTGCTGATTTGCCAGCTCCTGACCACTGCACTTGTACTAACAAAAATGACACTATTCTCATGATGCTGCCCTCTAGCGGGGGTTCTGAAAAGGGGTTGTATATCAAGCTGTTTAGGATTGTTGATGCCATGGATTGGTACATCTGTGGCAGCAGTAACATTGTAAGGTTGGGTGGGGGGGGGGGGGGGACTGGCTGCAGAGGAGATTGCCAGCTGCAGTAAAGTGGCCCAAGCAGCATCGGCTGCAGCTAACTCCACCTCTTGAGGTGACGCTATCTGCAGCCATGATGGGGCCAGTTTTGGCAGCATTCATGAGAAAATAGTTTGCACAGTGGCTGCCAAAAATCAGCATGCCTATTCTCTGCCCTAATCCTATCTTCCTTGACTGTATTGTGCAAAATGCAGATATTTCAAAAAAGTGCCTGCGATATCTGCATTTTGACCGGTGTTAGCTGCTACTGTTGGGTATCATTTCAATGTTAATCCGACGGTAGCAGCTAACGTGGTTTAGTAGACAGACCCCATAGAATAACAGAATACAAATCAGTAAGCAAATAAAATACAGTATGAAAAAACAAATACTTCTCACCTACAATCAGTTATGACAGATATGTTTAGGGTAGCAAAGGATTTGGTTTAAAGAAGAACTGACATTACCGAAAAGGAAAGTATGGAGGTTGGAAAGAACTTGTTTAAAACCACAATTAGAGACTAATAAGAGAATTTAGAAGAAAGAAGTTAATAAATATTTAGCTAATATTGAAGCTGCTAAAAAGGCACAATATGCTGAGAGACTGAAAAGACAATAAATCAAGAGAATTATTTAGGAGGGTAACAAAATGAATGGGAAAAGAAACATCTGCGGAGCAAGTAGAAATTAAAGAGAATGATGATGAAAAACTGGCTAATTTTTGTTGTACAGAAAAATGAAGAAATGTAAAAGGTAGATTTTGTGCTAAATAGAAAGAAAGATGAAGGAGCATTTCAAGATACAGAAGTCATATTAGTATTGTTTCATACTACTGTATAACAGCTGAAAGGGTTAGAGGGTTGCTTAAGGCATGGAATACTGTTTTTTTTCTCTGGACCCAGCTCCCACTACAGTTCTTAAACAATTAGCCAGTTTTTCATCAATGTTACCTACCTGGTGATGGCCCCACCCTTATACTTAATTATCCCCACCCTTGAGTGTAACGCCTCTTTGACCCGGTGAAAAACGGGATATAAATACAGTTCAATAAATAAATAAATAAATAAATAAATAAATGTTTGTATGGTATTTTGGAATGGTTGAAGGAACTGAGGAATACCTCTCTACAAGAGGATATTGTACAGCCATGCCTAAAGAGACAGTAATCACCTGTTATGAAGAAAAATAGGTAGAGACAGTAGCCAATGTGAATATTTTTGCCATATTTTAAATATACCCTTACTCACTGATTTAATTTACCCATACTCACTGGAGAAAACCATATGTAGGCAGATTTGTGGATTTTTGGAAGACTACAGTTATTAGATGAGAGACAAGGGAAGTTTTAAATAGAGAGTGGTAAGAAACCACATTAACTGCAATATCAGATCATGTTCATTTATTTTTAGATAAGGATTCCACAGTTCTGCTGATATCCTTGGGCTTGTCAGCAGCGTTTGATTTCATTGGCACGAGAATTTTAATCTAGCACTGCCGACAGACTAGGATAAGAAGGATGGCATTAAGTTGGATTAAGACATTTTAGAAGGAAGGTGTTTTAAAGTAAAGCATGTCAATTTTTTGTCAGGTAACACCACTGGGAATGGGGGGGGGGGGGTGTCTCTCCCTTTCACCTGTACTGTTTAATATTTATCACAGGAAAATTGATAAGAACATATGGTCTAGTATTTTATGCAGATGATATTCAGTTGCTAGTACCACTAAGGGGAGATAAGACACAATCACTCCAGAATATTAATCAGTGTTTAGAAAGATTAGAGGGTAAGTTTACTAAACGGCGCTAACGTCGCAGTGGCAGTATTATGGTGCGATAAATGACGTTATCTTGCGATAAAGTAACATTATCACACAATAACGCGGCTGCGGCGTTAAGGCACACTAACGCTGTGAAATTCGGTTCTGAAGGGTGGAGTAAGACTTCCCAGAGGGCAGAGAGAAGGGGTCAATGGGCAGAGAGTGGGAGGGGAGAGGCTCCAGGCACACTAACGCTGTGAAATCTGGGTGAGGAGTGGCCTAGTGGTTGGGGCAAGGTACTTCAGGCCGGAAGGTCGGTGGCTCAAATCCCACTAGAGGACAGCAACCTTGGGCCGGAAGGACTGGGGTTTCTAGTCCCATAGGTGCTCCTTGTGGTCTTGGGCAAGCCACTTAACCCTCCATAGCCCATGTTCCCTGTAAAATAGTTATCTCCAAGTTATAATGCCCTGTTCAATGTAATTTCAGTTTGTTCAATGTAAACTGCACTGATGCAGAATAGCGCAGTATATAAGAGAATGTAAATAAATAAATAACGCCAGTGAAATCCTCGCATTAAGGCACATTTGCAGGAAAGAGGAACCATTTCAGTCGGCAATGTACAGCAAAGCCAGGGAAACCCAAAAACGTGATAGTAGTCATACATGGGCATGGAACAAAAAGGCAAATAAACATAGAAAATTACCTGAACCACATTTAAAATCCCAATAACCAAGCTGGCCAAAAGTGATATTAATGATAAACATAAAGCAACACCACTGACAAAGCTCAAAAAATAAGATATTATGTTTGGAAGGGTCTATTCTCTGTTCCCCTACAAAGTGAATGATCCCACATTGAAATAGTGCTTATCAGGGCTTTTTCACGTCTATATTGGGCAGGTTTGTTATGGCGTGCACATGTGCAGTAACAGCAGAGTGGGCACATAGGAAAGGGAAACTGTACTGATGCTGTAAATTGGATATAGAGAGCTGCAGGTGGCACATGCTGTGGTCCAGCTAGGGCACAGTATGTGTTAGGCAGATGCCTGGGTGGCACATAGGAATGCCAAAACTGTAAAGCAGCAAGACATCAACGGACAAGGGTCCAACATGGGTAGGAGTGTGTGTCCCACAGTATCAAAGGAGAGATTACCCAGCAGGTACCCCCAAGGGCACATAATAATGGCAGGCGGTGTGGGGGGGGGGGTGAAGCACGCATGTCCATGTAGGCACCCCTACCCGAGAACCCACACCATAGGCAGCTGCCTACCGGAATACTGGATGGCCTGGGACTGTGCACCACCAGCACCACCGGCATAATGGCATAACAGTATGGTGGTGGAGGGGTGCTGGTGGTAGAGGGGGCAGTGGCATCTGCCCACAGCAGACCATGACCTAGCCCCGTTTAGGTGGGTGCTGTGCACTACAACAGACAGGGTCTGTCTGATGAACAGTCATGGTAGCCCCAGGGAATGAACTGTCCTTGTGGTGCAGTACACACAGCCAGTGTGTTCATGAGCAGAAAGTCACAAGTTCAAGTCCCAGCTGTGGCTCCTGCCAACCCAGTCCCCTTATTTTATCCAGTACTAAACCTTGGTAATAAAGATGGAATCTTTATTGCAGATAAAATAAACCAGCCTGAAATGCCTATATTTTACCCTACAGAGCACAGACACCATAAACATGTGCAATCCCTAGAACAGAGTTTCCCAAATGCAGTCCTGGAGGGCCAAATACCATTCAGGTTTCATGCTGTCCCTAATAAATATTCCTGTGCTGCATTAGTATGTGCCGCCCCATTGTATGCAAATGTATCTCATGCATATTCATTAGGGACAGCATGAAAACCTGAACAGTGTTTGGCCCACCTGGGCCGGAGTTGGGAACCTCTGCCCTAGAGCAGCGGCCAACAGGGGCATAAACACCCACACCCACAGGCTCCACTATCCAAAGCCTCATGGAGAGTCAGGCTGTTGGGCTCTGTAAGCAGCAGCATCTCCCAATACTAGCACTTGCATACCTTAGCAATGCCGCCTTAAACTTGGGAATATGTTACACATGTATCAAAAGGTTGCTATGATTAATGGCAGATAGCAATTCCTAAGTTAAGCACAATTTGCTGATAGAGCTGCATCATAACAACCTTTCTGATATCTGTGGAGCGTGTTTCAGTTTTGGTTTCTGACAGTGTTTATCACCCCGGGGAGTGACCCCAACAGAATTGCGTACCATAGCCATGCCTGCACTGTGCCCAGGACTGGTGTGGTGGCCAGGGCTGCCAAAAGCCTCTATATTTGCACAATGCTGGCATAGGTGTGGGAGTGTGTGTCTGTCAATCCAGTGTGTTGTGGCTGCCTACACCTTACTGAGCCCACACTGCTTGCACTGTTTCCAGTGTTAGCCTGCCAATGTGCATAATGAGGAGCAAGGTACTGTGGGTATGGCCCGGTCAGGGTGGCCTGGGCAGGATGCATCTGTACAGGGCATAGGGCAATGACTGGGACACTGTAGTGCCCGACCACCACCTGCATGGACAGGGTGGCCACAGCATGGCCGGCTGGAAGGTCACTCTCACCCTGATTGAGCAGTGACCATGTATTGACTAGGTTCCCCCATAGTGCTTTATAGTATTTTTCTCAAGTGATATTTATGGGTTTTCTTTTTTTGGGGCCCAATCACTGACTTATCTGCTTGGTGGGTGTGCTCACATCCCCTCCAGGAACATGCACTATGGACTAGCTAGCAGATTGTGTGCAGTTAGTATGTGTATGGCTGGAACACCTTGCAGGGTGCAGTGGCTGGAGACACAGTGTGCTCGCTGCTGGAGAATGTCAGATAGTAGTGGGGGGCAGCTGAGCATTTCCAGGCCTACTGTCTGTCTGCCATTGCCTTAGGGTTGTGTACAGATCTGCATTGACTGCCCTGTAGGGTGCCTGCTCCCCAGCAGGACTGGGGTTGATGATCCTCTCTACTGCCACCATTGTAGAGATGTAGAATGTGGATCTGTTGGTGGGAGATCCTGTTCTCCCCACCCTGAGCCCCAGAGGGTGGGTTGGGTGGTGCTATATAATCCACCTATGGGTCCAAACACCCCCCTTCACTTAAATCATGTGACCATTATACCCACACAGGATATGCATTATTATGGGTGCATCATAGTCCACAAGGGCTAGACATGACTGGGAAATATGGATGGATACAGGTGTATCACAGGTGTGTCTGTAAGAACTACCTATCACACACTGGTACCAATGGCAACCTGCAGCATAGCCTATCTCAGCTAAGCCAAGTGCTGCGGACCTGGTGCTGGGCGCCCCACCTCGCCCTCAGGGTGAGCACAGTACCCGCACAATGTGATGGTCTGTAGCTACTCTGTGCCAGTAACACACACGGCCAGTTCTCCCTACCAGGCTGAGGTGCTGTGGGGGTGCACATGGTCAGTTCCCCCTACCAGGCCGAGGTGCTGTGGGGGTGCATACCCCATCTTGTGATCATCTGTAGACTGTTGATCTGCATGTGCAGTGCATCATGGGTATGGGTGGGTTTACCCTATCCTGTAAACCACAGCAGACTGGTTGTGTGGTGACCTGCAGTCTTTCTGTAGCCAGCCAGGGTGTGTTAGCAGTTATAGAGATGTAACCCACTGGTTATGTCACTGACAGTGGAGGCAGAGGGGCATGGGTTTGATCCCACAGTGGTGTTATTTGATAGGGCTGTCTGAGGCATTTCCTTTTTTAATTTAAATTAGTGCTGCCAACAAAAACACCCTCACAGTTCTGTAACCTTAAGGTGCCTCATAAGGCACCCTATAAGGCACCCAATAAAGCGCCTTATAAGGCGCCCTATAGGGAACATTATAAGGTGCCTTGGCAGACAGTGCACTTTATAATGTGCCCTCTGGAGTGCCTTATAGGGCGCCTTATGCGGCACCTTAGGTTACGGCACTGTGAGGGTGTGTTTGCTGGCAGCACTAATTTAAATTTAAAAAGAAAATGCCTCAGACAGCACTGATTTAAAGTAAAGGGTAACGCTTCTGACAGCTTTACTCATTAAGCCCACTGGGGATCAAACTCATATCCCCTGTTTCATCAGTCAATGTATTAACCATTGTGCTATATCCACAGATTCTGTGACTGCTGATGTAGCTGTGCATAAAATGAGAATTAGAAGCTGCAAAGATGTCTTATATATTGGGACATAGGACGTATCAAGCATGGACCAAGGGAAGCTGGAGGTAGTCAAGAATGAAATGGAATGTGTAAAACTTGATCTGTTGGGTGTCAGTGAACTGAGATGGACTGATATCAGGCACTTTGAATCTAATGATCACATGGTATACTATGCTGGACATGAAAGATAAAGAAGAACCAGTGTTGCATTTATAATTAGGAAAAAACTTTCAAGAACTACAATGAAATAACAGTGCAATCAGTTGATCCTTGGGGGGGGAGGGGGGATATTCAAAGGGATTATTATGGTTAGCAGACCTGTTAACCATCTTAATCCCCTTATCTGGGATATTCAGCAGCATTTACACCGTTAGTGCCGCTGAATATCCCCGTGTGTTGCCACTGCATGCCCCAATGTTAGCTGGTTAGCATCAGGGTGTTCTGGGGGCATTCTGGGGCAGCGCTGAGCCATAACCGGGCAGTGTTGATATTGAGCCGCTGCCCAGTTATGGCAAAGCAGAGAAAAGGTGCAGCAAATGCTGGCCTAACTTTTGCCACAGAAGCTAACCGGGCAGTGGCTGAATATTGCCGCTACATGATTAGCTTCCTGGCAGTCTAGGCAACCCAGATATTCAGCAGTGACAGCTAGCTGCATTAGAAAGATTAGCCGCTTTCGTTGAATATCTCCCCTGATTTATCTATGAGGAATGCCCATCAACATAATCATTATTGAGGTATATAGCCAACAACAGCTGCAGAAGAAGAAGAAGAAGTTGATGAGTTCTATGAATAAGTACAAGCTGAAATTGACAGAACATGCAAACAAGATATCCTAATAGTCATGTGCAACTGGAATACAAACATTGGGGAGAAAGAAGGAGGTAAAGTAGTTTGAAAATAAGGACTTGGAAACAGAAATGAAGCTGGAGAAAGACTGATAGAATTCTGCAAATCCAGCAATCTATTCTTCTCAAACACTTTCTTCTAGCATTACAAGCAGCCACTGTACACATGGACTTTACCCCATGGATTGTACAAAAAATCAATAGACTACATTTGTGGAAGTCAACAATGAAAATGCTCAATAGCATCTGCAAAGACAAAATCTGCAGCTGACTATGGTACAGATCACTAGCTACTAGTATGCAAACTCAAGTTAAAACTGAAAAAGAGCTAGCTGATCATAAATGTAGCAAAATATGATCTTGAAAATATACCACCAGAATTTAAAGATTGCCTGAAAATTTGATTCACCATTGTGGATACAAATGACAAAGCACCAGAAGAGTTATGAGATGGCATTAAGAAAGCTGTGCTCAAAGAAGTCTCTGCAAAATATTAAATAAATAAATCTGGCCAAGATGAATGACCGAAGAAACTTTTTAAATCGCTCAGAAATGTAGAGAAACTAACACCAGAGGAAAAAGAGATGTAATAACAGAACTTAACATAAATTTCCAACATGCAACAAGACAAGACAAAGAGAAGTACTTCAATGGTCACATGCAAGGAAATAAAATCAGAATATATCAGAGGAAGAACAAGATCAGCTTTCCTAAAGCTACAAGAGAAAGAAAATTCCAGCCTTGAACTGGAATACAAAAAATGCTCAAGGATTCATGTTGAATAATGCTGAGAAGATCAAGAAAACATGGAAAACATTCAGTATGCAAGTCAATATACCATAAAGATCAAAAGGATCAGCAATCATTTCAACCTGTACTTTACGATTAGGACACATTTGAAAGAAGTCAAACAGCATTTAAAGCAGTATCAATGAACAAAGCACCAGGAACTGATGACATTTCCATTGAAGTATTACAACAATCTGATGCAGCTGTTCAAATACTTACAGGGCTCTTTCAGGAAGTTTAAAAGACAACACCATGGCCAACTGACCGGAAAAAAATGTATGTTCAAGGTGATCCGACTGAGTGGAGAAATTAGTACACAATCTCTCTGATTCCACACTCCAGCAAGATCCTACCCAAGGTCATTCAGTGGAGATTACAATCATTTCTGGAACGAGAACTGCCTGAAGTGCAAGCAGGGTTCAAAAACGTGCATGGAGCAAGAAACATTATCACAGATATGAGATGGATCCTTGAAAAGACAAAGAATACCAGAAGGATATCTATATGTGTTTTATTGACCACAGAAAGGTCTTTGATTGTGTAAGCCATAAGAAACTCTGGGCCACACTAAGAAGCATGGGTATACCAGAACATCCAATTGTTCTTATATGCAATCTTTACATTGATCAAGAAGAACAGTTCAAAAGGAACAAAGAGGAAAAGGTGTACAACAAAGCTGTATACTTTCCCCATACCTGTTTAATTTACAATATGGGGTATGTTTACTAAACAGCGCTAATGTCGCAGCGGTGACATTATCACGCGATAAGTGATGTTATCACACAATAATGGTGCATTACCATGTGATAACGTCACGTATCGCTCGATAACGTCTCCGGCGGCATTAAGACGCACAGAGGGTGGAGTAAAGCTCCCCAGAGGGCGGAGATAAGGGGTCAATGGGCAGAGAGTGGGCAGGGAGAGGCTCCAGGCACACTAATGCTGTGAAATCAGGGTCTGAAAATTAACCCCAGTGAAAACCTCGTGTTAGAGGCACATTTGCAGGAGAGAGAAACCGGTTCAATCAGCAAAATACAGCAAAGGCAGGGAGACCCAGATAAGTGATAGTAGTGATACATGTGCAGTAACAATACATGCAAAAACCAGAGAGATAATGACCATTTCAGTCAGCAATGTACAGCAAAGGCAGGGAAACCGCTAAATAAATAAACCGCTAAAAGAGACACTAAATAAATAAAACCAAGAAAAGTGATAGTAGTGCTACATGTGCAGCAACAGCATAGTGCCCAAGTACGAAAGGGCACAATGGTGAGGCTGCAAATTGGGTACAGGGGGCTGAAGGTGGGACATGCAGTGGGGCAGCTGGGGCACAGGGTGGACTAGGCAGATGCCTTGGTGGCACATAGGAACTCAGAAACTGCAAATCAGCAAGCCAGCAACTGACCAAGGACAAACATGCCCATGAGTGTGTGTCCCACAGTGTCCCAGGGAACATCACCCATCAGGTCTCCCAAAGGGCACATAACAGTGACAGACGGTGCTGGGGGGAAGCGTGGATGTCCATGTAGGCACCCCTACCCCAGATCCCACACCATAGGCAGCCGCCTACCGGCACACTGGATGGCCTGGGACTGCGCACCACCAGCACCACCGGCATAAGGTAATGTCAGCATGGTGGCGGAGGGGTACTGGTGGTGGAGGGGGCAGTGGCATCTCCCCACAGCACACCAAGGTCAAGCCCTGTTCAGGTGGGTGGCGTGCAGTGCAACAGACAAGGGCTGTCTGATGAACAGTAATGGTATCCCTAGGGAATGACAAGCCAGAGTGTTCAGGAGCAGAAGGTCACAGGTTCAAGTCCCAGCTATGGCTCCTGCAACCCATACCCCTATATTTTACCTTACAGAGCACATACACCATAAACATGTGCACTCCCTAGATCAGAGGTTCCCAACTGCAGTCTTGGAGGGCCAAACACCCTTCAGGATTAAATGCTGTCCCTAATAAATATGCATGACATGCATTGGTATATAGTGCCCCCATTTTATGCAAATGTATCTCATGCATATTCATTAGGGACAGCCTGAAAACCTGAATCATGCTTGGCCCACCAGGACTGAAGTTGGGAACCTCTGCCCTAGAACAGAGGTGGGCAATTCCAGTCCTGGAGGGCCGCAGACCAGTCAGGTTTTCATGATGTCCCTAATGAATATTCATGGACCTATTTCCAGACAATGGAAGACAGTGGATGCAAATAGATCTCATGAATATTCATTAGGGACATCATGAAAACCTGACAGGTATGCGACCCTCCAGGACCGGAATTGCCCACCCTGCCCTAGAACATCTGCCAACAGGGGCACGAACACCCACACCCACAGGCTCCACTATCCAAAGCCTCATGGAGAGTCAGGCTGTTCGGCCCTGTGCAGGGCAGCAGCTACCAATACTAGCACCTGCATACCTTAGCAATGCCTGCACTGTGCCCAGAACTGGTGTGGTGGCCAGGGCTGCCAACCACCTCTATCTTTGCACAATGCTGAAATAGGTGTGGGAGTGTGTGTATGTCTACCCAGTGTTTTGTGGCTGCCTACACCTTACTGAGCCCCCAATGCTTGCACTGTCTCCAGTGTTAGCCTGCCAATGTGCATAATGAGGAGCAAGGTATTGTGGGTAGGGCCTGGACACAGCATTCTGAGTAGGATGCATCTGCACAGGGCATAGGGCAATGGCTGGGACACTGCAGTGCCCAACCACCACCTGCACGGACAGGGTGGCTACAGCATGTCATGCTGGGAGGTCACTTTCACCCTGACTGAGCAGTGGCCATGGCATTGCTAGGTTCCCCCATAGTGCTAGACAGCACTGCTTTCAAGTGATATCTATGAGTTTCTTTGTCTGGGGTCACTGATGTATTTGCTTGGTGTATGTGCTCATCCCCTTTTTGGGTGCACACAGTTCCTCCAGGAACATGCACTATGTACTAGCTAGCAGACTGTCTGCAGTTAGCATGTGTATGGCTGGAACACCTTGCAGGGTGAGGTGGGTGGAGACTGACTGTGCCCTCTGCTGGTGAATGTCCGATAGTGGGGGGAGGGGTAGCTGAGCTTTTCTGGGCCTACTGCTTATATGCCAGCGTCCTATGTGTTGTGTATAGCTCTGCATTGACTGCCCTGTAGGGTGCCTATTCCCCAGCAGGACTGGGGTTGATGGTCCTCTCTACTGTCACCATTGCAGAGATGTAGAATGTGGATCTGTTAGTGGGAGATCTTGTCCCCCACTCTGACCCTCAGAGAGTGAGTTGGGTGGTGCTACATAATCCGATTTTGGGTCCAAACACCACACTTCTCTTATGACATGCGACCATGGCAGCTGCACAGGATATGCACTATTCTGGGTGCATCATAGTCCACAAGGGCTAGATGTGACTGGGAAATACAGATGAACACAGGTGGGTCTGCAAGAACTACCTATCACACACTGGCTCTGATGGGGACCTGCAGCACAGCCTATCTCAGCCATGCCATGTGCTGCAGACCTGGTGCTGGGCGCCCCACCTCACCCTCAGGGTGGGCACAGGAACCACACAATGTCACAGTCTGTAGCTACTCTGTGCCAGTAACACACACGGTCAGTTCCCCCTACCAGGCCGGGGTGCTATAGAGGCGCATACCCCGTCTTGTGATCAGATGTAGGCTGCTGATGTGCATGTGCAGTGCATCATGGGTACGGGTGGGTTTACCCTGTCCTGGTAGCCACAGCAGACAGTTTGTGTAGCCAGCCAGCAGTATGCTAGATGCTCCAGAGATGTAGCCCACTGGTTACTGCAATGGCTGTGGAGGCAGTGGTCATGGGTTCTATTCCACAGTGGTATTATGTAAGAAGGCTGTCTGAGGCATTTCCTTTTAATTTAAATCAGTGCTGCCAGCAAAAACACACTCACAGTGCCATAACCTAAGGTGCCGCATAAGGCGCCCTATAAGGCACTCCATAGGGCACATTATAAAGTGCCCTGTCTGCCAATCTACTTCTTAGATGTTTTCTCTTGTCTCTTGTACTGTTTGGGAGCTTTTCTGGGGAGTGTCCAGCAGTAGTCAGCCAGCATTGTAGGGGACCATTTTCCCTGGAAAACGTTCACCCTGTTCATCACTAACCATACCACAGTTGTCAGGAAAGAAATCGAGATGGGAATCAAGGAAATGGATCTTTAGAGACATTGCAGCCAAGTTTCTGATACTGTATCAGCATGTCTTCTACTAGTTCCTTGTAGTTTTCTGCCCTAACATTCCTGAGAAAGTTTGTTGACACTAAGCAAAAAGCATTCCATGCTTGTTTCGCATCACCCTGCAGCAAGTTGTTGAACTGGTCATCTTTGAAGAGCTCTCAAATCTGAGGACCCACAAAAACTCCCTCATTAATCTTTGCTTTGCTAAGTCGAGGGAATTTTTCATGCAGGTATCGGAAATCTGGTGAAGTGCAGTCCATGGCTTTCACAAAGTTTTTCATCAAACCTAGTTTGATGTGAAGGGGTGGTAGCAGGATTTTGTGAGCCTCAACCAGAGCTGGGTGCTGGATATTCTTCTCTCCAACTGTTACATTTTGTCTGCGATTCCATTCCTTCCGCAAGTAGTGCCAATCCCTTGCTCGGCTATCCCGCTCACATAAGAAACATGTATTTTATATATCCCTGCTGCAGTCCCATTAAAAGGGCAACTACCTTCAAGTCACCACAGAGGTGCCAGCTGTACTTGTTATAGTTAATGGAAGTCAGTAGATGCTTTAAGTCAGGCATGTCCAAAGTCCGGCCCGCGGGCCAATTGCGGCCCGTGTTCCGGACTGAAACGGCCCCACAGGTGAGCTACCCAAATATATAACTTACGGCCCCCGGTAGTGATTCCCTGAAAGCTACTGAGGACTCCAGCGATCTCTAGCTGCGGCACTTGACATCATCAGCTGGCGCAGGAAGGAGAGCCCAAATCTCGCGACGTCCGAGATCTCGTGAGATTTGGGCTTTCCTTCTCTGTGTGCCGGCTGATGACGTCAATTCCCGCTCGACAGATCCCTGGAGTCCTCAGTGGCGTTCGCAGAATCATTAGTGGAGGGCCGTAAGTTATATATTGGGCAGCTCATCTGTGGGGTCCGGAACGTGGGCCGAGGGATCCCAGGTGGTGCGCAGGGAATTACTACTGGGGCTACCATTTATCAATTTGGGCTATAATGGATTGGTGCTCAGGATCGCTTGACATCATCAGACAGTGCAAGGAGAAACAAAGCCCAAATCTCGCGACCTCTGAGATCTCGCAAGATTTGGGCTTTCCTTCTCCCTGTGCTGGCTGATGACGTCAAGTCCAACGGCAAGAGAGTGCTGAGCCTCCACACAAAGCCACAAGGGCCACCATTAAGGCAGAATATTAAAAGAAGTAAAAAAAACACAGACAACACACTGACAGGCAGGCCGGGCTGTGCTCAGCATACATTAAAGCAGACAAGGGAGCATATAGGAATCTGGTAGCAAGCTGTAATACCCTTCATTAACCCCTGACTGTCCATCACTGTGCTATAATGCCATGATTATCTGATTTGTTACTATTGCACAGCCTGCTATTGTCTGCCTGTGTTACAGTATCCTATCTTTGCTGTTCCACCTTCTGCTCCTCGTAGTCTCTACATAACTTCTCCCCTTCTGGCCAATTTTTATAATGGCAACTACAAATAAGAAACGAAAAGTTGACAGTGAGAGACGCCGCTTCCAGGACAGGTGGAAAGTGGAATATTTTTTCACTGAAATACGGAATCACTGTGTTTGTCTGATATGCCAAGAGACTGTGGCTGTTTATAAGGAATTTAATATCAAGAGACACTACCAGTCGAGACATAGCACATACGACAAGCTAACAGGGCGCGACCACAGTGAAAAGTTGAAGCAACTTGAAGCTATTTTAATGTCACAACAGCGATTTTTTACAAGAGCCCGTGAATCAAATGAAAATGCCACAAAGGCTAGCTATGAGGTGGCAGCGTTAATTGCTAAAAATTGCAAATCTTTTGCTGAGGGTGAGTTTATCAAAGAATGTGTTATGAAAATGGTGCAGAATATCTGTCCCGAGAAGAAGCAAGAGTTTGCCAACATTTGCCTGGCTCGTAACACTGTAGCAAGGAGAATTGAAGAAATTTCATCAGATATTAAGAGACACTTAACGTCAAAAGGAGTTGATTTTGACTTCTTTTCAATAGCCTGTGATGAAAGCACGGACCTCTCTGACACAGCTCAGTTGCTGATTTTTCTGAGAGGGGTGGACCATGAAATGAATGTGACTGAGGAGCTGCTTGACCTCCAGAGCCTTAAGGACCAAACAAGAGGAAAAGATTTACTTGTCTCTGTTAGTTCTGCCATAGATGACATGAAACTGCCTTGGAACAAGGTTACTGGGATTATTACTGATGGGGCACCTGCCATGACTGGTGAACGAAGTGGATTATCAACCCTAATCTGTAACAAGGTGATTGAAGAAGGAGGCAACGCTATCAAACTTCATTGTATCATTCATCAACAAGTTCTCTGTGCTAAACATCTCAAATATGATCATGTTATGAAACCGGTGCTAAAGACCATTAATTGCATCCGCTCTAAAGCCCTGTGCCACCGCCAGTTTAAACAGTTTTTACTGGATATCCAGGCTGAATACAAAAATGTTTTATATCATAATGATGTAAGATGGCTCAGTCGGGGGTCTGCACTGCAGCGTTTCTACTCTCTCAGAAAGGAAATTGGAGAATTCTTGGAAACAAAGGGACAACCGATGCGAGAACTATCTGATCCTATTTGGCTGGCTGATTTGGGGTTTCTAGTCGACATAACAAAGCATCTGAATGTACTGAACACGAGTCTTCAGGGCAAAGATGCAGCGGTGAACCAGCTTTATTCACACCTCAAAGCCTTTGGAACAAAGCTGCAACTTTTCCTAAGGCATTTGTCACAAACGCAGCCCAATACTGTTCACTTTTCAGCGTTGCAGGAAATAATGAACAGTTTTCCACAGGATGATATCAGTGCACAAACGAGCAGGTATGCAGCGGACATCGCATCTCTGGCTGGGGAGTTTAAACGGCGCTTTCAAGATTTTGCAGCTATTGAAAAGGAGATCAGCATTTTCTCCTCTCCATTCTCTGTTGACCCCGACAATGCTCCAGATCAGCTGCAGCTCGAGCTCATTGAGCTGCATTGTGACAGCGAGTTACGCAGTCATCACCAACAGCTCTCTCTTGTGAACTTTTACCGCCAACTGGATAAGAGCCGGTTTCAAGAGATTCGAACATTGGCTAAGAAAATGTTGAGCTTGTTTGGCTCAACATATTTGTGTGAGAAGACATTCTCTGTTATGAACTTTAACAAGAACCGTGTGAGGACAAGACTAAGGGGATGTTTACTAAAATCCGCAAATGTGCGCGCCGCAAAATAGCGCACGGAAACGCGGCACTGAAATGCGAATAAACGTGTTTAAACGCCCCGCACACGTGCGTGTCACCCCCGCACAGGTACGCGGCACACTAACGGGCCCCGTACAAGTGCGGGCCCGCAAATGTCCGATAGAGGCGTGGAACGGCTAAAGAAGGGCGGAGGAAGGCTCCGGAGGGGCGGAGGGACGGGGTCAATGGGTGGAGAGTGGGAGGGGAGAGGCTCCCCGCACAGTATCGGGGTCGAATTTCCATGTAAAAACTACCGCGGTAGAAAGCATTTAAAGGGAAGAGAAACCATTTCCGTCAGCAATGTACAGCAAAACCGGGGAAACCTGCAAAACGTCAGCAGTGTGATACATGTGCACAGAACAAAAGTGCAAATAAAAAGCGAAAATGACCACAACAAACATTTTAAAAATTATAATTCAGCTGGGGAACAGTGCTAGCAATGGGCACAAATAAAAAACACACCCAGGAAAGCTCCAAAAAAAAGGAATGAACCATGGAAAGGTGTATGGAGCGGAGACTCTTCCAAAAAACAAAATCCCCTCTTTTGTAGCTGTCCTGGGAGTGTCCCCCATGTTTGTTCATGAAAATCACTGTAGCCCATGTTGGTTATATTTTATCGCCCCTTTCCGTGGTCATGTCTGGGTATTATTTGCATGTTTGTCACCGGACAGGGTGAAGGAGCCCACAGTAAAAATGTGCAGAGCAGGGTGTGTGACCCCATCCTGCCAGGTTTATCATCCCCAGGTACTGCACCATCTCTGTGGCAACGGTGTAGTGCAGTGGACAGAGCCAGTACTTGTAAGACCATAGGGTCACAGGTTCAAATCCCATCTGGGGCCCATGCCAATATATTACCCACCACTAAACAGAGATATGAAAGACACCCCTTTATTGCAGAGAACATAAACATGTTGCAAACATCCTTCTTTTACCCCACACCGCACACACATCAGAACAATGGTCATCACCCACATACGAGTCGCCCAAATGCAGTCCTGGAGTGGCTCCACTCAATCAGGCCATATGCTTATGCTAAGAGAAGGACATGCTAGCATGTTGGTGGGACTGTACAGATGGTGTAGAGGGAAGTGCCTGCCAGCCACAGCAGACATTTGACTAGCCAGGTGCAGGCTGGCACCGTCCACTGTAACAGACAGACCCTGTTGGATGTACAGTCATGGACGTCCCAGGGAACTCAGCCAAGCTGTGGATACACGGTGGTGCAGTGTACACAGAAAGTGTATGAAAAAACAGAAGGTCACAGGTTCAAAGCTCGGCTGGGGATATTGCCAATCATGACCACATATTTTACACACAAATAAACCGTGGTAGTAAGCAAAACCTTTAAGGCAGAGGACAGTGGCATCAGTAAAACCCCTTACATTTACCATCCCAAGCACAGACACCATGAACAGGGTGATCACCTAGAGCAGAGTATCCCAAATGCAGTCCTGGAGGACCACACACCAGTCAGGTTCCATGCTGCCTCTAATACAAATGACTGTGCTGCATATCTATGTACCACCCTCATGTCATGCAGATGTAGCACATGCATATCCATGAGGGACAGCATAAAACCACAACAGTGTTTGCCACACCATGACATGATGTGGGAAGGCCCGATGAAAAGCACCAGCCAACAGGCCCTGACACACCCACACCCACAGGCCGCATTGCACAATGCATCCTGGAAAGGCAGGACAGTGGGCCCTGCCTGTAACCCCCAATAGTAGCAGTTACATACGTCACCAATGCCACCCCACACCTGGGGACATGGTACACAGCTATCTAATGTTTTCATTGAACACAGTGAAATATGGATGTATATGCTCAGTACATTTTGCCCATTGAGCACCACATGACAATCATTCAGATGTGGGTTATGTGTGCAGCAGGTCTGTTGTCTGACAGTGTGTACATCCTGGGTGGGTGACCCCCAACAGCTATGTGTAACATACCCATGCCTGTACTGTTCCCAGGACTGGTGTGTCGCCCAGGGCTGCTAAACCACTTGATTGTACCACACAAGACGACCAACCTGGCTAATGGTCACAGCAATGTGAAACATCAACATAAACTCTCAAGAAAGGCAGGGCTAAAAAATAGGCATGTTGGAAGGGTTCCCGGCTCATGCAGCATAACATGTGGATGAGTCAACATTGATGAAGGAGAGAGCAGGTGTCCCCACACCAATGGTGATTTCCCCTAGGGCATGCACATGTTGCACAACAGCATGTGTGATTTGTGGGGATGTGTGGAGGACTAGGTAGTCACCCCAAACCCATAATGCACAGCATAGGTAGTTGCGTACATGCACAGTGGATGTTCAACAACTGAGTGGCACCAGCACTAGCAGGGACTGCAGCATGTTAGCAGAGGTGTACTGGTATCAGTGGGGTCAGTGGCAGGTGGCCAGAGAAGATGGAGCCAGAGCCCCTGACACGTGGGTGCAGTGGCCCACAACAGAAAGGGCCGCTAGGACAAGCAGACATGCTATTTGCAGGGTCTACATTGACTCTGTGTCCGCAGTGTGGTGCAGGGGACACAGCCAGTGTGTTGTGGAGGCAAAGATAACAAGTTCACCTCCCAGCTGGGGCCACCGGCAACACAGTGCACATATTTTATCCACCAGTAAACCGTTATAGGGAATAAAAACCCCACCTGCAGAGAACAAAAGCATGTTCTGAGGATTGCTATTTTACCATAAGTAGCTCATACCCCTCAGAAATGTACAACAGCTACAGCAGAGTACACACAATGCAGTACCGGAGGGCCACATGTCAGTTAGCTGTGATGCTGTCCCCAATATAAGGCCACTTTATCATGGTGTTGGACGCCTACTGCTGGCAGAGGGGGCAGTGGCTGCTGCACCACAGCAGATGCTGGCCTAGCCACCCTCATGTGGCTGCAGTCCAATCCACCAGACAGGCACTGTGTGACAAACAGCCATGGACTCCCCGGGAATGAACTGTTGCTGTGCTAAGACGGTGGTGCAGTACACATAGCAAGTGCCCCAAGAGCAGAAGGCCCCAGGTTCAAATCTCAGCTGGGGCACCTGCCATCCCACTCCCCATATTCTTTTCCATGCAGAAAACCTGTTAGTAAAGACTGGAATTCCCCTGCTGATGACATAAGCGTTGGTCAAGACAACATATTTTACAATAAACAGCCCACACCACATAAACATATGCCTCACCCACAGCACAGTCCCCCAAATGCAGCCGTGCAGGGACAAAGAACACTCATGTTCGCTGATGTATCCAATAAAGATGCGTGTGCTGCAAGTTAATTGAACACCACCATGGTATGCATCTGTCTGAGAGGCATACTCATCACGGACATCATGAAAACCTGACCAGTGTGTGTGCCATATTGACTGGCTTTTTGAAAATCTGCCGTAGAGCAGTGGCCAACAGGGGCAGAAACACCTGCACCTGCAGGCCCCAATATCTGAAGACCAATGCAGTGGCAGGATGTCAGGCCCTGTGTGCCCCTCCAAAAACTAGCATGTGCAGACATTACCAATCACACGCTACACATGGCGATACATCACACGCATATCAGAAGCCTGGTATGAGCAGTGAGTGTTAGAAATGCCTTTGCCAAGCATAAGCAGATCATCGAGCTGTAACATACCAACGTCTCAGATGTATGTACAACGTGTGTCAGGTCATGTGCCCTCCAGAGATTAACAGCCTGGAACATTTCACCAAAAGTGTACCCCAACGTTGCCATACCCCCAGTGTGCCCATTACTGTTGCGTTGGTCTCTGCTCCTACATAACAGTACATCATCTCAATGCTGTCCTAGGTGTAGGGAGTGTGTGTCTGTTGATCCAGTGTGTGCTGGCTGCCAACACCTCCCACAGCCCACAATGATAGCACCGTTGCCAGTATTGGCCTGCAAATGTGCATAATGAGGAGCAAAGTACTCTGGGTATAGAACAGACAGGGTGGCAGGAGCAGGATGCAGCTACACAGGGCAAATGTGCATGCCTAGGACCATGTTGTGCTGTGCCATCACCTCCACAGACATGGTGCCCATAGCATGTACTGTGAGGAGGTAACCCTCACCCCGAACGATCAGTGACCACGCCATGGCTAGGTTACAACATATTGCCATACAGTAAGAACATAAGAAATGCCATACTGGGTCAGACCGAGGTCCATCAAGCCCAGTATCCTGTTTCCAACAGTGGCCAATCTAGGTCATACGTACCTAGCAGTTTCCCCAAAAGACACAGGTTCTGCAGTGCTTGTACTAGGCCAAGCATTGATATCCTGGGTCCCTTTTTAATAGTGGTTTATGGACCTTTCCTCCAGGAACTTGTCCAAACCTTTTTTAAACCCAGCTATACTAACAGCCCTTACTACATCCTCCGGTAACAGATTCCAGAGTTTGATTACACGTTGAGAGAAGAAATATTTTCTCCTATTTGTCTTAAATAGTTTACCCTGTAGCTTCATTACATGCCCCCTAGTCCTTCTATATTCTGATAGCGTAAACAATTTATCCACGTTTATCCGTTCCACTCCATTCATTAATTTATACACCTCTATCATATCTCCCCTCAGCCGCCTCTTTTCTAGGTTAAAGAGCCCTAACCTTTTTAGCCTCTCTTCATAGGAGTAGCCTTCCATCCCCTTCACCAATTTGGTGGCTCTTCTCTGTACTTTTTCTAATAACTCTATGTCCTTTTTAAGATACGGTGACCAGAATTGCACACAATATTCAAGGTGCGGTCGTACCATGGAGCGATACAGAGGCATTATAATATCCTTTGTTTTATTCTCCATCCCTTTCCTTATGATACCTAGCATTCTATTTGCTTTCTTGGCCGCCGCTGCACACTGGGCGGAGGGTTTTAACATGTTATCCACGATGACTCCTAAATCTTTTTCCTGGGTGGTGGTTTCTAATGTGGAGCCTTGCATCTTGTAACTATAGTGTGGGTTGTTCTTTCCTAGGTGCACAACTTTGCACTTGTCCACATTAAATTTCATCTGCCATTTGGATGCCCAGTCTTCCAATTTATCCAGATCCTCCTGCAGTTTTCCACAATCCTCTTGGGTTTTAACAACTTTAAACAGTTTTGTGTCATCTGCAAATTTGATTACCTCACTAGTTATTCCCTTTTCCAGGTCATTTATGAATATGTCAAAAAGTAGCGGACCCAGTACAGATCCCTGGGGTACTCCACTATTCACCTTTTTCCATTGGGAATATTGGCCATTTAGCCCTACCCTCTGCTTTCTATCTTTTAACCAGTTCCCGATCCACAATAGTACACTGCCTCCTATCCCATGACTTTTTAGCTTCGCCAAAAGTCTCTGATGGGGGACCTTGTCAAAAGCTTTCTGAAAGTCCAGATACACTATATCAACCGACTCACCTTTGTCTACCTGTTTATGCACACCTTCAAAAAAACAGATCAGATTAGTAAGACAAGATCTTCCTTGTCTAAAGCCATGTTGGCTGTCTCCCATTAGGCCATGACTATCTACATGCTGTGTAATTTTGTTCTTTATGATGGCTTCTACCATTTTCCCTGGTACTGACGTCAGGCTCACCGGTCTGTAATTTCCCGGGTCACCCCTGGAACCCTTTTTAAAAATTGGTGTTACGTTGGCGACCCTCCAATCTTCAGGTATTACAGATGATTTTAATGAAAGTTCACAGATTACCAATAACAGGTCTGCAATCTCATATTTCAGTTCTTTCAACACTCTGGGATGTATACCATCCGGTCCAGGTGATTTGCTACTATTCAGTTTATCAAATAGTTGTAATATATCTTCCCGGTGTAGCGATATTTCTCTCAATTCCTCTGCAGTATCACCTTTAAATACCACTTCAGTCTTGGGTAACACCCCTACATCTTCCTCAGTAAAGACCGAAGCAAAGAATTCATTCAGTCTCTCTGCTATAGCCTTGTCTCCTCTTATTGCACCTTTTACCCCTCTATCATCTAATGGTCCAATTGACTCTCTCACAGGCCTTTTGCTACGAATGTACTTGAAAAAGTCTTTATTTCGTGTTTTTGCTTCCGTAGCAAGTTTCTTCTCAAATTCCCGCTTTGCCTGCCTTATCAATGCTTTGCATTTAACTTGCCAGTGCTTGTGCTGTTTCCAGTTTTCATCATTTGGCTCTTTTTTCCATTTTCTGAAGGTTGCTCTTTTGGCAGCAACAGCCTCTCTGACCTCACCTTTAAACCATGCTGGCAGTTTTTTGGACTTTCTTCCACTTTTCTTAATGCATGGAATACAGCTGGTCTGGGCTTCGAGGATAGTATTTTTAAATAACACCCAAGCTTGCTGTAAGTCTTTAACCTTTGGAACCGCTCCTTTTAGTTTTTTCCGAACTATATTCCTCATTCTATCATAGTCACCCTTTTGAAAGTTAAAAGGTAGTACTGTGGATTCCTTTACTATCTGTCCTCCACTGATTAAATCAAACATGATCATACTATGATCACTATTGCCAAGTGGTCCCAACACCCTTATTTCTTGCACCAGATCTGGCGTTCCACTAAGGACTAGGTCCAGTATGGCTTCCCCTCTGGTCGGTTCATGAACCAGCTGCTCCAAGTAGCAGTCATTCATTTCATCTAGAAACTTTATCTCTTTAGCTTGTCCTGCTGTGACACTGTCCCAGTCGATACCGGGGTAATTGAAATCACCCATTATTACTATTCTGTTGTGGCTTTTGTTAGCTTCCTTGATTTCTTTGAGCATTTCATCATCCATTTGTTCATTCTGGCCAGGTGGTCGATAGTATACTCCCACTGCCATCACCTTCCCCTTCATAAATGGAATTTCAATCCATAGAGATTCTACAGCATATTTTGTTCCCTGCAAAACTTTAATCCTTTCTGACTCAATGCCCTCTCTAACATAGAGCGCAACCCCTCCACCAATTTGTTCAGCTCTATCATTACGATATAGTTTGTATCCAGGTATCACAGTGTCCCACTGGTTATCCTCCTTCCACCATGTCTCTGAGAGTGCAACCATATCTAACCTCTCATTTAATGCTATATATTCTAATTCTCCCATCTTATTGTTTAGACTTCTAGCATTGGCATACAAGCATTTTAGAGACTGTATTTTATTAATATTAATCTGGCTATTGGTAGGCATGGGTAATGGGGAATCTTTATGCTCTGTCTGCTCCTTACTCAAGGGCATTTGGGCTACTATACTCCCTTTTGGAACCTCACTGCTTTTGGTAGTATCCTTCAAGGATACCTTTGTCCGAACCGTGCGCTCCTGGGTGACTGTCGGCTTTCCCTATTTTCTAGTTTCAAAGCTTCTCTATCTCTTTTTTAAAGGTTAATGCCAGCAGTCTGGTCCCATCCTGATTAAGGTGAAGCCCATCCCTTCGGAAGAGCCCCCCCTTTCCCCAGAATGTTCCCCAGTTCCTAGCAAATCCAAAACCCTCATCCTTGCACCATTGTCTCATCCACGCATTGAGACTCCGGAGCTCTGCCTGTCTTTTGGGTCCTGCACGTGGAACGGGAAGCATTTCGGAGAACGCTATCCTGGAAGTTCTGGATTTCAACTTCCTACCTAAAAGCTTAAATTTAGCCTCCAGAACTTCCCTACCACATTTTCCTATGTCATTGGTACCAACATGTACCAAGACAGCAGACTCCCCCCAGCACTATCTATGATCCTATCTAGGCGGTGCGTGAGATCTGCTACCTTCGCACCAGGCAGGCATGTTACCAGGCGATCCTCACGTCCACCAGCCACCCAGCTATCTACATTCCTAATGATTGAATCACCAACTATAACAGCTGTCCTGACCCTCCCCTCATGGGGACATGGCCCTGGAGAAACGTCCTCGGTGCGAGAGGGTTTTACATCACCTGGAGGACAGGTCCTAGTTACAGGATCACTTCCTGCCACACCAGGGTGATGCTCTCCTGTCACGTGACCTCTCTCCTCCATGGCAACAGGGATGCTGCCAGACTGGAGGTGGGACTTCAGGACTATATCCCTGTAGGTCTCGTCCATGTACTTCTCTGTCTTTCTTATGTCTTCCAGGTCTGCTACTCTAGCCTCTAGAGAACGGACTCGTTCCCTGAGAGCAAAGAGCTCCCTGCACTTAGTGCATATGTAGGACCTCTCACCAACTGGGAGATAATCATACATGTGACACTCGATGCAAAAGACTGGAGAACCCCCATCTCGTTGCTGGACCTCTGACTGCATCTTAGTTTAAAGCTTGTGTTTAGGTCTTTTAAATCGGTATATAATAAGGATTGGTGTAGATGCTTATACTAATAAAAGTGTATCTAATACCCCTAATACACCCTGTGTACCTGAAGCTAATTAATCACAGGTCCTCTGTGTATGACTGATTTGGATTAAGAGCTGCACCTGAGAGCAGCCCCTTTCCTCTAAGATGTCCAAGTACCTATAAAACTACAAATTCCCCAGGGGTGGGTGGGTGATGGGGAGGGAGGGGGGGAGATAAGTCCTATTAAAGAGGGCAGTTACAAGGTACCCTGTCCTGAACCCTCAGCAGGGGGATGGGGGTACCACACAAAGCCCAGTTGAGAGAGGCAAGGTAAGTACAGCTGAGAAGGCTGAAACTTGCACACCACTAAGACAAACACTAAATAATTAAACAAACAACAGTTAGACAAACAGTAAATAATTAAATAAACAGCTAGAACTCACAGTAAGATGTCCCAGGAGGCAAAAATCCACTCACTAGCAGAGCTCTGTAAAAGTTCAGCCTTTCTCTGATCAGAGAAAAGCAAACTAAAACAGCCTATGCACACGTGGAGAAAACAGGAACAAGGTTACAGGATACCTCAGGGGGAGGGGGTCAGGGGGAGGAGTCACTCAGGCAGGCAAGGACAGGAAAAAGCTTAACAGCAGGCTCTGGGGAGAGAGATTTTTATGGGTCCTGTATATATGGGGCCCAATCACTGAGTCAACTGCATGATGGCTGTGCTCACATCCCAGTTATGGGTGCACAGAGTCTCCCTGGTAGCATGCACCATTGACCGTCAAGCGGCCTGAAAGCAGTTAACATGTGTCTGGCTGGAACACCTTGCAGGGTCAGTAGCTGGGCACACACTGTGCCCTCTGCTGAAAAATGTCAGATGGTGTTGGTTGAGCTGTGTGGCTCTGGCTCTACTGTCTGTCTGCCTGATCTAGACATGTGGATATGTTCAAAATTGCAGAGAGTGACCTGTAGGTTCTGTGTACGACAGGCGGAATGAGGTTGCTGGCAACTGCTAGCACCGTAGTTGGGCTACAGAATGTGCATATCGTAATATTGTGCAAACTGTGTTTGACAGGGAAGTTCAAGTGGTCAGACACAAATAGCCAATGCGGCCAGAAATCTCCCTTACCCCCACAACCCCTTCACATATATCAGGGCACCCACAAAGGATATGCACCCTTGGGTGAGCATTGTAGCCCACAAGGCCCAGATGGGTCAGGGAAATACAGATGCTTGAAGTAGGACTGTATGTGTGTCTGATGTGTCAACCTATCAGACATCATCTGACAAGCTGATCTGATGTTCCTGGCCCTCCCAGCCAGGACAGGTGCTGTGTGTCTCACCTCACACTCAGGGTGAGTGCAAGCCACACACACTGTGAGGTTCTGTACCCACTCTGTACCTGCAACACAGAAGGTCCGTGCCCAAAAATATTCCCAGGTGCTGTGTGGTTGCACACCCTATCGTAGGACCATTAGTAGACTGCTGCTGTGCATGTGCAGTGCATCATGGGTGTGAGTGGATTGGCCCCACCCTGTTAACTGCAGCACAAAGTCTGCATAGGTTATATTGCAGACAGCCAGATAACTCATCGCAGCCCCAGAGCTGTAGTCCAGTGGTGACTGCAATGCCTCAGAAGCAAAAGGTTGTTGGTTCAAATCCAAAGTGTGGTTGTACAAGGAAAGTATTTTATATATCCTGACATTGGCCCACAGACTCCACCAGTCAGCAGCAGTGCGGGTAAACGTTCAGAAAAACAACATACATTGAACAAGGCAGTGTCACATTAGGCAAATGTTTTTCCAAGGTCCATGGGGGCTGTCAGGCTTGGAACGTGGGTAATGTCCTCTAGTACTGGCAACTTAAACACCATCACAGTGCATTAACCCAGGTACACCCTATAAGGTGGTCTGTGGAGCACCTGCTGCTGACAGCACTGTGAGGATCTCCAAACAACCACCAGTAGCCCACAGTCATGGACTTGTCATTGGCTGCACTCACCAATAAACCCACTGTTTATGGAAGTATGCAACCTCTGGCTTCCCATGCAGCAAGGTTAGGTGTGGGCCACAGCTAGATTGCTAACAGATGCCTGGCTGGCCAAAGAGGCAATCATGCAGACTGTGTGTTGTTGTTACCAGGGTTGTGTTGCCCCATCAGTGAGAATGGTGTATGACACATGATGTATGCAGCAGTGTGAGTGTCTTGCCACCAGCAGCACCTCTGTAATGCAGAAAGGGCTCTGGGCCAAGTAATAATGTTGCAAAGTATGAAAATATATGCCGTGCACAGCATAGATGTACATGGAAAGCACCATGCCCAATGTTGTAACAAAGTATGATAATGTGAGCTGCCTGAGACAGGCACTCCAGAGCACAAAAGGAAGATGTAACCCATGATGCCAGGTTAAGCAGCCAATGTATCCACCATTGCGCTATATCTCAGCCCCCAGGACTGTATGCCAGCAGATATACCAAAGTTTAATGTGGATTGTGGTGACATGCTGACCACATTGCCCCCTAATGTCTAACACGCAACCTACTTTTCGTGTGTAATGCACATATATGAACCCCCTCAAAACACCTATGGCAACCACCACATCATTGCTGTCTGTACATGGTGAGTCACCACAGAACATAGCCCACTAACACACATAACCCCATATCACCAGGTTGCTTGACCCCTGACGCTGATGGTCTGTTTGCACCCATTGCTATCAGTGTCAGAGCACTACCTGCTATGTGACACACATAGCACACCTCATCTGACAATGGCCCAGGAATCAGTGCATATGTGTCCAGAGGTTCAAGACCACACTGTGTGAACAAGTGAAATCCACAATAATTAAAGTCTGTTATAGGGACATGAGAGATACCTTGTAGCTATGTGAGTATGCCAAGAACATGAAACCTATTTCTATTGTTAAATATAAGAAATGTGTATGAATGCTGCGTGCCGGTAATTTTTGCACTTTTCTGGCGCGCAGCAATGCGGAACGCAAGGGCAAGCAGTGATGAGGGCCGCAGCCATGCAGCGTGCATGTGCGTGTTCCGATACGCGCAAATGCGGAAGTTGCGTCCTTAGCGTTCGCGCGTCTACACGCCCACAAAACAAAATGGCGACGAGAAGCAGGAAGCCTGCATTCAGCCATCGGGAGCTGTGCCTCCTGGCCTCCCTTATTGGGCCAACACAAAAACGGCTTTTCCCAGGGCCCTCCAGGAGGAGAAACATGGGGAAGGTGCTGAGGGCCTGGGAGAGGGTGACCAGGCGCTTCAATCGTGAGGCAGACCACCCACGTGAGGTAAGTGAATGGCCACAGGTCACAAAACCATATACACAGACAGGGTTAATGTCAGCTGTCCATGCTGTTGTGTGTAAGTAGTCTAGATAAAGTACGTGTAGCAGGGTAACCACATGCCATATGCATTGTGTAACACATCTGAGTGGTTGCCCATGTAGCCAATTCCAGATCCATGTGGCCACAGAGGGCATGATGACCCCCTGGCGTCATGACAGCTGCTGGTATTGATGCACTACAGACCACTGTAACACAGCTAGGCCAACCATCTGCCTAAGGAGTGTCTAGAATCACCATGTGCTGATGGCGGTATCTGCATCTGGAGGGTAACACATAGGGGCAACCATCAGGGGTCGTGGAACCTTCAGCACAAGGGCCCTGACGCACACAGGTGCCCAGGGGTCGTTTACAAATGTGGTATAATACATCCCCCTCCCCTCAGGGGTCCAGAGAGCCACTCAAAGTGTGCCCTGGCAACCTGGAGATATGGATCTGTGTCCTAATGTACTTTGAAACATAACCCATATCTCCAGGAGGTCAGAGAGCCCATCCAAGTGGGTCCTCTATCACCCTGGAGATATGGATCTGTGTCCTAATGTAGTTTGAACCCTCCTCCCCACCTCCAGGAGGTCAGAGAGCCCATCCAAGTGGCTTCTCTATCAGCCTGGAGCTAGGGTTGTGTGTCCTAATGTAGTTTGAACCCTCCTCCCCAACTCCAGGAGGTCAGAGAGCCCATCCAAGTGGCTTCTCTATCAGCCTGGAGCTAGGGTTGTGTGTCCTAATGTAGTTTGAACCCTCCTCCCTAACTCCAGGAGGTCAGAGAGCCCATCCAAGTGGGTCCTCTAGCACCCTGGAGCTATGGATCTGTGTCCTAATGTAGTTTGAACCCTTCTCCCTACCTCCAGGTGTGCAGAGAGCCCATCCAAGTGGGTCCTCTATCACCCTGGAGCTATGGATCTGTGTCCTAATGTAGTTTGAACCCTTCTCCCTACCTCCAGGTGTGCAGAGAGCCCATCCAAGTGGCCACTCCATCACCCTGGAGATATGGATCTGTGTCCTAATGTAGTCTGAACCCTTCTCCCTACCTCCAGGTATGCAGAGAGCCCATCCAAGTGGGTCCTCTATCACCCTGGAGATATGGATCTGTGTCCTAATGTACTTTGAAACATAACCCATATCTCCAGGAGGTCAGAGAGCCCATCCAAGTGGGTCCTCTATCACCCTGGAGATATGGATCTGTGTCCTAATGTAGTTTGAACCCTCCTCCCCACCTCTAGGAGGTCAGAGAGCCCATCCAAGTGGCTTCTCTATCAGCCTGGAGCTAGGGTTGTGTGTCCTAATGTAGTTTGAACCCTCCTCCCTAACTCCAGGAGGTCAGAGAGCCCATCCAAGTGGGTCCTCTAGCACCCTGGAGCTATGGATCTGTGTCCTAATATAGTTTGAACCCTTCTCCCTACCTCCAGGTGTGCAGAGAGCCCATCCAAGTGGGTCCTCTATCACCCTGGAGCTATGGATCTGTGTCCTAATGTAGTTTGAACCCTTCTCCCTACCTCCAGGTGTGCAGAGAGCCCATCCAAGTGGCCACCCCATCACCCTGGAGATATGGATCTGTGTCCTAATGTAGTCTGAACCCATCTCCCTACCTCCAGGTGTGCAGAGAGCCCATCCAAGTGGGTCCTCTATCACCCTGGAGATATGGATCTGTGTCCTAATGTACTTTGAAACATAACCCATATCTCCAGGAGGTCAGAGAGCCCATCCAAGTGGGTCCTCTATCACCCTGGAGATATGGATCTGTGTCCTAATGTAGTTTGAACCCTCCTCCCCACCTCCAGGAGGTCAGAGAGCCCATCCAAGTGGCTTCTCTATCAGCCTGGAGCTAGGGTTGTGTGTCCTAATGTAGTTTGAACCCTCCTCCCCAACTCCAGGAGGTCAGAGAGCCCATCCAAGTGGCTTCTCTATCAGCCTGGAGCTAGGGTTGTGTGTCCTAATGTAGTTTGAACCCTCCTCCCTAACTCCAGGAGGTCAGAGAGCCCATCCAAGTGGGTCCTCTAGCACCCTGGAGCTATGGATCTGTGTCCTAATGTAGTTTGAACCCTTCTCCCTACCTCCAGGTTTGCAGAGAGCCAATCCAAGTGGGTCCTCTATCACCCTGGAGCTATGGATCTGTGTCCTAATGTAGTTTGAACCCTTCTCCCTACCTCCAGGTGTGGAGAGAGCCCATCCAAGTGGCCACTCCATCACCCTGGAGATATGGATCTGTGTCCTAATGTAGTCTGAACCCTTCTCCCTACCTCCAGGTGTGCAGAGAGCCCATCCAAGTGGGTCCTCTATCACCCTGGAGATATGGATCTGTGTCCTAATGTACTTTGAAACATAACCCATATCTCCAGGAGGTCAGAGAGCCCATCCAAGTGGGTCCTCTATCACCCTGGAGATATGGATCTGTGTCCTAATGTAGTTTGAACCCTCCTCCCCACCTCCAGGAGGTCAGAGAGCCCATCCAAGTGGCTTCTCTATCAGCCTGGAGCTAGGGTTGTGTGTCCTAATGTAGTTTGAACCCTCCTCCCTAACTCCAGGAGGTCAGAGAGCCCATCCAAGTGGGTCCTCTAGCACCCTGGAGCTATGGATCTGTGTCCTAATGTAGTTTGAACCCTTCTCCCTACCTCCAGGTGTGCAGAGAGCCCATCCAAGTGGGTCCTCTATCACCCTGGAGCTATGGATCTGTGTCCTAATGTAGTTTGAACCCTTCTCCCTACCTCCAGGTGTGCAGAGAGCCCATCCAAGTGGCCACTCCATCACCCTGGAGATATGGATCTGTGTCCTAATGTAGTCTGAACCCTTCTCCCTACCTCCAGGTGTGCAGAGAGCCCATCCAAGTGGGTCCTCTATCACCCTGGAGATATGGATCTGTGTCCTAATGTACTGTCAAACATAACCCATATCTCCAGGAGGTCAGAGAGCCAATCCAAGTGGGTCCTCTATCACCCTGGAGATATGGATCTGTGTCCTAATGTAGTTTGAACCCTCCTCCCCACCTCCAGGAGGTCAGAGAGCCCATCCAAGTGGCTTCTCTATCAGCCTGGAGCTAGGGTTTTGTGTCCTAATGTAGTTTGAACCCTCCTCCCTAACTCCAGGAGGTCAGAGAGCCCATCCAAGTGGGTCCTCTAGCACCCTGGAGCTATGGATCTGTGTCCTAATGTAGTTTGAACCCTTCTCCCTACCTCCAGGTGTGCAGAGAGCCCATCCAAGTGGGTCCTCTATCACCCTGGAGATATGGATCTGTGTCCTAATGTAGTTTGAACCCTCCTCCCCACCTCCAGGAGGTCAGAGAGCCCATCCAAGTGGCTTCTCTATCAGCCTGGAGCTAGGGTTGTGTGTCCTAATGTAGTTTGAACCCTCCTCCCCAACTCCAGGAGGTCAGAGAGCCCATCCAAGTGGCTTCTCTATCAGCCTGGAGCTAGGGTTGTGTGTCCTAATGTAGTTTGAACCCTCCTCCCTAACTCCAGGAGGTCAGAGAGCCCATCCAAGTGGGTCCTCTAGCACCCTGGAGCTATGGATCTGTGTCCTAATGTAGTTTGAACCCTTCTCCCTACCTCCAGGTTTGCAGAGAGCCCATCCAAGTGGGTCCTCTATCACCCTGGAGCTATGGATCTGTGTCCTAATGTAGTTTGAACCCTTCTCCCTACCTCCAGGTGTGGAGAGAGCCCATCCAAGTGGCCACTCCATCACCCTGGAGATATGGATCTGTGTCCTAATGTAGTCTGAACCCTTCTCCCTACCTCCAGGTGTGCAGAGAGCCCATCCAAGTGGGTCCTCTATCACCCTGGAGATATGGATCTATTTATTTATTTATTTATTTAACAGTTATTTATATACCGCTCTTTCCCTAGTATCAAGTGCGGTTTACATGGAACAGTATGTTAATTGGTATGTAATATACCAAGTCAGTTTACATAGAACAGATAATTATAATTTACAAGGAATGTTGTAACATTACAGATATAACATATTAGAAGATATATACATTGTTAGTTTAAATCTATAATCATCATGTGAATGAGAGTGTGGTATGGTAAATAGTGTATTAGTGACATTTAATTTGAAAATAGAGTATGTAATAATAATGTATAAATGTTAGCCTGTATCTATTTGAGTATTCTGTTCTGAGGGTGTATTGTAGTGTAATATGAATAAGTGAGTTTTTAATTTTTTTCTGAATTCTTTTATATCAGACAGCAGGCGAATGTTGTCAGGTAGATTGTTCCAAAGAATTGGAGCAGAGTGTGAGAAAGCTCTCTTATTTGTTTGTTTTCTGGCTTTTGTGAAATCTTTTGGTATTGTTAAGGTATTTAAGTTTCTGCTTCTTTGAGATCGTTTATCGATGTCTATATTAATCAGTGTATTGAGTGCCGATGGTGCAAGATTATTTATAAGTTTAAATGTAGTGACAAGAATTTTATATTTGATTCGGGAGTAAATAGGTAGCTAATGAAGTTCAGCCAAAATTGGTGTAACATGTTCAAGTGGGCTTATATTCATAATCATCCTAGCAGCTATGTTCTGAGTTATTTGTATCTTTTTAATATTTTGTTTTGAAATGCCATTAAGTATTGTGTTTGCAAAATCTATCACCCTGGAGATATGGATCTGTGTCCTAATGTACTTTGAAACATAACCCATATCTTCAGGAGGTCAGAGAGCCCATCCAAGTGGGTCCTCTATCACCCTGGAGATATGGATCTGTGTCCTATTGCAGTTGCAAGCCTCCCCCTTACCTCCAGGAGTGCTGAGAGGCCATCCAAGTGGGTTTTCAATCACCCTGGAGATTTGTTTGGATGTGCCAGTGTAGGCTAACACATCCACCAATCCCCAGTTGTCTGCCCAGCCCATCACAGTGTGCCACAGTCACCCTGGTGATATGGTGCAGGGTGAGGATGGCTTTAAGTCAATCATCTGTACCTCATGCAGTCCTGACTCATTCACATGGCGTCCAGGGTGTCACCATATTGCAATGCTGTATCTTGCTGATGATGTGCCCTAGGACACCCAAGACCCTGGTGGCTGATAGCTGATTGTAACAGAGGGTATGTTAGTCTGATCTGTCACATAGGGTATAGTGGTCTGGTTGCACCTCACACTCGCTCTATGTGGCACATAGTCCAACACACGCACTGTAGACGTATGGACATGTTATGGTAGATGCAGATACGGATGTGCGTCAACAACATCTATCACACATTAGCCTCGAGATGGATGTCAAAAGCCTTGCGAGAGGGACATGTCCACAGCTATGTATGCAGAATTAGGTTTCTCCTCCCCAAAAGCACCCAGGCACAATGACCCTTTCTGTACATGTACCTCACAGATGCCCCTGGGGGGTTCCAGACACACATCCAGGTTGCACACAACAGCCTATAATCCACACATGTACAGGGGCAGAAAAAGCACATATCCGTGTAATGTGTCATTGCCCGTAGTGTGTGCAGGCACATCTCATATAACCCTCAAGGACACAGGTCAGAGGAACATAACAACACCGGAGAGGCTGGAAGGTGACAGATGCATGTCCACCGTCGCCAGTATGCTGTGTCTAACAGTCGGCAAGGTAGGTCTGATGTAGCTATCAGTAGCCCTATGACATACAGGACACACAACTCATGTGGTGGGTCAGGTAATGACATCCATGGCCATGTAGATATCCACGTGTCATGGACCTGCCCCTGCCATGGTGAATAGGGCAAACCACCCAATGTCACATGTATGTTAAAACAAACATGTTTGCCGGTAGATCAGGGTGCCATTGCGTTTGGTAGTGCATGACATGTACAGATAATGTGACCACACATGTATCTAAAGTAATACCTACTGGTTTTAAGGCCTCTGCATGGACATGCACATTGGCCAAACAAATGTGGCATGGCAAAGCCATGTCTGTCAAGGGTGCCAAAGGGAAACATCCCCATGCGCTCAGGGAGACACGGACATTGCACATAGGTGTCACTGCACACATGTCCACACCCACATTGAGGCATGTATGTGGCACTGGGGACAGATAATCACCTGGAAAAAGCATGAATGCCGTGACCCATATCTGTCTGAGATGCAGTGTGGAAGACAGCATGCGACTGCTCCCCACCATCCACTATAAAAGCATATGGGAGTACCCCACAGCTCATGTGGCCTGCCCTGATGCAAACCCCAATTGCTTCTCCCCAGTGCATAATGTCACGCAAAAATGTCATCTCTGTGTCCGTCTAAGTGCAATACACCTGCATGTTAAAGCAACCCCTGTGTGTGTCTCTGCTGAGGTCCCCACTAACGGCGACACTGGTGTATCTGATACCCCAGCACTAGTAGCTGTGTGGACATGATCCACAGACAATACCAGGGGAACAGTGAGAATGACACTATTACGTTGCTCCACTATGTATGCATAGGGCCAAACCATGCCATCAGCATGGAGAACACACCATGTGCCGGAGGACATGAGCCAGGAGTGCCAATCACTCTCTGGTCACTGTCAGCCATGCCTAGTGTGCTGAATGCCAAGGGCCTACATGTGACCTGTCACCATGAGTGACCAGTGGGATGGCATCCAGGGGTGGTGTCTGACCGAGCCGCCCAGCCATGCGCACCACCCCCCCCCACCCCACAATGTGGCTGTGTTGGTAGCCATTTCCCCTGTGGAGCGCCATGTGTCCTGTGCATCACATCTAGACCAACATAATGTGGCATGATCACAGAGGGCCACAAACCCCACAACATCGGGATGCCCTGGCAGTGGCACTGACAAATGCAGTCTGTCACAACAGCTCTGGTGTGACCACCAGGCCCAACAAAGTGAGTCAGTAACCACAATACCAGTGGGGAGTTGGGACATGCGTCATAACACCACGTGCTGTGCATTGGGGCATGGGATGTGTCCATGACAACTGCAACGGCATAGCAGGTGTCACTAGCACACACATTGATGTGCCAAAGATGCGGGCCTGCAGCCATCCCTAATACACCAGGGCACCGGACAACACCCCAGGCCACACTTATTGTGTCATTGGCACACACAATGTTTTGGCGCACAGCATGGGCATATGGACCATCAATGCAGATGTTTATTGTGTGGGACACATTGGTTTCACGTAACCTCTGGCACTACGCACATGTGTCCCCAAACCGCACCCTCACAAAAACCACAGGGACAATATATGTCCAATCCACCTAGGTGCCTAGTGAATGGGACAGCTCAGAGTAGAGTAATGTAATTTGCAAGAGGGTGCCTGCATGTCCAAAAAGGAAAATAGTCTCACCCTAAGATCAGACCCACTGGGGGCTGCCCTGGCCTGTGGCCATGCTCCACTCAGTTGCAGTCAGAAATGAGGTACAACACAGGGGACATGAGGCTGACAACCATCAATATCCACATACGCCAAGGGAGGGTGTCACCCTGGCTGGACATCAAGACATACAGGATAACACCCTGAACAGGAGGGGATATACCCCCCAAACCCTACCCACATGGCACATATTGAGATAATAACTATGCAGCGTTAAATGTTTCCTGTGGTGCCAAATTGAAAGCCCCCTGTGCACCCCATTGTGGTGTAGGCGGTTATGCTCACAACACAATGTCACAGATTGCATGTCGTCAGACACTCTGTTAGTGGCGTATGAACAGTGCTGCCTTGGCTGCCGTGTGTGCCATGGATCCCTGCTCTCACACAATGTTGCAGGGGACGGCGTGGATGGCGTCTGACGAACATGTAGAGCACCTAGATGTGGCCCTCCCATATGACATGGGGGAGGTATGGGTAGCGCCTGTCAGTAATGCATGTTTCGAGGGCAAATGATGGCAACAGGGTATCATTGGGCTTGTGTGGACACATAGGGTGAGTCCCTGCTCTTGACATTGTGGCATATGCCACCAAAAGTGACATGTCTGTCACACGATAATGTCTGATACACCCACTGTATGTGTGTCTAACTGTCATGGACAAAGTGACAGCAAGGATCCATGAGGTGGATGCTGACAGGTCTGTCCTGGACAGGGGGGCCAAACAGTACTACCCAGCAAATGGAAGGCCAACAATGACTACACACTGTGCAGCACAAACTTAGCCAGCAGTCCATATGGCCATCATGGCCCACACCCAGCTCTACCTGTGAGAAATGTACATGTTCCACACTAGAACACATTCTGGAAAACCCCAGCCGTAGCTTGTACAGTAGTAATAGCAACCAGAGGACATCCCAGCACCTGGTCAGGTACATCCCCACCCCCCTTCAAACCACTGAAACAGATATGGGACAGCTCATGATCCCCATGTCCCCGCATGCATGTGTGTTGCGACACACCATAGGAGGCCTGGACACTGTCAATCATGGGAGGTGGCCCATGCAAAAGACCCAAACACACCCACCCTGCACAACACAACGTGAGGACAAACCCCAGAATATAACCCCAGCATGCCTTGTGGGAGATTTGCAAAACTAGCTTACAAGGGGTACAAGTGGGGGCACCGCAACAGGCGGGTTGTGTATTACACAGCCCCAATATGCACCTAACTGAGACTACCATGAGGGCACAGACACATAGGGATGCGATGTGTCATGATGATGCCTGTGAAACACCAAGTACACACATGGCCGTCCCCTGGGCAACACCCATAGGGGGGGTGACCCAGAAAGCCTCCGTGTAGGTGAGCTGCCCCACAGGGGACACACACTGTGGGAATCAGACAGTGGCAATGGCTCAGAGTTGGTCCACCTCCATCGGTCACCATGTCCTGGCCTGTTCCAGGAAACATCAGACACACACACTTTGACAGCTGCTGTCATTGCACAGCAGGGACATGACCTGCAATGCACACCATGTCCCCTAGGTGATCTATTCCCCCCTCATCCCCTCTGTCTCTGTGACATCCCAACCTATGGCCACTCGTCTCCCACCCATGTCTCTCACTGTCACTACTCCCACCAGTCCACCGTTGTGGTGTGGTGTTCTGGGGATATGGGTGAGGAGCAGCATGCAGTCACCATGTGAGATGCTGTTGTGTGCTGCCCTACATGACAGTGCAGGTGGATGTACGCTATGCTCATGCATACCGCTGTGACACCTATGTGCTAACCTATTCGCACATATGGGAGGGACTGACTGCTGGAGGTGCGTTACTTATGCTCTACATGCCACAAACAGCAGGGTGTGGGAGAAGCATGATGCGGGCGAGACAGGCAAAGTATGTTTACCCATAGCCCCAGTGACAGGTGGTATGTGTTGACACCAGACAACGTTTGCATATCCACAGGTTGAGGACCTGAGGAAGAAGGGGCGCGAACTTCGCCAGTACCACCCCAAGTTCCTGGCACGTGCCTGCAGGGAGCGGAGCACCGCCACGATGGTGAGTATTGGAAGGGCAAAATCACAGGTTCAGGTGGGCCATAGGGCCAGCAGCCTGTCTCTCGGTTGTATCTGATCATTGGTTATGTGTCACACATGGACGTGCCCTGATGTATGTCATCCTTCACAGACAGTGATGCCAGCGACGCCTCCCCACACACCTCTGCGTACTGTTTACGCAGGCCCACCACCCGGCGCACAACAGAGGAGGAGGAGGAGGAGGAGGAGGATGACCAGGCCAGAGGGATGTGTCAGCAGCAGGAGCAGCAAGATGCAGGCCCTGAGAGGGCAGATGTGGTGGTGGTGTCCTCCTCCAGTGATGTGGGGGAGTATGAGGCGGATGGCAGCAGCCACACCCCTAACCAGGGGCAGCACCAAGATGGGACAATGTGGGGTGCAGGGGATAGGGGCAACGGGGGCAGGGGCATGGGCAGGGAGGGGGGAGTTGGGGTGATTGTCTGGGCAGGGAGGGTGGGGGGTGGGTATGGAGGGAGCAGGGAGGGGTTGGAGGTGGGTGGGGGGGAACACAGCCCAGCAGAGGGCCACCGGGGCACCAGTCCGGCACTGCAGGCGTCTGCACGGCATGGACGTGAGCACGATCGTGCGGCATCCAGGGCCACTGGCACACCTCATGCTAATGCCAGCACCCAGACCACAGCCAATGTGTGTCTGTGTGCTGGCAGGTGTATCCATGATGTGTTTGTGGCCCTGGATGACGTACGACGCACAATCCGTGTCGTGTACCACACCCTGCAGTGTCTGACTGGGGCTGTTTCGGCTGGTGGCCACTGATGTGGTGCATCTGGCATCCCGATGGCCACCTGCCGAAGAGCGTGACAGGTACCATGGCTGGCACCTGTGATGCCCCTGTGTGCCCTCTGCTGCTGCGCTGTGTTTCCCCCGCCCCCACGTTATGCCACCTGTTAATGTTGGGCATGTTGCCCATTGTGTGTTTTTATTGGTTGTCAATAAAAATGTTTGAGCCTGCCTCACTGGTCACGTCGGTGTTTAACTCACCCACACAAACATGTACGCAAGCATGGGACAGGTCCATACACGTGGTTGGACAGGTACGTAGCCATGGCCATCATAATGTTACCAGCACCACATGTGTAGCTGTGGGATAGAAATGTGTGCATAGAAATGGACATGGGTAGCCACAGGTTATGCCGTTAATATCTCCCACCTAAACAGTCATGTCAACAGGGATGTGTCTGTCCACAACACCAATTGCTGGTGCAGAGCAGCAATCGTACAGACCACCTGACACCCATGTGTGCCTCTGACCCATGTGTGCCATGGAGGGGCGGGACACGCATGACATCCCTGCCAAGGACAGGGCCAATGGGCACATAGCCTCCCCCAATGTGCACAGTATAAAGGGCGTGGGAACGGGGAATGCCCAAGATTGGTGTTGCTGTAACCCTGGAGCTGGCCAACATGTGCTATTGGGCCTATGTGGTACATCGGTGTATTGCAGCCAAGGGGCAATGAACAAATCGTATGCATTTACGGAATGCCAGGCAATGGCATGTGTGCAGTAATACATGACAGTATGAACACCCCGGCAACAACGGTCCCGGGTCTCAACTCTTCTGGGCCACGGTCAAGGCATGCATGTGCACACAACCTATGGTATAAAAGGGAAAACACATTGGACTGAGATGTAGTAGGTATGCAATGTCCACCGTAATATGTAATGCGCTATTGATGACGGCGTGGCCTCCCACGTCTGCCACGCCGCAAGACATGTCCCCCTGCAGCTGGCCACACGCGGTCATCCTGTGGCGGGGGTGGTGGTGGTGGGTGGCGGTGTTGGGCGGCAGGGGCGGTGGTGGTGCCATCCTTTTCAGGGCAGCTTGGATGCAGTCCATGGCACACGCATCCTCCCCAATGGCATTTCTTGGATGTCGTGGCGCAGATGCCCCACCTCCTGTATGAGGCGTTCACTTGTGTTGCCGTATAAGCTGCAAGTTCCTGACGAATGCCTGTGTGGGGGAAGAGATGGGTGGTCAGTGAGCCATACCTGTGGAGGGTACCATTGTCATGCCCACTACGCAAACACATCTCACACAAATTCCCTTTGCATGGTACAAACTGTACTAATGAAATACATATTGTGGCTGTAAGGAACTATTACAAAAAGGTGTAGGCCATGGGCCACACACCGGACATGCACCATGTACGTGATGTGAGGCAACAGACACAGGGATATACCGTCTGCGCAAAAACAATAAACATCCATCAGATGTATCGGTACTATCAGAGACAGACAGCAAATAAGTGTCCCATGGTGTGGGTTGGCTGGAGGGTTTGGGAGTGACTGCAACCAACACCAGGGGATACACAATGAGTGAGAGATATGGGATGCATACAGGCAGACAATGTTGGGGTAGGAGCAGACGGGCACACACACCATAGCCATGTGACCAGTGCAGTGAGCATGACAATGAGCGATGGGGTGTGAACAGCAGTTCCCAGAACATCCCCCAGGGCTGAACCACAAACTCCCACATGTGGCTGACAGCTAAGGTTAATCTCACACCACCCCCACCCTCCCGGGGTGACCCCAGTGGGCAGATAACAGTGCAATGTACACCTTGGGGCCCATGTTGCGTGCTGTCAAGGGCCCTGGTGACGTTGTTTATACTGCAGCACAGGGTCCCAGACGCCAGACGTACATGTACAGGGGTATGCTAGGCATGCAAATGCTAGTGGCAGGCCTCAGATGGGAGTGTTTGAGCCCCAGATATAGGGGGGTGGGGGCATCCCTGATTGTGCATGGCAGCAGGCATGGCAGGAGTGAGGTGTGCATCGGGTCACAACACATCATGTGCCCTATTGACATGTGGTGTTCCACGGTGCAATATTAGACAGCCATGCAAATGTACACATCAGTGTTGCATATTGTATTGCTCCGGGTGGCACACAGCCATGGGTAGTGAATGGGACAATGGGTATACCTGTACATGGGGGATGGCTCACCTAAGCATAGATCCCAAAGGGAACTTAGATCACAAACACACACTTACAATTCTAGACTAGAGGCACACCCAGTCGCCACTAACACGGTAGGGTGAGAGAAGGTGTACGCAGTGTAGGGCGGTGACATGGCAGACATTTAAACAGTGTCATTCTGCAGGTGAGGGTAGCCCAGGGCATACACCAACCACGAGGACAATGTATTGTGGAGGCAAGAGCCAGGTGATCACAATGAGACAGGTTAAGCAAACGTAGTCCAGTAGTGGAAACAGGCAATGCAGGCTAAGACATCTTGGTATCCCAAACGGGATAACCGGAACCTACAATGGCAAGTAGCAGGGTCAGAGGGGAGAATGCAACCTGTGATGATCCCAACTACTACAGCTGTCACTTGGAGACCAACCGTACAAACCACGGGCAAGGGCCCAAAACATTTCCCATGGCCTAGGAATGAATGACGTCAGGAAGCACGTTACAACACACGTCACCTATGTATGATCCCTCAGGGGGAAGAGGGCAGGTGTCTGTGACACAGTTCCAAAGGGAGGAGGAGATCCCTAGTGGGCGAATTGCAGTTTGCCTCTCATCAAGACCCAGGCCAGATGTTCCTGGATGTATACCACCCCCTGGGTCGCACAGCACAGAGGGGGAGCTAGCAGTTGCATTTGGCACATGAACATCAGTATCTCCTGGGCATGTCAGGGAATGTGCCTTTGCCAGGAGCAATGTATATCATCGGTAGTTGGGTGTGGTGGGGTCAAATTGTTAGAAGTGTCTCTGCCTTCTATAGGCCATTGTGGATGCCAGGGGAAGGTGAGCACAACCTCACCTGTCCATACAGCCATTGGTCACATGCTGGACCTGTATGAGACTGCTGTTCACCTTCCTGACTACCATGCCGCATGGCATCACAAGCTCTTCCCCAGCGGATGAGCGCAACTGTACATACATGCTTTCTGGGCATGTTACAGTGAGTCGTGAAATACTTTGTTCAGGTGAACTGACTGGAACGGCAATGTCACGAGGGTGAGGAATAGGCTGCTGCTTGTAGCAGTTTTCCGTTTCCTTTGGGAGATGTTTGTTTTGGGATGTTTGGATCTTTTGTCTGTTTGGGGTTAGGGGAACCTATACCGGGGTCTGCCTGTATACCTGGTGACCCCAAAACACAACTTATGCTCATCACATGTTACCTGTGTGATGCCATACAGTTTGGACTGCATTTAGTGTCCCCCACAACCACATCACCTGCTGGCCGCATCACAATGCTGATGCAAGGACACGTAATATGGCCCACCCGCAACTTTATGGCCGGCCCGCCTCAGACGGCTGTGCTGCTGGAATATGCATGTGCAGGACAGCGTCACCACTCTGTCTGTATGTCACACAGCCAACCCTAGTTGTTGGGCATGCACGTTGACCGCAGGGTAGTGTTTCCACCCCCAACCAGGGTTAGAGGTACATCTGATCGTGTCTAGTGTGGACATAGTGATCTCTGTGTGTATGAGGCACTGTGAACGATAATGTCGTATATGCTGCTGTGTGGACACCTGTTGATAAAGGCTATGTTGGATGGGGCCATTATGACATTGCCTATCAAACATAGGTTAGGGCCTTTGTATGTGAAACCGTGATTCCCGCTGCCCCAGGGGGACAGTTGCCACAATGTAGCAATGCCACATGGGTGTGCTACAGCCATGAGGCTTACATTGACCTGTTATATGTCCTTCATTTGGTGTTCCCCCACACAATGAGGCACCAGACGCATCAGTACTGTGACATCTGCATCTGTAGGTGTTAACACTCTCTGGGCTGTCAGGCTGTGTGTAACATTGTCATTAGGCAACAAAGGCACAAAAATTATGTAACGCAAATGTGTACTGTGTAATGTGGACACGCATATCACAGCTGTAGAGGGTATGCTGTCACATACACCACAGGACACACCCCTGAGATGGATTTGAGGTGTGTGTGTTGTGGCTGTGACGGCCACGGCCCCTCCACATCTCCATCTCAGCTGTGCACATGTGTGTGGGGCACACACACTGCACAGTAACCATAGGGGATGTATAACCGGAGACAGAGTAATAGCTCAGTGGTACTGCTTACGACACCCAATTGTGTGTCCTGATATATAGTTTTTGCTGTGCATGTGTGGCTCACACTTTGATTCCACTGCCAGCACTGTGTTGCACATTACTGCACGCTGACGTGTCACACAATGATAGCTTCTGTAACACCACGTGTCTGTGTGTGGCTTTTTTAATATTGACAGTCCCGCCACAGGGTGCACACCTGATAGACTATGTACACACAGCATAGTGATGGGTCATGGTAAGATTGTTCATTACGCCACCCTTTATTGTCGCATTGTGATGCAGCACCACGGGCCCGCAGCTCAGCTAGTAGCACATCCCCCTGTTTCGTTGCGGCCTGGTGCTGCTGCCGCAGCTCCTGCTGCAGACAACAATTGGTGGTGTGGGGCTTTCGTTGGAGGCCCCATGTGACCCTCACTGGGGACCTGGGCTTTCTCCCCCCCCCTGGGGAAGAAACCCCACATCGGCTTTACAGTATCCGGGCCCTCTGTTTAAGCTGGCCCTGCCACAACCTCCCTCTTCCCCCTCCTCCTGCTCCAGCTCATCCTCCTCCCTCCCTGCGTCCTTACTCCTGCTCCGCATGTGTCGGCAATTTGTTACCGTAGTCACCTTGTATTGTGTGCAAACACAGATAAAAACAGATGCTGTCAGCTGTACAGCAACATCTATGTGTGTGAAATCCTGACCACACATATGTGATTATTCTGGGGACTCTGAATGTGTTTCGCTGCATAACAGGGCCCCCACTACCCACATACCTATCGCCCAACCCACAATGGAACCGTAGGCCCGCCAGGGAAAACCTGGTCCTGGGACGTCCCAGCCCGGGCCACGGCCTGTGGTGGCCCTCCATGTTTTGACTTATATCCTCATTATGTGGCATTTATCCAGCCGTCCATCCCACCACCCCATGTGGCTAACGTATGTGCCAGACAGGGTTCCACAGCACCAACAGGTACACCATCCATCCAGAATAGTTTGTTGGTGTGAGTGTGCATGCCATTGCACACGGCAGATTCCACCATGGGACATACTGGTCACCTCCCTCCCCCAGTGGCTACATGTGGTTGCCACGAAGCGTACAACATGTAGGGAGCTACCACTGCCCAGAGTATCTTGGGGACAATTGACAGGCACATGTAGCAGTGTGCGTGTAGAGTATGTCAGATACAAAGGAAAAACAGTCCCAGACCACATGCACAATGACAGATGAGGTGACAATAGGGCCAGTGATGGTAGAGGTGGGTTTAGGCGGCTGCCTACAAACCATGACATGTCTTGAAACTGGTGTTCAGACACGGCTGGGATGTGTTAAACACATGTTGTTATGTGTCCCTGTATCCTACAATGGGCGGCCATGGGTAAACACGCCAATACAGGACCTAGCTGCAGCTGAGATGGGTCCCACAACAATATCTCACCAGTGCGGACATATGTCATCATCAACAGCACAGGGTCATGTGTTAGCTTTTTGCAGCCACAGGGTCAGGGGAAGGGTTGTGGACACATCCTGCCCCTCTCGGTTGTGTGGAGTAACGTGTATTGACACCCTGGCCAAAACTTTTTCCCCAAAACATGTGTCAGGGAATATCTATGCCCCGCACTGCTTGTACTGGCTCGCCTGCTGTGCTGGCCATGTGTGGATTACTAGGCTACCCCAATGACGCACCACCCACCATTACTCATGTGCTGTCCCCCTGTTCCCCCCACGAACAGTCCACATGTCACAACATTCTGACTGACCTTGGTAACATGTGTGACCTGTGGAGGGTAGGGGAGGGTGGAATAGCACAGGCTTACAGATTGCACGTGAATTTGGGTATGTGCATTACCTCTACACATGCCACAGATACATGAACCAAATGATGAATAGTCCCCCCTGTGGGACACTACCCTCTCCGACTTTGATTGGGGGATGTGTGATGCCATGGATGCGTCTGTACCTGGGAAACCTTGGGGGTGGGGGTGCACCATCAGGGTAACAGTCCCTTGGCCATGCCGTGCTCTGACAAGGCCAAAATCATAGCCTGATGTAGGAATGCGTTGTGACCAATCCTGTGTATCACACAGCTATATAATTTTGTCCCCTCTGGGTATTGCAGTGTCTCGTGGTGTTTTTTTGGTGGTTTGTGACCATGGGGGGGGGGTGGAAGTTGTGACGTGATTGCACACACAACAATACCGGTGGGTGGACAAATGGCGTCCAGGTGTAAGGTTCTGTTTCATAGCATGGTGCATGCATGCTTTTTCTATTAGTTACAACACGAGAACCACATGTCCAATCAGCGGACACGCCGTCCCCCCCATTGGGTAGAGGGGGATTGCTGGGGTAAACAACTTGATGGACCAAAGCACCATTCCAGGGGGCACAGGACTGCCCAAGTTCCAGGGGGCAGCTTGCGAAACACGGAGAGCCAGAGAGGGACAGAGGGGTTGAGGTGGCAGGGCAGGCAGGGGAGCAGAAAAACGGGGATGTGAAAACAAGCTGTGGGAAGGCCCAGGGACATGCCATTTTTGCTTGTAACATTTGTGGCTTCTTAGGGGCAAGGCATCTGGCAAGCAGCATTCATAGGGCACTGTACTCGCAACAACCACACCAGGCAATTTTTTCCAGGGTGAATTCTGTGACGTGACAGGACCATCCGGAACAAAGTTGAGGTGTGTGCACTGAGAGTACCACAAGAATGCATGCCTGTGCCCTCTGGTGTGGAAACAGCTGACCCACTGGGGAGGTGGGCCAGAGGGGGTGGTTGCCACAGATAATTGCGTGGACTCCCCAACAGCAAGGTTACATGGTGTCCCCCCTCATCCGCAGTGACAGTTTTTCAAGTGGCCAGCCTGTTTGGCTTGACCGCTGTGGTTTGTTTTGACCTAATCACAATCAGCCATTGTGGAGGCGGGCAGGTGGCTGCAGGCTGAACGTGGGTTGGGACATACCCAGATTAAATATCAACGGACATCTGGTGAGATGTTAAACCAATGTAACTCGTGTTGATGCATGTTGGACCACAACAGATCTATATGGGGGAGATTATCATCCAGGGGGGGAATCTGAAGTGTCCGTAGCGTGTGAGGCACGGTTCAGGGAAACACCCCTCATACAATTTGAACCTGTGTCCCATCCACTACTTTGCATACCCACCCCAACAGGTGGGAAATGGGGTAACCAACACTGCATGTCATAGATGTTCACACCACAGATGGGACACTTCATGTCGTCATCCAGCATCCTCGACATCTGCCTAAGCAATAACCCTTTCCCAAAGGGTAGTGAGACCTGACCAAACAGTCAAGCTGTAACTGATGGCATAGTTTTTAACCCTGTAATGGAAAGCTCAGAGATCCATAGATGCGGGTGCAATACATGGGCCAGAAGGGTTGGTAGCGATCATGGGAAAACCCCCGGGGTTCAGGGCCGGATTACGTATACGCCATGTACGCCATGGCGTAGGGCCCACAGCCCGGCAAGGGGGCCCCCCAAAAAAAAAGAAACCCAGGTTTTGTTTTTTGTTTTTAAACTTCATTTAAAAAAAAAAAACCTGGTGTGCCTTGCCGCCGCTGGGCCCCCTCTCTCGCTTGCCGCGGGGGGCCCCGTCTACAAGCTGGTCGGGTTTCGGGTCCGGTCCACCGGTACTCTTCTCCCTCCCTCCCCTCTGCTGCAGGCTTGCGAGAGACCGCGAGATAGAGCCGTCTCCTCGCGTCTGGGTTAAGCCCGCAGGGGCTGATGGGATTGCCCAGCATCCCCTGCGGGCTTAAACACAGACGCGAGGAGACGCTCCCTTCCGCTCCCTTTCGCGTTCTCGCAGCCTGCCAGCCTGCAGCGAGGGAGGGCAGGAGAGCCCCGGACCTGACCGGGACCCCGACCCATCTTGTAGACGGGAGTCCCCCGCGGCAGCAGAGGGGGCCCCGCGGCGGCAGCCCCCAGGTTGTTTTTTTTAATTTTTAAATTTTACTTTAGGCCGGGGGGGGGGGGTAGGACTGGTAAATTTGGCTATGGGTTTGGGGGGGGGGGTTGTGTTTTTTAGGACTGGTTATGGGCCTATGGGGGGGGTAGGACTGGGTAAGGGGCTGAAAAAATGTTGGGGGGTTATGGACTGGTAATGGTCTATTTGGGTGGGCTGGTGGGGCCTGGGGGGGGTACATGGACTGGGCTGGGGGTAGGGCTGGTAATGGGCTATTGGGGGGCTGGGGGTGGCTGGGACAATGGGCCTATGGGCTGGGGCTGGGCTGGGTGGTGGGGTTAAGGGGGCTAGAGGTGGGGTGATGGGGGTTTAGGACTTGGATAATGACTGTGGGCTGTTGGTTTTTGGGGGCATGAGAGAACTGGCCAATGGGCTTTGGGGGGGTTAAGACCTGTGGTTAATGGATGGGGATGCTGTGGGCTGTATTGGGGGCTGTCCCCTTGGGGGTAATGGCTAATGGGGGGGGCGCTAGGGCTGGTAAAATGGGCTGCTGGGGGGTTAAGACTGGAGGTGGGCCTGATGGGGTTTGGAGCGAACTGGCTAATGGGCTTGTTGGGGGGGTTAGAACTGGTAATTGGCCCCTTTGGGGGGGTTTTTAAGCCTGGTAATGGGCTTGTGGGGCTGATGGTGGCTGTTTGGTAATTGGGCTATGGGGCGGGGCTAGGACTGGAAATGGGCTACAGTGGGTTAAAAAACTGGAGGTGGCCAAACCGGTGCTAGGGGGTTTCAGGCCATGGTCCACAAATGGGCACAAATTTTTGGGGGGGTTATTTAGCAACCTGGGAATAGAGTCAGGGGGGCTTTGGTGGGGGGGGTTAAGAACTGGTACTGGGACTGTGGGCTGGAATGGGGGGTTGTCTGGGTACATTAGGAGATCCATAAAGATGGAGGGTGGCTGTAGGACCGACAATGGAAATGGGCTGGGCGGTTAAAGCGTGATAGAGGTGGAATTGCACATATTCTGGGGTTAGGACTGGTAATGGGCTCGATGGGCTGATGGGGGGCGGGGGATCTCTAGCCGTACTTGCAAAATGGGCTAAAAACATATGGGGGGCTGACTGGAAATGGGTTGATGGGGGGGGATGAATTTTGACTGACAGAAGTGGGCTAAGAACCCACATATGCAAAGGGCGTCAACCACTGCGGTCAATCACCGTCGTCATTCTCCAGGTGGGGGTTAGGACGGTTACTGCGGTTTTATAGGGGGGGCTTAAAACTGACAATGGGGTTGAATGGGGGTTAAGGGAACAAGCTTGAAACTTGGGCTGGGGTCTTTAAACTGTAAAAGACTCACACACGTATAACTTGATCCTTTAAGTGGGGGATGGGTTGGGGCTAGAAACAGACCAGGTATATGGGTACCGGTCTGGGGGGGTTTATAGCCTAGGACTGGAAATGGGCTGATGGATGGCTAGGACTGGAAATGGGCTTTGATGCAGGGACCTAGAAAGGGAATGGATGCTGGGTGAGGGCTGGAACTAGAAGGAAGCTGATGTTGGGGAGGATTAGAAATGGAAAAGGGGGCCTGGAAGAGTAAAATGATAAAGAAAAAATATTTTGTGTGGGAGGGATATAAAATCTACAATTGGCCCCCGTATTGGGAGAGTAAGTGGGGATTTGAGGAGGGAGTGTAAAAATTTGAAGTGGTTGAAATAGGCATGAAGGAAGAGCCAAGGAGAAAGATTAGTAATTTTAAGCAGATGTATAGAGAGAATGGAAAAAATCTAGAAGAGAGGAGAAAAGACAAATGGGGACAGCAGCGATGGCGAGTTAGCAGAAGACACGAAAGAAACCAGAAGAAAGTGGCTGTAAGCAATTGGGCAGCTGAAAAACATGCACAACAAGGTAGAAAACTATCTCTTTATTTTGGATTGATTAATTGGAATATGTCAGCTTCCTGTGTAAAAATGTGCATCATTCACATGTGTGGGCTTTTGGTTTTGTACAAGAAGCAAATTAATGTATGTTTTATTTCAACATGTTTTTGTAAACATTCCAATTTTGGCTTTTGGTGATTCCCCATTTTATTATTGTCCTTCCTATTTGCTAAATTGGGTGGGCAGGATTTCCCGGGCGACCCCCAACACCCAAACTGGGTACTTGGTTGTTGGGATGGCCTATGTTTCGCAGGTTTAACTGAGCTGAGGTGTGTGCTGTTTATAGAAATTTACCCATATTTAACATTGCCACTTGTTCTCATTTCCCCAGTAAGTTTCATGTATTGTTGGTTCTCTGAAATGTATTGGTTTTTATTTGGCAGTTTGGTTTGCCTTTTGATTGGTAGAGTTAATGTTGCTTTGTGAGTCCCCCCCCCTGGTAGTGCCTGTTAGGATACGCCTGGTTTTTACTATGGGCAGTGTTTTGGTAGTAGTTTTCCTAATGTGCCCCTGGCAGTTTGCACTTGGAATTTAATAGGAATGTAGAACTCTTTTAGTCCCTTGTCTTTAATCCATACACTCATTAAGAAGGCACGTTTTAACTAAAGTTAGTATATGGGTACGTTATGCAAATCTTTATGCAAATGGAGGCCCCGTATGCAAATGAGGACCCGCACCCCCCTTGGTCCGCCCCTGCTGGGGGCCCACACTTTGTTTGTTGGCGTAGGGCCTTTCACTCAAGGTAAAATATCCGGCCCTTCCGGGGTTGATATCGCGCCGTTGGTGGCTGTCCCAATGGGGCCAATGATTTGTGTTGCAGGACAAATGGTTTTTGCAGAACCTGTCCTGAGTGTCAGAGTTGGGTAACAGCAATTCCTGGATGTTTCCTCCACTATCCTCTATAACTTCTGCTGTGTGTGTTAAACCTGCCCTGCAAGGGCTCCTGCCAAAGGACACATGACGCTGCTGGGTTTACCTGGGTTACAGTACAGGTACATTATAGTCTGGTTTCCCCATGGGTTTTCAACAATACTCTATACACAACAAACACATAACGGATTGGTGTTAAAATACAATTTTGGAGGGACATTTCTGTATACTGGTCAGTTGTGGTTACGCATTTCCCTTTGCCCCTACCCTGGCCAAATGATTATATTCCATGACAACTGTCCCATGACCCCATGCGGTGGGAGACATTAAAGCACCATTCTACAATATGATTAACTCGGACCGCCTTATCCGTTCCACCTTCAGGGATATAAACCCAAAACACAGTGCGCAACACATCTCATAGCCTCATGGTTTCCGTGAGATAGTGGTGCGACCTGGGTGTCCCTATGTGTTGGACACCATAAACGTTTTATGATGGGGTGGGTGCACACAGCCTCAGCACACCAGGCTAAGGACATTCTTGGACTGGGGAGATAATTAATGGGTGTGCATCTGCAAATGTCAGCTTGTGTACACATTTGGTCATATCAGGGAGGTTAGGAGATGTTTGAATGGATCGCGTGACATCCCCTACCTGCATGTGGTTCTGCCGTATCCAGCCAGCGCAGGCAGCCCCCCCCTAGGTTGTACACCGACCCCCGGCATTCGGCCAGCTGTTTGCTCGTGTGCCCATCAGCCATGGCTGGTAGGGGCCCCCCCCTCCTGTACCCCTAGCATTGTTTTTTCTTTGGCCCCGAGGGGCTGGCCGTTAACACCTCTTTTTGAATGTCGGAAAATCTTTTTTGTTCAGGCTATTGAATATCCCTGTAAGGGGGCCCCCTGCCTTGGCGACCCCTTGCTGAACCTCCCTCCCACTAAGCCGCCTGATGCCCTTCTGGTCCTGTCCGGGGTCCTCTGTCCCTTCCAAACAGAACCTCGTAGTTTTCAAAGGACCAGGGATAGGATGTTGTGGTTCTCATCGTCTGTGAACCTTATTGCCCTCCTCCTGAGGGCCTCAGACACGTGCAAACGTTTCCTCCCTTTCCAGGGTGCCTGCTGTGAGCGGGCCTTTGCAGTCACTGATGGCCCTGGCGCTGCCCCCACCTCCACAGGTCCCGCAGTCCCCCCCGCATGCCCTGCCACCAGTGGTACTGGCGGCAACCACCTCACCTGCATGGAAACCTCTCAGCGCCTCCCCCCACCCTCAGCCTCCCTCTGACCCTCTCCCTGTCCCTCTCTGTCTCTGTCCCTTCCTGCCTATCCCCTATTTGGCCTCCTCTAACTACCACTCTCTGTCCGCTCCCTCCCTCTCCCTATCCCTCGTCGCTGACGCCTCTGCTGTCTCCCTCTCTCCCTCTCGCTCAGAAAGCAGAAAGAACCCCCTCCCCCTCTGGACTCCGACTTCTGTCCTGCTCCATCGCACCAACGCACACGACTCTGTCTCGCTCCCCCACATATGAAGACAGACCTGACGAGACCCCCCATCACATTAGAAACCCCACCACAGCACCCAGCGCACAGCAATTAATGCCAATAAACAAAAACAATTTCCTATAACACCTACCACCATCCACATACAACACCACAACAACACCCAACACCTCACCACCACTTCACAAACAGTGCTCTTCTCTCAGAAGGACACATCACCCCCACATACACGTCGAAACACCCCCAGAAAAGGCACTTCAACTCAGCACACCCCCCACCACCAACCTGACAGACGACCACGGAGGGCAACCCTCACAGGAATCATCAGTCCCAAAAACCCCAACGGGGACACCGACCTAACATATACACACACAACCTTGCCAGACTACCCACACCGGTACAACCACCCTCACCGCAACACCCCCAACAACATACCACCACACAAATATGCCACAAACTCATAAGCCTCAAGTCACTACAACGGCTCTCAACCACTACATCCTCGGTATACAGACACTAGTCTACATCCAAAACCAACCCTATAGCAGACCTGGGGGGGTTGGTACTGTGTAGATAGGTAGGATTGGTGGGTGATTGGCTAGTGGGAGGGGGGGGTGGAAAAAGGAAGAAAAGTTGCAGAAGAGAAATGGGAGAAGGAGATGATGTGTGAGAAGCGAATGTGGGGAAGGGGAGAAGGGGAGAGGGGGAGGAAGAGAAGGGGGTGGGGGGGAAGTGAAGAGAAAAATAGGAGAAAAAGGAGTTTGTGTGTTGATAAGGACGTCCGCGGCAAAGGCATAGGCCCATGCGTAACGGGGTTCACATGGGATCCGCGCACACACAAACGCACATGCGCCCCATTGGGCACATGGTCGCGTCACAGTCAGACACACGACACTTGTGACAAACTGTGCACATGCGAGGCACGCACAGACAGACGCTGATTGAGTTGACGTCCTGAGCATGCGCAACCGCGCGACAGGAGCGGCGTGGTAAGCGAAAAACAGGAAATACCAGTAACCATTGTATAAAAGGAGACTGCCTGAGTCCCGGGTGACTAAACATTGAGGGTGTTTTTTGTAGCGCGGGGCGTGTTGTTGTTTGGAGAATTCGAAAGGAAGCAGTGGTTTTTTGTGGATCAGATTGTGGGATTTGTTTGTGTGTCCCCTTTGTTGTTTGTTGTGGTTTGTATAGCCATGTTGTCCATTTGTGTTTCGGGCAGTGTGTGTGTGTGTGTGTGTTGGTGTCCTGTGTGGGTGTCTTGTGTGTGTCTGGCGTTTCTGTGGTGTCTTGGCGTGGTCCTGGTGTGTTTGTGCTTGTGTAGTCCACAGAGGGGCTTACATGGAGGACATAATAGTTGTTTTCATGTGCCCGAAGACATGTGGGCACAGAAATGCTGCGGTTGCTGGACCGGGGGAGATAGAGGTCCATGTGCGGTGTGGCACCAGGGCTATAGGGGTGGTGGACCCCACAGCAAAACTCAGACCTGCTTCTGGGTGGTGGTTGTCCCGAGAGGTGCTGTGCCGGGGACGGCACAGACGGCGTGCTGAGGGTGCCGGCTTGGCAGAATCGGGCTCTATAGGCCCGGTGCCCCGCTCCAGGGCGTGCCTGAGGACAACCAGGTCATCCTCCCCGGTACCGACTGAGCACAAGGGCTATTAGGGGGCTGTATGAGGATCTTAGACCTGGACCTCATGCCCCCCTGACCTAGCCGGTCCCCTGCCATACCAGGTGTAGTCAAGCTCCTTGCTGCCTTACCTTTCTGTTGCCTCTTTGGCCTGTGTTCCAGTCCATCTGTGGCCGCAGTGGGTGGCATGAGCCGCCCCACCTGTCTCACTGCTGTCTCCACCACGGACTGCGTGCCTATGGTCCGCCGGGTGGGGAGTACATAGGCCTTCCCCACAGTAGGCAACATGGGGGGACCATGAACCAGAGCCCTTGTTGAGGCTTTTTAAGGCCGGATCCCACCCCGTGGATTGGAAGCTAGTGAGTGCACACATGTTGCCCTGGTCCCGCCCAGAGACAGGGAGTTGGTTGGTTTGTCCGCACCCACCAACCGCAAACCACGACCATTTCCCTTAATGTTCAGGTTTGTATGTGGTATGCAATTCTGCAAAATTCTGAATGTGGTCCCCCAAGGTTTCCAGGGTCCCCACGCCATGACTCTTTTTTATATCCTGCATCGCTCAGCAATCTTATTTAGGGAATTTCGAGGATGGAACAGGTACAGTGACTGTATATTGCTGGTGGAGTATCCCCATATATATCTGCTATGATTAGTCCATATATGTATGTTGTTTCCCGTAACATCACCCATTGGTTGCAGTATTTGCCCACTGTGCAATATCAAACATGAAACTCCACATTCAGCAAACCGAAAAATGTTTGTGATGTTTTACCTAATTACAGGACTGTAGACAGTGTTTAACCGGGGACAGGAGTAGCCATGTCACATCCATTTCGAATCCATATGTTGATGTAGAGATGCTGGTGGGTGTTACAGAAACATATGCACCTGTTTTCAGATGTGTGTCTCGGGGTGTGTATTGCTACTTGCGTCTTCCTATTCCCTCGGGACACAGGTATTGGGGGGGGGGGGTTCAATTCCGCAACCCCCCTGTGTGTGGCTTGGTTGTTTAGAGTGTTGCCTGTGGTTAGGTCATGTCAGAATTTGTGGTGTTTATTACAATCCCATGCTCCTAATGCTTGTGTCCATGTGCCGGATGAGGGCCACACACTCACGCAGTCATGGGTTTGTGCCAGCTGTGTTTTGCGTGGACAGGAAGGGGAGGGGGTTGACAACATATGGCCATGTTCCCTTGCCGTTGGCTGAGTTGGGTGTCAGGTTTTGGCATAGCTGGGGAAATGCTTTTTGTCCTCTGCCATTACAGGGGTGGTGTCCGTCTAGGGTTAATCGTTACCTTTGTCCACTTGCCCATGTTGCAGTGTCCTAGTCGTCAGTTGTCCGGGGATTCTCCCTGTGTGTGACTCATCATTTGGGAGATTTGACAGCAAGGACATGGGGCCTATGTTTTGGCCTGACATAGGGGTATTGGTTGGTACAACCACAGGAAACGTTGTCATACTTCAGTAGAGCTGTGATGTTTTACAACTCATGTGGCCCTACAATGTTAAATTCAAGTGGAGCGCAGCTTAACAAGGATGGAACGGTGATGGTACAGTAGACATTGGTGTGTAACGGAGATGGTTTGTGGACAGCCATCAACAGCCTTTTGCGATTACCCTGCTATTATTTAGATATGAGAAACCTTTTGAGTCCATGGGGTGTCCAAGGTGATATTGTGGTTTCATATCCTGTCTGACATCACCGTCCGACATTTTTTCCTGTGGTGCGCCTACATTGGCTTTCAGCAACACATTATAGTGCTCTTTAATTTGCTAACATATCTTGTTTGTATGGGTCATGGTGTGGTTTTGTGTTGCGGAGTCTATCCATTGATGGTGATGGTGTCCGGTGATTGAGAAATTGATCCACATGACAGGGCACGTGTGCTCAAACATAGGGGTTTTTTTTTGGGGGACAAGGTGGGAGTTTTTTTTGTGTTTTTGTTCTCTGACATGTCTCTTACTGACTTCACATTCCTTTGTTGTGGTGGTTCTAAATTCACAACAGGTGTTTTGGTTTCGTCTCTGGGTGATATTTGTTGAATGTCCATAATATAAAAAATAAAATACCTTACTCCGGATATGTTGTTGGTTTGTCTCTCTCGTCTATACGTCCTGTCAATTTTGATGGGGGTTATGCCCTCCTTCATTCCCACATGCCACTTTCTTTCTCTGCAGGTGATGCAGGGTCTGGGGTGTCGGCCCTGGCTCATGACACCTGGGCGTCAACCACGGACGCGTGCAGGAGCCGGATGTACAATGAGGCTGCCACGCATCCAGCCGCTCAGTCATAGAACGCGACCCTTGGCGTGGGTTGACAAGTCGCTTCAGGTGGTCTGGATATAACAGGTGGGCCTTTACAATATTCGCCAATGACTGGTGCAGAGATTATCGTTGCTTGTTGCAATCCTGCACAACATGTGCTCTCATGCATTATATCCCTGCAGAGATTAATGAGACTGTGGAGGAGGAAGCCACCCGGTGCCCCCCTGTACGATTCCGTTGGTGACCACACAGGCAGGCACTACTGTCCATCCCCTTTCGTATTTGTATTGCAGACAGATTCCACTGTAATGTATTGCACATCTAACTACCCACATATATGTGCTGTTTGTGTGGCGTGTGTAGGGTTTTTTAAAGGGTTATGTTTTTGACCATGTTAGCATTCGAGATGGCCACACTGCATTGTCCTTTTGGTAAACATCCATCATAACATGTATTCATGGGTGTGTGATTGGTACAATGTGGACAGAGTACAGTAGACAGCTTGTGGTGTAATTGGGCAGTGGGGTTTGCTAACACCTTTCAGATCTTTTGGGGGTCACAGTAACCAGTTTTAAGTGGTTTTTTTTGGGATAGCCACTGGTTGGCAAGACACAGTTATTTTTGTTGGTCTTGTGTGTGAAGGAGCCCGGTGTCTGGCAGATGGTTAAGGGTTTTTTGTGTGATATGGGGGCCCAATGTCTTGTGGAAGAGCTTTCCATGCGGGCTCTTGTTTTGTGTATTACCATCTTTGGGGTGCTTTGTGTGTGTAATTTTCCTGCTTCCTGTCAGCTTGCTATGTCTGTAGTGTTGGATAATTCAATGCATTATGTCAGAACGATAGCAAAGTACACATGCGCCTGATAACGTTCCAAGGGTGTTATTGATAACGTGTCACGTGTATTGCCTGCAACAGCACAGTGTGTTTTAAGTTATGCCTCCTCAGGTGTCACAACAGACCTGGATATGGGGTGAATTAATGTGGACCCATGTGCATTGGTGCAGCCCCGGGGCCATAAGAATTGCTACAGTCCCTTTGTGGTGGAGTCCGCATTGCCATTATATTACATGTACACCCATACAGATGGTGCAGTGGCTCACCCACCGATCCTCAATGGGTGGATTTCATTAGGCAACTGGTGACCCTGGATGTGTTTTGGGCCTTGCAGTTTTTTTTTTTTTGGGTTTTTTCATTTTGGGGGTTTTATATGTAGTATGAATATTAATCTCTACATCTGCCTCATGCCTCTTGGGACTGCATGCCCTGTGTTGTAAAGGCCGGCAGAGCCAACAGTATCAGAGAACACGGATACCTTGAGGACACCTAGCACGTGGAAATGTTGTGATATCCACATACAACACACAGACCTAATGGTGGTGGTTATTGTGGGTCTCAGTGAGACATCGAAACCTATCCCCTTGGGTGTGCCATTCTCACAGTTGACATCAATGGTGTTAACCATGCATACGATCATTGGTCAAAGTTGACATTGAACAAGACATTGGGGGTTATTTTGGACAGACATTGGTGCTGACATTGCCCGTATTTTCAGGCACATGATATAGCACACTAACTGTCATTATTCCTTTGCTGCGGGGAGATGTAAAATGCATAACATGCATCTACACAGGTGGATCCAGGTGGTATTGGAGCATTATTTCCAGGTGACAGAATTGGTTTATTTCCACTGTGCTACAAGACAAAATTGGCGGTCCTACACACGAAGAGCATGGTGGGGTGTTTGGGTCTCAACATGGGATGACAAACAACAGACGTATAGTGTGGTACCTTGTGATGCGTCCTACCAACATGTTGTCCCATCCACCTGTTTTGGCACGTTGTTGTGGGACCAGCAGGAGGTGGGGAGGCAATTCTGAGGGATGTGGGGGTGGCCTTGGAATTAGCATCACACATTGGTACATGGTTGGCCTCTCCCATGTTGCAAGTCTGTGCATTTGTGTGGTGCACAGTCATGTTGGTTTCATGTTTTGGTGTGATTACAACTGAGGGACCGTATTTTGCCGTGTGTCGTTCCCCTCTGAAAACCTGACAAGTTTGTTTTTTCTTTCCCACTACACAGGGACATACGTTGATGACACTGCTGTCGTTGTGTGTCACATAAAGGCACATGGCAGAAAACATCCCCGAGGATTCTGGAGTCCAGGGTGTGTGGAGAGGCCTACAGTATACATTGTAATCTGTGTGTGATGTCAGGTGGGCCACATCTAGCCTGTTAGTATCATATTGTTGCAGCTGGTGGGTTAACGTATATTCTGGAGCCGCTCCTCACCCATATTTTGCTGTTGTTCACACATCTTCCACGTGTCGGGTTGTTTTCCCATTATTTTGTGCTGTAAAGGGTTTGTCGGGTCTAGAATTTACCACCAGATCCACATGTGGGACTTGATTTTGGCTTGTTTTGGGCGGAACCTACACCTGCTGCCTACACCATCTTAGTTAGATCGGAATCATCAGGGGTTGTTCATTGCATGTGACCGACCAGAATTCTTTGACACAAATTAGCAACTTGGCCACGGACCGGCCACGTATTACAATCGCCCACATTGTACGACTTGCATATGTGTGGGGTGTGGGTGTTTTCTGTGTTGACTAGTGGTGCTGCCATTGTACCAGCGCATGATACATTGTCATGTTCTTGTTGATGGGGTTGTGGGGCACCTGGGGGCCATTGTGGGGTTTTTTACCTCGAACAGGAGTGCTTTTTCACCCTTTTCATTCTCGTCACCTAGGGCGTTTTCCTGGTGAGCAGTAGTTTTTGTCTTGGTGTTATTGTGGGAGGCTGGCTTGTTTTGAGAAACAGTTCATTCGTCTCTTTACATAGGCATGGATGTTGGAGATCCCTCATGTGTGGACTTTACATTTTATTTCTACAACCTGGTTGGCCTGAACGCGTCTCCCGTTTTTCGCTGTGACCTGGTGTGGATATGCAGCAGTTGATGGAATTTAATTAAGGACACCTGCATGGACACATAGGTTTTTAGGTTTTACACCTTTGTTTTTTTTGTGAGTACATCTGGTGCTGTACTCCTGGTTGTGGGTTATCAGTTACGTTTCTGTCTGTGAGGGGGGACCGGGAAGGGGGCATCTCCTGTAGAGACACAAAAACAATATAGCATATTAGTGTGGTAGCTGGTTGAGATGCCTTTTTGACCATGGTATTTAACAGACCCATCTCCATGTGACCCACCCGTGTCCCCTGCAGCACAACATTGTAACTTTTCCTTCCCATTTGTGTTTTATTTGATGTGCATATCCTCTCTCATTGGTTGCATTTTGCTCATCACTTTAATCTGAAATTTGGGCATTGTGGATTTTTGTGCTGTTGTTGCAGGGTTACGAATATTGGCCATACCTAACTCCTTTCTTTGCACAGGGCAGTGGACCAGACTGACCCATTTCCTCCCCGTGCAGCTCGTCTCCCCATCCAACACCGTGTGTTTTTTGTGACAGTGCACCAGGTTAATTGTTTCCTGGGAAATCTCTCCATTTTGTTTTTTTACTTCTGTGAGTGTAACACAGGCCTGTGCTGGACATAGTGTGGCTCGCTTGGACTGCTGGTTTGACCATGACAGACATGTACAAGCACACAGTTTGTGCCATTGCCTGGTCGCTGAGAGTCCCCCTGCCGATTGCAGGGACACAGATGGACTTCCAGGGACTTGCCATATTGGCATGTGACACTTTACTATGCATG